>CM057459.1:433100000-434350000 GCA_016271365.2 Neoceratodus forsteri | reverse complement strand
ACGGAATCCCCATGGGAACACGAGCAGGAGAAATGGAAGCATAGGGAAAGGGTGGAAGGTAGTCCTGCTAAATGCCAGGAGCTTGGGCAATAAAATGCCTGAGCTCCAGGCGATGCTAACTGAGGAAGAGGTGGATGTGGCAGTGGTCACTGAGACCTGGGCCACCGCAGGACACGACTGGGACCTGAACCTGGAGGGTTACACTATGTTCAGGAAGTACAGGGGGAGGGAAGGGGAGGAGGGGTAGCAATAATAGTCAAAAACTGCATTGGCATAGGGAGAGTAAAGGAGGCGGAGGGAACCATGGTGGCAATCTGGGTCACCTTGATAACGGGGGGGGGGCAAGAGAGTAAAAATAGGAGTGGTGTATAGACCCCCTGCACTGGTGGAGGAGCTGGAGGACAGTCTGGTGGCAGATGTTGGGAGACACTGCAGATTGGGCAGGGGAAGGGTGGTGGTGTTGGGGGACTTAAACATGCCAGGAACAGACTGAAAGACTATGACATCCTTGGTGGCCAGGGAACAGAGGTTGTTGGATGTCCTTCAGGACGCGTTCCTAACTCAGCAGGTGGGAGGACTGACCAGGGAGGCGTGGGCACTGGATGTGGTCCTGGCAGACAGTGACCAGACTGGGGGCCTGGAGGTAAGGGACCCGTTGGCAGGGAGCGACCATGCCACGGTCTGGTTCTGCCTGGACCTAGGAGGGGTAGAAGGCTGCACAAAGACGGAGGTAACTGACTTCAGAGAGGTGGACTTTAAAGAAATAGGAAGGATCCTTAAGGAGCATTTGGATGTGATTGGGCCAGACACGGACGCTGACAGTAGGTGGAAAATCACCAGGAGAGGGGTGCAGGATGCTACCAGCGCCAGTGCAAGAGTAAGACGAAAATGCGGTAGGGCCCGAAAACCCTGCTGGTGGACCAGAGAGGTCCAGGAGGTGGTGAGGGAAAAGAAGGCAGCCTATAGGCAATCCAAGTACTCAACGAGTGAAAGGGATCGAGGGGAGTACGAGCTGATGGCTAGAAGGGCCACTAGGGTGGTGAGGGTGGCTAAGGCAAGGAAGGAGCAGAACCTGGCCAGGGAAATTAGGAGAGGAAACAAGGGGTTCTTAGGACACAATGGAGAAAAACGAAGGGTGGCGGGGCAGGCAGGATTAAGGGCACAAGACCAGGGGGAGCAGGCTGAGGTACTAGATGAGTACTTCACCTCAGTTTTCATCAAGGAAAATGGGGGGGCTGCATCATACATGGGAGGAGACAGTGATACTGAGGAGGGGGGACCCTTACCGATCGGCGGGTCTGGGGAGAGGGGGAGGCATCACTGGCAGGAGGGGGAAAGACTAAGCAGGGGGACAAGGTAGCGGAGGTGGAAATCACAGCAGAGAGAGTGAGGAAAACCCTCAGGTCCCTTAAGACGGAGAAAGCACCGGGGCCGGATACATTACATCCCAGAGTACTGAAGGAACTGGCGGATGTCCTGGCGAAACCTCTGGAGGAGCTTTTCACCATCTCTGTGAGGACAGGGTGGGTGCCCCAGGACTGGAAGGTGGCGCATACAGTGCCTATCCACAAGGGGGGGAGGAAACTACAGGCCCGTCAGCCTGACATAGGTGGTGGGCAAGGTGATGGAGGGCATTGTCAAGGAGAGGCTGGGGGACCTGGGAAAGTCAGGGTGCCTGGACGATAGACAGCATGGATTTATCCCAGGGAAATGATGTCAGACAAACCTTGTGGAGTTCTATGACTGGGTGACGAGTGCCTTGGACCTGGGTAGACCAGTGGATGTCCTCTTTCTAGACTTCAGCAAGGTATTTGACTCTGTTCCTCACGAGGGCCTGTTGGATAAGCTGGGAGAAATGGGGTGGGGAACCAGATGATCAGATGGATAGGCAATTGGCTCCAGGACTGGAAGTTGGCGGGATAGTCTCATCCACAAGGAGGGTCATTAGTGGGGTCCCGCAGGGATCAGTCCTTGGGCCCCTCCTGTTCAACGCCTACATCTCTGACATAAGGACAGGTATCAGGAGTGAGATGAGTCTCTTTTCGGATAACTCAAAACTGGGGGCAATGGTGGATGGGGAGGAGGGAAGGGTGGCCCTACAGGTGGACCTGGAGGCTCTGGAAAGATGGTCTAGAAAGTGGAAACTGAGGTTCAATGCAGGGAAATGCAAGGTCCTGCACCTGGGGGCCAGAAACCCGGGCCAAGTGTACACCCTGGGGGGGCGAATGCTACAAGTCTCGATGGCTGAGAGGGACCTGGGGGTGGTGGTGGATGTCAAGATGAACAACTCAGAGACTTGTAGGAGGGCAGCGGCCAAGGCCAACAGGATGCTGGGATGCATCGCTAGGGAGATCATCTCCAGAAGGAGGGGAGTGGTACTCCCTCTGTATAACTGCTTGGTGAGGCCGCACCTCGAGTACTGCATGCAGTTTTGGAGGCCACACTTCAAGAGGGACAAAGAACTCCTGGAGAGGGCCCAGAGGAGGGCAACCAAAATGATTTGGGGCTTGGGGGACAGGACCTATGGGGAGGGCTCGAACAGCTAAACATGTACACATTGGAAGAGAGAAGGGACCGGGGGGACATGATAGAGGTCTTTAGGTACATGAAGGGGGTAAATAGGGGAGGAGCAGTCAGGGTGCTTTGAAGGAAGGAGGAGGGGCAACTAGAGGGCATGGGTGGAAGCTGGAGGGGAGATTCAGGGAGAAAGGAGGTGGTGCTACTTCACTGAGAGGGTGGTGGAGCCATGGAATGCTGCCCAGGGGCTGGTGGAGGCAGAGACAGTGGAGGAGTTCAAGAGGGGTGGGACAGGTACAGGGAAGGGTTCTGGAAGCAAAAACCAGTGCAGCGAGAATATCTGGAACTGGGAAGGGAGAAGCCAGAGAGGGCGAGGGGGCAGCAAGGTCAGCTCCCAGGGTGGGGGCTGACCAAACGAGCAGACACAAAAGACCATTAGGCCTATTCTGCTGCCATTTTAGTATGTTAGTTTGTTAGTATGTTTTACAAACTGTTACAACCTGGTTATCATCATAGTCCCAGGAAGTCAGCTTTTACAAACTAGAGGTAATGACCAGGTCAGCACATTTTTTTTTCTTTTTTAAAAACATCCAACATCACCCTAAATGCCCTGTGCTGAATGCCTTACTTCTCAAGCAGAAATTCACAGAAACATATATTTATATTACAAATGTTATACAAATAATAACAAGCAGATAGGCGAAGCGTCACAGCTACCACCCGTATCAGCAGGCTTTATGGTTAGATCAGCATTTTTACCAAGTACAACAATAGCTTTAAGCTCAGTTGTACTCATATTAAACACAAGTGGGTTTAAAAATCCTCCCTTACCAATGCTTGTAAATCACGCTCACATGCTTTTACAAGACGCCCCACAGCAAAATTCATGGGTGGAATATATGTATAGTTCTGTATTTAATAGTGGCTGCTATTTTCACTGTTTCTGCTGCTTATTTACAGTACTGTCTTTAGCCCTATATACAAATATATATGTTCTGTTAAGCAGGTTTGTGAGAAGTTTTTTTTTTTTACAAGCATAATTAATTAGCCAATCAGCATCACAGCAGGTTAGTCCGATTCAATAGACATTTGTGTGTATGTTCATGTTACCAGTCACCTGCCTCTTTACATTTGGTGTTTAAAAAAGGTGTTAGTAGGTAAGCACTTCAGCTTCTTGACAAAGCGTGTTCGTGCGAAACGTTGAGGTGTGTTTATAGCTGGATCTGCTTGCTGTAAAATCCGTCTGCACTTTAAAACGTTTTTGAGCATCTTTTATTTGGCTTCGAGTGCATTTTGTTCTTGTTTTCCTGTCAATGTCTAAAATGACACACCATGATTCTTGAGCTGCCCTTTGCCATTTTCCTGTGATATCATATTCATTCCCACAGCAACAAACTGTGTGTGATGTCACAGAGGCTTAGGACATCAGCACAGGATTCAGCAGCTGATGAAGATGAACGCTATAGGACAGGGATTCTGTTTCCATGCAAACTAACCTAGAAATGAAAAAAAAAGGGCAGAAGCATACAGAAAACTGATTATTCATAAGCTGCCCATCTCAAAATATTAGGTTTTTCAAAGTTTTCTCTAACAATTAAGCCAGTGTAACAAGACCTATAGTAAGGTTAACAGGATGCTGTGGTGTACTGAAAGGGGTATTGATAAAGCTGGCCCAGTGGCGCAGAGCACTGAGGCGCCGGACGCCATACCTCGCGTCATGTCGGTGACCCGGGTTCAGAAACGGACTTTGGTTGTCGGAGAGCCGGCATGGGGGGGGGGAGTAGGATCAAGTAGCCCAAAGGCAGTTTTCCTCTCCTGGAAGGGTGTGCCCCCCCTCCATAGTTCCGCTTCCATCAGGTGGAGGTCCAGTGGTCAGTGTAGGTGGGAGGGGACAGCAATTAGCGGGAGGGGCGTCCTGGTACCGTGGCATGCACATGCCTCCACATGTACACGCATGGTCAGGACAGGCCGGGAGAAAATGGGGAAAAAAATCGGGGCCATAAAAAACTGAAATAAAAAAAGAAAGGGTACTGATAGCAGGAAAAAGGAAGTACTACTGTCTCTATGTAGGTCACTGCTAAGGCCGCACCTCGAATACTGTGCTCAGTTCTGGAGTCCTTGCCTAAGGAAGGACTGGGACAGGTGGGAAACAGTGGGCATGGGGTCATAATGTCACAGTCAAAACCACGCACATCAACAATGCCACATGCAAAGCAGCATGCGGCAAAATATCGGGCCTACAACATGCTGACCACCATTACCACAGTGCATACTAGAGGAATATCTTGGTTTTGCGGGCCTCCACCCGCCCCCCGATGGGAGACATTTTGCCCCCCACACCCCTCGGATTAATAATCAACTCTGGAGGGTCGTGGACTTTGGGAAGAAACAAAACAGACCAGGATTTTCTTTTTCTTTTTTTTTTTTTTTTAAAGCCGTAGCAGAGTGGAACCTGGAGAGAACCAAACCGCAGCCCCAGGTCCCCCGACACTGCCGGAGGCAGGTGCTCTAGCCACTCCACCATGGGAGCGGCTCGGCCAGGCACTGCCCCGGCGGCATTCAGCAGCCTACAGCGACAGAGGTAGCAGTTCTTACTGCACGATGAAAAAGACCCTGTGGCTGTACAACCATTAGCACTTCTTACAGCGCTGTATTTCATGCGCGCTTCTATCTGCGCTATACTGACCAAGTAGCGAAACAGTGCAATGCAGGGTGATCAAGATGATTCAGGGCCAACAGGGCAGATCTTAAAAAGATCGTCTCAAAGGATTCTATGTGATAACGGCAATCGCGGAAAGGCGATCACCCTTTGGGCGACTATACATTGTCGAAAATACATTTTCAGCAAATATACAGCAAAACGGCTTTGGGAACTTAATTGTTTTTTGGTTATGCAGGGAGTTGTGCCCCCCGCATCCCCTACTTCAAAGATTCTCAACTCCGGGGTGAAAGTAAAAAAAAAAAAAATTCTCAGCCAGAGCAAAAATCCCAATGCACCCAGGGCCGAACCCGGCACCCTCCTAACCATAGCCTGCCATGAACTTGCCATGCCACCCGGCCAGCTCGGCAACCCACCATTGCACTACCCCTCACAAACCCTCACCTTCCGCCTGTCGCATGGCATGCTCATGCACGTGTGTACACATAGCGACAGGATGTCACTATACCTGCATTCGCCCCACCCATCCACTTGCCGTGATAACAGGTGCCGCTATTGAGTCGTCCTTTCAGTAAGTGCTCAATAGCGAGCGCCTTTCTTATGGTATACCGTCTCAAGGTACTGAACATGTACTCACTGGAGACCAGGCGAGAGAGAGGGCATATGATAGAGACGTCCAAGTTCCTGAAGGGAATAAACAAGGTGAACTGTGTGGAACTGTTTAGCAGGAGTACAGAGTCAAGAACTCAAGGTCATAACGGAAACTGGTGAGGGGAATGTTTAAAAGGGATGTGAGGAAGTTCTATTTTAGAAAAAAGGTTGTGGAGCCTTGAAACAGTCTGCCAGTGGAGATGGTGGGTACTGAGGCTGTAAATGGTTTCAAGCAAAGCTGACACAGAGTGAAGGGCTTAGTGGTTGTTCAGGTCATTTGCAGTGCGGAAGGGAGCTGGGGGGGGGAACCCTGTGTGGACAATAGGTCCTGGGGCAGACAAGGAACTTCAGGCAGACTAGATGGACGGTTGGCCTTTTTCTGCTGTCTTGTCTCTATTTCTTTGTGAGAGACTTGCTTTAAATGCCCCCTGTCACTCCTTACTCTTCCCTCTACTCCAACCTCTCCCTCCCTTCCTCCCACTGTGTATCCTTTCTTTTCAAATTCTAGTTTAGCCCTCTCTAGTCTCTACCCTGTTATCTCTCTGTCCTCCTCACCCCCTCCCTTCCTTCTTCCTACTCCCTTTGCTCGAAAACATCAGCTGGGTAAGCTGCATTCTCCTCTTGCCTCCCCTCCACTAAACAACCTCAGCTCCACCCTTCACTTTTCTTCCTCTTTCCTCCTCCTCCGTTTCCTCCAAAGCTCTCCTCTGTGAACTTCTGTTCTTGCAACTAGCCTCTCCCCTTCTCTGTCCCCCATTATTTTGCCTCTGCTCTTACCTCTGTCTAACCCCCCCCCCAAATTTATTTTACCTTCCCCTACTCCTGCTGCCACCTGGTGCCTTAGCTGGACACTACTGTATCTTGGCCCAGGATGTCTCCATCCCACTGAATTGTCTGTTAATTTACTACACTTACTTCCTGACTTTTCTACTGCTGTTAGCAGTGTGTCTGCATTAGAGATTTACTGAACCTTCTGTTATACTGCATATCCACCTTCTCCTTTAAGCCCTCCACCACCAGATACACTCAGTGCCCCCTTCCTGGCGAAATATTCTAACTATATAAGCTGGCATTTATGTCCTCCCTCCCACTTGTGATCCTGAAGTGCACTACCACCTATGGTCCTTTAGGTGGCAGTAAAGCAGCAGTGATGCAGCCTATTCACCACAGAGAAGCGCATCTTCTGGGAGACTTAATCCTCCCCCCAGCCAGCCCATCACGATGTCCTGGGCTCTGGGCGTGAACTCAGTTCACTGGTATGGCAAGCAGCACTCGCTGCTACCGTGCTATCACTCCAGAGCTCTCTGGCCAATTTAGGTTGACCTTTGTGTCAAACTCTACCTTAGAGGTGGCTACTTGCATTTCCTCACTGCCAGAGCATTCAGTGAAGTCATGTTAGCATTCCTGAGTGAGGACAGGAGAGGGGCAGGCAGGGCTGTTTTTTTCTTTTCTTCTTTCTACACAACTATCTTTGCACAAAAATGGTACTAATTGTGTTTAAAAAATTACCATTGAATATATTTTTTTGCTTTAATGGTGAGTAGCAGAACTCAACCTGCATTGAGATAAAAATGTGTTTGGGAGGGGGAGCGGGCCACAGCATGAAGGGGCAGAAAAGGACAACAGAAGAAGCACCCACCTGCCACAGATGGGAAGAGGCACTATAAACGGGTGCCTTTAGTTTTTATTTGATATATAATAACTGGTGATCCCTGTTAATCAACCCGTTTTCGAGTACCGTAAAAAGTCGTATCAACCCGCATGTTGATACGAAAAAAGTTGTTTACAGTCTCACGCCACGAAGCCTGCAGCACTCGCATTCCAGAGTAAACAGATTCAAACTCAGAGCATAACCTCCGGAACTTACAGATCCAAATGAGAAAGTGTAATCATTTTGAATGAATTCTGTAGCTTGCCCTCCGGTTTAGAGATCTGTATGTGTGCAGCATTTATTTATTTATTTCGTAAAACCAACACGGAGACCCGCGGCCAAAACGCTCGTACTTCCTTACTAGTAGGCACGCCCCCACGCTGTAGCGTTATTTGATGTCAGTCTTGAATAATGTAAGTGGCTTCTACTAGTAAGGAAGTATATGCTTTTGGCCTCAAGGCTCTCGTAGTGGTAATTCTTTCCATGTAATTTTTTTTTAGTGCCAGTTATTATAAAAAATAAAACATATGTGGGGTCAGAAATGGTTCGCTCTCGCTTTACATATTATCACACGACTTGGGTGTGTGAAAAAACTCCATATCAACTCCCTACATATGCATTATTCTCTCTACATTTTTTAATCAAACTTCATGATGGGGTGTTAAACTCTGCTTTTTTTAATATCTGAGTTTTTATTAAACATTTTTATATAATAAAAAAACCATGACAGTAACTAACATAAATGGCAGGGTCATTATATAGTTCACATGACACAATGCAAAAACAGAGGAAGTTTAGGTTACTACAGGTAAACAATTAATTCACCAGTACCTTGAAATGTCAAATCATGGACTAACTTAAGCTACCATGAAGTGGCAGATACAGAACAGCACAGTGTTATAAAATACATAACAGAGTAGATGATTTATTTTATTATTTTTATTTAAAGTTGTTGACTGGGAGAGGCACACTGAGCCGAGTCTCATTTCCAGGTGCGACCAGGGGGAAAGGGGAGTTGGGGATTTTTACACATAAATAAGCTGGAAAAGGGAACTAGATTCAGAACATACACAAATAATGAAATTAGATTTACAAATAAGTACAAATAAGTAAGCTGAAAACTAATACAACAGGAAACTAGATTCAGGATATTTACATGTATTGAAAGTTGCAGTATCAGTAATAGGTGCAGGCAGCAAAAATACAGTAAATACAGTGATAACAGAAATTGTGAAGCTAACAATAGTGTAGAACCAACAAAATTACAGTAATATGACGAAGACAGCAATGTACATCTGTGAAGTCCTGGCACAAACCCTGGATCCACTGACATAATACAGCACCAAGCACTGCCAGACATCTTATTTAGATGACTGCCCTCACATTTTGTACGGCTAGTTTTTCAAATGTATAAATCATAGCAACTACAGAAAGTCAACGGGTAAGCTCCGGGAAGGGGGGCAGCCTGTAGACAAGGACAGGTGACAGCCTTCTTGGCAGCTAATTTGGGTCGCACCTGGAAGCAAGCCTTGGGTCAGTGTACCCTTCCTGGATAAGGATTTTCAAATAAATAAAAATAATATTAGAACCAGGGCTAAATTTCAGGGGCCTAGATGGACCCCCGCCCCGTGGGGATGGACAGCAGGATTGTGGCTGAGATGATCAGGGCAGGATCCACGGAAAAGGGATGAAATCTGATGAACTATTTCTGCCAAGAAAGGGGCGAGGACCAAGCATCTCTCAAATACATGGACGTGATCCACTTGGGAGGAACCACATTTCCTCCAACAAAATTTGTTAACTCTCCCCCGTATATTTTGCTTGACTCTAGGGAGTATGAAAATATCTTAGTCTACATTTCCATAAAAATTCATGCCAGGTTGTTGAGGCCATCAGCCTCAGTGTGGCAAAGTAAATTTAACCCATGACTTGTACTTGTGGGAGGACTGTACGTCTTGGTTCCATTTATCCACGACATATTTTGAACTGTGTTGCCAATGGGATTGGAGACCTTTACATAAATGGCCCATTAGGTGTTGCCATTGCTTCCTCTTCAATATACCCATGAAAATGCACAACAGAAGGCAGGGTGTTTGGCAACTGGGATCCGTCCTGTGTTTTGTAATAGATATGTGCAGGCCAGCATGTACCAAAAATGTTCCCTACCTGTCAGGCCATACATGCCCTGCAGATGCCGAAAAGGAAGGACTCCTTGACTGTCCAGAAACTAGTATAAACAGCAAAGTCCCAACTGGGTTCAACACCTAAAGGTATTGTCAAACTGAAGATGAATAAAATCAGAGTAATGGGCCAGTGGCTTGCAAATCCAACAAAAGTGAAGGGACCAACAGAGAGGAAAGGAACTTAGATCACTGAGCCAGGGTGATGGCCACAACCCTAGTAAAGGCTTCTTGATGGAAAGGACAAAGAGTGTGAGCCAATAAGTATCTACCTATATTAAAAAGGTCATTTAAATGAAACTCTGTATGTTTCCGTGGGAAGTGATAATGACGAGAGAGACATCCACAGACTATATATAATTGGGCAGCCACAGCATGTGTGTGGAAATTACACCCCGCTCCCAGGGGAGCTGCAGGGTAGCATTTTGAATTCCTGGACTGAGACCCCACCCCTCCCCCAAACAAGAGAAATCTGGATACCAGTTTGTCCCATGTTTTAAGTACAGCTGCTCAGGGAGGAGTGAGAGGGTCTGCAATAGATGTAGAATTTGTGGGAGAACCAGTGACTGCGTCCTCCCATGGCAGGAAACTTTTTTTCATATTGTTTTCCTCCCCTAGCCACACTCAGGCAGCTAGCTCCATTCCATTCCTGCCATCCCCTTGACCAGCTACTGCCTCCCCTTGTACTCATCTGATCCAGAGACTCCCAAAGTTCCCCCCATGGAAGGGCTGGGAGGGGGAGGACCATCCTCCCCCCACCTGGAGAATAATTCAGCATGGCTTTGTGGTCCGGGTGGCAGTGCAAGTAGGGGCAGGTGTCACATCATGGAGCCCCAGTCTGCCATTTTTCCCCGTTTCTTCTTCTACCTCCTCTGGCTGGAACAATGCCTGAGTCAGCCTCGCACAGCTGCAGCTGTCTCCCATGTGACAGAAGAAAAAATTACTCACCTTAGTAATGTTGTTTCTTCTAATGGAGTCTTGATGTATTCTGACCATTGCAGTGATCTCCAACTTTTGAACTGCCCCGGAGAACAGAGAGTTAACTTTCCATGCAAGGCATGGAACACTGAGCTCGAAGCTCGGTTGAGACTCTGTCTGTTGTTGTTTGAACCAAACCCAGATCTTTACCAGCCAAAACTCACTAGGCATCCTGTGTGGAAACTGTAAACTTACACTAGCCAACTGGCAACTAAATCTAATAAAAGGTTTTTGGTTCCAAGGCAAAGACTCAAGTCAGGAAACCCAAAAACAAAACACAACACATACCCAAAATTAAAAGGGTGGAGGGCACCTCTAGGGTGCCAACACTATTCCTGCCACCACATCCCAAAACCCAGGTTCTGAGAGGGAGGCGGGCGGGGTCAGAATACATCAAGACTCCATTGAAGAAACAACATTACTAAGGTGAGGTAATTTTCTTCAAACAACATCAAGTCTTGATGTATTCTACAACTATTCTGAACTTACCAAGCAGTACCTCCATGGAGGGACAGAACCTACTTTGGGAATAGGCTCTGAGTACTGCTGTGTCAAACCGAGCATCACTCCTAGCCTGGGTATCCCGAGAGTAATGCTTGGTGAAAGTATGGACTGTTTTCCAGGTGGCTGCTTGACAAATCTCTAAGATAGGAATATCCCTGGCAGCAGCCAAGGAAGCAGCTGCACCTCTTGTAGAGTGAGCCCTCGGGCCTGAGGGTGGGATTCTACCCAATTTTTCGTAGCAGAATTGTATACAAGAGACAATCCACCTGGCAACAAATCTTTTAGTGGCAGGTTTTCACTTACCGACCTCTCCATAAGTGAGGAACAACTGGAGGAGTCAAACCTGTGACCCTTAGTGCGCTCTATGTAGTAGCTAAGGGTCCTTTTACATCCAGGCTGTGCAGCCTCCTCTCTCAGAGGAGGAATGGTCAGTGAAGAAAACAGGAAGAGACATAGACTGATTAAGGTGGAAATCTGAAACCACCTTAGGCAAAACTTCCTGTTAGTTCTTGGGACCACTTTATCTCTATGGAAAGAGATGAAATCAGGCTCCACTGACAAGGCTTGCAATTCACTGATGCGCCTGGCAGAGGTAATGGCTACCAAAAACACAGTTTTCCAAGTCAAGTACTTAAGCTCTGCAGAGGACAAAGGCTCAAAAGGGGGTTGCATAAGCTGAGCAATGCAAACATTAAGGTCCCAAGCAAGAGCAGGGTCTCTGAAGGGAGGATTGGTGTGCAACAGTCCCTTGAAGAATTTGCAAAACACAGGATGGGCTGAAAGAGAAGAGGGCTTGCCTACTGACAAAAAGCAGAAACAGCTGCCAAATGTACTTTGAGTGTAGCTGGTCTGAGTCCCAAGCCATTGAGATGAACCATATAGTCCAGGACTGGAGGCAACCCAGCAGATTCTGGAGAAATATGCTTACCAGAGCACCAAATAGTGAACCTTTTCCATTTGGAGTTGTAAGTCTTTCTGGTGGAAGGCTTTCGAGAAGCCTTTAGAATATCCAGGACACCTTGAGAGAGAAGCAGATCAGCAAACTCTAACTCTTCAAGAGCCAAGCCTTGAGATTGAGAGATTTGAGATTAGGATACCAAACCCTTCCCTGAGAAGATGTCAACAGGTTGTAATTCCTGGGAAGAGACAGGGGAAGGTGGATTGCTAAGGACAGCTACAGTGGGTACCAAGGCTGTCTGGCCCAGTCTGGAGCGATCAGAATCACTTTGCAGGGTTGAGACCTGATCTTGACTAGTACCTTGAACAGGAGGGGGGGGGGGAGAAGCATACAGGAACTTCCCTTCCCAATTGAGTACCACAGCATCCAGGGGAACTGAGCCCAATACTGGGGGTCTGCAGCTAAAAAGAGGAAGTTGGTGATTGTCTGGGGCTGCAAAAAGATCTATCTGAGGAGTGCCCCATCTGGAGAAAATCACTTTCAAAACTAGGGATCTAGGGTCCATTCGTGGTGGCCCTGAGATATCCTGCTGAGAGCATCTGCCAGGACATTGTCCTTCCCTGGGAGGTGAAATGCTGTGAGAGAAGTTTGCAGGGAATAGGTCAGAGACCACAACTTCATTGCTTCTGTGCACAAGGCCGTAGACCGAGTGCCCCCTTGCTTGTTGATGTACCACATTGTGGTGGCATTGTCTGTTCTGATCTGGACTACTTTGTTCTGAACAGACTTGGAAAAAGCTTGTAATGCCAGAAACACTGCTCTGAGTTCCAAGAGATTGATGTGAAGCAGAGATTATTGAGGTGACCACAGCCCTTGGGTGGTAAGATCCCCCAAGTGGGCTCCCCAGCCCAAGAGGGAGGCGTCTGTAGTGAGGGTTAGAGAATGAGACTGAGTGACAACAGGAACTCCTTGCCTTAAATTGTCCTGATCCTGCCACCATTGCAAAGCCTGGATCAGGGTTCGAGTCACTGGGACTAGTTTGGTCAGGGAATCCTTTCTCTGGGACCAGAAGTTTCTCAAGTGGAACTGAATGTACCTCATCTGAAATCTTGCCCCCTGGACCACTGCTGTAGAGGCTGCCATGTGGCCCAGGAGCTGCAAGAAGTGCCTTGCTAGTCGAGACACCTGAAGGGTGAAAGAAGAGGCCAGTTCCATTAGTGTCCTTGCCCTGTCCAGGGGAAGGAAGGCCTTTGCTCTTATTGTATCCAGCTCCGCCCCTATAAAGGTAAGGAGCTGCACTGGCTCTAGAACTGACTTTGGAAGGTTTAGTAGGAACCCCAAGGAAGTGAGCAGTTGCCGAGTTATCTGAAGATGTGACTTGACTTGGTCTGGAGACTGACCTACTATGAGCCAGTCGTCCAGGTATGGAAAGATGGAGATCTTTTTTCTCCTTAGGAAAGCAATGATCTTTTTTCTCCTTAGGAAAGCAACCACTACTGCCAGGCACTTTGTGAACACCCTTGGGGCTGATGTTAGGCCAAAGGGCATTGCTCTGAATTGATAGTGGCCTGAGGGCAACTCGAACCTGAGGTACTTTCTGTGGGAGCACCTGATGGGAATGTGAAAATAGGCGTCCTTGAGGTCCAGGGAGGCTAGCCAGTCCCCTGGCCTTAGAGAGGCAGAATTATTCCCAGAGTCACCATTTTGAATTTTGGCTTTAAAGGTGCTTGTTTAGGTATCCCAGATCCAGGATGGGCATGTTCTCCTGTCTTTTTGGGGGTTAGGAAGTACCTGGACTACAATCCTTTGCCCCTGTGTAGGGTAGGAACCCTTTCTATGGCTCTGAGAGCCAAGAGGGAAGAAACCTCTGCCTCTAGGGCAAGGGCCTCTGAAGGATTTGCAGGTGGAAAGGATCTGGTTCTCATCTTGGGGAATTTTTTGAAGCTGAGAACCAGTCCCTGGCTTACTACTTCCAGGACCCACTTGTCCGATGTTAAAGACTTTCAGTCCTAGACAAGTAAGCCAGCCTACCCCTGAGTAGTGGAGAATCGGCCGGAAGACCCATCAGGGTGTCTGCTCGGCAGGGGCTTTAGGCTGAGGGGTGGAAGCAGGCCTGCTCATACCCGCCTGCCTCTCCTCTAAAGAACCCCTCTGAGCAAAGCAGAAGAGGAGGCCTGGGCTTGTAAAAGGCCTATGAAAAGGCCTGCCCCTGCCCCTGGAATGCTGCCTCTGAGGGTAGGCTTGCCTTTCTTTGGCCTGAGGCACTCCTGTAGGTGGTCCTGTACTCGTCCATTTTCTTCATGTAATTCTCTGTCTGCTCCCCAAACAGAGAATTACCAATGACAGGAAAATCCATGGCCTTAGCCTGGGTATCCTGTGACAGGCTAGTACATCTGAGCCAAGCCATCTCTCATGAGGGCCACAGATGTAGCCATGGCTCTAGATGAAACATCACTGGAGTCCACAGCAGCATGAAATTGCACCTTGGATGCCTCAATCCCATCCGCAGCCACCGCTCCAGCTCCTTGGCAAGCTGGTCAGGGCCTGTTTAGCTAGAGCCATCACAGTGTCCCATCTAGACTTCTGGTATCTTGCTGTAGGCCATATAGTTAGCCTGCCTGAGTCCCAAAGATGCTGCCATGTACTGTTTCTTTGCCATGGCATCAATCTTCCTGGAGTCCTTGTCCTGGGGTGTGAAGCCAAGGGAATATTTGCCTTATCACAGGCAGCAGCCTGAACTACCAACATGGCTGCATTGCTGGGAAAGGAACTCCGTGTCTGAGCCTGAAAGATTATACCTCTTGTCCATTCTTCTGTCCACAGGAGGTATAGAATTAGGAGTTTTTAGAATTTTAAATGTCTGTTTCCCAAAAGATGTATGGAGGGGAATAGACAATCTCCTGGACTCTGGGATGTCCATCATCTCAACGAAATCAGGCTCCTCCTGATCCTCTACTGCTTCTTCCATAGGATGCTGCAGGGTTTCAGCCGGTTTCTTGTAAAACATCAAGTGGGAAGGGGGTTCAGAAAGCCTAGGGGGAGAAACGCCTGAAGGTCTGTCTGGGGAGATGTCCGGGTCAATAGGCACATCCAGACTTTCATAATCACCATCATCATCTTCATACTCTCCCTCCTCCTCCTCCGGTTCATAAAATTCTTCTAAAGTATAATCCAGAACCGGGGAACCGACCGAACTGAGCCCCTGACCGATGGTGCCGGTTCGGCCGGAACCGAAGTTAGCGACTGAACTATCCTTATCGCTTTGGCTATCTCATCAGCAGTCGGAGAAAGAACTACTGGATCCGAACCGGATGATTTATCCCTTCTTTTTCTTTTAACCGGAACTGACTCCTCAGAATCGGTTCTCCTTTTGCCCAAAGAAGTTTCGCCCTGGTCAGAGGGCACTCCTTCTGGTTCAGTCGGAAACGAACCAGGCTGGCCATCCGGGTCAGCGGACTTCTCGGCCTCCCTTTCCCTCAGTCTACCTACTCTCTTATCCAGGGTAGCTTTGGGAAAACTTTACAAATTTGGCAGTCTGAATTGAGGTGGTCAAACCCCAGACAATAAACACAGGTGGTGTGGGGGTCAGCCTTAGCAAAGGCTTCCCCATACACACTACAGTGTTGAAACCCAGTGGGCCTGGTTTTTTTCTTGGGTTTCTCAGACATGGCCAGTCCTAACCAAACTTACCCTTTTTTCGGCAATCCGCCAGGCAAGACACCCCTATCGGTTCCTGACCGTGTTACGGGTCTTGGAAAAAATGTAATGAAATCTGTTTTTTTACAACCGATATGGACCGGTTACCACACTCTAATAAAGACAGAAGGTTTTATACACAAACCTGATTGGTTAAACCGAACCGATCCAATGTTTACAAGTTCCACAGAAAACTAATATAAAAACCTATCTAGTACTCACGGTACCACAGGCAGAGACTTAAACTGACAGGATTAGTAGCAGAAACTCGGTTGAAACCGAGTGAAAAACGACACTTTAACCAACTTTTTGAACCGAGCGAAGGAGAAATCTCCGGAGCGACTGTTCAGTGAGGCGAAGTAAAGAATCTGATGGTTGGGGTTCAAACAACAGCAGACAGAGGCTTCAACCGAGCTCGAGCTCAGCGTTCCATGCCTTGCATGGAAAGTTAACTCTTTGTTCTCCGGGGCAGTTCAAAGGTTGGAGATCACTGCAATGGTCAGAATACATCAAGACTTCATGTTGTTTGAAGCAAGCAGTGTATGCTGCCAACCCTCCCCAACAGAGACACACTGCTGAGCGGCAGCTGTCTCGGCCATGGCCTGTCCCCCGACGTGACTTCCTGGGCTCACTTTCGAACCCAGGTCATCAACACGGAGCAGGGACACAGAGGCGGCATTGGGACAAGAAACTTAAGGAGAGTTGATTCTGAAGATCTAATAATGTGTTTTGTTGGAGAAAGAGTCTCTAAGTTAAGAAAGTCTACATTGTCCAGATACTGAGGGATACAGATCCCTAAATAATTTACTACCTTTCTGCTCCACTTAAAAAGGAATTTAGTTTCATCTCCGTGGAAAGAGAATAAAAAAGGGAGTATTTCTGTTTTCTGAAGGTTCAACTTAAATTAAAGCTGGACACCTCTCAAGAACTAGAACTCTCCTGCCAGCCCACTGCAATCTGTTTACAAAAGGTTAAGAGGTACATCAGCCATCTACAGAACTATTTTATACTTTTTATTTATGGAATTTCTGATTTACAGCCAGCTGTATGTCAAAAAAAAACCCACATCATTTGGTGAGGTACGCAGACCCCCTTAAGTCAAATACACATATTATAACAGTTGACTAAGGCTCAAAATATTTTAGTCCGTGACCTGGGGGAGGCCCCTTAATCTTTTAACAGGAGTAAAGTTCGGGTCTAGCTTCTTGTAGAGTGTTAATCCTCTCACCTACATCTGTCCAGTTAGGAATAAACAATGTCCAAGAGTTAACCCCTTGTAGAACTTGAAAGTGGGGGGGTAGAAAAAACAAAAGGCCTAAATGCTGCAGGTACATAAACAGACGGCCCGGGCTCAATTAAGTTATATTAACCTCTGCCAGATTCTAGTAGGCATGGCATCTTACTCTGGTGGAGGAAGATATCAGAACAGGATTTTAATAAAGTTCACAAACTGAGAGATGCTTATTGCATCAATCTATACGTTACAGCATAGAGCTATAATACTAACTACAGCAACTTTAACATTTAGCAACAGGAGGAAAAACACATTATTTTGTCAACTTCTCCAGCAACATATGTCTTTACTACCCTTTAGATAATTACATTTAGGGTATTATAGTATAAACTCCTAATGGCACTATAAGGCCTTCATCCCTCATCATCTGAACAATCTTCAATCGGCTTTAGATTCTGGATTAGCTTTTCAGCAAAAATAATAGCTGCAGCAGGGTCAACAAATACATGAGATTTAGAAGAATGTTTTACCAAAAGTCTCTCCGGAAAGTTAAGTTAGCGGCAATACCGTTTTGAAGGAGTTCCTTCTTAATCAGCTGCAGTTCTTTTTTACGAGCTTGAGTTTGCGCCGATAAATCTGGGAAAAAGAAGAGACAGTGTCCTTCCCAGTAGGTCTCACCTCTGGAACGAGCGGCCTGCAAGAGTGCAATCCTGGCGTCTGAATTAATGCAGGGAAATGCAAGGTACTCCACCTGGGGGCCAGAAACCCGGGCCAAGTGTACACCCTGGGGGAATGCTACAAGTCTCG
Organism: Neoceratodus forsteri; assembly: GCA_016271365.2. Lineage (NCBI taxonomy): Eukaryota > Metazoa > Chordata > Ceratodontiformes > Ceratodontidae > Neoceratodus > Neoceratodus forsteri. Next base: position 434,332,225 of record CM057459.1, on the reverse strand, counting down.
ATGGCTGAGAGGGACCTGGGGGTGGTGGTGGATGTCAAGATGAACAACTCTGAGACTTGTAGGAGGGCAGCAGCCAAGGCCAACAGGATGCTGGGATGCATCACTAGGGGGATCACCTCCAGAAGGAGGGAAGTGATACTCCCTCTGTATAACTGCTTGGTGAGGCCGCACCTTGAGTACTGCGTGCAGTTTTGGAAGCCACACTTAAAGAGGGACATTAACCTCCTGGAGAGGGTCCAGAGGAGGGCAACCAAAATGATTTGGGGCTTGGGGGACAGGACCTATGAGGAGAGGCTCGAAGAGCTAAATATGTACACGTTGGAAGAGAGAAGGGACCGGGGGACATGACAGAGGTCTTCAGGTACATGAAGAGGGTAAATAGGGGAGGAACAGTCAGGGTGCTTGAAGGAAGGAGGAGGGGCCACTAGAGGGCATGGGTGGAAGCTGGAGGGAAGATTCAGGGAGAAAGGAGGAGGTGCTACTTCACTTAGAGGTGGTGGAGCCATGGAATGCGCTGCCTAGGGGGCTGGTGGAGGCAGAGACAGTGGAGGGGCTCAAGAAGTGGGACAGGTACAGGAAAGGTTCTGGAAGCAAATCCAATGCAGCAAGAATATCTGGAACTGGGAAGGGAGAAGCCAGAGAAGGCGAGGGGGGCAGCAAGGTCAGCACCCAGGGTGGAGGCTGACCAAATGAGCAGACACGAAAGACCGTTGGGCCTATTCTGCTGGCATTTTAGTATGTTAGTAAAAAGCGTGGCAATCGCAGTGCGTTGTCGCTGCGTCCCATCTCTGGGCTTCTGGCGCTGAGGAATCAAGAAGGCTCTCAGAACAGCAATCCCAGAGTCTGGTGGCAGTAACTGTAGGTCCCGAAAGATTAGTTTAGTAATAGCAGGTACCAGTTCCTCCGATCCAGCATATTTATTGGGAAATCCACAATTTGGATATTAGCCAGGCATTGAAAATTCTCTAGATTCTCCATCTTTGCCCTCATCAAGCTTAGGTCCCTTACACATGTTACGTTATACTGCTGCTGGCTCTCGCCTTCTGCTTTAAGCTCTGTGATGGCAGCGGCATTCTCCTGAATCCAGCGATTGTTTTCTGAAAGTTTAGTTTCAACCACAGCTAGGCGTTTGTTCGTTTCATCGCCTGTAGCTTGGATCTTAGTCAGCATGGCCAGAATTTGTGAGGTTGGTAACTCCGTTGAGAGCTGCTCCTTAGCCAAGGTAGGCCCTCCGTTGCTCGTCGCCCCGTGGGAGGGCAGATAGGAATCTAAGTTCTGGGAGAAGCGTTTAGAATCTTTTTTAGGGCTCATCTCAGTGTAGGAGTATTCTGGCTTACACCACCACCCAAAAGGAGTCTATATTTTGGGTTTTTCCTTCTATTTTAGGCTTTTTTGCTATAACGAAGCTGGAGCTCTCTCAGAATGCTGCCTCCATGTTGCTGCTCAGCAGTGCCCCCCAAGAACTATTTTAAATTCAGTCCCCACCAGGGGTATCCCCTCCACCTCCCTGTTCTGACAAATCACCACTGCTAGGGGCTCAATATATAAAGCAAACAGCAGGGGGGAAGAGGGGACACACTTGCCTAGTTCCTAACTATAAAGTAATTTGGGGCACTGCAGGAGTCGGTCACATGATTATAGGCCTGAGGGGAGAGGTATAATTTACAAAACCATGAAATAAAGGGATCTAGGAAAATAAAGGCCTCCAGGACCTCTCACAGGAAACTCCAAGGAACCTGATCAAATGCCTTCTCAGCATCTAGGCAGAGAAGAAAAAATTACTCACCTTAGTAATGTTGTTTCTTCTAATGGAGTCTTGCTATATTATGACATATGCAGTTTGTCCCAGCCTTAGAACTGCTCCGGAGGTGAAAGAGTTAACTTCCATGCCAGGCATGGAATCTTGAGCTCGAGCTCGGTTGAAAAAACTCTGCCTGTTGATCTTCAAACTGAAACTGTCAGATCTTTACGAGCAAAACTCACTAAGGTTCTGTGTGGAAGCTGTAAACCTACACTAGCCAACTGGCTACTAAAATATCAACACATTTTTCTGGTCCCAAAACAAAGACTCAAGTCAGGGGATCCAAAAAATAAAATAAATAAAATACAACACCCAAACACCCCAAAAAAAGGGGTGAAAACACAAGTTGGGCATCATTAAGTGCCAACACTGCACTTCCACCACATCCCAAGAGCAGAGGTTCTGAGAGGGCAGGCGGGGAGGTCATAATATAGAAGACTCCATTAGAAGAAACAACATTACTAAGGTGAGTAATTTTTCTTCAAACAACATGAAGTCTTGCTATATTATGCATATGCAGACTACACAGCAGTACCTCCATGGAGGAGGACAGAACCTACTTAGGAAATAGGCTCTGAAGCACAGCTGTGCTAAACCGAGCATCACTCCTAGCCTGGATGTCCAGGGAGTAATACTTGGTGAAAGTGTGTACTGTTTTCCAGGTAGCTGCTTGACATATCTCTAAGATAGGGATGTCCCTGGCAGCAGCTAGGGGCGAGCTGTACCTCTGGTAGAGTGAGCCCTCAGGCCTGAAGGGGAACCTTACCCAGTTTTGATAGCAAAATTGGATACAAGAGACAATCCACCTGGCAATGGATCTTTTAGTGGCAGGTTTCCCTTTACCAACCTCACCATAAGTGAGGAACAGTTGGAGGGAGTCAAACCTGTGACCCTTGGTACGCTCTATATAGTAACTAAGGGCTCTCTTTACATCTAAACTGTGCAGCCTCCTCTCGCCAGAGGAGGAATGGTCAGTGAAGTACACTGGAAGAGATATAGATTGATTAAGGTGGAAATCCGAAACCACCTTAGGCAAGAACTTCCTGTTAGTCCTGAGGACTACCTTATCTCTGTGAAAGGAGATAAAATCAGGCTCCACTGACAAAGCTTGCAACTCACTTATGCGCCTGGCAGAAGTGATGGCTACTAGAAACACAGTTTTCCAAGTCAAGTACTTAAGCTCTGCTGAAGACAAAGGCTCAAAGGGGGGGTTGCATTAGCTGAGCAATGCAAACATTAAGATCCCAGGCAGGAGCAGGGGTCCCTGAATGGAGGGTTGGTGTGAAGCAATCCCTTGAAAAACTTGGAGAATACAGGGTGAGCAGAAAGAGAAGAGGGCTTTCCTGCTGAAATAAAAGCAGAGACACCTGCCAGATGCACTTTCAGGGTAGCTGGCCTCAGCCCCAAAGTATTTAGATGGACCATATAGTCCAGGACTGTGGGCAAATCAGCAGATTCTGGGGAAACATGCTTCCCAGAGCACCATATGGAAAACCTTTTCCATTTAGAATTATAAGTAGCCCTGGTGGAACGCTTCCTAGAAGCTTTCAAGATATCGAGTACACCTTGAGAAAGGTGTAGGTCAGCAAACTCTAACTCCTCAAGAGCCAGGCCTTGAGGCTGAGGGATTTGAGATTCGGATACCAAACCCTCCCTTGGGCACAGGTTAACAAACTGTGATTCCTGGGGAGACACAGGGGAAGGTGGACTGCTAAGGACAGAAGGAGTGGGTACCAGGGCTGTCTGGCCCAATCTGGAGCAATCAGAATCATCTTGCAAGGCTGAGATCTGATTTTGACTAGCACCTTGAACAAGAGAGGGAAGGGGGGAAAGGCATAGAGGAACTTCCCTTCCCAATCGAGAAGGAAGGCATCCAGAGGGACTGAGCCCAACACTGGGGGCCTGCAACAAAACAGCGGAAGTTGGTGATTGTCTGAGGCTGCAAATAGATCTATCTGAGGGGTGCCCCACCTGACAAATACTAGCCCCAGTACTAGGGGATCCAGTGACCATTCGTGATGGCCCTGGGAAATCCTGCTGAGAGCATCTGCCAGGACATTGTCTTTGCCTAGGAGGTGAACTGCCACGAGGGAGGTATTCAGGGAATAAGCCAGGGACCACAACTTCATCGCCTCGGTGCACAAGGCCAAAGACTGAGTGCCCCCTTGCTTGTTGATGTACCACATTGTAGTGGTGTTGTCTGTTCTGACCTGTACCACTTTGTTCTGAACAGATGCAGAAAAAACCTGAAGTGCTAGAAAAACAGCTCTGAGTTCCAACAGATTGATGTGGAGCAGAGATTCCTGAGGGACCACAATCCCTGGGTGGTGAGGTGCCCATGTGAGCTCCCATCCCAAGAGGACGCATCTGTAGTAGGGTCAAGGAGTGAGATTGAGGGATGAAAGGAACCCCTGTCTCAGATTGCTCTGATCCTGCCACCACTGCAGGGCCTGGATCAGGGTTCGAGTTACTGGGACCAATTTGGTTAGAGGATCTCTCCTTTGAGACCAGAAGGCTCTCAAATGGAACTGGATGTCCCTCATCTGAAATCTTGCTCCTTGTACTACAGCTGTGGAAGCAGCCATGTGGCCAAGGGCTGAAAAGTGCCTGTGGTGAGAGACCTGCAGAGTGAAGGAGGAGGCCAGAGCCACCGGGTCTTTACTCTTTCTAGAGGAAGGAAAGCTCTGGCCTGCTTTGTGTCCAGTTCTTCGCCTATGAAGGTGAGTAGCTGAACAGGCTCTAGAACTGACTTTGGGAGATTGAGAAGAAAACCTAGAGATGTAAGCAGCTGCTGGGTAACCTGAAGGTGTGATTTGACTTGGTCTGGAGACTGACCCACTATGAGCCAGTCGTCCAGGTAAGGAAAGATGGCAATCTTTTGCCTTCTTAAGTGAGCAACTCTACTGCCAGGCATTTGGTAGATGCCCTTGGGGCAGAGAGTGAGGCCGAAGGGCATTGCTCTGAACTGGTAATGGCCTGAGGGCAGTTAGATCTGAGGTACTGGGAGCTTCTGATGAGAACATGGAAGTAGGCATCCTTGAGGTCCAGGGGCGCTAGCCAGTCCCCTGGCCTTTGGGAGGGTAAATAATTCCCAGAGTCACCATTTTGAATTTTGGTTTTAAAAGGTGCTTGTTTAGGTATCTTAGATCCAGGATGGGCCGCCATTCTCCTGTCTTTTTTGGGGTAAGGAAGTACCTGGAGTACAGTCCTTTGCCCTGGTGTAGGGGAGGAACCCTTTCTTCAGCTCTGAGAGCCAGGAGGGTCGAGACTTCTGTTTCCAAAGCAAGAGCCTCTGATATATTTGCAGGTGGAAAGGATCTGGTTCTCATCTTTGGAAATTTTTTGAAGCTGAGAACCAGTCCCTGGCTTACTACTTCCAGGATCCACTTGTCTGATGTTAAAGACTCCCAGTCCTGGACGAAGTAAGTCAGCCTGCCCCCTACAGGTAAAGGAGAATCGTGCCTGGGCATCCCATCAGGGTGCCTGTTTGGCAGGAGCTTTAGGCTGAGGGGTGGGAGCAGGCCTGCTCGTACCCCGTCTGCCTCTCCCTCTGAAGAACCCCCTCTGGGCATAAGCTGAAGAGGAGGCCTGGGCTTGGTAAAAAGGCCTGTGAAAAGGCCTGCCCCTGCCCCTGAAAGCTGCCTCTGAGGAGTGGCTTGCCTCTCCTTGGCCTGTGCACCCACAAGTGGTCCTATACTCATCCATTTTTTCCTGTAATTTCTCTGTCTGCTCCCAAACAGAGAATTACCCACAACAGGAAAATCCATGGCCTTAGCCTGGTATCCTGTGACAGGCTAGTACACTGAGCCAAGCCATTCTACTTAAAAGCCACAGATGTAGCCATGACTCCTGAAGATACATCATTGGAGTCCACTGCAGCATGGAATTGCACCTTGGATGCCTCAATACCATCAGCAGCCACCTCTTCCAGCTCCTTGGCAAGCTGGCCAGGGACCTGTTTCGCTAAAGCCATAACAGTATCCCATTTTGATTTCTGGTATCTTGCAACATAGGCCATATAATTTGCCTGTCTGAGTCCCAAGGATGCTGCCATGTATTGTTTCTTTGCCATGGCATCAATACTCCTGGAGTCCTTGTCAGGGGGGTGTGACGCCAAGGGAATATTTGCCTTATCACAGGTTGCAGCCTGCACTACCCCAACATGGCTGCATTGTTGTGAAAGGAACTCCGTATCAGAGCCTGACAATGTATACCTCTTGTCCATCTTTTTATCCACAGGAGGTAAAGAATTAGGAGCTTTTAAAATCCTTATTGTCTGTTTCCTAAAAGATTTATGTAAAGGAATAGACAATCTCCTAGACTCTGGGATATCCATCATTTCCACATAGTCAGGCTCCTCCTGTTCATCCACAGCTTCTTCCAAAAAAGGAGCTGGAGGTTTCAACAACTTTTATAAAACAGAAAATGAGAAGGGACTCGAAAGCCTGGGGGATACTCCTGAGATCTGTCTGGGAGATGTCCGGTTCAATGGGCACATCAGACTTTCAAAATCACATTCACTCTCTTCATAATCCTCCTCCCCCTCCTCTGGTTCATAAAATTCTTCTATATCATATTCTTGAACGTGGAACCGGCGAACCGACCGTTTACCTGCTGGTGCTGGTTCGGACGGAACCGGGGAAAGCGACTGGACAATTTGGATCGCTTTGGCTATCTCTGCAGCGGTTGGAGAAGGAAATTTTGGCTCCACACCTGCTGATTTTCTAGTCCTTTTTGCTGGAACTGACTCCTCCGAGTCAGCTCTTCGTTGCCCAGGAAGTGCTCGCCTGGTCAGAGGCACTCCCTCCAGTTCGGTTGGCACCGAACCGGGCTGGCCATCCGGGTCAGTGGACTTTTTGGCCTCTCGTTCCCTAAGCCTACCAACTCTCTTATCCAGGGTAGCTGCAGGGAAATTCTTGCAAATCTGGCAGTCTGCATTGAGGTGGTCAAACCCCAGACAATAAACACATGTGGTGTGTGGGTCAGCCTTGGCAAAGGCTTCCCCACAGACACTACAGTGCTGAAACCCAGTGGGCGGTTTTTCTTTTGGGTTTCTCAGACATAATGCCAGCCTAACCAAAAACGCCCTTTTCGGCAAATCGCCAGCAAGACACCCTTATGGGTTCCCAACCGTGTCACGGGTCGTGGAAAAAGACGTAATAAAATCCGGTTTTTTTAGAACCGATAAGAACCGGGAACCGCACTCTAAATAAATTTTAATAAGTTTTAACAACAACCTGATCGGTTCAAACCGAACCGATAACTACGTTTGCAAGTTCCACACACAGAAAAGTAAAACCTGTCTATTACTTACGATACCACAGACACAGCTTGAACCAACCGGTTGCGGTTAAAATATATAATTGCGGTTTAGAAAACCGAGAAATAACACTTTTTTAACCAACAAATGAATCGAGCAGTAGGAGGAATCTCCGGAGCGACTGTTCAGTGAGGTGGAGTAAAGGATCTGACAGTTTCAGTTTGAAGATCAACAGACAGAGTTTTTTCAACTAAGCTCGCGCTCAAGATTCCATGCCTGGCATGGAAGTTAACTCTTTCACCTCCGGAGCAGTTCTAAGGCTGGGACAAACTGCATATGTCATAATATAGCAAGACTTCATGTTGTTTGAAAGGTCACTGAGATAAGAGTGTTGGCAGGTGCAGTCCAGAAGATTAAATGTCCTACAGACATTGTGAGCCATCCAGGGGTGTCATATAATCCGACTTGTCCATGTGAAATTAGTGTGGGGAGCAGCTTTTCCACAGGTGCGCCCACACCACCATGTGGGTGATAAGATGCTGGATTACAGGGATTTTTATCTGGCTTTAAAATCACAGAAATGGCTGCTTAGTCTGTTCCAAGATGGGAGGGGAGTATCCCCTGACTGCACCACCTGAAAGGTGTGGGTCAGGAATAGGAGAAGAGGCTCAGCAAATACCTTGTAAAACTCAATCTGATATTAACCTGGGTCAGGGCACCTCTGAGTCCTTGCTGCCTTAAATAACTCTGAGACTTCGTCCTCCATGATAGGCGGAGCAGCAATTGCTGTTGATCCAGGGAGAGATTGGGCACGGACTGAGTCGTAAGATAGGTTGATATCAAATCGGGGGGGGGGCTCTGGGTCACAATAAAGGGATTGATAGTAGTCTTGCATGAAAGACTGGATTTTGTCCTCCACGAGCTCAAGCCTGCCCGATACAGGGCTGCACAACTGTAAAATGTTCAAAGGCCCCACGGGCAGCATTCGAAAAAGGAGAGGACAAAAATCAACACTCAATTAAATAAACATAAATATAGAAGGGGACCCCAGTGGTCGAAGCACCAGGGCTAAGTTTTCAGTGTTCTCTCTGTTTTTCTGCTCACAATAAATCTTTGTTCCTTTTTTTTTTTCTTTCTTTTCAACACTCTATTTTTATAAGTTTCCGCAGTCAAAAACAATGGACAGTACATATGGTGAACAGTCCATGAATACATAACTTTTCAGGACAAATGTCCCTTAGTCAAAGAGCACTTGCGTCCATTATATGAAGATATCACATTGGACGGAACCCTCAACACAACAGAAATCGAAAAGAAACACAGAAATTATCGGCACATAAGGACCGCTAGGCCCATCCAGTCTGCCCGTAACACCTACACCCCAACTGGTCTATGGCTTTTCACCTGTCCTTCCCACCTCTAAGGTTCACTTATGCCTGTCCCAGGCATGTTTAAATGCCTCCACTGTCCTCGCTCCCACCTCTTCCTGTGGCACGCTATTCTATTTGTTCACCACCCTCTCTGTGAAGAAAAACTTCCTCACATTCCCCCTCAACTTGCAGCCTTCCAATTTCATATCATGCCCCCTCGTTCTTGTACTCCTCCTCCTATGTCAGAAGATATCTCCCCCCTGCACCTTGTTTATGTCCTTAAGGTATTTGAATGTTTCTATCATGTCGCCCCAATCCCTCCTCTCCTCCAGCGAGTACATACTGAGGTCCTTTAATTTCTCTTCATGTTTTCTAATGCAAGCCCTGTACCATCTTTGTCACTCTTCTCTGGACCGCCTCCACCCTGTCGATGTCCTTACGAAGGTGCGGCCTCCAGAACCGCACACAGTACTTTAGGTGAGGCCTCATCAGTGTTTTATACAATGGCATCACCACCTCCCGCCTTCTGCTAGTGATACTTCTGCCTGTGCACCCCAGCATAACACTGGCCCTCCCTGCTGCCTTTGTACTCTGTTTAGACACTTTTAGGTCATCTGGAATAATAATCCCCAGGTCCTTTTCTTCCTTGGTGATCATCAGCACCCCCAAATCATGTAGCTTCCCCCAGGGTTCCTTTATCCCAGGTGCATTATTCTGCACTTCTTTGAACTGGACCTCAGTTGCCACACCTCAGACCATTTTTCAAGCTTCCCCGGGTCCCTCATTTTATCCACCCCTTCTGGTGTATCCACCCTGTTGCAGATCTTGGTGTCTTCTGCAAATAGGCAGACCTTTTCCTCCAGCCCATCTGCAATGTCACTAAAGAAGACATTAAACAAGACTGGCCCAAGGACTGACCCCTGAGGTACCCTGCTGGTCACCCCCCCCTCCCTGGACTGGATCCCATTTACCACCACCACCCTCTGCCTCCTGTCCGTTAGCCAGTTTCTAACCCAGTTTATCACCTTATGCTTCATACCCACACTACCCATTTTGTTAATCAGCCTTTTATGTGGGATGGTGTTGAAGGCCTTGCTGAAATCTAGGTAGGCGACATCCACCCCTCCCCCTCCGATTGACTTCCTTCGTCACCCAGTCAAAAAAAATCTATCAGATTTGTCTGACATGACCTCCCTGCTGTGAATCCATGCTGTCTCAGACCCTGTGCACTGATGAATTCCAAGTGTGCCACTATTCTTTTTTTAAGCAGTGCCTCCACGATCTTCCCCCACTACTGAGGTGAGGCTGAACGGCCTATAGTTCTCTGCCTCTTCTCTACTACCACTTCAGAGTAGAAGGACATGTGCCCTCTTCCAGTCCTTCGGAACCACTCCTGTGCTGAGTGACTCTGTGAACATGGCTGCCAGAAGCGTTGTTAGCTCCCTTCTCAGCTCCCCTAATTTCCTTGGGTGTATGCTACCTGGCCCCACTGCTTTGTCCAACTTTAGTTTTGTGACCTCCTCAGAACTCTCTCCTCTGTGAATGGACTTGTGTTTACCCCCGTGTCTGTTGCTCAGCTGGGGTCCCATTACTCCCCTCGTCAGTGAATACTGAACAGAAATATTTATTCAGCATTTCAGCCTTGTCTAGGACTCCCTCCTTGCACTCCCCTGTATCCCCTCTGAGCCTTACAATCCTCTCCAGTTTTCCTTCTTTCGCTGATGTACCTAAAGATGTGTTGTCCTCTTTCTTCACCATTTGCGCTAGTCTTTCCTCGGACTGTGCCTTTGCTCTCCTTACAGCCTTCCCTGCTTCCTTAGATTCATTAGGTACACCTCCCTGTCTTCCTCCCTTTGAGTCTCCTTATATTTCCTGAAACCCACCCTTTCGGCCCTTACCTTGTCTGCCACCTCTCTCGAGAACCATAGTGGTTACCTTCTTCTCTTACCCTTGTTTACCTTTTTTTTTTTTTTGACTTATCTGTTTTATTCCCCCCACTCCTGCTTGGATGCCGAGACTCCTTCAGGCTCTCCTGGGATCCTTCTGCTTCTCCACCCCCTCTCGAGTCTTGGCTCCCCTGCAGGTCCACACAGCCAGCCTCCTGTGTATCCCAGCGTTTCCTTCAGCGGGCATGTCCCCCCCCTCTGAGGGGGAATGCACCAGTGGGAAGGGGGGGCGACACTAGCACTTAGTTTGTCTAGGCCACGGGACGCTGCTGGGGCCTGCAGGGAACGGCTCCCTGGAGGATGCAGAGGTGCAGAGGATCCGGAGGCCGTCATCCGGTGAACACCCAGCCATTTTCCCTTTTTTCGTTGGGGGCAGCATAGTGGCGTCATGGCATACGCCAACATCCACTCCTCCTCCTGTTGCCAGTCGGCCCATGCATACTGCACCACTCCCAGCCTTCCGCTAAGGGCCAGCAGGCACTGGAGCTGTCCCCTATTCTCCTCCCCGGAGAAGAAGAGCTGTCCATGAGACGCTTGATCCTTCTCCCCCCGCCGGCGCTCCAGAGACCCTGGCTCATTCCTGAACCCGGGTCACCAGTGTCGCAAGCAGAAATCCAACCACTGCGCTGATGGGCCAGCTGCGTTTACCATCTTGATGCATTGGTTTGTCACCTCCTCTATGGCTCCCTTCAGGTGTTCCCACAGCTCCTTAGCTCCCCCTCCTATCTCCCTCCTCGCCAGGGACCCTCAGATACACCTCCCCATTTTAGCAAAATCCGCCCTCCTAAAATCTAAGACCTTTGCCTCAGTGTAACTACATTGCGTCTCTGTCCCCATGCTAAACCACACTATGTGGTGGTCGCTGGGTCCCATCTGACCTTCTACCTGGACATCTGTGATTCTGTCCCCATTGGTCAGCACTAGGTCTAAAATCACCCTGTCTCTGGTGGGATCAATCACCAGCTGTCTGAGGCCTGCCCCTGTAGGGAATCCAGGATGCCTTGACTCCTAGTTGAAGCAGCTGCTGGGATGGTCCAATCAACGTCTGGGATATTGAAATCACCCAGCAGTAATACCTCACCCTTTTTGCCATCTCCTATATTTGATCCACTAGATCCCTATCCACCTCCTCCCCCCTGCGCTGGAAGTCTGCTGATCACCCCTGGCCAGATTGCTGTGCCATTGCCAGGCTCAAGGGTGACCCACAGTGCCTCGGTTCCCCCGTCTACCCTGCATCTCTGTTGCTTTTATACCTTCTCTTACACACAGGGCCACTCCCCCCTTTTTTACTCCACTTATCCCTCCTGAATAGAGCATAACCCGGAAAATATATAAAATGCTCTATTACCAAGTCCAAGAACAACATGACTAGGTCAGAATGTAAATGACTGTCCAGCAAGACCCAAACATAACACGTCCCAACTGGGACTTATGGCGCCATGCGTGCTCCCTTAAGTTAATAAGATTTCGGAAAAAATATTTGGGGGGGGGGGGGCACTGTTGAGCCTGAGCAACGAGCAGCAACTTTTCAGAGTACTATGCAAACAGCTCCAGAATCTGCTCTAATCCTCCTTTCTGAGCTCTGAATTAGCTTTTCGACAGCACCAGAGGAAAGATCGACCCCAACTTTACAAAGATGGGTAATCCCAAGCGAGATAAAGTGTCTGGTATGTCAGGAAGAACCAAGGGCCGAGTAGACCAGACAAACCACAATGGCTGATGAGGCCTCTAGCTCAGGAGAAACCATGACCACCCTAGGGAATAAAACGCAGACTCTGATCGCCTCAATCTCTACTCTAAATCAGAAAATAGATGATTTTAATGGACGGGTTATATTCCTTGAGTCATCGGTAGATGGACTGAAAGGGGAGCTGCAGCGGGTCAGCAAGCAAGCGGATGCATCCTCTGGAGCAACGGCCTTAATGACCAAGGAATTATAGCATTTTCGTGCTCGTTTGGAAAACCTGGAGAATCAAACCCGCTCGGCAAATGTTCGAATAGTGGGGCTACCCGAGGGTTTGGAGGGCGATCATCCTATTTTAACCATCTCTGAATGGCTCTCGGTGAAACTTTTGCCTGAGGGAATACAGGAGAGCTGGGACATCCAGAAACTGTATCATGTGAACCCCCACCCCCCCAGGGCCGGGCCTCAAGCTCTAGCGCCTGCATTTGATGTTGATTACCGAGTGCTGGAGCCAGGGACAAGATCCTCCATTACACCAGTAGAGCTGCCCCAATAATGCAAGATGAGAACTCTGGACATCTTTTTCCCGATATTAAATATGCCACGAGGCAGAGGCGTAAAAAGTTCGATGCTGTGAGGTGGGCACTACAGGAACTGAACATACCGCACATGATTATCTTTCTGGTGTGGCTTTGGATCACCCACCAGAATAAGATCTTTATTTTCTCAGATCCTATTAAAGCCGGCAGATGGGCGGATCGTCAGATGGCGGCATTGAGAGTCAGATCGGAGCAATCGGACAATGAGGATGCTTTGGATGTACTGGTACCCTGAATGCTATTATCCTGTGAGACCTTTCAGAGACTGTGGGTTGTTTAAGACGATAGATGGAGACCTTAAGTTGTATCCTGTTTAAAAGTAAAATTAATCAATGGTTGCTTCTCTAGATTAAAAAAAAAAAAAGAGGTCGCTCTCTCTTTTTTGATACCTTAGAGGACCCTAGTTATATAGCAAATTAAGACAAATGTGATGTCTTCTCTTACTCTGTTGCTATTTTTATTTCAATTTTTTCCTCTTGCTGTAATTTGGGGCTGAGAAAGTTATGGCAGCAGATTTTGTACCTAATGTGAAAAGTTTAACTGCATAGATACCATAATGTTTTATAGTTTTCATTAAGCACTTATACATGGCATCAATGATCCCATAGAGGGACTCTGATACTACAGGATTAGATTGCTGGACAATCCTGTTATATCAAGGCAAGCCATGTAGCTCATGGACTCATAAATGGCAAATTATGGATTCAATCTTAGGTTTTTCTTGTATTGTAGTTACCCTCCAATGTTGCACCACAATACAGCGAATGTATAATTCACTCTTTAATTAAGGGAAGGTTTTCCCATATGGTACTGAAACAGATGCTCCGTTTGCTGTATGTAATTCTTATCACAAGACTTGTCTATGATAAAAGTTACAAAAAACAAACAAAAAAACATTTAAGCAGCATACAGTTACAAAAGAGATAATAAAAGAGATTCAACCTCCTCCCAAATCCAAATCCCACCTCTTCCCATACCTGAAACAACCAAACCAGCCTTTATTACAAGATTACACCTACAAAAATCTGTGTATTTAGGAACATGGAACCATAGAAGAACAACAACAAAACTGTAGTGGCTAAAGCCACCTCACAGAAAACGGTAGAAAACTGTGAGGGTTAATATGAATGAACAAGATCACATTAATAAGTTAAGGACCAGAATTAGGAAAACCTGTTCAAGTGTCCGCAGCATTCTCAGTCGGAACGTCCTCTTTAGAGTAAGCCCTATTCACAGATGCAAGACAAGTGACCCACTTGCCAGACTCCACTGGATTGGAAAAAAGGTACACCTTACTATAAAAAATTATCCAGAGCCGTGCTGGATAAATCAAGGAATGCAGGATCCCAACATCTCTCAACGTACATCGAACCCCATCAAACTTCTCTCGGCGCTGCCGCATGCATAACTTATGTCAGGGAAAATATAGATTTGCTGACTATCCTGCATGATGGGGCCTGCTCGACATGTAAGCTGCAGTATGCGGTCCTGAATGCCGACTCCCACCATCAGCAGGAAGAGAGTATAAGGCTCCTCCAAATTCTGCTGCCGCTCATGAGGAGTAATGCGATACACTTTTTGAATATCTGTGATGGTGTCCGCTCCTGCCGGCACCAGCTTCTCGGTCAGCCATTCCTTAACAAACAGAACAGGGTGATCACCCTCACACCCCTCCAGTAATCTCAGCAATCTAATACTGGTGGAGCAATCCTGATTCTCGAGGGTTTCTAACTGGGCTCGCAGGTGTTGCATTTGTTTCGCATGGTATCGACCTGCTTGCAAACCTCAGCCACATCTCCTTTCAATCTGTCCACCGCCATTTCAGGGATCAATACTCTGCCATTGAAACCATCCACCTTCTAAGAAAGGTTAGTCACAGACAGTATAAGCTTTTGGAGCTTCAGACCCAGAGATGTGAGTGTTTTGTCTGAACCCTGTTCAGCAGTGGCCTGGGCCTCTGCACCTGACCACGAGGTCTGAGCTCCACCAGATCCTTTGTCTTTTTCAGTGCCTCCGGCAGTCTTGTCACATTTAGGATTACCCTTATTTATGTTTCTCTTATCGAGTATCTATTTTGTCCTCTCCTTATAGAGTGCTACTTGCTGGTTCTTTGGATATATTGATGGACGTGGCAGTCTAAGGTAAGCACTGGCTAAACTTTCCACAATGCACTGTTTTCCACTGTTGCTACAATTGGAAGATGCAAACCCGTTTCCGTTATGCACTGAGCTGCCATGCTAGGAGGTGTGCTCCCCACACTCCACCTTATAATACGACTGTTTTAAGTAAAAGAGGACCAATTTCATTTGTTCTGTAATAATTTCCTGAAGTTTATCTTTGGTCTAGGCAATTTGTGCAGTCACCCCCTTATCCCCCAGGGTGTGGATCTGTTGTAGGGTGACTAAGATGACAGTCAGCTGGCTGAGGCATTCCTCATGCTGCCTTTTCTTCCAAGAAGCATAAGCAATGATGTGCCCCTGAGGACAGTTTTCACCTCATCTGGGATCACTGACAGCCCCAAAGAATTCTCCCACAAAGTGGTGGAGAGAGCATTAATAAGTTGGAACTTAAATTCTTCATCCCGGAGGAGGGAAATGTTAAATTTCCATAAACTATTCTTAGTTTGTTTGTTTCCATGACTTTGATGGTGATGAAAGTTTCTAGTGCCTCTTCCGGCATCTCCTTGTGGCCTGGTTAAATCCTTGGCAGATCTTACAAGCTCTTACATTGTGGAACAAGCCCAAACAGCAAACACAGTGTTAGCATGAATAGTTTTGCTCCGGTTAGTCAGGCAGTGGATCGGGGGTCTCTGTGGATGTGATCTATACAGATTTTTCGAAGGCATTTGACTTAGTGTCACACGCTGAGTTAATGAACACATTAGCTGATATAGGTATAGAAAATAATTTGTGAAGATGGATAGGCTCCTGGCTTGATAACAGAAAACAAAGGGTAAATGTGAGGGGACACCACTCAGGTTGGGCAAGAGTTAGGAGTGGAGTTCCTCAGGGATCAGTTCTGGGGCCATTATTATTTAACCTGTTGGTAGCTTCTCTGAATTGTAGTAGTAATGCATGGTTAAGTAAATTCATGGATGACGTGAAGATGGGTACATTGGTCAATTCTAGGGAAGAGGCTGAGTATTTCCAAATAGAGACAGATTAACAGCCTGCATGGGCAGGTAATTAGTGCATGGTGATCCACTTTGGGGCAAAAAACATCGAGGCTCAGTACCATCTAAACAGAGTGGAATTTAAAGTTACAGCAGAGAAGCATGACTTTAGGGAAATATATCAATAACAAGCTGAAATTGATGGCCAGTGTAAGGAAGTGTTAAAAAAAAGAAACAGGTTATTGGGATGTATAAAAAGAAACATCAGAAGTAGAGATAGGGAGGTGGTGCTGCCTTTATACAGAGCCCCGTTCAGGCCGCATGTTGAGTACTGTGTGCAGTTCTGGGCTCCCAGTAGCAAATTATACATCAGAAGACTAGAGGGACTGCAGAGTAGGGCAACTAAGATGGTCTGAAGTGTAAAGTGCATGAGTTATGAGGAGAGGCTTAGAGATCTGAACATGTACTCCTTGCAATACAGAACGTTGAGAGGGGACCTCTGCCTGGTCCATAGTACTTTCAAAAATGGAGACCTATAGGAGTGCTTGGGGTTAGTGAGAATGGAAAGTGGTGAGACCACCAGAGGTAATGATTTGAAGCTTAGGAGAGAGAGAATTATAAGGGGAACACACAAGGACACTTGTTTAATCAGACGGTGGTTGCAAATGGAATGACCTGTCAGATGAGGTGGTTTGGAGTTGAAATATGGACCAGTTTAAGAAAGCACTGGACAAAGTCACGATGACCAGGGGAAGGATGGGTTTTTGCTAGCTAAGGAGACAAATCACTATGGCTAACAGCTGCTGACTTGGTAAAATCTTACGAATAAGTAAAGGTTCTTTCGGTGATGGCATACAAGGACAAAGTCTACAAGTTTCAAATTAGAAAAGAAAAAAACATAAAATTCTCTGCAGGTCCGATGAGCGGTTGACAGCGGAAGAACTGAGGAGCAAGGGGGCTGCCCACGTCTTATAGGCACCAACAATGTATGTCATCGTGGGTGGCCCCCAGTTAGCAAAAGTTTCCAAGCTGTCCTGATGCCGAAAGCTTACAGTTCAAAAGATGTGGCTCAATGGAGGATATATCCTCGATGCAGCTAGTACAGATATGCAAGAACTTACCGTAACAGTAGATCTTCGAGAGGAGCTCCTGCAGCATGTTACACTGTAAAGACTGAAGCTGGCAGGCACCAGCACCCCATGGAAAACTTCTAGCCAGCAGTCTATAGCGGGGGACCACCCCCTGATGTCGGCCCGCCCCAACATCCACCTGTGGTCTAAAAGGGGCGGTCCCCCAGCACCACCTCAGTTCTCCCGCCGGAGACCCCGGCAAACAGAAGAAATGGAGAACCGAGGCAGTCCTCTGAAACCGAGGAAACTGAAAAGGATGGAGAAGCAGTCACCAGGGGGGAGTTGGGCAGCACCTGCTGCAAGAGCTCCTCTTGAAGATCTACTGTTACGGTAAGTTCTTGCGTAACTGTACTATCTCACTTTGAAGGGGCTCTTGCAGCAGGTTACACCATAAAGACTGAGTCCCAAGAGTGAGAGGACTGACCTCGGTCAGCTGGGAGGAGGCAGTGGTCAGGGAAAATCTCTCAAGAGAGCAGGCCCTGTAGGACAACCAGTCCAAAACCTGCCCTGCGCCTAGAGGCAATGTCCAGACTGTAATGCTGGCTGAATGTGTGGACAGAACTCCAAGTGGCCACTGCACAGGTGTCAGCAAAGGACACATTTCTGAAAGATGTGAACAATGCAACTACAGCCCTGGTAGAATGGCCTTTAACTGGGCCCTGTAAAGGCTTGTCATATTTGTGGTAGCAATAAACAATGCAATTAACTAACCATTTGGATGGGGGGGTGTGGCTTGACGCTATTACAAGTGGATTTGAGCTCAGCTGAGCTCCTTACTGCACTCAGTCTTTTCTATTAAATTCGTAGTATCAGCCTTGAATTGAAGCTTGCTGGCAGTGGCATTAGTTCGGGAGATTGATGGCGACTAGCAGGAGCAAAAACAAGCAATCGAAGCTCTTATTTGGCGCAGCAGATCATACCAAATCACAACCCCGAGGCCTACCAGCAACGGACGGCCCTGCAAACTCACTAATAGTGCAGGAGGGAATGTCTGAACTGGAAAGATAGTTATCAGCAGTACCTACTACATTAGCGCTTATGCAACACGATATGAAGGCAGGTTTCGACAATATTACCTCCCAGATCTCGCACTTACAATCAGTGGTAACAGGTCTATCCGAAATTTCAGCTAATCATACTACCCGCCTGGAAGAACTGGAAATGCGGGTCGGTATCCTGGAGGACTCACTGACGGTAGCTATGGGAGACAAACAGAGAATCTTAGCAAACTCGTGGAAGAACTCACCGATAGAATTGAAAATTGGTCCCGTAGGTCGAATCTCCGGATTATTGGTCTGCCTGAGGAGACGGAGGGGAATGATCCCGAAAGGATGCTGCATGCTTGGTTATTCGAACATTTGGAGCTCCCAGCAACACTACAGAACTGTGAAGTTGAACGAGCACATCGTGTAGGCCCTAAGCTTTCAGATATGCGTCCGAGACATTGCTTAATAAAATATCTATGCTATACAGACAAGGAGGCTATTCTGTGGAGAGCTAAAGAGAAAGGGCCAATTACAGTGGGTAATCATAAAGTTCATATTTTCCAGGACTTTAGTAAGCAATTACAGTTGAGAAGACAAAAGTTTAATGAGATCAAAGGTCGTCTCTATGAAATGGGCTGTTCATTTGCACTTATATACCAGGCCAAGTTGAAGACTGATCGACCGGGAGGTACACCACAGTTCTTCTCTTGCCCTAGGGCGGTGATGAGGTGGCTTGATTCTGTACTTAAGAAGGGAGAGAGTGGCCGCTCACCACAACGGCAAGAGGTTGAGGATCGCTGAAAAAGCTGTGGCCGTGTGATATGGCTACAAATCTCATTTCTGAGTGTGAGTGGTTCGTTGGGAGTGCTGGGAACACAGGTTGTCTTAATTTCTTAATTTTATACGTTCCTGGGTCTGTGCGAACTTTCGAACATTCATGAGGGTCCTGGCACCTACGCAGCAAGGAGGAGAGGGGACCGCCATTTTCGTACATTAAATCTGACCGTAACAGCTAAGTCTTCTTCGTTTGTAATTTCTTTTAACAAGTCCTGTGGGATTAATAACTTTGCAGAGGAGACTTGCAAAGGCCACGCTCTGGATAAAGGGCCGGCCGTTTTTGAGTTTGTTTATTTTTATAAAATGACTTTGCTCTCAGCTATGAGGACACATGGACTTTAACTTTATATTCTGTTATTTTTATGCAATGCTTTTGGATATTCATTTATGCAGTTTAAATTTGGTGCCCAATTGTAGATGGCATTGTTTAATGACTGCAAGTTACTCCTAAATTTGAACATCAATGTTCGCCAAATGTTTGCAGGGGTTACTACTGTGGGCTTTTTTGTGCCCACGGTGAGGGTTAACTTTTATACTTTTGGGATTGTTCTTTGTATTAAACAAGGGGGGAAGGACTTAGGTGTGGCATGGAAGGGGGTTTCACACTCCGACCAGCAGCTTTTGCTGTACAGGTTGGTTGTCTTTTGGGAATCCTTTGGTGCCACCCTGAGAGGGTAGTATTGGGTTGGAGGGCACTTAATTTTGAAATGAGATGAGGGAAGATCTATGTCAATGTTGTTTTACATGTACAGGAGGTGGGTAGAGTTGCTTTTACATTAGAGGATTATGGCTGATCAGGTTTCTATAGCATCCTGGAATATTAATGGACTGAAGTCGCTTCCCAAGAGGAGGAGGGTCATGACCGAGGCTAGACGTGCTAAATGGCAGGCTGTGTTATTGCAAGAAACGCATATGTCCAGAACGGAGGTGTCCTAAAACTGAGTCTTTATGGGGGATTATGGATCTCAGCTAATTTTCTTCTAAGGCCGAGGAGCATCCATATGGCTACCTAAGGGCTCTCATTTTAAGATACTGGATACTAAATTAGACCCTCATGGTAGATACGCCCCTGCTAGAGTTTTTTTACCGGGTGGGTAGGTATAATTTGGGATCAGTTTATGCCCCCAATATAGATGACCCTGAATTTGTTCAGAGACTTTCCTTAGATCTGGTTGGCTGGCAGGACCCTTGGGTTTTGGGAGGTGACTTCAACTGCTTGTTGGACACAGTATTAGATAGGTCCAATCCTACACCTGTGTCTTTGACAAAAAACGCACAGGCGCTAGCAGTCCTGATGCGAGAGGTTGGCCTAACTGATGCCTGGAGGCACCTGTTCCCATCCGGCAGAGACTATAGCTTCTATTCTAATGCCCACCAGTCCTATGCCTGTCTAGACAAGGTGCTGGTCAGTTCTGACCTCTTGTCAGTAGTGATGGGAGCTGATTACTCCCCGATATTGATTTTGGATCATGCGGTAGTATCCGTGGTGTTTAGGCTAGGGAGCTTTGACTTGGGGTGTAAAGCATGGAGGCTGGATCCACTTTTATTGAAGGATAAGACTTACATAGAATATATTAAAGCACACATTGCTGATATCCTCTCCTTTAACAAGAAGGGGGATACCTCCAATTCAACTAGATGGGAAGCTTTGAAGGCCTTCATTAGAGGGCATACTATCTCCTATGCAAAACACGAGGCCCAAACTAGATTTAAGGCCCTCGAAGAATTGAGATCCCAGACTGAACAGGTGGAGCGAGCCCATAGATTAAAACCTGATCAAATTACTCTCAAGCTTTTGCAGAAATTGAAATGGCGATACAATTCGATTTGTGGGGCTAGAATGGAGAGGGCTATTCTACTTTCCGGGGCTGGCCAGTATTCTGATGGGGACCGAGCGGAGAAACTGCTCTCCTGGCAGTTGCATAGGAAGGAGGGTGAGAGGGCAGTGACTCAAGGACGTTCTTCCAAGGGTGACCTGGTGGATAGTCCAAGGGAGGTAACTCAGGCCTTTGAAGATTTTTATAAACAATTATACACATCTGAGATTTCACCATCTCCTGTACAGACAGAAACCTTTCTGAACAAAGGGGCCCTGGGATCTATCTCAGAGACACAGTCCAAGTCGCTTGAGGTCCCAATTTCGGGGGAGGAGATCAGGATAGCTACTAGAAAGCTCAAAGGTGGTAAGGCTCCAGGGCCTGATGGCCTTCCTATCGACTTTTATAAGTGCTGCCAAGATATACTTTTGGAGCCTCTGGTGGGTATGCTGGAGGAAAGTTGAACAGTGGGGATGTTGCCCCCTCCACTCGGTTGGTGGTCATTACGGTGCTCCCAAAGCCTGGGAAAGACCTTGGCTGGTGTTCTTCCTATAGGCCTATCTCGCTCCTAAATGCTGATTATAACATTTTGGCGAAGGTTCTGGCCTCCAGTTTGGAGTCTTTACTGCCGGGTTTGGTACACCCTGACCAAGCTGGTTTTGTGAGGGGCAGGTATGGGAAATATAATGTTAGGAAATCTCTGAACATCGCTCACCAGTGAGAGAAAACTAAACTTAAACATGGGGCGGCCATTTTGGCATTGGATGCAGAGAAGGCCTTCGACCAAGTGGAGTGGGGGTATCTGTTTGCCACTTAAACTAAATTGGGGTTCGGGCAATATTTTATATCCTGGATTAGTACTCTGTATAAGGACCCTGTGGCCCAAATACTAGTGAATGGGAACCTGACCTTGAGTTTTCTTCTGGGTAGAGGAACCAGACAGGGGTGCCCCCTCTCCCCTTTACTGTATGTTTTATCTCTGGAACCTTTAGCGGGTGCATACAATCTGATCGGGAGATTTGGGGATTTAAACAGAAGGACACTGAATATAAATTGGCCATGTACGCTGATGATCTCCTTTTGTATTTGCAGTCCCTCCATGAAGATCTTAATAAGGTCCACAGGGTCCTAACAGAATACGGACTGATATCAGGCCATAAAATTAATTAGCCCAAAAGCGAGGTCCTCCCCATTGGTAAATTACATAGAAGCACCTTACTTCAACATTTGAATGGACTGCAGATGGTTCCCAACTCAAGTACCTAAGGATTTATATTTCTGGGAAAGCTTGTACTTTATATGGGTTAAATTACAGGCCCTTTATGAAAACACTCACCTTGGACTGTGAGCGATGGACGGCACTTCCAATCTCCCTTACGGGTAGAGTCGGAGTGATCACCATTATGATTCTGCCCAGGCTGTTATATTTATATCAGTCTCTCCCGATCAGACTTCCGAAATGCCACTTTCAGAGACTGGATGCAGTTATTCATAGGTTTCTTTGGAGGGGCAAAACATTTAGAGTAAAGAGAACAATACTGCACCTGCCACCCCACTTGGGGGGACTTGGCCTGCCTAATTTTAGAATTTACCATCAGGCCGCTCAGCTTGTTGCTATCCCGGTGGGATGGGAGAATCTGAATAATAGCTGGTTAAAACTTGAGAGACTGGGTTCAGGGGCCCATCTCAAAGGGGGGATCCTGGCGGAGGTGCTGTGGTCCAGAGTGATGCCTGAACACCCCAATCCTTTTACTTCAGCAACCACTGAGGCTTGGAAAGGTGCCCACCATCAGATAGGTAGGGCAATAGCTCCTACTAAAATGACCATTATTGCAGAAGCGGTTCGGCTCAAATTTGCATCCACTGAGGCAATGCCTGACAGACTGAGTGATTGGGCGGACAGAGGATTAAGATGGGTTCATCAGCTCTACGTGAGGGACAGTATGGTTCCCTTTACCTATCTGAGGGACCAGCGGAATATACAGGAAGGGGATTTCTTTATTTATTTCCGACTAGGGCATATCTTGGGTGCTGAACTGACCCCAGGTACTGGTTGGGCCCCCTTTCCCCTTTGGCGGAAGAACTGTACTACCCTCAGCCGGGGCTGGTTCATTAGCTACCTATTACCGTTGTATTAATGGAGGTGACCTCAAGGCAGTAGTCAATATAACTGGGAAGTGGGAGAATGACTTGGGGATTCCGTTCAGCGAGCAGTTACGGAAAAGGGCATCTAAACATATGGTAACTTGTTCAAGGAGTAATAAACTTCAGCAGGTACAGTATTATTTTCTCCATCAGACCTACTATTCTCCTGTGAAACTTAAACTCTTTGACCCAAACAAATCGGATGTATGTCCTAAATGTCAGTCGGCTGCAGCAGATTTTCTGCACATGGCTTAGTCTGCCCAAAAATCATGCCCTTTTGGGTGGGTATGCATAATATCAAAGCAAAGGTGTTGGGTTTCTCCCCGCCGAATACCCCTGTTGAATTTATGTTGGGTGCTGAGCCCGAGCGCTTGGGTATGCCCGGTCATGAAACTTTGCGGTCACTGGCCTTAGTGAATGCTCGTAAGACAACTGCACAAAATTGGCTGGCCCCTAACCCTCCTAGTGTACAGCAGTGGCTAATAACTTGAAGCAGTGTATGTCCATAGAAAGGGCCCAGTTAACTGCATTGGGTCAAGTAGAAGTGTTTCGTCAGCTGTGGGGTCCCCTGTTGGTAGCAGCCGAGGCTGATATTTTTCCTTTATGAAATGTAAAGCACTCTATTGGACTTTATTTACCAGGGGCTGATTTGAGTAGATTTGAGAAGTATTTCTGCTTAGCTGCTGTATAAGTGAAATAATTCAACATGTATACCTCTTGTGCGGTGTGTGAAGGCAATGTTGATGATGTAACATTCCCTTTGTCTCAATAAAACATGTTGACAAAAAAAAAAAACTAACCATCTGGATAAGCACTGTTTAGAAACTTAAGCCCCTTCTCGGGGCGAAAGAAACAAAACAACTGATCAGTTTTTCTGATGGCTCAGGTGCAGTCCAAATAATAGCGAAGCACCCAGTGGACATCCAGAATATGTAGTAAGGCCTCCCCTGAGTTAGAATACTCTGAGTAATACACAGGAAGGTGAATGTCCTGATTCAGAGTAAACTCAGACACCACCTTAGTCAGGAACTTAGGATTGGTTCTCAAGGACACCCTATCCTTGTGAAAACTAAATAAGGTTCTTTACACATCAGAGCCTAGAGCTCAAAAATCCTTCAAGCAGAAGTAATGGCAACTAAAATAACACTTTCCATGACAAAAAGCGAAGCTCGCAACTTGCGGCAGGCTCAAAGAGAGGCCACGTAAGTTTCTCTAAGACGAACAATAGAACTCAAGGAGGGACAGAGTCCTGTATAGGAGGCTTTAGATGCAGAATACCCCGCAAGAATGTGCAGGATAGGTCAAGTTGGGCAAGGGTCTTGCTCTTGATAGATGCATGGTACTCAGAGATGGCTGAACGATGCACCTTAATAGACAAGTAACTCAGGCCTGAGTTAGATAAGGAAAGGAGATACTCTAAAAAGGAGAGTTTCTAGACAAGTAAAAGGATCCAGTTGACAGAGCGGTGGCCCATATGCAGAACCGCATCCACTTCATAGCATAAGTAGATCTAGTGGCAGGCTATCTGGCAGCCACTAGAATCTCTGCAACCTGGGGAGAATCCTCGAAATGGGTTACTGCTAAGTCTGCAGGAGGCATGCATGAAGGTGCACAGACTTTAGATCTGGATGGACCAGGGTGCCCTGCTCCTGTGACAGCAGGTCGGAGCACAGAGGCAGGGGGATCAGTGGTCCCATTGCAAGCCATTGGAGAAGTGGAAACCAAATCTGCCGTGGTCAGATGGGGGCTATCAGAATCATCTCAGCCCCTTCTGACTGCAATTTGAGCAGGACTCTCTGCAACAATGGAAAGGAAGGGAAGGCATACAGAAACCTCCCTGTCTAAGAGAGGGACATTACGTCTCCACCAGAAAACACCAGGCCCTGGATCTAGCAAGCAGAAACTGGGCAGTTTCGCATTGGATGGGGATGTGAATAGGTCCAGCCCTGGGCGACCCCAACTGTTGAAGAGATCTTCGACCACTGCGGGAAGAAGTTCTCATTCATGAGCCTTGGTCTGGGAATGGCTTAGACTGTCGGCCAAGGTGTTTTGAATGCCTGGAACATGCACAGCAGTCAGGCTCAGGTGATGCTCTATGGCCCAATACCACACTCTCTTGACCTCTCCGCAGAGGGGGTAAGAATGTGTGCCCCCTTGCTTGTTTATGTAATAGACCACGGACATGTTGTCCGTCTGGATCAAGGACCCAGGAATAGATGTGCCTGAAGGCTTGGAGAGCATACAGTATTGCTCACATCTCCAAAACACTGATGTGGAGATGTTCCAATGGGGACCAAGTCCTCAGAGTCTGACGGTCTGCCAGATGGGTACCTGAGCCCTGGCCTGATGCATCTGTGGTCAGAACTTGCCAAGGTGACTGACCGGAAGTGAACTCCCTTGGAAAGGTTGGAGGGATTCAGCCACCTCGTCATGGTCTGACGGACCGAGTTGGGTATGGACACTGGGAGGTCAAAGTCGTCTGTAAGCTGGTCCCGTTGGACTCAGAAGTTCCACTGGGCCTTCCTCATGTGCAGGCAAGCCAGGGGTACTGTCACAATGGCCACTGCCATGTGTCCCAGCAGTCTTAGAACCATTCTGTCTGGGACTTGTCAAGACAATGAGACCAGTTGAGCCTGAGTCTGAAGGCGTTCTGCCCTGTCTGCAGGAATATAGGCCTTTCCTTGCTCAGTGTCTAAGACTGCCCCTATGTACTGGATTCTTTGACGTAGCCAAGGGGATGATTTTGGAAGACTGAGTGTTATCCCCACATCCTGAAACAGGGAAAAAGTGGCCTCCATGGTTCTGGGCAATTTCTCTTTGGTAGGAGCTATCAGAAGCCAGTCGTCTAGGTAAGGGAAGGCATAATGGCCTTCCCTCCTTAAAGCAGCTGCCACTAATACGAGGCATTCTGTAAAGACTCGTGGGGCCAAGGACAGGCTGAAGGGCAGGGCCTGAAACTGGTAGTGGTTTCCTTGGAAGCGGAAGCACAGGAACCTCCTGTGGGGTAGAAACACCAAGATGTGAAGGTATGTGTCCTGCATGTCCAGGGAGCAAAGCCAATCCCCTTGATGAAGTAAGAGGAGAAGGCCAGGAACAGTGATCATCCTGAACCTTTTGTACTCTATAAATTTGTTCAGATGGCCGAGGTCCAGAATGGGGCGCAGATCTCCTGTTTTCTTTGGAACCAGGAAGAAATGCGAGTAGAATCCCTTCCCATGTTGTGCTGGCGGAACGGGTTCAATGGCCTGTTTTCTCAGAAGTGCTTGTATCTTGTCTTGGATCAAGCTGAGATGGGCCTGGGGGTAATGGGAGGGAGCTGGAGGATTGTCCAGAGGAATCTCCAACAATTCTAGGGTATGTCCTAGTTCCACTAACTGGAGGACCCACTGGTCAGAGGTTATTCTGCTCCAACTATCTCTGTAAAGAGAAAAGTGACCCCCTACCACCTCCCCCAGGGATTTTGCTGGAGGAGAGGGGTTGGGTAAGGAGTCAGGCAGAGAAGTCAGGGACAGGCAACGCGGTCTGTGGGATTCTAGGAGCTCTGGACGCAAAACCTCCTGTGACTTGGGAAGCAGTGTTTCTCTTAGAGGTACCCCGAGCTGCTGACCTCTGGGTTACTGCTTGAAGGAGCGACGAAAAGGCTGTTGCTGGGAAGACTTAGGCTGAGACCGATATAGGGCATGAACTGATTGGATAGCCTTACCTAACACTCGGAGGTGAGTGATTATGTTTTGAAAATCCTCGCCAAACAAGATGAAGCCTCTACAGCGGGAGTCCAAGATCTTAGATTGGACATCCAGGGCAAACCTGGAAACCCTTAGCCATGAGTAGTGGCGTGGGCAAATGCCCATAGCTGCAACTCTACCTGCGGAGTCCGCAGAATCATAGGAGGCTCGGAGGACATGGGTCCCCATATCCAAGCCCAACCTGGGCAGGTCAAACAGCTCAGCCTTCCCACGGAAATCCAGCTGAGCTTGTGCCACCTCAAAAGCCTTCTCCCACAGGGCATTCTGATACTGAACCATGTGGGCAAGGAAGTTTAGAGAATGGATGGCACATGTGGCCAAGGAGTAGACCTTTTTGCCAAAATAGTCTATCTGCCTAGTGACCTTATCAGGAGGCTGAGTACTGAGGTGTCGGGATAGTTTTGAACGGTCATGGGCTGCGTTGATAACGACAGAGTCAGCCTCTGGGTGTTCCCCACAGAAGGGCTCATCCCTTGGGGCATTACATAGGAGTTACCTAAACCAGACAATAGAAGCACTCTGGATAGGGGGGTTGACACCAGTCCATTTACAGAAGAAAGAGTCCTGAAAGAACTCCTAAAACTCAAGGTGGACAAAGCAATGGGGCCTGACAGGATTCACCACAGAATCCTAAAAGAACTAAGGGAGGACCTAGTGACACCACTGACCACACTTTTTAACAAATCATGGCAGGATGGGGTGGTACCTGAGGACTGGAGGAGGGCAGATGTGATTCCCCTTCACAAAAGTGGGTGCAAGGCACAAGCTGGAAACTACAGACCTGTAAGTTTGACCTCAGTGGTACGAAAAATGATGGAATCACTTCTGAAAGAAAGAATTGTTGAGTACCTAGAGGCCAGCAGGGCACAGGACCCAAAGCAGCATGGATTTACAGCAGGAAGGTCATGTCAGACGAATCTAATTGATTTCTTTGACTGGGTGACCAAAGTAAAAGACCAGGGAGGGGCTGTGGATATGGCCTACCTAGACTTTAGCAAGGCATTTGACACAGTCCCACAAAAAGATTAATAATCAAGTTAGCCATCCTGGGAGTGGGTCCCAGGGTGGTAGCCTGGGTAGCAAACTGGCTGCACAACAGGACACAGAAGGTAACAGTGAATGGAACACGTTCCGAAGAAAGGGGGTTTCTATTGGAGTACCTCAGGGCTCAGTACTGGGTCCAGTCCTCTTTAACATCTTTATAGGTGACACTGCAGAGGGTCTGGAGGAAAAGGTATGCCTCTTTGCAGATGACACAAAAACCTGTAACACAGCTGATACACAAGGGGGAGTGGAAAGGATGAGAAGGGACTTGGCAAGGTTGGAGGAATGGTCAGACATATGGCAACTTAGATTCAATGCAAAGAAGTGCAAAGTAATGCACCTGGGAAACAAAAACCCAAGAGAAGAGTACACAATAGCAGGGGAGGTACTAACAATAACAAAAATGGAAAGGGACCTGGGGGTAGTCATATCAGATGATTTAAAGGTTGGTAAGCAATGTGAGAAGTCAGTAAGGAGAGCTAAGGGGATACTGGGATGCACAGGAAGGGCATCACAAGCAGAAAAAGGAAGTGGTTATCCTCTGTACAGACAGTTGGTGAGACCCCATCTGAGTACTGTGTGCAGTTTTGGAGACCTCATCTACACAAGGACATAGACAGGATGGAAGCAGTCCAGAGGAGGGCAACTAAAATGGTGCAGGGTCTGCATCAGAAACCATATGAAGAGAGACTGAGACAGCTTAATATGTATACCCTTGATGAAAGGAGGGACGGGGACATGACAGAAGCGTTCAAGTACCTCAAGGGAATCAACAAAGTCCAGGAGGGTAGCATCTTTCAGAAAAGAATGTGTAAGAACAAGGGGCACAATTTAAAGATGGAGGGGGGCGGCTCAGGGGTAATGTGAGAAATTTTTTCATGGAGAGAGTGGTGGATGCATGGAACCGCCTTCCTGGGAGGTTGTTGGGTCTAAAACAGTGGGGAATTCAAACATGCATGGGACAGACATAAGGCAATTGTAGTGGGGGTGGCAGAGAAAGTAGGCTGTTGGTTAACTAGAATCTGCAGCTTATCCAGCAGGTAGGGAAATGGGCAGATTGGGTGCGCCAAGTGGTCCTTATCTGCCGTCAAAGTCTATGTTTCTATGTTACACAAACGATTCACCATTTTGGATGTTGCCAGGGGTTGAGGACAGGTGCTTCCATGTTGCCCTACTGACATGTGGAGGGGCTGTGGGATAACAGATGGACCAGACACAGACCTTCAAGTTCAACACACAATCTCTGTGTGATGTTTATTTAAAACACAGGGAATAACCTTAAGCAATGACATATCCCTTCAATACATCAGTTTGCAGCAACAGACTATGCATGTCCTTCCTCTGCACTTAGTCAGCAAATACTGACTCACTAATCTACCGGTCTATCTTTCTTGTGGAAATGAACTATCCCCTATGTTGGTCTTGCATATTTGGGTGATGGGGAGCTCAAACAACAAAAAAGCCCAAAACAAGCTAAAGACAAAGAACCTCAGTGCAGAAGCACTGAAGCGAGGGTTACCCCAAAGGGCACTGGCAATAAAGCAAAATTTCAAAGAAACACAACTCCACACATACCCCATAATGCAAAGCATCATGGGATGTATATGCAAATCACCATGAAATTTTAGGCTTGTTCAGCTTAAAGCAGGAATGCATGGTGCCAAAGGGCCTCTCAAACAATCTGTAATTTACATACATTTTAAATAACACAATTAATTTTTATAATACAGTCCCCTAATAACTTTTTACCTTTATCAAAAACACCTTGTGTCGTGGTATTCTCAACATTTACAGGTTTCATACACATAAGGCATATACATTAAAGTATTTTACGACATAGTTTTATTGCATACTAAATCCAACAACGAGGAGCACAGCCTGTTGTTTTACATCAGCTCAGAGGTCACCACAATAACCTCCCTATATGAAGACCTGAGAGGTAAAAGGAAAATTAAAGAGGACACTATAGCACAGTCAAGAAAGGGGAGGGGGCACCCACAGGTGACCAACCTTATGGACTAGAAATTGTAAAGGACAGATCAGGCTAAGAAATAGAAGAACTGTTGCAACAAATTTAAGAAAAGGTCGGTCCTCAAGAGTGGCAGGATCTTCCTGTCACATGACATCCCTAAAGGAGTCTAAGGGGGGGGGGACCACTAGGGGCAAGGACTCCTTCTTACAAAGTAAAGTGACTAGCCGATGTCATTTGGGGTCAACTTCCTCAGTGTCCCAGCCCGTGAGGGCCTGTATTTGCCGCATCACATCCATAAAAGTTGGTGGTCTGGGAGACCACAGTATCTTTGGCCCTCTGGCTCTGAGGGGATATCTGAATCTCTAGAGTCATTGTACGAGGAGGAGGAAGAATATCCCCCTGACTCACTCGAATCCAGTGAGGGAGAGGGTGAGCACTGAGGCTTATGCTTATGAGGCCTAGAATGTCAAGTGTCAGGCCTGGCCGGCTGTGGCATAGGCTCCCTAGGAACTGGCGTCAGTGCCTTCCTAGAGGGACCTGGTCTTTCAGAGGATTAGGAGAAGAGTGCCTCGGAGCTGGGGTTGGGGGCTCCTTCAAGGCCTCCTTGTCCTTGAAATAGGCCCACACCACGCCACAAAAAGTGCGTTAAGCTCTGCTGGTGGGAAGCAGGGTGAGGTCGGGGGAACTGGCATCTGTGAGGTAAGTTTAGAAAGCCCTGGCGTCAGTTCATCAGGTTGCGGGAACCCTGGCGCCAGCTCAACTGGCATCGGGTTAACTGGCATCTGATCCTGAGGTAAAGAACTCCCTGGCATTGGTCTGACTGGGGTTGAAAGATCGGGCGTTGGTCCCCCTGGCGTCGGCTGTGTAACGGCGGATCCAACTGGTGACTGCGGGGGATTTGGGGACAACGGCTGCGGCATCATCGGGGTCAGCGCCAGTGAGGCCGGCGTCGATGGAACAGGGGTAGACTGATGCTGGTCTGGGGAAATAGCAGGCGCCGGCCTGGAGGGAGAAGCTTGTGTAGAAGAGCAGACTCCTGAGCGGGGCAGAGGCGTCACTCTCTTAGGGGAGGTGACTGCATGCCCGGGTATGGCGAGCTGACATCAGTTCCTGACTTCGGAACCGACTTCACAGATGCCTTGACTGGGAGGGGTGACGGGCAAAGACCTGCCACCCAAAGAAGACCCAGTCGAGCCACCTGGCTGAGCACTCTTGTTATGAATGGGCCTAAGCTGCAGGGGCTGAGAGACTAAGGGTTAAGACCTGAGCCCCAAAGAACCACTGCCCAAGATTGTTAAGACAGCGGGTGATTTCACCACTGGCAGCCTGGATGGATGGAGGGCTGACGGGGTGGAGGGAGCCAACCTCTGGTGTGAGAAAGACCCATGATCATTACCTGACTTGCGTGGGGATCTGGAGCGGGAAGCAGGCCAGGGTTTCTTCCTGTGCTTCTCCCAGTGTTTATGCTTTCCCGAGGATTTCTTCGAATCCCTGCCGAAGAAGTGGAGGCCCCAGAGGCTGAGAAAGAGGAGGTACTCTGGTGAAGCTCCTTCTCCATCGTTACAAGCTTTTGCTACAGCAGGAAGGATTCCAAGGTCTTCTGGTGGCGAAGCCGTGCCATGTGTTGGTTGAAATCTTGGCACTGTTGGCAGGCCTCTATGTTGTGAACTGGACCTAGGCGGGAAGTAGCCTGCGCGGATAGCGGGTCTATGTGGGCAGCTGCTTGCCTGGCACGCGTCATTCGCCACTGTTTGATAGACAAGGAAGGAGAAAAAGACATGCACGGATTGTACTGTAATAGAAGAAAAATCGGTAAAATAATAAAGCATAGGTAACGCAGTGAAAATGGTGGTCAACTTAAGCAGAAGGCGTCCGTGGAGGTCCGACTTGCATGGCAATGGCGGGAAAAGAACTGAGGTGGTGCTGGGGGACCGCCCCTTTTATGCCACAGGCAGACGTCGGGGCCAGGCCGACGTCAGGGGGTAGTCCCCTGCTATAGGCTGCTAGCTAGAAGTTTTCCGTGGGGTCCTGGCGCCTGCCGGCTTCAGTCTTTATGGTGTAACCTGCTGCAAGAGCCCCCTGGAAGTGAGATCGTCTGTTTTAAAAAAATGGAAATTGCATTTGAAATCTAACTGTTTTACTTTGTAAAAAATAAAAGATCCCCTTGTGTGGGAAATGGACTATGCCACGTGAACTTTGAGCTTAGAATTTTAGAACTGCTTGCATAAGAAACCCTCTTACAGTCATAAGAGTGTCTGGAATGTTTAGAAATCAAAAATCCTGATTGGCTAAAATTAATTTCATGATTTATACTAGATTTAAAAAAAATAAATAATCCAACCTAAGGAATACCTTAATGATATTATTAAGCTAAACCTTTCTAACTCGTGACTACTCAAGCACTTTTTGAAGACCGAGCTTTCCAATGCTTACCTTGATACAAAATAGCCACCTAGGCAAAACTGAGTAAAGAATGTTTCATGGCTTAAATTCTAATTGCTTCACTGCACAAGAGGGTTTCTGGGCCCATGAAAAAACTAGAAGTATTTGGAATTTCTCTGTCAGGTTACCCTTACAGCAGTGTCTTCAAGCATGGAGTGCTTAAAAACATTTTTAAAAAATAATTTAATAATACAATGGATGAGCTTGCATGCCCAAGAAACCCCAACGAATGCTCTGCACCCATACTGCTCTTCAGCAAGACTATAAGAAAGTTCTTAGGGTCATTTTAGCTTTGATTCTCTGGTTCATCTTTGCTGATGCCTTGCTACTCCTAATATGCCATTGTGTAAGTGGCTCAGCAGGTAGCACACTCGCCTCCGAGGCTGGGAGATCAGAAGGCTGTGGGTTCTATCTCCACACCAGGCACTTGGGTTAATATCCCATTACTGACACTGTAGTGCAGCATGAGGGGGGTGCTGCACTCCTGAGGTGCCGTCTTTCGGATGAGACGTTAAACCAAAGTCCGGTCTGCCTGTTCTGGTGGTTGTTCAGGTGGACGTTAAAGATCCCATGGCACTTCTCAAAAACAGTAGGGGAAGTTCCCCGGTGTCCTGGCCAAATATCCTCCATTCACTAGAAATACCTCCAAGAGCATACATAGAACTTTAGACTTTGATGGCAGATAAGGACCGCTTGGCCCACCTAGCCTGCCAATTTCCCTACCTACAGGATAAGATGCAGATCCTAGTTAACCAACAGCCTATTTCTTCCTAACCCCCACAAGAATTGCCTTATGTCTGTCCCATGCATTCTTGAATTCTCCCACAGTTTTAGACCCCACAACCTCCTCAGGAAGGCTGTTCCATGCGTCCACCACCTCTCTGTGAAAAATAATTCCTCACATTTCCCTGAGCGTCCCCCCAATCTTCAAATTGTGTCCCTTGTTCCTGCACATCTCTTTTTCTGAAAGATGCTACCCTCTTGGACTTTGTTGATTCCACTAAGGTACTTAAAAGTTTCTATCATGTCCCCCCTCTCCCTCAAGGGTATACATATTAAGCTCCTTTAGTCTCTCCTTGTATGGCTTCTCTTGCAGACCCTGCACCATTTTAGCTGCCCTCCTCTGGACTGCCTCCATCCTATGTCCTTGCGAAGATGGGGTCTCCAGAACTGGACGCAGTACTCCAGATGGGGTCTCACCAACTGTCTGTACAGAGGGATAACAACTTCCTGTTTTCTGCTGGTGATGCCTCTCCCTATACATCCCAGTATCCCCCAGCCCTCCCTACTGCCTTCTCACATTGCTTGCTAACCTTAAGGTCATCTGATATGATTACCCACAGGTCCCTTTCCATTTTCGTTGTTGTTACTCTCCCCCACTGTGTAATCTTTCCCTGGGTTTTTGTTTCCCAGGTGCATTATTTTGCACTTCTTTGCACTGCACTGGATTCAGGGTTCTCCCTTTTGGACATCTGATCTGAGCCACCTTTACCAAGCTGTTCTGATGGCTGTGCAGCGCTATTGTCCTGTTTTACAAGGTTTGCTGCGCTATGCGAGATGGACCCTAAACTACTCTTCCAGAGTGGAGCACAGCTGCAATGTGTGAACCTATGTTCAGTTTCAGTTGGTTACCATCTGTATACCCACCCCTGGGTCACCCCCTTAAAAAGGGACTTCTGGTTTCAGTGGGCTTACCCAGTCAACAAAATTCAATAAATAAATAAATAAGAAGCAGCTTAAGACTCAAGTTTTATCTAGCAACCTCAGAAAAGACCTGAAAGAAATGCATTCTGATCTGGCTGTACTAATGCAAATACTCTGCATTTAAAGACAGATAGTTAGTGGAGTACATCTGGTGTTTGTGACATCACTTGAAGTGTGGCCTGCGGCAGTGCAAAATTTCAATTACTGCCTTAGAACTGCTAACCCTGAACATGGAATAACCACAGAATCAGATGACATCATTCACAGTCCCATATAAATCTTGTCTGTACTTAGATGTCTGACAGCAAAAAACACTGTACAGATCCCAAATGGAACTAGGGCAGCTGCACTTTATTTTAGCCTCTTCAGGCATTTGTGGGGTGGGAAAATGAGAAGAAGGAAAAAAACAGCATGGCATTTACAAAGGTGACCAACCTTCCAACTTCACAGAACAAAATTCATACTCAAACTTCACGGATTACAGTTGAGTAAATTGTGCCAGCCAGACTAGCAAACTTCCAGTTACAGCCAAACTGCAACTATAGACAGAATAGACATTTCCTTTCTGAACCAGAATTATTAAGAAATTACATCATAAAATTGTACTACAAAATAATTCCCAATCCTCTATGCCGTATGGGGAGGGGAGGGCAATAACCCCACTAGACAATAGGACCAGAGGTCCGATGGGGCAAAACAGGGCAGATTCGATGGAAATTATCTTTTTCTGACATTTTCTTTATTTTTTATTTTTTTTTTTAATCAAGTTTTATGTGATATACAAAGCATACCATAAACCCAACACACAAGGGCCCATAGAACCAGCTGAAAATGTACAGGACATAAAATACATATAATTCCACACAGAAATCAAGTCCATTTAACAGTGGAGAACCACCAGATGCTAGAAAGGAAATACAGTCCATCAGGATAATACTGTAGGAGTGTCCGCTCTCACCTAGTAATTACACTAATAATACTGACCAATATTCCCCACCCCTCGTAGGATTGACAAGCTTGGGGGGAACAGTAAACAACAGGTAATGGCCATAAAGGAAATATCACAGAGACTCTGAGCTCAGTTAAGTTGCATGGCACCCCTACAACCTTAGGATCACTGTACAGCCATGCAGGGAAACAGAGAATTGAATAGGTCCCTGTCCAAAGTTCACAAACTGAGTGGAGCGAAGCAGCACTCCTACCTAGTGAATGGCCACATTCCTGTTGAAATCAGCACAAACAGTTAAACATTCTATTTTTAAATATGAGCGTCACATAACCTACAGTGTTGAAAAAATAATTAAACCCAGCAGCAGGCATACCAAATATAAAGGCATAACATCCCACAGTTAAAGGCTATAAAATATAATGAAAAAGAACAAGCTGTTCCAGCAAACGGCAGTCAACCATTATCAGCCATTTCTTCATCTCCCTTTTCAGTTTCAGGAACCAGGTCTGCAATAACTTCAGCGGGAAAAGCAGCGGCTGATTCCAACTCAGTAAAGAGATGAGTTTTATTTTTACGCCACACCGTCAAGCTGGAAAAAGTAATTGAGCTTGCACACCATGTTCAAGGAGTTCCTTTTTACTAGTCTGCAGAGCCTTCTTCTTAGTTTGAGTTTGCAAGGAGATATCCAAGAAGAGGGCCAATCTACTACCCTCCCAGATAATTTCACCCCGTGCTCGAGCTGCCTGTAGCAGAGAGATGCGAGCTTCCAATGAGGATAGTGTAGCAATGGCTGTAAGAGGTTGTTGATCCTCCGACCCTCGTGAACAGGCCCTCATCGGAATAGCAAAGGCTTTAAGAATGTCCACACCAGAGTACTCTGGCAACAAGTTCAGGTCAGTAAAGATCATTCGCTTAAGCGCAGGTAATCACTCCGATTTCCCAGCCAGATGGGGGGGGGAGCGGAATCCCATAATGCGAATATTCGCCTGCCTTTGAGAATTCTCTAGGGCCTCAACTTTAGCCCACCGAAAGTTAACGTCTCTCACAAAATGTGCTATCCATTCCTGTTGTCTGAGAGACTCCTGAGTCAGTTCACTGAGGGAGATCATGTTAGCCCACACCAAAGTGTCCATTTCACTGAATTTGGCTTCCACAGAAGCCAGTCGGCGGTTTGGCTCATCTCCCGTCTCCTGAAGCTTTTGTAGCATAGCCAAGATTTGTGCGGTTGGCAAGTCGGGAGCGCTAGAGACGACTGAGGTCATCGGGCCTTGCAGAGAGCCTCGCAGTCCGGATGCTTGCTGCAGAAAGGCCTCCATATTTTGAGGTTGCTGCGCATGTTAATGCTCTATTTTTGGGCCCATTGTTCACAGGAAGCAATAAACGTAATGTCTACTTGGGAGATATTTCAAATTCAGACTGCCAAACGTATTATAATGTAGCATTAGTATAGGTAGCCTACGGAGCTCAGAAATTTACGTCTGCCATGTTGCTGCTCCACAGCACCCCCCTGCCAACATTTTCTATATTTCTGTGTATACATGTTCAAAACCAAATGTCACCAACACATTTTCAAGTGCACACCACTAATTAACAGGGCTCAAATTAATCAGTATTTCAACATGTTTGGAACACCAGATTTTATACTTGAATACCAAAATTCCCCCGGTAGTCTGCCTGGATTAATGACCCCCACCACCACCTATCTGAGCCCTACAACACTCTTCATCTAGTCCTAAAAAAATAGTTACCTACCGTAACACTACATCTTCAAAAGAATCTCCTCCATTGAACCACATTATGAAACTGTAAGCTGTCAGCATCGAGACCACTCAGACATTTTTGCTGTTTGGGGGCCACCCACATTAACTCACCTCATCAGTGCCTGTATACTGTGGGTGACCCCAGCAAGTTCCCCGCTGGTGACAAACTGACAGATTATCAGACTGGCAGGGACCGAAGTGATCAGGACCAAACCAGGCACACAGGAGAGCATATGGAGATCTGAGTATACTGTGAATGCTGTTTTAGGCAGCACAGGAGAAGCAGCTTGCG
Source organism: Neoceratodus forsteri (assembly GCA_016271365.2). Lineage (NCBI taxonomy): Eukaryota > Metazoa > Chordata > Ceratodontiformes > Ceratodontidae > Neoceratodus > Neoceratodus forsteri. The sequence continues at coordinate 434,295,629 of CM057459.1, read as the reverse complement.
AGAGCAGGCAGTATAGTCACCTGATCAGGGAGGCAAGATGGGGGGAAAGCTGTGACTCAGTGGAGGAGATTCTCTTGAAAATCTACTGTTACGATAGGTAACAATTCTATTTTCTTTGAGGATATCTCCCTCCATTGAGCCATAATCACTGAATTATTCCAAGCAGTACCACGTACAGAGCAAGTACGGCAGGAAACAAAGATCCTGAGTAAGGAAGCCTTGCAGAATATTGAGGCCAAAGCCGGCACAACAATGTCCAAACTGTAGTGTTTAGTAAATATATGAATAGTACTCCAAGTTACAGCAGCACATACCCTGTATGTCAGCAGCGGACACATTTTGGATACAAGCCCCTGAAGTAACCACCTCACAGGTGGAGCACAAAGAGAACCAGGAAGCTGCTTACCATGCTTCTGGCAACAAAACAGATTACAACTGGCCACCCATTTGGATAGGTCCTGTTTGGAAATCGGAAGCCCACCATCCTGGGGCCAAAAGCTACAAACAGTTATGAGGATGTTCTACAATCCTTCATACAAATCAAGTACCAACACAGTGGCCTCCATTTATTTATTTGCTTTTGGTAACCGGGTAAGTGCACTAGACAACAAATCCTGCCCGTTTTCAGGCACGACCTGGGACAATACAATACAGCAAGAATACAGTAACACAGTACAGCAGTGACAAGAAAACAGGTACATAATACAGTGGAACTATCCAGCAAAATACAATGGAGGAGGACAGCCACAGAAGGTAGTACATCACCTGGATAACAGCAACAATAGCGACGTTATAGATGCAACAATTATAACAAAAAAGCACTAATAATTTCTTCTGGAGGCCTAACTAGTAGGATAGCAGGCCAAGAGGCACCGCTCACCGTATATACACAAAGTGAGATAGACAAGGTACCAGGGCTGGGGTGGGAGAAGCAGACAGTTATAGACACCAAGACAAAAGCCAAATACTGACGGGTAGGCAGGAAACAAGGTAAGGGTCCATTAGAGAGACAGAAGACAAAGTAGAGAGACAGAGTGGAAGTTAAGTGCAAACACAGTTACCTAGGGCAAAGAGGTGGGAAAATAGGGCATGCTTAAATGAGAGGTGAGATGAGGAGTTCTTGACATGGACAGGGAGAGAATTCCAAAACTGAGGCGCAAAGTAGGAGAAGACTTGCTCTCCCATTTTCATGGAGCATGGCTGAACAGACAGTAATGAGGAGGTAGAGGACCTGAGGGGGCGACAGTGAGAGACCAAAGTGAGCATGTCCCCCAGAGAGGAGGGACAAGGAGATCTGGTTAAGGAATCAACAAAACTCCCAACTGAGTATAAAACGAGACGCTTCAGGAAACAACCATTTTAACACATCATAGAGATGACAGTGATGAGATAGGAGGTGAGTCGATAAGGCAAATCTACAGATATTGTTGTAAGATGTGTCCCATTTGCAAAGAACACCTGTGTTAGCATGAGAGAGCACTGGCAGGGCATAAAGCAGTTGTGGGAGTAAAAACACCTCTCACAACTGAGACCCTTGCAGCTGGAGTGAGTGAGTAACGCACTCTGTAGGCCGCACCAATTTTGGCGTTAACCAAGCGACACACATCGTTAACATACGCAGAGTAGTCAAGACACAGGTCCAGCATAACCCCTAGATACTTGAAGGATAAAGTGTTGGAGACAGCAGTCCCATTGCAGCCAAGTACCAAGAGTTTAGAGGACTCGGTGGGCACCTTTTCTGGAGGATCCAAAGAGCATAGCCTGAGTTTTTGATAAGTTTAGTATTTGATAGTTGGATGAAAACCATACATCCGGCATAAGTAAACAACATTCCCCACTATCCATGGGAGATGAAAATAAACAGGAAGGTCAATAGTCTGATTCAGTGTTCTTTCAGACAGTACTGTGGAACAGGTTATATTTGTTGTAAAATAATCATAGCTATATTCGCTTAAGTGATAACTGCACTAAAATAAAATGGCACTAATTGGCCAAAATTGCATATTTTCAATGGGCATAAATGAGGAGCTAACTGCAGAGCATGAAATTAAATTTGCACAATTACAGCCAATTAGTGCCTTGCACTAAATATAACTTGCGTGAGAATACAGTTCTACAGTACCTTCTGAATGAAATGAGGATTGGTGCATAATGTTATCCTATCCTTGTGAAAATAATAAAACGAGGATCTGCAACCAGAGCCTACAACTCTGAAATGTATCTAGCAGATGTTATATTCGCTAGGAACAGTGACTTCCAAGACAGGAAGCACAGCTCACAAGTAGAAGCTGGCTTGAAAGGAGGTGCAGTCAAGGTCTGTTAGGACCAAATTAAAGTCCCACACAGAACCAGAGCTCCGACCAGGGGGCGTAACAATAGAATGCCTCTTAGGAATCCACAGGAAACCTCCATCTGGGCCACTGTCTTACCCTCTGTGAGGGCATGAAAAGCCGATACTGCAGCTAGGTGGACCTTAATAGAGGAATACCCCAGACCTGCATCCTTAAAGAGAACCTTTCTCGATAATTTCTGTTATGAGAAATTAACTAAGACAAAGCTCCCTTATCTGCATGGGAGCTCCTCTGTGGCACTTATGTGACATCCGTACAGGGAAAGCACGAGAGCATGCTCCATTCAAGTCTATGCAGCGTGATCTACAAACTCGTCTTCTGCCCATTTATCTGGACAGTTGATGAAATCAGAGCCCAGATTCAACTCAAAAGAGCCTTGTTAGTTGAACCCAGGCTCCAATTTCAGGAACTGTCCAGTTAATTGGGCAGAAAACGAGTTTGTCAATTACACTCCATAGACTTGTGCTTTACCTATACAGACATCACAAAATGTTAGCGTGTGGGGGTGGAGCCAACGATAAGGAAGTGGAAGGAATCGCGTGGCTAGCCCCTTAAGGGCAAATTACGATCCCTTCCCTTCCTTTGGGGCAGTAAGTAAAATTATGAAAGTGCCTCAGAGGACCTCCCATTGAGGTAAGGGAGCTTTCTCTTAGTTGTTAGAAGAACTGAGAAATGTGCTCCTTAAAGAACAACAGGTATTCCAGCACTGTATGCAATGGACATGTAAAGGGATCCACGGCATGCCTAGTACACCAAACCATAAAATGGTTCCATTTTTGCGGGTAGGTGCATCGCGTAGACGGTTTTCTAACAGCCACCAGAACATCTGCAATCACCAAGGCAACCCAGAAGCAGGAAAACTCTATGTCCTCAGCAGCCAGGAATGGTGGTAGAGGGACCGAAGGTCGGGGTGCATCACAGCCTCCCTGCTTCTGTGTCAGAAGTCCTGCCAACAGTTGGATCGGGATGGGAGGTTCCACTGTAAGTTTCTGGAGTACAGGGAACCAGATTTGTCTGGGCTGACAAGAGGCCACCAGAATCAAGGCAACCGGCTCAGTAGATGCCAGACTTGCACTAAATGGGAAAGAGACCTAGGGATAAACAGTTTTATTTAAGGGAACTGAGGGAGATCATCAAGGTATTTGTGATATGCTCTGTTAGCAATCAAATAAGACCACTCGAGTGGCAGGGCAAGCTGATGCAGAGGGCATCGCCGCCCAACACATCGGCAACCTTGGTTCGGCAATGAACGGCAACTGGGTTGTTTGGAGACTGGCCGGGAGATGAAGGATCAAGCATCCCATGATGGCTCTCCTTATTTTGTGGAGGGGGGACAGTGCACACCGCTGCGCGATCACCTAGTGGGAGCTAGCTGGCTGAACAGCGGTCACTTCCTGACTGGCTGCGTGTAGGCCACCAAGGTGTGCACTGCGTCTTTACACAGTGCGTGAGCGGCATAGCACACGTACCAGCCCAGGCAGAAAAGTTGTGGGAGAAAAACGGCTTGAGCAGGCAGAATGATGGCAGCACACCATGAAGGCTCCAGGCCATCCGACAAGGCACCCACTCACCCACAGAGGATCAAATGGTGGGACGTGTATCCTGGGTTGGGTGGCTGACGGGCCTGGGGTAGCCGCTGGATACAGGCGTGTCAGGCAGAAAAACAGAAGACGGGGAAAAAATTGAATAAGACAAGTACATTTCAACTTATTACATAGAACATACTACACTCCTATCCTAGCATATTTAGTGGACAGTACCAAGTCAGACAGATGCCCAAAATGCCAAGTGACAGGAGGGTCCTTTTTCCACATGGTATGACTGTACCCACGGGTTACACTATTCTGGAGCAAGGTGACCAGGGTGCTATCTAAAACTTTGAGGTTCCCTTATGTGTACTCAGCTGAACAGATCCTCCTGGGTCTGCCCCTGGTTAAGCCAAATATAAACATCCTCTGTGGAGACTGAGGTTGTCAACAGTAAGAGATCAGTGCCCAGTTCTGGATGGCCGATAAACCCCGTCTCGGTAGCCAACCAGACAGGCTCACTCCTGCAAAATATGAAACTGGAACAGGCTCAATAAATGATCCCACACAAATCTCATGCATATCTGCAAATATCGGGTCTTCTCAAAGAGACAATGTTGGCTAGCTGGTTCTCCAGGCACTGGCTAGAGAAGTCAGAATATTCTGGTCCTGCAATTGTAATCCAGTATAAACTAGGGGACACATACCATTGTACACCCTTTTTATACCCTTACTGAACTGATTTACCATGTAAATAACAACTCTGTCACAATATACAGCCGTGGCTAGCACAGACCCTATCTGAAACCTCAGCACCAGTATGTGGTTTTTATAATGTACAAAGTTATGTATTCATGATGACTGATCTGTGTCGTTAATAAATATAAACACATATTTTTTTTTGCTTTATATTTTTGCCCCCATTTCTCCTTGTCAGCTGCCAGGTCCTCCTTCCAACTGCCCAAACCCTTCTGCCTGCATTACAGGAGTCCTCCAATATTCCAACTCGCCACCAGACTTTGCTCAATATCCTCTCTGGATACCCCGACCATAAACCACAGCTTGTCCCCGGTGGGTGGGTCCACCGCAGTTCACAAATCCGTGAGGAGGATACTTCACTCAAGGGTACAGTCCTGGGAGGAAGAGCCAGCGAGGCACAGGAGGAGTCAGAAGGACCCTACTATGGCATGGGGGCTGGGCAGCTTCATCTGCCTGGTGCTGCTGGTATATTTGCTCCCCCATAGCCCTCCTTTATCCCTCCCCAAGTCGTGGTTCTAAGACGTGACCCAGCAGAGCGCCTATTAGGGCCACTGGAAGGAAGAGTGAACCCCACCCTACCTCCAGAACTCCCTTACCTGCCCCACTCTGGGCGTGTGATGCCTCCTCGTCACTTGCCAGGTGAGCAGGTGCGTGCCAACATAAGGCTACTCCAGCGAGACCACTTGTTCCTTCTCGCATGACATGCCCCCCCCCCCCGGCCACCAGCGGGTAGTTGTGCAATGGAAGGAGGTGCCCTCCCTCCCCGAGGCGGGAGGCAGCCACCTGGACTCGGGGTGCGAACCCAGGTCATCTGGATGGCAAGCCGTAGCTCTACTGCTGTGCTAGCCAGCTGACCTAATAAATAAATTTACAAAAAAAAAAAAAAAAAAAGCTTTAATTTCTTTTTTTTTTTCTCCATACAGGTTTTTCTGGCTTTGGGTCTGATTTACCGTCTGCTGCAGCTGTATCTAGAATGGTCCCCATTGTTTATTTGGCAGTTGTCCTCTACCCCCCCCCCAAACAATCCATTTTCGACTAGGAGGATGCAGGCGGCAGCATGGGTCTGGGGTCAGCCATGCAGGGCTTCATCAAGCCCCAGCCCCAATTTTTCCATTTTCTCCCACTACCCTTCCGCAGACTGATGCGAGTATGCGTGGAGGCACTCACCTATCACATAACCACAGCACCTCCCTACCTGCCGCCTGCATCTCCACCTGGTGGCAGTCAGAGGCCAGGCAAGCAGGTCTCCCTTCCCTGGGAGGGGAGAGCAGTCCCTTGGACGCTTGGTCCACTCCCTCCTCGACCGATGGCTGACAACCTGAGTCCACATCCGAACCCAGGTCAGTGGCAAGGCAACAGTTAAGGCGTCCAGTGCCGTAGCACCTCCACGCCACTGGGCCACCAACATTAATTTCTTAAGAGTCTTTAGTTAACAAAATAAAATATCTAAGTTTCTATGGGTCACAGAAATACTCACAAGACTTGAAATAAAAACATGTTCCATAAGAATGTTCTAGGTTTTAAGTTAAATTACTAATTTTTTGCTGACACTTTTTTTAGCCAAATCACAAGTTCTGTAGCCAAACCAACAAATTTGATTCATGTGTATTTATGAAAAACTGGCTGAAATGCTTTAAACACAGTACTCAGATTAGATTTTTTTTGTATTTATTATCATTCAGTGCCACAGTGAAAGGTATTTTAGCTGGCATGGACAACACTTACACTTGGACAACGCTCTGTGTTTAATAATCTCTCTAATTCATGACCTGCCTTGAGCAAGCAGTAGCAGAGGCAGATTTTAGCAGTCCCGTTCCATGGTCTCAATGTTACTGATCATAAATATAAGAGCTTACTTGGGACATTGGGATCCTTCGATTCTGCTACTGATTCTACTATTCTGACAGCCAGTAAAAAAAAAAAAAAAATCAAAGGGTCCAGGAGTGACAGGGTCACAAATGAACTCTCATCATATGTATTACCATCAACAAAGATTCACCAGTGAGACTTGTCAATACGCTCATATAAGAGGGAAAAAATTCTGCGATTACTCGCAACTGTTACAGGGAGTTATATTCTCCTCGAATCACCCTCCTTATCCTTAGCTGCTGTCATTGTTTTCATTTGTCACTGATCATATTGAGCTGGCAGTATAGGCTAGAGGTTAGGATAATGAGCTGTGAATGAGCTTGGTACATCCAGCAGACCTGGGTTTGATTCCCACAACCTCCACTTGCATACTGTGTGACTCTGAGCAAGTCACTTAACCAACCCAGTGCTCCCGGGTTGCCACTGAAAACAGGCACTTGTGCCTAGTGGGCCTTACCTGGTTACCGAAAGAACAGCAGGTCGATTAATTAAATCCGCTGGTGAAAACCACTGCTGTGCCGGCTACGTACAATATTACTGCCATGCGGCCAAAAGTGAAAGCAACCCTCCATGATCCCTCTGCAAACGAGCAGACCTCAGCACCCCCGGAGCCCACCACCCACAGTCATGTTCCGGGGCACCAACCAGACTCTGGGGCAGTCCCTCTCCCTTCTAGGAAGTGACACTGGTAGTACCATCCCCTACCCGAGATGCAGCAAGTCCTGCCTCCTTGCACTGAGGAAGAGGGGCCGTGGCAGTCCAGCCAGGGACTGCAACCCTATGCTCCTGCAGTCACATCCCCAGCAGCACTCCATGCTGATTGATTAAATGCGCTGCTGAGGGCTGTCAACGTTCATTAAGGATTGAAAAATAGGGGGGAAATGAACTATTACTGTCACCAGCAAGGACAGATAAAAAAGACTGAGGCTTATGGAATTGGGGGCGTGTCCTCATACTCTCAGACTTTTCTAACTGTCCCAGCTGCAATGGGAAAAGACAACCCATACCTTTGCTGCCTGCCCATAGAAGCTGACACACAACAGCGACTTTGGGGCTCTTCGACCACGATCACGTACAGATTTTCAGTAAGCCCCCCAGTTGTTCTGCTCGACGTCACTGTTTTACCGAGCTAGGCTGGAAAACAACTGGCTGCACTCCCTAACCTGGACACTGAGTTAACTTCAGGCCATAAAATCAAAGTTACAGTATGGTGACGTGAAAGAAACTACAATGAAATACGACACTGTTTAAAGAGGTTTACAAATGAAAATTATAAGTGCACAGTACAGGAGAAGCAAATCATGTTACTTAAGATTCTTCTCGCTCCTGTTTTAAGACTGATAGATACCTCGTTCACATGACTCACATTAGTTATGGGTCCTTAACAAGACAGGAAACAATTCTCGAACTAGTCTTCAGAGATTTTTGTCCTTAGCTCCAATTTCTTACTACGTATTTCGGAATAGGTCTTTTGGTGACATGTCATGCAGCACTGACCAGACACTCCAGAGACCTCCTCATCGTGTCTAAAAGCAAGCTGCTATGTGTTCACAAACAGGTTCATGCCACACAGAGGAGGAGATCTCATAAATACGTATTAAGTGTTAAGGACAGAACAAGACTCCGAGTCCATTGAGTTTGCTCGGATTCCTGCGTTGTTTCACAATTCCATCTACCCACCCCTCCACCCACTGACTGTTCTAGGGGTGCTTCCCTCTCATCTTGGAGGAAAGCAGTACTGCAGGGAGCTGGCACCGTGGCAATCAAAAACTCCATTATTGGGAATCTGGAAATAAAAAATAGCTGGCATTGAAAATCTAGTGCTTACAAACCTAGGAAATTACATCCCTAGCCATCTCAATCTCTGCTACACAGTTACTGTAGCCTAGCGGTGAGACAGCTGAGCTGTTATGAACCTAGCAACTTGCATTTGAATCAGGGACAGTGGGCAAACAAAATGTGGTGAGTAGAGGGGGAATACAGATACTTCAATCTGGTTAGTTTGGGCAGAGGCAGTTACCAAGACCGCTCTGCTGCTGGTCCAGCTCATATGAACATACAAAAAGTGCCAACAGAATAATGCCTACCGGGTTATCAAGTGTGCTCGTATGGCACAGTCCCAAGCATAGAAACATAGAAACATAGACTCTGACGGCAGATAAGGACCACTTGCCTCACCCAGTCTGCCCATTTCCCTACCTATTGGATAAGCTGCAGATTCTAGTTAACCAACAGCCTACTTCCTGCAACCCCTCACTATAATTGCCTTATGTCTGTCTCATGCATGTTTGAATTCCCCCACTGTTTTAGACCCCACAACCTCTCCAGGAAGGCGGTGCCATGCGTCCACAACTCTATCCGCGAAAAAAAAATTGACTCACATTACCCCTGAGCCGTCCCCCATCTTTAAATTGTGCCCCCTTGATCTTACACAGCTTTTTTTTTTTTGCAATTGTTTAACCAGGACTAGCACACTACGCTGAAAGCTTGTTTACAGGTGTGACATGGGAGCACAGGGAAGTTCAGTGACTTGCTCAGGGTCACACAGTATGCAAGTGGGGGCTGTGGGATTCAAACCCAGGTTTTCAGATTTGCAGCTCAGAGCCCTAAACCACTGCACTATACTGCCTCCCCGATGCCACCGTCCTGGACTTTGTTGATTCCCTTGAGGTACTTAAAAGTTTCTATCATGTCTCCCCGTCCCTCCTTTTATCAAGGGTATACATATTAAGCTCTCTCAGTCTCTCTTCATATGGTTTCTGATGTAGACCCTGCCGATTTTAGTTGCCCTCCTCTGGACTGCTTCCATCCTGTCTATGTCCTTGCGTAGATGAGGTCTCCAAAACTGCACGCAGTACTTCAGATGGGGTCTCACCAACTGTCTGTACAGAGGGATAATCACTTCCCTTTTTCTACTTGTGATGCCCCTCCCAATGCATCCCAGTATCCCCCAGCTCTCCTTACTGACTTCTCACATTGTTTACCCACCTTTAGGTCATCTGATATGACTACCCCCAGGTCCCGTTCCATTATTGTTGTTGTTAGTACCTCCCCTGCTATTGTGTACTCTTCTCCTGGATTTTTATTTCCCAACTGCATTACTTTGCACTTCTTTGCATTGAATCTAAGTTGCCATACGTCTGACCATTCCTCCAACCTTGCCAAGGCCCTTCTCATCCTTTCTACCCCCCCACCCCCGTGTACCCACTCTGTTACAGAACTTTGTGTCATCTGCAAAGAGGCATACCTTTCCTTCAGACCCTCTGTAATGTCCCTATAAAGGCGTTAAAGAGGACTGGACCAATACTGAGCCCTGAGGTACTCCACTAGTAACCCCTTTTCTTGGAATGTGTTCCATTCACTATTACCTTCTGTGTCCTGTTGTGTAGCCAGTTTGCTACCCAGGCTACCCGCCCTGGGACCTACTCCCAGGCTGGCTAACTTGATTATTAATCTTTTGTGCAGGACTGTGTCAAATGCCTTGCTAAAGTCTAGGTAGGCTATGTCCATAGCCCCTCCTAGTCTAATACTTTGGTCACCCAGTCAAAGAAATCGATTAGATTCATCTGCTGACCTTCCTGCTGTGAATCCATGCTGCTTTGGGTCCTGTGCCTGTGTCCTCTAGATACTCAACAATTCTTTAGTTCAAGTGATTCCATCATTTTCCCACACTGAGGTCAAACTAACAGGTCTGTAGTTTCCTGCTTCTGCCTTGCTCCCACTTTTGTGAAGGGGAATCACATCTGCCCTCCTCCAGTCCTCAGGTACCACCCCATCCTCTCATGATTTGTTAAAAAAGTGTGGTCAGTGGTGTCACTAGGTCCTCCCTTAGTTCTTTTAGGATTCTAGGGTGAATCCCGTCAGGCCCCATTGCTTTGTCCACCTTGAGTTTTAGGAGTTCTTTCAGGACTCTTTCTTCTGTAAATAAACTGGCGTCAACCCCACTACCCAGAGTGCTTCTATTGTCTGGTTTAGGTAACTCCTCCTCTTCTTCTTTTGTGAATACTGAGCAAAAGCATTCATTCAGTATCTCTGCCTTTTACACCGTCTCCCTCTGCCCACATCCCCTCACCTTTATTAATCTTCACTTTCCTTCCCTTAACCTTTCTATGCTCCATAATGTACTTATAAAAGGTTTTATCCCCCTTCTTAACTGAGTTGGCTATCTTTTCCTCGGTTTGGGCCTTTGCTTTTCTGACTGCCTTCCCCACTTCTTTCTGCTTTAATTGATACAGTTCCCTGTCGTGCTACTTCTGTGATTCCTTCTACTTTCTGAATGCAGCCTTCTTCTCCTTAACCTTCCCTGACACCTCTTTTGAGAACCATAGTGTTTTTTTATTCTGCTTTGTTTTCTTTATTTGTTTCACACAAAGGCTTAGTTGCCTCCATGATAGCAGTTTTGATTTTTCTCCATTGTTCTTCCACCCCTCCTTTCTGGCCATTTGCCAATGCATTGCTCAGGTATTCCCCCATTATGCCAAAGTCAGCCCTTCCAAATTCCAGTATCCTTGTCTTTGTATGGCTTGTCTCCATGGTTGTGTTTATTGTGAAGCACACTGTGCTGTGGTCGCTTGTTCCCAGATGTCTACTGACTTCTAAATTTGTGATCCTCTCTCCATTTGAAAGTACCAGGTCTAATATTGCTCCCTCCCAAGTGGGTTCCACCACTAACTGTCTACGGCATGCCCCCCGTAGGGCATCGAGAATGACCCTGCTCTTGGATGTGGCTGCAGTCCATGTCGTCCAGTTAACATCTGGCATATTCAGATCCCTCATCAACAGTATCTCCCCTTTTTCAGCCATTTTGAGAATGTCCTCTATCATTTTCTTGTCCATTTCCTCCCTTTGAGACAGGGGTCTGTATACAACCCCTGTGCAGATTTTGATGCCATTCCCTGTATCCAAGGTGACCCAGAGTGCCTCTTGTCCTCCCCCTTTACTTTTTAGTTCTGTAGCGAGCTACTCCACCTCCTCTTTAACCCTCCCTGTCCCTTCTGTAGATTGTGCACCCTGGTATGTTGACATCCCAGTCGTGGTTCTCTGTGTACCATGTTTCTGTAACTGCCACAATATCCAAGTGTTCCTCTTCCGTCAGGGCTACTAGCTCAGGAAGCTTGTTTCCCAGACTAAGGGCATTGGTACACACTGCCCTCCATTTAATGTTGGCTTTATCCTTTTTTACCCCATCCCTGCTTTTGTTGCCCTTGTCTATTTTTCCATTAACCCCGGTCCTGCCCTCTGTCAAGCTCTGTACCTCAGTGTTTACCCTACTACCTGAGGGAGGAAGTTGCCTGTCTTCAGGCCACACTGGACAGTAGTAAGGGAACCTTCCCCCAGGCCACAATGGATGGTAGGAAGGGAACCTCCCCCATCCAGGGAGCACCAGAGCTACCACCACTACCTCAGAGGTTGCGAAGAAAGCACAGCAGTTGGACCACAGTGGGCTCAGGGAGGGTGAGGATGGTGGAACAGAGGCACACCCAGTCAGCTGTTCCACTCCACAATCCATACACCATTCTGGGGGAGCATAGCTCCCCTATGGATGCCCCACAGAGGAGACTAAGGAGGCTGAGGACAACTGTCACAAGGGAGGCCCACAGGAAGGAGGCAGAAGACACCACAGGGAAAGGAAGCAGCTCCTGGTGGGGGACTCAATTATTAGGGGGATAGAACTGGGGGAGCAGGGAAAACTGAAGTAAGGTGCCTGCCTGGTGCCATGCTTTGGAGGGACAGGAAGCACATCCTCAGGATCACGAGATCAGCTGCACGGGAGTCTGAGCTGGACGTCATTGTCCACCTAGGGACAAATGACTTGGCTCATCATGAGATTAGAGAAGTGCAAAAGGACTTTGTAGAATTGGGGAGGGGCCTAAGACAAGTAGCACACACAGTATCCTTCTCAGAGGTGCTGCCTGTCAATGGCATGAGTGAGGCGAGGGTACTTTGCACCACACAGTTTAATGAATGGTTGAAGAAATGGTGGAGCACAGGGGTTTGGCTTCATTGGGACTGGGGTTCCACCTGGAGGACACCAGCCTATACTGGCAGGATGGTCTGCATCTGTCCAGGAAGGAACAAGTCTTTGAGCAATCGGTTTAAATGCTTCATTGTAGCTTTTAAACTAGTCAAGGGGGGAGGCACTGATAAGCAGCAGGAAAATCCCAGCCTCTCCCTACAAAACAGGGTACTAAATGAGAAAAAGACCGAGGTAGAAAGGTCAGTGGGGGATGCTGCAACAGAAGGTAAAACCATCAAAATATGGAGAGCAATGAGTGCCAATGCCCGTAGTCTGAGTAACAAGCTTCCTGAATTAGTGGCCTTGATGGAGGAGGAACATCTGGATAGCGTGGCAGTCACAGAAACATGGTACACACAAAACCATGACTGGGACGTAAACATACCAGGATACACTATCTACAGGAGGGACAGGGAGGGTAAAAGAGGAGGAGGTGTAGCTCTTTACATAAGGGAAGGAATCAAAGCAACAGAACAAAAGGGAAAACAGGGAGGAGAAGAAGCACTGTGGGTAAATTTGGAGACCGGCAATGGCACCACAATCCACACAGGGGTTGTATACAGACCCCCTTCTCAGGGGGAGGAAATGGACAAGGAAATGATAGAGAGTATACTTAGAATGGCAGAAAAAGGGGAGATATTGCTGATGGGTGATCTGAATATGCCAGATGTTAACTGGAGTGCAGTTGCAGCAGCCACTTCGAAGAGTGGGGCTATTCTAGATGCCCTACAGGGGGCATGCCTTAGACAACTAGTATTGGAGCCCACTCGAGAGGGAGCAATCTTAGACCTGGTTCTCTCAAATGGAGATGAAGAGAGGATCACAGATGTAGAAGTGGGTAGCCATCTGGGAACTAGCGACCATCGAACAGTATGGTTACAATAAACACAGCAATAGAGTCAAGCCATACAAAGGCAAAAGTACTGGACTTTAGGAAGGCTGACTTTGCCAAAATGGGTGAGTGCCTAAGGAATGCACTAGCAAATGGGCAGGAAGGAGGGGTGGAAGAACAATGGGGAATAATAAAAACTGCCATCACAGAGGTAACAAGCCTTTGTGTGAAACAAATAAATAAAGCGAGACGATGTAAGAAACCACTATGGTTCTCAAAGGAAGTAGCAGTGATGGTTCAAGAGAAAAAGAAAGCATTCAGGAAGTACAAGGAGTCACAGAAGGAGCAGGACAGAGAACTGTATCAGTTAAAGCAAAAGGAAGCTGAGAAGGCAGTCGGAACAGCAAAGGCCCAAACCGAGGAAAAGATAGCCAACTCAGTAAGAAGGGGGATAAAACCTTTTATAGGTACATCAGGGAGCGAAGGAAGACCAAGGGAGGGATAGTGAGGCTTAATAAAGGGAGGGAGGGTGGGCAGAGGGTGACTGTGAAAAGCAGAGATACTAAACAAATATTTTTGCTCAGTATTTACAAAGGAAGAGGGGGAGGTACCTAAAACAAACAGTAGAGACACTCTGGATACAGAAGTTGAGTCCAGCCCATTTACAGAAGAAAGGGTTCTGAAAGAACTCTTAAAACTGAAGGTGGACAAAGCAATGGGGCCTGATGGGATTCATCCCAGAATTCTAAAAGAACTAAGGGTAGAACTAGTGACACCACTGACTACCCTCTTCAACAAATCATGGGAGGATGGGGTGGTACCCCAGGACTGGACGAGGGCAGATGTGATTCCCCTTCACAAAAGTGGGAGCAAGGCAGAAACAGGAAACTACAGACCTGTTAGTTTAACCTCAGTGGTAGGGAAAATGATGGAATCACTTCTGAAGGAATAATTGTCGAGTATCTAGAGGCTAGAGGGGCACAGGACCCAAGGCAACATGGATTCACAGCGGGAAGGTCATGCCAGACAAATCTGATAGATTTCTTTGACTGGGTGACCACAGTAGTAGATCAGGGAGAGGCTGTGGACATGGCCTACCTAGACTTTAGCAAGGCATTTGACACAGTCCCACACAAAAGATTAATATACAAGTTAGCCAGCCTGGGAGTGCGTCCCAAGATGACAGCCTGGGTAAAGAATTGGCTGGAGGTGGACACAGAGAGTAATAGTAAATGGAGTTCACTCTGAAGAAAGGGGTTACTAGTGGGGTCGCAGGAGTTCAGTATTGGAACCGGTCCTCTTCAATGTCTTTATAAGTGACATTGCAGAGGGACTGGAAGGAAACGTATGTCTCTTTGCAGATGACACAAAGATCTGCAACAGAGTTGATGCACAAGGTGGGGTGGAAAGGATGAGAAGGGACTTGGCAAGGTTAGAGGAATGGTCAAATGTATGGCAGCTTAGATTCAATGCTAAGAAGTGCAAGGTAATGCACCTGGGAAACAAAAACCCTGGGGAAGAGTACACAATGGGGGGTGAGAGACTAACAACAACAAAAATGGAAAGGGACCTGGGGGTAGTCATATCAGATGACCTAAAGGTGGGCAAACAATGTGAGAGGGCAGCAAGGAGGGCTGGGGGGATACTGGGATGCATAGGGAGAGGCATCACCAGTAGAAAACAGGAAGTTATCATCCCTCTGTACAGACAGCTGGTCAGACCCCATCTGGAGTACTGCGTGCAGTTCTGGAGACCCAATCTCCACAAAGACATAGACAGGATGGAAGCTGTCCAGAGGAGGGCACAAAATGGTGCAGGGTCTGCACCGGAGAGACATATGAAGAGAGACTTAAGGAGCTTAATATGTATAGCCTCAAGGAAAGGAGGAGAGGGGGACATGATAGAAACTTTCAAGTACCTCACGGAATCAACAAAGTCCAAGAGGGTAGCATCTTTCAAAAAGAGGTGTGCAAGAACAAGAGGGCACAATCTGAAGATTGGGGTGGCTCAGAGGTAATTTAAGGAACTATTTTTTCACAGAGGGTTGTGGATGCATGGAACAGCCTTCTGGAGGAGGTTGTGGAGTCAAAACCAGTGGTGGAATTCAAGCATGCATGGGACAGTCATAAGACAATTCGGGGGGGGGGGTAGGAAGAAGTAGGCTGCTGGTTAACTAGGATCTGCAGCGTATCCATTAGGTAGGGAAATGGGCAGACTGGGTGGGCTAAGCGGTCCTTATCTGCCATCAAATTCTATGTTTCTATGTTTACCTGCCATGTTTTGAGGGGGGAGGCTTGAACTTTCCTGCTTCCTATCAGCACCTCCCTCCTTGGCTAGTTTAAAAGCTTGCCAAGGAAGCATTTAAACCTGTCACCTAGGAGCTTGTCTCCATTCCCGGACAGATGCAGACCATCATGCCAGTACAGACCTTCATCTCTCCAGGTAGACCCCCAGTCCCCAATGAAGCCAAAGCCCTGTGCTCTGCACCAGTTCTGCAACCATTCATTAAACTGCATGGTGTGCAGTACCCTAGCCTCACCCCTGCCATAGACTGGCAGCACCTCTGAGAAGGTTACCGTGCTTGCTACCTGTCTGAGGCCCCTCCCCAACTCCACAAATTCATCCTGCACTGCACTGATCTCATGCCTAGCTAGGTCATTTTTCCCCAAGGTGGACAATGATATCTAGTTCCCCTCTCCTGTGATGCTGCTTCTGCAATCCTGAGGATTTGGTTCCTGTCCCTCCAAGCCATGGCACCAGGCAGGCACCTTACTTCCCCCTCCTCTCCTTTCCCCAGGTCTACACCCTAACAACTGACTCCCTTATCAGAAGCCGTTTCCTTCCCCTGTGGTGTCCCTTGCCACCCTTTTGTGGGTCTCCCTTGTGGACGTCCCCAGCAGCAGCTAAGGAATGAGCTCCCTTCCCCGACTGATACTGCCCCAGCTGTACCCCTTTTGGCACAGACCTTACCATTACACCTCTTTCTCAGGTGAATTTGTGACAAGCTGGCAGTATAGCCTATAGGTTAGAGAAATGAGCCGAGAATGAGCTTGGTACATCTAGCAGACCAGACCTGGGTTTGATTCTCACAACCTCCACTTGCATACTGTGTGACTCTGAGCAAGTCACTTAACCGCCTCTAAAAAGAGGCACTTGTGCCTAGTGGGCCTTACCCAGTTACCAAAGACTAAAATATAAATTAAAAAAAAAAGCAGGACCCCCAGTGGCAGCAGGTTTGTGTAAAACACTAGTCAATATTCTGTCCCTTTGGTTCAGCCGTACAACATCATACTACCATCTGGGAGGCAAGTTTCACACGTGAACACCAGAATATCATACGGGGGGCTGGGTGCATCCAGGAGACAAGCCACGTACACTTAGAACACTCAGAGTAAGCTCATCAGAAAGGCAGATTCTGTAGGAAAAGCAGTATATGGGATATACAGACATATATTTTATTTACATTGTGCCCTTTCCAAAGGGCTCAGAGCACTTTACAAAATTAACAACACAGTACAACAAACATCATCATAATACACATATAATCCAAGTGGAGCGACAGCTGTATACACAAAACTTATCTATCCATATAACTCAGAAATTAAAACCCATTAAAAGCCTGGTTAAATAAAAAAGGTTTTTCCGTAAGAGGATGCTAGGACAGAAGAAATATCCAGCTGGTTTAGTTTTTGTGCAACTCTTCAAACCACACACATACTTGCAAGCCTCACTGCAAAGAGGCCTCGTACTGGCGACAAGACTCGAGAGTATGCGTAGAGCTTGGAGAGATGCACAAAAACCAAACAATTGAGGAGATGAGCCACCTGGCTCACAGAAAGAGAGAGCAAGGCCCACCTGGCGTTTGAGCACCACTACCAGCAGACCAAGAATCAGTGTTGGTACTGACTGTAAAGGAAGTCGCCCGCTCGTCCTACTGACCAGAAGGATGCAACCAAGGCAACACTGGCTTTCTCAAGAATGCTATCACAGGGTCTCAAACGATACCTGCATGTTGCAGGGACTGGAACTGGCAGCTGCCCACTAGCCAAATGTTGGCAGGTTTTGTATGGGACTAGTACGAGTTTCCTTTTACTAGCCCTGCTTGCTTGTACTGCAGAAGGTAACATTTCAAAGAGGACACCAAGTGGACCAATAGAAATGTTTGCAGGGCCACTGGATTTTCAAAGTCACTAACCCTGCTGGCTAGCAGAAGCAAAACGTAATTAACGCCTATTGTGTTGTTGCTGTATTTAGCTGGTGACAGCCATACACACATTGTGCCCATGTCCTTTTTGCCAGTCAGTTGAGGACATGCTAAACTTTTTCTTATGTCTTAAAATTATGCTGGAGCCGTCTGCACTTCCAGCACTGTGATTCTCAACTGTGGCCACCTACACAATAGGAAGGTAGCAGCAAAGCCCTGACTGAAATGTAAAAAGAACCAATTACTTATTATGTGCTTTTCAAATACAGACTGTAGCCACCTGGATGTTCTGCAACTGCCATGCATTCAGACTTTTGTTTCCATGTTCAGGCCTGTTGTTAACTGGCTCCTAAAGGGCCCTGGGAGGCACATTACTTGCATTGCTTCCATACCCTTTGCACTTACTAAAGATCAACTGGACTTTGCTGCCCTCTACAGTCCAACATGTGTTTCAGCAAACTGAAATTTGAATGTTCTCAGACCAGAGAGTACAGGAAAAGCCATTCAATAGTTTACCTGATGGATAGTGTTCTTATCTAATATCAAATAGGTAAGGGAAATCCAAGAATCTGATTGGGTAACAGAGATTCACAGTCATAGTTTTATTGCTTAATTAACCTCTCTAAAAAATAAAAACAAGACACAAGCTCAAACATCAAGCACACTGAATTTGTGTGTCACTTTGGGACATGTGGGAGACACCTTCTAAAGGAGTGCCTCCAGGCATTACTGTATTTTTTTTCTTTTTTTTTGTTACTATCTGTTTATACTCCTCCCCTCCCGTGGTAGATGCCTATAGCCGTTCTAGTCCCCACCTCCTACCTGTATCTCGTGGCGGTCCGTCCTCCACGTAGCCTTGGCTTACCCCCAGGCGGGGATGAGGTGGGGGGGGCAAGCACCCCAAATTTCTGAGTCTCGTCAAGACGCCAGTCACCAGGGCAGATAGGGGTATTGGGGACCCGGGAGTGCCACAGGTGTTTTTCCCATGTTCTGGAGGAGTGGCTATGCCTCAACATCAAGGCGTCTCCACCAGACGTCCGCTACTTCCCAAGCCCTCTGTAAGCTCATGTGTCTGCTATGCCTCCAGCTTCCACCACAGGCCAGTCAGGCACCAAGTGTGTCCCCCCTCCCGGAGAGGAGGCTGTCCTCAGATGCTCAATCCTCTCCCTCCTCTCAACTCGACGCCCCGGCTCGCTCAACCCGGTCTCAGCATGGTGCGAGGTGGCCAGCGCCAACCTCAGTGCCACTGGGCCGCAAGGGGGATTACTGTATTAACCATATACTCTATGAGGTTTGAGACTGGTGAAGGTTATAATTAGCCATATGATGTGTTATATATGAAGTATAATTTTCCATTATCATTTGTTTTACTGTAATAATGAGCTGCACAGGTTGTAAGAACACAGGTGCTTGTTTGGGTGGCAGCGGTACTTGTAGTACTGAAATATTAATACGTATATTAGAATGTAATAATTAAATTATAATGTTTGGAATATTTAAAAAAAGATCCCTTCCCCTGAGGAAGCCCAGCGTCTTGGGTGAAACATTGGGCATGTTTGGGGGTGTCAGGCTGAGCCAATATGTTGGAAATATATATATTGGTTCTTAAGTTACTTGGATACATTGAATTCATGACCATTTAAAAGAATCGATGGTGTGGATTTCAAGATTATTACAATGGCAAAGGACAGTACTGTTTTGCCTCTTACTGAATTGTTAAAAGGGAGCTGCCACCAATGAGAGCCTCACACCCAATGGTGCGGCTGATCCTAATTGGCCCCTTTTTACTAACTGATTACAGCAGTGTAATACACTGTATCATGCTAATTTCATTCACTTGTAAGCTGACATTTCCTGTAACCAGAAATTCCAGACTCCCCTGCAGTTGACATCATAGCAGGGCTGCAGCAGTGGGAGATCCACTTGCCTGCAGTGAATGTCAAGTTTTTTTTTTTTTTTTTTTTTATCAGCTGTAATCTTCTGTTTGCTGGTCTGCTGTTCTCCTGGGGCTAGGTACAGTCACAGAGGACAGTACTGAGCCCCGCAAGTATAGGCAGGACCAGCAAACATCTGGTTTTAGCTTACAAAATATTTAACATGTATACTGCAGGCTATTGAATCTCCCAGCGCTGCAGCCCTCCTCTGATGTCAGCTGCAGGGGATTCTGGATGTCTGGTTACACGAAATGGCATCTTAGAAGTCAGCAAAATTAGCGTATTACATTCTACTATGCTGCAGTAAACATAAGTAAAAATTATGTTTTTGTACATAAAGCGCAAGTTGGGATCAGCCTCACGCTTGGGTGTGAGGCTCTTATTACTGACAGTTCCCCTTTAAATGTTTCATTGTGTCAAGGAGTATACCCTATAAAATGGAAACAAGCCATCACACGTCTTATTCATAAATCAGGTTCTAAACAGATGGTCTCTAACTATAGACCCATCTCCTTGTGGCTCCCATGTCGAAACTTTGTGAACGAATTGTTAGGGATCAAATGGTTGAATTTCTTTCAAAATATGATTTGTTGACTCACATATAGCATGGTTTTTGGGCATTACGTAACACCAAGACGGTCTTGGTGAGGTTCACTAACCATATCCATCAGGCCACTGATGCTGGGAATATGGTGGCCTCTGTGTTCGTGGACCTCAGCAAGGCATTCAACTTAGCTGATCAAAGCCTGCTTCTTCAGTCACTGTCTCGTAATTTTTCTGAGGAGGTAATCATATGGTTTGGGGGCTACCTCTCAGGCCGTGAACACAGAACTATCAATCAGACATATCATTCTAGTCTTCTTAAAGTTAGTTGTGGTGTCCCACAGGGTTCCACTGTGGGAACCATACTTTTTCCCCTCTTTTTAAATGATCTGCCGTCAGCTTGCCCTTCTTCAGAAATGCTTTTATATGCAGACGACACGGTCATTTTAGAAAGTAGTAATGATGATGGGGCCTTAAAGACATCTTTCAAAAAGAGTTTATTAACTTACAATATTGGTTTAATGCCAGAAGAATGGTCATAAACATTAAGAAAACAAAAACTATGGTTTTCAGCAGAAACAAAAAGACTGGAAAAAGTGAATTCCTGTTAAGAGCTCTCGATGATGAAATTATTACTTTATTTGAATTTAGTAACCGGGTAAGCTCACTAAGATGGACCGTCCCTTTTTCAGGGGCAACCAGGGCGAGGGTAAAACACAGAGGTACAGAGATACAATGAATAACAGCAATAGATAAGTATGCAAAGACACTTTTACAATAGTACGTAGTACATAATATAGAAACAAAACGCATGTACATTATTTACAAATATCACAGTAAATACAGGAACAGAAGTAGCAAAATTTACAGATATAAACAAGTTGCATGGGCAAGGTTTTACTTTTATACATTTAATATTTCAAGTAATGCAGTAGAATCAGGCAAAGAGGTGGTCCTTTCAAGTGATTAGATCACAGTGAAACAACAGTCCAAAATCAAATCATTACAGAGCAGAGGTGGCACTTCTGGGCAGAGCACTGCAGAGGAGCAGGAGCAGACATGGGAGGGGGGAACTGAGCTAGAAGCGAGGAGTGGGAGACCTTAGGTACATGTGCAGAGCTGAGGGGAGGCAAGATGGGATTTAAGAGAACTCCTGAAGGAGTAGAGAGAGGGGCAGGTCAGAACCGTAGTGGGCAGTGCATTCCAGAGGGAGGGCCCTGAAAAGGTAAAGGCACATCGGCCCACTGCAAGGCAGGGTGTCGGGATGGAGAGAAGAGGTAGGCCAGCTGACCTTAAGGACCTCACTGTAGTCTTTCTTTGGATAATGTGCATGAGGCAGGGAGGAGTGAATGCATGAACTAGCTTGTAGATCAGGCAAAGGTGGGGTATTGTAGTCTGACTTCAAAGGTAGGCCAGCCAAGGGAGTCAAGGACTGAGCAGTGGTGCAGTCTAGCAATGACGCCAAGGGCAGAGCGAGCAACCCTGTGGTAGGTTTGCTTGAGATGGCAAGATGGGAGACCTGAGCGGAATGCAGTACAGGGGCTCCATAGGAGATAAGTGGGAGCATGGAGGAGGAAGCTATGGCCAGATGGGAGGGGAGCGTTAGGTAGGGCAAGAGACGGTACAGAAGTCCTAACTTTTGGTCAAAATGGTCTTTTTTTTTTTTTTTGGAAATAGAACTTTATTAGCATTTTGTCTGATACACACGCCCATATATTCACAGTTACAGACATTTAGACTTAATGCAAATACAATTTAAAAGAAAAAGCGCTTCAATCACCAACAAAGTAATTAATAAAACAAAAAGAAAAAGGGAAAAATGAGGAAAGAGACAGACAGAGAACAGCGAGGAAGAGAAAGAAAGAGGAAAAGACATGAGAGGCGAAGATTAATAATATTTAACATTGCACTGTAAGTCAACCCAGTACAGGGTCTAAAAGGTCTCCTATGAGAAGGTAGCTAATATTTCCAGTGCATGTTTGTTTTCTTTGGAGGCCTTATAATGCAAAAACGGTAGCCATCTTGCTTTAAATCTATCCACAGATAACCGGAGCTTGGCAGTCAGAAATTCCATCTCCAGAATCCCAGCGCATATATCATACCAACATTGTAATAACAGGGTTTTAAATAATTGATTAGCAGTTTTTTCCTTGGGACAATACTAACTGTACAGAAAGCATTTATACAGGTTTTCTAGAAGTGTTATGTTAATTAAACACAGTGAGGCAAATGTTATGCGTTTTCACAATGTTTTAGAACTTTTATGAGCAAAACGCTAATCAATTTTTAGAGATAAATAAAACACTGAATAAGGGTCTGCTGGGGGTTAGCCAACACCTGGTGACTGTCTTAAGAGCAGCCCCCATAAAAATATAAAATAAATACCGTTGTGCCCTGGAATTCAATCTTGCAGGGGGCAGGCCAAAAAGTTAATGTTTCAAGAGCTTAGCAAAAGAAATCCCAAAAATTTCCTCTACAGCTCCATGGATTTCATCCCAAAACTCTGCCACTATGCCACATTGCCAAAAAATATGGGAATGGGTACCAGTAGATTGGCAGTTCCTCCAGCAAAGGTCTGAACCCTGACTCCAAAATTGTTTGGTGATTACTGGAGATCTGAAATACCTAACCACCACCTTCCACCAGAACTCTCTCCAGACCAAGGATGCTGTGGTCAAATGTACACCCTTCCAGATCTTGGACCATTCCTCAGGAGATAGTATGCATCCCAATTCAGTCTGCCATGGTCCTGTGACCCTAGATAAACTGGTCCTCCTCGACCATGCTTATACATTGTACTAACTTAGAAATTAAGTGAGTGGAACCTGGAACAGATGACAAAGTCAAGATACAATCTCGTAGAGAGTTCTCAGGGGCATTTACTAATTAATTCCTATAGTATTAAGACAGTGCCTAAATTGGAGGAAACGGAAGAAATCGGTTTGTGGAAGGGCAAATTCTACCTGAAGCTAATGAAATGATTTCAATGAACTGCCAACTAGAAATTGGCTCACCTTGTGTAGCCCATGTCTCGCCCAACGATGGAATGCTAGGTCCAGTTTCACAGGCAAAAAATTCTTGCAACTAGTAATAGAAGTAGAGGGCCCTATTGTAAGTGGAAAATGTAATTCTGAACAGGCCTCCAACCTGGATTGCTTAATCACTGTGGTAAGTGGGTTAGTAAATTCTAGAAGTTTCAATCTTGGAGAGTCAAGGAACAACAGGTCTGTGAGATTAGGCACCGGGGAAAGGGAGGCCTCCACGTCCACCCAGGGTGGGGTGGGATCCTAAAGCCACGAAATCAGGGCTTGTAATTGGGCCGCCCAGTGATATTTTTGCAGATCCAGTAAACCCATACCCCCCCCCCCGCTCCTTGGAGGCTATCAACACCTTCCACCTGACCCTAGGTTTCCTACCTGACCATATGTACTTAGACAGAGTGGACTGAATCTCCTTCCAGAAGGTCCCAGGGAACCTAAGTGGGAGAGCAGAGAAAACGAATAAAAATCAGGATAGAATATTCATCCGGACACTTTCTACTCTACCAAAAAGCGAAAGCGGGAGCTCCCTCCACCTGTTACAATCAGCAGTAACCTGAGGAGAGGTCTTGTAAGTTCCTGGGTATCCATATCCCCAAGTATTTGAAGCCTCCCTACTCCATTTCAATTGACCTAGATCAGGCAGGTGCCACCCCCCCCCCGTATCCCAATCGGGAGTATTTCCGATTTGCCCAAGTTTACCTTGTACCCAGATATTTCTCCAAAAGCTGCCAGAAATTCAAAAATCTTAGGGATAGCAACAGCTGGATTGGCAATATACAGAAGGGTATCATTCACGTACAAGGAAATCTTGAACTCAATCCCCTGAATTTGGACTCCCTGAAAGAGGTCCACCTGCCTGATATATGCTGCCATCAGCTCTAAGCTTAGAGCAAACAGAAGAGGGGAAAGGGGGCGCCCTGCCTGGTACCTCTCTGGATCTCAAAGGGGGGGGTGAAAAAACTCCATTCACTTGAACCCTGGCTCGGGAGTCCCTATATAAATTCGAGATCCAGAACCTGAATTTCTCACCGAAACCGAAGCGCCCCAGGGTGTAATCTAAATATTGCCAATCCAGGCGATCAAAGGCCTTTTCAGCATCGAGTGATAAGACTGCCCTAAGCTGTCCGGTCAGGGGAGAATCAGCCCCGGAGAGAACATCCAGTAAAAGACGAATATTGTCTTGCAGGTGGCGGCCAGGGATGAATCCCGTCTGGTCTGTATGGACCAGGTCCGTGATAACTGACTGGAGTCTCAGACCCACCAATTTTGCAAATATTTTCCCATCATGAGTTAATAGGGAAATAGGTCTGTAACTTGAACAATGAGTGGGGTCCCTTCCTTGTTTAGGTAGCACGGAAATAAGGGCTTCTTGCCATGTATCCGGCAGAGCTCCAGGCTCCTGTGCCACATTGCAAACCTTGGTGAGGAGAGGGGACAATTCCTCAGCAAAGCATTTGTAAAAGTCTGCAGTAAAGCCATCCGGATGCAGGGCCCTACCTGAGTTTAGGGATTTAATCACCTGCTGCACCTCTCGGATAGTGAAGGGTACCTCTAGCCCCTCATCCTGTTCAGGAGAGAGCCTAGGCAGGTCTATTCCACTACAGAATTCAACCATCCTATCAACGTGATGTTGACCCCTCTCCTCTTTGTATAAATGCTGATCAAATGTTTGAAATGCAGCAGCTATTTCGTGAGGTTGGGTCTTATCTGGAGAGTCTGGGAGAGTCGGGCAAATGCGTGCTGTATATCTCTCCGCCTATTGTCTCGTAAGTTGCAGAGACAGCAACTTGTCAGCCCTCTCCCCCCTCTCATAATATCTCTGACCCGTATACCTCAACGAGTTCTCTATACGTCGCGGCAGGAGGGAGTTGTATTTTGACCTAGCTTTGTTTAGTTTTTTAAGAATATGTTTTGCTCCCAAACGTTTATGCTCCGATTCCAGGTCCCGTACCTCTCCTAAAATGTCTTGGATTGCAGCCCTATGCTGTTTATTTTTATGGGAAGCAAACGCAATGGTATGACCACGTATGACAGCTTTAAGCGCATCCCACAAAAATTTAGGCTGTGACTCCTGTTCTGAGTTTTTGTCTAAATAGTGCTGGATAATCTGTTTGGTCAAAGTGACATATTGTTTATCATTAACCAGCCCCGGATCAAATCTCCAGCGACCTCTTCTGCCCAAGTCCCCCCAACGTAACTCAGCCCGGACCATTGCATGATCCAAAATCGTTGTAGGGAGAATATCCACCCCATGGAAGGTATGAGGTAACCGACGCTGCATGTAGAAATTGTCCAATCGGGAGTATGACTTAGAGGCCAGGGAGTAAAAAGTGTAATTTCTAAAAGTGGGATAGAGGTTGCTCCAGGGGTCCGCCATCCCCACCTCCAAACACAGCGATTTGAGTAGTCTAGTACAGGCCTTCAATACCGAGGTCCCACCAGGGCTTCTATCCATGTTAATATCCTCCACACAGTTCCAGTCCCCATGCAAATTATCTGGCCTGGGGGCAATTTGGCCAAATCATTAAATAAAGTTCTAAAGAATTCCCCTGGGGGGTGTGTGCGCATACACCGCCACTAAATGCAAATGTTCCCCCCGAAATTCCCAGATGCTATCAAAAAATGACCTGTACCAGCTTTAACCACCTTCTGAATCTGGAATGGCAGACCCCTGAGGAACAACAACGCCATCCCTGCCCTCTTTGCCTGTGGGTGTTCATCAGAGCAGATCATGCCCACCCAAGACCTCCTCAACTTTAGGTGTTCCTGGTTTGTCAATCTAGTTTCCTGCAGGCAGGCAATGTCACACTTTTCCCTATGTAGTTCTGTCAACATATTTTCTAGTTTAACCACATTATTAATCCCTTTTACATTTAGAGAGCATATTGTTAGGTTAGCCACCATATTACAACCAGTAAACCCAATCTTGAAGTAGATATACAAACATATACATCATTTCACATCCTGGAAAAACAAATAGAGCCTCTCTAAAGAACGAAGAGAAAAGACCAGAAAGAACAGAGAGAAAAATTACACAAACAGTGCAACCATATGCCTAACAAAAAGGCCTGAAATTGCCCTTGCAAACAACAAAGGTCAACAGTGAACAACGAACAACAGCAGAATAATCTGCCATTGTACTCTGTTGTGTGAGAAAAATCCTACTTAGAGTATCAAGGGAACTGAGTCCCTGAAGGGAACAACACCCCAACTAAGAGGGTGAAAAGGTCAGGGGAATCCCAAATGATGTGAGACCCCTGGGCCTGTGCCCTTCGTGTGAAAAGTATTGGGTTTCCAGGAAAAGGCTGGGAGAACTATGTCTATCTCCAGCGCTCTATTGATCCCAACATCGCAGTGGCGCTCATTCACTCAGGTGCAGGAACAGTCACCCCCCCCCCCCCGTTCTGAGGCGAAGCTCCCAGCACTGGTAATTACTGATAATGCACCAGTAAATCAATCCCCACGACACAATTCCCCATGCATCATGAGAAGGGACCCTGGAACATAATCTATTAAACTATAACGGAAAAATAAATCTCTGGTCCTTATCATCAACATGACCCACAGTCCATGCAAGTGTCCATGGGGTAACCCGCAAGGGAAGGGGGAAGACGAAAGTCCATACCAGCTCCAGTCAAAACCACTCAGGAAGTCCCACGTATCAGTGATCTGTGTAGAAGGATGAACGAAATACCGGTAGATCCGTTAGATAAGGGAAAACTGCGTCGTCGCTCCACAAGCAAACAGCAAACAGACTGGGGGGCCAAAACAAAGATGCACCACCTCGGTCCGACCCCAGAGGAAGTACGACCCAGGAAACCAACAAACACAAAATGTAGTTCCCAATGGGGGTTAAACAGCAACACCCCCAGGATCGCAATCAGGACTCACACAGAGTCCTA
The DNA here is from genome assembly GCA_016271365.2 of Neoceratodus forsteri. Taxonomy (NCBI): domain Eukaryota; kingdom Metazoa; phylum Chordata; order Ceratodontiformes; family Ceratodontidae; genus Neoceratodus; species Neoceratodus forsteri. The sequence continues at coordinate 434,268,652 of CM057459.1, read as the reverse complement.
GTTATCCCTCAGGTTGGCTTGGACCCAGGGAGCCATCTGAATAAATCTGCATGCAAGGAGAATATAGCTGCCGATCAGGAATCGGAGGTCATCGACTTAGCAGACCCAGGAGCAAGAGACCACAAAAGACTCTCCACTTCACACTCTGCCGCCTCCTCTTTTATGTCTGGTAAGGTAATGTCTTCCTGATTCAAGTATGGTTTCGCCGCCAAAAGAGATTCAAAGATTTTAGGGCCATGCTTCGTATCAACCCACAGTCTTGCTGGGTAACGAATCTGAGCCCTGATGCCCTTGCTTCTCAGGTGTTTCACAACAAGTAGAACTTTTTTCCTCTTAGCCACCAAAGACGGGAGGGGGGGGGTCCTGATCTACAAACACCCGGACTCCATCAAAATTCAAGTCTTTTTTTGCCCATGCAAGACGGAGGATCTTTTCTTTCACTGGATTTTATAAACAAACTTTATCAAAATAGCCCTTGGTGGAGCGCCCTGCTGGGGTCTAGGGGCAGTCGATCAATGTGTCCTCTCTAGTCCCAGGGCAAAATCCTCCTCCAGCTGCAACTCGACTCTCAACCAACTAGCCATGTATCTAGCCATATCTTCTTCTTCCACTCCCTCCGGGATGCCCACCACTCGAACGTTGTTCCTCCTCGAATGGGCCTCCGTGTCCTCCATTTTAAGAGAAAGGGCCTTCTCCCTATGATTTAGAAAGGCTACAGAGTGACCAAGTGCCATATTTTCATTTTGTAAGGCTTCAACATGTTGCTCCACTGCCGTGGTTCTGGTCTCTAATTTCTTGAAGTCCCGCTGTATGTCAGAGACTTTCCTGTCTATCCTTTGCAGGAGTCTCAGAATTTTCTTAGTTTCTAATCTGGTGCCCGTCGACCCGGAGTCCTCCTCGCCTGACCCCGAGATAAACGAGGAGCGGGACAGCACGGGGCTGAGGCCTGCTGCTGATTTAGATCTCCCAGCTGAAAACGTTGCACCTGGGCCCGATGTGTCCTTTTTCTTTGTACGCCCCATCATAGAAAATCACCACTGATGCAATGCAATGATTTCAGGTCGTGGATGGCTTTAAAATACGCCCGATTAGACTTGGATTCAGCGCTGGAGAGGTAGAGAAGAGGAGCTAAGCTGCTGCTGCCATTCCCGCCATTACGTCACCGGAAGTCCTCCTTTGGTCAATGGTCTTGACTGCAGTTAAAAACATGAGTGTCGAAGGTGACGTGGGAGTCCAGCGTGACACCAAGATATTTAAAAGACCGTACCTGATCTAAAGGGTCACCATGGGAGGAATTTATCACCAAGCGGGACAGGGAGGTGAATTAAGGGGTCTGGTGGTGGAAGAACATCGATTTAGTCTTCTTGGTGTTGAACACCAGGAGATTATTGAGGAACCATGTCTCGATATTAAGGAAATCCTGTTACAAGTGGTAAATCAGCAGGGTTGGGTCAGAAGAGGACCTGTACAGATTGGCATCATCAACGTACATCTGAACAGACGCACCTCCACAGTGTAGAGGGAGCTCAATAATAAATAATGAGAACAGAAGAGGGCCAAGGATGGACCCCGGAGGACACCATTCTTTATGGCACTAAAAGAGGAGTAGTGACTGGCCCACTTTACACATTGAGTTTGGCCAGTGAGATAGCTGGAGAATCAGTTTAATGATGGGATATCGAGATCAAAGGAGAGGAGCGTGTGAAGCAGGAGGTTATGGCTGACAAGGTCAAGGGCCTTGGTAAGGTTGACAAATGTATCACCAGTTACAAGGCCTTTGTCCATCGCAGAAAGGATGTCAGATGTTACCTTAATGAGGGTGGTGTGGGTACTGTGGGATTTACGGAATCCATGCTGGTTCATGGAGAGCGAACTGCTAAGCTCCAGATGTTGTTGAAGTTGTGCATGAATAATATTTTCCTGTATTTAAGCAAGGGGGCAAAGTATGGAAATAGGCTGATAATTTTCAAACACAGAGGTTGGGCTGCTCTTGTGGATAATGACAACTATTGTGGCCTTCCACTTGCAAGGCACGTGCTGGAAGTTCTGGAACAGAAAGATTTGTTAATTAGGTCACATATAAGAGAGGCAATGGCAACAGCACCAAGTTTTAGGAAGTGGGGTTCAAGGGTGTCAAACCTAGGTGAGGAAGTTTCCTTGATGCTCCTAAGGTGATGCAGTACCTTTTTCCAGGTGGCCAGTTTAAGGGGGAAAGCAGGGTTAGTAGAAATGGGAGTGAGGAGAAGGAGTGTGGGCCAGGAGGGAGGTCTTATGTTTAGAGAGGTCAGTGAAGGCCTGGTTAAACTCAGGGACAATAGCTGTGGGATCAGTGACCTCAGAGCCACTGAGGTGCACAGTGTTGGGTGGGGAAGATGATTTACCCTTCAGTAAAGAGTTCATTTGTCCCCAGAATTCCTTACGGTTGGAGAGATTGCTTTGAAGGACTGGAGGAAAGCGCATTTCGCTGAATGCAGCATGCTCTTGCATTGATTATACAGGAGCGTGTATGCCTGCCAGTCATCAAAATTACTGAAACATTTAACCATTCTGTATATATTTGGAAGTTACCCTGGAGAGTGCCTTAACCTTTGAACCTCATGTCAATGGTATGATACAAACAATACACCAATGTTTGGGCTCCTATGTAGGATACAAAATGACCTTTTACCTGAAACTCGTGCCCTTATGACGAAGAGCCTATTGTTGTTGGTTTTAGATTACAGATTGATGATATACTCAGGTGTGGGGAATGGGGTGCTAAATAGGGTAAGAGTAGTTTATAAATGTAATTTGTCACTTCATGACAGATTTTCCATTTAAAACCCATCATTGCCTATTATATCAGGCTGCACAGCTACCCCCCACTGGATGACCGAGTAAAGATAAAAATCTTTATCTTTTTTTTTTTTTGCATTATCTGTTTACTCCCTTTCCCTAGCTCTGGTGACCCCGACGCCCCTTCCCTAGCTCTGGTGACCCCCACTCCCCTTTCCTAGCTCTGGTGACCCCCACTCCTTCAGGCTTCTACAAGACCCCGGCTACCACCACCAACCCCTTTCTCTCTCGAGCTTTTCCTTCCCACCTCACATCGCAGCCATTCCCCGGAATATCCCGGACATAACCCTTCGCAGGGTGGGTCCCCCTTCCTCCAAGGGGAAAGGCACTGGGGGGAGGGCAATCCCCAGCACACTCATACTGGGGCCCAGGGATACTGCTGAGGACTAGGAGGCTCCCTAGAGGTTCCGGAGGTGTCGGGAGTCAGAGAGCCGTCATCTCGCGGACAGTGAGCTGCTTTTCCAGTTTTCTGCTTCTCACAACGCGATGCTTCAGCAGCGCATCCCAGTCTCCACTAGGAGACACTGTTGAGAGAAGCCTCTGACTCCCCCCACCCCAAGAGAGGAAAGCCATCCTCCGGATGCTCAATCCTCTCCTACCCCTGCCGACCCCCGATGACCCAAGTCCGTTCCCGAATCTGGGTCGCAGGCGTGGTTCGAGGTAAGGCACCAGTGCCTCAACCCTTTGCGTCACCGGGCCGGCCAACATAAAAATCTTAAGATTTTTTTCCATAAGGTCATCCTGGGCAAGGTTCCATATTCAATATGAGAATTATTTACATTACAGCATAAAGCTTGTTGTACTTGATCAAAGGATTTAACTCTGTTTAATATTCCCTTTTGAAAGACTTGTTTTGGTTAAAGAGCTTTTGATTATGTTGGTCTAAAAAACGTATAACTGACTACCACAATCGTCAAGGCTATTAGATCTATACCTATCTGAAAGAAACAGTTATCAAGAATTGTAAATGCACAATCTACATGTCGTTGTAAATAATTTGTTCATTTTGTAACTTGCATTATGTATTGTATGTTATTCTGTAAACGCTGGTCGCACTTGAAAAAGGGCAAATTTCACCATGTGCTTTTCCAGGGTAAACAATAAAATGAAATGAAACTATAAAAAAACCTGACTTCAATATTGCCGTCAGTGTGACTGGTAATCTAGATTGCTGCTTGCTTGATGTGTCACTAAACCAGCCCCTCAACTGAAATATTAATCGTATACACAGAAGGGGACCCACCTGTACTCTGTACTGGACTTTGTCAGTCTCAGCCACTTAAAGAGCTAGTGTACTGCCTGGAAACTGCCTGGAATTAACTGTAACTTTCGGATGTAGTCAGCTATCACTTCTTTTATTGCAAGTATTTTTCTTTTCTGTTTGTTATTTCAGATTTTCCACCTGACAGTTTTAGGGTGATGTATATGCACCATGTCTGGTGGCTGTGTTCTGTTCCTCCCACTACATCAACCCTAAGACCACATAGACTGAGACATCACTAGTAACCAAGGTGAACCATTTCTCACTGCCAAATTATTTTCTTTCACATGAAGCAGCAGGTACTAGCTCTTCTTAGTTACTAGTGATGTCACAATTTCCTGCATTTGGATTGGTAACTTGTGAAAGTCACTGCTCAGGTGGCAAGGATTGTGGTGCCTCAAGGTGTTCGGTCACATGTCTGATGATGTAGTGGGAGGAACAGAACTGCCTTTTTTTTAGCCTCCAAACAGAGTGCTGCTCCACACATCCGCACAGTACTGCCAGGTGGAAAATCTTCTAATTAGCAAACAGAAAATAAAAAAAATACTTCAGACAGAGAAAGTGACAGCTGACTACATCTGAAAATTACTATTAATTCCAGGCAGTATACTAGCTCTTCAACCTCCCAGGCCGCCATCCTTCACGCAACCATGGTTGTACTCCCCGGGCAGTGACAGGGTGGACGGGATATACCCCAAAATCATGTATCATCAGGAGGTAATACCTAGGAGTCAGGACTGGACCAGGATATACTGAGGTCCTTCATCATGGACACCAGGGCCATTTTCCTGTTTCTCCCTATCCCTTAGGATGTCATTACTGGAAAGTCAGTGGCTTTGCTCACGTATTGCCTCAATGGTGACGCCCTACCCTCCCACTGTACTGCCACCTGTAGTCACCCATATGGCAGTACTGTGGCAGAAGGCAGAACCCATTCTCCCTGGAGAAGAAGAGAGTCCCCTTGAACACTCAAATCCTCCCCCACCCCAGTCAGCACTTGATGACCTGTGTTCGTTCCTGCAAACAATATGCAAACACTGCCACAACAGGCCAGCCCATGTGCATGTTTTTTTTTTTTCACCCCCACTGCTAAATATTTGTTCAATTTGAAATGGTGCAGGTTGAATAGTTGTTGTATCACAACAGGGAAACAATTTCTTGTGATCTTTCAACTGTGGTGCAACTACTTTTCATGTTTGCTTGCATAAAGCAAACATAATGTTACATAACGGGTTTCAGAGATGTATCACTGTATGGTTCAACGCAGCTCAGACTGCAGGGTGCTTGACAGTGACAGCCCAATGATCAGCAAGGCTGATTATGACACTGTTCTCTGCTTGTGGGGCAGAAACTTTGTGTAGCTGAAAGGAGCAAGCTGCTCCTATCACAGAGCGGATTGATCCTTTCATCTGCATGACATGTGCAGCTAATATTTTACCTGGTATAGCACAGTGAAAAACTATAGTTTTCAACAACTGCTACACAAAATTGTTTATGTATAGCAGTCACTTGCTACACATTTGAGTTCACTGAAAAGTGGATGTACAGCTGCTTTACACTAGGTTACCAACAAACACTACACATATTTTTCCTACTGCTACTCAAATTAAATTTTGTAATGCTACAATTGTTACACAGACTTTTTTAAATAACATTTCTCCTGGACACATAATGTAGTGTGGAATTAAGAATTTCAGGAACTGGTTTTGGGTTATAATAGACTCCGACCAGTAATTATGATACACTTAACATTACAAGGCACACCAGAACTCAATAAATGGGGAGTGGCAGCTAGGAACCAGGGACCACTGTAGCCTGGGGTTGTATGGGTCATGAAGGAGGGCTTTCCGAGTAAAAGGAGAAGGTACACAGCAGATATGAAGGGGAAGGTTAGACCAGCAACATATGAACCTGAAGGTGAAAGATGATTGATCTGCAGAAGATTTCACATGGGGGGACAGAAGGTCACAACTGCGGAGGGGGTATAATGGTGTAGGAAAGTAAGAAGCCAAGAGAGGAGGGGAGGGTTCCAAGCCAGAATCTGGAGATAAACAAAGGACAGTGGGTATGGGAGGCAAAAGGGATAGAGAGCGAGTCATGAAGTTAATGCTCCCCAACTATGGTCACAATGCTAAGGAATTATCAATTCACACTGCCTCTTTAAGAGACAGTAAGAGCACTTCATGGCAGTAATGGTTTCGCATTCTGATCCGGTGTGAAAGTTATCTTCTATATTGTAATTTCCTTTTTCTTTTTTTTAAGATTTCAGAAGAATCATTCCACCGTGCTGCTCCTTCCCGAATCCCTAAACCAAAGTCCACAAGCACTACAAAGGTGCCAATTAAACTACTTGCAAGCACCACATATAAGCCAAAGCAACAGCAAGAGAGTAAGTCAGGAAAAGAATATGTTGTGCAAACAGTGTCTTCCAACTGTCACGTGCGAAACGGGTCAGGAAAAATGCAAACCACAGTAAGCCTTTCCGGGCCATAAATTTTAAAGGACCCAAGGGGAACAAGACGTGGTCTGCTATGAAAGCATTCCACTGGAACTCTATATGGCCAGAACTTGCCATTGCCAACAGGTACCACTGCACTTTATCAGCACCAAGGTTTGATGTGCAAGAACTAGCAGGAGGCGTACAAACTTGTGGCCTTCCGATCCCAAAAGCCAGCACTCTATCAAGTGAGTGAAAGGATTAGCTCCCCGGCTTAATGAGTAGGAGAGACTGTTTCACTAAACTGAGACTACTGCAGCCTTCAAGAAATAACCCTGTTGAACATGTGGAATAGACCAACTTCTGAAAAACCACTGAAGTACAATGTTTTATAAGTAAATGTCACTTTTGTATAAAATAACTGTAACTTGTACTTAAAATGTTGTATTTGAAACCTAAAAATAACCGTGAAGCACTCTCTCTCTATGTGTGTGTGTGTGTGTGTGTGTGTGTGTGTGTGTGTGTGTGTGTACAGTATGTATAGAATAAACAATGGGTAAGACAAGAGTGTGGATGGAATACAAGGAAATAAATGCATCGAGGGGGCTGAGCAGATCGCAAAGCCACAAGCCTGAAGGGTGAGGGACTTTATGATCTGGTTAGCCCCCTGGATGGATTTATTTCTGAGTATACCATACTTATCCATCTTTTATTTTGTACAGTACATTTGGATGGTGGCTGTTAGTTCTGATCACAATGCCATATATAGGAAAAGGGTACACAGGGAAATAACTGCTAACCACATCTATGGGAGAAAGTCCCATCCATGTATCAAATTTTATATAGATAGAAATACGTTTGTTGAGAGGTAAGTTTCTAGCAATTCCCCATTGCAGGTATGGTCTCCATAACATTAGCCATTGGTCCAGCGAAGGGCATTAACCATGGACCCCTCTTGTCAGATTTATTCTCCCCACTGTTACGCACCACTCAAGCCAATGTGTTAACTGTGGGCCCCTCAGGTTGGCTCTACTCTACCACCATTATCTACATATCCAACTATGCACCCCTTTGGTCAGATTTGCAGCACTGACTGTTGGGATTTAGGCCTATGCGGGGAGGCCACATTTCACCAGCCTTTGGCTTCACTGGTGCACCATTCTGCCTAGTTCCTCCTATGATGTCCCAACTGAGGATGCAGCCACAGTTGTGTCACAACACTGCCATATAAGTCAGGTGGTGGCGGTGTTGTAGCACTGTGCAGATATGCAATCCCTCCCTGAAGGCTAAAAACATCAGCTCAGTGACATCACTCCATATCCCCCAGCCTAAGGCTGACATCCCTTGCAGGTCATGGATACAGCTCTTTCACAAAAACCTGGCACTGCTGCATATTGTTGCTGACATGCTGTGAAGCCAGCCCTCTCCTGGGGTTTATTTTCAAGGATACTGACAAAGGGAGGCATCTGAGCTCATAGTCTCAGCATGCCTGAAGGCTCTGAAACTGACTTTGCAGATTTTCCAATAGACCACTTCAGATTTTTCAGCAGACTCGAGCTACCAAAATACTTTCAATTTAAGATAGCAAAGAACTGGACTGCAATCCTGAAGGTTGAAAAGAAAGAGCAGTTCATTTAACCTCAAGGTTGACCCGAGACCCCTAATATGGAGTTAATCAAAACTGAGCAGGATCACTTGTATAACATCAGCAGTGGACAATGATCAAAAGTGGACAGTGATCGGGAAGGCTTAGCAGTTGCTGTTCACACTTGCCTTAAAGTAGATGGGGGGAAAACTCCAAAGCCAGAAAACAAAGCTGGTTCGACAGAGAGGTAGGTCGTGCTGTGAGGGAAAAGACAGACACATACAGGAAGTTTAGTAAGTCTCGAAGGGATGAGTATGAGGGGAACCACCTGAAGAAAGCTAGGGAGGCTAGCAGAGTGATCAGGCAGGCCACGGCTAGGAAGAAGCTGCAAACTGCAGCGGGAATCGAGGAGGGAGATAAAGCCTTCTTCTGGTATATCAGTGAAAAAGATATGAAAGTGGGCACAGTAAAGTTAAAAACCGGGGAGTGGTTGGTGCAAGGCAGTAAAGAGAAAGCAGAAGTGTTGAACAAATACTTCTGATCCGTCTTTACTAAGGAAAAGGACGGACCAGTGCCACAAGCGGGGATGAGGGAAGGGAAAGGGGGAGGAGGGGATATGAATGACAACAGGATAACAGAAGGCAGGGTTAGGAAAGGGTTCCCATCTCTGAAGGTAAACAAGTCCCTGGGACAAAACTGCATGCACCCAAGGGTGCTAAGGGAGCTGGCAGATCTGTTCAACAGCACATTAGATACAGGGGTGGTACCACTGGAGTGGAGAACTGCACATGTGGTACCACTGTGCGAGAGTGGGTCTCGGGACAACCCTGGGAATTACAGGCTGGTCAGTCTGACCTCCATCGTCTGTAAACGGATACAGGCCATTCTAAAGGAACAGCTAGTTGAGTTCATTGAAGCAAATGGGCTTCAGGACAAGAGACATGAGTCAGAATGGGTTCATGTCAGGAAGATCCTATCTAACCAATGTGATCAGTTTCTTTGACTAGGTAGCGAAGGCAGCAGACAAGGCCCAGGCAGTTGTATGCTATACCTGGATTTCAGCAAGGTCTTCAACTCGGTACCCCACACAAGGCTGACCAGGAAACTAGAGGACTTATGGGACAACCGTGGAAGACCTAGAGAAGCTGGAAAGGTGATCTACCAAGTAGTACTGATAGTAAATATGTTTTACTTATTATTAGGGAAAACCAACACAGCATAGGCTCACTTTTGAAGAGCATCCTCCAAGTCCTTTTTTTTAAGTAGTGGTGTCACCACAAATCCACAGGCATGTTGCTCCCCAAATGGAGAGAAACAAGATGACAAAAAAGGCGGAATTGTCTTACTATGACACTAAGGCCCTAGCCAAATTACACTCTGTAAACCATTTTAAGGAATCTAAACTGGTTCAGCAGTAATGGTTTACATCCACACTATGCTACAGTTAAAAGTTTGAAAAGCCAGCTGGCCTGGTGGCGATGAAGGTTGAGGCGCTGGACGCCTTACCTTGCGCTGTGCCGGCGACCCGGGTTAGGGAACGACCTCGGGTCGCCAGGGTGCCGGCTTGGGGGATGGAGGGTTTTGAGCTGGATCGAGCGATGGCTCTCCTCTCCTGGGAAGAGGGGTGTAGTCCCGCCATCACCAGATGGAGGTCTGGTGATAGACGAAGGCGGCAATGGTGTGACCGGTAGGGTGGGGGGGCATCCCTCAAGGCGTGGCTATGCATGCGTCACGTCAGGGATGCACAGGAGTGGGACTTCAAGGAAAAAAGCTGAAAAGTACTTACGGAAAAAAAAAAGTTTGAAAAGCCTACCATGACCTGAAATGGCAGTAGACTTACTGTGAAAATTTCATTTCCTGTAACTTCACTGATTTTGTTTTGTTACTGATTCCTTTCTTGCAACAATGTACTGTCTTGTTAATCTCATTCCAGCCTCACTATTCATTGTATCTCATTGTTATCGTACCAAACAAAATGCCATGCTTATTTTACTACGTGTAATCTCCCGGGTTATGCCTGAAAATAAGCACTTGTTTCCCCTCATGTACTTACCTGTTTAACAAACCCTAAATAAATAAAATAAAATGGTTTATGAAAACAGTTTTGGAGGCCGGTTCCAGTGGTTGTCTCAAAGTTGGTTTAACTGAAAAAATCATTCATGTACAGTGTGGATAGGCAACCACAATTCTGAACTAGTTATTGTCCTATACAAGTCCCAGAATTCATTACAAAAACACACACAGCTAAAAGCTGTTAAAGGAACAGCAATGTGGGTGCACCAAAACATTTTCAGGAAAGGTTATTACAGTCTGCTTCAGCCGGTTTTGAAAATGGTTTTCAAAAACAACTGTTTAATGTGGATGTACCTTTGTGGCTGGAGCAACATTAAAAGCTGTCCACGTATAGGGATGTTCACAACATCCTCTTCAGGACAGAGGCTAGCAATGTCACTATAATACTATAGGTTAGCAGTACCTACCAAGAAGCAGAAAAGGGGACACTAAGTGCTCGTTCCCAACTCATGCTGCTGCGTCTACATCCTGTATGGAATCAACCATATAAGGTGCATGAGCTGAAACACGCAATTGTGTAAGCATGGGGGACAGAGGACATGAAGTACCATTTATTCTATTGATTATTGACTTAATCTGGAGGCTATGGATGCTACGCAAGTAACGGGCATTCAGCTGAACTCGTTTTAAGAGTGCCTCTAGATGTTTTTCTGTTCCTCTTCATTATAGGTCTGCCTTATTGGTCATATCCTTAGCATTCTCTTTACAAACTGCAAAAGTATGAGTGGTCCTCAGGCTGTAGTGTGCTGCACTGTATGTTATTTCTGAAAAGTATTTTGTCAAATGTCAAAACAGTGTGTAAACAATAAAACAGAGATGCAATAAACTGGCTCCGATTGATTTGTTTTGCTCCATCTCTATTCGGCTAGCCCCCATCCTCGACGTCCTGCCCAGCCTTGTCACCAGCCATCTCTGGGACTTTACTCTTACCTGTCTGGTACAGTGCCTCACAGTTTGCCCCCTGTGGTGCAGCTCCCCGAGGTTCCTCAAGCCTCGGAGAGAGTTTAGCTCAGTTGTGGCTGGCAGAGAAGTCCAGAAGGTGGTGCAGGGCCTACAAGAGGGTGCCACATCACACTACCTCTGAGGCTGAGCTTTTGGGGTTGCTGCTCCACTTCTTTGGAACTCCCTGCCAGAGACAGTTAAGATCTGCCCGCACCATGGAAAATGCATTTGTTTGTACAGCCCTACGCAGACCAATTCATTTTATGGCTGGCTACTGTTTACTTATTGTATTTATTTGTTGTAATTGTTTTATGCTGCTTGTACTGTAAGGCACTCCAAGCCTTTAGATGGGATGCTGTGGAAGGGGTAACCCCGGCTTTAGTGTGTATTTGTTTCATGTTGTCCTGTAGAGTGAATGGTGTCCTTTTGTTTCATGTGGTATGTCAAATTAGTGGAGTATAGACTGGCCATCTCTCTCCCACTAACCAAAAAGTAAGCCTTATGTTTCTGTTAGTAGAAATAAAGAATCTGTATACAGTTGAAAACGTTGCAAGATACGTTATGAAAAAGATTACTTCATGTTCAAGGTACTTATATTAAGCGGGTAACCCCCCTCCCCTATTAGGAGTACCTTAGTAAATAATGTATAAATAGAATAACCATTCGAGGTCTTAAAGTTCTGCCTATCACTAATTCGCTTTTAATGAGCAGAGCGTTTAAGGATTAGTTGTTGGACTCACGATTGAACCATTCCAACCATTCATAGACTGGAAGAAGGGCTCCTCTGAAGGTTTCTGGAATCAGTCGGGAAAAGTAACCGGCGCTTACTTGGGAAGGGAACCCCCTTTTTATTTATGTCTGCACTAGCCGTTTACATTCTCCCCGATCCCTTCTCCTGCGCCGCTGTTTCCCATAGTGAAATACATTAGAAAATAATTGGAGTCAGGCAGTCTATTTCTTTTCTCAGAATGAATGCGCATACCTGAAGTTGGGAACTTGCAGGTCGCCTGTCTCGAGGGTAAATTTGTTGTTTTGAATAATGTTATGGTATGCTTGGAGACTCCGCAGCTACCTGCATCTCTTCTGTCCCCCTAAGAGCCGGCCGGCCTCTTTCGTCACTCCTTAATTCAGAAGAGATGGGGCAGTTCCTGACGGAGTTCCAAAGCAGGGTTCAAATGTTAGAAAAATGTATATTTTCACAAAAAGGATATAACAGACTGTCTATCTTATTAAATAAGGGATATTGTAAGATAAAGATAATGTATATAAAATAATGCTTTATGGAAATAGAAAATGCTTGGTTGATTGAGTGTTGCCAGGACCAATCCTGGCCTTTTGCACCCTTTTATATCCCAGAGTTTCTGAACATGACATCAGATGGGATTTGGGTGCTGAAGTGTAAGCACCTCTGAGGTGATAGTAGTATTTACTACTAGCCTAATATGTAGCTCTGCTTGACTTCTCTGTCGATTTTTTTTTTGTTAAACGTATAGTTTGTTTTTTTTGTTATTATTTCGAGAAGTGTTCGTTTGACTTCTACGAATAAAGGAAGTAAAGAATACATTCCATCTCTGGAGCGTCCTTGGTAACCCTTAAGCCTTCCACAGGTGCCAAACAAATACAATTGCGTTGCCTCAGCCAGCAATAATTTTCTGTTTTCTCCCCGCCCCGGGTGCCTTGTGGGCGTGGATGCAAATGACGCAAGAACACAAGCGTGCCTGCATCACAGTCAGGAGGCACCTGCTCTCCCTTCATGGCTCTGCTTGCACCACCACACATGGCAGTAGTGCAGTGGATCGCACGGCCCTCCCTCCCTAAAGGAGGAGCGTGTCCTCAAACAGCAAGGCAAACCAGTGAGAGACTGTTTCCAGATCTATATTTTGCCACCACACTGACATGTAAAAGCATCATCAGAGTCTGAGAACAACTGAGAAAGCGTGGTCTGCACTATGCTCTCATGCTTCCCACCCATCTGCAGATCATACACGGTGGGGGTGTGTGGGGGGGGCTTTCATATACAGAGACCCTCGAGAGACAGGAAAAACAGTACAGAAAATATGGAGGGAACTTGATGTCCAATCAGAGGAGCCACAGTCTGAAGAATGAACTGATGGTACGGTCATCAAGCTAGGCTGGTGAAAGACCTGGGCTGGTGAGACTGTGAGCAGAAAGCTGGGGTGATGGCCAAATGGATGGGTTAAGAGAGTCTGGGCATTATGCAAGTGTTTTATTTTACTGACTTTTAAGAGTGTTTTTTTGTACTAGTTCCTGTTAAAGTCAGGGGCCAAGGTCTGCCCAGTGACGCTGAGGGTTGAGGCGCTGGATGCCACACCTCACGCCATGCCGGCAACCCGGTTCGGGAATGAGCTCGGGCCACTGGGGGTCGGCGGGGGCGAGAAGGTTGGAGCATCCATAAGTAGCTCACCTTCTCCTGGGGAAGGAGCACTGCATGGGTCGGCAACAGAGTGCCTCCCAGTGGTGGCTGGGCGGCACTGCGCTGACTCCGGCTAGCAATTGGGAGGCACAGCATGGCAGATGTCAGCTGCAGCATGCACGGGAACATGCACACCCTTACCCAGATATCATTGCATGTTCACACTCATCGTGGAAAGGATGGAGTGGACCTCACGAACAAGGAAAAACCCTGAGCCTTGGGAGGGCGACAATGCCCTAGGCCCTATGCCCACCACTGGATTCCGCCCACCAGGGTTCTGATCCTCCGTGCCACAGTCAGACTCCTGCAGCAACTGGATTTTAAGGAACGCCAAAGTAGTGGAAGTGGCCCCGCCTTGGGGTGGTACAAGCCAGGGGGTCGCTGTCAGGTAAGGGCTGTGAATGCAGAGCTCCGGGAGGGGACCCTGAGTTGGGACATCTCAGGCAGGGTGGGAATAGCTGAGGGACATCTGAGAGAGATCCCTGGGCTCGGTGACCGGAGGGAAAAAAAAGTGTCGGGGTCAGGGGCCACTTTATTACGCTCATATCAGTTATGCTTACAGGGGTCCTGGGTCAAGGTAAAATGGCATCCCTCTATCTACTTGATATCTTCTTCCAAGCATCTGTTTTGAGTCTTACTAGACTTTCCCACCACTTTAGTAGTCACATACAGTCGTGGCTAAAAATATTGGCGCCCTTGCACTTTTTAAAATAACTCACAATTTAATCTAAACATAAGTTGAAATTAACAACAGTACAGTATTTGGGCTCCACAATTCTTTATTTCTCTGTTAATATTACAGAACCTTTGTTTTTGATTCAGAACTTAATATATCCTTTAAATCAGAAAATGAAAAGAAATGGCATTGACAAAATTATTGACACCCTAGACTTAATATTTGGTAGCACAGCCTTTGGTCAAAATAACTGCAATCAACCGCTTCCTATAGCCATGGATGAGCTTCCTGCACCTCTCTACTGGCAGTTTGGCCCACTCTTCTTGTGCAAACTGCTCCAGTTCTCCCAGATTTGAAGGGGGCCTTCTCCCAACTGCTGTTTTCAGATCTCTCCACAGGTTTTCAATGGGATTTGAATCTGGACTCATTGCTGGCCACTTCAGAACAGTCCAGCGTCTTGTCTTGAACCATTCCTGGGTGCTTTTTGAAGTGTGTTTGGGGTCATTGTCCTGCTGGAAGACCCACGACCTTCGGAGACCCAGCTTTCTGACACTGGGTTCAACATTGTGCTCCAAAATGGCCTGGCACTCCAGATTTCATGATGCCATGCACACGTTCAAGGCACCCAGTGCCAGAGGCAGACAGCAACCCCAAAACATCACTGAACCTCCTCCATGTTTGACTGTAGGGAAGGTATTCTTTTCTTTGAAGGCTTCATTTGTTTTCTATAAACATAGAGATGATGTGCTTTACCAAAAGCTCTAATTTGGTCTCATCTGTCCACAGGACATTCTCCCAGAAGGATTTTGGCTTGTTCAGGTGTGTTTTGGCAAACCCCAGTCGGGCTTTCTTATGTCTCTCTCTCTCAGCAGTGGGATCCTCCTGAGCCTCCTACCATATAACCCCCTTTCATTGAGCTGGCGACGGATGGTGCGAGTTGAAACTGTCGTACCTTGTGTCTGAAGGTCAGCTTGAATCTATTTGGCAGTTGATCGAGGTGCTTTCTCCACCATTCGAACAATCCTGCGCTGCAATCTTCTATCAAGTTTTCTCTTGCGGCCACGTCCAGGGAGGTTGGCTACAGTGCCATGAGCCTTAAACATCCTGATAACATTACGTACGGTGGAAACAGGAATATCAAGGTCTCTGGAGATTGATTTGTAGCATTGAGATTGTCCATGCTTGGCTACAATCTTCTGTCTGACCTCCTCAGACAATTCTCTGGCCTGTCTTTCTTTTCTCCATGCTCATGCGGTATACACAGTGACACAAAACAGGAGAATGAGTCTTTTTCTCTATTCAAATTGGTTGAATGAGTGATTTTTTATATTGCAGGCACCTGCAACTCACCACAGGTGAGTTCAATTCCAAAGTGAAGGAGAATCTTTGCTTGAAATCTAATTATTTCTAACTACTTCTAAAAAGGTGCCAATAATTTTGTCCGGGCCATTTAAGGATTTCTGTGTGGAATAAGCTAAGACATAGTAAATTTTTCTGCTTTTTGTGTTTTATTCCACTGCAAACCAAAGAAATACATATGTGGATACCAAAATATTTTTTAATTTCAACAATTTTCTGGAAGGAATGGTGCATTATTAGAAAAAACTGCAAGGCCGACAATATTTTTGGCCACAACTGTATATCTCGAGCAAGAAGCAGTTTCAAGTCAGGCTGTCTCCACCACAGAAGACCATGCTGCAAGGCTTTGACTTATGGGTCGAGGTTTCGAAACACAATCACAAGAGACTACGTTGCAAGGCTTTGATTTATGGGTTGAGTTTCGAAACACAATTTATTGTTCTGGATATTTTTTTACTGCTGCACTATAGATTTAAATAGTACAAAAAGTTGCTTGTTCAAATAACATTATTAGTTTCTATCCTACGAAAGTTATTACATGTTAGTTTGAACTTTTATACAGGCACTGTAGTGCCTGTATATTAGTGGTGTGTTTAAAAATTGTCATTTTCAAATGCTCATAATTTCGACCACTTTAGACCCTAGGACTGTAAAATCTGGCATCTCAGTCCTCCGTCCTTAGGACTGCTAATGTGGAACACTTTGTAAAAATCCATTTGTCCATTTCAGAGTTAGTGTGTTTAATTTATGTATTTTTTCCCCGTTTTTGAACCAAAAGTTTTGCCCAAAGATAGAGAAAAATCTACTCAGCTATGAAATTTATAGGTCTGTTAGACATCATGGAGGAACAGGCCCCTTTAGTGGTTTGGTGAAAAATCTTAATTCGGTTGTAGTTATTAATATTTGTTCAAACATGCGGAGTTCACTGAAAATAAAAAAAAAAAAAAAAAAAAACAGTATTTCATATAACAGAAGCCAACTTTCGAATAAATGCCACCCTCAAATACAAACTGCAGGTCAAATAAATACTTTCAGTAAGTGCTGCCTTCAAATAGAAGCCGCAGCTTCTAGTCAGGGTTAAAGTCATGCCAGACAAAACACAGTGGATAGGACTCTATGATTTTATCTGTGTAATATGATCAATATTGTAGTGTTTTTTTAATTTTTTTTTTTTTTTAATAAACGGGTTATCTTTGTTGATGTTTCTTTTACTTATTTTGATATGAACTAGACCAATAACAAGAAACTTCAGTCAAAATCCAGGATGTCCAATATTTTTTTAGCGCTTAAAAATGTAATTGTGTAAAACATGTAACCCTCAACTACAAGCTGCCCTTGAATACATGCCACAGGTAAAAATACTAAAATATAACACCTACCCAAGATAGTATTTAGATATATTTTTTCTATAAAGGCGTCTATTCTCCTCAGCTGGAGCAGGCTGGCTCCTTCTGCTGTCCACCCGGCAACCACCTCCCTAGGATCATTTGTCAGTCATGTGCCCCATTGGACGGGTCCGAAGGGGATAATCATCCTCCCCTAGAGACTCTCATCCAGTTGTGGGTGAAAGAGATCCTGGTGGTGGCACGGGTGATGGGTTGGTGCACAAAGCGCCATGTATGTCTGCTCAGCCATCCAGTTTCCTCCGCTTCTTCCTTCCTTCCCTGCAGCTGGGTGCACATGTCAACACGTGCATGTGAAGGCACATGTACATCGCAGAATCCTGCAGCTCCCTCCCTTCGTGTTGCTCCAGACCTGCAATACCACCAGACCTACAACTGGTGGCAATCTTGTGATGCAGCAGACAAGTCCTCCCTCCCCAGAAGAAGAAAGCTGTCTGTTGGACACTTAGGCTTCTTCATCGACCAACTTCTAGCAACCCCGAGATCGCTCCCTTCTCTGGTCACTGGTGTGGTGGGAAGTACAGCTCTACCACAATGCCACTGGGCCAGCAAGTATTTAGATACAGTGGAGCCAACCATGATGCAACCCAGTAAATGACAAGTCACAAAATACTGCATGACAAAAGAGCTTAATTGCCACTGAATTACACCGTTCCCTGCAGCATACCGCGGTATTTTGTGACATACTGCGGCACTACTGCATTGCATCCTGGCTGGTGCCACTGTATCTTTAAAGGGGGCACTGTCAGCTTTTTTTTGATTTTTAAAAGTGTCTTGTAAAAACGACACCTGCAGCCATCCGGTATCGCAGACATCATACATGAACTGGCATTTGGGGCATTTTGCGTTGTTTCAACGACGTTGGCACATTTATCTGTCCCAATAAAAATGCCAGCGGACTGCCGCTCCCGCTCGTGCGTACATCAACACGGCGCTGAAGTGCCTGTATACTGGTGCATATATGAGTTTGCTATTTCTTTTAATGTGCTATCAACAAAACTTTTTTTTTTCAATATCTTTTTTATTGAAAAAAAAAAAGTTTTTTGAGACACACAAGTATACACAGTTCAAGCAGATACAAAAGATTGGTGCATCTGCGCCTACATTATAAGTTCAAGGGCAGTTCAGGGAAAGACAACCTTTTAATTGACTAATTACCAGTATAATATTAAGTTAAGTTGGGCAAGAAGAATAAAAGACATTTCCACAAAGCTTTTTTTGCCTCCTTCAAATGAGAACTGAGACATTATAAACATTTATAGGGAAATTATATAAGTCCCTCCCCTCCTCCTCGATGAGAGCAGCACCCCACCACCCAAGCCATAGGACTGCCGTCATGGAACAAAACTGGGGTCGAGTTGAGCCATGTACCAGATCCACTGCTGCCATTTGACACTGAAACACTGCATTCTACCATGTAGAGCTGCCATCAGTTTTTCTAAATTATATATATATATTTGACACAATTTGTCTCCAAACTGCCACCGTAGGAATGGTTGGGGACATCCACCTACGGGTGATTGCTTAACTTTTTTTTTTTTTTTTTTATTATTATTATTTATGTGCCCGTGCCAACCGGCCCCCTTCTACCAGTCCCCCCCCAGACCTTTCACCTCAACGTTCACTGGGACTCACCTCGATGACATGGAGGTGCCCAGCTGGCTGGGTGCAGAGCCTGCAGGAGACCAGTGTCATCCTGCCAGTCTGCACCATTTTCCACCTGTTTTCTCATGTCCCCAGTCACAGCGGTGCATGCGCGTTGGAGGCACGCGCACACGGCAGACCCACGACATCTTCCCAGTGCATGATGCATCCGGACCTGCACCATCACCGGACCTCCACCCAATGGCAGCAACAGGGACCCTCCCTGGGAGAGGAAAGCTGCCTCCCAGCTGATCAATCCAGCTCCACCCTCCCCCCCCGACCCGGCTTGTTCCCGAACCAAGTCACCGGTGTAGCGCGAGGTGTGGTGTCCAAGCGCCTCAACCCTCAATGCCACCGGGCTGGTGTGCTGTCAACAAAACTGACTGTCGCCGGCTCACTGGTGCAGGGGCAGGCTGCCTACCTGCGACACCGGCGACTCAGGTTCGGGAACGGACCCGGAACGTCAGAGGGCTGGCTGGGGGAGAAGGATCAAGCATCTGACGACTGCTCTCCTTCTCCGGGGTGGGGGTAGAGTATTTGGTATAACACGGACACCTAGCGGAGGCTGGATGTACCGAGCATTCCAACACCAGTTGCTCAGGGGGGGTGGGGCGGGCGCTGGTCGTCATTGCATGTCCCCGCCCCTGTACATCGGGGAAAAACTGCTGCTGGCTGCCCTAGATGAAGCCCGCCCTTGGCTTCAATTAGCTCTCAGGCCGGTTCCTTGACCTATCCTGTTGGTTGCGGCACTATAGGGCCGGTGCTGCAACCCCGCCCGGGGGGGGGGGGTAAGCCATTGGGTATCAAGGAGCCGTGGCCATATATGGGAGTGGAAGCAGAGGGTCCGTGACTGGGCTGAGGTACCAGGCGGCCATCAGCAAAAAAAGCATAATAAATAAAAAAAACAAATGTCTAGTTGTGGGCAGTGTCCCGAGTGCTACAAAGTGAGTACAGTGTTAAACCAAGCACTCTCAGATGTAGAAATCTTCACTAAAAATTAAAAGACTTGTCCTGTGTTCACAATGGGCTGGATGCTCTGCCCAAGGCCAATAGCGGAGTAAGATTTCCTATACAACTGCACAGACCCCCTTATAGAGGTGGGGTAAGTACGGGCACACCATCCCTGGATTTGTTGCAGCAATTTTCATACTCACTAAGTCATATTACCTACCACATGAAAATGGATTGTGCAGACTCAAAAACATGTAAACTTAGCAAAACAGCGTACTGAATACTGATTCACTGTTACAGTCTCCTTACTCTCCTCTTGTTTTTTGAATACATTACAACAGCATATGGAAAGACTTTACTTGTGCAGAACTGTCCCATCTCCTCCAAAGCTCCTTAGAACTGCATGGAGTGTTGAACTGTAGTGGGCTGCTGAACACACTTATCGGAACTGTTACTGGACAGCGTTCATTAATGCTGACGTTTTGGCTGTGCTTGTTATTTGATTTTATAAATGTTTTAAATGTTTTTAGCTGAATAAATTCAATTGCATGTACAGAGCTTCAAGACTTTGGGAGGAGCAGGAACTATATCAAATAAAATGTGCTTGCTTGCTATAAAAGCTCAATATTGAGACAGGCATAGCAGGATGGACAGGGCATGCTCTTTATCTGCATATCGCTCCCTGGCAGCCAAGTGCTTTTTAGTGTGCAGCAACAGGTTTGTGCAGCACAAATGACCAAATGAATATGAGGGCCAATGCTTGTTTTTTTTTATTTTATTAAATAATAGTTATCTTTAATTAAAAGGAAATTTCCAATATGAGGTATTGGGCTTCATAGCCCAATACCTTATATCATCCTGAGCTGACTGGTAGCAAAATTTCAATTTAAAAATGCTTACTTTTTGCTGTGGAAGGGATCGTAACTGGTACCGAAGCCTCAGCAAGCCAATCCCTTCCAGCTGTCTGGTGCCCCCGCTCTGCCCCAACTCTGCCCCCTCGTTCTCAGAATTTGTGATGTGTGGCTAGGGATAGCGCAAGGGCCAGCCCCATACAAGTCTATGGGGGCTATTTTTAAAGCCATTTTTTAGTAATTTTAAACAGTCCTAGAGAAAAACCAAAGCAGTCGTTTAACTAAGAGGGACCCTACTAGTTAAATCGACTGCTTTAGATTTTCTCTAGAACTGTTTAAAATGACTGAAAAAAAATAAAATAAATAAAATTTGCTTTAAAAATAGCCTCCATAGACTTTTATGGGGCTCACCCCCACGCTCTCCCTGGCAAAATGTCACAAATTCTGACAGCGCGGGGGCAGAGCGGGGGCACCAGGCAGCTGGAAGGGATTGGCTGGCCGAGGTTTGGGCACCAGTTACAATCCCTTCCACATCAAAAAGTAAGCACTTTAAAATTAAAATGTTTGCGCCTGTCAGCTCACGCTGCTATTAGGTATTGGGCTATGAAGCCCAATACCTTATAGCGCTAGGTCGGAACATCACTTTTAAAATCAAAACATGTGCACAAGAATCCACAAATTTTATGAAAATCTACATGCTGCATGAATATCATTCTGTATGACAGTTTTCAAAATCTGTACGCTGCACAATGGTTTTCAAATCTACAGGCTGCATGACTGTACCCCGCCCGACTGAAACTTGCTTATGTTGTCCTCGTACATAAAAAGGGATCAAAACATGACTAGGGTAATTATAGGCCTATCAGCCTCACATCTGCTGTGTGTAAGGTATTAGAAAGCCTACTGAGGAATATAATATCACCGATAATTGAAGCAAGGGATGTTGAATAACATGGCTTTAAAAAAAGCACGTGATACTATGATGAACCTGTTGTGCTTTTATGAGAACATCAGTAGCTTGTTGGATAAAAAAAAAGTCCTTGTGATGTCATATTCCTTGATTTTAGCAAGGCTTTTGACCGTATGCCTCATTGGGCACGAATGGAAAAAAATCAAGAGCTATAATATCAACAGCACTATTGTAAAATTGATAGAACAATGGCTGACAGACAAATCCCAGTGTGTTGTAGTTAATGGCAATAAGTCAGACCTGGGAAGGGTTACCAGTGGCGTTCCACAGGGCTCCGTCCTGGGTCCCTCTCTGTTTCAGATATTTACATCTGATGTATCTAAAGAGATCTTAAACTACTCGGTTAAATATGCTGATGATGTTAAAACAGGTGGCCGTGGCCCACATAATATATGACAACAAACTGAAGATCTTCAGACGGATATACTAAAATCTCTATATGGGTAAACAAATGGGGCATGCGGCTGAATGAGGAAAAAAGTGTTAACGTAATGCACTTAGGGAAAAACAATCCAAATGTGCACTACACTCTGAAGGAAAAAAACGTTACAACCAATAGTGAGAAAGATCTAGGAGCACAAATCTCAGATGATTTGAATAGCAGACAGCAAGTAAATGCAGCAATTTCTAAAAGCAACTGCATGATCTGGTCGATTAAGCACAATATTACCTCAAACAAGTCGGCCATGCTAATGCCTCTGTATACAGCTTACGTCAGGCCCTATCTTGAATACGCATCTCAAGTATGGTGCCCTTATAAGATATCTGATTGTAAGTTAATTGAAAAAGTGCAAAGGAAGTACGCAAAAATCATCACTGGGTAAAAAATAAACCATATGATGAGAGACTGGAGTCCCTGAAACTTATGCCTCTGGAGACCAGCAGGATAAGGAGAAGACCTCCTTCTTGTGTTCAACGCAGTCAATGATCAATACCTTATGTGTGAACTGGGCACTGAATTTAACGACTACACACAGAACGTAAGAGGTCATCCATTACAGATTGCCAGTAGGTCATTTAATATGCTGAAGAAAAGTATTTCTCACTTAGAGTGGCTGGCCCTCGGAACAGACTGCCAATCGATGTAGCTGTTAGTAAAAACAAGGCAGAATGCAAGAGAAAACTTGACAAACATATTCTCTCTGGTGCACATCTGAGTTACTATCAGTATTAGTTATAGGAGCAGCCATGGGCAATCTTGCCTCCTTGCTCCTTATGTCACCTTAGTATGAACCTTAGTACGGTAATATGCACTGCATGAGGGTTTTCACAAAATGTTCACAAAGAACTTGTTTACAAAGGTTTTGAAAAGCTACACACTGCAACAGTTTTCAAAATCTATGTGTTGCGAAACAACTTTCAAAAATGTATGAGTAATCCCCTTTTTTCTTTTCCCCCCTTTTACTCTAGCTCTCCCTCTGATCCCCTCATTTTCCCTACTAGAGGGAATGCAGTCCAACAATATCTCTCAGCTTTGACTGCTATCCCTGTTTTTTCAATTGGGGGCTGATACCATATGATAAACTCTCCTGGCATCAGAGACAGACTAGAGGCAGGGCTTTAAATAGCGGATATTGCATTGCACTTTGCGATGTGAACTGGCTGCTCATGCAACCCATTTCTACTTTTGGATCGCAAACAAAATGCGATCCTTTCTGTGAGCTTCCCCAGTTCTCCTCAGCCACCAACAGTATGCAGTCTCACCCCTGCGGCCTCGAATGCCAGCAATCGCTCCCAGTAGTGTTTTCCGAGATCACAAAGCACTTCAGGGAGTGACCGCCAGCCATTCAAACCGTGGCGATGAGACTGCTAGTACACTATCAGCTGCACCAAAACTCTGGGGCACTTGAGGGGGAGTTAAACAGTCAGTCCCTCCAGCTCAAGTTGTTCCTCTGCTCTGACCAGTGATGAAAGTGAACAGGAACGCACAGGAACTCAGTTCCTGTACCTTTTTTGAAGCAGGAACGGAGTTCCTGTACTTCTTCCCACTGACAATGGAATTGAAATTCTTAAACCAGCAACATAATGACAGTTTCTGGGCCTGTGACCTGAAATTAGGGTTTCCATAATAACATTTGACTTGTACAACAATGCTTTTCCTAGAAATACTTCAATATCTCTAACTGAATCTTCTAGTGTCTAAACAGATTGACGCGGCTATCCTTCAGACTGAGGATCTTCGTTCTGCATTTCACATTTGCAATGCCCGAGTTCCTGTACTTCTTGTCTACCACTTGCACCACTGGCTCTGACTGCATTCCCCACCCCCCACCCCCAACTGCTGCACATTCTCTGCCCCTGGCACCTGTCCATTTTGGGTTTTGATGCCAAGCAACTGCATGCGCAGGGTGGTATGGAGCAGTTGTTTGGCGTCAGCGCAGATGACAGACAGCTGCTCACGACCAGCAAAAAGAGTGACATGTTGAACAAGTGAGGCGAGCTGAGAAGGAAAGGAGTGTTGCCCTCAGTGCTGCTGCTATGAGCAAGTGGGTGGGGGTCTCGGTTTATTTATTCTTTGGTAACTAGGTATGGCACACTTCTAGATACACGTGCCCATTTTCAGGGGCAACCTGAGAGCACTGGGGGGGGGGGAAGGAGTTAAGTGACTTGCTCAGAGTCACAATGTATGCAGTAACTGCTCCCCAGTTTCAATCAAATACAGTCAGTCTCTTGCGGCGTACAGTTACTTTCCTTGTCATACACTCCCTGATAAACTGCTCGATGCCCCTTCTGTCATGCCAGTAATAAATATCACTTCTACATGATGGGTTGTTGTCATGTTTACTAATATATTTACAGTTACACACATGGGAACAAGGCCCCAAAAATCACTATCTCTGTCAATCATGCAAGACAGGCTTTATTCAGACCCTGGACATAAGTCAAAACCTGAGAGTACCTTAAAAAAGTTTCCACCCTCTACACATCTCCTACGTGAGCCCAAAGACCCCAGTTTCTTGCAATTTATCAATGGCTGTGGTTTTACCTAGCCACAACACTCCTACACTGCCAATACGTGGAGTCGTGATGACAGGACAGCAGGTGTGACTCGCAAGGGGATGGACGGCAGCAGATACCACTGTTCACGTGAGCCTCCATGTGTACACACGCCCAGCGTCACTGTATGCTGCCAGGCGGGGACGGACCAGAAAAGAGGACAACTGGAAGCAGGCATATGAAGCTCCGCTTGCTTGCTCGCTCCTGCCGCTCCACAGCTCAAGACTCCCAGCCGCTTCTATATATGTTCTGGGGTGAGAAGGCTGGCCTTCCCTCCCTCCCTGGCCCCAACACGGGAAGCAATACATGCAGGATTCTGCAGAAGAAAAGCCTCAGGGGAGGCAGGAGATGGCAGGGGAAGTGGGGAAAGACTGAAGAGCCCCCTGTAACCTAGGGGGTTAAAAAGCTGTATGGAATAAAAAAAGTTATAAAAATATTGCTGTTAAATATATGTTATACTATACAGAGGGTTCACAAGGATATACGCAGTCAACATTTAACTGTGTGGTAACTGTGCAACTCAGCACTGGACCAAATATATAAACCAGTCAGTACAACCTTGCAGCATGTAGCTTGGCCTTGCATCAGGAGGGTAGGGGATGGGCTGGAGATTAGGGTTGCGATTTACATATTTTCAATATGTTGGCCCTGTATAAAAGTACCACACCACAGATGCATCATCCCAGACCTGTAGTTTGATCTTGGGTAAAAAGGGGGAAGAGGGGGGAGGGGTGGGAGTTAGGTTTGACATCCCTAATAGCACATTTTCAAACTTTGTAGGCATTGGGTTGAAAACCATAACAGCACATTCCCAAAGTTTGACGGTATGAGTTTTGTGCAGTAGCATCCTTAATCTACATTAACGTATTTTTTTTTTTTTTTACAATGAATATGTTACATAGTGAGGGATACTCAGTGCTGATGTATTACAAACTCCTACAGCTTGTAGAGAATGTTACATCTTTATTTCTAGGGGGGGACATTCTTAATGTACATTCCTCATATGACAACCGTTTCCTTTTATGGCTACAATGGTCAGTCTTGAATAAAAAGGGTAAAGTACAGAACTACCTAAAAACGAGATAACGACGGTAGCAGTCTAGTAGAAATCCTTCCATAACACTGTTGCATTCTCTTAATCCGTTGTACTAAAACTCTTGAAGGACTACTTGTACTTGCTTATCAAAAAAATGCAATAAAATACAAGTTGGGTTCATTTTTGGCTGGGGGATTGGGACAATTGGCACACAGTTTTAATTTTGACCCACCCTTTCTTCTACCTTGGGGACAAGCTGCTCATTGTTATGGAGGTTTTAAACTGCTGTTTTATGAATCTGGGGTCAGCTGAACAATATTACCCATTATTTTTTTTTCCATTTGACCCTTTTTATACCCAGTGGGTCAGTATCCCACGTAGATAATTATCTAAAATGAACCCTGTTCATGTCATGGTTACAAAAAAAAAAAAACACTGTCAACAGGCACACAGTACTCCTGCTTCCTTACTTGTCATTGGGAGTCCTCAGCATTTCTGCATATGTCTCCTGTTTTTTTACTATTTGTTCCCTATTTTTCAGTGCCTGTGGGACATTGTCCCACTTTATAAATTTTCAAGAATGAACCCTGAAATAATTATGAATCTGAACATTTCCACAGGACTTTGCTGACTTGGGGGCGGGGGGCAGAAAGCAGAAACAGCAGTGGCGCTATAAAAATAGCACAAACCCTCTCTCTAGTTTAATTCCTCGGACCTCAGGAGTGGGCCCGCTGGGACAATGGAAGGGTTGCCGCTCACAACAGAGGTGATCCAGATCTGAGAATGAGCCAGAGGCATTGCAGGATCAGCTGCTGAGAAGGACAGAGCATCTCAGGACACTCACCTCCTCAGGGTGGGAGATAAAATCACCCAATGCAACCAAGTACCACCAGGGGATGCACAGATGATGCTAGCCAGTAACTGATGGCAATGGAAGGAGAGCTCGGGGGCCATGGGAAGACAGATGCAGGGGCATTACAGTGCACAAAACCATTGTGTACTGCACCACACATTAAAAGTCTACCGTCTTGAGGAGGGAGTACACAGGGATAAAAGAAAATACCAGACAGGGTTGCCTGCATGTGTGTGATGCCGTCCACCTGCACAGCATGAAAAGATAACCAGTCACTGGCTACATACAGATCACCCCCTACCCCAAAAGCACTATCATGTGAGGGTTCCCCATGGCAGAGGTAAAGGGGGCTCTGAGGAGTCCAGGAAGGGGGCAGTGCTGTGCAGTAACCTGGAAAACAGAGGTCATGGCCAAAGGATAAACATTAAAGCCAAGAAAAAAAGTACTCTAAGCTGTGACCATAGAGCCCAATGTTTTTTTGTCTATATATTCCCCTTATCTTGCCACTTCGCCTCCTTGTCTCCTTGCTATCTGCTCAGATTACTGCTTCACCTGCACCTCTGGCACACCTACATGAAGCTGCAGCCTACTAACCAGATCCACAGGCAGTTCTCCAGCCCCACGGCAGGAACAACCAAATCAGCCAGTCGTAAGGGACTCAACCTATGTGGGGTCAATACTGGAACACGTCTCGTCAGGGAGGCAAGGAGGACATGCCAAGCTCTTTCTGTAGCTCTGAGATGGGCAAGCATCTGCTATCATGAAGTGGTGCACCTTCCCCCCCACCCTGTTATGTAGTCCCTCCCACCACCAACTAGCAGTAAATGAGGCTCCCACCAACCACTCCTATTTGCAAGGGATGACAAACATCACGTGGTCACGGACAATAACGTCACCACCAACTCTGCTGTAGGAGATGCTGCGGCTGCGAGAAGCTTTCACCACTCCACCTCTGGGATCAGCACACAATGCCTCCACATCAAGCTGTGACCCCACCAGCCCAGGGGAGTTGGGCTCACACACAGCTGTGCAGTGTACCGCCACCAGGCCAGAGGCCCCGAGGTTGAGTTCCACCACTGCCACTGGCAGGAATGACTAAACACAAAAAGAAAAAATAAACACATGTCACTGCTTGAGAGACATTGTTATAAACGTTCAGAAGCGGTTACATAAAAATCAATGTTTAAAATTGTTTATTTCACTTTTTTAATTTGTTTTTTTTATTAGCAAGTTTTCTACACACAGACAGTCATTTTTTTCCATATATAAGAGCAACAGTTCTTACACAAGGTCTCATTACCATGACAAATTTATGAATTTTAACATGTTACAAATGGTTAGACCCTGTCTGTCTATCACCAAGGTAAGATTAAATCTATTTAATGACCGCCAGATCTACCAACTGCCCTGCCCATTTAGCAAGCTCCCGTAGTTTTGTTTATTGTTTATTTCACTTCTGAGCACTGTTGCACATCACCACCTTTTCACACACACAGCGCCATCTCAGAAAATGATATGCCAGAGCCACCGGCATGCTGCATCAACACAGACTCTCCTCCATTTTCCAGCACGTTGGCATCTCAGCACAGCAGAATGGCAGATTTGGCTCCAGTCCCTTATCCTGCCTCAATATCTATTGTTTTACCAGGAAAAGACCTTGAACACACACTCATTTGTGAGGACATCCTGGGATCACACCGATCAATAAATACAATTACAGACAGTCAACACAAAAACTGCTGCTCCTTCAGGTCCATGTAACACTAACAATGTAATTACTGTATATTCAAATACGCAGGGCTCTGTTTAGACACAGGACAACCCCTTATCCCACCTGTGCCACCACAGCATGGATGTGAGCCCCAGAAGTTCCGTTACGCATCAGGTTACCAACTTTTAAGAAGCATAAATCAGAACATTTCATACTGAAACACCATTTTTTTTGCAGGCACTATGTAACATCAACCAATGAAATAGACCTCTTTTTCTTTAAATAATCAGAATCAGGAGTAAGTCTGCTTTTTCTCTGCTTAGTGGTTCACATTGCTTCTGGCAGGGTCTGTGGTGAAAGTATAGGCAGGGAAAAAATGGGCAGACTGGGTGGGCCAAGTGGTCCTTACCTGCCCACAAATTAACCTCTCAGATTGGCCAAGACAGCTTCCTGGCCATACTTTTTTTCTTCCTAGTATAGCACAGAATAAAAACAAGTGCCAGTGCCTAGTGACCACCTGACAAAAAATATCCCTCCGCTACCCTGGAACCCAGGCAGAAATTATTTGGCTGCCATTTTTTCTGTTAGCGAGCCGGTTGCTTTAAACCTCCCACTCTCCTTTAACAGCACCAGAACATAAAAAGCAGACAGAAATCAATTGTCTGTAGCCTTTTGTACTCTCCCTGAGTACATACAGCGGTAAGTAAATTACTACTATCACGCTGGATTACTTGCTCTCACTCCCAACCCCCAGTTCAGTGGGCAAAACTGCGACAGCCAAGAGTTTTGTTAAACAAGCTACAGCAGATGGTAGCATGCTGCCAGTAAGACCCTAAAAAAAACTTGGTCTTGCCAGCAGCCTAGCGACCCACCAAGGTCGTGCTCACTTTCACCCCCTCCCAGTCCACACAGGTCAATGGAATAACTCTGAAAAAGGAACACAGCAAACATAAATAAACAAACACACACTCTGCTCTTTCTTGCAGTATCCCTCCCTCCCCAGCAGGGTGCCATATTTCTATATCTTAGGTGCCCCAGGACAGGCACCTTCATCTCCGGACACCCAGTTTTGTCTAGTGCCTGCCCACTGGGGAGCTTAAGGTATTTCTGCACCCAGTGTGCTTTACTGGATTTAGTCAGTTTTATTTGCCAGGTGGGGGGCTGCCGGAGGAGCAATTCTGTAATCAGCTGATACAAGCAGGCAGAGAGGGCAATGATACATAGATACACAGACAGTGTCGGCAGATAAGGGCCTATGGCCCACCCAGTCTGCCCATTTGAGCTTGTAAGTTCAGTTTATGTTTTCCTAGAAGTCTGTTGCCCCTGACCTCCAGAATTCCTTTATGTCTATCCCATGCATTCTTAAATCCCGTGATTGTTTCAGCCCCCACCACTTCCTCTGGCAGGGTGTTCCACTTGTCCACCACCCATTCTGTGAAGAAATTCTTCCTCATGTTTCCTCTGAATCGTCCTCCCTCCAACTTCATCCCATGCCCTCTAGTCCTGGAACATCTTTTTCGCTTAAAAATAGTGTATTTCTGCACCCTGTTCCTCCCTGTAAGATACTTCTATGTCTCTATCATATCCTCTCTCTCCTCCTCTCCTCCAGGAGTACATGTTCAGTTCCTTCAACCTGTCTTCACAGGACTTGTGATGCAATCCATGCACCATCTTTGTTGCCCTCCTCTGAACCTTCTCTACCCTGTCTATGTCCTTACGTAGGTATGGTCTTCAGAACTGTACACTGTACTCCAGGTGGGCCTCACTAGTGTCTTGTATAGCAGAATTATGACCTCCTTTTCCTGCTGGTGATGCTCCTGCCTTTACATCCCAGCATCCTATTTGCTTTTACCTGCTGCCTTGTCACACTGTTTCCCTACCTTGAGGGTCATCAGAGATGATAACCCCAAGATCCCTTTCCTGCTTGGTGCATGCTATATCCTCACCCCCAACTGATATATTGTGCCCGCGGTTTTGTGCCCCATATGCATTATCTTGCACTTCTTTGCATTGAATTTCAACTGCCAAACCCTGATCATTCTTCAAGTTTCTGCAGGTCCTTCTCATTCTGTCTACACCCATCTGGTGTGTCTACTCTGTTACAGAGTAGACACATCAGCAAACAGTGAAATTCTGCCTTCTAGGTCCTGCGCAATGTCACTACTGAAGATGTTGAATAGGACCGGTCCCAGCACTGATCCCTGTGGTACCCCACTGGTCACTCTTCCCTCTGTGGAGTGACAGCCATTTACCACCACCCTCTGTGTCCTGCCACCCAGCCAGTTACCTACCCACCACACTACTGTCCTGCCCACACCCATATTCCCCATTTTCTGTAACAGTCTTCTATGTGGCAGAGCGTCAAATGCCTTGCTGAAGTCCAGATAGGCCATGTCCACTGCCCTCCCCTGATCCACCTCCCTAGTCAACCAGTCAAAAAATTCAATGAGGTTGGTCTGACATGACCTCCCCCTGGTGAAACCATGCTGCCTTGGGTCCTGTAGTCCACTGACAACCAGATGTTCCACCAATCTCTCCTTCAGTAGTGCTTCCATGATCTTCCCCACTATCGAGGTGAGGCTGACTGGTCTGTAGTTCCCTGCTTCCTCTTTGTTCCCACTTTTGTATAAGGGGACTACATCTGCTGTCCTCCAGTCTTTGGGTACCTCCCCTGTTTCCAGTGATCAGCTAAACAGGATAGCCAGAGGTTATGAGCATCTGTGATAAAAGAAGAGACTAGTGTGGCAGTCTCCTCCCCATCTCTTGATGGACAGCACAGACATACCATGTGGGTAGACAGGAAGGGGTCAGGAGTCGGGTTGCAGACCACCCTGTTCCTTTGCTACGGTGTCTTCCTGCAAAGCGCGCCACTCGCGCAAGTTCATTTCGTGAGGAGGACTTGTGGGATGCTTGCTAGGATCACTTGTCAGGAATCAAGACTGGAGAGCAGTGTGAGTACTTGGGACTATTAAGTCCCAATTCCTTAACTCAGACCGTGCTACGGAATTAAACAAACAAAAAAGCTCTTTAAGAACTCTCTTAAAACAGCAGCAGCAAGGAGTGTGATCAGCGCCATTAACAGCAAGGCATTGACCTTTCATAGGAGGCCGGGGGGGGGACCTACAATTAAAAAAAAAAAAGCTCTCTTAAGAGTTCATTAACATTAATAAGAGCTTTGACAGCATGCAGTAGGGGGAGAGTGGCAGGGAAGGACACTCAGCTTCCAGGAGCAAGCTAGATAATAATCTTTAAATTTAAAAAGTTCTTAAGAGCTACAGAAAACTGCTGTCTCCAGGCTTCTTTTACTGTTCTGCAGTCAGCTACTGGGAGATGCTGGGTTAGCTGAAATCTAATTAAAAAATCTATCTAAAAAGCAAAATAAAAAGACACTTAAGAGGCAACTGGAGCCAAGCTTGTGATGGAAACTGGAATTTTGTAATGTAAATGGGGCAGCATGTATTTTTACTACATTGGGCATGTCATTTTTTCCACAAATTTCATACCCTGCTCCTTAGCACTCTTGCTATTGGTCACCACCGTGGCACAGTGCCCCTAGTGACAACTCAGGCAGTTGGACTATTTAAAAAAAAAAAAAGAGAAATTCTTGCAATGTTTTATTGTTTTTTTAAACAAATGCAATATTTCTCAACCTGTACCAATTTTATAAGTAAGTGCAATAAGATACACTCCAGGGTGTAAGGTATGCTCTAATAAATGCACTTCTAGTGGCAGTAAGGCCTCACTACACCCCTAGTTGTGGATTTATCAGAGTATAACCCAAACCCTGTTGTGTAGAAACATAGAAGTTGACGGCAGATAAGGACCTCAAGGCCCATCCAGTCTGCCCATTTCTTTTTCTACCTTATAAATGTGCCATCGGCCTTTGCTCTGTCAGTGACCTATCTATTCATAGTCATTTGTATTGCTCCCTTATGCCTATCCCATGCCTGTTTGAAGCCCTGCACTGTATTCATAGCCACCACTTCTTGTGGTAGCTATTCCATGCATCTACCACCCTTTCTGTGAAAAAAATTTCCTCACATTCCCCTTAATCGGCCTCCCTCTAATCTCATGCTGTGTCCTCTTGTCCTGCTATTTTTCTTATATTTAAACATGTTAGACTCTTTCACCTTGTTTATGCCCTTAAGGTGTTTAAATGTCTCGATCATATCACCTCTCTCCCTCCTTTGCTCAAGGGTATACATATTGAGCTCTGTTAATCTGTCCTCATATGTCTTCTGATGCAGTCCCTGCACCATTTTGGTTGCTCTTCTCTGGACTGCCTCAATTTGGTTAATGTCCTTGTGAAGGTGTGGCCTCCAATACTGCACACAGTACTCCAGATGGGGCCTAACCAATGTCTTGAACAGAGGATTATTACCTCCCTCTTCACGACTTGTGATACCCTACTAATACACCCTAACACCCCTAGCCTTACCTACTGCTTTAGAGGTCTGCTTGGATGATTTTGGTCATCAGTGATGATGATGCCCAAGTCTCTTTCTTCCTTTGTGACTGCTAGCAACTCCTCCCAGCCTATAAGTGGCTTCAGGGTTTCTCTTCCCTATGTGCATGATTTTGCACTTCTTTGCATTAAATCCCAGTTGCCACTCTTCTGACCATTTTGCTAGTTTATCCAGATCTCTTCTCATTCTGCCCACCCCATCTGGATCATCTACTCTGTTGCAGATCTTGGTGTCATCTGCAAACAGACAAGCCTTACCCTCTAGTCCATCTCTGAGGTCACTAATGAAGATGTTGAATAGGACTGGCCCCAGGACTGATCCTGAGTACCACTTGTGACTTGCATCTCTTCTGACTGTATACCATTTACCACCACTCTCTGTTTTCTGCCAGTCAACCAGTTTGCCACCCAGTTGACCAACTTCTGACCCACCCCGAGCCTACCTAGCTTATTTATCAATCTTCTATGTGGAACAGTGTCAAAAGCTTTGCTGAAGTCAAGGTAGGCTACATCAACTGCTCCCCTTGGTCCACCACTCTGGTTTACCCAGTCAAAGAAATCTATGAGATTAGTTTGACAGGACCTTCCTTTGTAAACCCATGCTGTCTTGGATCCTGTGCCCTATGGATTCCAGGTGTTGCACTATCCTTTCCTTAAGGAGTGCCTCCATAATCTTGCCCACTACTGAGGTAAGACTGACTGGTCTGTAGTTCCCGCCTCCTCCCTGCTACCACTCTTGTGGAGTGGGATCACATGAGCCCTTCTCCAGTCTTCTGGGACCTCTCCTGTGCTCAGAGACTCACTAAACAATTCTGCTAATGGCTCTGCTAGTTCCTCCTTTAGCTCCTTAAGTACCCTGGATGTATGCCATCAGGTCCATTGCCTTATCCACCCTGAGCTTAGCAAGCTCTTGTAGGACCCTTTCTTTTGTGAAGGGAGTAGTGCTCACCTCCCTCCCCTGTGTCCATGATGCTGAGCTGTGGGCCCTGCCCTACCTTCTCTTCAGTAAATATTGAGCAAAAGTATCTATTTAGGATAGATGCCTTTACAGGGTCCTCCTCCTCACATGCTCCCTTTTCTCCATTAAGCTTAGCAATACCCCCTCTGGACTTTCTCCTTTCACTAATGTATCTATAGAAAGTCTTGTCACCTTC
This sequence comes from Neoceratodus forsteri, assembly GCA_016271365.2. NCBI lineage: Eukaryota > Metazoa > Chordata > Ceratodontiformes > Ceratodontidae > Neoceratodus > Neoceratodus forsteri. The sequence continues at coordinate 434,235,015 of CM057459.1, read as the reverse complement.
TTTTACTGTTAGTTCTAGTGTTTCCTCAGTTTGGGACTTTGCCTGCCTTACTGCCTTACCTGCTTCCCTTAGGGCAGTTTGGTATGCCTCCCTATCTTCATCCTGCTGTGTTCCCTTATATTTCCTGAAGGCCAGCCTTTTGGCTCTGACCTTTTCTGCTACTGTATTTGAGAACCAAAGTGGTTTCCTTCTTCTTTTGCACTTCCTTTTCTGTCTAACACAATGGGATGTTGCTTCAAGTATTGTATCCTTAATGCTTGCCCACTTTGCCTGTACCTCCTCACCTGTGTTTCTTTTTGCCAGGGCTAGCTTAACTCTGTTGGCCATCTTATCAAAGTCAGCTCCTCTGAAGTCCCATATTTTTGCCTTGGAATGGGATGATTTAGATGTAGTAGCCAAATTGAACCATACCATGTGATGGTCACTGGCCCCCAGGTGACCTTCTACCTGGAGATCTGTGATCCCTTCTTTGTTAGTCAGTATCACAGATCTCCAGGTAGAAGGTGTGGTTATCACTTACTTATTTTAAGGCATTGTGTTTAAGACATTGAAAAATGAGTTCTGCAACTTTTAGAGGATAGTAATTTTTCTACTTTCCCGATTTTTGGCAGGGTGCAATCCCCCAAAGGAGGGCTGTCCTGATGAAATCAGGACCCGTGGTAATAACCAAGTTATTGCAACACAGAAACATAGAAACACAGAAAATGGCGACAGAAAAAGACCAAAGGCCTAGCAAGTCTGCCCGGAGTTCCGTCTCTGCCCCAGGACCCATTGTCTGTACATGGTTTCAGCCCCCCCACCCCTCTGCTCCCCCTCTCTGCTGCTACTGACCTGAATAGCCACCAAACCTCTCTCCCAGCCAGGCTTGAAACAATTTAATGCCTTGGCACACATGACCACTGCTGGCAGACTGTTCCATGGCTCCACCAACCTTTCCGCAAAACAGAACTTCCACACATCCCTCTTTTTATTTATTTATTTTTTTTATCTTTATTGCATTTAATAGCAAACATATACCATACATGCTAACTAAAAATGGCATAACAATAACTGATACATCCCACAGCACAATTAATATCAAATGTCATGACTCACATTTCTAAGTGTTCCACATTGAAGGCAAGCACATTAACATACACACTTCAGCTAAAAACACAACTTGTAACGTTAACTGTAACCAGTGCTCGGTCAGGAATATACACAACTGGCAGCTAAAGGACATGTATATTATACACTGACCCTAAGGCTGTCTTACTATTCTTCCTGTGGGATGCTATACATGTGTAGCAGCATGCTTTAGTCATCATATTTGAACCCTGTATCTCAACAGTAACACTCTGTGAACAAAGACAACGAAACAGGGCACCTGAGTTACTTATTTATTTGAATTTTGATGACCAGGTAGGTCAACTGAGATAAAGTCCCTTTTACAGTGACGACCCGAGGAATAAAGCATTCCAAGAATAAAACATAATACAATAATACACACACAATATTACACTGAGTCATAATATACAGTTAAGCCATAGGAAAATAACAACAGTACCCGAGTAGGCAATAACCAAAGCATTCAGGATTACAGGCAGTTTGCAGATAGCCAAGGGAGGCCAGAGGCAGATTAACATTTTGTAACATGGCATCAATCAGACAGTCGAAATGGGCAGCAGCGATAGACGGAACGGCATTACGGGACCCGAATCGGAGCGGGTATTAATCCAGGGTATATGCTGTGCCCGCCGAGATAGTACTGAAGCCAGCCAGACCCCCAGGTTAGCAGCACTGGATACTGGTGGCGAGTGAGCGCAACAGCGGCAAGAGAGGCAGAGCGGGAGCCTGACTAGCCACCCGTACTCGGAAATGGGAAGGGGGGACCAGAACCTGCGGCGGACAGTAGCGAGAGGTAGCAGATCACCAGGCAGAGACAGTCAGCGGGAGGCAGCAGGAAGTGAGCGCCCCCAATATGCAAATCGTGAGCCGATCCCTCCTCTCGGCCATTGAGAACTCCACCGGAGACCTCCGGCGGCGGGTATGACGGCAATACCTGCACAGAACTTGAGATGACCGGGACACTGATGTCGGCTGCAGTCAGCTATGCGGTTGCAGGTAGAAAAGCAAGTGACCGTATCAGTATGTAAATAATGTTGTGCACCGTTGTGTGAAAGTGCAGTAAAAGTTGTAAATCATGGCAGCGCCTCCGTGTTTTCTTTGCGGTCTCACACAGTGGGCAGTCTCCCGATGCCACCACTGACCCGTGGCCCATGTTACAAGCGCATTAAGCCACTCCGTCGGTACATCTAATGCGACTGATGCATGGTGGGGCGGCTGTTGGCCCTCGGCCGAACCCCCCCCCCAACCATGCATCAATCCAGCATTAGATGCCACCTTCGTCGTGGCTTAATGCTTACTTATACCATGTGCAGGGACATTTATGCCATTCACATACCAGATGTCAACAATTTAAACAGCAAGATAACTAAGAATAGCCAGATCCAACTGCATTTGGTTAGAGACATGGGGTTCAGGTTACAGTCAGATGTTATTCTAGGTAGGGGAGGAGTGAGAAGTGGGGAGAACAGCTTGTCTTTGAGATAGGAGAGAAGGGAAGCTGTTTTTTTACTTATTTTTACAATTACTTGAAATCATAATTTCTATTATGAAACAGCTATATAGCAACTTTAACATACTGTTATATTTGGCAAAAACAAGGCATTAGATATACCTACTGGATGCTCTGATTTCTGTTGCTGTGGTGCATGCAGGGCAAGTCAGGTACTTACACCTGTCACGTACTGAGGGTTCAGCTGCATCTGTCATGTTTCTCCCTTAGAACAGTCCTTCCTCCCTAGGCCATCATATCCAACCCTCTCCTATCTCATCTGACCTTCCCTCCCCACTCCCTATAACCCCCCTTCCCACCCCACTTGCCAGGCCATGCCTATAGTACTTATCAAAGGACTCTTACACCTCAATCTTCTTCGCACTTTGACGTTAGAAGAACTGCCACTCCTGCTTACTATAACTTCTCCAATGATGTTTACTATATAAACTTCAGCTCATTACCTTACGTACATTTATCTGTATCTACGCAATTGTATTTAAATGGCACTACCTCTTGTTGAACCTATTGCTATGTTCTGGTGGAAGTATCTTGTTACATGTGATGGTTATATGTTATTATGTTGTTATTATTACTACTATGTAATTGTTATGTTCGTTTACTCAACCTGTTATGTCTTAACCCTGTTGGCAATTGTTTTGTCCCAGGTCCATCTTGTAAATGAGCTTGTCTCAATGATGTCCCGCCTGGCAAAATAAAGATGTTGATTAATTGATGGATTGATTGATGACGGCTGCTCCAGCTCCTCGGTTCTTGACAGCTGCACCACCATTTTGCTTGGACCACAAGGCTGCTGTGTCTGATCACCAGCAGCACCATCTCACCCCATTACACTCATGCCATGAAAACAGACTTTAAAGCTTAAATCCAGATGGACATGTAACAAAAAAAATCTTGCACATTATAACACAATTGCAACTAACAGCTACTTATACCTCAAGGCCCTATTAGTTGAGCGGTGGCTTTCATTTTCCTCTACGAGTGCTTAAAGTTACTTAAAAAACGGTATTTAAAAAAGTCCCCATTGACTTGTATGGGGCTCGTCCACATGCTCTCCCTGCTCACACATCACAAAATCTCTGAGCGCTGGGACGGAGTGGACTCACCAGGAAGTTGTAAGGGATCGGCTGGCCGTGGGTTCAGCACCAGTTACGATCCCTTCCCACACTGAACAGAGGCACTAATAAATTAAAATGTTGGCATCAATAAGCTCACACTGCCATAAGGAATTGGGCTATGAAGCCCAATAACTTATGTCAGAAGGTCAGAACTTAAGTTTAATTACGGTAAAATAAAAACAAAGCATATCTGAATGGCTTAATCAAATCTCCTTAGGGTGACAAAAACATACAGATGAGCACTAACTTCTTTCAATGCTTTCCATATGGTGGTTCCATGAAAAGTTACCCTACAGGTGAAAATCTAACAACTTTATCTACCACAGTCACCTCTTGGTTACCAAACTTCAAAGCTGGCATTTTCAAACTGGTCCTTTTCCCAAAATGAATTTCCACTGTGTTGCTAGGATTTCCATATTCATGCAATAATGACCAAAGAGATGGTCATTCCCTAGAGATTAACGACTGGCTGGGGGAAAAGGGTGGCCTGAGGCAGCTGGTCATTAATCGATAGGAAATCACTGGATCTGAGGTGATTATTGCGATTATAAGTCTAATCATAATAATGATTTATTTTGTTTGTGTTTAAATAACTTTTTTTTTGTGGTGGCATGAGCGCGATTTTCTTTTTTGTGGTGGCACAACTGTGTTTTTTCTGTGGCGGCGATTACGGAGGGAACAGTTTTGCCATTGCTTTGTTTTTGTGATAACTGCCGTTTGTGTTTTGACAATGCCACTGACACTTTTCTGTCAGATTACCGTGGGTACAGCGGTTCACTACAGCGCTTTGGTGAACAGTTCAAGTAGTGGGAAACATTGAGTGGCTCTCCGCGCCGGTCACTTCTAAGAGATTTCAGACCGGCGGCGTGCCAGCCAATCACTGAGCTAGTTCAACTCATGAATAATTAATTAGACTTATAATGCTCTTTATTGACCATTCTTCAATCCTTCAGTTCTCTCTAGGTCTTCTTGCATAGTACTGCAGGCCTCCACGTCGGTCATCGGCATACTTGATACAGAGTCCAACAGTACTCAAGTCATTTATCCCTAACAAAAAAAGAAAGGGACCCAGTTTTGTACCTAGGGCCCCCCTGTTAATGGTCCTCTTACTTGATGTTACACCATCCACTTCTACCCACTGAGTCCTTCCCTGTAAAATGCTGAGTGTCCATCTGTTCAGGCAACTAGGAATGTTACAGTTATTCGTTTCTACAAGAAATATTTTGTGCTCAGTAAGATTAAATGCTTTTCGGTAGTCAACAAGCACTGCCCTTACAGGATCTCCCCGATCCCATGCTGTCATGCAGACCTCCAGCAATTTTGTCAGTGCAATGGTGGTCAAGCCTCTTTGCTGAGACCCATACTGATTTGGGTCAATTCTGATCTGAACACAGGCTGCAAGTCACTTGTACAATAAAACCCTTGCATAATTTTGCAATTACACAAATCAGTGAAACAGGCTGGAATTCTCGTCCAGAGTCAGACGGTAAATAAACCTTTGGGATGGGTATCACCTTGGCCTCCTTTCTACTATGTTGGCATCTGGCCATATAGTATGGTTTTATTAAAAATACTGCACACCCATGGAGCCAAAACATCAGCACCCTCTGTTTGGAATTCCATCGGGTCCCATAGCTCTCCCCACTTTGATTTTAATTGCTTTGCAACTCCTTCTATATCTATTAAATTATCTGGTATTTTACATTCCTTAGCTTGATTTCTTTCCAGGGGAGTTAATGTCTTAGTGACATTACAAAATATCTTGTTTATGGAGTTCACAAATTCTTCACTGGTCCCATCAAAATTATAACTTTGCTGCCATTTCTCTACATTTTTATGACTAATCACCTATCCGAAGAATTTGTTTGCATTTCTCCACCAAGTTTTTGGGTCGGACTTTCTCAAGTTGTCAATCTAATTTTGATAATGCCTTCTTCTTAATCTCTTATCTTCTCTAACTACCTAACTCCTCAGCTGGTTAAATCTTACTTAAACTATAAGCGGTATGGGAATGAGAGGTGTTAAACTACCCCTGCCGCCAATCCATAGAATATCTTCCAGAAGTATAACCTTCTCTCTTGTTCCCAGCATGGTTTCCACAAGGGCCACAGCACTTCCACCGCACTCCTCAAACTCACAAACGACACCTATGCTTCTATGGACTCGGGCCTCCTGACAAGTGCGATTTTCATCGATTTAACACAGGCATTTGACCTGGTTAACCATACCCTTCTTCTTGCTAAACTACGCTCCCTCGGCTTCTCCACCGACGTAGTGGCCTGGTTCAAAAACTATCTGTCCGAAAGAAAACAGGCTGTAGTTTTCAGCTCAGCCATATCTGACCTTTCATCTATACACGCTGGTGTGCCCCAGGGCTCCATACTTGACCCCTTGCTTTTCTCAATCTTCATTAACGACATCCTGTTGCTTGCACCTACCTGTTCATCTTTGCTCTATGCAGATGACCTAGTCATTTACCATAGTGCAAGAAATATCGCCGACATAAACCAACCTCTTGCCTCGGACTTCTCAAGTATTCAATCTTGGCTAACAGAGAACAAACTTGTTCTCAATATTAGCAAGACACACTCTATGCTCTTTGGCTCACCTGCCAGACTTAAACAAACCAAAATGCCCTAAAAATCTCATGTGCAGATGGCTCCCCACTGGTTAGCACCAGATCCTTTAAATATCTGGGCACTGCTCTTGACGAATCCCTAGATTTTGACCTACACATAACTACCACCTGTAAATCTGTCAACGCTAAGTTAGGAGGTGCACTTACCCCATCGGCTAGACTAGCTGTGGCACAAGGCTTTCTGCTCCCAGCCTTGGCATATGGCTCAGTCACTTACCTATCTTCGTCAAAATCCTCCCTCCATAAATGGGACACCACCTATAACAGCATCTGCCGCTACGCCTCTGCATCCCCATGTTACAAACACCATTGCCAGCTCTATGCTGACCTAAAATGGCCTTGCCCCTCTGCCCATCGACTCCAGTCCTATGGCTTACTGATTGACTGCACTGCCAGATTAGGCCTCCCCCTATCCCTTGCCTCTCTGCTGCACTCACAACCTCTCTCCAATGGGCTCCAATCTGCTGACCAAGCCCCTCTTCACATCCCTAGATGCAAAACCAATATGGGTGCACGCGCTTTCTCATACATGGCTCCAAAGTACTGGAACTCCATACCTCAATCCATTCATCGTGCACTCACCCATGCTAGTTTTAAGAAACTTCACCGTGATCATCTGCATACAACTAGCCCCTGCACTTGCTTTCATCTGCCTTAGACCATCTTTTCTCCCTGCCTTCTGTTTCCCTAGGTAATCTACCTCTCTGACACCTCTTCTCCACCTCTCTTAATACCCTCCTCACAGGTCTCTTCTCTCATCCCTTACCCTCTTCCCCTGCTTCCTACCATGCTCCCTTTCTCTCCCCCGTTTTCATTAACCACAGATTTGGCACTTATTGTACTGTTCTGTGTATACCTTTCTCTTGCAATGCCTGTTTCTCACATTGTTTTAATTCTTGTTATTACTTGACCAATCTGTATTTTGATTGCTTTATACCGAACAATTTTCTCTACAGCCTAAGTGCAGGGATTTATTTAACTCCAAAAATTGATTAGCGTTTTGCTCATAAAACTGCTAAAACATTGTGAAAATGCATAGCACTTATCTCACTGTGTTTAACTAACATAACACTTCTAGAAAACCTATACAAATACTTTCTGTACAGTTAGCATTGTCCCAAGAAAAAAACTGCTAATCAATTATTTAAAACCCTGCTAAGTGTGATTGTTACACTGAATCAATGTTTTCTCTACACCCTAAGTTTGACTGTATGTTGATTTCCCTCCCAACTGTGTTACATATCATGTGCTGCGTCACATGTGTGCTCATTGTATTTCAAACTGTCTTCTCCCAGATTGTGCCTGAAAATAGGCATTCTTATGCCTAGTGCTCCCACCCGGTTATCAAAAGCAAATAAATAAATAATTAAATAAGCTTATCTGCAACCCCTCAAAAGCTTTCTGCCGCTATCTGGTGGCATAAGAATAATCAGCAAACAATAGTACCTTGCTGTCCCCAGTCATGATAAGGGAAGCTTCTCTAGTAGCTTTCAAGGGTAAGGGTGGAACTAGCAGAGCCATTAGCAGAACTGTTCAGTGAGTCTCTGAGCACAGGAGAGGTCCCAGAAGACTGGAGAAGGGCTCATGTGATCCCACTCCACAAGAGTGGTAACAGGGAGGAGGCAGGGAACTACAGACCAGTCAGTCTTACCTCAGTAGTAGGCAATATTATGGAGGCACTCCTTAAGGAAAGGATAGTGCAACACCTGGAATCCATAGGGGCACAGGATCCAAGACAGCATGGGTTTACAAAGGAAGGACCTGTCAAACTAATCTCATAGATTTCTTTGACTGGGTAACCAGAGTGGTGAACCAAGGGGGCAGTTGATGTCACCTACCTTGACTTCAGCAAAGCTTTTGACACTGTTCCACATAGAAGATTGATAAATAAGCTGGGTAGGCTTGGGGTGGGTCAGAAATTGGTCAACTGGGTGGCAAACTGGTTGACGGGCAGAAAACAGAGAGTGGTGGTAAATGGTATACAGTCAGAAGATAATGCAAGTCACAAGTGGGGTACCTCAGGGATCAGTCCTGGGGCCAGTCCTATTCAACATCTTCATTAGTGACCTTGCAGATGGACTAGAGGGTAAGGCTTATCTGTTTGCAGATGACACCAAGATCTGCAACAGAGTAGATGATCCAGATAAATGTGGGCAGAATGAGAAGAGATCTGGATAAACTAGCAAAATGGTCAGAAGAGTGGCAACTGGGATTTAATGCAAAAGTGCAAGATCATGCACACAGGGAAGAGAAACCCTGAAGCCACCTATAGGCTGGGAGGGGAGTTGCTAGCAGTCACAAAGGAAGAAAGAGACTTGGGCATCATCATCACTGATGACCTGAAATCATCCAAGCAGACCTCTAAAGCAGTAGGTAAGGCTAGGGGGATGTTAGGGTGTATTAGTAGGGGTATCACAAGTCATAAGAGGGAGGTAATAATCCCCCTTTACAAGACACTGGTTAGGCCCCATCTGGAGTACTGCGTGCAGTATTGGAGGCCACACCTTCACAAGGACATTAACCAAATTGAGGCAGTCCAGAGAAGGGCAACCAAAATGGTGCAGGGACTGCATCAGAAGACATATGAGGACAGATTAATAGAGCTCAATATGTATACCCTAGAGCAAAGGAGGAGAGAGGTGATATGATCGAGGCATTCAAACACCTTATGGGCATTAACAAGGTGAAAGAGTCTAACATGTTTCAATATAAGAAAAATAGCAGGACAAGAGGAGACAGCATGAGATTAGAGGGAGCCGATTAAGGGGGAATGTGAGGAAATTATTTTTCACAGAACGGGTGGTGGATGCATGGAATGGCCTACCTCAAGAAGTGGTGGCTATGAATACAGTGCAGGGCTTCAAACAGGCATGGGACAGGCATAAGGCAGCAATACAGATGAGTATAAATAGATAGACCATTGGCAGAGCAAAGGTCGATGGCACATTTATAAGGTAGAAAAAGAAATGGGCAGACTGGATGGGCCTTGCTGTCCTTATATGCCGTCAACTTCTATGTTTCTATGTTTCAAGATGTGTTCTCTGAGAACCAAGGTGAGTGTAGCCATGAGAACTGTTCTCGGCCCCTCACTATTATTTGTGGCTCGTGTCAAAGTGATTCAATAGGCTTTGCTTATTGGAATCGCAAAGCCACGTCCAACTGCCTCCGGAATCCATCTCTCCAGAAACGTGAGTAAGTCCTTATCCTCCGTCCCCTCTGGAATACCCATCAGTCATAAATTAGCCAATCAGGCCAGGTTTTCCAATTGTTCAATATGGCTCCAGACCACTGTTTGCTCTTTAATTGGTATAGTGCTTGCAGCTATCACTTCCCTCCCATGTGGTTGTGCTTATCCATGGAGCCAGCAAGCGCATCCCTCCACTGCTCAATGATTACAATGTTATAATTCAGCAGGTCCGACTTTTTCGTCCAGTTTTTGGATAATTTGCATAACATGGTGATGGCCTACTGTAAAGATTCATTATTTGAACCGTCATCTACAGTTTTCGACAGTGATTGCCCAGCCAGAGCATTAAAAGGCCTGGAGGACATGCTGGTAGACTCATTTTTCCCTGTTCCCTTCGGCCATCCCATTGCCAGAAATTCTTCTGTTCAAATCAGGAGATTATACAATGCAACACAGATTTAAGGCCTAAATCGAGAGTTTTTATTGTTTTAAAGTAATTTTTTTAAGTTGTTGGTACAGAGCTCGAGCTGAATGCACCTTCCCGCTTGGCTGCTTACCACGTCCCCCCTCATATCCCTCTTAACCCCCCTCCCCCACCAGGTTCCACTTGCGACCTTGGGTTCTTGACTTTATGCTCCTGCTAAATAGCTCCCTATAGTTAACGTTGTTTATTTCCCTCAGGGACTTGAATGTCTCGATCATATTCCCCAACCCCCGTCTCCCATAAGTACATGTTCAGTGCCTTGTGACGATCTTCAGTAAGATCTGCCCTGTTGGCCCTGAATCATCATGGTCACCCGGCACTGCACTGTCTCCAGCCTGTCCCTCCTTAGTTGAGGACTCCAAAACTGAGCACAGTATTACAAGTGCAGCCTCACCGGTGACTTACACAAAGGCAGTAGTACCGCCTTCTTCCTGCTGTCAGTAACCCTTTCGATACACCTCATTATCCTATTAGCCTTATTATAGGCCTTATTACATTGGCTTGATTGTTTGAGGGCGTCACTAGTGATGACTCCCAGGTCCTTTTCCTCTGCTGCAGTGCTGAGTTTTACTACAGTACTTCTGTCCTATGTGCATATCCTAGTATTTTTTGTGTGTGTGTGTGTTGAATTTCAACCGCTAAACTTAGACCACCTCTCTGGCCTTGGCTGATCTCTCTGTTGCCATCTACCCTACTGCCGAGCTTCATGTCATCTGCAAAGAGACACACCCTGCCCTGTATACCCACTTCAATGTCGATGAACATACTGAAGAGGACCGGACCCAGGACAGATCCCTATTGCACCCCATTCGTGACCTTCCTCTCTTTCGATCTGATACCGTTTACCACCACCCTCTGCTGTCTCTCCTTCAACCAGTTTCTTACCCCTCTAACTATATCCCTAGCTGTGCCCAGGTCCTCCAGCTTCTTCAGCATTATCTTCTGTGCGCCACCAAGTCGAAAGCCTTTCTGAAATCGAAGTAGAGTACATCCACAGTATGGCCCTACTACCTTTGTCACCCAGTCAAAGAAAACTATCAAACTGGTCTCACAGGACCTCCCTGCCACAAACCAATGCCCTTTATTATTGCAAAGAGTGTTGCTTTCTAGGTAGTCAACAAGGCCCTCTTTGAAGTAACTCCATCGATTAACCCACTACAGATGTGAAGTTAACTAAGCAGCATTTATACACTCCCCCCCCCTTGAGTAGCGGGACTAGATCAGCTACCATCCAGCCTTTCAGAACCACCCCTGTCTGAAATGAGCCAGTGAACAGCCCTAGGGGGTTCAACGTCAACCCCTAGTACACTAGAACACTGTCATTTCGGAAGGGGGGCGCTCAGTTTAGGAGATCGGATCCTCATCTTTCCTTTAAAACATATCAAAACAAATATGACAGGATCCAAAATCCACACATCAAAAGTAGCGTCGTCTCCTTCACTATTCGATTATGTCACAACTCCAATCCCTGCGCTCCAGCTATAACGTACATAGTATGGTGCCCCTTCCCGTCTGGTACAGGACATAAATACAGGCATTTAGTAAACCCCCTCAAGCAACAGCGACGTGTCACCCACAAATTCCCAGCACCACAAACACTACACACTTACCTGGTTCATCCCCCTGTTCCCACCACTCTTCCCCAAAATCATCACCCATCTCGTCCTTCTCAAACTACAAAACTACCGCTGCTTCTGCAAGCTGAAGGCAACTTTTCTAACTTAGTCCTCCGCCAACACATTCGGCAAGCTGAGCAGCCGACGTTTAACGCAAGGTCGCCCCGCGGGAGGAGTTCTAATCCAGATGTTAAAATAGACGCTTCCTCCACATACTACCGACGCTTCTGTGATTTTCTCTCTTTCACCTTAATTTTTTTTTATTTTCTTTCTTTTATCTGAGTCGAATTGAAAGTGCGGTCCTTAAACCCCGGCTAGCATTAGCGATCAGTTACATCGAGTCAGAAACATGTGTATCAGTAGTAACGAGGATGCACGTGTTGTCCTGTTTATACGGACCAAGAGGCTGTACCTTGAAGGCGGTCTCGGGCAGATGATGTGGTGTAAACGGACAGTGGCGGCTGCATAGGGATTTTAATTTGAAATTGACAAGACATTGCTGGGAGCAAAGTTACCTTGGGAACAGGAACCCACTACATTCAAATTGCCAGACGTTGGGGAGGCTTTCCACGTCTCCCTGTTTTCAAAGTATTTCCCTGATGTGTGCCTTTTTTCTGTTCTTCATTTAGCACCCTCTTGGTCTACAGATAATTTAGATAGCGAACAGACGTTTACAGGGAGGTGTCAGCGACACATGCAAATACAGTACTACGAACCTGCACCTAATTGACGCCCCCCCCGAGGCAGGAGCTTGACCTCTGGGGAACCGCCGGCATTCAAAAGGGTACTTGAGGCTGCACATAAAGGTGACCCGCTGTAACGCACGACGGGCTACTACCCCTGCTTTGTCTGCTCAAACAAGGTTGAGGGGGCCTGGGTTCGGTTTCTGATGGGAAAAAAGGGGGGTTCTTTCCTAAAAGATAAATAGCGAGGCGCCTCCACCCAGAGTAAAATATAAAGTGGGTCAGATATTTTTAGCAGTACAGCCCTCTGGGATGCTGTACCTTCCCACCTCCTATTACAGTCACCCTGCACATGGAATTCCTGAAACAAAAACCCTCAGTCAATATACATGCAATTACTAACTGTAGCTAATATACTCACTAATGACGTGCTCACGAGAAAGTTGTCAAAATGTCAGACAATTTATTTTCATGGGGAGGGTTAGGAAAAGGGGGAAAAAAGGGTCTAGATGTTAAACAACATTCCTTGCATTTTTGAAACATCAAGGACCCTAGTAAGGGCAGAGCCCACCCCCAACAGCAACACAACAATATAGCCCCCGTTCCCACTGGTACCATTTGCTACGATGTCCCCCTGGATACCCAGATGTTGAACCAGTGCAGGCCTGATGAGGCGCAGCTGGTTGGCCGGCTGTGGTGCACGTTTATCATAGACAATACAGTTTGAGAAACTGTACAATCCCCAGATGCAGGGCAGCCCTTGCGTTTACTCACGGTTATGGAGCACAGTTACACAGGGCATAGGAAACAACAGCAAGGCATGCTGGCGGACTGGAGCATCGAGCAATGGAACTAGTTTGAAACAGATGGGCTGGCAGAGGCAGGAGGGTCTGGCAGCTTGTCACCTTCTGGCTTGAGTGAAGAAATCTAGTTGCTTGTCACTTTCTGGCTTACACCCAGGATGCAGGAGCAGTTTGCAGCGACTTCCTGGTTTATAAAGAGTCCAGACCCCAGGAGCAACTCCACGGTCTGACTCCCCCTCCCAAGTGGATCTAGAGTGCCTAGCACTTAGGCCTGTGCCCATGGCTCCCTGTTTCCCGATCCCCCCTAGTTGATAAGGGCTAGCAGGTCCCTTACCTGGCTCCAGGACGGCCTATACAAATTGCAATCTCTGTTTTCACTGGGTTCAGCTCAGCACTTGGGTAAACAACAGGGGGTTCAGCACTGTTCTCTGGCTCACCTGGCTGCAGGTTGCTTCAACTACATGGCAGACTGGCAGCTGTGGCACAGAAAGTTCCCTAATGGGTTGTAGTAGGAGTTGGTCTCTCAGCTTTACACTTATGAAGGTTCAGAAGATGAGGCAAAAATACAGATTTCACCTTCTTTGACTTTCCAGATGTTGGAACTAGATCAGGCTTTTCAATTCAGTTCAGTTCAAGTTTATTTGCAGGGAAAACTCTATTGAGCACGCTCATTTACAAGGAGGTGCTGTTAGGAGAAGGTGATAACAATATACAATACTCAAAATTGGCAGACAACACAGTTACATTAACTAGCATACCATAGAGAGACAGTCAAAAATGGCATACAATACAGTTATATTGCAGAGACAATAAGACATTCAATACAGGCAAGCAATATAATAATATGACTATACGTACTAATGTCCTAATCGATACAGTAGAATAGGGAGAAGTTCTAACAGTAGCTAAAAGTAGAAAGAGGGGAATGGCGGTCCACCGGTGCAGTGGTTGGTTCTGCTTGCGGCGCGGTGACCGGGTTGAGAGCGGACCGGGAGTAGAGGAAACTGGCCGGGGAGAAGGATTGAGCATCCTGTGGACTGCTCTCCTTTTCTGGAGGGAAGTGGGGTGAGTGTCCGGTGCTTGATGGACCCCTGGCAGAGGCAGGGGGTAACACAAGCTATCAGCACCAGAACACTGAGGAGCAGGGCTGACGCTGGACGTTATTGCGCGTCCCTGCCCCTAGGGTAGACCAGAAAAAAACGCAGCTGCCAACCGCCTACATGATGTCTGCCTCTGCTCTGATTACTCCCAGACAGGCTCCCTGACCTGTTCCGATGTTTGCGGCACTATAGGGGCTGCTGCCATGACCCCGCCCTGGGGGGCAAGCCAGGGGGTATCGGGGAGCTGCGGCTAATGTGGGACGCAGGAGTAGGAGGGTCCATGACCTGGCGGAGGACCGATGGAGGAGCAGCTCATAAAAAATTAAAAAGAGGGGAATGGGTTAATGTGCATAAGTGCATATTAAACTAGCTTTATCAGGCCGGCCCTTCCGTGCAGCGGTTGGATTTCGCTTGCGACTCCGGCGGCTTCCGGGTTCAGGAATGGACCCGGATCACCAGAGGGCCGGCTGGGGGGGGGAGAAGGATTGAGCATCCCTAGGACAGCTCTCCTTCTCTGGGGGGGGGGAGGGCAGGGCAGCATTCGGTGCACGAGCGACACCTAGCAGAGGCTGGGTAGCCACACCACATTGACATCCAACAGAACGTCAATACGGGGTGGATGCAGGTCATCATTGCACGTCCCCATCCTGCTTAAAGGGGGGAAAAAACCTCCTGAACCTTGCCGTCTCGATGACACTCTGCCCCCAAGCGCCTCAATTAGCCTCCGGAGCCGATCCCCTGACCAGATACATGTACCGCGGCCCTGATATAGGGGGTCGGTGCCGTGGCCCCACTCTCTGGGGGAAGCCAGGGATAACTGGGGAAGCAGGCATAACCGAAGGTGGATGCGTAGGGGGTCCGTGACCAGAGCAGACCCCGATGGGAGTAGTAGGGGCAAAAAGAAGAAAAAAAAAATAAACTAGTTTTATCAAAGTTGGATGTGCTAGCTAAGGTGGCAGTGGCAAGTATCCATAAGTGCCTTGTTAAACAAGGATTTAAAGGAGTTTAAAGAAAGTAGTTTTGATAGCCTGAGTGAGGCCTGTATTGTATTCCAGGTGGTTGGGATGGCATGACTACTTGCAGCTTTGCCATAGAGGGTACAGAATCTGGGGACATCTAGGAGGATGTATACGCTTGTACTGAGGGCATAGTGGCTGCACATTTGACAATCAAGGGGAGTAATGTAAGGTGGGAGCTTGTTAAGTAGGGCTTGGAGGGCCCAGGTACCAATGTGGAGCAGCCTCCTTATGGCAAGGGATTACCAGCCCACAGCTGAATAAAGGATGCAGTGATGTGTTCTAAATGGTGCCTTGGTTATGAGGCGTATGGCACAGTGATACAGGATGTCTAGTTTGTATAGGTTGGATGCTGAGCTACAACTGTAGATAATGTCTGTATAATCCAGCAGGGGGAGGAATGTGGCTTGCACAAGCCTTTTCCTAAAGTCTGCGGGGAATAAGGATTTATTCCTATAGAAGAATCCCAATCTTATTTTCAGTTTTTAAGGGAGGGATTCAATGCATGTAGCAAATGACAGTTTACTGTCCAGCCATATTCCTAAATACTTATGTAATGCCCCCCTCAAATTGGGGGCTTACCTTATTGCTCACTTTGCTCCTCAGCTCCCATTCATGGAGTGCCTCCCGATGCCTGCAGGTTCCCATTCGTGTCCCCTACCTTCACGGCCACAGCCCAGGTGCCTCTTTTCCCCCTGGAGAGTCCCTGAGGAGCCCTTTTCCTTCTTTTGCCCACTTTGTGGCATTTGCAGCACTGTGAAGCCACCAGTCGATTTTCCCTTTATCTTCATGGCCGGCCGGCAAGCTCGCGCACGCACAGGTGGTGCCTTTGATCTCCCAACCGCTCGGTTTGTGGTCTAATGGGAGATGTTTGTGAGAGCCCGGCGCCCCTCTTCTCCTCACTGGGGACCAGTGACCTGAGCAAAGCAGCCAAGAAGCTGCTTGGGAGGCTAATTTTGAAGTTTGATTGAGGGCATTCTCGAGGGGCTCATGAATATTAATGTGCCCATCATATATATTAATGAGGGTTCTGTCTGCCCCGGGTAACTGCATGTTTTCGGTGGCTGCTGCTGATATAGATATTGTAAATAAAGTGTAAAACAACAACAGCTGCCATGGACACTTTAGGGGCTAATGTGTGAGGGAAAATTAATTTAAAAATAAAATAAATATGCTGACTGCACCAGAAGACGATGTTGAGACTCAGGGACTCTGGCTGTCTGCTGCCTGGGGGCATTTAATTACGGCAGCACCGACAGGCCAGGGACTGAACAAAATTATTCAAGCTGGGCAGTGATTGAGAGGGCACACCAGTGGCTATTGGATTGTGGAGCAACTGATCATTTAAAGTAAATACTCTGGCTGCACCAGGACTTTTATTTTGGACTGTGTAAATATGCTTTGGGACTGTGTGTATTAGCAGCCATGATAGTGCAGCAACAATCAATCGAAAAGCAAGGTTTTTCAGCCAGGACGTGTGGGACTTTTACCCAGGGCTCATGGGATATTGCAAAGTGCTTATAGGGAAACTGCAGGGACCTAATTTCAGGCGCCAAAACAGGGAACCTATAGCACATTGAGTGACGCTAATGATGATTCATTTTGTGGACTGACAGGATCAGCCAATCATTGTAGGAGCGACAGATAGCTTCAGCCAGTAGGGAATGACGAACCTCATAAAAGACAGTATTTTTGGCTGTGCATGCAGATTCAGCACGGGCCCCCCCACAGGTGGGAGCTCTGGCCCTCAGCTAGTGAAATGGGTCTAGTAATCCAGTGCAAGCCCCTCCACAGGGAAGGGGGTGTTCTTCTGCCAAGAGACAAATGGCTGCCAGCAGTTACAGTTGCTAGCCTGGGTGTTGCCAGAGAATGTCCTCCAGGGCTAGCCAGAGCCTTTCCATGTTGGGGAAAATGTGGGCCAGTAACCTGATGAAGTCAGCTGTTAGAGAGCTGAACCTGCCTTAGCAGTGTGAGTGCTGATGAATCCAGAAACCTCGGAAGGAGGAATGCAATTCCTGCAAGACACCTGAGTGAGTAAATTGTTATTGCCACGTGCAACTCTGAGAAAGTCTTTATGAGGCAGAGAAGCCCAAAGCCTACCAATAGTGACTGCTATCTGTCTGCACCCTGCATTAACAGCAACGCTCAGAAGGAGGACATTTGCCAAGCAACCAGGAAGGATCCAAGTATTGTGTATAAATGTGTCTGATGTGAAAGTGCCTTCAGGACTGAAAGGGGAATACTCATATCCATGGTTCTTCCTAACTTTGCCTGGGAAGTCCAGTATTTTGTCCGTGGAAGCTGCAAGCACCAGTGTGTACCACAAGGGACTGCATGTTGTGTTTGAGCTTAGAGAGCTACAGAAACTGTTTGCTGCCAAGTGCAAGTTTGGTGTTAAGAGAGCCTAGAGAGCTACAGTAAATAATTTATTGCCAAGAGCAAGTTGTTTGCATCGAAAGAAACTACTGCATCTGTTGCTAGCCAGCAAAGTCTGAAGAATGATAGTGGGCCTTGCCACAAGCCCAGTCAAGGCAAGGTATCTTAATTGATAGCGAGCCCAGCCTCAAGCTCAGTCTAGTGTGGTAACAAAACAGGCTTTACATGACAAGGAAAATGGAATTTGTCCAAGAGACTGTGTCCTATAATCCGAGTGGGAGCCACATCCTGGGCTCTGGTTGTTCACTTTGCTGTGCGGAGCATGGGTGCTTGCTCCTAAAATCATTGGGAATGCGTCTGGTTGCAAGTTCTGGCCGACTGGAAGAAGGGCTATGTCTGCCATCTCCAAATGGGACACACAGAAGAGAAACTGTGACTAGACTATAGAAATGTGCTGAATGCACAAATGTGCTGGATGTAAAAGACTGAGCTATTCAGATCGTCTGGTCTGGTTAAAAGAGTAATTTCAGGCCAGAAGAGGGGCCAGTCCTACAGAGTGTTAAAGTGTTGCTTTCCACCTGCAAGAGCAGAAAGATCTTTGCAGTTGGTATTGGGGGCCGGCTGTCAGCTTTGCCAGCATTTTAACCTTCCAGGATAGAGCCCGCCTGCTGAAAGCACTTGATTCTGACTTGCCTAAGCCTATGAAGACGTCTAGGGCCAGCCCTGTACCACCATGGAAATGGACTTGTAAATAGTTAAAAGTTGGCAAATTCTGCAAGCTGCATTTAATGTGAGTTTAAGGGGGCAACCTAATGATAATCTCTTTAGTTCCCTAAGGGCTCCAACTAGCCGACCAACGCACAGCTGCACCATCCATCAGGCCTGCACCTTTTAAGAACCGTAATTACTGGATACCTAGGTTATGTAGGATTGCGGAGTCTTATACAATGTGAGAAACAGGTACCATTGTGGGCATTAATGATAAATGTTCTGACTTAATGCTGCCAGCTAGTTAGTCAGGGAGCTGACTATATCAGAGGTTGGCGGGTGGTCACTAGGGCTTATGTGAATCAAAATGTAAAATGGTGATTTAATCTTAAACCAAATCAAACCAATCTGAATCAACTGTAAATAATATGATCTCTATGTCAGTTCACCCTTCCTAACCCTCCCCTTGTAAATAAACTTGTTTGTTTTGCATAATCTTGTCCCATGAGCATCTTATTAGTGTCAAGTCATTAAATGCAAATGTTTTGAAATATGGGTTTTGAACATTGGCTCATGCTTGTGTTGGCATCAAGGTATTGTGGGTGGATGTAAGTTCCCAGTGGGCTGCATCTAAAGTTCAGACCCACTTAAAGGTAAACTCTGGGTGGAGGTACTGCACAATGTATTATCTTGGGAAAGAATCTGTTTAATGTTAAAAATAGGAACCCAGGCCCCTCAACCTTTTTTGGGCCAGTAAGGCAGGGGTAGTAGCCCTCGGTATAGCGCCACCTAGGGGCTACACTTAAATTTTTCTACCGACTCAAGTGACTCTCCAAGAAGTGTTATAAAAAGCGTTGGTGAGGCTTGCTGACGTAGGGATTTTGAGGGCTGTAAAGGGAGGAAGTTCATTACTTTGGTCTTCTTAGAGTTTAGCAGTAATTTGGAGTTGAGGAGGTTGCATTGTAATATGTTGAAGTTGGCCTGCAATTCAGAGCTGACATCAGACAGGGTGGATTTAGAAGTATACAGCACAGTATCGTCCATGAAAAAGTGTAGTTAAGACTTTAAAATGTTGTAGCTGAATGGGTTTATGTATATAGTGAATGGTAATGGCCCTAAAATGGAGCTTTAGGGGACCCCTCTTGTGAGTGGAAGTTGGGAGGATAAGAGCCAGTCAGTTTTAATGCGTTGCAGTCTGTCAGTAAGGTAGCTAGCAAACCAGCCCACTGAGAGGCTATCCAATCCAAGTTCTTTAAGTTTGATTAACAGTAGACTATGGTCAAACATGTCAAAAGGTTTACTTATATCTAAAAGGGCAGCTCCTGCGGCAAGTTTATTATCAAGGGTGGTAAACCAGTGTAACCACCACCCCTACCCTTCTGTCTGCACAACCACTCGCAAGTGATGCTGCTTAAGGGATATAAGTTGGTGCCTGTGTTCATGGTTATAATTCGCTTGGCAAGTGGCGCAATGCCTCCACCTGTGGGAATCCTTGTAGCAGCGTACTGCCAGGGTGCTTCCCCACAGGAAATGAAATACAACCATCCTCCCTCGGCGACAGGTAGAACAGTGCACAATCCCCTCCCAACTTATTACTCTAAGTATGCAAATATTACACTATACAATAATGCAAATACTTCAGAAATTGTAGGAAAATAAACAAAGGGGTTTATTTAGAGGTCTGGAAAATAAGGTAGGGAGCAAGGGAAGCAAAGGGGAGTAAAACATTCAAAAAACAGCTTATGATAAATACTGTAATCATGCAAATAAAAGATAACACAGTACAAATTACAATCCAGTATTCCCTATCCCAGTCCCTCTCCCCCACTGGTGCCCCAATTAACCCCACAGTCCCTGTGGGAGCTCCCAAATACCTTGTGTGCACACAACGAGGAGTTACAGCCCTGTGATGAGTAGACACTGGGTGAAGCACTGTTGCAGTGGGTGGATGCTGCAGTTGCAAATTATAAACTACACCAGTGGGTGTAGATATACAGTTAATCCTGGCTGTAAATGTTGCTGTGGGCTTAGCAAAGGTTGCGTAGGAAGCCCAGATAGTAAACTAACTAGCTAGCTAGCTGGACAGTTAGAAAAGCAATTGTTGGGTAAAACCCAGTACTCATGACCTTTAGTTGACAGATGATGCAGGTGTTGGGGGGACGTCTCCCCTTGCTGGCAACTGGGTAGAACAGTTTTGCTAGTATGGATGCTGACAATGATCTTCTTCACCCCACAGAGGGACTTGTCATCACCCACCTCAGAAGGTAGGTCGACAGTAGTCTTCACCCACCTCAGAAGGTAGGCCGGCAGTTGTCTTCACCCCACAGAGGGACTTGTCATCACCCACCTCAGAAGGTTGGTCGGCAGTAGTCTTCACCCACCTCAGAAGGTAGGCCGGCAGTTGTCTTCACCCCACAGAGGGACTTGTCATCACCCACCTCAGAAGGTTGGTCGGCAGTAGTCTTCATCCACCTCAGAAGGTAGGCCGGCAGTTGTCTTCACCCCACAGAGGGAATTGTCTTCACCCACCTCAGAAGATAAGCCAGTAGTTGTCTTCACCCCACAGAGGGACTTGTCATCACCCACCTCAGAAGGTAAGTCGGCAGTTGTCTTCACCCCACAGAGGGACTTGTCTTCACCCACCTCAGGAGGCAGGCGGACAGTTGTCTTCACCCCACAGAGGGAATTGTCTTCACCCGCCTCAGAAGGTAGGCTGGTAGTTGTCTTCACCCCACAGAGGGACTTGTCTTCACCCACCTCAAAAGATAGGCCAGCAGTTGTCTGCACCTCACAGAGGGACTTGTCCCAGCCTTGGAAGGTAGGCCAGCAATTAAGCAGGCAGGTAGGACCTCAGAGCTCTGGTCCCCTGGCAGAAATCAAACTTTCTTGTGTCAGGAACAGTGAGGCCGTGTATTTGTCACCTCACTGAACAAAAAGCAAATAATTCTTGCTGCAGTCTCTGGTATCTTGGTTGCCAAATCACAGCAGTTCAGTCAGGCTGAGGCAAATCCTCTTGTCTTGGGATTTACTAGGTAGTTGGCAAAAAATTTCAGAAGTTCTCAGTTTGTTGTGGCACAAACTAAATGGTTTTAGGCTGTGACAGCACAGACAGCTGTCAAAATCAATTGTTTTCTCTTCAAAAGCTCAGTCAGAAAGACCCAGGGTTAAACTGTTAATGCAAGAATGTTAGTTTTAATTTTTTTGTAAACTTTATTTAAAGCTTTTTGCAGTCCATTACAATACCAAGTCATTTTTTTTTCTGGGCAATCCCAAAAAAGTACAAATCCAGAAAAAGTACAATTTTGATCATAGAGTCACCTAACTACCATTTATAATACCGGCTTCTTGGCTCAATACCAACTCAAGAGCTGATGCCATCCATCAGTTTCCATGTATGTAACACTATCTTAGTCAGTACTTTAATATTGTCAGTGTTACCTTTTAGGGTGCCACCATGGAACGCCAACTTGCCCATCCCCATAGGAAGTTCATTGAGGGGAGGAATGAGGTAAGGGAGCAAGAAAGGGCGAGCACAGTGGACCTAACCCTCCCCCCAATCTTCTAAAAGACCAAGAAACAATCCTTAGATAGTGCTGTCTCCAGCAGCAGAGGGCTCCACATAGATTCTTATTTTGCTACTCTATGTGTTAATTTATATTGAAGATGTTCCATCTTCATACAAGAAAGCAAAGAGGTGACCCAATGTGATATCATAGGAACTTTGTCCATTCCCCAGTGCATTACCGGGGTTCACTTTGTAATTACCACTCCCAAATCCCATAGCGGGTGGGCTCCCCTCCCCTCCCCATGACCCTGGAAGTCAGAGCAGTATATTAGCCTCGTCTATATTTCTTGGATCTCCCAGTGTTTTGCTCAGCAATGCAATAACCTCCCCCAATATTGACATAATTTGGGGCAATCCCAAATCATATGGAAAAAAGTACCAAGGGAGATTTTACATTTAGGACATTGGTCAGATTTTTTAGAATTAATCTTGTGGGCCAAAACTGGAGTATGATAACAGCAGAGCAATATATTAAAGTGTATTGTTCTGAGTCTGTTGTTCATGGAACAGTCCATTCCCCTCTTTAATAATGTATCCTGATCCCCAGTAGTAAGTCCAGTGGAAAGATCCCTCTCCTAGCCTCTTTTAATGTCCATCAGAGGGCCTCGAAGCCCCCCAAAAGAGCTTTATATATTTGGCCACAGATTTGGGCTTTGGCCTAGCACCTGCTTACCATTAAATTTTTTCCAGAGGAGATAACTTGGGTTCTGGCGGAGATCCCTCTACGTCTCTTGAACCCCACAAATGTTTTCTCATCCGAAGGTATACGAAAAAGTGTACCAGAGAAACATCAAATTCCTTTATTAAATCTTGAAATGACTTCAATATTCTCCCAGAATATAACTGAGAGATCAGGCGCAGACAGCCCTTCTCCCAGAGTCTCAACGCTCGGTAGACTGGAGGAGGGGTCCGAGACTACTCCCACAGAGTCGAGCCTATAGCCACATTCAGTGACAAGTGCCCATCACTGCCCAATCTCTGGTGAGCCATTAACCATATCCATGCTGTTGACCTCAGGAAGGGATTCTCAATATGTAACCCCTAGGTGGCTCTATCCCAAGGGCTACTACCCCTGCCTGTTTGACTACGGACAGGTTGAGGGGCCTAGGTCCTATGGCGGATGCCTCCACCTAGAGGTCAGGGTTTGTAGTGGTTAGACTAGCTTGGTCACAGCCCTCTGGGACACTGAGAACCCCTTTTATTCCCTCTAGTGGCTCACACAGTACACTGGAGTTACAGCCCCAATACCCCACGTATACACACTGTTCACTCATATAGATACCACTTACCCTCGAGACTGATTCTGCAGCACGTCTCTGAGGACCCCCTGTAAAATAAGGTTAAACAACATACACAGCAAAACACAATACTGTTTTCATAAGTACCAACACCACAGACAGTATATAGTATAACAACAACAAATCTGATTTATTTAGGGGGCAGTAACACGGGAGGGGAAAATCAGGTTAGTTGGTGGCATTAAATCACAGTACTGTGCACACATACAGGGTCTGAAAAGTCACACTCTGGGTACCTAGGTTGGGGGGGTAGCCAGGTCTGTTGCCTGGAGTTGGCTGGCAGGTGCAGATGGATAGCACCCTGTAGAAGAAAATATATGCACAATACCCAATTGTAATCCGGAGCCAGGTGGCTCAGTCCATGAAGCAGTGAAACAACAAGAATTAGATGACACACTTGTGATTGAAAACAGGCTGCAGGGAAATACCCTGATTTGTACTCAGAATACCCAAGCTGAGGACCGGATAGTGGATGTTCTTCTGGATTGCCAGAACAACAGGGCATGGAGACAAGGTCCTTGTGACTGGACCCCACTGCAGTTGATAGCAAACGGATTTAGTCTGAGACAAGTTGGGGTTTGCTTCCCGCTTCAACACACAGCATGGGGGATTGGAAATAGCAATTCCCCACAAGTACTATGCACATTCATATGTAAAAGGAAAGTACTATACCAGGTAGGCAGCTCCTTGATCCTGATCGCAATTACTGCAAAATACCTGGGAGTACACACAGCAGCTTCAGTTCCTGACAGACCGAGCGCAATTCAGCAATTTCTCCAGTCTTCTACAGGGTGAGCCTGGTTTCCACTCTTCAGGCTTCCTTCTTTCTCCTCACAAATCGGATTCAGTCCGAACTGGCACTTACAACGGCTGCTGGCTGAACCTCAGGGCCTCACACATGCTTCCTGCGAAACTATACACCACAGAAGCACAGAGCTCCTTCTCTCTTCACTGTCACAACTGATCTGACTTTCCAGTAACAGAGCAGGGCATTTCCTTTGAGTTCCTCACCATTCTGTTGGCTGGTTTGGCTGTCACTCACAATAAGACTCCCTCTGTTGGTGACAAAAGGCGCCAAGGTCAAAACTACATTTCCCAGAGTCACTGCCCATACAATCCCCTTGTGGCTGGCTCAAAATTGAGAGTCCAAGTTCCAATTCATCCACAGGCTCCATTTTAGGGTCTTCCTATCATCCTGATTAGTCCAAGTCGGCTATTCAGGACCAAAATGAAAAAGCTACACTGAAACAGTTTATGCTGAAATTAAGACAGGTTAGACAAACTACATTTTCTCAGTCACTCTAAATGATTTCTGACAAACAGTTATATCTTTCAACAAGGCTCCCTCTGCACATGTAGCGACGGCAGAGACGGAGTGAATTGACAGCAGCTCGGGCGGGATTGGAGCATTAAATACACAGTCCCCCCATACAAACTAATTAAGTCTGCAAGCAGACAGCTCTTAAAGAGACATTACGTGGAGGCTCAAATAGCACTCACTTGGAACCATATTTAAACAGCTCAGACGCCGAACACCGCCCAGACTTGGAGCATTCAGGCAAGCTCCTGGAAGACTTTTGGGAACCCCCATTTGCAGGGGGGTTACATATATATTTAATAATTTTCTTCTGGACAGAAGCGCCAAATAATGTCTCATATAGTGGGGCCCCATATCACTTTTCATCCAGGTCCTTCCAGACTGCCTTCTGGGTGAACCTTGGGATCAGATCAATCAGAATGTTAGTTTTTAATACATGACATCTCACTGGCTAACAGGAGTCTCGAGCTCTACCCCCTTATTGGACTACTGCAGCTACCAATAGGGTTCCTTGCTGTCTTCAGACAGACCACATCCAATATGGCTGCCCCATACAGTACTGTTCATCTCAGTCCATTATTATAAAAAGTACAAAGTGTTGGCAGCATCTGGCTGCATGTAGAGGACGCTTCTAGTCCCATCTGGTGGTCACTAGGGCCACAGGGCACATTGCATGGGACAGGAGCCCCATCGGGAGGTCTGTTCTGTAAGCTCCCCAGCAGGAGCTACATTAAAAAAATGGCACTCCAGCCGCTAAGCATCATGGGACTTGTAGTCCCAAGCATCATACTGTCCCCAGTACTCCCAGACCCACTGGAGGCTTGGATTGGGTCGGGGAGCCATTAAAGTTTTATTTTTATTTGTTTTGGTTCTCCCCTGCCCCCACTGGTGTCCAATGGCACTGGGGAGAGGAATGTTCAAGCAGTGCTTCTGCACTTCTCTGGGCACACTGGTGCACCAAGAAACAATCTGCAGCCTTTTATAGTGCTCCCCAACCCACTGTTCAGCAGTTCGGGGGGGAGACGGGGAAGCAAACTCTAGCGGCTCACCGGCTGCTCTCTCTATTGGGTGATTGAGGTGCCAAAACAGTCTGTTACACTCCCTGGCCTTGGCAGCAGTCCAGGATCAGGCCAGGGGAGTGAGGAGGCAAGTGGCTTACCAGCCACAAGGATCGGGCACTAAAAAGGCGTCGCAAACAAGTGAATCTGCTCCCTGGCCCTTGCAGCAATCCAGGATCGGGCCGGGGAGTGAAGTCCAAAGTGGCTGCAGGAGGTGTATCGGGAGGCAGCAGGAGTCCCAGGTAAGCTCCTGACTTTGGGGGTGACACCAGTCATTTGTTAGCAGAAACTGTGTTGTGTTTTTGTCTGAAGCCTGACTGTAAAGGGTTAAGGAAGTTTGAATTTTCTAGGTGATCCTGTAATTGATTGTTAATTAATTGTTCTAAAAGCTTTGATAGGACCGGTAGAATTGAACATACATACGAACAAATGAAATTTCCAGCAGAAACAGGCCTCATGATCTATCAAGTCTGCTTGAGTGTGCAGCTAGCCCCTTATCTTGCAGCTGCCCCTCCCGCCCACCTTCCCAGTATCCCTCACCTACCCTGTCCCAACCCCTCTTGAAACTACCCACCATCTTACAGGACACTATCTCGTCTGGCAAGGTGTTCCATTTGTCCACCACTCTTTCCATGAAAACATGTTTCCTCATTTCCTTTGAATCTCCCCCAATCTCAGTCCATGCCCTCTCATGTCCCTCCCCCTTCTCATCTGAAAAATCACTTCTCTGTTGGTCTTGTTTATCCCCTTCAGATACTTAAAAGTCTCGATCATATCCCCCCATCCCTTCTCTCCTCCAGTGAATGCAAATTCAGCTCTCCCAGCCTGTCCTTGTAGGGCTTGCTCTCCAATCCTTGGATCAACTTTGTGGCTTTTCGCTGCACCCCCTCCAACAATCTGATGTCCTTCTTCAGGAATGGGTGCCAGTAGTGCATGCAGTGCTCCAGGTGGGGCCTGACCAATGACCTATACTGGGGCAGGATAACCTCCCTCCCTCCTTCTGGAGGAGATCCCTCTTGCAATACACCCCAGCATTTTGTTGGCTTTTGCTGCTGCCTTTCTGCACTGAGCAGAGTTGTTCACATTCCCCATAATGATGACTCCTTAACAAATTTTATGATTGCTGTTGTGTGTCATCTGATAAGAAATACAGTCCATAGTTCTGGTTTATAGCTAGAGTTTTTAATGTTAAGCATAGTCAGCTGTGTTTCAAATGTAGGAATATGCTTACTCTGTAACAGTGTTTATTTTTTAACTTTTTGATGTGCTCCCCACAGAAGGACCTTGTTATTATCTTTGGCAGGAACCGGGGCTCCTTTAATGTTGGCATCCATCATACACCTGGTGGTCAAGATGGCGGAGCGTAAGTCAGCACATCTTTTTTTGCCTCAGTGGTGGGAAGTCACTGCAGAGGCAAAACATTCAACTTTTGGAACTGCCACACATGGAGCAGCACAGATCGCTGTAGCAAAATGATCAAGTGAAGTACGAGGGTCCAGGGGCAAGTGCCAAAATGGAATGGGTGGGGGGGGTGGAAATGATGAGCAAAAACCTGAGAAAACTCTAGGCATGGTCAAGGGTGTGGCAGCTGTCACAACCCTACTCAGCAGGTCAGGCCCTCTGCTCCCACAGTGCCAACCTCCGAGCGCAGTATTGTGAACAGTTAACAGAAGAGGGTAACCCTCCTGTTTGTTATGTGAGTTCGAATCAACCTTTGGTCTCAAGTTCTTGGATTCAAACTGTGAACCTCTTGCTAGCGTACCCAATGTACAGGCTCAGATACTTCTGCTCTTCGGGGGGGGGCCAGATATCTTTCGCCTATGGGCACCTAACCAGGTGTACAAAATGAACCCTTAAGTACTCTGTTAATGACCTCAGATAAACTCTTACCGTCTCCCAGTTTGGTATTACCATTAAGCTATGCACAGTGTCACTGTAACCATATATGCGTCACTTGTCAAAGAAAGAATTTCAAAGGCACACCAAGTAGTCTCTAAAATGAGATGCTTACTTAAAAATAGATAAAAATGTAAAATGTAAATACAGAACAATATATCACAAAACGTACAAATCACTAAAAGAATAAGGTTTAAAAAAAGTGCAAATTCCTACCAATAATACACTTAGGCCTGTCTACCTAATGTATTCTTCTAATCTTACCGTGCTTAAAGATGTTGTAGCTTAAGAGTCCAAACATGTGTGTTTCTAAATGGACTACAGACTACAGTTTAAAACTGGCTTTGCCAACCTCTTTGCATGAAGTCACCTAGCTCCTCCCTGTCAGAATATAAAAAATTATACAAAACAGAATGTCTCATCCTTCAGAAGGTGACATCAGCAAAAACTCGTTTCCCCATGTTCTTTTGATCTAGAGTGTCTTCCTGTCTCAAGGACATCAAAGGACTTTTTATGACTCTCAACCAGATCTCACTGAGGTGTCATATGCTTTGTGACACTAGTCAATTAACTGGGTTTTCCTGAGGACGTCATAAAATGGATATTCCACTTCCTAGCTTTTAAAGCAAACTGAGAAGTTAATTGCATGCAGAGATCTACTGTTTAACATATATCCTGTCTTTTGAACTGATACCTGGGGGTTAGCCCACAGGCTGTCTCAGCATGTCTCATGAGAGACACTCAATAACACATTTTTTATATTACAAAAAAAATAGAGTAATCAGAACCAGCTGTACAAGCGTCACAATCCTCCCTACCTAGACTGAATTTGGGGGCTCTTTCCCCTGCATGGGATAAGCTTCCCAAATCAGTTCACTCCTCATAGACGCAAGACAACCCATCTGAGTTCTGATTGGTCACTCCATCCCTATGTAGAATTGTCATGTTATACCCTTGCAAAGCAAGACTCTGTCTTAACAATCTACCATTGTTTTTTCCCATGTGAGTCAACCAAACCAGGGGCTTGTGGTCAGTCTGTACCACAAAATGTTGCCCATACAAGTATGGCTTCAACTTCTTTTTGGCCCACACTATGGCAAGACACTCTTTTTCCACAGTGGAGTATGCCTGCTCCCTGGGAAGTAACTTTTTACTCAGATATTCTACAGGGTGATCTTTTCCTTGGCTGGATGTCTGACTCAGTACTGCCCCAATACCCACGTCTGAGGCGTCAGTCTGAACTATAAAGGGTTTGCTATAGTCAGGACTTGTCAAAACAGGTTCAGTCTGGTAAAGGCTTCTTCACAGGCTGGTCCCCAGGTGATTTTCTTTGGCATCCTCTTCTTTACCAGGTCAGATAGGGGAGCAGCCAGGGCACTGTAATTGCGTACAGATTTTCTATAGTACCCTGCTGTCCCAAGAAAACTCCTGACTTGCTTCTGCATTTCTGATCTGACCCACACCTGGATTACCTCGATCTTTATTTGGTTAGAACGGAGCTGTCCTCGGCCTACCACATGCCCGAGGTATGCCACTTCTCCCATGGCCACCTGGCACTTCCCGGCTTTGACAGTGAGCCCGGCCCTCTGTATCCTGCCCAGCACTTCCCTAAGGTGGGACAGGTGTTCCTCCCAGCTGGCACTAAAGATGGCAATGTCATCCAGGTATGCCATAGCGTGCTCCTCAGCACCATTTAACACCTGGTTCACCAACCTTTTGAAAGTGGCCGGTGCGTTCTTCATTCCGAAAGGCATTACTTTGAATTCAAATAAGCCTATCGGAGTGATGAAGGCTGGCCTCTCCCTAGCTCTGCCCGTCAACTCTACCTGCCAGTACCCCTTGGTCAGGTCAATGGTCATAAGGTAGGTCGCCCCTCCCAACTTGTCCAGGAGTTCATCTGTCCGGGGCATCGGGTGGGTGTCTGACTTCGTGACTGCATTCTGTCCACAATAGTCCACACAGAAACGAGTACAGCCATCTGGCTTGGGCACAAGGACTACGGGTGAGGCCCAGGGTCTGTGGGATCTCTGGATTACCCCTAAATCCAGCATCTCCTCCACTTCCCTCCTAATGTCCTTTTGGACAGCCTATGACACCCGATATGCTGTTCGCCGTATGGGCGTCTGTGTCCCTGTTGCCACATTGTGCATCATTAAAGGGGCTAGTCCAGGCTTGGCACTAAACAATGGGGCAAAGTCTGCTAAAACCTCCCTTACTTCCTGGATCTTGTCCAGGGTCAGCTGGGGAGACAATTTAACTGCCTCCACAGAGGACTCCCACTTACTTTCTTACAGCAAGTCCAAAAGGGGATCTCCTTCATTCATCCCCTCCCCAGGACTATGCACTGCAAACACCATGTCAGCCCTATTTGCATATGGCTTCATCTTGTTGACATGGTACATCCTTTCTGTCTGTCTTCTGTCAGGCAACTCTATAATATAGTTCACGTCATTTACCTTCCTAACCACTTTGTACGATCCTGCCCACTCAGCCTGCAGCTTGTCTTTCTGGGCCGGAATAAGGACCATGACTTCCTGACCTACCATGTACAAGCGAGCTCTGGCTCTACGATCATACCACACTTTTTGTTTCTGTTGAGCAGCTGCCAGGTTGCTCTGGGCTGTCCCCATAAGCTCCTTCAGCCTTTCCCTAAACCTAAGGACGTAATCCATTATTGGAGTTCCCTGGGTGGCGTGCTTGCCTTCCCAGTCCTCCTGGATCAAGTCTAGGGGCCCACATACCTGGCGTCCATATAAGAGTTCGAAGGGGGAAAATCCTGTCGACTCTTGGGGCACCTCCTTGTATGCAAACAACAGGTGGGGAAGGTATTTCTCCCAGTCCCTCCCATGCTGTTCAGCAAACACCCGGAGCCTTGACTTCAGGGTACCATTGAGTCTTTCCACAAGCCCATTGGCTTGTGGCTGATACGGTGTCGTGCATCTCTGCACCACCCCACACTTCTCCTATAAATATTTCATCAGGTCCGACATGAAGGAACCCCTCGCTCAGTGATAACCTCCAGCGGAAACCTAACACGGGAGAAAATCCCAAGTAAGGCATCTGCCACTTTGTCTGTCCTCAGTGAGGATAGGGCAACTGCCTCTGGGTTCCGGGTGGCATAATCCACCACAGTCAGGATGATCTCCTCCCTGAGGAGCTGGGGGTATTTAAAGGCCCCACAATATCCATTCCCACCCTCTGGAATGGATCCTCCACTATGGGCAATGGAATCAGGGCGGCTTGGGTTTTCTTGCTCGCCTTCCCTATTTCTTGGCACCAGTGACAAGACCTGCAATACTCCTTCATCTGCTGGGTGAAGTTAGGCCAATAGAAATTCTGGGTCAACCACTGCATAGTGCGCGTGATTCCCAGATGACCAGACAAGGGAATATCATGTGCAATCTTGAGCAACTGCTTACGATACCCCTGGGGAATGACAAGCTGCCTGCCTAGCACCCCTCCCTCTGTCTGCATAGCCTGAGTAGACATAAGTCCATTTTCCCAATAAACCTTATGTCTGCCGTCACCTCCCTGTGCTCCGTCAGAGTCTGGCCAAGCCCTCAGCTTCTCTAGACTAGAATCACTTCTCTGAGCACCTGCAAACCCCTCACACATTTCCAAGGCATGGGACAGGTCCCCTTCAGTCGCTAAACTAGGGTCCCTAACACTAGCGTCAGGGCACTCAGGATCACTGTCAATCCCAACCCTTTGACAATGGGTCACCCCTCCCTCCTCGGAGCAACCCTCTGTAGCTGTGTGGTTAACTGCTACTGGGGAAATTTCTACCCCCTTTTTGTTAGTCTCCATATCAGGAGACACAGGCTGGGCAACCAGCCTCTCAGTGGTTTCCACAATGGTTTCTGTGGGGTCCAGGGAACTACAGTGTTCCCTTGCCACTTGGCTACGGGTAACTGCACACACCATCCCTTGTTTGAGATTGTTGCCCAGGATCACATCCACTGCTAAAGTTTTGGCTACAGCCACCTGTTGCACAGTTTCCCCTGTTTCACCCCAGTCTAGGAGAATGCTGGCGAGTGACAATGTTTTCTCTTCACAAATGAACCCTTGTACAGTGACATATTTATTAGGTATAAGCTGACCAGGCTGTACCAGATCCCCCTTTACCAAGGTCAGGGATGCCCCTGTGTCCCTTAACTCTTGCGTCTGTACACCATTCACCATGACTGGGTGCATGTGCTCCCTCATGTTCACTGGCATGCTTCCAGGGACACACAAACAACCCACTTCTTTCCTAGCCCCCTGTTATGTACTACTCACCTTTTTGGGACACTGTCTGGCAATATGCCCAGTTTCTTTACACAATCAACATTAATTTATTTTCTCAGAGAAATCTTTTCTCTGAAACCTGGGGCTAACTGATTTCGGTGGAGGCAGTGAGGGTTTTATCTGCCCTGAAGGCGCGCTTTTCCCTTTATGTGCTGCCACGCCCGCCCCATTCGCTCTCAGAGCACGTCTGCTCTTGGCATAGTGGTCCGAGAGTTCAGCAGCCTCTTGCACTGTTTTGGGATCTCGGTCCTTCAGCCAGGTTTTCAGCTCTGCTGGGCATGCCCAGAAAAACTGTTCTAACAAAATCACATTTTCAATTTCATCAACAGAGTTTGCTTTAATTCTTTTCCACCAACGTTTTAAAAACTGACATTGTTTTGTGGCTATTTCCTTGTAGCTCATGTCGGGGCTTCTCCTGAGCTTACAGAATTCAGCTCTGTATGATTCAGCAGTTAATTAAAATTTCTTTAACAGTGCAGCTTTATGTTTGCTGTAATCATCACTGTCCTCATTGTCCATTTGACCAATGCATCCTGAGCTTTCCCAGTAAGTAGTGAGGATAGCTGGAAGCTCCAAGGCTCTCTAGGAATTTTTTTAGCCTGAATACAAACTTTTTCAAAAGAATTTAAAAAGGCATCCATATCCTCCCCCTCTTTAAATTCGGCTATCAATTTGGAATTCAATTTATAACCAGTCCTGTAGTCCCAGTTAAACCCAAGCCACTTACCTGCTCTAGTGCTGGTGGTTGGAGTCGTAGCTTCTCCAGTTCACGTTCCCTCTGGTGCTCACGCTCCTCACAGTCTGCTTCTCACCGTTCTTGCTCTCACTTCTCCTCTGCAGCTCGCTGTTCTCGCTCTGCCTCTTGGCGTTCTTGCTCCCTCTTCTCCTCTGCAGCTCACTGTTCTCGCTCTGCCTCTTGGCATTCTTGCTCCCTCTTCTCCTCTGCAGCTCACTGTTCTCGCTCTGCCTCTTGGCGTTCTTGCTCCCTCTTCTCCTCTGCAGCTCGCTGTTCTCGCTCTGCCTCTCGGCGTTCCTGCTCTGCCTCCCTCTGGAACTCCAGCTCCATTCTGTGCAACTCAGTCTGCAGCCTGAGTACTTTTGGCTCCAGAATGCTGGTGACCTTCCCCTGCTGCTGTGGCCCTTCGCTGACAGTGGCCCTGCTGCCCTCCCCATCGGATCTGGACACCGCACTGGCCGCTAGCCCTTCCACATTCAAGGTTCGGTCCCTTACAGTCACTGTCTGTGACTCAGTGCTCTAGGTAGCTACTACCACCAGTGCATCCACGAGGTTCTGCTCGGTGGCTTTCACCTTGAATGGGACTCCTCTGCCCCTGCATAACTGTTTAAGTAGTCTACAGTGTGCCCGCTGTAGTTGGAAGCCATCTTCTTCCCTGACTACGGCTACTCTGACTTGCACTTTAGAAAAAAATAAAACTGGTAGGAACTAGACTGTAAGCCAAGTGATATAGTTCTGTTTCCTTTTAAAAAAATAAATCACTGCCTTTTTCTTTCTTTGCAAGTGAGCTGACAGTCTCAAGCTAACACACTGAACAATAAAGCTTGTAATACCATACTTATGCACACTGCTGCCAGCCAATCTGTCACAACCCCACTCAGCAGGTCGGGCCCTCTGCTCCCACTGTGCCAACCTCTGAGCGTAGTATTGTGAACAGTTAACAGAAGACGGTAACCCTCCTGTCTGTTTTGTGGCTTCGAATCAACCTTTGGTCTCAAGTTCTTGGAGGGATTCAAACTGTGAACCTCTTGCTAGCGTACCCAATGTACAGGCTCAGATAATTCTGCTCATCGGGGGTGGCCAGATATCTTTCGCCTACAGACACCTAACCAGGTGTATAAAATGAACCCTTAAGCACTCTATTAAAGACCTCAGATAAACTCTTACCTTTTCCCTGTTTGGTATTACCATTAAGCCATGCACAGTGTCACTGTAACCATATATGCTTCACTTGTCAAAGAAAAAATGTCAAAGGCACACCAAATAGTCTCTAAAATGAGATGTTTATTTAAAAATAGATAAAAATGTAAATACAGAACAATATATTACAAAACGTACAAATCACTTAAAAGAATAAGGTTTAAAAAAAGTGCAAATTCCTATCAATAATACACTTAGGCCTGTCTACCTAAGGTATCCTTCTAATCTTACAGTACTGAAAGATCTTGTAGCTTCAGAGTCCAAAAATGTGTGTTTCTAAATGGAATAATTTCAAAGGCACACCAAGTAGTCTCTAAAATGAGATGCTTACTTAAAAATAGATAAAAATGTAAAATGTAAATACAGAACAATATATCACAAAATGTACAAATCACTTAAAAGAATAAGGTTTAAAAAAAGTGCAAATTCCTATCAATATTACACTTAGGCCTGTCTACCTAATGTATTCTTCTAATCTTACAGTACTGAAAGATGTTGTAGCTTCAGAGTCCAAAAATATGTGTTTCTAAATGGAATACAGACTACAGTTTAAAACTGGCTATGCCAACCTCTTTGCATGAGGTCACCTAGCTCCTCCCTGTCAGAATATAAAAATTATACAAAACAGAATGTCTCATCCTTCAGAAGGTCACATCAGAAAAAAATCATTTCCTCATGTCCTTTTGATCTAGAGTGTCTTCCTGTCTCAAGGACATCAAAGGACTTTTTATGACTCTCTGCCAGATCTCACTGAGGTGTCATATGCTTTGTGACACCAGTCAATTAACTGGGTTTTCCTGAGGACGTCATAAAATGGATATTCCACTTCCTAGCTTTTAAAGCAAACTGAGAAGTTAATTGCATGCAGAGATCTGCTGTTTAACATATATCCTGTCTTTTGAACTGATACGGGGGGGGGGTGGTATCTCACAGACTGTCTCGGCATGTCTCATGAGAGACACTCAGTAACACATTTTTTAGATTACAAAAAAAGCATAAGAGTAATCAGAACCAGCTGTACAAGTGTCACAATAGCTAGGTTACAATGACAAAAGTGCAAAATAATGCACATAGGGCACAGAAACCCAGGGATGGAGTACAAAATGGGTGGTGTTGGTGGTGGTACTGATGACCTCCAAGCAGAAAAAAGACCTCGGGATGGTCATATCAGATATGAACAAACATATGAAGAAGCCAGAAGAAGGCCATTTGGTCTATCAAGTCTGCTTTTATTGCAGGGTCTACAGCTTGAGCTAATATCCCTGCACTCCCTCCCTACTCCTCCCATCCTCCCTACCCATGATCCTTACTTTTTTCCTATGCCTATTCCAGCCTCTCTTAAAGCTGCCCGCTGTCTTCAACAAGATGACCTCTTCCGGCAGTTCATACCAAGTGTCCACCACCCTCTCTGTGAAGAAGTGCTTCCTGACTTTCCTCCTAAACTTCCCACCCTCCAGCTTAAGACTGTACCCCGTAGTGTTACGGTTGCCACTCAGCTTAAAGAGACTCTCCTTATCAACCTTATTTATCCCTTTCAAGTACTTGAAGGCCCCAATTGTGTCCTCTCTCTCGCTTCTGTCTTCCAGGGAGTACATGTTCAGTGCCCTCAACCTCTCCTCGTATGCTTTACCCTGCTGACCCACTATCATCTTTGTAGCCCTCCTCTGGATCTTTTCCAGCAGGTTAATGTCCTTTTTGAGGTGTGGGCACCAGTACTGAACCCCATACTCTAGATAAGGCCTTACCAGGAACCTGTAAGAGGGCAGTATAGCCTCCTTTCTCCTACTACTGATCCCCTAAATATACATCCTAGCATCTTGTTTGCCTTTGCTGCTGCTTTCTTACACTGTGTGGAGTGCTTCAAGTCACTAGTGGTCATCACTCCCAGGTCCTTCTCCTCTGATGCAGATGCTCAGACTCCACCCAGGTAATACTCTGTTTTAGGATTATTGGCTCCAATATGCATAACTTTGCATTTTTTGGCATTGAAGCCAAGCTGCCAGATCCTGGACCACCTCCCCAGCTTTTCCAGATCTTTCTGTAGGTCCTGAGATTGAGACTGGTCTGTAGTTATTCAAGTCACATGGGTCGCCAGATTTAAATTGGGCAGTATGTGTGCTGTTTTCCAACAGGTGGGTACTATGTCAGATGAGACTGAAAGATTGAATAAGTGTGTTATGGGGCGGCGAGACACTGAAACCCTAATTTTAGGAAAGTAGATTAAATTCCGTCAGCCCCTACACTCTTTCTTGTATCCATTTCTATTTCAGTAAATCTTCAACCTGTTTGTATGTAACCGGGGAGGCAGCAGGAGTCCTGAATCAGAAGACCGATGTGAGCATCCTTAGTTGCAGAAGGGTTGAAGAGCCCAGTGGCAGGGGAGGAATTGAATGCTAAGCCTGCCATTGGGAAATGTGCGTGCAATTTTTCTAAGATCATGCCAGTATCAGAAATAGTCTTTACCTGGGTGTTGGCTGTGGAAGCACTAGGTAAACCTCCAAACTCTCCTCAGGGCGCACACACACAGCCTCCTTCCACGCTGGAAGCTTTCAAATGACAACAGATAGAATGGATCTGCCCCCCAAGCTTCAGGGGATCAGAATAAGGTCCCAACTGGTCAAACAGCTGTCAATCAGGCAATTTAGGGAGGGGGATGCTGCTGCTGAGCAGCCATGTGGGAGACAGCATATTTTGGAAGCTCTGGCTCTTATTTAATATTTTTACATTAATAGGTTGAATGTATCACATCTGCCCCGGCTCTCTCGCTTTAGTCAAGCTCCTGTACCCTCCCTGTAAGCAAAATGAGTAAAAATAAAGGCTAGGCAGCTGCTTTTGCGTATTGTTTCCAACCATGAGGCAAACGGGATGGTGGGCCTCCTCGTGGCAGAGCGGCAGGGACCTCTAGTTCTGAGGAAGCTAAAAAAATGTGTCCCTGGCCACAGTTAACTCCACTCTGCAGCAACTGGTGCATAAGGTCCAAGATCTGAACCATAAGTTCGATCTGTTAACTCCAAGGGTTGCAGCTCTAGAGACACAAGTGGACTTAACTACTCAGTCAGTAGCCAGATTGGAGGAAAATTTAAATAAAATGATGGATGTCTCTACAAAACTAATCGGGAAACTACTTGGTTACATCAGCATTTGGAGGTCCTTGAAAATCAGGTATGGGAACAGAACATCAGGATCTTGGGTCTCCCAGAGTCGGCTGAGGGAAAGACCCTTTGGACCTTGCCCGTACCTTTCTACCAGATTATTTGACTTTACAGAGGAGGAACCGCCATTGTCCCTGGAAAAGGTTTATAGACTCACTCCTCGCAGAGCACAGAAAGGACTTACTGGTCCCCGTACTTTTGTTGTGGTTTGCTCTGGTGCGGGGGACAGGGATCACTTACTGGCTGCAGCACAAAGACGAAGGCAGCTTAAGTACGGAGAGTCAGACTTACATATCTTTTCTGACCTATCTTTTGGTACCAGGCAATGGCTTAAGTCGTTTGATGGGATCCGTGCTCGTCTGCATCAGCTTAAGGTCCATCACCAACTTCTATACCCAGCCAGGCTGCAAGTATCATGGAAAAATAAAATTTATTTATTCAATGAACCGAAGATGCTGAAAAAGTCCTGGATACTATCGAGCAGGAGAGTCATAGGAGAATGAGGATACTGAGACAGCGGGAGAGCGACTGTTTCTTTGGACACAATCAGACTTTGTAACATATAATCATCTTTTCCTGTACCATCTAGAGGATCAAGATTTAACCTATTAGTTAATTATGGGCGGTATATAATTTTGGGATTGTTGGTCTTAGAAGTAGTGGGGGGTTCTTATTGAACATTTTTTGGTCTCAACATTTGACTTTTCTATATATTCCTTGGGACTATGTTCAGAACTGCTATATATGGACCTGTACTCTCTTGACTGGTTGGTTGTATTATAAATGGAACCCTGACTGCCTTCTTTTATAGCCCATTTACCACCTGAAATACTAATGTTGTTTTTCTTGCAGGGGTTCTGAATCCAGTTGAATATCTGCTATGTTCTCAGTATGCAAATCTATATCTAGGGAAGGGAGAATGGGGTAACTGTATGTCTTAAAATAGGGGCATATATTAATGTGATCTGGAGCTAATGTTTTTTGTGCGTTTGAAATCCTGCATGGGGAGCTGTGGACCGGCTGGCTCACACACTGGTTGGTTCCTGTGGAGGGACTGACTGGTGGAGAATTCTTCCCTCTGGGATTCTCCCTGAGCTGTAGGCTTATGGATTTTCTGATTGTTTGAGACTGGCTAATTCCCCCATGGGATTTTAAGAGGGGTGGATTGTTTCAACTGCATTGTTGTCACTTAACTATTGCTATTGTAATCTGTCTATACCATTCACCTGTGATTGCTTGCTTTCTGTAAGTGACATCTTGCTAGAAATGCTCAATAAAAATATAATACAAAAAAAAATCAGGCAATTTAGTCTTTAGAATGTTCACTCGATGCCTGATTGACTGGCCATTTTGGTGGGAACAGACAGTTCTCACTATCTCCCAGAAGCCATTAGCGACAGTCCCTTAGAGCTCCTGGACTCCTCATTGGCTGTGGCAGGGGTTAAAGGTGGCTAAAATGGCTGCTGAAGTAAACAGTTCAGTGCAGTTCCATCTTTCAGTTTATTTTGCAGCCACACCATTTGATTTTATATTTAATTCCCCCCACAGTCTAATAGCAGCCCCTATTCCCTGTCAAACAGCTGCAGCGTTAAATAAAATAAATTAGCCGGCCCATTGACACTTAGGGTTGAGGTGCTGGACATCATACCTCGCGCAACGCCGGTGACCCCAGTTTGGGAATGGACTCGGATCACTTGGGGACTGGCAGGGGTGAGGAAGGATTGAGCATCCCTAGACAGCTCTCATTCCTCACAGAGCGGGATAGTGTGGTGCGCTGTTTGACTGACACCCAGCAGCAGCTGAGTGTCAGTGTATATGTGCCGCCAGAACGGGTCGGGCTATGGGTTAGAAGGCATAGAATCAAAGCAGGGAAGCAATTTGGTAACATTATGAAGATTAGAAAAGGGAATTTCTTGATTACTGGGTGGGTGAGGAAGGGATCTAATATTCCAATAAGGAAATGCACTTACAATAATTTCAATATGATAGTTGGATAAAGAAGCAGAGAAAATAAATCCACATTGACGAAAGGGTTCAATTTATTTATTTTTTCTTTTTAATATGGTTAAAATTGTACTTTAATGTATATATATTTCATGGTTCAATGTACTTCAGTGAGATTGCTACATGATTTTATATTAGTTTAAATCATTTCTTAAAGACAGGTTGTAAAGGCAGAGACATGATTTAATTGAGTTTCCACTTTTTTTCATATACTTGTGGAACAGTCTGGAGAAGAAATGTACTACATGAACTTTAAAAGAGGCTTAGTCAAACTTGCTATTAGAATGGAGTATATTCACCTGTAAATGAGAAAAGAAATCAATTGTAAGTACAAATATGTAACAAATTGTGTCCTGTTTCCAACAAGACAACTATATCTGCCTATTATATGAATGGAATTGGTGCTTAAGCTACTAAGGTCTTTACCGGCTAATGGTAGTGCTGGCCCAGATGGTTTCCATCCTAGGATTCTCAGGCAGTTTGCCTCTAGTCTCGCTGTACCTGTAACCAGACTCATCAACCTCTCCATCTGCTCTGCCTCAGTGCCTTCAGTCTGGAAGGTTGCCAGGACTATACCTATCTTTAAGAAAGGGGACGTCAGGATCATGTCTAACTACAGACCCATTTCACTCCTGCCCACTCTCAGCAAGCTACTCGAGAAACTTGTTCACCGTCAGGTCTCTGCGCACATTCTTAACTCCAACCTACAATCCCCTATACAACATGGTTTTAGGGCAGGGCACAGTAATACTATTGCCCTTACTCAGCTGACCAGCGATATAAAAAATAATATGGACAAGGGCCTGCTTACTGGAGCTGTCTTCGTTGATCTCACCGAATCATTTGACATGGTGCATCACCCACTTCTTCTGTCTAAGCTGAATACTCTTGGTGCCTCTGACTCTGCCATCTCCTGGTTGAACAGCTACTTTGACAATCGGTCTCAGGCTGTATCGTTTGGTAAGTCTATCTCCTCCCCTATCCCGAGTACCCGTGACATTCAACAGGGTTCAATTCTCGGTCCTCTACTTTTCTCCCTCTTCATTAATGATATCCCCACTCCGTCTCCTCACATTAACATTTTAATGTACGCAGACGACCTGGTGCTTTATTCGTCCTCCAAGTCTTTTGCTGACATTAATCTTCATCTCTCCTCCGCATTTCAGACCCTTCAATCCTGGTTCTCATCCAACTATCAAGTCATAAACATATCCAAGACCCACGCCATGCTCTTTGGGTCCCACAGAAAGGTGCCCACTGAGTCCTCTGAACTCCTGGTGCGCAGCTGTGACGGGACTGCAGTGTCCAACACTTCATCCTTCAAGTACCTAGGGATGATGCTTGACCCCATACTTGACTACTCAATGCATGTTAGCGAGGTGTGTCGCCTGGTCAATGACAAAATTGGTGCGGCCTACAAAGTGCGCCACTCTCTCACTCCAGCTGCCAGGATCTCTGTGGCGCGTGGGGTTTTACTTCCACAACTGCTTTATGCTCTGCCGGTGCTTTCGCATGCTAACATGGGCGTCCTTCGGAATTGGGACACGTTTTACAACAGTATCTGTAGATTTGTCCTTTCTGCTCCCCGCCTTACACATCGCTGCCATCTCTATTCTGCCTTGAAATGGCTGTCTCCGGATGCCCTATGCTCATACTCCCTAGGCTGTTTTGTTGACTCCTTAACCAGATCACCTCGTCCTGCCACCCTGGGGGACATGTTTACCCCAGTCTCTCACTCTCGCTCCCTCAGGTCCTCTACATCCCTGTTACTATCCACTCAGACCTGCTCTACGAAGATGGGAGAACAAGCCTTCTCATACCTTGCTCCTAGGTTGTGGAACTTTCTCCCTTGCAATGTCAAGAACTCCTTATCCCACCTTACATTTAAGCATGCCCTATTTTCCCACCTCCTTGTCTCTGGAACCTGTGACTGCTCTTAACTTCTTTCCCGTCCCTCCCCTTGTCTCTTCTCTCGTCTTTTACTACTTGCTCGTGACTTACCCACCCACTTGGAATTTCCGTTTGTCTTGAGTTCTGCCTGCCTCCCCCCATCCACAGGCCTGATGTTTGTGTCTGTCATGTGATCCTAGCCTAGCATGTTACCTTGGATATCTGTGGTTAGCTGAGCAGTCTGGACTGCTCGCTCCCAGCCAGGTGACCTGAATGTTTGCCTACTGCCAGCTGTAATTAATGGCATGATACACTGCTGGTTGCTATTCATGTTTCGTATTTAAGGCAGTCCTCTGTTATGTATTTTGTACACAGTTTCATGGCACTTACCTGATTGATTGTTTGTACCACTGTTTGATTTTGTACCCTGCTGTATTTGAATTAATGTACTCTCCCAGGTCGTGCCTGAAAACAGGCAGGTTATGTTGCTTGGCGCACTTACCCAGTCACCAAAAGCAAATAAATAAGTTAAAAAAAAAAAAAAAAAAAAGAATGGGGCAGGCTCCACATCCAGGTGCAAAGCTGCCTCCATACAGGTGGAGCACAGCTGTTCCGCCCATTACATGTTTGTGGGGCCTGGGGAGAAAAATGTGAAAAATGGAGCTGGTAGGCTCCAAGATGGCCCAGGTGCCCAGAACCAGAGAACAAACCCTCATAGAAGGGCTGGAGCCACCTTCCCACTCTGGAAAAAATGTAAATAAAAAATAAATAAATTAGATATCCACCTGTTGCTGCTACCGTTTCATGCACTTCTCTGGTGGAAGACAGGTAGTCATTAATATTCATAATGCTCATTAATATTTATGAGACATTCTTTAGCACTCATAGGCACTTTTTAAATTTATTTATTTATTTATTTAAGAATTTTACCAGGAAGGCATACTGAGCAGTGTACCACTCGATTCCAGATGCACCCTGGGGGAATAGGGATAGGCAGGATACAGTAATAGTAGAAGTTACACATGTACATGTTCAATTGCAATCATATTAGAGTAGTCAAAATCCTTATATACAAATAGCAAATATACAGACAGGGTGATATAGGTAAGGTAGCAACACGCACTGAATTACGTATTTACCCAGCAACCAACATCACACAGTAAGCAGGGTTGTCAACAATAGGGAGAAAAATGTAGCGGAGTCAAATAAACAACTGACAACAAGGCTGCAAGGGATTCAGCGGGGCAGGATGCAAGAGCTAGTGGTAGAGAATTGACTCTTAAGAAGAGCATTACATTGTGGAGTGCTGATGTCGTGTCTAATATCGGCCGACAGGGAGTTCCATAATTTGGGCATCCTGAAGCTGAAAGCAGCCTGTCCAGACCTGGTGGACCTGTGAGGGATGTGAAGTAGCTGAGAATCAATGTTCCTGAGTGAGTAGGTTGGAGGGGGAAGAACATTCAGGGTGGTCGCCAGGTAGGAGGGGAGGGACTGCAACCAGAATTTTGCAGTGGTTCTAGCACAGTGTAGCAATCTCCGATTGTGGAGAGAAGGGAGATCCAAGGACTGGTAGAGGTCACAGTGATGTGTACTGGGAGGGCAGTCCAGGGAGAACCGGCAGAAGGAGTTGAAGAGAGGGTCTAGTCTGGACAGGGAGGATTGAGGGGCTGCACAGTAGACTACATCGCCATAGTCCATTATTGGGAGGATCATCTTTTGAACGATAGCCAGTCGCGTTGGTAGGGGGATGCAACTTTTGTTACGGTATAATGCGCCTAACATGGGGTGTAGCTTCTTATGTATAGCATCAATATGAGCAGTGAAGTCAAGATGCTGGTCTAACCAGATCCCGAGGTATCTGTAGGAAGTGCAGACCTCCAGGGGGGAGCCTTCTAATGTGTGGAAAGTTGGGGAGGCTGGAAGGCGGGACAGTTTGGCCCGAGTGCCGAAAGTTTTGGAAACAGTTTTTTGGGGGTTTAGAAATAGTTGATTTGAATGGAACCAGCATTGGACGGAGTCAAAATCCTCCTGCAGGCAGGCTGCCACGGCAGTGGGGGATGAACCAGAGGCAGACAGCACCATGTCGTCTGTATACACGTGGATAGATGTATGAGGGCAGGCTGCAGGCAGATCATTGAGGAAAATAGAAAACAACAAAGGGCCAAGGATAGATCCTTGGGGGACCCCGCTGGTAACAGGGAGTGAGGTGGAGATAGCCAAGCCAATATGGACAGACTGGGACCTACCTGCCAAGTATGACTGGAACCAATTGGTGGCAGGCTCAGTCAGCCCAG
This sequence comes from Neoceratodus forsteri, assembly GCA_016271365.2. Taxonomy (NCBI): domain Eukaryota; kingdom Metazoa; phylum Chordata; order Ceratodontiformes; family Ceratodontidae; genus Neoceratodus; species Neoceratodus forsteri. The sequence goes on along the minus strand of CM057459.1, from coordinate 434,191,971 downwards.
CTTGTGCGACTCTGGACAGTAACAGGACATAAGAGACCGTGTCAAAAGCCTTAGCCAGGTCGATGAAGAGAGCCGCAGTTATCTCCACTTTATCCATGCCCGTGAGAATGGTGTCGGTGAGACGAAGGAAAGAGGTGGTGGTGGAGTGATTTTTTTCTAAAGCTGGCCTGGTAAGGGGTGAAGTAGGAGATGGAGTTGAGGTAGTGGGAGAGCTGGGCTAGTACAAGGCGCTCCTGTATTTTGGCTAGGATGGGGAGCAGCGATATAGGTCGGTAGTTGCATGGGGAGGAAGGGCCGCCTCCTTTGGTGAGGGGTATGACTGTGGCTTGTTTCCATATTGTAGGGATGGAACTAAGTCTGAATGACAGGTTATAGAGAGCGGCTAGAGGGTTGGCTATGGCTGGGGCAGAAAGATGGAGCATTTTGGAGTCAAGGCCCGAGGGGCATTTTCCTTTGGCTGGATTTAGTGACTGAAGTATTTTTAGTACCTCAGCGGGTGTAACCGGGCGAAGCAAGAAATAAGCAGGTGAGGAGACAGCTAGGGGAACAGGGGGAGGGAGTGAGGGGTGAGAGGAGAGTAGAGAGGATGTACTGTTGGTGAAATAGAAGTTAAACTCTGTGGCAACAGTGCATGGAGCAGTAATGATACTTCCATCTATATTGAGGGTGGGAGTAGGGGGTTGGGCCGGTGGGGTGAGTAGGGATTTCATTGACTTCCAGAATTGTGCTGGATGAGAAAAGTTATTGTTGAAAGCTGACTTGAAATAATTAGATTTGGCCTGTCGGATGAGTCTTGTGCAGGCATTCCTTAGCGAACAGTAGTGTTGCAGAGCCGTTTGAGTACCTGTTGCCTTGAAGGTTTTCCAGGCTCGTTCCCTGACTAGTAGTTGTTCCAAGAGGTTTGCGGTTACCCAAGGTAGGTGGGATCCTCTAACTCTGGATCTTCTGAGAGGCGCATGGGAGTCCCAGATAGCCAGGAAGTTGGACGTGAAGAATTTGAGGGCCTCATCCATGGAGGGAGCCCTAGGGATGTAGGACCAATCGATGCTGGAGAGGTTATTTAGGAGTGCGGTCAGGTCTAAGGATTTGTAAGCTCTGTTGTACAATGTGCGGGGGGGAAGGGGCCTTAGGTCTGAATATTTTCTGCACCAAATAAACCATGTGGTGATCACTGAGGGAGTCCGGTAGTAGGCCAGCGTTAGTTATACGATGGGGGTGGGTGGTAAGGGCCCAATCCAGTAGAGTATCCTTCTTGGATTTGTGGTTTAGGCGAGTGGGTTCCGTTATTTGTTAGGACAGGTTTAGAGCATTTACTTGACAACCTGCTTTGGCGGCTGTGCTGTCTAGCCAGTTCTGGTTGAAATCCCCAAGGATATGAAGTTCGCCGCCAGCCGCGAGGGACCTCAGGATGCCTAGGTGGTCTAGGATGATAGGCAGCGATGTGTCCGGAGGGCAGTAAGACCCTGCTTGTATATAAGGATCAAGTGCGATGTACTGCTCCTCACTTCCACCCTTGTTTCTCTGGACCCCAGTTAGCAGATTCAGGATCCAGGAGCACAGAGGGAGCTTTTGTTTTTATTTTATTTATTTATTTATTTGTGAAATCAGTTTACAACCTTTGAGCCAGAGGCTCGTTTCCAAAGGTACCTCGTCACATTGAAGACATACATAGAGTTTTAGGTTACATAGCATAGGTTTTAGGTTACATAGCATAGGTTTGCAAAACAATAGGTGTTCAACAGAGGCGCCATGTCACACTGAGGTCAGACAAAATACATTTAGGTTACAGGGTACATGTAATTGAGAACAGGTGTTACACAAGTTGGTATCAACAATTGAGCAATCTAATAGGTGTACAATGAAACAGCTGGCACTGGCCAGGTTAGACATAGGTACGGTGTACCGGGAAATGGTGGTGGGGATGGCTAGGTGGAGAGCCGCCCGGTGGGCGTTGTCATGAGAAGTCGAGGTGGAGGCTACTTTCAGAGACAGGAGCAGCCCGAGTGTTGAGGAGTTGGTTTCAAGGGTGGTTTTGAACTTGGAGATGGTGGTGGCATTGGTGATGGGGGCAGGGAGAGTTAAACCAGGATGGGGCTCTGTAGCAGAAGGACCTCTGGCCACGGCTGGTTCTTGATCTGGGACCATTAGAGTGGTCTTGTTGGATGACCGTGTTGCAATAGTGGGTGGGATCTTGTGGATGGATGCCGTTACCCCAGGGGGGGAGAGCCCGAGTAGGGTTTTTTTGTGAGGAGGCAGGTTAGATATCGGAGCCGTTCATCCAGGGTAAGGAGTTTAGCCTCATCATACAGTTGACAGGTGTGTGTGAGCCTGGGGGCACCAGTAATCAATCTGCAGGCTTTATTCAGGTTACGTGAATTTTTTTGAGTGCAGTCGTGTCGGCAGCACCATAGACTGGTAGACCATAGTCTACAAGGGACAAAACGGAGGACGTAACAGCGAGGCACGGAGTGCATTTGGAGAAGGCAGGTTCTATGGCGGAAGAGGATGCCAAGCCGTGTGTTAGTGGCAGATGTTAGGGCATCAATGTGGTTGTGAAATGTGAGGACTGAGTCGAAGGTAACCCCAAGGTATTTGTAGGCGCAGGCTTGTTCCAGTGGCTGTTTGGTACTAGGAAGATATAGACTGGGTGGTTGCTAGCTTTGTTTTGGGGGTGGGAAAAGAACATAGCTTTGGTTCTTTTAAGATTGATGACGAGTCTACGCTCCTTAAACCAAGCTTCTGCATTATTGAAAGACTGCTGCAGGGTGTCCTGAAGGGAGATGGGATTGCGGTGGGTGGCAAAAAGGACAGCGTCATCTGCATACAGGAGAATTTTGCCAGGGCATGCAGTGGGCAGGGTATTCAGATAGAGTGAGAAGAGAAGGGGGCCCAGGATGGAGCCTTGGGGGACCCCAGAGTGAATGGGATGGGTATCAGAGAGTATCCCATTGATTTTAACACACTGTGATCGAGCGGCTAGATAGCTTGTGCACCATGCTAGGGGGCCAGCTGAGAGACCAGTGTGGCAGAGAGCATTCAGCAGAAGAGGATGGGAGATGGTGTTGAAAGCCTTTGAGAGGTCGATGAACACTGCACCAGCTAGGGAGCTGGTATCCAAGGAGGAGTGTAGGAAGTTGGAGAATTCAATTAGGGCAGTGGTGGTACTGTGACCAGCATGGAAGCCATGTTGCTCTGGGCATAAGATGTTATGCTTAGCCAGGTACTCAGTGATTTGAATGGCCACCACTTTCTCCAGGGCTTTGGGGGGGGGGAGGATGGAGATTGGCCGGTAGTTGTTGGCCGACGACCTGTCACCCCCTTTATGAATGGGCGTGATTATGGCTGTTTTCCAAGCCGTGGGAAATTGTCCCAGGCAGAGCGATCGGTTAATTAGGCTGGTGAGTGGGGCAAGGACTTCATCTAGCACCAGCCTGAGGATACTGGGGTCCAGTGAGTCCACCACAGTTGTTGCAACAAAATGAATATGCGCTACTGCACATGAGTGGACCACTGCTTGCCTGCTCACACCGTTGAAGTGCGGTCATGTGGCAGTTCTGCGTCTTTGCTCCTTCGGACCTCTTTCACAAAAAAAACGCAAATGCTGGGGCCGGACGAAGACTGAACAGTCTCTAGAACTCCGGGAAATGGTGGTGGCACTGCGGGAACAATGGGAGGAGGCAAAGGCAAAACAAGGTAAGCCCCACGAGGGGGGAAAGGTTACACAGCAAAACAGGGACATAGAACAGAACTGAATGTCCAAACTGGATTTGAAACAAAACTAAGATCCTTTTGTTTCTCCAAATCTTGAGCTTAGATGAACCCGGAGACGTTCCCATACATTTCATATACCCCTTCCTCTCACTCTAAATCATAGGCCTTCAAAAATCTGTTGGTGATCACTGAATGTTGTAAGTCAAGAAATCCTTGGGAGCTGCAAGCAAGCCCAGGTGGAGTACAAGCAATCTATATTGCTGGTCCATGATGGAGGCAAAGAGTCAGTTTTACAAGGATCCACATTCCAGGCAGCATGAATGTGGACCTCCTGGGCTATCCAGTCCAGTTCTTGTTAACCAAACAGGTAGTCAAAAGTAGGCATGACTGTGTTTCAGAGGTGGTACAAACACTTTACTTCTGACACGTAGACTTGGAGAGTGCTTCCCTGATGCATCAGGACTTTATGGAAAAAGGGCTTCCCAAGACTCTAGGCACTGCTCTCCTGTCCGGCACCCTCAGGGAAAATGGACATATACATTCCCTGTAGGAAGCTCCCCAGAGTCTCTGGGCACAGCAAGCCCATCCAGCACACTCTGGGGAAAATATCTAGGCACCAGGACTCAAATCCTCATCACCAAGCAGCTCTCAATACCCTCATGCCTCAAACAGGGAGGGTGAACACCAGTGGTGCCAATACAGTCACTTTCAAATGTCAGGTAGAGTAAATTTCACCTCAGTCCCCATGGTCACAGATCTCTTCCTTTCCCCTTCAGATCTTGATCTATCAACCTCTGTCTTGTTCTCTTACTGGAGTGGGAGGGGAACCCCCTTTCAAGGGTACTTTTTAAATGGCAGCCACCATAACCCAGGACATAACCCTTACAGACTCTAAAAGAAACAGTTCAGCACTAGCAGCAGGCACTGTGTGCCTGACACACACCTCCCACCAACTGACAATCACCAGCCTGTGACCTACGGCTCAGGCTGCTGACTCCTTCCCCATGGAATGCCAAGTCAGACCAGCTGACCCAGTCCTCCGTGGGCATAGGCATACCCAGAGTTCCGTAGACACTCTTAGAGGAACAGATTTCCTTAGAGGGGCTACTTACATTCCTCCCTGATTTTCGGCAACCCGTGTAGGCAGTCCTCCCAGATGTCTGCTTCCTTTTGCTCTCCAGTCATTGGGGAAATCAGCTTCCATGCAGTGTATTGCCAAGCGGCTGTCATCCTGCATTGGATTCTGTTATCAAAAGCCCAGCTACGAATTGCCGGGTCAGGCTACAGTAAGACACACTACTAGGGGCATGGCTGCTTCTGTGGCTTGTATTCAGTTGGTGTCTGCAGCCAAAATTTGTAAAGTTGCTACCTGGAGTCAAATCCATATGTTTACTAAACTTTACAGTCTGGGATATGAGCTTTTGTATGAAAGCTGGGTTTGGTTTTGCTCTGTTGCAAGGTCTACTGACCTAGGTGGCTCCCCCCTCCGTTCTGTACCACCCATTCTGTTGGTACTGCCGTGTACTCATCCAATATGTATGTTACTATGTTGAGAAGGTATCCTCAAAGAAGATAGTTGCACTTGTAACCCCCACTACAAATGGGAGTTCCCGAAAAGTCTTCCTTGAGCTTGCCTAAACGCTCACTGCCAGGCTGGTGTTCTGCATTTTAGCAGTTTAAATGTATTGCCAGAGGGTGCCTGTATAGCCTCTGTGTACTGTCTCTTTAAGAGCTGCCTGGATTGCAGTCATAATTAATCTGAGAGGGAGCTCTGTTAGAAGATGTACTTGTTTGCTGATCATTTGTTAGAGTAGTAATAATATTGTTGTTTGTTCTAACCTGCCTTCTTTGCAGCATGGACAGTTTTGTTTGTTTCCATGATCTTGGTCCTGGACTGCAGAATGGGCCAATCAGTACATTTGGGACTCTAAAATGGAGCCTGCCTACAGGGGCTTGGTGGGCCCAAAACTTGTAGGAATTGTAGTTTAGGCCTTTTGGCGCCTAAAATAACCTGGAAGAGGAGCCCTTGTTGTGACTGACTGACAGATCAGCCAACCAAACCTTTTGGATCTTGGGGAAAGTCCCACACTGCTTGCAGTTTCAGTTAGATCTGAGTTGGGAAGTGAAGAAGTAACAGCGCGAGATAGTTCGAACAGCAATCCATAGTGGATTCACGCGAGAGAACTGTGGAAAGGCCTGAGTTTGGCCTGCATGTCTGCCTGCTGTTCCTGAGAGGGAACTTGTGCTTTTTTTGGACTGAATCTGAATTTGAAGAGCGAATTAAGCCACTGAATTGTTACCAGGCTTTAACCCGAAGAAGACTGAAGATTTGCTGAATGTGATCGGCCTGTCAAGACTTCCAGCTACCTCTGAACTCCCGGATTGTGCAGAGACTCTGTAATTGCGATCAGAGAGCCACTTGCCTGGTACAGTGGAATTCCCTTACATGTGAGTGTGTTGTGAGCTTATAGTGGATTGTTATTTAGTTCCCCACTGTGTCTCTGAACTGTGTTTTGCTTGCTGGAGGCTGTCTCCAGCTCCATGGACTGAATCGGTATCCATTTCCGTTTGCCTGGGCCCTGCTACACTGGCCCAGCCAGAATACCTGTTACGCAGAGAAAATCATCGATGAGAGACCAGCCTGGGGATCAGCTCCCTGCTCAATGCCTTGAACAGGAACAACGCCTCAGTGATTCGTGTGGGTCCTGCTTCTCTGGGCACTCCAGCTCAACAGGCTGCAATCTCGATTTCGTCCTGCCTGCATTCAGTATTGGGTATCATGAGTAAACATCAGGGTAGCTTCCTGCAACAACAGCTAAATCTAAAAGTGTTGTCATCTGATTGTCTTGTTACCTTTTCTTTCACGAACTGAGCCCTCTGGCTCTGGATTACAAATAGTGTGTGTTGTGCATGTTGCTTTCTTCCATCACACGGCCCCAACCAACTGCAACATTCCCGGCTAGCCCACCGTTTTTCTACCTGGGTACCCAGAGTGTGTGACTGTGTAGGGACTCTGAACTGCATGCATAACTGTCTGATTAATTTAGCTTTTAAGCAAATCAACCTGATTACGTCCCTCCCTTGTTCAAGTCCCCTGAATAAATCAGATTTAACTTTGTTTGCATTTAACCTGACTGTGGTTCCAGTTTGTGCCAAAAGTATTGTACTGTTGCTATTTGCTTGCTTAACCTCGTTTTACAGAGAGTCCCCAGGGTCAAGCTAGAGGAACCAGCCCTGGTGGTAAGTGCAAACAGTGTGGGTAATCGCTTGGTGAATAAGGGTCATTGTGAAAGTAATTATTGTATATTGTTCAGGCCACTAGAAGGGAAAGAGGTGGGTTTAAAGTGTTCTGGAAGGCTGTGTCCAGGTTAGCTTGACCACTAACAACCCTGACCTCTGGGTGGAGGCACCTGTTTCATTACCCAGGCCCCTTAACCTGCTACTAGCCAGGCAGGCAGGGGTAGTAGCCCGATACCGCCACCTAGGGGTTATATCTTGGAGGCTCACTGCTGGGATTTTGTATCTTCTAGTGGCCAAAATTACGAATTATTGTCAAACATAAATGGCTATCCCAACAGAAGTGGCTGTGCACCAGTTGGTGGGGTGGTGTGTGGGGCAAGAGATTGACCCCCATAATGCTGTGCTAATACTGGATATACCTATGGGCATTAGTAAGGACACTGTTGAAGGGGCAATTTCTAAAGCTGAATGTTTGAAAAAAGCTGTAGTGGTGGGTCGACAGGCTGATTTAGCTGCCCAAACTCTCATGGCCTTGGTGGAGTGTAGCGACCCCCTGGACAGTTCAAAGCTGCCCCAGACTATCACTCCAGAATGGTTCCCAGCCGCCATATAGGAGTGTCACCTCCCCACTGTCCGCACCCGTCCCATCACCGGTTCTTTCACCAACTTCTGTACCTGCCTCTGAGCCAGCAAGTAGTTATGGCCCTTACCGTAAGCTCAAGGTATTCTCTGGCATCTGCCCTACTCCTAATAGGGAAGTCGACCTGGAAACCTGGATAGACTCTGCTACTTTTGCGGTGCAAGACTGGCAATGCTCAGAGGCCATAAAAAGGGCCCGCCTGGGGGAAAGCCTCCAAGGACCTGCCCTACGTACTTTTTTGCTCCCTGAGATCCTCTGACCCTGACACCAAAGCCCAAGAGTACATAGTTGCCCTTGAAAATGTGTTTGGGGGCACCACTAGTGTTGAGGCCTTGAAATGGAACCTTAAAGATATTAGACAACTGCTGGGGGAATTGTTATCTGCCTACATGGATCAATTAGAGGGAATCCTACAAACCTTTTTTCGGAAAGGAGGCTGGGCCTCTAGTGAAGTGGACCAGGTAAGACTGGATCATATACTCTGCTCTGCCTGGCACTCCAGCTGGGTGTTGCTTAAATTGCAATTGCATTAAAGGAAATCTGTTCCCTTGCCCTTCCATGTGTTGATGAAGGAGGTACGGGAAGTTGAGAAGGGGGAAAGCTTTTCGGAGCCCTGCGCAGTCATAGCTGCTGCAACCCCTGCTCCAGGCGTGGGGTCAATCGCTGATGGCCTGGAATCACCACAATCACATGACGGAATCTGAGAACTAAATGTCAGCCCGGGGGGGGGGCCCAGCCAGAGAGTGACTGCCATGGATGCTCCACCATGGGATGAACTGCTGAGGGAGTTCAGAGAAACAAAAACAGTCTCTTTATAAAGGTTGCTCCTGCGAGTACAGGCCCTGATCCTTCTCCGACTGCATCTGCCATGGGAGTAGGGGTGCACACCCAGGCATCTCCTGCTGACAGCATCTCAAGAATTGATGTGTTGACTATGGAGGTGAGAGAATTGACGAGATGTCTCCAAGTGCTTGCCACACGGCAGACAGAGGTGGAGCCAGAGTTTTCTGTTGGTAATACCCCAGCCTCTGCTCCCAATGTCATGTCGCGGCCACACCAGACCCCAGAAAGCATATTTTGCCGTAATTGTGGGAAGGATGGGCACATGAAGAGAGAATGCCGGTCCCCAAAAGACCTAGATAAAGTTGCATACAGACTTCAAGGGGAGCTTCGGAAAGCAAGACAATGGCCGAGGAGCGGCGGAAATGACCACAGTGCAGGATTGAGAAATCCTAACTCAAATTTCTTTGTGTCTAAATCATCTGTCCAGGCCTCTGCTACTGCCTCTCCAGACTGGTCCAGAATAGTGGGTCCTTCAATGGAGACTTCTGTGACTGTCAATGGTATCCATGCTCGGGCTGTGCTCGATAGCAGGTTGCAAGTGACCATTGTGTTCCAGGACTGGTATGACAAACACTTATCTGATGTGCCACTACAGTCTCTGGAAGGTTTGCATGTGTGGGGCCTGAGCAACAAGTCTTATCCCTACCTAGGATATGTCCGGCTCAGGTTGTCTTTCCTTGCGACTGTAACTGGTGTAGATGAACAAGTAGAGACACTAGCCCTGGTGTGCCCACCTACGGGATTGTATATGATTCCCTTGCTCATTGGAACCAACGCCCACATATTTGGAAGACTAGCACAGTTGTGTCATAAAAAACAAGGGAAACAGACTGGGCGGGCACTGAGAATCCCCGCCCTGATAAAGAGAGCCTATAATGTGCAAAATCAGACTACCGAAACTGACGGAGATGAGCCGGTGGGGATAGTGTGGAAGAAAGATCCTGATTTTCTGGTACTCCCTCCCAATGCTCAGTACACCATTCAGGGAGAGGTTTGCATTAGAAAGGAAGTGAAAAATAAAATACTAATGGTGGATGCACCGGGTGATGGAAAGCTGCCAGAGAGATTATTGGTTAAACTCAGCATTTTGCCTGCCCATGCCTATGCACGACGAGTGGTGGTCCAGATTCAGAATGTGTTGGATCAGGAGCTCCAGTTGAACAGAGGGTGCACCCTAGCTACAGTACACTGCGCATACACTGGTTTATTACCCAACAGCAAGTACTCTGGGGAAAAGGAAAGAGTGACCCCGGACTTATTTGACTTTGGTGATTCCCCATTGCCAGCTGAATGGAAGGCTAGAATTAGCAAGAAACGCGCCCAGAGAGACCAAGTGTTTTTGTTAAAAGAATGGGATGTGGGGTGTGTCCAGGGTGCAGAGTATCACATATGCCTGCATGATGACCATCCATTTCGAGAGTAATCCCAACGCCTCGCCCCAGTGGACATAGATGATGGTAGGAGGCATCTGCAGGAAATGCTTGCTGCTGGCGTTATACAAGAATCAAGGAGCCCATATGCCTCTCCCATTGTGGTTGTGCATAAGAAGAATGGGTCCGTGAGGATGTGTGTTGATTATTGAACCCTGAACTGGCAGACCATCCCAGATCAGTACACCATGTCCTGTATACAAGATGCCCTGGATTGCTTGAATGGGAGCAAATGGTTCTCGGAATTGGATCTTCACAGCGTATATTACCAAATTCCGATGGCCCCAGAGGACCATGAGAAAACAGCCTTCATCTGTCCTTTGGGGTTCTATGAATTCCTGAGAATGCCACAGGGGATTTCGGGTGCCCCGGCCACCTTTCAGTGACTGACGGAATGTGCGGTGGGACATATGAACTTGCTGGAATGCCTAGTGTACCTAGTTGATGTCACTGTGTTCAGACGTACATTAGAGAGTATGAGACCTGACTGTTTAAAGTCCTAGACCGATTGGAAGACTTCGGCCTCAAGCTGTCCACTGACAACTGCCAGTTTTTTCAAACCTCCGTGAAGTACTGTGTGTGGGGCACATAGTATCTGCAGAAGAGATAGAGACCAATCCCAGTAAGGTTCGAGTCACTGACTACTTGGCCCCAGCCCCATAACTTGAAACTACAACATTTCCTGGGGTTCTGTGGCTACTACCGCAGGTTCATAAGACTATTCCAAGGTGATTTGCCCACTCCTGAATCTCACCCAGGGTTACCTCCCTGCCAACTATAAATACAAGAAAGGGGCTGTCAAAGAACCCAAGAAAGTATACTTCCAAACAGGTGAACCTTTTGGGCCCTGTTGGACTCCCGAATGTGAAGCAGCCTTCCATGAAGTCGTGTACCAGCTCACCCACATCCTCATCCTCGTCTATGCTGACCCTACCAAGCCCTACGTGCTGCATACAGACGCTAGTCTGCAGGGCCTAGGAACTGTGTTGTATCAAGACCATGAGGATGGTTTGAGACCAGTGGCTTTTGCCAGCAGGAGCTTGACCCCATCATAATGAAACTATCCTGTGCACAAGCTGGAGTTCCTTGCCCTAAAATGGGCCATTGTCGACCAGTTTCATGAGTACTGCTATGGGGCAAAGATATTGGTGAAGACCGACAATAACCCTTTAACCTATGTACAGACTTCGGCTAAGCTGGATGCTACTGGGCACTGGTGGCTCTCTGCTTTATCAGCCTATGATTATGCTGTCGAATACAGGCCAGGACTGAACCATATTGATGCTGATGCCCTGTCACGAAGGCCGGTCTCCAAGAGTGATTGGGTCAGGTTGTCTGAACCTGACATCCGAGCATTGTGCCAAAAGTTTGATAGAGATGAACAGATGTCTATGGACACAGTGGACTGTTTAGTAGATTGCTTGGGCCCTCCTGATACCTGCATTCCAGCTGCCTATTGCCATTTCTCTGCTCTAGATATTAGTGCACTACCACAGTTTGACAATGACAGCATCCAGTGGGCTCAATCCCAAGTTCCTATGATTCAGCCAGCACTTGATGCCCTGCGGGCGGGGAAAGATGTGTCCCAGTTGCGTTCCCCTGACTTGCGAACTGCCCTATTGTTTAAAGAAGGCCCCAGGTTGAAGTTACACAATCAGCTGTTATACAGAGAGACAGTGGATTGCAGTGGTCGAGTAGACAAGCAGCAATTGGTCCTGCCCACGGCCTTTAAAGATTTGATACTGAGGTCCCTCCACAATCACATGGGGCACTTCGGTATTGACAGAACTCTCGACCTGGTACGATCTCGATTCTGCTGGCCCAAGATGGGGGCCGATGTTGAGTACCATGTAAAGACCTGCAGTCATTGCCTACAAAGGAAAACCCCTGCCTCAGAGGGCTACCACCCTTGTCAGTATTACTACCAGCATCCCCATGGAACTGGTCTGCATAGACTTTTTGTGTTTAGAACCTGATCAGCGGAATATTGGCAATGTGTTAGTGGTTACGGATCATTTCACACGGTATGCACAAGCTTTTCCAACTAAAGATCAAAAGACCTCTACCGTGGCCAAGGGGCTAGTGGAAAATTTCTTTGTCCACTATGATGCCTCCCAGCGGATCCATTCCGATCAAGGCAGAGACTTTAGCTGACTTTCAATCAAAAAAATGCTCTCTTTGTGGGGGTGCAGAAGTCAAGAAACACCCCCTATCACCCACAGGGGGACCCGGAACCAGAAGGTTTTAACCGCACCCTTCTAGATATGCTGGGCACCCTCCACCCAAAAGACAAGCATAAGTGGAGCTAGCAGATGAGCACCTTGGTACACGCGTACAATTGCACCAAAAATGATGCTACTGGGTTCTCCCCCTACTGCCTCATGTTTGGGATGGAGGCCCGCCTGCCAGTTGATGTCTGTTTTGGGGTCTCTCCAGATAGGGTCTGAGCTGAAAACTACCTGCAGTATGTACAGAAACTGAAAGCCCAATTGAACCATGCATATCAACTGGCCCAGACAATGACCACTAAAAGAAATCTCACCAACAAAGAGAGGCACGACAAGAAAGTAAAGGCTCAAGAGCTATGGCCCAGAGACTGTGTGTTGTTACACAACTTGGGACTACATGGCAAGCAGAAAATTGCTGGTAGGTGGCACCATCTTCCTCATGTAGTAGTTGGAAAGTTGGATGATCTACCAGTATACAAGGTACGCCTAGAGAATCACTCCAAAGCTGTCAAGACCATGCACCGTAACTACTTGCTGCCTATCGGCCAAGTTATTATTAAAGCTGAGCCAGCAGACTTTGCCTCCCCTAAGCCGGTGACTCATGCTACTGCAAAAAAGAGACAGAGTCAACTTACCCCAGTAGTTACAGAGTTAAGGTTCCCCCCCCAGTGAGTGTGACAATGCCTATTATCCCTCCTATGAATTTAGTCAGCTGTTTCGAGGTAACCCTATGACTAATTGTGGGGATGAAGCTGGGCCTTCTGGACTGCCTAACCCCCCAGCTTCGTCCTTGGAGCCATTGCTCCCTGAAAGTGAGGTGCAAAGCATCACATCTGAGGTTGCGGACTCTCTGTGTTTTGTGGAACTGTGTGAATTGTCTGAAGAAGGGGCTGATGGTCTGAGTCTCCCTCGTGACACACCAGAACTTGAAGAACAGTATGAGAGTGCTGACAGACCCATTTCAGTGCCACAAAGCTTAATTGTGCCTAAACCTTCTCAAAATGAGCAACCTGGGCCCTTGTCTTAAGATAGTAATGAGTAAAGTGTTGTGGAACCAGAGCCTACAGAGCAAGGAGCTGACAGTGCTCCCAGTTTGGACATTCCCATCCATGCAGAGGTACCCCTCACAAGTGACGAATGCTCCAAAGTAAGTGCTGAAAGTACAGAGACTGTGGCTGCTTCCCCCAGAAAGACTGGCCGAGCTGTCAAGCCAGTACTACGCTTTAGTTATGATTCCCCTGGGAGGCCAGTGGATTTGCCTCTCATTGTGGTTCACAAAGGTGTTTATATTTCTCAAAGCTCACTACCCAAACTGAGCTTAATGGCCAATTCCAGGTTGATTGTTCTTCCTTCTCAGTATGGTGCCCTTGCCCTATCCAGCCCCAAGTTAGCTGATAGGAAAGGGCCCCCTCCTATATTATTTAATGTACAGGAAGTTATAACATGAATCAGTATTGTGATGTCACAAGTATGTTAATCATAGTGGAATCAGTATTACCTGTATGAAACATGCATAAGTATTGTCCTTATGGATATAGTGTCATGAAGTGTAGTGAATATGTATAGTAAAGTAATAAGTTTATGTTAACTGATGCATGATGGTACAGACTTGACGTGGACGCCAAGTTTTCTCCAGGTAGGGAAGGGTGTAACCCCCCTACAAATGGGGGTTCCTGAAAAGTCTTCCTTGAGCTTGCCTAAATGTTCACTGCCGGGCATGGTGTTCTGCATTTTAGCAGTTTAAATGTATTGCCAGAGAGTGCCTGTGTAGCCTCTGTGTACTCTCTCTTTAAGAGCTGCCTGGATTGCAGTCATAATTAATCTGAGAGGGAGCTCTGTTAGAAGATGTACTTGTTTGCTGATCATTTGTTAGAGTAGTAATAATATTGCTGTTTGTTCTAACCTGCCTTCTTTGCAGCATGGACAGTTCAGTTTGCTTCCATCATCTTGGTCCTGGACTGTCAGAATGGGCCAATCAGTACATTTGGGATTCTAAAGTGGAGCCTGCCTACAGGGGCTTGGTGGGCCCAAAACTTGTAGGAATTTTAGTTTTGGGCTTTTGGTGCCTAAAATAACCTGGAGGGGGAGCCCTTGTTGTGACTGACAGATCAGCCAACCGAACCTTTTGGATCTTGGGCAAAGTCCCACACTGCTTGCAGTTTCAGTTAGGTCTGAGTTGGGAAGTGAAGAAGTAACAGCTTGAGATAGTTCGAGCAGCAATCTATAGTGGATTTGCGCTGGAAAAGGCCTGGGTTTGGCCTGCATGCCTGCCTGCTGTTCTTAAGAGGGAACTTGTGCTTTTTTCAGACTGAATCCTAATTTGGAGAGCGAATTAAGCCACTGAATTGTGACCAGGCTTTAACCTGAAGAAGACTGAAGATTTGCTGAATGCGATTGGCCTGTCAGGACTTCCAGCTACCTCTGAACTCCCAGATTGTGCAGAGACTCTGTAATTGCGACTGGAGAGCCATTTGCCTGGTACAGTGGAATTTCCTTACATGTGAATGTGCTGTGTGCTTATAGTGGGTCATGATTTGGTTCCCCACTGTGTGTCTGAACTGTGTTTTGCTTGCTGGAGGCTGTATCAAGCTCCACGGACTGAATCCGTATCCATTTCCATTTGCCTGGGCCCTGCTACACTGGCCCAGCCAGAATACCTGCTATGCAGAGAAAGTCTTCGATGAGAGACTGGCCTGGGGATCAGTCCCTGCTCAATGCCTTGAACAGGAATGATGCCTCGGTGATTCGTGTGGGCCCTGCTTCTCCGGGCACTCCAGCTCAACAGCCTGCAGTTTCGACTTTGTCCTGCCTGTGTCCAGTATTGGGTATCTTGAGTAAACATCAGGGTAGCTTCCTGCAACAACAGCTTAATCTAAAAGTGTTGTCGTCTGATTTGTCTTGTTGCCTTTTCTTTCACGAACTGAGCCTTCTGGCTCCAGATTACAAATAGTGTGTGTTGTGCATGTTGCTTTCTTCCATCACAGAGCCCCAACCAGCTGCAATGTTCCCAGCTAGCCCACCGTTTCCTTACCTGGATACCCAGAGTGTGTGACTGTGAAGGGACTCTGAACTGCATGCATAACTGCCTGATTAATATAGATTTAAGCAAATCTGCCTGATTACACCCCTCCCTTGTTCAAGTCCCCTGAATAAATCAGATTTAATTTTGTTTGCATTTAACCTGACTGTGGTTCCAGTCTGTGCCAAAAGTATTGTACTGTTGCTATTTGCTGTGCTTAACCTTGTTTTTCAGGGGTCCCCAGGGTCAAGCTAGAGGAACCAGCCCTGGTGCTAAGTGCAAACAGTGTGGATAATTGCCTGGTGAATAAGGGTCATTGTGAAAGTAATTATTGTATATTGTTCAGGCCACTAGAAGGGAAAGAGGGGGGGTTACAGTGTCCCGGAGGGCTGTGCCCAGGTTAGCTTGACCACTAACAACCCTGACCTCTGGGTGAAGGCACCCGCTTCATTACCCAGGCCCCTTAACCTGCTACTTGCCAAGCAGGCAGGGGTAGTAGCCCTTGGGATAGTGCAACCTAGGGGTTACACACTACTTACCAGTAACAGTGGATTCCGAGAGAATCCAGTCCATAGAGCCACTCGGCACCCTACTTCTCGCCTTCTTTGTGGTGGAGTGCTGAGGTTTCCTTAGAGGATTACTTTTGTGGTCTACCTTCTGTTTTTGTGTCAGTCTGCAAGTTTCTGCTGCTCTCTTGTTCCCCCGCCACCATTACGAGTGGTCTCAGGAAGATTTTGGGCACGTCTTGGTATGATGTTTGTCCTGTTCAGTCAGTAAATTATATTGTAGCATTTTTTAGAACTCTATTTATTGGGGCAGAGCATGCAGCCATTAAAGGAAGAAGTGTTCTCCTTTAGCGCTGTCTTGGGGAACCCCTTCTTTTGTTATTTTTACCCGTTTTATGAGTCTGATTTGTTTAAAATAGTAACTCTTAGCTGGTGTTCAGCAGTACTGGTGTGAGCCTCATATAGATTGGTTATGGAAAACCTGAAAAAACAACCTGGATATGGTGGTGGGAGAGGAGGGCAGCAGGCAGCTGGGCTGAGCGGTGCAGGGAAGGTGGCAGTCACAGGAGATCAGCTTGATCCTGAATCCACATTAAAGGATGTGGTTCAGGCTGTTTTAGCACTTGAAGCTAGGTTGTTGGCCATGGGCAACAAGGTGCAGGACTTTAATATGCATCTCACAGTGTGCGAAATGCAGTCACTTCTGGCCCTTACAGAAGAAGAAGAAAGTGGTTGGTTCAGCTCTGCGTGCTGTCACTATCTTTACAGGCCTAATAAAAGAGAACAAGGAATTGTGGTTTCATTTAGAAACCATTGAAAATTAGAATAAAGGCTTCAAACCTTAGGTATCTTGGTTTGCCTGAATCTGTAGAGGGTACGGAGTCTATAAAATTTACTGGACAATGGCTGGGGTATGGATTATATCTGGATGCAGTCCTGAATGTTTGTGGAGCATACCGGATTACTAACAGGAACTGGAGAGAAGAGTTGGCTTTACTGTAGAGATTTCTGGTCATTTTGGCTGGAGCCCATGAAAGGGACAGGTTCCTGGATGCTGCAAGGAGGCAGGGCCCATCACGATAGATGATGGAACCAAACCCTCTGTCTAGTCTGACTTTAGCTATTTTTACAATTCTTAATGGCTCCCCTTTTGATGATGTCTTCTCCTAGGTGCATGGCTTGGTTGTAAACTAGGCTTCAGTCAGTCAGTGATTATAGTACATGTGAACCGAATAGTATATGCAAGGTGCTTAGATGCTTGAACTGATGAGTCACTTGTTATGATTTGATAGTTTTTGGGCCTTTCTCTGTATCCCACCTGTAGGGAGGAAGCTTAGTCCTGTATGTTAGAACCCACAAAAGAATTATGATATCAACGATTGTTCTGTATCCGACGATGAAGGAGTCGAGTAGAAAGACATCCCAAGAATATGAGTAGTAGTATGATCACCTCCTCCAACACCGGAGAGTGTGACCAGTAGCACGCAGGAGAGGAAAAACCCCCTTGGGGGGGAAACCTCTGAGGACTCATGGCTACTGACCTGCCCGTCCTTCTGGGCATACTAAAGGAGAGTAATCTTAAATATTTTAATTGGTTAATCTGAACCCCAAAGTTATAGAACCCAATCCAGAGAAACTGAGAACTGGAGATGTATCGAATCGTGACATGTCAGGTGAATAGAGCAGGCATCCAAGTAGTAAACTCCAAGTTTGAGAATCCATGAGCAGGCCAGAATGAAGTAGAGTGGAATCCATAGTTGATATGAATTTGAAGCGACAAACTGCAGATGGTGAAGTGTTCCAATAAGTGAGGATGACTTGTAATTATACGTGGAATGATAGAAGGCTTGCAGCAAGACTACTGACTGACTTATCCAGGTCCGGTAAAGTACGAGAGGAGTAGAGTATATCCTTAGGTGATGATATAGAAGGCAACGGCTGTAGAGCTGAGCTGGAATCTTGGCAGGCTGTAAGGGAAGTAAATCTGAAGCACTGGTGCGAGGTTAGGAAGCAGTCATGAAGTATAACAGGGCGAGTCCAATAAGTAAGTAAGTGCGGGTGGACCACGTAACTTAGGAGATGAGGTAGTAAGTAGCAATTAATGCACCAAGTTAGTCAGGTGATACGGAATAGAACGTGGCAGCTAGTTCCTTAGGTGAGAAGCGCAGCTTATTCGTCAGCTGGTGAGGTAAGTAGAGAGGCAGCTAGCTCCAGGCAACAGGAAAGCGCAGCCAGGCCTACGGAGGTCTGCTGGTAGTACTAGAATGTGGCAGCTAGTCCCTCGGGGGGATGCGCAGCTTATCGACCAGCTGGTGAGGTAAGTAGAGAGGCAGCTAACTCCAGGCAACAGGAAAGCGCAGACAGACCTACAGAGGTCTGCTGTTAGTAATAGAATGTGGCAGCTAATCCCTTGGTGGGATGCACAGCTTATCCATCAGCTGGTGAGGTAAGTAGAGAGGTGGCTAGCTCCAGGTAAGATGAACGCGCAGCCAGACCTTCGTAGGTCTGCTGGAAGTAAATAGAGTGGCAAGTTAGGATGCACGCTAGACCTTGTAGATCAGCTGGTACAGTAGGTAGAGTGGCGACTAGCTCCATGGAACCATGGAAGCGCAGCCAGACCCTTATAGTCTGCTGGTAAGTCGGTAGAGTGGCAGCTAGCCCTCGAAGGCTAGTGTGTGCAATTGGTCCCCATGTAGGTTAGCTGATTAGCATGAATAAAATGAGAGTAGAGAGCATAACCAGGCAACTAGTATGAGAAACAGTGAGATCGAGTTATACAGGTCGAGTAGTTCTAGCAGATGAGGAATGGCATTGTGCGAGCAATAGGTAACAAGTTGGAAGCCAGGGACCAGCACATGGGTCGGCAGCAGTAATAGTAGTAGCAGTCGATGGATGCATGCGCGTATATGTAGTAACAAGGAGTAGTACTTGTGTAATTGCATAAGGTACATAGGGGATGTAAATAACAGGGGAGTGGTCCGACCCCCTTACATGGTGTGGTTCAGGAATTCAACACTGAAAGTAAGGAAGCACAAATAATGTCCCACGTATGCAGACTCAGTCCTCGATCGAAGTGTAATGAAAGCTGAAATATGTAGCAGGAGGCCAGGGCTGAAGCAGATAGCAGCTAGGCTAGAGTATGGGTGCAATAAATGACTGGACTAGGCCTGTGAAAGAAATGCCAGAAGCATAGACCTGCATCATCCCCCCAAAACAAACTGGCACGGGACAGCCACGGAGCAGGCAGCAGTTGCTAGACGAATCCCAGCAGCATCAAAGACATGGCGGAAAATCCAGGTGGAAGCAGGTTTGAAATGGGTGCTCAATGAGAGGCAGGAGTGCAGCAGAGCAGTCCAGCAAGAAACAGCCGGGCAGGAGAAGACTGAATCAGGTAGGCATGCAGAGGCAAATCTAAGAGAGATAGGTAGTTGGGGAAAGGCATCCATGGAGGGGGAAAGCTAGGTTACAGCAGGTACGGTGCAGCAGGGAACAGGTCAGGAGATCGAGAGCAGGAGCGAACAAACAGAAGCCCAGCACGGAGGTGGTGGCATCTGACCGCAGCAGAGGATCTGATGGGCAGTGGTGCAGCTGCGCAGGAGTCATCTGGAGTGCCGAAAACGAGTATGCAGAACGCTGGAGCAAACGCAGGGATGCGGGCGGCAGGGCTGAGCGGCGGTTGCTTGAGAAAAGGGGGGCAGAGGCAAAGAAAGAGCAAGCAAGGAGCGGAAACAACGCAGCAAAGGAGCAATAGCAGAGGACAGCAAGCAGGCTACAAATGGGCACAGCAGCACAAGAACCAGGTACAGAAAACACAGAAACAATGGGGGGCGAGGAAATGGGGAAACAACACAGCAAACAAGCAGAAAAGTGGAGGAAAGGTGGGGGGGGGGCAACAAGAAGGGAGGAAGAGAGCAGCCGAGCACCAGCAACCGCACACAGTGAGTGCCACTCGCTCTAAGCAGAGTGGTAGTCTGGTGCTTGGCTGAAATAGGATGTGGGGGAGGACCTCTTCCCCCACATAACCACGGGCATGCGCCCTTCAATTATCTATGCTAATTTTGTACCTATTTTACTGGGGAACCAACTAGACTGGGTCCCCCTGTTAAAAGACAGATGCCTCTACTTTTGGCAGAGGTGGGAGACCCAGCAATGGGGGAAATTTCAAGGTATTCCACAAGGTATGTCCCCTTATTTGATGGAAGTCTGTAGAAAGTTGAAAGCTTGGCATGTTACCACTTTAGAACCTTTGCACAACATCAGGAAAATGGAGTACCAAAAAATCCTATGTTCAATGTGTTTTGTAGATTCTTGTCTTGTTCTGCCAGAGTCAGTAGTGCTTCCTGAGGTTCCTGGACAATTGACTGAACCAAGGGTCCCTCCTAAGGTGTGGGACTCTGTGTGGCTATGTTGTCATTCTAGAGTAAATGTTCGGAGGAATCAATTTCATAACAGTATTTTGGAGAGATCATGTTTAAAGAAGGGTTGTGGGGAGGATACTGAAACAATGACACATCTTTTTTTTCAGTGTGGGTATATCAGGGATTTGTGGAAGTTATTGGCATCTTCTTGGGGTACCCCATTGTTGCAGGATATGAATTATGAGACCTTAATATATGGACAGTACGGTCAAGATGTATGGAGGGGTTATCATAAGGGGACAACTCAAGTGGTGTTGACTATCATAAAATGGGTAATTTGGCAGACAAGATGTCAATTTGTGTTGCTGCAGAAACAATTACCTTTATCAGGCATGAAGCTCAAAATAGAGCAGGAAATTCGTATGGTGTATGTTAAAGAAAGAATTGCTTTATCGAGTCCTCTGATGCAAAACTGGTGGAGGGGTTGGGGCTCAGTTCCTTTTTTTACAGATTTCTGCCTGATCGCTATGTGATTGCTGGGTGTTATTGATATATTGGAAGATGTACTTCTTCCTGTTCAGCAATTGAGGGGGGTGGGATGTGGGGTGAGGTATATTCTCTGTTTTATGCTGCTTCTACTTACTGACTGTGACTGTGATAAGGTCTTTTGTGGATCACAGTTGTCCCCCTTTGAGTTGCTCCTGGGTTTTTTTTTGTTGTTTTTTTTTTGGGGGGGGGATCTGTATCATTTGTATGTTTGATGGCGGGGGTCTGAGGTGTTTTAGTGGGTTTGTCTTCTTTGGGTAAGTTGGGGTATATTTTTGGGCTACTGCCTTTGTCACATGATGTTTTGTATGTAATTCTGCTGATATTTGTTTTCTGTTGTGCTTCTTTCTGTATTGTTTTGAAGTTTTGTCCAATATAAAATTCCCCTACTCTTTTCGAGAAGTGCCATGGGATCTTTAACATCTACCTGGAACTACCAACAGAACAGGCAGATGGGACCTTGGTTTAATGTCTCATCTGAAAGACGGCACCTCAAGAGTGTAGCACCCCCCTCATGATGCACTACAGTGACAGTATTAGGATTTAACCCAGGTACCTGGTGTGGGGATAGAAACCACAGCCTTCTGATCTTCTGGCCTCAGAGGCGAGTGTGCAACCTGCGGAGCCACTGACACTGCATGCAAAGGTAAGAGCCACAGCCTAAACTTTGAAAAATGTGATACCACCCCCCATTCGCCTCCCAGTTTCCGTCGCCCCGAGTAACCACACTCTGTCCCTACTGTGCTTGAAACCATCAACAGTTTTAGCACCTACCATCTCAGCTGGTTGATTGTTCCATGGGTCCATCATCCTTTCTGTAAAAAAATACTTCCTCATGTCCCTCCTAAACCTCTCTCCTGTCAGTTTCCACTCGTGCCCTTGAGCTGTTTCTCATGCTAAATAATCCCCCTCAATTCACGCTGTTTATTCCTTTCAGGAACTTGAAGGTCTCTTTCATATCTCTCCTCTTTCTTCTGGTCTCCAGTGAGTACATGTTCAGTGCCTTGAGGTGCTCCTTGTAAGACCTGCCCCATTGCCTCTGCATCATCTATGTCACCCTTCACTGCACTGTATTGAGCCTGTCCTTATCTTTCCTGAGGTGAGGACTCCAGAACTAGTTACAGTACTCCAGGTGTGCCCTCACTGAAGATCTATAAATGGGTAGTATTACCTCTTTCTGTAAAAAAATACTTCCTCATGTCCCTCCAGTCATGGCCCCAGGGCGGTAAACTGGGTTAAAAATTGGTTGAATGGCCAGCCCACTGGCACAGCAGTTGGATTTCTGCTTGCAACGCTGGTGACCCGGGTTTGGAGCGGACCCAGGTGCCAGAGGGCCGGCCAGGGGGAGGCAGTCTGAGGAGCCGGTGGACTGCTCAGCTCCTCTGGGGGAAGAGAGGTTTCCTGGCTTGGGAGTGGCCTGACCTCTGGTGGAGGCCAGGAGGTACAACAGCCCCAGTGCCTAAAACCGATGGGGGGCGTGATGGCTCGGCATAGGCCCATGGCATCGCATGGCATGTCGCACTCGGTGTACATTCACAAAAATATGCCGCCTGGGGCACTTACCGATGTGAGGGCCCGACAGTGGGTGCTCCCCCAGCTAGCCAACCACTGCAGAGGTCCCCGATGAAAACTTGATTCCTTGGGAAGGGGGGTATAGGGGATCTCCCTCCCATCACCACCTCGCCTGGGAGGTAAGCTAAGGCTCCATGGGGGGAGACCTCGGGCGGACAGGAAAAGCAAGCAAGGGAGTTGGGTACAGCTCTGGGTAGTGGGGGGGAAAAAAGAAAGTATAAAAAAAAATTGGTTGAATGTTAGGACACAAAGGATGGTTATTAAAGGAGTTCAGTCTGTAGAGAGGGAGGTGACCAGCAGGGTGCCTCAGGGATCAGTACTACTGTAGGTCCAGTCCTCTTTAATGTCTTCATGAATGACATTGCAGAGGAGCTGAAAAGGAAGGTATGCCTCTTTGCAGATGATACAAAGATCTGCAATAGGATCGACACTCTGGGGGGTGGTGGAAAGAATGAGAAGGGACCTGGGCAAGCTGGAGTAGTGGTCAGGTATGTGACAGCCAAGATTCAATGCAACAAAGTGCAAAATTATGCACTTAGGGCATGGGAACCCGAGGGAGGAGTACTCAGGGAGGGGTACTGTTGGCCACCAGACAGGAGAGGGATCCAGGGGTGATTATATTTGAGGACCTAAAGGTGTCCGGACAGTGTGAGAAGGTGGTCAGATGGGCCAGCGGGATGCTGGGGTGTATAGGGAGAGGCATCACCAGCAGGAAAAAGGAGGTGGCGATGCCACTATACAGATCATTGGTGAGACCTCATCTGGAGTACTGTGTCCAGTTCTGGAGGCGGTATCTCAGAAAGGATGTAGACAGGGTGGAGGCAGCCCAGAAAAGGGCTACTAAAATGGTACAGGGGCTGCACCACAAGTCATATGAGGAGAGGCTGAAAGAGCTCAATATGTATTCGCTGGAGATGGGGGGGGGACATGATAGAGAAGTTCAACTACCTTAAAGGTACAAATAAGGTACAGGGGTGTATACTCTTGAAACAGTGATGGAAATACCATGAAGACCATTACCAGGGCCGCAGTAATGGGGGGAAAGTGGGGAAGTTGTCTGGGGCCCCAAGCTCAGGAGGGGCCCACCTGAGGAGCTGGCATTACCCCTGGCATTAGCTGGTTTGGGGCCCATTTCAAGTGACTTGTCCAGGGCCCCAAAATTCATAGCTGCAGCTCTGACCATTACAGCGACAAAACTGACAGTTTGCTATAATGGTCTGCGGTACACCAACACTGCTTTCTCTGGTGATTTTGCCCCTTCCCCGAAACAACTCTGACTCAGGGTTGATTATCTTAAAATGCAGGGGGTGTGGGGGGCTCTGCAGGGGGCAATGCCCCCTGCAAAAAACACTTTGTTCTACTGATGGCACAATGCCGACTGTCGGCATTTTGCCACCGCTGTAATGCCATTCTACAAATGTACTGTTGATGTGGCTTGGTGGAACCACAGTGGGGTAGCATCTTTAAAAAAAGAGGATGGACAAGAACTAGGGGACATGATATGAAGTTGGAGGGAGGTAGACTCAGGGGTAATGTGAGGAAGTACTTCTTTACAGAAAGGGTGGTGGATACTTGAAACAGCCTCCCTGCAGGGGTGGTGGGGCCAAAAATGGTGGAGGAATTCAAAAATGCATGGGATAGACATAAGGGAACCGTAGAGGCAGGGAAGAAAGGTTAAGCCGCAGATCATCTATGGTCTACAGTGAAAATAATAGGCAGGAAGAATGGGAAGACTAGATTAGCCAGGCGACCCTTATCTGCTGACAAATTCGATACACCCCAGCATCATATTTGCCTTACTACAGGTCTTGTTGCACTGGTTTGACTGTTTGAAGGTGTCACTGATGATACCTGCTAAGTCCCATTCCTCAGCTGTAGTGCTAAGTCTTACCCCACCCATTCAGTACTCTGTCCTGGGGTTTTGGAATTGAATTTCAACAGCCAAACCTTAGACCACCTCTCTAGCCTTTGCAGATCACTGCATTTCCCCGATTCCCTCTTTACTACCCACCCTCCCACAGAGCTTAGTGTCATCTGCGAAGATTCACATCCTGCCTCAGATTCCTTCTCCAGTGTCACTGATGAACATAATGAAGAAGAACGGGCACAGGACAGATCCCTGTTGTACCCAGCTCATGACTATCCTCTCTTCTGATTTTACCCCATTAACCACAGCCCTCTACTGCCTCCCCTTTAGCCAGTTACCTACCCATCTTACTACGTCCCTAGCTGCACCCATATCCTCCATCTTCTTTAGCAAGTGTCTGAGGCACTGTGTCAAAAGCCTTGCTGAAGTCAAAGTTGAGTAAATCCACAGTATGGCACCTAGCCAGTACCCTCATCACCTAATCAAAGAAAACATCAGGTTCATCTGACAAGTCCTCCCTGCCACATACCCATGCTGTTTACTGTCCTGGAGATCACTGCTCTCCACGTAGTCCAAAAGGTCCTCTTTGACCAGTGACTCTACAACAGAGGTAAAACTGACAGGTCTGTAGTTCCTCACTTGTTCCTTATCCCCCCATATGGAGTGGAACTACATCTACCACCCTCCAGTCCTTCAGAACTACCCCTGTCTGTAATGAGCTATTGAAGAGTCCTACCAGGGGTTCAGCCAGTTCCACTGCCAGGTCCCTGAGCACACTCAGATATATCCTATCTGGTCCTCGGGCCTTATCTATCTTTAGGGCTGATAGCCCTTTCTGGACCCTTTCTCTTCTAAATACTGGATGCCTCATTTCCTGGACCCCCTTTGTGACCGCTTTGTCCTCCCTAGTAAAGACAGGGCAAATATAATCATTAAGGATGTCGCCTTTTATCAGCTGAGTCTTGTGAAAAGTTGGGGCTTATACAAGTTGCAGAGGATGTGGTGGTATGTCATGCCATTGACAGTCCACGCTACATGCTACTAACTAAGGACAAAATCCTGGAGTTGTATGGGGATGTCTTCAGGGGGCTCAGATGTCTGCCGAGAGAATATCATCTGGAATTATACAATGGCAAGAAAAAATCTTGAACTCTGATTGGTCAGTCTTGGACTGAACCCGTGATGTTATCCCAGTACATCACGGCTCTACTCTCATCATGATGCTGCTATGGAGCTTGATCTCTTTTTTTGCATCTCCTCTTAAGAAACAAAAATATTTTTCCACACTAACAAAAACATTCTTTAAAATTATTTTTTTATTTTATACATAACAACGAGCCATTGTATAATAGCAATAAAGCCCTCCAGGGTGTGTGTCATTTGGGATAACGTCACGCCTCAGTTGTTGGACGCACTCAGCCTGCGACCTCGTGCCCAACCACCTGAGGCGTGATGTTATCCCAGCACGACACACACCCTGTCAGGCATTATTGCTTAAATAAACCCTGAAATTAAACCAATGCAACATGCTCCTCATACAGTAGCAGTTCTTTTAAAGAAAAAGCTAAAGATATGGATCAGTCTTATAGAAATGGGAGCCCTGAAGAAAGTTACAAAACCAACAGACTGGATCAGTAATCTGGTCTCTGTAAGCAAACCTGGAAACTCAGCATTTGTATAGACCCGCTGCATCTCAATAAAGCTCTCAAGCGCTTCCATTACTCATTACCAACTATTGAAGTAATATTACCCAGACTCACCAAGGCAAAAGTATTTTCAGTGCTGAATGCCAAAAATGGGTTTTGGCAAGTAAAACTGGATGAAGCAAGCAGTTACCTGGCAACCTTTTGGATTCACTTTGGCAGATATTGGTGAATGCGTATACCACTTGGCATATGCCCAGTCCCAGAGGAATACCAGTGATGCTAACATGAACACTGGAAGAGCTCCAGGATGTGGATGTCATTGGTGATGCATCTTGGTGTTTGGGTGTGGGGGCTCCCTAGAAGAAAACTACATACTAACATACTAAAATGCCAGCAGAATAGGCCTAATGGTCTTTCCTGTCTGCTCGTTTGGTCAGCCCCCACCCTGGGAGCTGACCTTGCTGCCCCCCTCGCCTTCTCTGGCTTCTCCCTTCCCAGTTCCGGATATTCTTGCTGCACTGGATTTTGCTTCCAGAACCCTTCCCCTGTACCTGTCCCACCCCCTCTTGAACCCCTCCACCATCTCTGCCTCCACCAGCCCCTTGGGCAGCACATTCCATGGCTCCACCACCCTCTCAGTGAAGTAGCACCTCCTCCTTTCTCCCCTGAATCTTCCCCCTCCAGCTTCCACCCATGCCCTCTAGTTGCCCCTCCTCCTTCCTTCGAAGCACCCTGACTGCTCCTCCCCTATTTACTCCCTTCATGTACCTGAAGATCTCTATCATGTCCCCCCGGTCCCTTCTCTCTTCCAATGTGTACATATTTAGCTCTTCGAGCCTCTCCCCATAGGTTCTGTCCCCCAAGCCCCAAATCATTTTGGTTGCCCTCCTCTGGACCCTCTCCAGGAGTTTAATGTCCCTCTTTAAGTGTGGCCTCCAAAACTGCACGCAGTACTCGAGGTGCGGCCTCACCAAGCAGTTATACAGAGGGAGTATCACTTCCCTCCTTCTAGAGGTGATCCCTCTAGCAATGCATCCCAGCATCCTGTTGGCCTTGGCTGCTGCCCTCCTACAAGTCTCCGAGTTGTCCATCTTGACATCCACCACCACCACAACACAGACCATGATTACAATCTGATTGCACTGGTAAAGCGAGCCAGACATGTAAATCTCAAAATGAACAAGAAAAAACTGAGACTGCACATGTCAACTCTGCCCTACATTGGACATCTTCTTACGGAAACATAGAAACATAGAATTTGATGGCGGATAATGACCACTTGTCCCACACGGTCTGCCCATTTTTCCCTGCCTATCCTATCTTATCACTGCAGACCCTACTTGATCTCCGCTACCCCCGTTTCCCAACTAAGATCCCTTTGTGCCTATCCCATGCATGCATGCATGCAAGAAACCCACCACTGCTTTTGCCCTCACCACCTCTGCTGGAAGGCTGTTTGAGGCATCCACCACTCTTTCAGTGAAGAAGTACTACAAAAGGTTTAAAGCCAGATCCAGAAAAAGTATGAGCAATTTAGGATTTGTCTAAACCAAAAAGTGTGAAGGACGTACGGTATTTTCTGGGATTTGTCTACTATCAGTCCAAATTGTTACTTTGTCTCTCAAAGGTTAGTGAGCTTCTTTGTAGACTGACAGAGAGAGGTTGGATGATATTGGGAATGACAACAGCAAGAGGCATTTCAGCAAATCTACAGACATGTGACAAACCAACCTGTTCTGAAATACTATGACATTACTAAACCAGTGACCATTCAAAGTGATGCTACTGAATGTGGTCTTGGAGCAGCATTATTGCAAAATAAGCAGTCTGAGGCCTTTGTCTCTTCAACCCTTTCTTCAACAGAGCAAAATCATGTGCAAGTACAGAAGGAATGCCTAGCAATTTGTTTTTGCATGTTACAGATTTGATCACGGCATTCTGGGCTGCAGAGCTGGCCTCAGACTTTATGGGGCCCGGGGCAGAGGTAATACACAGGGCCCCCTATAACCGGCAATCAGCAGTATCACCCAGTAAATACATGGGTGGGGTTTCTTGTAATGGAAAGCCCTCACTTACTTCTGAAAGCACTGAACAGCATCACAGAGGGATGTTAGGAACAAGTGAACCATGCAGCGGTTTGGGGCACCACCAACACAGAAGCAGCCCATTGAATTAGAGTAGTACCTGAGATGGTAGTTCACTTGTGCCTAGCCTAACACCCCTCTGCTCAATGGAGTCATAAGTGAGGGCTTTCCGTTACAAGAAAACCCACCCCTATATTTACTGGGTGGTTTTCCAAGCTCAGGTATGTATAGTGTGCTTTTAGCTCTGGGAGTACAAACCTGCAATCTTGTTTCAGTGCTGCTGTTCTAACCGCAACACCACATGGCCTCCTAAACCCAAATATAACACAGACGCATTTGCATGATTGAATCCCTGGGTCAGCTGTTGATAGATAGCCCTAGTCCTAGCCAAATAACTTGATCTCCTAATATTATTCTGTTTCCCGTATTCTTTTCTGGTATTCTTGGCTAAGGCCCAGGGCTGTTCTGCACTAAGTTCCAGTGGAGTCTCCTCCCCTTCCCCTGGTGTCCACGGTCCACTAGTACGATCTGGATCATGGATGCCACCCCCTCTGCACAGTTTGTGTCCCACAAAGGCCTCTTTCGAGATTAAGTGCTGGAGCCTGGATCCATACTTACATGTCTGCAGACCTGGAGTTATTCAGTACTCACCACCAGGACAGGCAACACCCGTCCACACCAACACAGCACCACCTCAGATTTTTGGCAGAATGCCCGGCCTAATCTGGGCCTTGCCCCCTGTCCCCTGATTCAATTTGATTCCTCCTCCCTCACTGACTCCAAAATCCTGGCAGCGATCCTGGGCAGGATCGTTCGCGTGGTGGACTGTCTCCAGCTCAGTCGACAAAAAGGAGACCCCTTAGCCCTGCCATGTCACCGCCCATCCAACCAGCTGATCACTGGGTCCACACACTC
Source organism: Neoceratodus forsteri (assembly GCA_016271365.2). Lineage (NCBI taxonomy): Eukaryota > Metazoa > Chordata > Ceratodontiformes > Ceratodontidae > Neoceratodus > Neoceratodus forsteri. The sequence continues at coordinate 434,163,366 of CM057459.1, read as the reverse complement.
CTCTGCAGCAGCACATTCTCAGATCTCTTCTTTCCTCCAAGTCCCCCACATGATGGTGACATCGACATGCGCGGGTCCTCTCCTTCTCAGCTCGGCTCCACCCTCCGCTCCACAGCCTTTTTGGTCTGCCCTCCATCTAGATGCTCTGTTTTGAATGAAGCTGGCAATGGCATAGGCTGGGTCGCTGGGTCACTGGCAGCCAGCCAGCCAAGAAGTGTCGGAGTGCCCGTGAACAGATTGCATTGCTGACACCGGCACCGTGCCTACCCCAGGCATGTAAAAAAAGAAAAAATACTGGGGATTCTTGGAGATAAAGAAAGAAGACCCCCCCAAAAAAAACGCTGGCATCTCACGTAGGCCCCCTGCAGCATGGGGCCTGAGGCAGCTGCCCTGACTGCCCCCCCGAAGGCTGGCCCTGCTGGGCTGTGACCACATACTTGTCAACACAGACTACAAATCCTTAGAAGCTATCTTTAAAAAATACCTGCTATCAGCACCCAAATGTCTCCAAAGAATGCTACTGAAAATCCAGAAATATCACTTGGATTTACAGTATAAAAGAGGTTTGCAGATGATTCTTGCTGACTGCAACCCCTAGGTGGCGCTATCCCAAGGGCTACTACCCCTGCCTGCTTTGCTAGTAGCAGGTTAAGGGGCCTGAGTTCTGAAATGGGTGCCTCCACCTGGAGATCAGGGTTGGTAGTGGTCAAGCTAACCTGGGCACAGCCCTCCGGGACACTGTAACCCCTCTTTCTCCTCTAGTGGCCTGAACACTGTACAATAATCACTTTACTAATACCCTGGTACACCACACAAGTACCCACACTGTTTGCACTTACCACCAGGGCTGGTTCCTCTGGCTCGACCCTGGGGACCCCCTGTAAAACAAGGTTATACACAAGCATAGCAACAGTACAGTACTTTGAGCACAAACTGGAACCACAGTCAGATTACATGCAGAAAAAGTTAGATCTGATTTATTCAGGGGACTTGAACAAGGGAGGGGCAAAATCAGGTTAATTAGCTTAAAGATTATATCACTCAAGCAGTTATGCATGTGCTTTGAGTCCCCCCACACAGTACACCTCTGGGTACCCAGGTGGAGAAGAGATGGGCTAGCCAGGATTGATGCCCGGGGTTGCAGCTGGTTGGGGCCCTGTGATGGAAAACACAACATGCACAGTACACAATATTTGTAATCTGGAGCCAGGGGGCTCACTTCGTAAAGGAAACTAAACAACAAGACAATCAGATGACACACTCAGATTAAGCTGTTGTTGCAGGGAGCTACCCTGGTATTTACTCACAATACCCAAGACTGGACACAGGCTGGACAAAAATCGAGACTGCAGGTGGTTGACCTGGAATGCCAGGAGAAGCAGGGCCCACATGAGTTGCAGAGGCATTGCTCCTTTTTAAGCGTGAAGCAGGGGGCTGATCCCCAGGCAGGTCTCTCTTCGATGGCTTCTCTGTGCAGTGGGTAGTCTGGCTGGGCCAGTCTGGCAAGGCCCAGACCGCATGGAGACAAATTCGAATGCAGTTCATTTTGGGCTGGATACAGCTTCCAGCAAGCAGAACACAGTTCACACAGTGGGGACTAACTCATGACCCACTAGCAGCTCATAGCACATTTACATGTAAGGGAATTCTGCTGTACCAGGCAAAGTGCTCCCCGGTCACAATCGCAAAGTCTCTGCACACACCGGGAGCTTAGGGGTAGCTGGAACTCCTGACATGCCGATCGCATTCAGCAAAATCTTCAGTCTTCTTCAGGTTGAGCCTGGCCCACTTCAATAGCTTACTTTAGTCACACAAACTTGGATTTAGTCCAAAATAATTCTCTTCTCTCCCTCTCAGGAGCAGCACACCGACATGCAGGCCAAAAACTTAGCCTTTTCAGAGTTCTCCCATGCGAATCCACTCAAGATTGCTGCTCAGAATCACTACAGCTCCTTCTTGTTCAGCTTCCAGCTTAGATCTAACTGAAAACTGTAAGCAGCCCGGGACTTCCCCAAGATCCAAAAGATTTGGTTGGCTGATCTGGCTGTCAGTCAAAGCAAGAGCTCCCCCTTCAGTTGTAAAAAAGGCGCAAAAAGTTCAAACTACAGTTCCTACAGATTTTGAATTCAGACAGCTCCTGTAGTCCGGCTACATTTTAGGTCCCACCAGTACTGATTGGTCCAATTTGCAGTCCAGGACCAAGATAGTGGAGACAAACAAAACAGTCCTTGCTACAAAGAAAGCAGGTTAGACAAACTACATTATCATTATAACTCTAAATGATTTTCAGTATATAGTTACATCTTTCAACAGAGCTCCCTCTCAGATTACTTATGCTGCAATCAGGCAGCTCTTAAAGAGACAGTACACAGAGGCTATACAGGCTCTGGTAATCACATTTAAACTGCTAAAACGCAGGACACCAGCCTGGCAGTGAGCATTTAGACAAGCTCAAGGAAACATTTTGGGAACCCCCATTTGTAGGGGGGTTACACTGACTTTCTCCTAGATAATCAGTACCACAAAAGACTAACTGAGGAGGCCTTTGATTATGAGATTTTTGGCACGTAGCAGGAAGGATTTTTTTCAAAGAGCTTTAGCAGATCAACCAAGCTGAATTCCTTTGTTTGACTGGTCAGTGTCTTGTCTGAATACAAAAACTCACCCAAACTGATGCAGCATTGCAAACACTCTAAACAGTCTTCTGTCAGGGTGTCCAGACTTAAAGAAATATGTGCCACTTAACATTTCTAAACATTGGACTTACAGGTAAGAACTGACTGTATAAAATGGTGTGCTTGCTCTTCAAAGGCAGCAGGATCATCATATCTAAAGACATGCAGCCTGAAATGGTAACTCACGTACACTGCAGTCATATTGGTACAGATGCATGTCCGCGTAAGTATTGAGATGTTCTGCATTGGTTAAACATGAGCAGTGAGGTAAAGGACTTCATTTACACCTATTATTGAATGTTGCAAAGACACAATGGATACTGTTTACTAGTAAATCTAAAATTGATCATACAAATTTGACCATTAAAGCTGTAGATGGAACAGAAATGTGTAGATCATCTTTTTATAAATATTTGGATGATTCCTTGAAGTTTCATCTGTATGTGGAAAAACTGTCTGTAAAATTAAAGAACTTGTTTTTGTTTTTTTTATAGAAATAGGACTAGTTTTAGTCTTACCATACGTAAACAACTGGTTAATTCTCTGTTCTTTTCATACATTAATTATGGGGACTGTATGTGTGTGTGTATATATATATATATATATATATATATATATATATATATGTATATATAAAGCAACTGATACAATCCTGGGAGTGCTTGATCCATTGTATCATAACACCCTTAGGTTTGTCACTGGGCTTCCGTGGAGGACACACTACTGCAGCTTATATGCAGCTGTGGGGTGACAATCCTTGTCTGACCAAAGGCAGACTCATTGGCTGTTTTTTGTTTGCAGATTGATTTTAAAAACATTACCTAGTTATCTGCTGGAACCTGTACATCTAAAATGTGTTAGTACCTATGCAGCATTAAGATCATATGACCTGCTGCAATTTTTTTCTACCTAAGCGTAAAACTAATTACGGTAATATTACTTTAGCAAGTACTGTTACACGAGTTTGGGTTTCTATCCATAAAAAAATTTATTTAACATCACTTTTATCCTGTGCAAGTTTTAAAAAGTGTATTAGATGTGATTGCTATGGATGAACAATTGAAACCTGTCTTTATTTATTTATTTAGCTTTTGTTAACCGGGTAAGTGCACTAGCCATAAAATGACTATTTTCAGGCAGGACCTGGGAGAGTACAGACATGCAGAAACTTAACAGGATAACAATTTATAAGTGCTTTACATACAATGAGTTAAAGAGGATACAATATATCGGAACACACAAAGTAAAGCGCTTTACATACAATGAGTTAAAGTGGATACAATATATCAGAGACATACAGAGTAGACCATTCATAAGTTCATAGGTGCCTACCTATGCAATGAATAGAGAGGAACTTGGACAATAAATTATCAGGTGACATATCATATAAACAGAACAAGGTACACAAAAACAGGTAATACAACAGGAAGAAATAACCATTGAGAGCAGGGGTTGTCATTAAGGAAAAGGTTGGTAAGTGAGGAAAAGGGGAGCAAGCCATGAAATTAGATTATATGAGTATATGTAAGTGTAAGGGAAATGCCTGCAGTGCAAGATTGTATATGGGCAGGGAAAGGGAGCCGGGACAGGCTGAGGCAGTAAGAGGGTTATATAGAGGTGAGGAAATACTATTGTATGGCAAGAGACATCAGTCATTAGGTAGGGTGAAAGCAGGAGTAGGTATCAGCAATCAGCAGATTTGAGTGCAATTTTCTCTTAAAGCATGTGTGGGAGCTAGAAAGTCTAATGTCGAGGGGAAAGGAATTCCACAGCTAGGGAGCCACATGCTCAAATGCAACAGTTCCTTTCCTAGTGCGGCACCTCGGCAAATTCAGAAAGGATTTATCGGCTGATCGTAGACCATGGAGTGTGTCCTGAGGAACAAGCATAGCTGCAAAACACCTAGGGGTTTGATTTCGAATTATCGAATCAATAAGAGAGCCAAGGTAGTATCTTCTACTAGCTAATGGAGAGAACCAACCAAGATAATTATAAAGTTGACAGTGGTGTTTAAACCGAGGAGCAGAAGAGGCATAGCGACATATGTTATTATACTTAATATCCCATCTGAGTAGGTCAGTTTTATGAGCAGCCCCAAATAAGGGAGCCCCATAGGTTAGGGTGGGGAGCAGAATCACCCTCGCAATGGTCATTTTAGCCAATGGCATGAGCATATAACTAGTCTTATATGCAACACCCAGTTTGGAGTTGACAGCTCTGCAAACAATTGTACATGAAGATTAAGATCAAGAGAATGATCTAGCAGGATGCCCAGGTACTTGAAAAAGGTCACACATTCCAGTAATTGACCTTCTAAGTCCTGCACCGTTAGTGATGTTGTGCAAGCCCCTGAGCTTTGTGGCTGATCCAAGCAGCATGGCTTTAGTTTTGCTAGTGTTGACAGCCAGTTTGTGGTCGTATAGCCAGTTTTGGATATTGCTTTTTTTTTATAATTTCATTTTTATTGAGTTTTCAGCATACATAGTTGACATATCAGACTGTTTACAGTATCCAGCATTTTGGATATTGTTAAAGTCAAAGGAAAGGGTTGTATTGATAGTGTCTATATTAGTAGAACTTGCATAGATGACAGGATCATCTGCATACAGAATAGCAGAGCAGGATTTTAGAGCACCTCCAATGTTATTTATGTAAAGAGAGAATAGGAGTGGCCCTAAGATGAAGCCCTGAGGTACATCAATGTTAATGGTGATACTGTTCGATACAGAGGAATTAAATTTCACCACTTGAGTTCTATTTGTCAGGTAGCTTTTGTACCAGTCAACAACAGAGGAGGAGAAATGCAGGTGTTGAAGCGAGGAGAGAAACAAAGTGTGATCAACAAGGTCAAAAGCCTTTGTGAGGTCAATAAAGACAGCACCAGTCAGATTGCCAGTATCCATTTTGAAAGAGTGTCTGTGGTGAATTTAAGGAGTGCAGTCGCTAGTGCTATGTCCTTTCCTGAAGCCATGTTGGGTATCCGAGAGCAGACTGTGCTTAAGTAGATAGTCAGTTGTCTGAGTTGCATAATTTTCTCCAGGATTTTGCTCAGTACCGAGAGTATGGCAATTGGTCTGTAGTTCATGACAACCTTAGGATCCCCTTTTTTAAGTACAGGTGTGATCCGAGCAGCTTTCCAGAGGTCAGGGACCATTCCACCTGAAAGTGATAACGTATAAATTTTGGCCAGCGGTAATGCAATAAGGGGAGCTGCAAGTTTCAAGAGGCGGGGTTCCAGGGAGTCTGAGCCAGAGTTGGTATGATCAGAGTTGGACCTCAGGAGCTTCAGGACTTCCTTTCTAGACACAGCCTTAAAATAGAATGGAGGAGTACAGTATAAGGAGGCACAGGGGACAACACTTCCAGCTTATCCAGACAGGTTCCTGATGAGGAGTGGGAGGACACTGCAGTGGGATTGAAGGAAGAGGTATATTGGGAGAGATCAGAGAAATGCAGGTTGAAAGAATTAGCTATGGTTTGTGAGTCATTGCAATGCACATCATTTATCAGCATATCACCAGGGGTAGTTGACTGTGTAGGATCCTAGGAAGGATTTGATGTGTGTCCAGAATTTTCTGGGATCATTGGCCGAGTTAATCAGTAGGTCTTTACAGTACTTGCTGTTAGCAGCTCTGACTTGTCTTTTACATGAATTCCGTAGCACACGGTAAGCATTGAAATCTGTTTGCTGGCCTGATGTTTTGTAGCGCTTCCAGAGTTATCTCAAAGGTGCAAACTTTTGAGCAAGTCTTTTTTTAGCCATCTTGTTTGTTTACCCCCTCACTCTCCGGGTGATCTTTGGGACATGTTTACATTGAACCGTAAGGAATTTAGTGATGAAGAGGTTAAGAGCATCCTGAGAACAGTGTGATAGATAGATCTCCGACCAATCAATTCTGGAGACATCATACAGAAACACCTCATGGTCTAGGTGAGCAAAGTTTGTGAGAGTGATGAGACGTGGTGGAGGAGATGGAGGTGCCCCCAAGGACAGGATGCAGAAAGTAGGAGAGTGGTCAGTTAAAGCATCAGCAAGAGTACCAGCAGCTGAGATATGTTCGATCCGGTTTACCAGCACCCAATCCAATAGTGTGCCTAGTGGTGATGAAGACAGACCTCTAGTTGGCACTGTTACCATCTGATGCAGGTTGTAGCTATGAGTCAGAGATTGAAGAGAACTGAGAGCTGCCCCAAGCCAGTTTAAGTTTAGGTCCCCTAAGATGACAACCTCATTATGATTAAAATGCTGAGAGGTATTTTCCAACAGGTACTCTAGACCTGCAGTCCCTCCAGCTGGGGGGTTATACGCACAGATAACATGCAGTTTCTTGGCTCCCAATGCAAGGGTAGCATGCAAGTATTCACCTACTGATTGAGCATCCGGGATAGCGAGAAGAGAGACAGTCAGATTATTTTTGTAGTACAGAGCAACTCCACCACCACGTTTGTTCGATTTCCTGTCCCTTCGAATAATAGAGTAATTTGGCAGGGAGCAGAGGGAGTCAGTAATCGATGGTTTTAGCCAGGTCTCAGTCAGACAGAGGATATCAGGATTGTACAGTTTGACCCATGACTCCAGTTCCACGAAGTGACACATCAAACTTCTTATATTCAAGTGTGCAATTAACAGCCCATGTTTGGACATACTATGTATGTCATCTGCTGGGAAGTAAGCATCTAGTGGTCCAGGATTTGTCTCTGTATCCCCAGATAGCAGAATGGCAATGATGACAAGGAACCACAGCCCCACGTTTAGAAAAGGATGGGATAATGCAGACTTGTTTCTTAGTTTCCTAAACATATAGAGAGAACGGTAGGGACAGCCCTTTTGGTAGAGAAGAAGATTAGTTTGTAGTATCCTTGCATTATAAACAATAAGATTGGAGAAAGTAAAATCATAGTGCTCGGTCCTAGATGTATTTGCACCATCCTCATTCCATAAGGATAGTGTAATTCTGTCAAAGCAAAGTAGGACAAGAAAAGTTACGAGGGCAGCCCCCAGACAGCTGTTGGACATGGTGTGACTGTTGGTAAAACATTGGTTCAACTCATGACAGAGGTCACCCAGGGTCACAGCTAGGCAGGGATTGACAAGAGGCTTGACAAGATGATTACATGTCTTAATGATGATTCTATATGTATTTGTATGTATCATATTTTGTATTATATGTTTTGTTTCTTATTTATGGATGCAATTGTAAATGAGAGTTTACTCGCTATTGCTTGCCAATAAAATTAGATTTTTTTTTTTTTTGATAATGCAAGGCAGTATTCGTCAAATTCCTGCTAGGTAGGACTAAGCCCCTGTTAATTGGCTGTGTCTACAACCCACATAAGATTGCAATTAATGCATTAAAGGGCCTTATAGCAACAATTCCTAGTCTGCCTCAGTGGGAGAAAATAGTCCTCAGGGACTTCAACCTCCACTGGGGACATGCAAAAAGTGACATAAAATCCAGTTTACAAGAGGTCAATCTGACCCAGCTAATCCGTGAACCCACAAAACTGAACTTAAAGTCAGGAAACCACACCACACTGGATTGGATCTTCACTTCAAATCCTAACAGTTTCAAACTGGCTGGCACTTTTGCGGACTCCTTAAGCGACCATAACCCTATTTTCGTGATCTGGAAAAATAACCAGCCCTCCCTTCCCCCAGAACCTTTTTTGCTCTAGACTACTCAAAATTCGATACATGTTCCTTCCTCGGCACTCAAATAGCAGTGGACTGGATCCAAATCAAGCTAGCCCCCGGTATAGATACAGCCCTTGATTTCTTTATCAAAAACTTCCTTTCAGCCACTAATAAGCATGCCCCCTTAAAACAAATTAAAGTTAAAGAACAGCATTACTGGTGGCTGACCAGACAACTGAAAAAAATTAATGAGAGAGAGAGAGAGATAGGGCATGGGCAGGTTTAAGCCTACAAATATGACCAAGGACTGGGTAAACTATAGAGAGCTTAGAAATAAGTGTAAAAGGGATTTAAGAACTCCAAAAGACAGTACCTCCAGAATTTGCAGACTGAGTATCTTTTGGACCCTAAAAAGTTCTGGTCACAAATTAATACTCTCCTTAAGAGGCGTGCCACACAGAATGAATGTGATATTGTTGTTGATGATGTCTGCCACTTGAACCCGCAGGACTCCACTAATGCATTTAATACATTCCTCACTGACTAGGGTAAATTCAAAACCAATTCCTGTAGCTCCCCTTTCCCCTGCCAGGATTGCTGATAAGACCCTCCCCGTCACCTAATTTCCACTTCAAACCTGTGATTGAATCCGAGGTACTAAAGCTGCTAAGGAAAATTAAGACAATGGGCTCCACTGGGTACGACAAGCTCAAGCCCAGGCTACTTGCAGCCCATGTCATCTCCACCCCGATCACTTGTTTATTCAATAGGTCACTGTTAGAAGGCAAGGTCCCCAAAGTGTGGAAATTAGCCCTGGTCACCCCATTCCAAAAGGAGGATCATGTGAACTGGTAGAGAACTATAGACCAATATCTATCCTCTGCACTTTGAGCACAGTGTTAGAAAGAATTGTTTATCAGCAAGTCCAAGATTACAGCTGGCCAGGTGGTGCTGAGGACTGAGGCGCTGGACACCACACCTCATGCCACGCTGGTGACCCGAGTTTGGGAACAAGCTCAGGCGCCAGGGGTTGGTGAGGGAGAGGATCGAGCATCTGATGGACAGCTCTTCTCTCCCTGGGGAGGGATCTGGGGTTCTCCGGAGCAGTAGACACCTCTGGTGGTGGCTCGGGGTACAGACTGCAATGGAGCATAGAAGGGGAGGAACATGGCGGACGTCGATGGCTCCTCCGTCCAGACATTATTGCATGTCCAAGTTCCTGGGGATCTAAAAAGCAGAAAAAACCCTCCGTGCCTGATAGGCGATGGCTCCCACAGTACCCATTGCCACACGTCCACTACCGGGTCGCTGTCTCTGCCCCCTCTGCCTCTCTGCTGGCCTGACCAGTGCTCTAGATTCTAGACAGAGCACCAGTAAGTGGAGGCGGCCCTACCTCAGAGGGTTCAGAGCTGGGGGGATTGTTGATTCAGGATTGGTGGAGGACAGCTACCAGGAGCAGGACCTTGCAGACAGTAGAGCAATCCAGTGCATTGGGGTGCCTGAGACAGTTCAGGTTCGGTGATGAGAAATAAAGTCTACCAAAAAAAAAAAAAGAGTCCAAGATTACATTGAGCAGCATAACCTACTTACAGAACGGCAACATGGTTTTAGAAAAAATCATGGCACCAGCACTGCACTGGTTAGCCTCACAACAGACATCTTATCAGCCCAAGATAATGGCCTACAAACTGGTGCAATCTTTATAGACCTCACCAAGGCCTTTGATCTGGTGGATCATCAGTCGCTTATTACGAAACTGAGATCCCTTGGTCTTGATGTTCTCTCAGTACGATGGTTCACGGACTACCTACATGGTAGATCACAAATCGTTAGATGGCTGGGTGCTAATCCTGACATATGCCCCATCTTGGACGGAGTCCCCCAGGGTTCAATTTTGGGACCTTTTCTCTTTTCCCCATTCATTAACAAGATGCCTAAGTACTGTGGAGGGCCGAAGGTGACCCTATACACTGATGATGCCGTGCTGTATAGATCCTCACAGGATGCCACCCTACTTAACCATCTACTCAGCAAAGACCTCATTTTGCTCAAGAATTGTTTCCAGTCCAATAGGTTGGTGCTAAATGGTAAAAAGAGCAAGGCAATACTATTTGGTCCTAAAAGCATTGGCCAGGATAGGTCACACCTATTATCTCCACATCTTTCTAACGGCTCAGAGATTGAGGTAGTTGACTATATCAAGTGCTTAGGGGTGTATAGAGACCAAGACTGCACATTTAAGGGTCATATTGATCAACTGACCAAGACATTAAACCAGAAGTTAGGTATTCTATACCGCCTGAGTCCATTCCTCACTCAGGAATCCAGATTAAAGGTAGCCACTGGTACGCTCCTGCCCACATTGTTATACAGGGTTCCGATACTGCACTCATTTAGGATCTCAGAGTTGCAAAGGCTGAGAACCCTGTACCACAGGGTTGGACACTTTGCCATAGGGGCTCCGCCAATGGAGCACCACTGTAATGTGTTACTTTCACTAAACAGGCCTTCTTTCGAGGGCAGATTAGCTTATCCATCTCTGTGCCTTGCCTATAAACTCCATCCAAGAAATGCCCGCCTCCCCCAGCCTTATTGGCATGGTAACAGCCAAATGGACTGGTAGAACATTATTGTCCTCTGATTGACAGCTTCTCCATGTCCCCAGGGTCAGGATGTCCCAAGGGCTCTGGTCATTCGCTGCATATATGCCGCCGCTTTGGAATGATCTCCTAAATAGTCTCCAGGAGTGCACCTCCCTATGGAGCTTTAATAAGGGCCTTAAGACCTCCTTTTGGAACTGAGTCTCTGCTCCTGCTACCACTGAGATTAAGACAACTCGTATGGGCTGCTATTATGGCTATGTCAGACTTTTGGCAGATTATTGCTCCCATATTGGGACCTTTACAGAATTCTGTTGTACTGTGAAATTGGTACTGTTTTTGAAAGTATTCATAAGTATTAGTTCAAGACAATAGCTTGCACCAACATAGTCTTGCCATTTAGGACCTATGTGCCATATTGGAACCTCGGCATTGCATAATATTTATCTAGTCTGTTTTTAAATGCATCCGTGGATTCACCACTTACTATTTCTAGTAGTAATCCATTCCATACTGACACTACCATCTGATTAATACAAGATTGCCTTTTGTTGGTTTTGAAGTGTTTGCCCTTTAACTAGTAAATATGTGCTCTAGTACACCTGTTTATATCTTTCTTTTCTAGACCCATGCATTCCCAGAGGTCTTGATTATGGAAGGCAGTGTACACCAAACAGAGATTGCCGTTTTGTCTCCGATATTTCAGGGTGTATAAATTTAGATGTTTAATTCTGTTCTCGTATTGTAAATCCTACGTATTGCTTATTTTTTTGGTTGCTGTCCTCTGGAGATCCCCTCGAGCAAATTCACATCTCTCCTGTGATAAGGTGTCCAAAACTGAACCCCATACTCCAACTGTGGCCTAACCAGTGTACCATTCAATGGAAGCATCTCTGAACTTTCTCTACTTTTACGTTTTCTTGTTGGCGTCAAGTGTAATTAACCTACCTGTTGTACCATCAGCTGTGCCCTTGATTATATTGTTTGTACTGTTCTTTATGCTTTTACTTTACTAAAACACCAGCAGAATAGGCCTAATGGTCTTTCGTGTCTGCTTGTTTGGTCAACCACCACCCTGGGAGCTGACTTTGTTGCCCCCCTCTCCCTCTCTGGCTTCTTCCTTCCCAGTCCTGGATATTCTTGCTGCACTGGTTTTTGCTTCCAGAACCCTTCCCCTGTACCTGTCCCACCCCCTCTTGAATCCCTCCACCATTTCTGCCTCCACCAGCACCCTGGGCAGCACCTTCCATGGCTCTACCACCCTCTCAGTGAAGTAGCACCTCCTCCTCCTTTCTCCCCTGAATCTCCCCCCCCCCAGCTTCCACCCATGCCCTCTAGTTGCCCTCCCCATCTTCCTTTGGAGCACCCTGATTGCTCCTCCACTATTTATCCCTTCATGTACCTGAAGACCTCTGTCATGTCCCCCGATCCCTTCTCTCCTCCAATATGTACATATTAAGCTCTTCGAGCCTCTCCCCATAGGTCCCACTCCCCAGGCCCCAAATCATTTGGGTTGCCCTCTCTGGACCCTCTCAGGAGTTCAATGTCCCTCTTTAAATGTGGCCTCCAAAACTGCACTGCAGGTACTCGGTCTGCTGACCTCACCAAGCAGTTATACAGTGGGAGTATCACTTCCTCCTTCTGGTGGTGAGCCTCTAGCGATGCATCCAAGCATCCTGTTGGCCTTGGCCACTGCCCTCCTACAAGTCTCCGAGTTGTTCATCTTGACATCCACCACCACCACCCCCAGGTCCCTCTCTGCCATCAAGACTTGTAGCAGTCCCACCCCCAAAGGGTGTACACTTGGCCCAGGTTTCTGGCTCCCAGGTGCAGTACCTTGCATTTCCCTGCACTGAATTTCAGCTTCCGCTTTCTAGACCACCTTTCCAGAGCCTCCAGGTTCCCCTGTAGGGCCACCTTCCCCTCCTCCCCATCCACCACCGCCCCCAGTTTTGAGTCATCTGCAAAGAGACTCATCTCACTCCTGATACCCTTCCTTATGTCAGAGACGTAGGCGTTGAACAGAAGGGGCCCAAGGTAGGCGTTGAACAGGAGGGGCCCAAGGACCGATCCCTGAGGGACTCCACTAATGACCCTCCTTGGGGATGAGACTATCCCGCCAACCACAACCCTCTGGGTCCAGTTCTGGAGCCAATTGCCTATCCATCTGATCTTCTGGTTCCCCACCCCATTTCTCCCAGATTATCCAAGAGGCCCCTGTGAGGAACAGAGTCAAATGCCTTGCTGAAGTCAAGAAAGAGGACTTTGTTCCTGATGTTTTTTTCAGTTATAACAGACTCAGCAAAACAGAGTGCTTCAGATCCTGAGATATCAACAGAAGTGTCTGGTGACCATAAAACAACCTCTACTACTGGTGACGTTTCAGGGTTGACACAGGGAATGCCTGATAGACAGCCAGTATGGAAGATGAAATGTTCTGAATGTGGCCGTTAACAGGGAGCAGGTCAACAAACAGGAACCACATGAAATAGTAGAGTCATGAAGCTTCCTGGCAATCTCAGACTTTGTTGTTAAGTAAAGAAAAAAAAGACTGCATTCAGGGTAAATATTTTAAGTTCCTAGTTTTTGAAGTCATAGACTTGTAGCCTGTCCCAGCAGCCTGTTTAATCAATCCATCAGGAAGACAGCTGTTACCAGAGTTGTAACTGATGTTTAGCTAGCATAATGCAACAGTGCCACCCTGTGGCTTACCTCAGTTAGCACAGGGTAACCCTGACACCTCATGGCCCATAATACTGTTAACATTGTTGTTCATATTTGCAGAGACCAACAATGTGTATTTTAGTTACCCTGAATCATGCCTACTGTTGTTCTTAGCATTTACCATTAAGATCTCCACCGTGAATGTCGATCAGCTTAGTAAGATTTTTGGAACGGTGGAGTAAGTGACTTGTGAATGCCAATAATGAGAGATACCTTCCCCCAATGTTTGCTCCAATGTCTGTTTTGAATAAATGGAGGCAAGTACTTTCAGGAAGACCTCAGAGTTTGGATAACGTGTTTAAGACTTTGGACTTTAAACAGCGAATGTTTACCTTATTTTTTTTGTTTATTTTGCTCCTCCTGGGCTCCCTGGAGCACCACCCTTTCAGGGTGCACACGCTTGTCCCCTCCGCCTGCCAGGCTCAACCCATGCTACCGTCACCTACATCCAGGCTCCCAAAAATCCTGTGACACCCCTCACAGTCCAGCTTATTGGTTAGGGTGTAGGGACAGTGCACTGGGTGGTCAGGTGGCATGGGGGGGACTCGCAGTAGGCCATCACCTGGGGCTGCCAGGGTGAGCCATTTCCCTGTTTCCTCCCTTCCCTCCTCCCCCTCCCACATCATGACTGTACATCACGGTGTTCTGGGAAGGATGCATGGCAGTATGTGGTTACCCGTGCCGTGAAGTGTGCCTCCACAGGCTCACCACAAGGAGCCTCTTGGGGTGCGGCGCAGGCCATACCTTCCCTCCCAGGGAGGAGAGCATCTATGTGGATGCTCTGCACCCTTCCTGCCAGTCTCCACTCAATTTGCCCCAGGTGTGGGTCAGGAACTGGGTCACCAATCTGCTGAGTGGGCACCTTATGGCTTGGTGCCATGGAGCTGGCGCAAATGTTTATCTTGATAGGATTGGTTTCTAACCTTGCTTTATAGTCATTACAACATTTTTCCTTATAATAAAGGAAAATGTGTACAATGGGGCTGGTGGGACGAAATGGTGACACCTGTACAGCGTTTTTCATGCCATATACACACTTTTTGATGGTCAGGCTACCTTCTCTCTCGGAATTAAGGGGAGCTGAGTCGGTCGATGATACACAGCAATGCTACTTGTTTATTTTACACCTGCGAGCAAGTTGTACTCAGGTTTTTTTATATGTGATCTCAGCGCACACGAGCCCAGCATGCATTAGAGTCCTCCCCAAATAAAGATCCAGCGCTGGTGAGGAAAAAGCTACTTTTTGTTGATGTGTTAGTACTATATGTTTACTACCAAATAGTTTTCAACATTGGCTCGGTCTACAGGTTGCATGGTCAGAACTATTAGTGTTAAACTATTTTTTATTGATTTCGTCATATATTCGTAAGTCAGAGTCCAGATTTATTGCATTAATGTAGTGCATTTGTTTTTATGTACAAAGGAAAACAGAAGATTATAGCCACAGGGCATGTATTGTTATGTTGCATTTAGCAAACAACTCCTATTTTTCCAGAGAGCATTGGATACATTGTGGCTACATTGTGCTACTATATTGTGTACTTCAAAGGTAATAGCCCTCAATGTGATTTCACTAAGGAGCATGATACAGTAATTCCTGTACAGTGGTTGTTTCACTGTTGTTCTGTATCCGCAGGATTCAGGGGTCAGAAGGAAGTATTTCTCTGACAATTTCAGAATGAGCTAGAAGATCATGGACTTCAGTTTTAGCACAACTAGCAGCGTGCACCATTGACAGCCAGGTTCCTCTGCACAGGTGGAAACTTCAGAAAGGGGAGTCCCTGACAGGAGAGGGAGTCCCTGACATGGCAAGAATCTCCGTGATGGTCTATCACAGATGATCATTTCCACAACTTTAGCAGAGTGCAGAATTTTTTGTATGTGGTAGTCAAACAACATGGTGTTAGGACCTCCAATGCTTTGAGTTTTGGATGTTGTTTTTCATGTTGGACCACCACAGGTTGCCCATTGTCCATGGATATATAATGATTTGCATAGAGTATGGAAGACAATAGATTACTCTACACTGGGAATTCTACCATATGAGGTGAAATGACAGGATGATGACTTCTGCATTTTTTTTGCGTTTTCTTCAGTCGTCTCTTGTTGTTTTCTGTCCTAAGCATTGGGAGGAACAAGGATCTTACTTAGAGCCATTGTGGCAGAGAGACAACGCTCCCCCCCCCTTTTGTGGTTACCATCAAAAAGGTATGAATCGTTCAGGCAGAGTTCTTTTCCCTTTCAGGGTGCTCCTTGCATCTTAGACTAAGCAAATTAAGTTTTGTTGCCGAGTCGAGCAATTGCTTTTTGTAGTGCTATTCCTATGCTTTCAGGGCTCCACAGAGTTTATATCCTGCACTTTATTGTCACACCTGTAATGCCCCCCCCCAATTTGGGGGCTTACCTTATGCCCATTCTCCTGTCTGCTCCTGCTTCCCGGCTGCCGGCCATTTCTCCCTGGTGTGTCCCCTGTTTCAGTCCAAATCTTTTTGTGCCTTGTGTGCCCCACATAATAGCCCCAGTGCAATTATAGTCCATTTCGGGCTCAAAAAACTTAAGCTGCGCCTCCCTGCTGCTCTCTTTGGCACTCCAGTGCCATGGGGATTGGGCATGCGCAAAGCTGCGCCTTTGATCTCCCAACCTCTCTGTTTGCAGTCCAGTGGGAGAGTGTTCGGACAGTCCCAGTCCCTGCGTTAGGCAGAGTGGGGACCGGTGATCTAAACAAGGGCCAAGAGAGCTTCTTATATTAAATATATTAAATTATATTAAATAAAGATATCCACGAAGCACTATTGATTGGGGCTCATGAATATTAATGAGGGTTCCTCTGCCCTCAGGAGAACTGTTATTTTTTTGGTGGCTGCTGCAGAGAAACAAAATGCAGATAAATAATAGCAGCAGTTGCCAAAAACACTGAGGGGAAAATGTTTAGAGGGGGTAG
Source organism: Neoceratodus forsteri (assembly GCA_016271365.2). NCBI lineage: Eukaryota > Metazoa > Chordata > Ceratodontiformes > Ceratodontidae > Neoceratodus > Neoceratodus forsteri. Next base: position 434,146,791 of record CM057459.1, on the reverse strand, counting down.
AAAATGAAAATAAATAAATACTGAATCCTGGCTGCACCAGTAATATTGGGACTCAGATAACAGCCTGCCTGCTGCAAACAAGGGACATTAAATATTGGCAGCAGTGACAGGCTCAGGACTGAAATAAATTACTAAAGCTGGGCAGCGATCTTAAGGGCACACATGTGGCTATTGGACTGTGGGGAAAAGTGAGCAACAATAATAATTATTCTGGCTGCACCAGGACTTTATTTGGGTCTATGTTAGATCTGCTTTAGGGACTGTGTGTTTAGCAGCCATTACAGTGTAGCCACAGCCAATCAGAAAGCTGGGATTTTTAAGCCAGGACTTGTGTGACTTTTTCCAAAGCTCATGGGAAACTACCAAGTGCTTATGGGGAACTGCAGGGACCTAAATTTGGCACCAAAACAGAGAGCCTGTAGTACATCAAATAGGCTTTATAAATAGTAGAAAGATCTAGTAAGTAGGGGGAGTGGCTTAGCTAGAAGGAAGCTAAATTTAAAGACTGCCCTAGAAAGATTCTGCTAGTAGCTTGGCAGACGACACCAGGAGGAAGGAGTGCTGTGTAACTGGACTTCTCTACTGGGACTAAAGAAGTAGAACTCTTGTACTTGGACCTTTAATTTAGGGTAAAAAAACAAACAAACAAAACAGAAAAAAGAGGAGTGTGTTTGTCTGAGATAACTGAACTGAATGGTTATCTGAACAGTTATCTATGTGTAAATCTCAGGTGACTGAAAGGGCTTGATAGCTGTGCAGTTTAAATTACTTGTAGAAAGATCTAGTAAGTAGGGGGAGTGGCTTAGCTAGAAGGAAGCTAAATTCAAAGACTGCCTTAGCAGGGGTGTAGCCAGAAATTTCTGTTTTGTACACACAGTCTTCAACTGCCACCCCCCATTAAAAAATGTACACATCTTCTCCAAATGCTTCCCCTTTACAAACAAATCAGGTTGTTGTCAGATGACTCCTCTAATCTCTAAAGAGGTTATACATAGACCTGTCTCCTAAACAACAGAAGTTTAAACAAATACACTGTTCAGTTGCCTACACTAACTCAAATATTACAGAACAGATTGATAAAGTTAACAGAAAGGCATATGGTTTGGGACAGGCACTCAAAACTGTACACAAATATGTACAGTGAGTAGGCCTGTCAACACCCATGTGTCTTAGAAAGATTCTGCTAGTAGCTTGGCAGAAGACACCAGGAGGAAGGAGTGCTGTGTGACTGGACTTCTCTACTGGGACTAAAGAAGTAGAACTCTTGTACTTGGACCTTTAATTTAGGGTAAAAAACAAACTAACAAACAAAACAAAATAAAATTGGTGACTGGACTTCTCTACTGGGACTATATTGCCCTCCTTCCCTCCCCCCCAAAGCTAGTTCTACTTTTATAGGCACAGGATTTGACTGACAACAAGAACTTCCTGTTTGGGAACAGGAAGTGAGTGATCACAGAGCCACCAAAGATCCACCATCCTAGAAGGGCAAGAGTAGCTCTCCGGCCCCCTCTAGCTGCTGGAGGTCTGCCTCTGAGCAAGTAAGGAGTCTACTGAGAAATAAAGAATATTCATGTCTCAGAACAGGACAATCAGGAGCTTAAAGGGCACAGAGGCAGAAAGTAAGTAGAGAGAGAAGAGGAAAAAAAAACAGAGGAAAGAGTATGGATTCCAAACAACAGTTAAGAGGCCAGAAATAAGACATGATGGGAGTGGTACAGTGCAGTTTCTGTGGAGCAGCAGTCTTCTGGGAAACGTTCTGGAGGATGCGGTGTTGTCCCATCTGCAGGCACCTCTCTGGGCTGAGGGAGGAGGTTGCTCATCTCCAGGCTGAGTTGGCCAAGATTTGTGGGACCTCCTCTTCCATCCAGGGACCACCAGTGCCACTGCCGTTGCCTCAGAGGTTGCCAAGAAAGAGGAGCAGTTGAACCACAGTGGGCTCAGGGAAGGTGAGGGTGGTGGAACGGAGGTGCATCCCTCCAGTTGTACCTCTCCGCAATTCCTATGCCATTCTAGCAAAGTGTGGTTCCTCTATGGAAGCACCCGCAGTGGAGACTGAGGAGGATGCTGGGAACCTCCACAAAGGAGACCCACAGGAGGGTGGCATGGGACCCCACAGGGGAAGGAAACAACTCCTGGTGGGGGACTCCATTGTTAGGAAGGTAGAACTGGGGGAGGAAAGGGAGAGGGAGGTAAGGTGCCTGCCTGGCGCCATGGCTTGGAGGGACAAGGAGCGAATCCTCAGGATTACTGGAGCAGCTGCACAGGGGAGGGAGCTGGATGTCATTGTCCACCTAGGGACAAATGACCTGGCTAAGAAAGGGATTAGAGCAGTGCAGGAAGAGTTTGTGGAATTGGGAAGGGGCCTTAGACAAGTAGCGTGCACAGTAACCTTCTCGGAGGTGCTGCCCATCTATGATGTAGGAGAGACTAGGATGTTCCGCACCATAGAATTCAATCAGTGGTTGAAACACTGGTGCAGAGCTCAGGGATTTGGCTTCATTGGGGACTGGGGGTCCACCTGGAGCATGCAAGCCTATACTGGCATGATGGGCTGCATCTGTCCAGGAGGGGAACCAGGATCCTAGGTGATAGGTTTATATGCTTCATTGGCAAGCATTTAAACTAGCCAAGGGGGGAGGCACTGGAAAGGAGCAGGGAAATCCTAGCCCGCCCAAAAATCATGGTAGTAAGTGCGGTAAACACCAACATAGAGGTGGCAATAGGGAGACGGGCAGGGGTAAATGGGAAAAGTGACAAAGGCAAGAAGGACAGGGATGAGGCAAAAAGGAGTAAGGCCATCAGGAAATGAAGGGTAATGAGTACCAATGTCCGTAGTCTGGGCAACAAGTTCCCTGAGCTGGTGGCCTTGATGGAAGAGGGATGCCTGGATATCGTAGCAGTTGCAGAAACATGGTACACAGAGAACCATGACTGGGATGTTAACATACCAGGGTACATAACCTACAGGAGAGACAGGCAGGGGAGAAGAGGGGGAGGAGTAGCTCTCTATGTAAAGGAAGGGATAAAAGCAACTGAACAAAAGAGTAAAAAGGGAGGAGAGGAGGCACTGTGGGTCACCTTGGAGACTGGAAAGGGCTATGTACAGACCCCATGTCAGGGGGAGGGAATGGACAAGGATATGATTGAAGGCATTCTTAGGATGGCAGAGAAAGGGGAGATACTGTTGATGGGAGACCTGAATATGCCAGATGTTAACTGGAGCACATTTGCTGCAGCCACATCCAAGAGCAGGGCCATTCTTGATGCCCTACAGGTGGCATGCCTCAGACAGCTAGTTTCGGAACCCACTCATGAGGGAGCAATCTTAGACCTCGTACTCTCAAATGGGGGCAGTGAGAGGATTTCAGATCTAGAAGTGAGTTGCCATCTGGGAACAAGTGACCATCAAACTGTGTGGTTCATGTTAAACTCAGCTATAGAGTCAAGCCATACAAAAGTGAGGGTACTGAACTTCAGGAGGGCTGACTTTGGCAAGATGGGAGAGTGCCTCAGAAAAGCACTAGCAAACAGGCTAGAAGGAGGGGGGAGCAACAATGGGAAATCATGAAAACTGCCATCACAGAGGCAACAAGCCTTTGTGTGAAGCAAATAAACAAATCAAAATGAAAGAAAAAGCCACTATGGTTCTCAAAAGAGGTGGCTGGGAAAGTCAGGGAGAAAAAGATAGCATTCAGGAAGCATAAAGAAACATAGAAGGAGCAGGACAGAGAGCTGTACCAGTTAATGCAGAAAGAAGCAAGGAGGGAAATCACAATAGCAAAGGCCCAAACTGAGGAAAAGATAGCCAACTCGGTTAAGAAGGGGAATAAAACCTTTTATAGGTACATCAGAGAGCCTAGAAAGACAAAGGGAGGGATAGTGAGGCTGAATAGAATGAACGGTGGGTGGGCAGAGGGGGACAGTGAAAAAGCAGGGATACTGAGTGAATATTTCTGCTCAGTATTCACAAAAGAGGAGGGGGAAGTGCCTAATCCAATTAACAGAAGCACTCTTAATAGGAGGGTCGATCCCAGTCCTTTCACAGAAGAAAGGGTTCTGCAAGAAATTCTAAAACTGAAGGTGGACAAAGCAATGGGGCCTGATGGAATTCACCCCAGAATTCTAAAAGAATTAAGGGGGGAAATAGTGAAACCACTGACTACTCTTTTTAATAAATCATGGGAGGATTGTGTGGTACCCGAGGACTGAAGGAAGGCGGATGTGATTCCCCTTCACAAAAGTGGGACCAAGACAGAGGCAGGAAACTACAGACCTGTCAGTTTGACCTCTGTGGTAGGGAAAGTGATGGAGTCACTTTGAAGGAAAGAATTGTTGACTACCTAGAGGCCAGTGGGGCACAGGACCCAAGGCAGCATGGGTTTACAGCAGGAAGGTCATGTCAGACGAATCTAATAGATTTCTTTGACTGGGTGACCAAAGTAGTAGACCAGGGAGGGGCTGTGGACATGGCCTACCTAGACTTTAGCAAGGCATTTGACACAGTCCCACACAAAAGATTAATAGTCAAATTAAGCAGCCTGAGAGTGGGTCCCAGGGTGGTAGCCTGGGTAAAACATTGGCTGTACAACTGGACACAGAAGGTAATTGTAAATGGAGTCCACTCTGAAGAAAGAGGCTTTACCAGTGGGGTACCGCAGGGTTCAGTACTGGGTCCAACCCTTTTTATATAAGTGAAATTGCAGAGGGACTGGAAGGAAAAGTATGCCTCTTTGCAGATGACACAAAGATGTGCAACAGGGTTGATACACAAGGAGGCATGGAAAGGATGAGAAGGGATTTGGCAAGGTTGGAGGAATGGTCAGAAGTATGGCAGCTAGAATTCAATGCAAAGAAGTGCAAAATAATGTACCTGGGAAACAAGAACCCAGGGGAAGATTACACAATGGGGGGAGGTAGTAACAACAACAAAAAAGAAAGGGACCTGGGGGTAATCATATCAGATGACCTTAAGGTTAGCAAGCAATGTGAGAAGGCAGTAGGGAGGGCTGGGTATACACTGGGATGCATAGGGAGAGGTATCACCAGCAGAAAACAGGAAGTTGTTATCCCTCTGTACAGACAGTTGGTGAGACCCCATCTGGAGTACTGCGTCCAGTTCTGGAGACCCCATCTCTGCAAGGACATAGACAGGATAGAGGCAATCCAGAGGAGGGCAACTAAATGGTGCAGGGTCTGCAAGAGAAGCCGACGAGGAGAGACTAAAGGAGCTTAATATGTATACCCTTGAGGAAAGGAGGGAGAGGGACATGATAGAAACTTTTAGGTACCTCAGTGGAATCAACAAAGTCCAAGAGGGTAGTATCTTTCAGAAAAGAGACGGCAAGAACAAGGGGACACAATTTAAAGATGGGGGGCGGTTCAGGGGCAATGGGAGGAAGTATTTTTTCACAGAGAGGGTAGTGGATGCATGGAACAGCCTTCCTGAGGAGATTGTGGGGTCTAAAACTGTGGGAGAATTCAAGAATGCATGGGACAGACATAAGGCAATTCTTGTGGGGGGTAGGAAGAAATAGGCTGTTGGTTAACTAGGATCTGCAGCCTAACGTGTAGGTAGGGAAATGGGCAGACTAGGTGGGCCAAGCGGTCCTTATCTGCTGTCAAAGTCTATGATTCTGTTTTTCTATGAACAATTCATTTCTGTGACTGACAAGCCCTCCAGCCAATCGTAACAGGAGCAACAAATAGTTTCAGCCAATAGGGAGCCTCAGGAGAGCCTCATAAAAGAAAGTGTTCAGGCGGATTTGAGCAGATTTTAGTGGGAGCCCCCCGCAGGGATGGGGGCTCAGGCTCTCAGCAAGCCAAATGGGCCTAGTGATCCAGTACAGGCCCTCCACAGAGGAGAGGATCTCTTCCTCTGCCAAAAGGGGAATCAGTGGCTGTCTAAAGCAGAACCTGCTAGCCTGGGGTTGCCAGAAAATGTCCTCCAGGGTCTAGCTCAAGCCTTTCCACGTTTAGGAAAACGTGGATCCTGCAACTTTATGCCAAGCCAGCTGTGAGAGAGCTGAACCCGTCTCAGCAGTGAGAGTGCTGATGTCTTCAGGAACCTCAGATAAGGAGAGCCATTCCTGTGAAGATGCATGAGTGAGTAAACTTGTAACTGCAAGAATCACTTAAAGAAAAGCTTATAGGGGCAGGAAGCCCATATAACACTAATTGGAACTGTTCATTTGTCTGCACCCTGCGTCTGTTCAGATGCTCAGAGAGGGTGGACCCATATCAGTTTAGTGACTGTGAATGGTCCAGTTAATATATAAATGTGTCTGAATTGCAAGTTATATTGAACGAGCCCAAGCGAGCTAATGTTGAATTGCAAGTTGAACTGAAAGAGCCCAGTGAGCTGTTGTGGAACTGTTATTGCCAAGAGCGCAGTTTATTTCAAAAGAAAAAGTACAAAGATGTCCTCAGTTTGGACAAATGTTCTAAAGAATAAATGTGCTGAGTGTGAACTTAAGAAATATAAATGTGCTAGAAGAAGTACAAGGCTGTCCTCGATTTAGACAATGTTCTAAATGGATAAATGTGCTGGATGTAAACTTAAGAAATATAAATGTGCTAGATGTAATTTAACCGGTCTGGTCATACCACAAGTGTTTTCAGCTCAAAAAAGGATCCCAGTCTTCAGGAGTTAAAGTGTTGTTCCCATCATCAAATTTTAAAATCTCTGCAGTCAGTTTGGGCGGACCTAGCTGTTGGCTTGCCTGCAGTTTAACCTTCAGGGATGGTTCCCGCTTGCAGAGAGCACTTAATTTCAACCTGCTTACACAGAAATCTACTGTGGGTAATGCAGGGCCTCCCCTGCATCTGATCGAAGAAATTGTAAATAGTTTAAAGGTTTGATCTTCCAAGCATAATTCTTATTCTTCCCAACTAGCCGGCCAACATACAGCTGCACCAACCATCAGGCCAGCACCATTTATGGACTATGGTTACTGGGTACCCAGGTTAAGGTAGGAATTGCGGGGTCTCATGCCAAATATGGGGACTGGTACAAATGTGGGTACAAATAACTGTGTTAAGTGATTTATTGCAGCCAGTTAGATTGCCAGGGCTCTGACTATTCTAGAGGGTGGTGGGCTAATGTGATTGATATGTGATTTAAAATGCAATCTTATGATCTTAAACCAAATCAAAACGAATCAAACCAAATGTAATTACTGTATAATGCATAACCTCTACTTCCTTTTTCCACCTGTCCTAACCCTCCCTATGTAAATAAACGTATTATTGTTGTTTTGCAGATATCTGTGTCATAAGCATATTATTAGTATCCAGTCAATAAATGGTAAAATTTATCAAATGTGGGGAAATGTTTTTGGGTTATGTCTGGGGTGGCTTTATGGTGATGTGGGTGGGTACAGCATCCCAGAGGGTTGTACTAAATTAAAGCTAGCCCATTTAAAGCTATACTCTGGGTGAAGGCACTGCGCAAAGGTACTTTAAAAAAACATGAAGTCTTGCTGTATTCTGACTTATTGCAGTTAGCCCCAGCACTTGAACTGCTCCGGAGAGGAAAGAGTTAAATTCTATGCAGGGTATAGAATGTTGAGCTCGAGCTCAGTTCATACCTCGTTCTGCTGCACTTCAAAGTGTACCCGTCAGATTCTTTACTCCACCTAACTGAACAGTCGCTTCAGAGAGTTCTCCTCTGCTCACGGTTCATCATTCGGTTAAAGTCGTCAGTTTTACCGATCCTTTCATTTCTAATTCAGTTCAGATCTCTGTCTGTGGTACAGTAAGTAACATAGGTAGTGGACTAGCCGTGGGATACTTGTGGAAATTGTAATTTTGAACTTTTAACTGGTTCGGCTGAACCGGTTATCTTGTGTGTGATTTTTCTTTCAGGTTTAGTGTGTGGTTACCGGTCCTTATTGGTTTTAAAAAAAAACGTGTTTCTGGCATTTTTTTCAAATATCCGTAGCACGGTTAGAAACCGATAAGGGGGTCTTACCTGGCTTTTGCCGAGTAAAGAGTAAGTTTGTTTGATAGGATGGTTACATCTGAGAAACCCAAAAGAAAAACTGGGCCCACTGGGTTTCAACACTGCAGAGTGTGTGTGGTGAAGTCTTTGCTAAGGCTGATCCCCACGCCACCTGTGTTTATTGTCTGGGGTTTGACCACCTCGTTTAAAACTGCCAAATATGTAAAAATTTCCCTAAATGCACCCTAGGCAAGAGATTGGGCAGGCTTAGGGAGAAGGAAGCCAAAAAGTCCGTTGACCCGAATGGCCAGCCCGGTTCAATTTCAGACTAACCAGAAGGAGTGCCCTCTGACCAGGGTGATACTTCTTTGGCCAAAAAGGAGAGCCAATTCCAAAGGATCGGTTCCATCGAAAAGGAAAAGAAAAGAAAAATTGGCCGGTTCGGATCCAGAATTGCATGTTCCGACTGCCGAGGAGATTGCCTGAGCAATTAGGATTGTTGAATTGCTTTGTCCAGTTCTGACCGAACCGGCGCCTTCTGGCAGGCGTTCGGTTCGGTCGGTTCCTCCAGTTCGTGATTATGCCCCTGAAGATTTTTATGAACCAGATTTGGAGGGGGACGATGATTATGAAGGTGATGATGATGATGGAATGGAAGGTCTGGATGAGCCCATTGAACTGGACATCTCCCCAGTCAGACCTTCTAGTGTTTCCCCTCCCAGGCTTTCTGAGTCCCCTTCCCACTTTATGTTTTACAGAAAAGTGGCAGAAACCCTCCATCTCCCTTTGGAAGAAGCTGTTGAGGAACAAGAGGAGCATGATTACGTTGAAATGATGGACATCCCAGAGTCCAAGAGGTTGTGTATTCCCCCTTCATAAGTCCTTTGGGAAACAGACACAAAAATTGTTAAAAATCCAAATTCTTTACCGCCTGTTGACAGAAGGATGGACAAGAGGTACATGTTGTCAGGCCTGTGATAAGGCTAACATACCCTTGGCTTCACACCCCCCAGATAAAGACTCCAGGAACCTGGATGCCATGGCAAAGAAGCAGTACATGGCATCCTCCTTGGGACTCAGGCAGGCTAATTACATGGCCTATGAAGCCAGGTACCAGACATCCGGGTGGGACACTGTACTGGCACTGGCTAAGCAGGCCTCCCCCCAGCTGGCCAGGGAGCTGGAGGAGATGGCTGCTGATGGGATAGAGGCATCAAAGATCCAATTTCATGCTGCTGTAGACTCCAATGATGTGTCATCATGACTCATGGCTACATCTGTGGCTCTTTGGAAGATGGCTTGGCTCAGATGTACTAGCCTTTCACAGGACACCCAGGCTAAGGCCATGGATTTCCCTGTGGTGGGTAATTCTTTGTTTGGGGAGCAGACAGAGAATTACATGAAAAAGATGGACGAATATAGGACCACCTACAGGAGTGCACAAGCCAAGAAAAGGCAGGCAACTCCTCAAAGGCACCAGGCTAGGGGCAGGGGCGGGCCTTTTCATAGGCCTTTCTACCAAGCACAGGCCTCCTCTCCCTTTTCTCAGAGGGAGTTCTTCAGAGGGAGAGGCAGAAGGGGGATGAACAGGGCTGCATCCACTCTTCAGCCTAAGACTCCTGCCAAGTAGACACCCTGATGTGTCAGCACGGGTCGACTCCCTAATTCCTGTAGGAGGCAGGCTGGCTTACTACTTCCAGGAATGGAAGTCTGTTACCTCAGACAAATGGGTCCTGGAGGTAGTAAACCAGGGACTGGCTCTCAGCTTCAAAATATTCCACGTGCAAGCATCTCCAAAACCATTGCCCTAGGGGCAGAGGTTTCGTCTCTACTGGCCTTAAGGGCCATAGAGAGAGTTTCTATAATACACAGGGTCAAAGGTCTGTACCCCAGGTACTTTCTTACCCCAAAAAAGACAGGGGAGTGGTGGCCCATCCTAGACTTAAGATACCTGAACAAACATCTTTTAAAACCAAAGTTCAAAATGGTGACTCTGGGAATAATCCTTCCCTCTCTAAGGCCAGGGGACTGGCTAGCCTTCCTGGACCTAAAAGATGCCTACTTTCACATTCCCATCAGGTGCTCCCACAGAAAGTACCTCAAGTTCGAATTGCCTTCAGGCCATTACCAGTTCAAAGCAATGCCCTTTGGCCTAACATCAGCTCCAAGGGTGTTTGCAAAATGCCTAGCAGTAGTAGTGGCCTTTCTAAGAAGAAAAAATATCTCCATATTCCCATACCTGGATGACTGGCTCATTGTGGGTCAGTCTCCAGACCAAGTCAAGTCAGATCTGCAAGTGACCCAGGAAGTGCTCACTTCTCTAGGATTTCTTCTCAATCTTCCCAAGTTAGTTCTCGAGCCAGTACAGCTTCTCACTTTCATAGGGGTAGAGCTGGATACTGTCAAAGTAAGAGCTTTTCTTCCCCTGGAAAGAGTAAGGGCCATCATAGAACTGGCTTCCTCCTTCCACCTTCTGGTTTCTCGACCAGCAAGGCACTTTCTTCAGCTTCTGGGCCACATGGCAGCTTCCACTGCAGTGGTCCAAGGGGCCAGATTTCAGATGAGGGACATCCAGCTTCACCTGAGGGCTTTTTGGTCTCAGAAAACAGATCCTCTAACCAAACTTGTTCCAGTAACTCAGACCCTTATCCAGGCCCTTCAATAGTGGCAGTATCAGGACAATCTCAGGCAAGTAGTCTCATTCATCACTCAGTCTCATTCTGTAGTTCTAACCACAGATGCTTCTCTTCTGAGGTGGGGAGCTCACCTGGGGACTCTCACAGCCCAGGGAGTGTTTATTTATTTATTAAGCATCAGTTTACAACCTTTGAGCCAGAGGCTCGTTTACAAAGGTACCTCGTCACAGAGAGGACAATACAGTGATAACAACTTGGTACAGAGAAACAGTGTACGGTTTTTGAGGATACAGGAGGACAAATGAGATCAACAATTTACCACATACAGGATTGGTGAAGTTAACATTGTTCAGGGAAATAACTAGAACATCAGAAAAACATAGGATATCAATACAGTGTGTTTTAGCGGAGTCAACAGGAGGTAACAGGAACCAAGGGTAGAGAAGGTAGAGGATTTGAGCAGCCAACAGGGCTTTGTCAGAGAGTGAGCAAGATAGCTTAGAAACAGCAACAGCTACGTAGTAGTGAAAAGGTGGTTCCGGAGGGTAGTTTTAAAGCAAGAGATTATGGGGTGTCTGAGATACTGGGCAGGGAGGGAATTGTACCAAGAAGGGGCAAGGTAGAGGAAAGCCTGTTGTCCATGAGAGGTCCTTGTCTCTAGGTACCTTCAACTTGGTTTTACAGAGGAACCGTGTTGAAGCTAGTGAGTTTACTTGGTGGATAACGGCAGTCAAACCAGGAGGAGAGAGCCCAAGGAGAGTTTTCTTTGTAAGGATGCAGGTTTGATACCTAAGACATTCATCAAGATTGAGCAGATTTGCCTGGGAATAAAGATGGCAGGTATGTAAGTCTGGGAGCACCTAAGATTAGTCCACAGGCCTTATTTAAGGTGAGGCGGATTTGTTTAGCGAGGTCTGGTCAGCAGCCCGTAGACTGGTAAGCCATAGTCAACAAGTGACAGAATGAAAGACATAACTGTGAGTCGGAGGGCATCAGGGGGAAGACAGTGTTTGTGGGGAAAAGGATTCCCAACCTAATATTGGTGGTGGAGGCTAAGGCGGAGATATGGGAATGGAACGTGAGGGCAGGGTCAAAGGTTATCCCAAGGTATTTGTATGTGTAAACTTGTTCGAGTGGGAACATAGAGCTGGCAAAGACTTGAAGTTGGAAATTACTAGCTTTGTTTTGGGGTGGGAGAAGATCATAGATTTGGTCTTTTTAAGATTGATAACCAGTCTATGTTCTTTAAACCAGGCTTCCACGTCTTTATGGGATAATTGCAGGGAATCTTGGAGGGTGGTGGGGTTACGGTCAGAAGCGAAGATAACAGCATCATCTGCACAAAGGAGGAGTTTACTAGTACAGGCACCTGGCAGGGTGTTGAGATAAAGGGAAAAGAGCAGGGGCCCAAGAATAGAGCCCTGGGGAACCCCAGATCGGATAGGGCAGAGGTCAGAGAGGGTGCCATTGATTTTTACACGCTGGGACCGGTCAGACAGATAGCTGGAGCACCATGAGACAGGTCCTGCAGCAAAGCCAGCATGGCTGAGTGCATCCAGCAGGAGAGGATGGGATACGGTGTCAAAGGCTTTTGACAGATCGATGAACACTGCACCAGCAAGAGAGCCCGAGTCCAGGGAGGAATGGAGGAAGTTAGAAAACTCGATGAGGGTGGTATTGGTGCTGTGCCCAGCACGGAAGCCATGTTACTCAGGGCAGAGGATACTGTAGTTGGTAAGAAACTCAGATATTTGGGAGGATATTACTTTCTCTAAGGCTTTTGAGAGTGGTGAGAGGATTGAGATGGGACGATAATTACCGGAAAGGACCCTATCTCCACCCTTATGTATGGGAGTGATAGTGGCAATTTTCCAGGCTGATGGAAATTGCCCTAGACAGAGTGATTTGTTGAAGAGGCTAGTGATTGGGGCGATGACCTGGTCCAATGCCAGGCTGAGGAGTCTGGGGTCCAAGGAGTCACTGCCAGTGGTGTTGCTTCTTAGGGCCTTGGTCAGATACGGTCTGACTTCATTAACAGTAACCCAGTGGAAGTGGAAAGATGCGTATGAGGGAGCAGGGTCAGGAGAGTGGGGGGGTCAAAAAAGTTGCTAGGGAGTACAGAGCTAAGGTCAGTAAAGGATTTATTGAGATGGTTACCAAAGAGGGTAGGATCAGGAGAGATAATACCCTCAATATTGATTTGGGAAGGCGGAGGAGAGCGTGTACCACCATTTAGTTGTTTGATGTTATCCCAGAAGGTTCTAGCATTCCCCCAGGATGAGGTGAGTGAGGCCTGATAATGATTGGCCTTGCTGTATGTATGGCCCAGGTACATTTATTTGAACAGCAGCATATGCCTGTCTGTCGGCAGGGCAGCCAGTTTCCATGGCTAGGTGCCACAGCTTATCCCTGTGCCTAAGGAGTTGGAGTAGGGAAGGAGTGGCCCAGGGAGTATGCCGTACCTTGGAACGAAGTTTGGTTAGGGGTGCGAAGATATCACAAGCTTTGTTAAACATTAAGGTGAAGAAGGCCAGGGCCGAATCAAGGTTGGGGGCGGTCTCAATGGGAGACCAGTCAACTTGGGCTAGAAGTTGCTTCAGGCCTCTCAGCCCACCTGGTCGCAACTGCCGCCGTAGGGTGGCCTGAGCAGTGGGTTTGGTTAGGGACGTAATCCAACGGAAAAGAATAGGGGAGTGGTCACTGATTCCATCTGGAAGGACTTGTAGATTGCAAACTTGGTTAGGTCGGTTGGTGAGGACTACATCCAGAAGAGTGCTCGACCTCTTTGTGGGGTTCACTCTTGTTGGTTGGGTAACAAGTTGCGTTAGGTCAATAGCAGTAAAGGAGTCACAGGTGGAGGAGGATGCGGGGCTAAGCCAGTTGATGTTTAAATCACCCATGAGAATATGCTCAGGGAATGTGGTAGAGAGGTGAGATACTCTATTTAGAGGGACCAGGGCCTGAGTTTGATTTTTTGGGGAATATAGGCGGAGGTTAGAAAGAGAAGGCCTTTAGAGGGGTCGGGGGTAAGTTTCAGGGTAAGGGCCTGGGCCCTGAGGTTAAGGTCAGGGGCTGGGAGGGCTACTCCAGGAAGGGAGTCTTTGATATAAATAGCACAGCCTCCACCTCGTCTCCCTACATGGTCTTCTCAAAAGAGGGAGTAGCCAGAGAGTGAGACAAGGGAGTCAGGGGTAGAGTCAGATAGCCAGGTTTCGAATAGGGAGATGATGTCAGGTTTGTGGACAGTGACCCAACATTGGAGCGAGTCAAGTTTCTTCAGGAGACTGCAGATATTCATAGAAGCAATAAGAAGCCCAGGGGATCTAGTCAAGGAGTTATTGTGGGTTGGGCCAGGGTTGGGATGAATGTTCCCTGACAAGAGTAGGAGGAGAAGTACAGCCCTGATCAGGGGGGTGTGGAAGGCATTTTTACGTCCAGCGAGATAGTAGGAGTGTGAGAGCTTAGAGACACAAGGGGTGGGCAAAGAGGTACAGGATGGGCAGGCTAGTACAATAAGTTGCCTGTAGGCGAAAGGGGGAAGCTAGGTGGGGACTGGGGGGAGGATATGATAGGTTGGGGTGCAAGGAGATAGTAGAGAAGGAGGGAGGTGACTCTGGGGCCCCAGAGTAGGGGACCTGTGGAGCCATGGGGACACCTGGGTTAGATGGAGGCCACGTGAGAAGAAGGAGGGAGAGGCATGACAAGAGAAGGTGGGCAGTCATCTTAAGATGGGTCTGCAGATAGCAGTAATGAGATGGGCAGAAGAGGGTGAAAGGTCTACCCATAAGGGTAGTTGCCACTTTGGTACAGTGGTAGAGCTCCTGCCTCAAGTGCACAGAGTACCAGGTTCAATGCTTGCCTAAAGTGATAGAAAAGGTCCCAGAATGGTAGCTGCAGCAGGGTGCAGGGCTCAAGCCTGCAGTAGCCCTCAGAAAATATTTTAGCAGACTATGAGGGTTACAGGCTTTTAGAGTCTTAAAACCTATGACAAACAGTAGTCTGATGTGATAGCTGAGTGGTGGAGCTGCTGAGTGAAATAGCAAGGATGCAGGGTTCAATGCCTGCAGTGGCACTAAGAGAGAAATGGTGAAATATTTTGGCAGACGGGGGGGGGGGTCAGAGACTATGAAAGTCTTAGAAAGTAAGGATATGATAGCCAGATACAATGGTTAAGTGGTAGAGCTGCCGGCTCTGATGGCAAGGGTACTGGGTTTGAAAACAGCAGCAGAACAGAGGATCGGTATCTTGATTCTAGGAAGGAAGGGTTAAAACCTTGAAATTAGAGGTAGATAGTGGTGGTTGGGCTGCAGACTTTGGAGTAAGGGGTATGAGGTTTGCAAGGGGTGTAGTGGTGGGCTGAAGGGAAGGAGTGAGGAAAGAAGACAGCAGAAAGGATTAGGAGAGAACTACAGAGACCTCTAGTGGACAGGGATTGCAATAGTTGCTAGGAAGGAGTGGAGAGTGCAGCAACCCCTAGTGGTTGGAGTGTATAAGCTGCAAATGGGAAAGTGGACACTAAGTAAAATGATGGGTAGGTCATGTGATGTGACCTGCCAGCAGCAATAAATGAAGTGCCACCTCTGGGTGGGTGGGAAGAGCCACACCACAGGCAGGCTGTAGTGCAGGAGGCTTTACCTCTGAAAGGCTCTCAGCAATACCCCAAGTTCAAGCTCTGCTGCTGGGCAGTGTTGTGTGCTCCACTTAGGAGTCTCTTCTCCACATAAACCTTCTGGAACTCAGGGCAGTTTATCTGGCCCTGCAAACCTTTGCTCAGTACAGAACAAGGTGGTTCAGATCAGGACAGACAACACCACCATGTGGTATATAAACAAGCAGGGAGGCACTCGGTCTACGGCCTTGTGCATGGAAGCCATGAAATTGTGGTCCCTGGCATATTCTCTGCATACATCTCTGGTAGCAGTGCACCTCCCAGGACAGGAAAATGTGCTAGCAGATGCATTGAGCAGGATTTCACAGGGCCATCACGAATGGTCCCTGGATCCCCTAGTGTTAAAAGTATTTTTTTCAAGGTGGGGCACTCCAGAGATAGATCTCTTTGCAGCCCCAGACAATCACCAACTTCCTCTCTTTTGTTGCAGACCCCAAGTCTTGGGCTCAGTCCCTTTAGATGCTCTGATTCTGGATTGGGAAGGGAAATTTCTGTATGCCTTTCCTCTTTTTCCTCTACTGTTCAAGGTCCTGGTCAAGATAAGGTCACAATCCTGCAAGGTGATCCTGATTGCTCCAGATTGGGCCAGGCAGCCTTGGTATCCCCTGTTGCTGTCCCTAGCAGTCCATCTTCCCTGTCTCTTCCCAGGAATCACAATCTGTTATCCTCCTCTCAGGGGAGGATTTGGTATCTCAACCGTCAGTCTCTCAATCTCAAGGCATGGCTCTTGAAGAGTTAGAGTATGCAAATTTGCATCTGTCTCAAGGGGTTATGGATATTCTGAAAGCCTCTTGAAAACCTGCCACCAGAAAAACGTATAACTCCAAATGGAAAGGATTTAGTATTTGGTGTTCCGAGAAGCATATATCTCCAGACACTGCTGAATTGTCTATAGTTCTGGACTACATGGTTTATCTTACTGGCCTAGGCCTCAGACCAACTACCCTCAGGGTACACGTGGCAGCTGTTTCTGCTTTTCTGTCAGTGAGAAAGCCCTCCTCACTGGCATCCCATCCTATTTTTAGTAAATGTTTCAAGGGATTGCTCCATACCAATCCCCCTCTTTAGAGATCCTGCTCCTGCTTGGGACCTTAATATTTGCATTGCTCAGCTTATGCAACCTCCCTTTGAGCTTTTGTCTTCAGCAGAGCTTAAGTACTTGACTTGGAAAACTGTGTTCCTGGTAACTATTACCTCTGCCAGGCGTATCAATGAATTACAAGCTCTGCCAGCGGAGCCTGATTTCATTTCATTCCATAGAGATAAGGTGGTCCTTAGAACAAATAGGAGGTTCTTACCCAAAGTGGTTTCAGATTTTCATTTGACCCAATCCATGTCTGTCCCTGTCTTCTTCACTAACCATTCTTCTTCAGGAGAGAGAAGATTACACAGTGTAGATGTTAAGAGGGCCCTTAGCTGCTACATTGAGTGTACTAAGGCACACAGGTTTGACTCCCTCCAGTTCCTCACTTATGGGGAGGTGGGAAAGGGCAAACCTGCTACTAAGTGAACTATTGCCAGGTGGATTGTCTCTTGTATACAATTCTGCAATAAGAAAATAGGCAGACTACCACCCTCAGGCCTGAGGGCTCATTCGACTAGGTAGAGCTGCTTCCCTGGCTGCTGCCAGGGATATTCCCTTACTAGAGATTTGTAAAGCAGCCACCTGGAAAACAGTCCATACATTCACCAGGCATTACTCTCTGGATATCCAGGCTAGGAGTGATGCTAGGTTTGGTACAGCAGTACTGCAGAGCCTATTCCCAAAATAGGTTTGAATCCCTCCTCCTTGGAGGTACTGCTTGGTAGTCTGCAATAAGTCAGAATACAGCAAGACTTCATGTTGCTTGAAGAAAAAATTACTCACCTAAGTAACTGTGTTCCTTCTAATGGAGTCTTGATGTATTCTGACCTCCCTCCCTGCCTTCCCTCTCAGAACCTGGTTTTGAGAAGTGGGCTGGCAGGTGCAGTGTTGCACCCAAGGGGTGCATTTGGGTACTCCTTTCCTTTAGAGAGGGGGAGTGGTTTATGTTTGTTATTTTATAGTCGTGAGTGTTCACTACCTGGTTTTTCATTTTGGATTTCTCGACTTGAGTCTTTTGTGGGATCCAAAATATTTGGTTGCCATTTGGCTAGCAAAAAATTTACAATTGCCACACAGTGGGGTTTAGTTAGTTAGTATTAGCTCATAAGAATCTGATGGTTACACTTTGAAGTGCAGCAGACAGAGGTTTGAACTGAGCTTGAGCTCAACGTTCTATGCCCTGCGTAGAATTTAACTCTTTCCTCTCCGGAGCAGTTCAAGTGCTGGGGCTAACTGCAATAAGTCAGAATACAGCAAGACTCCATTAGAAGAAACACAGTTACCAAGGTGAGTAATTTTTTCATCTTGTGTAAGTACCAGGTTAAAGTTAATCTTTGGAACCCAGGCTCCTCAACCTTGTTTCAGCCGGCAAGGCGGGGTGGTAGCCCTTGGAGTAGCACCGCCTAGGGGTTACACACCCATCCAGTATTTATAGTCGGCAAGCAGTGATTGTCGGATGAATCCAGAAGCTATTGGTTAGGGGATTATATTGGGCAATATTCTCTCCGGCCCTACTTGACTGGGTACCGCTTTTTAGAACCCATATGAATTAACCACCTTCCCCATTGACAACATAGAGCAATACCAAAAGGAGAAATTCCATCATACTTACCATAATTGCCTTGTCTGTTTGCTCCAACGTTGTCACTAGGGCCTCTCCTTGGAGCTGTCTACTCTTCTAGAGAATACTACCCAATGTGACGTGGACAGCCAGTTCTGAGTGCTGTGTGATCATTTTTTGTATATAAAAATGTGCATAGACTGTCTCCCATGAGAAATGCTGAAACAGCATGTGAACACACACACACACACACACACACACACACACACACACAGGTTTTAGATACAGGGTGTTACATGGAAGGCCTGAAGCTAATTACAGAGTAGAACAGGCCTTGATCAAGGATCTCCTGTTTTATCTAAGTTAATTACAGGCTGGAAGAGGTTTGAATTGAGCATATCCATTTTATGACGTTTCAAGAGGAGGAAACCAAGTTTAGTACACTGGTGCGAAATCAAAAATGCTTTGGTGTCTGTGTGAGAGGGAAGCTTGATCAATAGATCAAAGAGATGTCATTGGAAAGCGAAAATGTGTTGTGATGAGGATTACAGAATTTAATACTTTGAAAAGACATCCTGTTTTTTGTATAGATATATTTTTGTATATATTCTAACAGAGGAGGAGCTAAGTGACCGCACACAAAGGGGTTGGCAAATACAGTTTTCTTTAGGGAATGTTCTGTTTTTACTGCAAAGAGACACTTCTATCTAGACTCTGGCAAAGAAACATCTTTGGAGCACTTTAAGCAGGTATTTAGAGAGACGGACAAATCTAAGTACTGTAGTAAGAATTGCACTGTTTAAATCCTTGTTCTTTTAAAAGAGTTGTATGTCTTGTGATATAATAGTTCTGTATTGTGGCCCAGATATTCAAAAGAGTTGAGCCATGCGCAATAGGGTTGCGCCTGCGCAAGTACGAAATTGCACCATTCTGCGATATTCAGCAGGAGGCAGTTGCACCCCCGAAATCATGCTGAGCAACAACGCAATGATAATGAAGGCATGCACAGCCGAAGGGGGAGGAACCATGCATAAATGGCGCAGTGCGATATTCAACGACTTGCGCCATGTGCAACAGGGGAGCAAGTGGAAGTTGCGCCACAGCGGAAATGAGCCAAAATAAAAAGGAGCAAGGGAGAGGCGCAAGAACGCTACAGGGAAGCCACATGAGGCAGAACCCTAGGCAGACAGACAGGGCAGGAGGGACAAACAGGGCAGGCCAGGGAAAGGGCACTCTGAACACCCAGGCACAGGGAAGGTGTGGGGAGCCACAGCTAGTGCAGAGGGGGGAAGTGCCACACAGCACAGAGGCCACCACAGGCAGGTGTTCCTGGTGCAGGGGAAGTAGCAGGGAGGCCATCGGGGGGAATACAGTAACAGCTGCCGGGGGGTGAACACAAGCCAGGGACATGGCCAGTGCCACATTCCACATGGAGGCCGTTATGAGGGGGGTGAGAAGGTGTGTGGCAGGGGGGCATGGCTGTGGAAGGGCCCATCGGTGGTATGCCCCTAACAGGCAGTACCGAGCCCACACCAGCTTCGAGCTGTACACTGATACTGAGATTGTGGGCCAGTACCACCTGAATAGGGCAGTTCTGAGGTGGCTCTGTGAGCTGTGCAGTGATGTGATGCAGGCACCCACAGGACGGAGCCATGCCCTGTCAGTGGAGACTAAAGTAACAGCCTGCATGTGCTTGCTCACCATGGGTACCTTCCAGAGACCAACTGGGGACACCACAGGCATAACCCAGTCAGCCATGTCATGCCACCTCACCCAATTCCTCAGCGCACTGCTGCCACATGCTGCGGAGTACATCCATTTCCCCAGCACAGTGGCAGAGCACACAGCAAACATACAGGAGTTCCACAGGGTAGCACATATGCCTGGCATGCTAGGGGCAATAGACTGCACCCATGTAGACATACGCACACCACCTGGCCCCAAGGGGCCACATACATCAATCGCAAGGGCTGTGCCAGCATCAACTCCCAGGTGGTGTGCGATGCCAGGGGGTGCATAATCAATGTCTGGGCCATGCACCCTGGGGGAGCACATGATGCCTTCATCTGGCACCAGTCGGCACTGTGCCACAGATTCAAGAGTGGGGACATCCCCACTGGACACCTAGTGGGTGAGTATGCAAACCACATGGACAATCATAGGGCCTGGGGGGGCATGGCCAGAGGTGACATGGGTAGTGGTCCACATGGCCCGGGGAAGGGCGATGCTGATCACCAAACTAACCTCCACCCTCTACACACAGGTGACAGTGGATACCCACTCCATCCCTGGCTGCTCACACACTACCGGCGGCCCGCGACCCCATCGCAGCAATGTTACAATGAGGCACACGCCACCACACGTAATGTCATTGAGCGGGTGTTCGGGATGCTGAAGGCATGTTTCCGTTGCCTGGACACCTCCGGCGGTGCCCTACAGTACAGTCCCTCAAAGGCCTGTGGGCTATTCCTGGCCTGTTGCATCCTGCACAACATGGCCAACGAATGTGGGATAGCTGTACAGGACAAAGAGGGGGACAGCGATGGGGACGATAAGGACGCCGGTGACGATGGTGATGGGCAGCCCCCCTTGGCCGACGGGACCCCCGACTGATCCAGCTGGCACAGCTGCACTGGGACACCATCACAGAGGGGCACTTCAGCCAACCCAGGTAAGTCATGGGGCCATGTGCAACCACCAGTGGCTAAGGCACAACCCACAAACATGCATGGACACATACAAGGGGTGCATGCCGTCAAGGGAAGTGGCAGGGCACAGAAGCACACACACAACCAGGGATGGGTGAGGATTAACATGCCACGTGGACGGACACACACACACATGCACACACACAACGCACCAAACGTACACAGAGGGCAGGAGACACAACCAACCCAGAACACCAACCCTAGCAAGACACATGTCCACAGACCACCATGCCCACTGCCTGTCCATGTGCATGTGTCAGATGCTGAGCACCATTGCACATTGGTGTACAACACAATGCAGGCATCATCATGCACACGCAACTGTGGACAGCAGCAGGGAGGGTGTGCAGGTGGACTGTGTGTCTGCGTGCAGGGCCGGGTACCCACCTGTGCACTGCCCACTGAAACACACAATGCACACAGGGCAGCACCAGACAGTAGCCACGCTGGGAGACAGGTCAGTCATGCGACACAGTGCCCCGGCCGCCACGGATGTGTGGGCAGCCCCGCCGAGACCCACCAGCACTGACAGGCTGACCACTGGCCTCATGGGGTGGCACCGATGGTCCCCGAGGGGTTCCACTGCATGAACACGACCGTGCTCATGCAGGGGTCTGCAGCACACCGAACATGCCTGTGCCAGGAGTGCTCGGGATGCCCACAGCTGAACCCGGTGTCGACAGAGTGGGAGTCGCATGACGCCAGAAACGGGGGGTGGACAGTGCACTGCATGGTGTCCATGATGCATGGGCACCTGACTGTGTGCCCATTGTGGCCATGACAGCAATGAATGCCTGTGCACACCTGTCAATGACAGCAGTCACATCCTCCCACAAACGGTCCATCCCTGCCAGGATCAGAGCGGTGTCTCTGCTGTGACGCTCCTCTGCCCACTCCAGAGCCACACGCAGTGCATCCATGGATGTCACAAGCCGCATCTGCTGCTGGACTGATACTTGCAGTAGGCAGGTGTGCTCATCCAAGAGGTCATCTGCCTCCGCGGCATCCTGTCCCTCAGGGTGTGCATGGCCCTGATGATCAGCACCCCTTGAGGGTGGGTGCTGCGCACCAGGCCTAGGTCTGGGCATGTCCACAGGTGGTGCACAGATGCTGCCGCTGAATCCTGTACCCCCAAGCCCATTGGCCGACTGCTGATGCTGCCCCTCCAGCTGCCTCTCCCCAGGGCTCATTGGTGCCACCGCAGTGGCCGCAACAGTCCCACTGTCCTGAACAGACACCAGGGCTGCCCCACTGGTGCTAACAGGCACAGGCTGGGACTGTGCTGACATGCAGGCCTCCACTGCAGCACCACCCACAGCCATGGGCGCGAATTGCCCTGCTGTGTGGCCATCCCATGGCACACATGTGTCACTGCCCATGATGTTAGCATCATCATCACCGGTGATGGACTCTGCACCGGCCACAGTCACAGCATGCTGGCATCCGTGGATGCCGGCACACTGGGACACAGGCAGGGCTTCCTCCACACCTGTTACAACAAATTCAGTGTGGACAGCCAGGCGGCCCCACTGTCGCAATGATCCATGTATACCTGTGGAGGTGGATGGGCCCTCCTCCAACTCCAGCTGACTGTCCTCAGTGGACAGACCCACCACCACTGACCCATGCAGATGCTCAGGATCTGTAAGGGAAAGCAAAATCACGTTACTGCATGTGACCTACCCTGCCCCCCCCATAGACAGACCATGACTTACCATGCAGTGATGGACCACCACCCATCTGGAAGCCACCACCCGGAACACCCTCAATGGCACTGCGCTGCATGCTTCCAGCAAGCCTCTCCTCCTGTGAGGCAGCTGTACCACCTCCGGCTGTCCCCCACCTGTTGCAGCACGTGCTGCCCTGATGGCAGCCACCTTCTTCTTTATCCTTCTCCTGTCCATGCCCATCTTTTTCTTACACTCCTGCACGGAGCGCTGGTGGCTGCCATGCAGGTTCACAGCATGTGCCACCTCCTCCCATGCAGCAGCACGGGCTTGAGGTGTTCCCCGCCGTCCACTGAGAAGTGGCTCCTGATCCAGGTAGGCCTCAAACAGGGCTTCGTTTCGGCCTTGGCAAGTTAGGCCTCCTCCTCCTCCCACCACTGTGTTCCTCCTCTCCAACAACCTGCTCGGTCATTATGTAGCCTGTAAGAATGGCAGTTGTTACCTGTGACTGTGCAGTCCCATGCATGTCCCTAAATCCACAGTCCACACTCCCAAACAGCATGCAGCTTCACCAATAGACTGCAGTAACCGATATGGCCACTGCAGCACAATGTTGCACTTTTATGGCGCAACCCATGCAAATGAGGCGAGGAGCAACTTTAAGTAAATGCAAATTGCAGTGCTGCACCATTGAATGGCTGATTAGATGATTTGCATATGATGGCTGAATATCGCGCTGTTGCGCTTTGCGCAATTGTGTTGAAAGTGCGCAGTTCTGTGACATGCGTAGTACACACCTCACTGAACATACCCGGGTTGCTGACGCAGGCGTCTGCCGTGCTGATGACGTGCTGTGCGCGGTAGGCAATGCAGGGCATGGTCATCATTGTGCCAGTGGCGCTATAGCGATGGTCACTACATGGCGCTGTGGCACTGAGCCATCATAGGCACAATGGGCCAACTGCGCGGTAGGCCACTATGGCGCTGGCACACAGGCATGATCAATGCTGCACACATTGTGTTCCAATGATGCTGTGCGTGTCCATGCGCCAGACCCTTGACCCTGTGCCCGACCTTTGCCTCAGGGCACCATGCGCCAGGCATGGGTGCACCTCTATCACGCTGTTCGGTGACAGCGCGATAGGGAATAGCGGCTGTGCTACTGTACATCTTCACGTGGGGAGCGGTGCTGCAGAGCGTCATATTGCCAACTACAGAACCAAGAATGGCACGCAGAAGGGCAGCCCTGTGGTCTGCTATCAAACTGGCCAACCTAGTGACCATTGTGGAGCTACACCATGGGCCTCTGTTCGGGGAAGCGCCCCTGGACAGGGCCAGGACCCAGATGTGGCAGGAGGTGGCCACTGCCCTTGAGGAGGCCACCAGATGGGGGAGGAGTGCTGAGCAGTGCAGGCACAGATACGGGGACCTGCGGCGGAGGGAGCCGGAGCTACTGGCACACCTGTGGGCACATGCCAGGAGGGGCATGGTGCCAAAGCCAGGTAGGGGTTACGTCAACGCACTTTTATCTTCCATATGGGTAACAGTGTTGTATGTGTCCAGCACAGGGGAGGGACTGTCCGGGTTGGCTGTGGTGGTGTTCGCAGGGGTGTGGGGTGGGTGGGTCTGGCTGGGTGGGAAGGCACACCTGGGGGCAGGGGACTTTGCTACGGGATTGTACTGATTTTCCTCTCTCCATGTTTATGCCACAGGCCCAGAGGAACACTGCCGTGTGCGTGAAGAGCAGCAGCGGGAAGAGCATGGTGCAGCCAGAAGGGGCGAGGGCCCTCACCGCCCACTTGACTGGTCCGATGAAGGTGAGTGTCATACATCCATGATTACTATTGCATGCTGTGTGACAGGGTGGGCAGCAGGGCATGGTCACCATCCATCGACACCACTGCCATGCACGCGACTTGTTACAGTCAACATTGTCCAGTGGCAATGCATGTCTGGGAGTGCATCAATGGTGGTCCATGCGTGCACCAGGTACATAGTTGTGCCACTGCCTTTGCACCACATAGCCTTGTCACTAAACGGCCATGGTGGTGCTGTGCGTGACTTGGCCAGTGGGTGTGTGCAGCATTCCGCATGGCTGCATGCGCTTGGGTGGGCAGGTCCTGTGGACGTGATCACTGCAGGTGGTCACACACCATCACAGAGGTATGTCCCATGGCCGTATGCCATGCACAGTGGGCGGGCTGTATGGGGTTGTGCATTCACACCTATTGACTGTGCTCCCTTGTCCTAGGTACCCGCCAGCTACGTGAAATCCAGGAGGCACTGCGGGAGCTATTACTGATGGCGACGGCGTCGCTGGACATCCTCAGACGCATTGACGAGACGGGGGTCCTGAGGAGGCACAGAGCCCAGAGGAGTCAGAGCGGGGACAGGCGCTCCCGCTAGGGATACATCGGTCCCAGTATTCCCCTACCCCCCGGACCCACCCTCACACCCCTCCTTTCCCATCCCAGTTGTCCACCCTGCCTCTACCCACCCCCACCTTGTTTGTGGCCCCCAACCTTGTATATAGTTCATGTAACATTGTATATAGTTGAATGTTATATATTTTTCAATACATTTAATTTTGATATGAATACTGTGGTGGTCTCTGATTTGCAGCGGGCTATAGGTGCTCAGCTGCAGTGGTGTGCATGGCGTCAGGGGTGGTGCGGTCATGGGTATGTGTGTGTGTCCATGTGGAGGTGACTATGGTGTGGGGGTAGCTATCAGTTGGTGTCTGTGGTGTGTGTGTGTTGTGCCCTGTGCATTGGATGACTGTGTGCAGTGGTCCATGGTGTGTGCTCTGTGCCCATGGTGCACCCATCGGCCCGTCCATGGCCTGTGCAGCTGACACACAGGCATGTCTGTGACCTGCACGGTCCGATGGCATGTCAGTGGTGGCAGTAACTGCAGGGCAGCCACTGTACCTGTCACATTGCTGGGTTGCCTCCTGTCACTGGTGTGGTGCATGTCTGCCTCAGGTGGCACTGTGGGCACCACAGTTGTTGTCCCACCTCCATGCTGTGCCTTGTGTGTGTTGCAGGGGATGTGCCCCACTGTCTGTGACTTGTGCTCCAGGTGAATGATGGTGGTGTACGGGTCCACAGTGCCTGCGCAGGGTGGCTGGCACTCCAGTGCCATGAAGGACTGTGGGTTGCATGTACACAGTTTACATGGGCCCACAATGGGGGCTTGGTTGCCCCACCACTGTGTCCCTGTGTTGTTGTGCCCTTGGGTATGGGTGGGTGTCTGTCCATACACTGTGTGGCATCCGGTGTGGCGCATGCTTCCATGCACTACTGTGGGTGTCTGTGCTGGCTGTTGTGGCCAGTGGTGGGTCGGGGTGTGTCATTAGACTACTGTGCAGGGTGCTGTACCACTGGTGGTGGTGTCAAGGGCATGCCCTGTCCCGTGTGGGGTACCTCATGTGCCGACACATGGTTGGTCTCTCAGCGGTACCTCGGGGGGACTGTGCGTGGTGGCACTGTGTCTGCCATTGTTGCATTGCTGTGTGCTGCCACCCACTGATGGGTGCTCATGGTGGGGCTGGCTTGCATGTTCTGTGGTGCACAGGGTTGCAGTGTCACAGTGGGGGTGATGACATGCATGGGGTTTCCTGCAGTGGTGGTCACTGCTCATGGGGGGGTGTCTGGGAGTCACAGTGCAGGGTGTGCTCTGCACTGGGGGGGATGGTGTGGCACGGGGTGCTCAGCCCTCCTTGTGTGCCAGTCACAGCGTGCCGGTAGGTGTGATGGGGCACCATGGCCTGGCTGTGGGTTGTTTGCTTGTCTCCATGGGCCAGTGGTTATTCCAGCCCTACCCCAGTTGTGCAGTGCATTGGGGGGGACATCTGTTCTGCTGTGTGTTCCTGTGCCCATCTGTGGCATGGGTGGTGGGCCCCTACCTCCCTGGTTGTGCAGTTACATTGCTCTGCTGCTGGGGGGTGTCCCTGGTTGCACTATGGCGCCTCTGGACTGCTCAACTGAACATCCCTTGTTGCGCTATGGTGCATCAGATCTGCTCAGCTTCCCTTCCCTAGTTGCGCTATGGCGCAGGTGGTGTGATATTCAGTCGTCGGCTGTAGGCGCAGTTTGGCCTGCTCCATTTTTGAATATTGCATCTCTTGCGCATGGGCGCAATAGACTTGCGCTTGCTCCTGCTATTGCGCACTTTTTGGGTGCAGTTTGAATATCTAGGCCTGTATGTTTTACATATTATCTATCTTAGTAAAAACTCTAATTTTAGAGCATACTTGGTCTGTCTTTAATTTCTTTCCTTTACAAGTAGAGTAGATATGGGTACAGCAGACACTGTGCATAAGCTTGAATGGTGATACCAAACTGGAAAAAGGTGAGAATAATCTGAGGTCTTTATTAAAGTTTAAGAGTTCATTTTTGTACACCTGGTTAGGTACCCGTAGGCAAAGATATCTGACCCCCCAAAGACAGATATATCTGAGCCTGTGCATTGGGTATGCTAGCAAGAGGTTCACAGTTTGAATCCTTCCAAGACTTGAGACCAAAGGTTGATTCGAACCCACAAAAAAAACAGACAAGAGGGTTACCTTGTTCTGTTAAACTGTTCACAAGACTGCGCTCAGAGGCTGGCACTTTGGGAGTAGAGGGCTGACCTGCTGAGTGGGTTTGTGACAGATTGGTTGGCAGTGGTGGCATAATTTTGGTATTACAAACTTTTATTATTCTGTGTCAGCTTGAGACTATCAGCTTACTTGCAAAGAAAGAAAAAAGGCAGAGTTTTATTTTAAAAGTAGACAGAACTATATCACTTGGCATACAGTCCAGTTCCTATGCGTTTTATTTTTTTTCCTAAAGTGCAAGTCAGAGTAGCCATAGTTAGGGAAGAAGATGGCTTCCGACTACAGCAGGCACACTGTAGATTACTTGAAGCAGTTGTGCAGGGACAGAGGAGTCCTGTTGAAGGTGACAGCCAAATAGCAGAACCTCATAGATGCCCTGATGGTAGCAGATACCCAGAGCAGTGAGTCACGAACCGTGACTGGAAAGGACCAAACCTCGAGTGTGGCAGGGCTACCGGCCAGTGCAGTGTCCAGATCCAATGAGGAGGGCAACAGGGCCACTGTCAGTGAAGGGCCACAGCAGCAGGGGAAGGTCACCAGTATCCTGAATCCAGAGGTACTCAGGCTGCAAATTGAGTTGCGCAGGATGGAGCTGGAGTTCCAGGAGAAGAGAGAACGAGAGAAACGAGAGACGGACCGTGAGGCAGAACAAGAATGCTGAGAGGTGGACCATGAGGCAGAGCGAGAACGCCGAGATGCAGACCATGAGGAGCAGAAGTGCAAGAGGCAACATGAACTGGAGAAGATACGACTCCGATCAGCAGCACCAGAACAGGTAAGAGTCTTGGGTTTAACTGGGACTGCAGGACTGGGTTAGAAATTGAATTCCAAATTAACAGCCAAATTTAAGGAGGGGGAGGATATGGATGTCTTTTTTAATTCTTTTGAAAAAGTTTGTATTCAGACTAAAATTCCTAGAGAGTCCTGGAGCTTCCAGCTATCCCTGCTGCTTACCAGCAAAGCTCAGGATGCATTGGGTCAAATGGACAATGAGGACAGTGATGATTACAGCAAACTTAAAGCTGCACTGTTAAAAAAGTTTGAATTAACTGCTGAATCATACAGAGCTAAATTCCATAGGCTCAGGAGAAGCCCTGATATGAGCTACGAGGAGCTAGCCACGAAACAACGTCAGTTTTTAAAACGTTGGTGGGAAGGAATTGAGGCAAACTCTGTTGATAAAATTGAAAATGTGATTTTATTAGAACAGTTTTTCTGGGCGTGCCCAGCAGAGTGAAAACCTGGCTGGAGGACTGAGATCCCAAAACACTGCAAGAGGCTGCTGAACTCTCGGACCGCTATGCCAAGAGCAGACCTGCTCTGAGACACAATGGGGCAGGCATGGCAGTACAGAAAGGGAAAAGCACGCCTTCAGGGCAGCTAAAACCCTCACTGCCTCCACCAAAACCAGTTAGCCACAGGTTTCAGAGAAAAGATTTCTCTGAGAGAAGAAATGAATGTTGGTTGTGTAAAGAAACTGGGCAGATTGCCAAACAGTGTCCCAAAAAGGCAAACAATAATACACAACAGTTTGCTAGAAAGGAAGTAGGTTGTTTGTGTGTCTCTGGAAGCATGCCAGTGAACATGAGGGAACAAATGCACCCAGTCATGGTGAATGGTGTACAGACGCAAGGGTTAAGGGACACAGGGGCATCCTTGACCTTGGGAAAGGGGGGTCTGGTACAGCCTGGTCAGCTTATACCCAATAAATACTTCACTGTACAGGACTTCACTGGTGAGGCAAAAACATTGCCTACGTCACTGTACAGGACTTCACTGGTGAGGCAAAAACATTGCCCCTCACTAGTGTTCTCTTAGACTGGAGTGAAACAGGGGGAACTGTGCAACAGGTGGCTGTAGCCAAAACCTTAGCAGTGGATGTGATCCTGGGCAACAATCTCAAACAAGGGATGGTATGTGCACTTACCCATAGCCAAGCGGCAAGGGAAAAGTGTAGTTTCCTGAACCCCACAGAAGCCATTTTGGAAACCACTGAGAGGCTGGTTCCCCAGCCTATGTCTTCTGATATGGAGATTAATGAAGAGGGGGTAGAAATTTCCCCAGTAGCAAGTAACCACACAGCTACAGAGGGTAACTCTGAAGATGGAGGGGTGACCAATTGTCAGAGGGTTGGGACTGACAGTGAATCTGAGTGCCCTGATGCTAGTGCTAGGGACCCTAGTTTAGCGACTGAAGGGGACCTGTCCCATGCCTTGGGAATGTGTGAGGGGTTTGCAGCTGCTCAGAGAAGTGACCCTAGTTTAGAGAAACTGAGGGCCTGGGCAAACACAGATGGCACACAGGGAGGTGATGGCAGACATAAGGTTTATTAGGAAAATGGACTTACGTATACTCAGGTAGTACAGACAGAGGGAGGGATGCTAGGCAGGGAGCTTGTCATTCCCCAGGGGTATCTTGAGCAGTTGCTCAAGATTGCACATGATATTCCCTTGTCTAGTCATCTGGGAATCGCGCGCACAATGCAACGGTTGGCCCAGAATTTCTACTGGCCTAGCTTCACCCAGCAGGTGAAGGAGTATTGCAGGTCTTGTTACCAGTGTCAAGAAATAGGGAAGGTGGGCAAGAAAACCCAAGCCGCCCTGATTCCATTGCCCATAGTGGAGGAGCCATTCCAGAGAGTGGGAATGGATAATGTGTGGCCTTTAAATACCCCCAGCTCCTCAGGAAAGAGATTCATCCTGACTGTGGTGGATTATGCCACCCAGTACCCAGAGGCAGTCGCCCTATCCTCACTGAGGACAGACAAAGTGTCAGATGCCTTACTTGGGATTTTCTCCCATGTTGGGTTTCTTCAGGAGGTAATCACTGATCGAGGGGGTTCCTTCATGTCGGACCTGATGAAATGTTT
Source organism: Neoceratodus forsteri (assembly GCA_016271365.2). NCBI lineage: Eukaryota > Metazoa > Chordata > Ceratodontiformes > Ceratodontidae > Neoceratodus > Neoceratodus forsteri. Next base: position 434,117,055 of record CM057459.1, on the reverse strand, counting down.
ATGGGAGAAGTGTGGGGTGGTGCAGAGATGCACAACACCATATCACCCACAAGCCAATGGACTTGTGGAAAGATTCAATAGTACCCTAAAGTCAGTGCTCCGGGCATTTGCTGAACAGCATGGGAGGGACTGGGAGAAATACCTTCCCCACCTGTTGTTTGCATACAGGGAGGTGCCCCAAGAGTCAACAGGATTTCCCCTTCAAACATTTATATGGACGCTGGGTACGTGGGCCTCTAGACTTGATCTGGGAGGACTGGGAAGGCAAGCACACCACCCAGGGAACTCCCATTGTGGATTACATCCTTAGGTTTAGGGAAAGGCTAAATGAGCTTATAGGGACAGCCCAGAGCAACCTAGCAGCTGCCTAACAGAAACAAAAAGTGTGGTACGACCACAGAGCCAGAGCTCACTCGTACATGGTGGGTCAAGAAGTCATGGTTCTTATTCTGGACTGGAAAGACAAGCTGCAAGCTGAGTGGCCAGGATCGTACAAAGTAGTTAGGAAGGTAAATGACACAAACTACATTGTGGAGTTACCCGACCGAAGACAGACAGAAAGGATGTACCATGTCAACATGATGAAGCCATATGCTAATAGGGCTGACATGGTGTTTGCAGTGTGTAGTCATGGGGAGGGGACGGACGAAGGAGACCCCCTTCTGGATTTGCTGGAAGAGAGTAAGCGGGAGTCCTCTGTGGAGGCTGTAGAATTGTCTCCCTAACTAGCCCCGGACCAGATCCAGAAAGTAAGGAAGGTTTTAGCAGACTTTGCCCCCTTGTTTAGCGCCAAGCCTGGACTAACCCCCCTTAGTGACAGACGATGTGGAGACAGGGACACAGACGTCCATCCGGCGGACAGCATATTGGATGTCAGAGGCTGTCCAAAAGGACATTAGGAGGGAAGTGGAGGAGGTGCTGGATTTAGGGGTAATCCGGAGATCCCACTGCCCCTGGGCCTCACCTGTAGTCCTTGTACCTATGCCAGCTGGCTCTACTGATTTCTGTGTGGACTATCGTGGACTGAATGCAGTCACAAAGTCAGATGCCCACCTGATGCCCCAGATGGATGGACTCCTGGACAAGTTGGGAGGGGTAACCTACCTTACAACCATTGACCCGACAAAGGGGAATTGGCAGGTAGAGTTGACAGACAGAGCTAGGGAGAGGTCGGCCTTCATCACTCCGATAGGCTTATTGAGTTTACAGTAATGCCTTTCGGAATGAAGAACGCCCCGGCCACTTTCCAAAGGTTGATGAACCAGGTGTTAAATGTTGCTAAGGAGTACACCGTGGCATACCTGGATGACATTGCCATCTTTAGTACCAGCTGGGAGGAACAGCTATCCCATCTTAAAGAAGTGCTGGGCAGGATACAGAGGACTGGGCTCACTGTCAAAGCTGAGAAGTACCAGGTGGCCATGGGAGAAGTGATATACCTCGGGCATGTGGTAGGCTGGGGACAGCTCTGTCCTAACCAAATAAAAATAGAGGCAATTCAGGCATGGCCCAGACCAGAAACATAGAAGCAGGTCAGGAGTTTTCTAGGGACAGCAGGGTACTACAGGAAATTTGTGCCCAATTACAGTGCCCTGGCTGCTCCCCTATCTGACCTGACAAAGAAAAGGATGCCAAAGAAAATTACCTGGGGCCCAGCCTGTGAAGAAGCCTTTTCCAACTTAAAGGAGGCACTGTGCAGTGCTCCTTTTTTGAAAAGTCATGACTATAGCAAAACCTTTATAGTTCCGACTGACGCCTTAGACGTGGGTATTGGGGCAGTACTGAGTCAGACATCCAGCCAAGGAAGGGATCACCCAATAGCCTACCTGAGTAAAAAGTTACTTCCCAGGGAGCAGGCATACTCCTCAGTGGAAAAAGAATGTCTTGCCTTAGTGTGGGCCCTAAAGAAGCTAGAGCCATACTTATATGGGCAGCATTTTGTGGTGCAGACTGACCATAACCCCCTGGTTTGGCTGATGCAGATGGGAAAGACAAACGGAAGATTGCTAAGATAGAGTCTTGCTTTGCAAGGGTATAATCTGACAATTGTACATAGGGCTGGAGCCAAAAACCAGAACTCAGATGGGCTGTCTAGTGTCTATGAGGAGTGAACTGATTTGGGAAGCTCATCCCATGTAGGGGATAGAGCCCCTTAAATTCAGTCTAGGTGGGGAGGATTGTGACATGGACAGCCAGTTCTGAGTGCTGTATGATCATTTTTTGTATATAAAAATGTGTATGGACTGTCTCCCATGAGAAATACTGAAACAGCATGTGAACACACACACACACAGGTTTTAGATACAAGGGCCTGGATATTCAGAAGGGTTGCGCATGACGCAACACAGTTGCACCATGCACAACCCACTGATGCACCCCGGCGTGATATTCAAACGGAGATTGTGCCTGGCACAAATCCTGATGCGCCAGAGCGCATCAGTAATGTATGCGGCGCAGGTGGGGGGGGGGCGTGCTCATGCTTACTCCACACATCCCAATATTCAGACTGGGATGTGCTGAGCCCATGCATGCACAACCCCTACTTTTGCTGCACACAGGTGAGCCAAAAAAAAAAAGGAACAGCGGCTGGCCACCCACAGGTGAGCTGCCGTATTGCAGGGTGCAACACGGCAGCTGCCACCTGTGGGTGGCCACCCGAGCTCCAGCTGCACCTTCGTAGCTGCACCCCCCCATGCCCGATCATGGGCAGACAGAGAAAAAGGATTCCCCTATATCCCAGGTGGTCCAGTGGACCGCTCGCAGCCCGATCTCTGGCATTTGTATTAAAAATGAAGTCCAATATCCCTGGTGGTCCAGTGGACGCTCTTGTGTCGTGGGCATTTGTATTAAGAATAAAGTACAATATCCCTGGTGGTCCAGCGGTACCCCCCCCACCCATGCACTGAGCCCCCACAGCCCACTCCCCGGTCAGTGGCGGGTGGCACTCCACCACCTGTCGCCCGCCACCCGCTGACTGACACTACGGTAGGGCTGTCGCCCATTGTCCTGGCGTGAGCCAATGGTGTGCAGCTTGCCTGTACTACACAGTCAGATATGTGAATGGATCCATTCACATATCTGAATCTGTGTAGTGCGGTATGGGCTGACGCCCATTGGCTCACACTGTGGACCAATGGGCATACAGCCCACCGACAGTGTCAGTTGGCGGGCGTGTGGGGCGGCAGGTGGGTGGGTGCCGCCACCCGCCACTGACTGGGGAGTGGATAGTAGGGGCTCAGTGGGCAGGTGGGGAGGAGGTACCGCTGGACCACCAGGGATATTGGACTTACTTTAATACAAATGCCTGCATCAGCTGCAAGTGGTCCACTGGACCACCAGGGATATTGGACTTCATTTTTAATACAAATGCCCGCAATCGGCTGCGAGTGGTCCACTGGACCACCAGGGATATTGGTCTTCATTTTTATTACAAATGCCCGCGATCGGGCAGTGGGGCACATGCTCCTGATGTGCAGGGGCGTCCGGTCCCCATGACTGATGCTTGGCAGGGCACCAAGCGCCAAGTCACTGGGGATTGGCGCACCTGCATGCAAATGGGGCCATAATGACATGCAAATTGCCCTATTTGCACCTTGTATACATTATGGCCCCATTTGCATGTGCACTTTTGAATATCGCGGTTGTTGCACCTAGCGCAACGGAACTTGTGCTAGCACATCCCCTGCTCCACTCTGGCCACTTGCGCTGGCACAGTGCCACTGCGCCATGTGCACTGTGGGTGGCCAGGGTGCGATATTCAGCGATGCTGTGCCATGGCGCAGCTCCATTAAATATCACCCTGTCAACACCCCAGCGCAGCCAGGTTGCGCTGTGCCCAGGCTTGTGTCACAGCCTAGTGCAGTCTGAATATCCAGGCCAAGGTGTTACATGGAAGGCCTGAAGCTAATTACAGAGTAGAACAGGCCTTGATCAAGGATCTCTTGTTTTATCTAAGTTAAGAGTCAGAAAAGACTTGCCTGCTCCTGTTGGAAGCTAAGAAACTTGCTATACTGCAGAGAACAAACTAGAATGCATTTGAGGAACTGGGAACTTGGTAAAACATAATATTGTAGGGGACTAGGAAGGTAAGCTTCACTTTCTACAGAAAGTTTCATTATTTTCTTATTGGCATTAAGAATTTCAGGATTCCATTAAAGTGTAGTAATTTTATAACCAGAGGGGTTAAAATACAACTGAAGTTGCTTGATTTCTGTGCTAGACACATAGGGCCGGATATTCAAACTGCGCCCAAAAAGTGCGCAACAGCAGGAGCAAGCACAAGTCAATTGCGCATATGCAACAGACGCGATATTCAAACATGGAGCAAGACAAACTGCGCAAGCAGCCAACGTCTGAAAATCGCACAAACTGCGCCATAGCGCAACCAGGAAGGGGAAGCTGAGCAGAAATGATGCGCCATAGTGCAACAAGGCTAGCCCAGCTGAGCAGTCCAGAGGTGCCATAGCGCAAGCAGAGCCCCCCAGCAGAGCAATGGAACTGCACAACCAGGGAGGCAGGCTGGGGCCCACCACCAGCCATGCCACACTTGGGCACAGGAACACACTGCAGAACTAACAATACACCCGCACACCCCAAGCACAGCATCACTGGGGGAGGGATGGATGATCCACCGGCCCATGGGGACAAGCTAACAAAGCACAGCAGGGCCATGTCGCCCCAGCACACCCACTGGCAGGCTGAGACTGCCACACACAGGGGGTCGACAACCACAGTGCACATCAGCCCCCCCTTCTGTACAGCACACCCTGCACTGTGACCCCAAGACACCACCCATGTGCAGTGACTGGCACTGCAGTAAACACCATGCAACCCCGCACACGCAACCTCGTAGAAGCACAGAACCACACAAGCCAGACCCACCCTGGGCACCCAGCAGTGGGCGTGGCAGCAGTGGCAAGACCGACTGAAAGGCACTCCCACACTGGAGACACCTTCCCATGCACACACACACACACACACATACCCAGGACCTTACCACCCCAGATGCCATGCACACCATTGCAACTGAGCAACCATAGCCCGCTGCAAATCAGAGACCACCACAGAATTCATAACAAAATATATATATTCGAAAAGATATGCACAACACCAACAACATCTATATACATATGTACAAGACAAGGGGGGGTAGGGGTACAAGGTAGGGTGGGTAAGGGTAGGGTGAACAACTGGGAGATGGAAGGCAGGGTGGGAGGGCTGGGTGAAGTGGGAAGGGGAAGCGCAGTCAGCGCCCGGCAGGCTGGTCCCCTGCTGCCTGTTGATCTTCCGTTTCCTCGGCGTCGCCAGACCCATGGCGCTGCATGTCTGTCAGGAGGTCGTGTGTAGCGATCATACCTGCGCCAGCCGCGCTGGAGGGCACGGTCCATCTGCCGTGGGATGCTGAGACCTAGGAAAAGGAACACAGTCAATGGCTGTGACTGTCCACAACCCTGAACACCACCCATCCTGCAAGGCATATAGCCTAGTGCCCCGCACCTGTGATGGTATGCACCCACCCACAGTGACCATGCACATGACACGCCCAACCAGGCAGCACCAGCTATGTGCACCACTGCACACACACACTGCCCATGTCCATCACAGCACAAACAAGGCTGTCAAGTGATGTGGCAATGTGGTGGGATGCCAGTTCCACAGCCATGTGCCTAGTGCATGCATGGACCACCAGTGACGCACACACAGACGTGCAGTGACACTGGACAGTGATGACTGTTGCCTGTGTCGTGCATGGTTGTGTTGTCCATGGCTGGTGGTCATGCCCACCCCCTCCAGCATGCAATAGCATCCATGATGTAATGACACTCACACTCATCAAGCAGCTGTGGCTGCTGCTGCTGCTGCTGCTGCCACTGTGGCCCACCCATCACGCCTCCTCCGGCTGCCACCTGGGCCCCACCATGGCCCTCCTCAGCCTGGGCCTGCATCCTCTCCGCCCGGCCTGTGGGTGACAAATGTTGAGAAAAACATCAGTGTGACCCCAGAGCAGACTGCCCCCTGCCCCAGTGAGTGTGCCTGCCCACACAGCCAGACCCATGCATATCACACCTGCACACACTGACACAGCCAACCATGGCAGAGCCATCCCCCATGCACCACCACCAAAACACAGTCACACCCCTACGGAGAATACAGGTGCATAGATGGTACACCCACCTGGCCTAGGCACAACGCCCCTCCTGGCACGTGACCTGAGGTGTTGCAGCACGTCCGGCTCCCTCCTGCAGAGGTCACTATATCTGTGCCTGCACTGTTCAGCAGACTGGCACCGCCCCTGTGACCCTCTCCAGTTCAGTGGCCACCTGCAGCCACACATGGGTGCGGGCCATGGTGAGGGGCTGATCCCCAAACAGTGCCCCAAAGTGAGGCTCAACCACTGCCACCAGGTTGGCCACCTCCAACTGACTCCACTGGGGAGCTCTCCTGCGTGCCATTACTGTGGTAGTAGAGCAGGCAATATGGCGCCCCGCAGCGCGGCAACCCCACGTGGAAATGTTGTGCAATAGACCACCATAGGTTCCAATCGCTGTTCAGTATAGCGCGCGTTGGTTCACATAGCACTGTCACCAAACAGCGCAACAGAGCTTGCACATGGCAGCCGAACAGCGCCAGGGGCAAAGGTCGGACACCAGGTCAGGGGTCTATGACACAAGGCTGCCACAGCGCCATCTGACGCTCACGCATCCTGCACGAGCGGTCACCTGCGTGCCAGTGCCACAGTGGACTATTGGCGCAGTAGTGCCACAGCGCCATATGGTGCCTTAGTGCTGTAGCGCCACTGGCACAATGGTGGCCATGGCCTAAATTGCCGATCGCGCACAGCACGTCATCAGCGCGGCAGACACCTGCATAAGCTACCTGGGCATGCACAATGCAGTGTACCACACAGTCACAGATATGCACCATTGGCTCAGCGGCTCAACGGATTAAGCGCAGTGCAACGGCGCTGAGTTCAGCTGACACACATGCAAATCATCTGATCAGCCATTCAAAGGTGCAGTGGCGCGATTTGCATCTCATTACAGTTGCTCCACTCCTAATTTGCATGCATTGCGCTATAAATGTGCGACATTGGGCTGCACTGGCCAGATTCGGTTACTGCAGGTGAGAGGTGGGTTGCATGCTGTGTGATGTTCTGGACAATGGTCATGGGATAACGCTGTAGACTGCACAGTGACAGGTGTCCACTTCCACCCATACAGATCGACATGACCAAGCAGAGCCAAGGTGAGGGTGAGGATGGTGGGCGGAGGAGGAGGCCCAACTTCACCACGGCGGAGACAGAGGCCCTCTTCCAGGCCTACCTGGAGGAGGAGCCACTACTGAGTGGACGGTGGGGCACCCCTCAGGCCCGTGTGGCTGCATGGGAGGGGGTAGCTCGGGCAGTGAACCTGCACGGAAGCCACCAGTGCTCCGTGCAGGAATGCAAAAAGAAGATGGGGACAGACCGCAGGAGGGTGAAGGAGAAGGTGGCAGCCCTCAGGCCGGCACGTGCTGGCACAGTCGGGGGCCAGCCAGCGGTGGTGGAGCTGACCCCAGCTGAGGACCGACTGGCTGTATCAATGCAGTGGAGTGCTATTGAGGGTGTACCAGGAGGTGGATTCCAGACAGGTGGAAGCCCATCACTGCAGGTATGACATGGTGGTGGTGTTGGGGGAAGGTTTTCACATGCACTCACATGTCCTCTCTTTCTGTTACAGATCCTGTTCATCTTCAGGGGACGGTGGTGGTGGGTCCAGGCAGTGAGGAAGACCTGCTGGACATGGAGGAGGGTCCATCCACCTCTGTCACCAGCCAGCATACACTGCACCAGCATGCACGCCGGGCTGCCAACTCTGGTGTTGGTGAGTCGGTGTGGGGGGTGCACAGCCTGTGTCTCAGCAGTCTGGCATGCAAGCATGCCAGCACGCTGTGACTGTGGCTGTAGCACGTACCTGCACCATTGATGATGCAAGGACTGCAATGGGCAGTGACATGTGTGTGTCCCATGATGGACGCACAGCAGGCCAGCACGTGCCCCTGGGCCTAGCTGGTTTGAACGTGTACCAGCATGTCGGCACAGTCTCAGGCTGTGCCTGTCAGCACCGGTGGGGCAGCACCAGTGGCTGTGCAGGTGTCTGGCACTGTTGCAGCCACAGCAGTGGAACGAGTGGTCCCTGGGGCCAGCGGTTGAGGGGCAGCAGCAGCAGTCACCCACCAGGTCTGGGGGTACAGTGTCCAGCGGTGGCACATGCCCACCGCCCTTGATATGCCATTCCTGGTCCTGGTGAACAGCGCCCACCCTCAAGGGGTGTTGAGCATCAGGACCTTCCATACCCTGGGGACAGGATGCCGTTGTGGCAGAGTACCCATTTGAAGAACACACCCGCCTGCTGCGAATCAGTACAGCAGCAAAGGCGGGTTGCAATGTCCGTGGAGGCATGTGCGTGGCTGTGGAGTGGCACAGCAGGGACTGTGCTCTGAACCGTGCAGAGATGGTCCATATGCGGATGGATGTGACTGCCGCCATTGACAGGCTGACCCAGGCATTGGTCACTGTCGTGGCTGCATTGGGCACACAAGCAGGTGCCCCTGTACGGCGCACCCCACACAGTACACTCTCCACTCCCATTCCCGGCGTCGTGCGACACCAAGCCTGTCGATGCTGGGTTCTGCTGTGGGCATCCTGAGCACCCCTGGTGCAGGTATGTTTGGCATACTACAGACCCCAGTGCGGACAAGGTCGCGATTGCGCAGTGGGACCCCTGGTGGTCCATCGGTGCCACCCCATGTGGCCCCTGCTCAGCCTGCCAGTGCTGTTGGGTCACGGCGGGGCCGCCCACGCATCCGCGGTGGCCATGGAACAGTGCAACATGACTGACCTGTCTCCCAGTGCGGGCCCTGTCTGGTGCTGCCCTGTGTGCACTGTGCGCCATGGTGGGTAGTGCACTGGTGGGTGCCCTGCACATCACACTGACATACGGACCACCTGCACACCATCCTGACTGCTGTCCACAGCTGCGTGTGCATGATGATGCCTGCATTGTACCAAGGTGCAAGGGTGCCCAGCATCTGACACACGTACTTGGACAGTACAGGTGGTGGGTGTGGTCTGTGGATCTGTGTGTTTGCCATGTCTGTTCCTGCTCTGCTGTGCACCTGCCCATGTATGCTTTGTGCCTTGTGTGTGTGTGTGTGTGTGTGTGTGTGTCCATATGACTGTTCGCCCCTCCCTGATGGTGTGCTTGTGTGCCTGGTCCCTTCCACTCCCCTTGCCGTAATGCACCCCTGGTGTGTTACTCTGTGTGCCTGTGGGTTGCGCCAGGACAGTGTTGGTTGCATGGCCCCTGACTTACCTGTGTCGTGCATAATGCTCCTCCGTGATGGTGTCCCGTGCAGCTGGGCCTGCCAGATCAGTCGGGGTCCCGTCGTTCAAGGGGGCTGCTCATCACCATCATCACCGGCACCACTGGCGTCCCCATCGCTGTCCCCCTCCTCGACCTGAATGGCTATCCCACAGTCTTTGGCCATGTTGTGCAGGATACAACAGGCCAGGAATATCCCACAGGCCTTTGAGGGGCTGTACTGTAGGGCACCGCCGGAGGTGTCTAGGCATTGGAAGCATGCCTTGAGCATCCCAAACACCCGCTGATGATGTTGCATGTGGCGGCATGCACCTCATTATAACATTGCTGCGATGGGGTCATGGGGCGCCGTATGGTGTGAGCAGCCAGGGATGGAGGGTATCTGCTGTCACCTGTGTGGAGATGGTGGAGATGAGTATCATGTTCAGGTCCATATTGCCATATCCCGTGTGTCACTACCATAGCACCTGTGGCATTCCCACCCTTGCCCCACGTTTGCAATTCCTACATGCGTACTCACCCACTAGATGGCCTGTGGGGATGTCCCCACTCTCGAATCGATGGCACAGTGTGGACTGATACCATATGAAGGCATCATGTGCTCCACCAGGGTGTGTGGCACAGACATTGATTATGCGCCCAGTGGCATCACACACCACCTGTCAGTTGACACTGGAATAGCCCTTCCTGTTCCTATATGCAGCCCCATCGGGGCCAGGTGGCGTGCGAATGGCCACATGGGTGCAGTCTATGGCCCTAGTACACCAGGCATCAGTGCTACCCTGTGGAACTCCTGTATGTTTGCTGTGCGCTCCGCCGGGTGTGCTGGGGAAATGGATGTATTCCGCAGCATGTGGCAGCAGTGCGCTGAGGAATGGGTGAGGATGTGTGACTTGGCTGACTGTGTGATGCCTGTGGTGTCCCCTGTTGGCCTCTGGAAGGTGCCGTGGCGAGCAGGCACATGCAGGCTGTCACCTTGGTCTCCACCGACAGAGCGTGACTCCGTCGTGAGGGTGCCTGCATCACATCACTGCACAGCTCACAGAGCTGTCTCAGTATTGCCCTGTTCAGGCAGTACCGGCCCACGATCTCTACATCTGTGTACAGCTCAAAGCTGATGCGGGCACGGTACTGCCTGTTGGGGCGCAGACCGGCCGACGGGCCCTTCCAAGCCACGTCCCCCGCAGCATGCATTCTCACCCCCCTCATTACAGCTTCCATGTGGAAGCTGGCACTGTCCATCACCCTGGCTTGTGACCCCCCCTGGCTGATGTTGCTCTGTTACCCCCGCTGTCCTGACTGCTACTTCCACTGCACCTGGTACACCTACTGGCCTCTGCACTCTGTGGCCCCATACACCTTCCCTTGCCCTCTTCTGTCCTGTGCACTCCTGGCCTGCACTGTATGTTACTCTGGCCTTCTCTGTCTCTCTGCCTCATGTGTCTTCCTGTCCCGTTCTTCGCGCCTCTTCCTTGAGCCTTTTTATTTTGGCTCATTTCGCTGGGGCGCGAATCTCCGGGTTGTTCAGCTCTGGCGCATTGGCGCAAGTCTTTGAATATCGCATTGCGCCTTTTATGCATGGATCCACCCTCTGGCCGCGCATGCCTTCATTTGCATTGCGGCTGTTGCTCAACCTGTTTTAATTGGCACAACTGCCTCCTGCTGAATATCGCAGAATGACGCACTTTCGGACTTGCGCATGCGCAACTCTATTGCGCATGGCGCAACCCTTTTGAATATCCGGCCCATAAGATTTGGAAGGATAGTTGTGCAATATTTTAGAAGTGTCCTGCTGGCTGAACAGTGAGTTCGTTTTTATCTCTGGACTCAGTAGAGTGGTTTGTGTAGGAGCAGTGGTCTAGTACATTGTGGTGTTGGTTGACTTACTATAAAGGCAGTACTCACCAGGGTGGTGGAGCAGTGGTGTATTTGATTGTTTCTAACAGTCACCAGTGACTACATAAGAGAAGGGATCAAAGCTACAGAACTAAAAAGTAAAGGGGAGGACAAGAGGAACTCTGGGTCACCTTGGAGACAGGGAATGGCATCACAATCCGCACGGGGTTGTATAGACCCCCGTCTCCAAGGAGGAAATGAACAAGAAAATGATAGAGGGCATTCTCAAAATGGCTGAAAACAGTGAGATACTGTTGATGGGGACCTGAATACAGTTGTTAACTGGGTGACATGGACTGCAGCCACATCCAAGAGCAGGGTCATTCTCGATGCCCTACAGGGAGCATGCCTTAGACAGCTAGTGGTGGAACCCACTCGGGAGGAGCAATATTAGACCTGGTACTCTCAAATGGATGGAGAGATCAAACTTAGAAGTCAGTAGACATCTGGGAACAAGCGACCACTGCACAGTGTGCTTCACAACAAACACAACCATGGAGACAAGCCATACAAAGACAAAGATACTGGACTTTAGAAGGGCTGACTTTGGCATAATGGGTGAATACCTGAGGAATGCATTAGCAAATGGCCAGAAAGGAGGGGTGGAAGAACAATGGAGAAAAATCAAAACTGCCATCATGGAGGCAACAAGCCTTTGTGTGAAACAAATAAAGAAAACAAAGCGGAATAAAAAACCACTATGGCTCTCAAAAGAGGTGTCAGGGAAGGTTAAGGAGAAAAAGGCTGCATTCAGAAAGTATAAGGAATCACAGATGGAGCACGACAGGGAACTGTATCAATTAAAGCAGAAAGAAGTGGGGAAGGCTGTCAGAAAAGCAAAGGCCCAAACCGAGGAAAAGATAGCCAACTCAGTTAAGAAGGGGGATGAAACCTTTTATAGGTACATTAGGGAGCATAGAAAGGTTAAGGGAGGGATAGTGAAGATTAATAAAGAAGAGGGGAGGTGGGCAGAGGGAGACAGTGAAAAGGCAGAGATACTGAATGAATACTTTTGCTCAGTATTCACAAAAGAAGAAGAGGAGGAGTTACCTAAACCAAACAGTCGAAGCACTCTGGATAGTGGGGTTGACACCAGTCCATTTACAGAAGAAAGAGTCCTGAAAGAACTCCTAAAACTCAAGGTGGACAAAGCAATGGGATCTGATGGGATTCACCCTAGAATCCTAAAAGAGCTAAGGGAGGACCTAGTGACACCACTAACCACACTTTTTAACAAATCATGGGAAGATGGGGTGGTACCTGAGGACTGGAGGAGGGCAGATGTGATTCCCCTTCACAAAAGTGGGAGCAAGGCAGAAGCAGGAAACTACAGACCTGTTAGTTTGACCTCAGTGGTGGGAAAATGATGGAATCACTTCTGAAAGAAAGAATTGTTGAGTACCTAGAGGCCAGTGGGGCACAGGACCCAAAGCAGCATGGATTCACAGCAGGAAGGTCATGGCACATGAATCTAATCAATTTCTTTGACTGGGTGACCAAAGTAATAGACCAGGGAGGGGCTGTGGATATGGCCTACCTAGACTTTAGCAAGGCATTTGACACAGTCCCGCACAAAAGATTAATAATCAAGTTAGCTAGCCTGGGAGTGGGTCTCAGGGTGGTAGCCTGGGTAGCAAACTGGCTGCACAACAGGACACAGAAGGTACTAGTGAATGGAACACATTCTGAAGAAAGGGGGGTTACTAGTGGAGTACCTCAGGGCTCAGTACTGGGTCCAGTCCTCTTTAACGTCTTTATAGGTGACATTATGGAGGGTCTGGAAGGAAAGGTATGCCTCTTTGCGGATGACACAAAGATCTGTAACAGAGTTGATATACAAGGGGGGGTAGAAAGGATGAGAAGGGACTTGGCAAGGTTGGAGGAATGGTCAGACATATGGCAACTTAGATTCAATGCAAAGAAGCGCAAAGTAATGCACCTGGGAAATAAAAATCGAGGAGAAGAGTACACAATAGCAGGGGAGGTACTAACGACAACAATAATGGAAAGGGATCTGGGTGTAGTCATATCAGATGACCTAAAGGTGGGTAAGCAATGTGAGAAGTCAGTAAGGAGAGCCAGGGGATACTGGGATGCATAGGGAGGGCATCACAAGTAGAAAAGGAAGTGGTTATCCTCTGTACAGACAGTTGGTGAGACCCCATCTGGAGTACTGCGTGCAGTTTGGAGACCTCATCTATGCAAGGACATAGACAGGATGGAAGCAGTCCAGAGGAGGGCAACTAAAATGGTGCAGGGTCTACATCAGAAACCATATGAAGAGAGACTGAGAGCTTAATATGTATACCCTTGATGAAAGGAGGGACGGGGGACATGATAGAAACTTTAAGTACCTCAAGGAATCAACAAAGTCCAGGAGGGTAGCATCTTTCAGAAAAGAGATGTGTAAGAACAAGGGCACAATTTAAAGTTAGAGAGGGATGGCTCAGGGTAATGTGAGGAAATTCTTTTCACGGAGAGAGTGGTGAGACATGGAACCGCCTTCCCTGTAGAGTTGTTGGGGTCTAAAACAGTGGGGAATTCAAACATGCATGGGACAGACATAAGGCAATTATAGTGGGGGGGTTGCAGGAAGTAGGCTGTTGGTTAACTAGAATCTGCAGCTTATCCAATAGGTAGGGAAATGGGCAGACTGGGTGGGCCAAGTGGTCCTTATCTGCTGTCAAAGTCTATGTTTCTATGTTTCTATGTTAATTACAGGCTGGAAGAGGTCTGAGTTGAGCATATCCATTTTATGACGTTTCAAGAGGAGGAAACCAGGTTTAGTACACTGGTGCAAAATCAAAAATGCTTTTGTGTCTGTGTGAGAGGGAAGCTTGATCAATAGATCAAAGAGATGTCACTGGAAAGCGGAAATGTGTTGTGATGAGGATTACAGAATTTAACACTTTGAAAAGACATCCTGTTTTTTGTATAGATACATTTTTGTATATATTCTGACAGAGGAGGAGCTAAGTGACCTCACACAAAGGGGTTGGCAAATACAGTTTTCTTTAAGGAATATTCTGTTTTTACTACACAGAGACACTTCTATCTAGACTCTGACAAAGAAACATCTTTGGAGCACTTTAAGCAGGTATTTAGAGAGACAGACAAATCTAAGTACTGTAGTAAGAATTGCACTGTTTAAATCCTTATTCTTTTAAAAGATTTGTATGTCTTGTGATATAATAGTTCTGCATTGTATGTTTTATATATTATTATCTATTTTAGTAAAAACTCTAATTTTAGAGCATACTTGGTCTGTCTTTAATTTCTTTCCTTTACAAGTAGAGTATATATGGTTACAGCAGACACTATGCATAAGCTTGACTGGTGATACCAAACTGGAAAAAGGTGAGAATAATCTGAGGTCTTTATTCAAGTTTAAGGGTTCATTTCTGTACACCTGGTTAGGTGCGATATCTGGCCCCAAGAAGACAGATATACCTGAGCCTGTGCATTGGGTACGCTAGCAAGAGGGTCACAGATTGAATCCCTTCAAGGCTTCAGATCAAAGGTTGATTCGAACCCACAAAAACAACAGACAAAAGGGTTACCTTGTTCTGTTAAGCTGTTCACAAAACTGCGCTTGGAGGTTGGCACTTTGGGACTAGAGGGCTGACCTGCTGAGTGGGTTTGTGACACCCAATATATAGTTATGCATAAGATCTTTGTAGGTATAAATTGGCTATGTACTGTGCTCTTTCAGGGCTTCAGAATCATCAACAGTATCTGGACAGTTTTGTACAATAACTCATGGTTGGTGAAGTGGGCTAATGGATTACATGTGAGATGGATAAGGTGCTGTTTATTTGGGGAGCTCACGTGAGTATTTGTAAGTCGGAAAAGTTCCACTTGTGTCTTCTTTAACTAAACATGTTTTTTCATTTAAGGCAAGTTTACGGGAATGGAAGACCATTGGATTCAAGAGTGAACCTCGTGTCTGATGTTGGAGGCCACGAGTGGCAAATGTAGGATGCAAGTCACGATCATCCTTTCCAAATATGGGTCCCATTCTATCAAGACAAGGTAGGTTCATACTTTTCCTTTTTCTTTCTGGTATATATTTTGCAAGTGTTCGACTGAGAATGTGGACATTGATAATGGTTTGTATACTGTTGGTTTGTGTATTGTGTGCTGCATTAACAGAAGTGTACTGAGGTAACTACTGCAGATGGAATGTTCCATGTTCCTGGGGTCTGTGCTGAGGTCACAGTTTTTGGTCTGTACCACCTACCTCAGCAGAGGAGCGCGTGCCCATATGTATTAACTACGTTCCCCACTGGCAACGTTGGAGCTAAAGGAACTTATGGGAAAGTCTGATGGAATTTCTGCTTTTACTGTTCATAACATGGGACACTGAGACGGCATGCTAGTGCTGGTATGTGCTGGAATTATTTTGTTGGGAGTGGATGAACTTTAAAAAAAAATCATTAAAATATCTCACATTATTGTATTTTTGCACATTTTTTCACCCCCCCCCAAATAACAACTTGGACCCATTTTATAATTGCAATAAAACATCCCAGGGTGTGCTTTGTGGTTGGATAACAGCACTTCTTAGAAACATAGAAACAGAATTTGACAGCAGATAAGGACCGCTTGGCCCACCTAGTCTGCTCATTTTCCCTACTTGTTTCATATACCACAGTTCAAAGTGCTTACGCAACTGGATGAGATGAGATGATGCTTGTGTAACTTGATTTGCTTTGTGGCTTTCTGCCTCTCTATCCATGGGATATATCACCCTGTAGGGGTACAATGCAAGGAACCTTGGGGGGGGTTCCCCCCCACAGGTGCCATGGGAATGATTGCATCGGCAAAGGTAGGTTAGGAAGAAGCCCACGGGTAAGAGAGATGAGCCCTGGAGGAGGAGGGTGGATGGGCAACGAAAATTAATCCTGGAGGGGCCCAGGATGAGTGACCTTTTAAGCCAAATGGGGGAGTGACGTTGTTACTCTGCCCATCAAACCTCGGGCTTAAAGCCCTCCCATTCAATGTGCTTACGCAACAGAATGAGATGATGCTTGTGTAACTTGATTTGTTTTGTGACTTTCTGCCTCTTTATCCATGGGATATACCACCCTGTAGGAATACAACACAAGGAACCCTAGAGGGGGGTTCCCCCCCACAGGTGCCATGGGAATGATTGCGTCAGCTAAAGGTAGGTTAGGAAAAAGCCCAAAAAGAATACCCAAAGTGTCGAGCATAGAAGAGGTGAGGATGATGAATGAATTCTGAGAAGATGATAAGGGCTGACTTCCTAAGGAGAGAGGTGAAAGCCGGGGCCAACATCCACCTCCATCCAACAGCAGAACCTAATTAATTAACTGAAGAAAGCACTAACTCTAACTAATATTATGACCATTGGCATGGAGGAGAGGAAAAAACCCTTTGAGGAGGAAACCTGTGGGGGATCCAAGGCCTAAGTCACCTTCCCTTCAGGCTGATGATGTTTGATTTGAGGACGTATGTCGTTAAAGAGAACGGTTCATTAACGAGAGGGATATGAGTAGGGAGGATAATGATGGGATAGGGAAAAACCCCAAAGAAGCATGGATCCAAGAAGGAACATGAGGCAGCAGGGACCCGAGAGGGGTATGCTTGAGTAGCTTATGGAAGGAGTAGATCCTTGTAGAAGTCAGAGGAGCAAGGGTATCCAGATGTGCTCACGAGGAGACTGAGGACAATGCAGACTGGCTTGATTGAGCGATGCGAGTGAACAGACACTGAGGCCAATGAGGCATGCTTGATTATGCTATGAATGATTAGACCCTGAGGCTGGAGTTGATGAGGTAGCATAGAATTCAATGATTAGACCTTTGTGCAGAACTAGATGCTCAAAGCAAAGAGGAACTATGATGCCAAGAAGGCATGCCTGTGTCTGGAACCAGAGGGTAGAGGAGACATGAATGAACTGGAAAATGAAATTGAACTATGGTGGAGAACAGCCAGCCAGCCCTTAGCAAAGGGCAATAGACAAGGATGCATATCCTGAGAGGAGATGGAGATGTTCGAGGTAGCAGGACAGTATGGATGAGGGAATACTGACCAAAGTCATGAACCTGAATACACATGAGCAGGAAGGCTGCAGTTCAATGAGGTGGCACAGGAGTCATGATAGGTATGCCCAAAATAAATATTGAATACAGACCATGAGGGATATCGAATGCAGGATATGAGGGATTGAATTTGTGATGGCGTACAGGAGCGAGATGGAGGCAGCCGAGTGGGTATGCTGATTGGTTAGCCCAGACATACAGATTGAGTGATGGAAATAGATGAGCAGGTCGGTGTGAGGCATTGTGGAGCAGAGAGGTAGGCGAACCAGAGGGTACACTCAGGACGAGCGATAGAGAGGAGCAAATCGGATGATGTATGATGAGGAGTGAAGCCATGAGTGAAGAGAATTCATGATGGTTGGGATGATAGGGATGCCCAAAAGAATGATCGAGTTCAGGCCAGATGGAGACAGCCTGCCAGGAGAAGACTGGCATAAGACCCAATAAGAGGTATACTGGATTGATCGATGAGAGGATGGAGACTCCAAGGCCAACAAGGCATGCTCGAGGACAAGGAAGACTGACAATGAGTGCCACAGAGGTGCAGTGGTTCAAGGAAGTACAGGATGAGAACTGCAGTATATCAAGTTGGATGAGGAGGGCAGGGCCAGACGGAGTCAGCTAGAGACAGCCAAGCTCGAGTGAGTGAAGTGAGCAGGTAGACACTGGAAGCAAACTAGAAAAGGAGGAGGAGGCGATGAGGGGGGAGTCAGGCAGATGGAAGGCAGCCACAGGCAGGGCCAGCAGGAACGGATGCGATAGACAAGGGGGAATGGAGCCCAGGCATGATAGGATCCACCAGAGCATAACATTTTGCAGAGGAGAAGAGGTGGGGGTGGGGAGGGGCCCAACCCCCATGCAGTAGAATATTAAACAGGTTACGATGGTGGCCGAGCCTAAAATTGCAATCAGGACAATGCAGGTATGACTACTAGGTCCAGAATTTACAGACGATACAGCCTTGAGGACGAGGAAGATGAAGTTTTTTATAAATGTTTTTGTTTGTTTGTTTGTTTGTTTTTTCAAACCAGACCAGTACAAAATGATAAGCAGTAGCTACCTGTCCCAAGGAACTGGACACTATAGTACTTGAGCAGGACTGACACCAGAATAGCTAAGGCATACAAAATCAGAAAGCTCTGCAAACATCCCTCACCCTTGTTAAAGCTGGACCAGCATTCACAGCACTCGATGACACCTTGCAAGAAAATTTTGGAAAGTGGAAACACAGAATGAAGGGAGAAAGAGAAACGAATTTGAAAGAGATAGGGGTGATGATGAGGCAGGGACGGTAGGCAGGGGAACAACTGTAGAGAATAATCTTGCTGCGGATTGAGAGATGCCACAATATAAGAAAGAGGAACCTGTATTTCGAATACAGAAGCACCTCGATAATGACGTCTGAGGACACGAAGTAGAGCAGCGGCAACACTGATGGTTGAAATGCAGGTTAACACAACAGGCAAGCTACCAGGTTGAGTGGAGCTGGAAAACATATGCCCCAGTAGAAAACATGGCCCTGCAGCCATATGCTCACCAGCTGCAGAACTGCCGATTGAAGGCTGCTGTTGCTCCTTATTGCACAGCTGTTTTGATTTATTTTTCTGTAGAGACATGCGACAGCGATGAGGAGCCGATATTAAGGCATGTCAGCCAGAGTGCCCAAACAAGCGAGGCAGGCAGAGAAGGCAGGAGAGGCTCGGCAGAAGGAAAGGTTAATGAGGGAAGCCAGGAAGAGTCAAGGAGCAGGAGAGGAATGCAGGGCGAAGTCACAGAGGAGCGGTAGGAGTGGCGGCCCCAAAGGGCAGGAGCAGCTCAGGAGGTATGGGAAGGGGGGTTATCCAAAATCGCCAGGTCGAGGGAAAAACCAAGATACAGCTGAAGGCAGGAAGGAAAGGTGAGACAGGTATGGGACAGGGGGTGGAGGAATGATGCGGGGGGGGGGACAGAAGCAGGAGACAAGACCAAGCTGCCGCCGGAACTAATGAGGGAAAGAAATAAAGGAGCAGAGAAAGCAGGAGATACAAAGTAGGAGCAGCTCTGCTCACAGAGGCAGACAATCCACAGCAGACAGGTAGGTGTCCTCAGGTCTGGGCTATAGTGCACAATCCTGCTTGACAATCACGGAAAGAAAACTAGTAACACGGCAGGGTGAAATGAGCCTAAATGCAGAGAGAAGCGAACAGGCAGCTGGAGGCAGCTGCAGAGCCAGAGGAAAAGCAGTATGAATCCAGATAAGTGATGGAGCGCAGCGCCTCTGGCTGCAATGAAAAACTAATCCTGGAGGAGCCCAGGATGAGTGACCTTTTAAGCCCAATGGGGAGTAACGTTGTTGCTCAGCCTATCGAACCTCGGGCTTAAAGCCTTCCCATTGTGACATTACCTGCAAACTGAACTACCAAAGTTGGCTGTCCTGAAGTGAAGAAGTAGGTACCATCAAAGGGTGGTAGGAGGATTTTGGGACCATCCAGAGATTCCCACTTAGTATCTCAGCTCCAATGGATATGTGGGCAGCAGGATCTGGAGACATGCAGAAAAAGACAGCAAAGGTGGGAAAGTGAGGCAGGCATAACACTAACTGAGGTGATGTTGGAGCTTTGCTGGGCAGGGGCCAGCAAAACAACTGCCTCAGATTCATGGAGGGAACACTGCTGGAAGGTTCTGAGTAGGTCCTTCTGGACTCCAGTACTCTCATTTCACTTTGGGGACTCCTTTTCTGACAGGTAATGGTGCAATTGTCACCAGTGAACCCACCATACTCATGTGCCCAAAGTTGACAGGTTTTTGGAGTGAAGTGGCCACTGCCATAGGAAAAATCCTGGAAATAAAGGTACTTAGGCACCTGAGACATTTGCTCTGGGGTCTCCTACCAAAGGGAATCAAATCTCAGGGGGAAGATATTCATTTTACATCACAGTGGCAGTGGCCTCAAAGGCTATTTCCCAAAAATGGTTACAATCTGCACCACAGAAGGTAGGTCAGTGGGTGGAAAATTGTAAACTGATACTAAAAATGGTATGGCGACAGCTCACTTCTGCCATTCACTGGAAAAAATGAAATCCAGATGGTGATCTTTCTTTAATTTTATTTGAAGCTATGAGGGAGGAGTCTTACTCCAAGTATGTAGATGTGGTCCCTCTCTACAAGAGTGGAAGCAGAGAGGAGGCAGTCAATTACAGGCCTGTAAGCCTGACCTCAGTAGTGGGAAACTAATGGAGTCCTTACTTAAGTAGAGGATTGTAAAGTTTCTGGGGATAGTGAGGCACAGGATCCATGCAGCATGGATTCTCAGCGGAAAGGTCCTGTCAGATGAATCATTTTGTAACCAGGTGGTAGATCATGGAGTGGTGGTGGATGTAGCCTACCTGGGTTTCAGCAAGGCATTCAACACTGACCCACACAGGAGATTGCTAAATAAATTGGGAACCCTGGAGTGGGTCCTACAGTAGTAAAGTGGGTTGGAAACCGACTAGGGACAGGACTCAGAGGGTGGTAGTAAATGCCATGAAATCTGAGGAGAGGAAGATGACCAGCAGGGTGCCACAGGGTCAGTGCTGGGGCCAATCCTATTCAATGTCTTCATTAGCAACATTGCAGAGCATCTGGAGGAAAGGTGTGCCTCTTCTCAGATGACACCAAAATCTGTAACAGGGTGGACACACTGGAGGGGTGGAAAAATGAGAAAGGACCTAAGCCTATTAGAGGAGTGGTCAGGTGTCTGGCAGTTGAGTTTCAATGCTAAAAGTGCAAGATCATGCACCTGGGTCACAAGAATCAAAGGAAGGAGTACAGGATGGGTGGAAATTCTGGCCACCACAAGTCAGGAGAGAGACCTGGGGTTATCATATCTGATGACCTGAAGGTGACCAAACAGTGTGAAAAGCAGTGGGAGAGCAAACAGAATGTTGGGGTGCATAGGAGGGGCATAACAAGCAGGAGGAAAGAGGTGGTGATGCCACTATACAGATCACTGGTGAGGCCACAGCTGGAGTACTGTGTCCAGTTCTGGAGACCACATCTCCATAAGGACATTGACAAAATAGAGGCAGTCTAGAAGGTCAATGAAGATGGTACATGGACTGCACCAGAAGCCATACAAGGAAAGACTTAAGGACCTTAATATCTATTCACTGGAGGAAAGAAGGAAGGGGAAGATATGATAGAGACTTTCAAGTACCTTAGGGGAATAAACAGGGTACAGGTAGAAAGCATTTTTCAGAGAAAACTCTGCACAAGAACAAGGGGGCATGATATGAGACTGAAGAGTGGAAGGCTCAGGGGTAATGTTAGGAAGTACATTTTAACTAAGAGGGTGGTGTAGCCATGGAACAGCCTTCCAGCAGAAGTGGTGGGGGTGAAAACAATATAGGGATTCAAGAGTGCATGGGACAAACATAGGGATACCCTGGAGATGTGCAGAGCAGGAGAGCCACAGATCAAATAGGATCTGGGGCTTTGTTGCAGTGAATAGCGAAATGGGCCAACTAGGTGGGGTCGTATGGTCCCTATCTGCTGACAGATTCTATGTTTCTATGTAAGTAGCCCAACTAGAATGAACTGGTAATCTTCTAGGGACCGAGATCAGAAGATGACTAGTATATGAAAAGTTTACTGCAAGGGAACACGTGGACATATTTGCAAAAATGGTTCTGCCTAACTATAATGGTATCAAGACCAGCTCCAGTGTGGACAGGGAGTAATGTACATGAAATAAAATGTGCTATTGTCTGTTTTGATTGTTAGTTATCTAGGCAAGGCAACTTTATTTATATAGCGCCAATCTAACATGGGCTCTGAGTGCTTTACAGAGTTAGATACTAATCACAACACAAAACAGTACAGCATTAAACAATAATTAAAATAGAATCAGATTATGTCATATTAAAAGCTTGATCAAACAAGAACATTTTCAATGAGGCTTTGAAGGCCCCCACTGTGCTGGCAGAGTGAATGTAATAGGGGAGAGAATTCCATAAAATAGGGGCTGCCACTCCAAAGGCTCTATCACGCGTTGATTTAAGCCTAGCCAGAAGGACAGCCAACAAACCAGCATCGGTGGAGCGGAGAGGGACAGCTGGGTGGTTTGGAATTAGGAGCTCTTTTAAGTAGTCTGGTCCAGAACCATGTAAGGCCTTATATGTTAACAAGCAAATCTTAATGGTGATGCGTGAATGCAAAGACAGCCAGTGCAGAGCATGCAGAACAGGTGTGATGGGGTCCCTCAGTATGGAACCACCAACATCTGGGCTGCAGCAGTTTGGACTACCTGCAGTCGATGCATCAGACCTCCAGACAGCCCTAGGTAGGGAGTGTTACAGTAGTCCATTCTAGTGGTGAAGAAAGCATGGATAATCATTGCCAGGTCGTCCTGAGATTAGTAAGGCCAGCTCCTGGCAATATTTTGAAGATGAAAAAAAGCCAGATTGGATGACAGAAGACACCTGCTGTTCTAATGTCAATCTGTCATGAAACAAGGACCCCCAGGTCCCTGACCGCAGTAGCTCCTACAAGGGAATGGCCGTCCAATATAGGCAGAGCCATATCCATTGTGCCAGAAAAGCCCCAGCAACCTGTTTCAATAACCATGACCTCCATTTTGCCTGTGTTAAGACATTACCAGTTTGAGGCTATCCAGTCATTGATCTCAGCCAAACAGTGACTCAGCACCAAAGACACAGATGTATCATCAGGGGCATAAGACAGGTACAACTGAGTATCATCTGCATAGCAGTGAAAATCCATGTCATACCATCGTATAATCTCCCCTATTGGCAGCATAGCCACAGAGAATAGAATGGGGCAAGGATTGAATCATGAGGAACACCACAGGACAACATGGATGGCTCTGAGGTAAAGTTACCCAAGGCCAACCGTTTAATCCTTCTAGTCAAGTGGGACCTAAACCAGTGCAAAACTGTGCCGGTAAGGCCCACATAAAACAGCACCCCATGATCCACTGTGTCAAATGCCAATGAAAGGTCCAAGAGCATTAAAACTGAATGTTGCCCTTGGTCCCTCACAAAAAGAAAATCATGAGTCACCCTGACAAGAGCCATCTCAGTGCTGTGCTGAGGCCTGAAACCAGACTGGTGAGGTTCATAGATTGAAAGAGACTCCAGGCGATCCATCAGTTGCTTAACCACCACCTCAATAACCTTCCTTAAAAAAGGAAGGTTAGAGACTGGCCTGTAATTTGGTAGAACATCAAGGTTCAAAGATGGCTTTTTTTAGAAGGGGCCAGACCATGGCCTTCCTCAGCACTGAAGGAAAGATGACCTCCCTCAAGGACCCATTCACTATCTCAGTGAAAACTTGACCTAAGAACTCAGTGCTGCTAATAATCAACCACATTGGACCGGGTCCAGTTCACAGTTGGTGGGATGCAAATGAAAATCAACCAGAGGATCTCAGCCTCAGATACCAGTCAAAACTCATCCCAGGCAGGCAGACCTATGTGACCATAGGTGTGACCACCTCAGTCCAAGCCAGGTCGCTAGAAGAAATACCTGATCTAATGGCTGACACCTTGTCAGTGAAAAGGCATCAAACTCCTTGCAACTGTCTGCAGAAGTAACTCCATGGACTGCAAACAGGAAGGATTTAACCATCTGACCACAATATGAAAGAGCTGGGCTGGTGATTCTTCACTGCGGCAGTCGACCATGACAGGAATTCTGTCTTTTCAGGTTAACTACCCTTTGATATTCAGCATAGTGAATTCTCAACACCAGTCTGTCTTCCATAGATCTGGATCTTGTCTAGGAACACTCCAACATTTGCCCCTTAGTCTTCAACTGCCACAACTCAGCACAGTACCACAGTGAACAATGGTGGGAGATCAACGGGCAAACGTGGAAAGGTGCCATAGAGTCCAGGGCTGTCATAAGTGCTGTATTGTAGCACTCTGCTGCCACCTCTGGACTTGTGTAGAGGGTAGCAGCATACCTGAAATGTTCAGTGCCTCCTGGAGTTTGTGAGGCTCCAGTTTATGTTTAGGGTGACACCAGATAATCTCCACAGAGGGGGTAATAAAACAGGGGACACACACTGGAACTCAATCACATGATGATCTGACCAAGTGACTGGATCAGCTTTGACCACACTAATGTCAAGTCCCAGTGAAAAGATCAGATTCAGTGTGTGATCATGCTGACGTATTTCGGAGGCAACTGCCTGTGTCAACCCCAGTGAAGACATCAAATTGAGAAGCTCTTGTCCAAAATGTGAGGATTCATTGTCAACCCAGGCATTAAAGTCCCCCATAGCATCAATAACCTGGGTGGCATCCAACACCTGTTTGGCAGAGAAGTCTTCAATCTCCCATGGGAAAACATTCCCACTGCCCAGAGGCCAGTAGATGAGACTGATCCTGCCATTGACACCTGAAACACATCTGGCCATCACACATTCAAAGGAACTGAGCATTTTCACCGGGAGTGCAGTGAGTCCCAGGATGGATCTAAAACAGATGGCCACCCTGCCCCCTCTCCAATCCCTCCTCGGGCAGTGCACCATGGAAAAGCTGGGAGGAACAGAATAGATGCCCCCAGCACATCAGAATTTAAATTAATCTTTTATTTTATTTTAGTAGTCTGGTTGCTCATGTATTATGGTAATGTTAGTTTGTATCTGTATGACTTGTTCAATGTTGTGTATTGTTTAAAATTTTAATAAACTTTTTGGAAAAAGGATATAAACTATACTAATATAAAGTATTAACAGTAATGTTTCAATTTAGTGAAATCGGTCAACTTATTTTATCAATATATCAAAACAATATCATTATACAGTAAGGTGTGAACATTATTGATACAGGAAGCAATAATAACAGACAATAAATGATTAAACAGGTTGGGATTCTTGTCGGACTGGAAAAGTTTAACATATGCTAAGAACCTAGTTTATAGTATATGACAGAAAAATAGATGAAAGAACATTAAGGAATAAACACAGGCCGGATATCAGACTGGCGCCAGGCTGTGGCACAAGCCTGGGTGCAGCGCAACTGGCTGTGCAGGGGTGTTGAATGGGCGATATTCAACGGAGCTGCGCCATGGCACAGCATTGTTGAATATCGCACTCTGGCCAATCGCAGTGCACATGGCGCAGTGGCACTGTGCCAACACAAGTGGCCAGAGTGGAGCAGGGGGATGCGCTAGCACAAGTTCCCTTGCGCTATGCGCAACAACCGTGATATTCAAAAGTGCACATGCAAATGGGTCATAATGTATGCAAGGCGCAAATGGGGCCATTTGCATGTCATCATGGCCCCATTTGCATGCAGGTGCGCCGATCCCCGGTAACTTGAGCCTGGCGCCCTGCCAGGCAGCAGCCGTCAGGGACCGACGCCCCCTGCACAGCGCAGCAATGCACCCTTCTGCCCGATCGCGGGCATATGTAGAGTTAAATAACGTCCTATATCCCTGGTGGTCCAGTGGACCGCTACATGCCCGATCATGGGCTTAGGTATAAAAAATTCCACGTCCTATATCCCTGGTGGTCCAGTGGACTGCTGTCAGTCTGATCGCAGGCTTAGGTATAAAAAATTCCGCGTCCTATATCCCTGGTGGTCCAGTGGACCGCTCGCAGCCCAATCACAGGCATTTGTATTAAAAAAATTAAGTCCAGTATCCCTGGTTGTCCAGTGGACTGCTCGCAGACCAATCGCAGGCATTTGTATTAAAAAAATGAAGTCCAATATCCTGGTGGTCAGCGGTACCCACCCTCCCACCCGCCCACTGAGCCCCATCGCTTGCTCCCCGGTCAGCAGCGGGTGGCAGCACCCATCCGCCTGCCGCACTGCCGCCCACCGACTGACACCGTAGGTAGGGCTGTACACCTATTGGTCCACAGCATGAGCCAATGGGCATGCAGCCTGTACCGTACTACACAGTCCAGATATGTGGGTTCAGTGGGCGGTTGGGGAGCGGGGTACCGCTGGACCGCCAGGGATAGTGGACTTAATTTTTTTAACACAAATGCCCACAATTAGGCTGCGAGCGGTCCACTGGACCACCAGGGATATAGGACTCAATATTTTTAATACAAATGCCTGCGATCGGGCTGCGAGCGGTCCACTGGACCACCAGGGATATAGGACTCAATATTTTTAATACAAATGCCTGCGATCGGGCTGACAGCAGTCCACTGGACCACCGGGGATATAGGACATTATTTATTTCAACAGATGCCCGCGATTGGGCATGGGAGGGCACCGCCACGGAGTTGCAGCCAGAGCTCGGGTGGCCACCCACAGGTGGCAGCTGCCGTGTTGCGCCCTGCAATATGGCAGCTCACCTGTGGGTGGCCAGCCATTGTTCCTTTTTGGCTCACCTGTGTGCAGCACAAGTAGGGGTTGTGCATGAATGGGCTCAGCACATCCCAGGCTGAATATCAGGATGTGCAGAGTATGCATGGGCATGCCCCCCCACCTGCGCCGCATACATTACTGATGCGCTCCGTCGCATCGGGATTTGTGCCAGGCACAATCCCCATTTGAATATCGTACCGGGGCGCATCAGTGGGTTGCGCATGGCGCAACACTGTTGCGCCATGTGCAACCCTTTTGAATATCTGGGCCACAGTGTTTTTTTCTCTAATTATCATACACATTATAATCTCATACTTCCAATTTATTAATTATACATTTAGACACACTTATTCCGCAGCCGTAAATTCAGAGGGATTCCAGAAATTCGGAAGTTTAGGGTAGGGAATTTCTCATAAAGAACATTGCAGTGGCTTAAATTACATGTCTAAGTATGGCATCTAGAGGATTTCTCGTAAAGAACAATGGAGTTGTTTGTTGCATGCCTAAGAATGGCAGCTGCTAAATGAAATTAATACGGGATTTGTATCCCTTCTACTATTGTAGATTACACTACTGCCACCTCTGTGCACCAATCCCCTTACAAGACACTTCCTGCCAAAAGATCATGTTAAAAGGCCAGTTTCACATGAAAACAACAAACTGACAGGAAGGTGATGGAATAATTTTTTATACTGTGTCTGAGTGGCACATTTATGGGGTTCACAGTTCTGTGCGCAATTTGTTTTATAACAGCTATTAACAAGCATTGGTCAATGCCGAATGTTCGCTTGCAGGTATTTGCAGTGGTGTTTGGCATGTATGGTGCTTTACCCTAATGCCCTGTGCGATTGCTGGTATTTGCACAATAAATTGTCAGCATGACCTTTTGTTACCCCATTGTGCGCTAATAGGCGGAAACACGTTTTGGGCAGGATGTGAAAATGACAGCTGTGCTGCTCATAAGGAAGTGCAGTAAAATGCCAATGTTGAAAATCTGGTGGAAATATTGAAATTATGAAACCCACGATGCGTGTGGGAACTGTGCAGCAGACGCCGTAAAACAGTCATTTTAGGAATTTTTCACCAAATTTTCAACATTGCCATTTTAAAACCTGTGCTAATAGAACAGTGTCACTGTGATTGTCTTACTGTGTCCCATACATTGATTTTGCACACGACTGCGCCATTGTACTTTACATGGGGGAAAGACGTTTTGGGCAGGATGTGAAAAATGACAGCTGTACTGCTCATAAGGAGGTGTGGTAAAATGGCAATGTTGAAATCTGGAGTGAAAATATTGGAAATAGCAACTTTGGCGTGCGTAGGAACTGCACAGCATCGTAAAACAGTTATTTGTAGGAATTTTTGCCAATTTTCAGCACAGCCATTTTAAGATCTCTGCTCATGATCAGTGTCACTGTGATTTTCTTAATGTGTCCCATACATTGAGTTCAACACAACCGACTACGCCATTGTGCGCTACATGGGCAGAAACACATTTTGGGCAGGATGTGAAAATGACAGCTGTACTGCTCATGAGGAGGTGTAGTAAAATGGCAATGTTGAAAATCTGGAGTGCAAATATTGAAAATTACATGATGTACGGTCGGGTAGGAACTGCATAGCCTAAAACAGTCATTGGAATTTGTTCACCAACTCAACATAGCCATTTTAAGACATCTGCTCATGGAACAGTATCACTGTGATTTTCTTAATGTGTTCCATACATTGATTTCAAGACAATCGACCATGCCACAAGGCCACATGGGCTGGAAACATGTTTTGGGTGAGATGTGAAAATGACAGCTGTACAACCTATAAGAAGGTGTGATAAAATGGTAATGTTGAAAATCTGGAGTGAAAATGTTGAAAATTGTGAACTTACGAGCCTGCGTAGAAACTGCATAACCACGCTATAAAACAGTCATTTTGGAATTTTGCAAATTTTCAACATGGGTTTCGGACCCCTTCTCATGAGTGATGTCACTCGTCATGGTGTTATTCAAGGCCAAAGGGTGATTTCATGCAGTGACTGTGCAGTGCCTCGAAATCACCCTTCGGACCCGAATAATGCCATGACAGTGACATCATTCATGAGAAGGGGTCCCAAAAACCCCATGTTGAAAATTTGGTGCAAAAATTCCAAAAAATGACTGAGATATGCAATAAAGTTGACCCCCCATGTAGCCCCTTATACAGCTTACCGGCATTTCCTCAGTTCGCGGTCGGCTTTGAAGAGTGCAGACGTGTTCCTGGTCCACCGAAGATCGTCGCGCCGGAGTCCGGAGGTAAGTATGGGGTGAGGGGGGGTGGGGGAGGCTGGTGCGCAGTGGGTGGGTGCGGGTTGTGGGAGGGAGGTTGGGAGGCTAGCAGGGACCATTTTGTTTTACAGGTTTAAACAAAAAAAACAGCAGTGGGACCTTTGCCACGCTGGGGTGGCCCCAGCATGGCAGAAGATGTAAGGAGCGAGCTGATCGGGGATTGGGCACCCCATCGGCAAACTACGCGGAGGGGGGCTGAGGAGCGACGGGGATTGGGCACCCCGTCAGCAAAATAAACAATGGTTTGCCACGCTGGGGTGGGCTCCCAGCATGGCAGCAGGATGGCGTGGGGCTGTGGAGCCACAGGGGATTGGGCACCCGTCGGCCGGCACAACAAACCTTTGCCACGCTGGAGTGGGCTCCCAGCGTGGCAGGAAAGCTTTGGGGCGGGCACGCGCCGGGGAGGAGCGTGATGGAGGGGACAGCGGCGCTCCAGTATAGCAGCGGTGTTTTCCTTTGAAGCAGAAGAACATGCTGTCATACTGAGCTCCTGCACCCATTGGTGCAGGACAGCCACGCCTGCTCAAGGGAGCAGTGCATTGGGTGGGAGAGGCACACCTCCAAGTGTGCTACTCTCCCAAAACGTTCCTTGTGCATGCGTGCAAGCGAACATAAAAATGAAACCCAAATCCTCTGAACACGCGAAAAATAATATGGAAGAAAGCTTGGCACCCATCAAGAACACCCCACACGCACTTTTCATTGATAATTTGTTGTAGCATTTGATACCTTTAAATACATAAAGAATATGGGATGGACAGCGATGCACAACCAGTATGTTGTGCTACAGAGGGGTTCTGATTGCTTTTGACCTCGAGAGCTAAGCTCGAGAGATCCATGAGAATCAGAATCATGAGGTGGCAGAACACAGTGGTTGTGCATAAAGTTACGCATCCTGTATTCTTAAAGTGTGTAGTCAACAAATGTGAACTACCGCATCATCAGTTCGCTAAACTCCCGGCCCTCCCATCATGGTTGACTCACTTACTGTCCATTGTGGGAAATATGTGCATGGTGGTTCTTTTGCTTTCAAAACAAAACTGACTCATGCAATCTCTAGAGATTTCAGAATGTTGTTGTACTACAGAAGGGTGCAATCACATTCCACGACCTTTCAACTGTGCTACAACAGCATTTTGAAAGGGATGGAATTCTATACAGAACATTGCTTTACTATACACTATATACCTCTCCATTTCTTAAATGTGTCTATAGTCACAGAGTGTGCTACATTGCTTGGAAGCAAGTCCCAAATTCTCTTTACTCTCTGTGAGAAATATAACTTCCTCCTAGCTCCACTGAATATTTCGCTTTGTAACTGTTTGTTACTACGCTTAGTGGTGGTTTGGTTTTCTTTCTGATATAGTGGCAAGTTAACTCCCAACACAAATCTGGTTCTTCCATTGATTTTGTTTTTATTTTACCAGGTAGGTGCACTAGACATTCAAACACATATTTTCAGGCATGACCTGGGAGATTACAAACACAATGACAACAAGGGGACACAATATGCAATGAGCACAGAGAGATAAGTACAGCCAATGCACAGCAGTTTAACAGTAAAAAGAAACACATCAAAAATGGCATAAAATAATACTTATAACAAATGAAATTTCACACGGGTCATATGAATACATTGTTACAAAGTATTGATGATGCAGCAGTCATCTATGAAAAAGAGTCAACAAAACCAAAGGGCAAGAGCAGTTCACTGTCTTGTGAAAGTACGCATGATACCTGCAAGAAACTATAGAGGCAATTAGGTCTCCTCTTATTTTCTCCATTACTCAGCTAGGCATGTCTAAAGTAGTCTGTCCCCATATTCTTTGTTTTCTCCTGTCATTCTTGTTGCTCTTCTTTGAACTCTGCCTGATCTGTCTCCATGCTTCCTGAGATTTGGGGTCCAGAACTGACGGCCGTACTCCAGCTGAGGCCTCACATACTATATGCCCTATACAGAGGTGCTATTACTTCTCTTGATAGAAGAATAGGAAAGTGCCAGCAGAGGAAGGCCTAGCAGTTGAGCAAGTCTGCCCCGTGGGAATGGACATTTTTTTCATTTATGTATTTATTTATTTATGTCTTCAGTGACTGGGTAAGCGAGCTGATCCAAAGGACCGTTTTCATCCGCAACCTGGACCACAAAAGTGGCAGACAATAAGCATCAGCAGAGATATAATATAGTGATACAGGATGACAAACACACCTCATTATGAGGTCATTACATAGGGTTAACAGTTCAAAATCAGTACCTACAGCAGGAATCAAACACAGGGTTACAGAAATTATAAGAGGATTTAACATAGTAAGAGTAGTGCAGATTAAACATACAGGCACAGAAAGTTTAGAATGTATGAATACAGTAATAACAATAGTACATTAGGTTGACAAGGCAACAAGATATAGCATCCTGTAGGCTAAGTTAACATATGGTATCCACTATACGAGACAGCAATTTAAATAAGGGATGACTTTCTTTGTAGACTTACAGTATAGGAGATCAGGATCTAGATGTCTTAATCTGTTTACAGAGTTCTGCTTTATACAATCTGAGCTGCTTTTCTTTTAGGCTGATTCACACCGTAGTCCCTATTTGAAGTGCGATGTAATTATAATGCCTAAATCTCTTTCTTTTTCCATCTTCTTTGATTCAGTCTAATTAAAGTAACAATGTGCACTTCTATTTTTCTGTCTCAAATATAACACTACGCATTTCTAGTTACTAAATTTCATGTCCAAGCTATTTACCTACTCAGCTATCCTTTGAAAGTCTCTTTGTATATTGTATGTCCTTTCAACTGTTCCTGCTGCTCCTCACACATTTTGTGGCATCTGCTGGCTTTATAACCTAGTTTTCTGTTTTATATATATATATATATATATATATATAAAGACAAAAATTACTCTGTGCGCAAAAACACTGAGGCAAGGGTTACCCAAAGAGCATTTGGGTAACTCTTGCCTCAGTGTTTGAAAGTACAGAGGTTCTTTTTGTCTTTAAATAGTTTTTTTATTTCAATGGGCTCACCACAATATATCCAAGCGCACACTGTCATAAGGGTAGCTGGTCCATTCCACTGGGGTGTCAAACAGACGAGGCATACTGAGGAGTCCTGGTAGAGACCCAAACACGTGTCTATATGTCTTCTGTTAGCACCCTTTGCAAACTGTGTGAGAGGCCTCTAGGGACCATGCAATTCTGCTTAAAGTTGGACCAGCATAACATTCTGTGGTGATTTGCATATGCAGCCCATGATGCTTTGCATTGTGGGGCATGTGTGATTTTATATTTTATATATATATATATATATATATATATATATATATAATCACACAGATAATTCACTACAGGGCATTGCTGTCATGCTGTGATGTCACATGCCTTGGTGTGTTTTGTGAGACATGAGGCCACAGGCCAAGTGCACGCAACCACCTAAGGCGTACATATATCTAAGCAAAACACATGCCCTGTAGTGGATTGCCTGTCTTATAAAATGGCCAAAATTGCTTTGCGGGGGGGGGTGAAAAATAGAAAGAAGTGCAGGTGGGCAATCATTGTGCAATAATGCATGGTCATATAGTGCATTTCATCCAGTCAGGAGACAGCATTTTCATTGATTTTTCTCACCCATTTTATAAATACATATATATATTAAATATTATATAATTTCATTCATTTCATTTTTATTTGTTAACAGGGTTAGGACTCTGGGCCAAAGCCCTTTTTCAGGACTGACCCAGAACACAAAAACACAATAAACAACATTAAGACAACAATTATACAATTTTACAAATTACATAAACACTTAGACTGGGCTAACAAATAATTTTTAAACTTTACCTTAAAACTTGAGTAAGATTTAATTACCCTTACTGCATCTGGCTGCTTGCGCCATAGTGAAGAGGCCTGATGCTCAAATGCTCTCAATCCATAATTGTTGTTAACATCTTGTACTACCAATATAACCCCCTGAGACATTCTCAAATTTGCCTGAAATTCCCGAATCTGAACCAAATCAAACAATGGAGACAAGCCATTTGAATAAATGGCCTGATGAACCAATATTCCCAAAGCAAATTCAAATCTAAACCGAGGCGACAGCCACTTCAATGAAGAATACAAAAAATAATGATGAGTCAAATAAGGAGCATCCAAAACAAATTGGCAGATACTGTTATATACCACACTCAAAATCTGCTTCTCCTTAGTCTCCAATTTAACATATAAAGAAGAAACATAATCAACATATGGCATCAAAACACCATTTGCCAACTTAAGATGCGAATCATAAGACAAATAAGATTTAAGTTTATATAACTGGCCTAACCTACAATTAACTCTCTTTTTTACTGCTTTTACCTGAGAAAGATAGGTCAACAAGGGGTCTAAAAGAACTCCCAGATACTTAAATTCTGACACTTGGTCAAGTAAGTTCCCCGAACATCATGAATGATCATAGGAGGGCATTCACCGAGTTTTACAGAACTTCCAAACAACATTACCTTGGTTTTATGAATATTCAAAAGCATTAAATTGTTAGTAAGCCAATGACATAACTTCTTAAACTCATTTTCCAAAGTCTGATTAATATACTCCAAAGACTGACCCTGACAAAACAATACCAAATTATCTGCATACAAAAGACATTTACACTTATCAAAAATAAAAGGAACTTGATTAATAAACAATGAAAACAACAAGGGGCCAAAAATAGACCCCTGAGGTACTTCACATACAGTATGACAAACTAATGAATTAATTGAACCAATGGAAACAAACTGGGAACGCCCCTGCAAATAATCAGAAATGAGTTCTACTGCAGAAACAGTCAATCCAACAGCCGTAAGCTTTTGACTAAGAAGAGAATGATTTATCAAATCAAAAGCCCTGGACAGGTCCAAGAAAACTGCCCCAATTAACATTCCATTATTACATCCTTCTAGGATGGCATTCGTGAACCTGACCAGGGCTATACACGTACTCCTACCCTTCCAAAAACCATGTTGTTCTTCACAAAGAACATCCGCTGCTCCCAAAAATCCATTCAATTGGCTAGTTAACAATCTTTCACCACCCCACTACCCCCAACATCCCTCACTTATCTATCAGGTCCTCCTCCTCCTCTGATGATTGCCATATCCTTGTGTTTCCAAGGCACAATAGGAACTGAGGGAAACAAGGGAAGTTTGGGTAATGTCTCTTGAATGTGTTTTGAACTTTTACTCATAACCCTTTCATTTAGTAACATTTTTACACCAAATTTTCAACATAGCCCTCTTGTAATCCCACTTCATGAAGAGGAGAGGTATAATTTTTCAACCCCCCTCCAAAACATGTTTTGGCAGTTGCTTCATGAAATCACCTTTCAGGTGAATATAAAAAAAATTCCACATGGCTTGATCATAAGGTGAGGCCATAAAAAGACAATGTTGGAAATTTGGGGTCAAAATCACAAAACAATGAAGTTATGAGGAAACACTGGGTTTCTCCAGTGTTTACTCATAAATTTGTGATCTTTGCAAATTAGGGCCCCAGACATGCAACTTAGCTCTTTTGTTACCCCACCTGATGAACAAGACAGGCGTCATTTTATAAATCCCCTTCAAAACATGTTTTTGCAGTCACTCTGAGAAATCACCTTTCAGATGGGATTTAAATACTTCCACCTGTCTTGGTCCTGGGTCATAAAAAGGCAGTGATGAAAATTTCAGGTCAAACTGTCACAAAACAACAATGTTATGAGAAAACATTGTATTTTTGCAATGTTTACTCATAACTTTGTGATTTTTTTCAGATTTGGGTCCCAAATGTGCAACATTGCCCTTTTGTTACTCCACCTGATGAACATGACTGGTGTCATTTTATAAATCCCTTCTGAAATGCTGTGCTGCAAAATCACCTTTTGGATGAGATTTAAAAAATTCATCCTATCTTAGTCATAAGGTGGATTCATAAAAAAGACTATGTTGAAAATTTGGGGCCAAAATAGCACAATAAAAATGAAGTCATGAAGAAAGATTGAATTATTCCAACATTTACAGTATGTATACCTTCATTACATTTTGTACATTTTGCCCCCAAATTTTCAACATAGGCCTCGTGTTACCTATCCTTGTGAACGTGACAGGGATCATTTTACAAATCCCCTCCAATGCACGTTTTCACAGATGCTCTGCCAAACCATCTTTCAACAGGATTTAAAAAATCCTGTCTGTCTTGATCATAACTTGGGTTCGTAAAAAGACTATCTTGAAAATTTGGGGTCAAAATGTGAAAAAAACAACTAAGTGGGAAAGAAGCATTGAATTTCTCCGATGTTTACCCATAATTTTATTATTGCAGATTTGGGGCCTAAATTTTTAACATATCCCTTGTGTTACCCCACTCATGAACAAAACAGGTGTCATTTTTCCAATCACCTCTGAAACATGTTTTTGGAGTCACTCCACAAATCATCTTTCAGATGGGATTTAAAAAAAAAACTGTCCTGGTCATAATGTGAAGTCATAAAGAGACTGTTGGAAATTTGGGATCAAAATGTTGGAGCCCACCGAAAATGAGAGCTTGCCTCTCAGTTAACCTATCCTGGGTAAATACATTGTAAAAAAAAAGTAAAAGCTGGCCCCCAATGCAAATGAAATAGTGCATCTCCTCTGTACTTTCCCAGATAAATACAGTGTAAAAACGGCTACAAGCAGGACCCCACTGAAAATGAGATATTGCATCTTAACTGTCCTGTCCTGGGAAAATACCTTTCAAGAATGGATAAAAGTTGGACCCCAAGCCAGCCCTGTGGTACAATAGTGCTATCGCTTGCTATGCCGGCGATGTGCATTCAGAAATGAGCGCAGGACATCTGGGGCTGGCCGGGGGAGGGAGGACTGAGCATCCCAGAGAAAGCCCTCCTTCCTTTGAGAGGGAAAGATGCTGCCCCCCCATGTGACTGCTGACAGGTGGAGACCAGTTGGCAGCACATTTGCAAGCACCTGGATAGGAAGGCTTGACACTGGATATGTGTCAAGCATGTGTTAAAAACTGCACGTATGAATGACCACCTCATTGTACACGGCTACCCCAGGGGAGAACATCAGGTGGCAGGAAAAATGCTGGCCATCCAAGTCAGCATCCCCAGCAGGCTCTTACACAACCGACACAGCTGGCCACCTCCACATTGCGGTCCTGGGTAAGTGGTGGACAATCTGTAAGTCCGTGAAGTCAGTGTTGGGGCTGAGGTGGGGTGCCTCAGACAAGACCAGAATGAGAAACAGCCTTGTGAAAATAAAAAAAAGCAGGACCCGACTGAAAATAATATATTGCATCTTAGCAGTGATATCGTTATCATGGGTAAATACAGTATAAAACTGTAAAAGCAGGACCCTGCTGAAAATGAGATATTGCTGCTGTTGTAACTTGTAACAGCATGTAAGCAAACATGTCTGGAACTGACTAATGCTTGTTTAATGATAGCATCTTTACGACCTCCTACCAATCTCTAGGTACCTTCTCTGTCTCAAGAGATACTTTATCAGTTAATCAAAGGTAAATTAATCAAAGGTTCCTACAATCCCTAGGTTAGCTCCTTAAGGACATGTGCATGGATTTCATATGACTATGCAGATTTTTTTTTTATCTTTAAGCTTGTTAGTTTTTCTTAAACCTTCTCACTTTTGAATATACTGTACCTCTACAGTTATTGTTTCCCTGTTCCTATATTGATCCCAACACTGTCACGCCTGCTCTTTTCTGCTACTCACTACAGGTTCTTTCTCACCAAATACTGATCAGAAGTATCAGTTTAGTTACATACGAACATACGAAGAAGCCAACAGAAGAAGGTCATTTGGTCTATCAAGTCTGCTCGTATTGCAGGGTCCACAGCTTGAGCTAATGTCCCTGCCCTCCCTCCCCACTCCTCCCATCCTCCCTACCCATGATCCTTACCTTCCCCTATGCCTATCCCAGCTTCTCTTAAAGCTGCCCACTATCTTCAATAAGAAGATCTCTTCCGGCAGCGCATTCCAAGTGTCCACCACCCTTTCTGTGAAGAACTGCTTCCTGACCTCCCTCCTAAACCTCCCACCCTCCAGCTTAAGACTGTGCCCCCTCGTGTTATGGTTGCCTCTCAGCTTAAAGATATTCTCCTTATCAACCTTATTTATCCCTTTCAGGTACTTAAAGATCCCAATTATGTCCCGTCTCTCTCTCCTGTCTTCCAGGGAGTACATGTTCAGTGCCCTCAACCTTTCCTTGTATGCCTTACCCTGCTGACCCACTATCATCTTTGTAGCCCTCCTCTGGACCTTTGCCAGCAGGTTAATGTCCTTTTTGAGGTGTGGGCACCAGTACTGAACTCCATGCTCTAGATGCGGCCTTACCAGTGACCTGTAAAAGGGCAGCATAACCTCCTCTCTCCTACTACTGATTCCCCTAGATATGCATCCCAGCATCTTGTTTGCCTTTGCTGCTGCTTTCTTGCACTGCGTCTAGTGCTTCAGGTCACTAGTGATCATCACTTCCAGGTCCTTCTCCTCCTCTGATGCAGATACTCGGACTCCACCCAGGTAGTACCCTGTCCTGGGATTCTTGGCTCCAATATGCATAACTTTGCATTGCTTGGCATTGAAGCCAAGCTGCCAGATCCTGGACTACCTCCCCAACTTTTTCAGATCTCCCTGTAGGTCCTGTATCCCTTCAGCTGTGTCCACTCACCCGCAGAACTTGGTGTCATCCATGAATAGGCACATTTTGCCCTTAATGCCATCCTCAATGTCACTGATGAGGACTTCGAACAACACCGGCCCCAGCACCGAGCCCTGCGGGATCCCACTGGTTACCTCTCTGGTGCCAGATAACTCTCCCCCCACAACCACCCTCTGGGTTCTGTCCCTCAGCCAGTTTTCCACCCATCTGGCCATCTTTTCCCCAACCCCGAGATCCACCAACTTCCTGATCAACCTTTTGCGGGGCACAGAGTCAAAGGCCTTGCTGAAATCAAGATGGCGGATGTCTACCACTTGGCCCCTGTCTACTGTCTTAGTTCTTCAGCTTCCTGTTTTTGTTCTATAAAAATCTTTCCTTCCACTTTCAGTAATCCCACTGCAGTTTCAGTTTTTCTTTTACATTCATGTGCCCATAAAGTTTCTTCAGGTTTCTGCCATTTCCTGTTGCCAACCATTTTTCCAGTCTTATTAAGGCTAGTCTGTGTAACAGAACAGTTTCCATTGTGATTCAAGTCAGGAACTGTTTTGCAGCTTTCACATTGCCATACACTGGTGACGGGACTTGTGATAGAAAACTAGTGAAGCAAATCGCTTTCTATTGGCTGCTACTGCTGTCTGTCACCATCACTAAACATGTTATTGTTTTTGCTGGTAACAGTGCATGAGAAACTCTTTGAGTGGGTAGTGAACCTGTTCAGAACACATGCTGTTATGTGGTGAAGCTGTAAAGAGTGTGCGTGTGTTCTAGAGAGGTTCACCCCTTGCTCACAAGATGGCAATGCACTGCTCAGCCTGCACTGCTCTGTCAATGGTCGGTGGGTGGCCACTAGTTTTAGGACTTAGTGACTACACCCCCCCCCCTCCAAATTACAGGTGGATTTTAATGTTGTCAGAGACTCCTCCTCCCAAGAACTTGACAGAAACCTCTTATTGTCAGTTGTTGCCCATGGTATTATTGCACTGAAACATCAAACATCCTCACTTTACAACATGATGGCTGGTGGTGGAATACACTGTTTATCAGAATGAGTGGAGACTGACCTCAGGTAGCCTCAAGAGTGGCGGAGCCACGAGTGATGGTTCCCGAGATCAGTCTCCACGAGTTCAGATAAATAGCGTATTCCACCACGGGCCATCAGGTATTCGATTTATACAATAGGGCGGTGTGTTTATTATTTTTGCATTTTGTTTTCAGTAGTACAGTTACAGTTTTCCTCATTTTTTTTCTCCGTGGTTAGTGGGGTTCTTGTTCCGTGTTCCTCTTTGCTAGCATGATTGGTTGGTGCTTCCATTATGAGTGTTCAGTCTGGTGTGTGATAGGTTGAAGAGTGGATGTGGGAGGTTTATAGAACGTTTGGAATATGGTGGCCGTGTTTCTCATTTCCCCAGATTGAGATGGTGGTGTGTATTAGCAGGAGTGCTTCATTTTCCGAGGCTGTTTGAGGGATAGAAGATAGTGGCAATTTTGCAGAGGTGCATCAGTTTGTTTGGTGGTGAGTGAGCCAGCGAGGCTGTGGTGTGGTCAGCGGGTGGGCGGAATTAGGAAGGGATTGCAGAGCAGAGGTAGCGGAGGGGAGGACATTGCTGCATGCATTTATGTGGTGCTGAGATTAGTGATTTGAGGTTAAGACAGCTATTGTATGTTTCTGTGCTTATTGGTGGTGTGTCTGAGAGGCGTAGGAGCAGAAAGTGAAGATTCAGAGCTGTGAAGGCACTGCAGTGTGGCTTTTTAATTGATGAGTACGGTATAAGAAGTGGTAATCGATGGGGGAGTGAGCTGTGTTTTGTGCTATATGGATAAATGGTGATGGCATCATGACTGTGTGGATAAATTCATGATTGTGTGGACAGATTTCATTTATCCACACAGCCATCAAGTTATGCACACAGTCGTGAGGATACATACATTTATCCAGCAGTTTATCAGCTCAACCCTATTATAAAAATGCATATTTATAACACTTGTTTTTCACATTGTTGAACTGTCCAACTCTTTATTTACACCTCATGTCAGCAGTTGTCCCAGCCTGCATGCCCAATGTAAATTAGGCTATGGCTCCTGTTAACCAGGCCTGATGTCAATTGGGTCCTGTCACTCCCTCTTGCTCAGTTCAGTGCCCATCTGATGTAAATCAGGTTGTGCCCCCCTCCCGCAAGCCCCCAGTCTCTTGACTGAGGCGTGCCTAATATAATTGGGATCACAGCTGCATGCCCAATGTAAATCTGGCCATGCTAGCTCTCAGTGGGCTATTCCTGCACCTGGGTCACCGCATTTCCTTTACATCCCTCTTGCCACCAACCCCCCAAACTTTTTTTGCACACCCTTCCACTCCCTCTTATTATTAGGGGTGGGTGGGTTGGTGTCTTGAAATCTGCTGGAACAAAGAGGCTCTTCTTCTGTTCCAGCTGTCCTAATTACACCTCCCAGCCAATCCTCTGACTCCTTGTTGCCATGCTTCAACCCCCCAATGACGAGCTTTCCTACTGCTACCTGTCTATTGTTTCCTCCCGCCTTACCTAACTACCTTTGTCTGTTTTCATGCCATTAGCAGTGCGCATACTGTATGTAGCTCCCCATGTATCATTAGCAGTGCGCATACTGTATGTAGCTCCCCATGTATCATTAGCAGTGCGCATACTGTATGTAGCTCCCCATGTATGCGCACTGCCTGGCACATTGCTGGAATGGCGGGAGCCACCTGTGCTAGCTACCAGTCTTGTCCCTGTCCCCCTGGTGGAATTGTCCCACTGACAGTTTTGCCCGCCACTGAGCACAGACTCTGCTAGTTGACTGGTCCAAGGAATAGTGCAAACTGCCCTAGACTAGTGCAGCTGGTCCCTAACCTACTGCTGTGGCTGCTGCTGAAACTGCAGCTGTGATCCTCTAATCCTTTTTAGCTGGAAAGAGCTTTCTGTTACGTCAGGGAGTGCTGTTGGGCTAGGTGTGATGCTAAGTTCACCAGAGCCACCGGGCATGTTTACAGCTGTAGCCTGGTGGCAGAAAGTGTCACTGAACTGCTTAGCAGCTTCTAAATGTTTCTGTTGTTTGTGCT
The DNA here is from genome assembly GCA_016271365.2 of Neoceratodus forsteri. Lineage (NCBI taxonomy): Eukaryota > Metazoa > Chordata > Ceratodontiformes > Ceratodontidae > Neoceratodus > Neoceratodus forsteri. The sequence goes on along the minus strand of CM057459.1, from coordinate 434,076,327 downwards.
AGCAGGGAAGGGGAGCCAGAGAAACATGTCCTCCTTTGTTGTAGCGAGTGATAGGACATGGTCAGCAGTGGAAGTGGGGCACAGACACTGTCTGAATACCATGACAGGCCAGCATAGGGAGGGCTTAAGAGGCCCAAAAGCTAACACCATTCTATTTCTCTGGTTCAAGTTAGAATCTCTGCTGCAGTGCACATCCTCTGGGTATGGTTGGGGTTGCTGGTGCATGTTTGTAGAGATTAGCTTTTTTCGTGTAGTCAGTATCATGAGGGACATGAGTGAGCATGCCAGCATGTATGCTGGAGGTGAGACTGAGTTCTCAGACCTAAAGCTAGGAAAAAATCAAAGGCAGAGTCAGTGGATCTCTTTGCACAGCTGGTGCTGCAGCTGACAGGAATGGTGGTAGGCATGGTATTTAGGGTCTTGGCTTGGTGGTCGGAGGTGGAGTTTCAGATGTAAAATGACCTACAGGATTCAGGTTCTGAATTTGGTTTTTATGCTTGTCCTTAGTTGGGTGCCTTGGGCATGTCAGTTTTGGAACGCAGGATCTGTGGGTCAGTGGGGGATAAACAGTGAGTTTGGCCTTGCAATCGTATCTTAAAAGCATTGCGGTGGTGGTGCTGCTGAAACATGATTCTCCATTATAATCGCTACCTAGTGCAATCACCTGTAGTCTCATACAGTTTTGAGTCAACTTGTCCTGCTGGTAAGTGCAAAAAAAAGTTAAGGTCAGCCATGTGACTGGTAGTGCTACATTAACACCGTCGCTGCCTGAGTTAATATTTATGCCTGTCAATAAATGACATTTGTATTTCAACTGGAGCCTTGTGTATTTGTAACACTTGGTGGTGAGTGCTCAACTTTTCTTGCTTGCTCTGGTGCCATATTAACTATGCCACTTGGCGACACTCACTATCTCCTCATAGAGATGCGGCAAAGTAAAACTGCTGGCAAAGTTGGTGCTAAGTCAGGATCACACCTAGCAGGGCAATGTTTCCTGCCATTACCCCAGCTTCATGTGGCAAAGTTCCTTTTTTTAATAAATTATTTAACAAAAAACCCTGCCCAACAGACATTCATGAATTGTTCCATCCCCACCACACCTGAATATACAGTATAGCCCCCCCATTCTCATAGACTCCATACTTCTCCCGCTCCTCCCGTCCCAGCGCAATTTATGCTTTTGCAGTGTTTTACACTCTTCCTAAGTTGTTTATTCCTGCCACCCACCTTCCCCACCCACCCAACCCAGAAAAGCATAAGAAAAGCTCCACCACACAGCCCCTCTGCTGCCCTGCCCCTCTCGCTAATTGACTCTCAAAGCATACAAAGTCAAGTATCAGTGGGTACCTATCAAAAGAAAACCATCTTTTGCATCGGTGAACAGCCTCCCTGGCTGTTCACCAGCTCTAGCATCAGTGAATAAAACTGATAATGGGAATACTTCACACTACTGGCTCCATTGTTTGACACACAATCATATGATTTGCCATGTTGCTTAAGACCAAGTCCAGAATAGTCATTTTTCTTTCTTCTTGATTTACATATTGGCACAAATTGTAGTCATTTGTAGTCTCAGCAAACTGTCTCCCTGCTGTGCTACTAGATATCCTGTTTGCCAGTCTATTTAAGCAATAAGGCATGACAAGGTGTGTGTTATCGTGTAATAACGTCACTCCTGGGGTGGGTTGAAGCACGAGGCGAAGCCGAGTGCTTCCACCACCACAGGAGTGATGTTATTACATGATAACACACACCTTGGAGTGCCTTATTGCAATTATACAATGGCTCGATGTTATACAAAACAAAAATAAAAATAAAAATGTTTTTAGTAGATTTTTAATGAGGCAGTATATATTTGTTTCTGAAAAAAAAATCCATACAATCATTCAAAAAATCAACACAGTGCTGTTATTGTGTAATATCATCACTGTCTCAGGCACACACTGACCAATCAGAGTCCAGGAAATTTTCTTGCCATTGTATAATTAATAGTAATAGTAACTATATTTATTCATAAAATTTATGGATATGGCTTACCAATTGAGCCAAGGCTTATTTTTAATGGGGTCCAGGAGGCATACATACATGGTACTTAAAAGTTGTTGTTACACAGATTACACCACAATCAAATTATCAAGCACACAGTAAAACGTGTGATGTACAAAAATATTTACAATATACATCTGTTGGTAAATGAGCTGCCATCAGTTTTATCTACAGATCAATAAAATGTATTTCTCCATAATTGAAGTCTTCCACCAATACAGCATCTCTTTTCAATGTTGATTTTTCAATTTCTCAATTTATTGTTTGGTCCCTCTTGCAATTCTAAGCTGGTGGCTAATTTCACATCTCTATCAGACTAGCCTTCCCCCTATTGATTTCTGCGCTTACCCCTATAGATGTTTAAAAAATTGTTTCTTTAATGGCTACTTCCTCTCTGGCTTATATTATCTTGTTTGCATATATAGCCACCCCTCCCCCGTGCTTTTTTTTTTCTTTCCCTTCCAAGGTGCTTCTAACTCTCTAGATTCTCACACATGTATCACCTGCCGCCCACTATATTATCTGAATTCTCACTATATTATCTGAATTCTCCCTCAGGACTAATTCTTCTCATTGTCCCATTTTGTGGTTTAGGCTTCTAGCATTAATTTGTATACATTTCCACTTTTTATTATCTATCTTATTCTGTTTTTGTCTTGGTTTTTCTATTGTCCTAACCACATTTTCCTGAATGTTTGATATTATTTGGTCTCTACTTGTTTGCCCTGACAGGTTCCCCCAGTGCAACTGAACCTCTTCCTGGTGACTCCTGCCCAATCCTATTTATCCTTCCCCTCGGCACCCATCCTTCCTTCCTGTTCATATGCAGTCCATCATGCCTAAAGAAGTCATCTCCATGATAGAAACTGACAGTTTTGCAGAAAGGCAACCCCATCATCCTTGGCCTAGTCATGGAACAAGGCATTCATCAGTTTAATTGCCCTCTACCTACCTGGCCCAGCCTTTGCCACAGTTAGGGTCTCTGTGATGATTGCCTTTCACCCCTTGCTCCTATGGTTCTCCCCAATACTTTAAAGTTCTGCTTAATGTCCTCATCTTATTACATAGATACATATACATAGATACATAGACAGTGTCGGCAGATAAGGGCCTATGGCCCACCCAGTCTGCCCATTTAAGTTTGTAAGTTCAGTTTTGTTTTCCAGGAAGTCTGTCGCCCTCCCCTGACCTTCAGAATTCCTTTATGTCTATCCCATGCATTCTTAAATCCGTGATTGTTTCAGCCCCACCACTTCCTCTGGCAGGTGTTCCACTTGTCCACCACCCGTTCTGTGAAGAAATTCTTCCTCACGTTTCCTCTGAATAGTCCTCCTCAACTTCATCCCATGCCCTCTAGTCCTGGAACATCTTTTGCTTAAAATATGTGCATTCCTGCACCCTGTTCCTCCCTGTAAGATACTTGTATGTCTCTATCATATCCTCTCTCCTCCTCTCCTCCAGGGAGTACATGTTCAGTGCCTTCAACCTGTCCTCATAGGACTTGTGATGCAATCCATGCACCATCTTTGTTGCCCTCCTCTGAACCTTCTCTACCCTGTCTATGTCCTTCGTGGGTAAGGTCTCCAGAACTGCACAGTGTACTCCAGGTGCGGCCTCACTGAGTGTCTTGTATAGTGGAATTATGGCCTCCCTTTTCCTGCTGGTGATGCCCTGCCTATGCATCCCAGCATCCTATTTGCTTTACCTGCTGCCTTGTCACACTGTTTCCCTGCCTTGAGGTCATCAGAGATGATAACTCCAAGATCCCTTTCCTGCTTGGTGCATGCTATATCCTCACCCCCCAACTGATATATTGTGCCAGGGTTTTTGCCCCATATGCATTATCTTGCACTTCCTTGCATTGAATTTCAACTGCCAAACCCCTGACCATTCTTCAAGTTTCTGCAGGTCCCTTCTCATTCTCTCACCTATATGATTTGTACCCACCCGAATGACCACTACAGGTTCTTCCCATGTCCCTGAGTATTCTGTCTGCTAACCCCCATAGGTGATCCACCCTCACTCCTGGGAAAGAACTCACCATCCTATTCTCCCTTTACTCCCTACACCTGTGCCTCACTGAACCCAACTATGGAATCCCCCATGACCACTGGCTGCCACACAATTTATCTCCAGTATGCCCTTGTGCACCTGCTCCACTGAGAGTAGGTTCCTAGTTGTTCCTAGGGCACATTTAAAACTTTTGGGGGACATGGCATTTTCAGTAGTTGCTCCACTGTTATGGAACTCTCTCCTCTCAATTGAGGAATCCCTCGTTGGTGGAGAGATTCAAAAGAGGGGTAAAAACCTATCTATTTGCCCAAGTTTATAATCTGGAGTTTTAATGTGACACATTTTCCATCTTGCCATATCAACTGCATTTTATGTATAATTTTAATGTATGTTTTAATGTTTTTGTTATTCCTGTGTATGATGATATGTGAAGTGCTCTGAGCCATTCAGATGGGGCACTATATTAAAGTAAATACCTTGCCTCCCTCTGTACCTGTCCTTTCCTTCTCCGTACCATAAGCCCCCATCTAACTGGATCCCTTTTCTCCTCCTCCTCCTTCCCAACTCAACCACGACCTCAGAAGTGTTAATGACATTAAATACAGGACATTCTGCTGTGCGTTCCCTTCTCTGTGTTGCACCATTGTCTACTCCTACTCATCATCATCATCCTTCCCCTCTCGCTGTCTTATCTGCCCCAATGAAATAAGCTTCTCTCTGGCTCACCCTCTTCCTCATGCATGCTCAGCAGGGATTGGTTAATTAATGCCTCCAGGGCCCCAATGTCATGCATCATAGACAGCCTATGGTTCAGCTTTCCTACCTCCTCCTGCATAATGCTTACCAGGCTACACCCTGCACACACAAATCCCTCCCCATCTTTACCTTCCTTTACGAGTGCATACATATCACACTTCCCATACCCGATGCCCACCCCCCTTCCCACAATACAACCCGAGTCTCCTTTATTACAAATTTAATACAGGTTCACTATACAATGACTACTACATCACATAACTAGTTCCCTAGTTTAATCCCCTCTCTGGCAGCATGACTGCTCCCACCCCACCTCTTTCTTTAGTTGACTCAGGCAGACTCAAGACAGTACTCACCTGTCTCATTTGCCTCTACTGATGTCTCCTCCATTCGCTGGGCACAACCTTATATGCTGGACCTGTGGCCCAATTCCTACATAGCTGGGTACTTCTTTTTCCCACCACCTGGTGTGCAGATTTAAAACTGAATTAAAAAAGCCCAGAACTTGCTAAAGCCTTACAGGAACCCTTCTTAAATATTTTACACAGTTTTTAAAGGAATAATTTTTGTTTTGTTTTATTTTAGTTTTTTAATTTAATTGAATCCCCTGATTTCACTGTGAATCCCCATGAACAACAAGATGTCATGAGACACTTTCAAATGCATTAGTGATAAGTTATGGAGTCCATCATCATGACTGGTAGTGGTGCACAGTTCATGACAGTTAACTTGACATGTGTCCTGCTTCAACAAAAAACTGTCAAAGCATAATATAAGTGACTTACATCCTCCAGTCAACCTGGTCCTCTGTGGTTTTTAGTGCTTCAGAGCTTCTTCTCTCCCTTTCGCTCGCTCCCCTCTCTCTCTCTCTCTCTCTCTCTCTCTCCCTCTCTCATTTGTAACAAGCCTTCAAATGTTATCATTATGCAGGGTTTGTATCCTACATTCCGCACTTAAAAGGGGCAAATCAACCCTCAATCATTTTCATAGTAACACTTATAACCAGAACAAATGCCATTACTCATGGGTTCTGAAGCACTGTGGTTTTTATCACCTTGCAGAACTGTTTCAACTGCTTGAATGTCTCAGTTTGGCTTGAAAGACATTGCACTAGTTAAATAAATACTTTCTTGACACAGATATGATTATTTTGGACTGATTTTTAGTTCCATAGTGACTGCTTCAAAATATGTATTTTTTTTAGTTGTCTAAGGAATTAACTTGATTGCTAAATGTATTTAATGTATTTAACTATGACAGGAAGATGTGCTGCATTTATATTAGGGAGCCAGAAGGATCATAAAAACCCTCAGGAGAAAGCTGTACTGCTTTAGTTATTTCAAACAAAATGGAATGAGTAGGAAGACAAGCAAAAAGTGATGGAGCATCTCTCTAACAAATGATTTGTGGTACAGGTGGCATGCATTCCCACTCTAGTTATTACTAGATATTTAAGCAATAACTCATGGCAGGATGTGTGTTATGGATAATAGCATACCTCTGGTGCATTGTGAGGCATAAGACATAGCTGTGTATGTTCAATTACCCAAGAGGTGGCGTTATTTCTAATTATAACACTTAGAAACATAGAAACATAGAATTTGACGGCAGATAAGGACCGCTTGGCCCACCTAGTCTACCCATTTTCCTACCTAACAGATAAGCTGCAGATCCTACTTAACCAATAGCTTACTTCCTCCTACCCACCACTAGGACAGCCTTATGTCTGTCCCATGCATTCTTGAATTCCCCCACTGTTCTTGACTCCACTACCTCCTCAGGGAGGCTGTTCCATGCATCCACAACCCTTTCCATGAAAAAATACTTCCTCACATTACCTCTAAGCCCCCCTCTATCTTCAAATTGTGCCCCCTTGTTCTTGCACATCTCTTTTTCTGAAAGATGCTACCCTCTTGGACTTTGTTGATTCCCTTGAGGTACTTGAAAGTTTCTATTATGTCCCCTCTCTCCCTTCTTTCCTCAAGGGTATACATATTAAGCTCCTTTAGTCTTTCTTCGTATGTCTTCTGGTGCAGACCCTGCACCATTTTGGTTGCCCTCCTCTGGACAGCCTCCACTCTGTCTATGTCTTTGCGGAGATGGGGTCTCCAGAACTGCACACAGTACTCCAGGTGGGGTCTCACCAACTGTCTGTACAGAGGGATAACAACTTCCTGTTTTCTACTATTGATACCTCTTCCTGTGCATCCCAGTATCCCCCCAGCCATCCTTGCTGCCTTCTCACATTGCTTGCCCACCTTTAGGTTATCTGATATAATTACCTCCAGGTCCCTTTCCATTTTTATTGTTGTCAGTATCTCACCCCCCATTGTGTACTCTTCCCCTGGGTTTTTGTTTCCCAGGTGCATTACCTTGCACTTCTTTGCATTGAATCTGAGCTGCCATACATTTGACCGTTCCTCCAACCTTGCCAAGCCCCTTTTCATCCTTTCCACTCCATTTCGTGTATCAACTCTGTTGCAGATCTTTGTGTCGTCTGCAAAGAGACATACTTTTCCTTCCAGTTCCTCTGCAATGTCACTTATAAAGACATTAAAAAGTACTGGTCCCAGTACTGAACCCTGCGGTACCCCGCTAGTAACCCTCCTTTCTTCACTGTGGGCTCCATTTACTACTACCCTTTGCGTCCTGTTGTCTAGCCAATTTTTTATCCAGGCTACCACTGTGGGACCCACTCAAAGGCTGGCTAACTTGTGTAATAATCTTTTGTGTGGGACTGTATCAAATGCCTTGCTAAAATCTAGGTAGGCCATGTCCACAGCCCCTCCCAGGTCTACTGCTTTGGTCACCCAGTCAAATAAATCTATTAGATTCATCTGACATGACCTTCCCATCGTGAATCCATGCTGCCTTGGGTCCTGTGCCCCACTGGCCTCTAGGTACTCAACAATTCTTTCCTTCAGAAGTGATTCCATCATTTTTCCTACCACTGAGGTCAAACTAACTGGTCTGTAGTTTCCTGCCTCTGCCCTGCTCCCACTTTTGTGAAGAGGAATCACATCTGCCTTCCTCCAGTCCTCAGGTACCAACTCATCCTCCCATGATTTGTTAAAGACAGTAGTCAGTGGTGTCACTAGTTCTACCCTTAGTTCTTTTAGAATTCTTGGGTGAATCTCATCAGGCCCCACTGCTTTGTCCACCTTCAATTTTATTAGTTCTTTCAGAACCCTTTCTTCTGTAAAAGGACTGGTATCGACCCCCATCTTCAGAGTGTTTCTCTTGTTTGGTTTAGGTACCTCCCCCTCCTCTTCCTTTGTGAATACTGAGCAGAAATATTCGTTCAGTATCCCTGCTTTTTCACTGTCACCTCTACCCACATTCCTCCCTTTATTAAGCCTCAGTATCCCTCCTTTGAACTTTCTTCGCTCCCTAATGTAGCTATAAAAGGTCTTATCCCCCTTCTTGACAGAGTTGGCTATCCTTTCCTCGGTTTGGGCCCTTGCTATTCTGACTGCCTTGCCAGCCTCTTTCTGCTTTAACCGATAAAGTTCTCTGTCCTGCTTCTTCTGTGTTTCCTTATAGTTCCTGAATGCTATCCTTTTCTCCTTAACCTTCCCTACCACCTCTTTTGAGAACCATATTGTTTTTTTCCTTCATTGTGTTTTGTTGATTTGCTTTACACAAAGGCTTGTTGCCTCTGTGATGGCTGTTTTGATTATTCCCCATTGTTCCTCCACCCCTCCTTCTTTCCTGTTTGCTAATGCTTTTCTGAGGCACTCTCTCATTTTCCCAAAGTCAGCCCTCCTGAAGTCCAATACTTTTGCTTTTGTATGGCTTGATTGTATGGCTGTGTTTATCATGAACCACACTGTTTGGTGGTCACTTGTTCCCAGATGGCTACCCACTTCTAAATCTGAGATTCTTTCTCCGTCCCCATTTGAGAGTACCAGGTCAAAGATTGCTCCCTCCCGAGTGGGTTCCAATACTAGCTGTCTGAGGCATGCCCCTGTAGGGCATCAAGAATGACCCTGCTCTTGGATGTTCCTGCAACAAAGGTGCTCCAGTTAACATCTGGCATATTCAGGTCCCCCATCAACAATATCTCCCCTTTTTCTGCCATTCTAAGGATGCCTTCTATAATTTCCTTGTCCATCCCCCCCCTCAGAGATGGGGGTCTGTATACAATCCCCACGTGTAGATTGTGGTGCCATTTCCTGTCTCCAGGGTGATCCAGAATGCCTCATCTGCTCCCTGTTTACTCTTTAGTTCTGTTGCTTTGATTTCTTCCTTTACATAAAGAGCTACTCCTCCTCCTCTTTTACCCTCCCTGTCCCTCCTGTAGATTATGTATCCTGGTATGTTGACATCCCAGTCATGGTTCTCTGTGTACCATGTTTCTGTGACTGCCACAATATCCAGGCAACCCTCTTCCATCAAGGCCACTAGTTCAGGGAGCTCGTTACACAGACCATGGGCATTGGTACTCATCACCCTCCGCTTTTTGATGGCCTTACCCCTTTTAGCCCCATTCCTGTCCTTACTGCCTTTGCCTTTTTCACATTTACCTCTGTCCTGCTCCTAATGGCTTCTCTACCTTGGTGTTTACCTCACTAATTACCGTGTTTTGTGGGGGGAGGCTGGGATTTCCCTGCTCCTTTTCAGTGCCTCCCCCCCTTGGCTAGTTTAAATGCTTTCCAATGAAGCATTTAAACCTCTCATCTAGGATCCTGGTTTCCCCCCAGACAGATGCAGACCATCGCGCCAGTATAGGTCTGCATCCCTCCAGGTGGCTCCCCAGTCCTCATTGAAGCCAAAACCCTGAGCTCCACAACAGTTTTTCAACCATTCATTGAATTCCCTGGTGAGGAATACCCTAGCATCACCCTTGCCATAGACAGGCAGCACCTCCGAGAAGGTTACCATATGCACTACCTGTCTAAGGCCCCTCCCCAACTCTACAAACTCCTCTTGCACTGCTCTGATCCTATTCCTAGCCAGGTCATTTGTCCCTAGGTGGACAATGACATCCAGCTCCCTCTCTCGTGCAGCTGCTCCCACGATCCTGAGGATTCACTTCCTGTTCCTCCAAGCCATGGCGCCAGGCAGGAACCTTACCTCCCTCTCCCTTTCTCCCCATTTCTACCCCCTAATGATTGAGTCCCCACCAGGAGTTGTTTCCTTCCCCTGTGGGGTCCCATGCCACCCTCCTGTGGGTCTCCTTTGTGAAGGTTCCCAGCATCCTCCTTGGTCTCCACTGCAGGTGCCTCCATAGAGGAACCACTATCCACCAGAAGAGCGTATGAATTGTGGAGAGGTACAGCTGGAGGGATGCAACTCTGTTCCACAACCCTCTCCCTCCTTGAGCCCCCTGGTCCAGCCTCTTCTCTTTCTTGGCAACCTCTGAGGTAGTGGCATTGGCCCTGGTGGTCCCTGGGTGGGGGAGGAGGTTTCACGAAGCCTAGCCAGGTCAGCCTGGAGATGGGAAACCTCCTCCCTCAGACCAGAGAGGTGCCTGTAAATAGGGCAGCATCGCAGCCTCCAGAATGTCTCCCGGAACACTGCCACCCCACAGCCATTGCACTGCACCTCTCCTATCATGTCTTATTTTGTGTCCCCTCTCCTGTTTCTCTGTATGCTTACTCGCTCCTCTCCTTACAACTCTCACCCTTCCTATTCTAAGAAAGCAACTTACTATATTCTTCAGTAGCCTCCTGCTTCCTTGCTCAGTGTCAGACCACCAGCAGCTGGTGGGGGAGTGAGCTACTTTTTTCCTTTAGGGTTGACAAAACCAATGTTTCTCTATGATCCTTCCCTTCCTACTGCCAAACAGGAAGTTCCTGTTGTCAGTCAAATCCAGTGGCTATGAAAGCCGAACTGGCTTAGGGTGGGATGGAGGGCAATTAGTAAGAAAAAAGGCTAGCAACAGAAAGTTGTAATTTGAGTCACCTGCTTTTATATTGTCTAAGCCACACCCCCAATTAAGCTCTCTCTCCTTCTACTGGTTTAGCAAAGTAAGTTGATACAGTACCCTTCCCAGCACAGAAGACACACTGACTTTCTTTCTTTTCATTTTTTAACCCTAAATAAGACCCCTTCTACTTCTAATAAAGTATCTGCCTACTTAATCTCAACAGACACTGACTCCTGCCGAGATAGAAGTGTTAAATTAATAAGAAAATGGTAGCTTCTTTTAGTTAGCTGCTTTCTGCTCTACAAGCAAGGCTAGCAACAGCTAACTTGTTCTGGAATGTATTATATCTATTATCAAACAGATTACAGGTACATAAAGAATCCATTGACAGGGCCATTTTCCAGGCAGTGGTGTTATCATGAGATATTGCCACACCATGTAATTGTTCTTAGCCAATAAGATGGCAGGAACTCTCTACCTATGCACAACTTCCAAGTAGTTCTGCTGGCACCGGGGATGGGGGGAACTTAATTTCAGATAAAGTACTGTTATACTCACACTTAGGATAAGGGCAATCAGGAGAGTCACCAGGAGGTTTGGATTAGAGGGGTAACTCAAACTGAATAAATCATGCTCAGCATCTGTAGCTTCTGAGAGCACCACTCTGTAGCTAATCTTAAAGCAGAAGAGCTATGGGGATATTGTGCTTACCTTTCAAAGGCTGGGGATTCCTTGCGGGTCCCGTGTTCTCAGTTGATGTTACTGTACATAGTTTGAATGTCTTCAATGTTCGTACAGTAGGATACTGTTGCTGCTTGCTGTCATTAAGACACTGCCCCGGTTTGGGGGGGATGAGTCCTCCCATTTGCTAAAAAAGGATGTCAGAGTGTCGGATAACAAAGCACAATGTTAAGGGCTTGAATAGTCCTGTGCAATGCACAAGACTCCTGCAAAAATTAAAAAATAAGGAGTCTATGATAGCTCTCCTCCAGGAGACCCACTTCACAGTAAAGAGCATGCAACGTTTAAGAGGTCCTGGGTTGGAGTGGTGCACACATCCTTCTATATGGCCCATACCCACAGAAAAGAAGTAGCTATCCTGGTTCATAAAAAGAGCCCAATGGAGGAGCAGAAGTTACCCAAGACCCCAAAAGGAAGTAAGTTTGTATCAGGGGAACTTTTAGGGCCACACGCTGCACTGTACTCAACATTTATGCCTCCAACATTGAAGGAGAAAACCTAGATTTAATGAAGAGTACACTGTTGGCTCATGCCCCAGACTCTGGAGCATGGTACTTAGTGGGGACTGGGATTTCAGTGGGGTAATCAAAGCATCCTTGGATAAGTGTGGAGCAGCAGTCACCTCACAGAACAAGACAGGACAATGTATCAATAGACTATCACAGGAATTGGGGTTGGTATGGAGATTTCTGTACCCCCCCCCCACCCAGGGATTATACATTTTGGTTGCACCTTCACCAAACATACTCCTGCATAGATCTTTTCTCCTCTCAGCCGAATGGTTGCATGCTGTGGATGGCTGCCTTATTGGATTTACCACAATATCAGACTATGCCCCGGTGGTGCTAGACCTCTGCATCTTACCTGCACCTAGGTCATATAGCTGGAGGCTCAACCTCTTGTTACTGAATCATACAGATGTCAAAGAGATGATTCAAGCTGAGATCTGTAATTATGGCTACCAATGCCTGGAGGGGAGCTCTCCCAATCGACATGGTCGGATAGCTTACAGGCAGTGCTCTGGAGTGAATCATTAGTTACACCTCCAAGTGCAAGAAAGAAGCAAAATGGGAACAACTCCAGCTAGAGGAGAAGCTCTTTGACCTGGAGATCAAGCATAAGATTACACTAGATGAAAGCGTCAGGGGTCCATCTGGAGCTATGTAGGGCAGAGCTTTACAAGCTTCTTGAAGCCAAGGTGGAGGAACCCTAAGATAATACATACAATGATACTTCTAAGCCAGAAATCGCATGGGCAAACTTGTGGTGTGCCAACTCCAGAAGGAGGGAACCAGCAGAACGGTGTTTTGAATCAGAGGAGGGTGGGTCACAGGTCTGTGACATAGACCAAAGTGTAATCTGCAAGTACTTTGTAGCATTTTACAAAGACCTCTGTAGCCAGGAAACAGTGCCAGACTATATGGAAAACCTGGAGGCCTACTTCAGTAAAGGAAAGGAAAGGTAAACTGTCTCCCAGAAGAAGCCGAGAGACATTAAATGCTCTGTGGCCTTGTATATTGTACCAGGCACCTCCAACCCCAACCTAATAAGCTACTCGGGGGTGTAAGTGCACAAAGTATGAAATGAAGAACAATTGAATGCGTCTGGGACCGGGATTCGATACCCGGTCCGCAGATGCACCGCCTTCATTGCTGCCTGTGGTTCATCCTGTTGAGCCATGGCAGCTGCTCAGTGGATCTTCTTCCCAGCAGAGGATTTATCCTTTGCCAGGGAACAGTGACAGGGTGCACAACCGCACATAGACCATTTGGTGGTTTTGCACCCTGTAGCTATTCCTGCCCACACTGTCTGCGTTGCGCAGTTTTGACATGTGCCATTTTGCATACAGTGGATTGACCTGGTAGGAATCTGGCCAGCTGCATCCATTCTTAATGTTGGAAAATCTCCTGGCACAGATGGGCGCAGCACAGGAGTTCTATAAAACCTTTGTGGAACCCCTGGGCCCCCTGCTGCTCGAGACATGCAGGGGGAGTCCAAAGGAGGAGAGTGGGCACCTGCCTGCTTGCAGAAGTCACAGATCACAGTATTGCCTAGATCTGGAAAGATGTAACTCTGTGTATTTCGTACCACCCCCTCTTGCTGCTAAATGTCAACATGAACATTTTTACATGTATCCTGGCTCGCCGTCTCCAGAACTGCGTGAGGTCCCTAGTACACCCTGGTCAAACAGGCTTTATATATATATATATATCAGATTAATACACAGTAGCATCAGACGCCTTCTCAATATTATTTCCAGAGCTCAATGGGGGAGGACAATTAGCTCTGGTGGTATTTATGGATGTGGAGAAGGCATCTGCCAGGGTGAACTGAGGATTCTTATGTAGAACATTGGCAGAGATGGGGGTGGGCAACACGTTTCTTACCTGCATTAAGGAGCTATGTGCAACTCCTCAAGCCACTGTTTGGGTAAACTGTGCCTTTTCTGAGAGATTCTTCTTAACCAGGGGTACTTGACAGGGCTTCCCCTCTCCCCTCCTTTTTGCATTATGCATAGAATCCGTAGTCCAGATGATTCGTCAGAACCCAGAGATACAGGGCATCTGGGGTGGGAACAGAGACCATAAGATCTCCTTATATGCAGATGATTCTCTCCTTTACCTCACCAGACCTGAGACTTTGGTGCCAGTGCCGCTGGTGGAAGTGGGACAGTACGGGACCATCTACAGATACAAAATCAATTATGTAAATCAAAAAGCACACAAGCTGAGTGGCACCTGCCCTTCAACACTGAGCACCATCTTTCTGTTTCAGTGGGCAGCTCATAATACAGTTCAGTATCTGGGAGTAGCAAGATGAGACTTGTTCCTCAGTTTGGGTGGCAGAATTGCCATATGCAAAATGAACATCCTCCCCAGATTCTTATATTTATTCCAGGCCTTCACAATCCGTATTCCAGAAACTTTTTGGAAATACACCCAAAAAATGATTTTGACATTTGTCTAGGAGTCTCACAGGTATAGAGTTAAGAAAAGGTCTCTCAAGCATAGAGTTAAGAAAAGGTCTCACAGGCATAGGGTTTTACTATCGTGCTTAGACAATGTGCACACTGGCATCCCCCACAGAGACAGACACAATGCAGAGTGTCAGCATTGTGCCATCAGGGATGCCAGTGTGTTCCTATCAGGGGGCTGTGCCCTAGACCACCATGTGAGGGGCTCCCACCACCCCCACCCCGGTCTCTAGATATCTAACTCCGAGTCAGAGTTGGAACCGGGGGACCTACCTCCAGGAGCCACACCGCCAGTCTCTGCTGTCTACCAGCACAGTGACTCACCGCATCCGGGCGAAATCTGTCGCTGTGCTGGACTTCACCGGTGTGGTGTCGGCCTTGTGTCGGTACACCCAGGCATAGAGCTAAGAAAAGGTCTCACAAGCATAGAGTTAAGAAAAGGATCCTAATTGCCCCAAGAGAGAGGAGGGATTGGCAGTGCCTGCTCTGAAGCAGCAGTTCAGCTTCATCTGGTTATAACATGGATCAAACAGTGCAAAAACTAGGCCTGGATAGGCCTGGAGGCACACCCTGGCCTCCTGGCCCCTCTCGTTGCATTCCCACAGGTGCACCTCCTCCCCGCCATTATAGTAAGCATAAGCAATCCATGTATAAGGCATACATCCTAGATGCTTCTTAAGGCCAAGACCCTGATGCATAGCCCAAATGAGGTGGGCCCTCTAGCCACAATCGTTGGTAATCTAGACTCCCCAGTACACAGAATGATGGGGGTTTCTGCCATTGGAACCAGCCATCTCTTGTGAGATACAGGCACTTTATACAAGACAGGTACTGTACTACCTTTGCTGAACTTCAACAAAGACTCAACTTGCCCTGCCAGAACTTTTCACTTCCTACAGGTAGATATTACCTCACAATGGAGGACAGGTTAGCCAAAGTGGGCAGAGATCCCACAGAACTTGAAGATTTCTTACACTGGATGATTCTGCTCATAGAAAGAAGAGGGTGGTAGCCTGGGTAAAACATTGGCTGTACAACTGGACACAGAAGGTAATTGTAAATGGAGTCCACTTGAAGAAAGAGGCTTTACCAGTGGGTACCGAGGGTTCAGTACTGGGTCCAACTTTTATATAAGTGAAATTGCAGAGGGACTGAAGGAAAAGTATGCCTCTTTGCAGATGACACAAAGATGTGCAACAGGGTTGATACACAAGGAGGCATGGAAAGGATGAGAAGGATTTGGCAAGGTTGGAGGAATGGTCAGAAGTATGGCAGCTAGAATTCAATGCAAAGAAGTGCAAAATAATGTACCTGGGAAACAAGAACCCAGGGGAAGATTACACAATGGGGGGAGGTAGTAACAACAACAAAAAAGAAAGGGACCTGGGGGTAATCATATCAGATGACCTTAAGGTTAGCAAGCAATGTGAGAAGGCAGTAGGGAGGGCTGGGTATACACTGGGATGCATAGGGAGAGGTATCACCAGCAGAAAACAGGAAGTTGTTATCCCTCTGTACAGACAGTTGGTGAGACCCCATCTGGAGTACTGCGTCCAGTTCTGGAGACCCCATCTCTGCAAGGACATAGACAGGATAGAGGCAATCCAGAGGAGGGCAACTAAAATGGTGCAGGGTCTGCAAGAGAAGCCGTACGAGGAGAGACTAAAGGAGCTTAATATGTATACCCTTGAGGAAAGGAGGGAGAGGGACATGATAGAAACTTTTAGGTACCTCAGTGGAATCAACAAAGTCCAAGAGGGTAGTATCTTTCAGAAAAGAGACGGCAAGAACAAGGGACACAATTTAAAGATGGGGGGCGGTTCAGGGGCAATGGGAGGAAGTATTTTTTCACAGAGAGGGTAGTGGATGCATGGAACAGCCTTCCTGAGGAGATTGTGGGGTCTAAAACTGTGGGAGAATTCAAGAATGCATGGGACAGACATAAGGCAATTCTTGTGGGGGGTAGGAAGAAATAGGCTGTTGGTTAACTAGGATCTGCAGCCTAACGTGTAGGTAGGGAAATGGGCAGACTAGGTGGGCCAAGCGGTCCTTATCTGCTGTCAAAGTCTATGATTCTGTTTTTCTATGAACAATTCATTTCTGTGACTGACAAGCCCTCCAGCCAATCGTAACAGGAGCAACAAATAGTTTCAGCCAATAGGGAGCCTCAGGAGAGCCTCATAAAAGAAAGTGTTCAGGCGGATTTGAGCAGATTTTAGTGGGAGCCCCCCGCAGGGATGGGGGCTCAGGCTCTCAGCAAGCCAAATGGGCCTAGTGATCCAGTACAGGCCCTCCACAGAGGAGAGGATCTCTTCCTCTGCCAAAAGGGGAATCAGTGGCTGTCTAAAGCAGAACCTGCTAGCCTGGGGTTGCCAGAAAATGTCCTCCAGGGTCTAGCTCAAGCCTTTCCACGTTTAGGAAAACGTGGATCCTGCAACTTTATGCCAAGCCAGCTGTGAGAGAGCTGAACCCGTCTCAGCAGTGAGAGTGCTGATGTCTTCAGGAACCTCAGATAAGGAGAGCCATTCCTGTGAAGATGCATGAGTGAGTAAACTTGTAACTGCAAGAATCACTTAAAGAAAAGCTTATAGGGGCAGGAAGCCCATATAACACTAATTGGAACTGTTCATTTGTCTGCACCCTGCGTCTGTTCAGATGCTCAGAGAGGGTGGACCCATATCAGTTTAGTGACTGTGAATGGTCCAGTTAATATATAAATGTGTCTGAATTGCAAGTTATATTGAACGAGCCCAAGCGAGCTAATGTTGAATTGCAAGTTGAACTGAAAGAGCCCAGTGAGCTGTTGTGGAACTGTTATTGCCAAGAGCGCAGTTTATTTCAAAAGAAAAAGTACAAAGATGTCCTCAGTTTGGACAAATGTTCTAAAGAATAAATGTGCTGAGTGTGAACTTAAGAAATATAAATGTGCTAGAAGAAGTACAAGGCTGTCCTCGATTTAGACAATGTTCTAAATGGATAAATGTGCTGGATGTAAACTTAAGAAATATAAATGTGCTAGATGTAATTTAACCGGTCTGGTCATACCACAAGTGTTTTCAGCTCAAAAAAGGATCCCAGTCTTCAGGAGTTAAAGTGTTGTTCCCATCATCAAATTTTAAAATCTCTGCAGTCAGTTTGGGCGGACCTAGCTGTTGGCTTGCCTGCAGTTTAACCTTCAGGGATGGTTCCCGCTTGCAGAGAGCACTTAATTTCAACCTGCTTACACAGAAATCTACTGTGGGTAATGCAGGGCCTCCCCTGCATCTGATCGAAGAAATTGTAAATAGTTTAAAGGTTTGATCTTCCAAGCATAATTCTTATTCTTCCCAACTAGCCGGCCAACATACAGCTGCACCAACCATCAGGCCAGCACCATTTATGGACTATGGTTACTGGGTACCCAGGTTAAGGTAGGAATTGCGGGGTCTCATGCCAAATATGGGGACTGGTACAAATGTGGGTACAAATAACTGTGTTAAGTGATTTATTGCAGCCAGTTAGATTGCCAGGGCTCTGACTATTCTAGAGGGTGGTGGGCTAATGTGATTGATATGTGATTTAAAATGCAATCTTATGATCTTAAACCAAATCAAAACGAATCAAACCAAATGTAATTACTGTATAATGCATAACCTCTACTTCCTTTTTCCACCTGTCCTAACCCTCCCTATGTAAATAAACGTATTATTGTTGTTTTGCAGATATCTGTGTCATAAGCATATTATTAGTATCCAGTCAATAAATGGTAAAATTTATCAAATGTGGGGAAATGTTTTTGGGTTATGTCTGGGGTGGCTTTATGGTGATGTGGGTGGGTACAGCATCCCAGAGGGTTGTACTAAATTAAAGCTAGCCCATTTAAAGCTATACTCTGGGTGAAGGCACTGCGCAAAGGTACTTTAAAAAAACATGAAGTCTTGCTGTATTCTGACTTATTGCAGTTAGCCCCAGCACTTGAACTGCTCCGGAGAGGAAAGAGTTAAATTCTATGCAGGGTATAGAATGTTGAGCTCGAGCTCAGTTCATACCTCGTTCTGCTGCACTTCAAAGTGTACCCGTCAGATTCTTTACTCCACCTAACTGAACAGTCGCTTCAGAGAGTTCTCCTCTGCTCACGGTTCATCATTCGGTTAAAGTCGTCAGTTTTACCGATCCTTTCATTTCTAATTCAGTTCAGATCTCTGTCTGTGGTACAGTAAGTAACATAGGTAGTGGACTAGCCGTGGGATACTTGTGGAAATTGTAATTTTGAACTTTTAACTGGTTCGGCTGAACCGGTTATCTTGTGTGTGATTTTTCTTTCAGGTTTAGTGTGTGGTTACCGGTCCTTATTGGTTTTAAAAAAAAACGTGTTTCTGGCATTTTTTTCAAATATCCGTAGCACGGTTAGAAACCGATAAGGGGGTCTTACCTGGCTTTTGCCGAGTAAAGAGTAAGTTTGTTTGATAGGATGGTTACATCTGAGAAACCCAAAAGAAAAACTGGGCCCACTGGGTTTCAACACTGCAGAGTGTGTGTGGTGAAGTCTTTGCTAAGGCTGATCCCCACGCCACCTGTGTTTATTGTCTGGGGTTTGACCACCTCGTTTAAAACTGCCAAATATGTAAAAATTTCCCTAAATGCACCCTAGGCAAGAGATTGGGCAGGCTTAGGGAGAAGGAAGCCAAAAAGTCCGTTGACCCGAATGGCCAGCCCGGTTCAATTTCAGACTAACCAGAAGGAGTGCCCTCTGACCAGGGTGATACTTCTTTGGCCAAAAAGGAGAGCCAATTCCAAAGGATCGGTTCCATCGAAAAGGAAAAGAAAAGAAAAATTGGCCGGTTCGGATCCAGAATTGCATGTTCCGACTGCCGAGGAGATTGCCTGAGCAATTAGGATTGTTGAATTGCTTTGTCCAGTTCTGACTCAACCGCGCCTTCTGGCAGGCATGCTCGTCTGGGTCGGTTCTCCAGTTCGTGATTATGCCCCTGAAGATTTTTATGAACCAGATTTGGAGGGGGACGATGATTATGAAGGTGATGATGATGATGGAATGGAAGGTCTGGATGAGCCCATTGAACTGGACATCTCCCCAGTCAGACCTTCTAGTGTTTCCCCTCCCAGGCTTTCTGAGTCCCCTTCCCACTTTATGTTTTACAGAAAAGTGGCAGAAACCCTCCATCTCCCTTTGGAAGAAGCTGTTGAGGAACAAGAGGAGCATGATTACGTTGAAATGATGGACATCCCAGAGTCCAAGAGGTTGTGTATTCCCCCTTCATAAGTCCTTTGGGAAACAGACACAAAAATTGTTAAAAAATCCAAATTCTTTACCGCCTGTTGACAGAAGGATGGACAAGAGGTACATGTTGTCAGGCCTGTGATAAGGCTAACATACCCTTGGCTTCACACCCCCCAGATAAAGACTCCAGGAACCTGGATGCCATGGCAAAGAAGCAGTACATGGCATCCTCCTTGGGACTCAGGCAGGCTAATTACATGGCCTATGAAGCCAGGTACCAGACATCCGGGTGGGACACTGTACTGGCACTGGCTAAGCAGGCCTCCCCCCAGCTGGCCAGGGAGCTGGAGGAGATGGCTGCTGATGGGATAGAGGCATCAAAGATCCAATTTCATGCTGCTGTAGACTCCAATGATGTGTCATCATGACTCATGGCTACATCTGTGGCTCTTTGGAAGATGGCTTGGCTCAGATGTACTAGCCTTTCACAGGACACCCAGGCTAAGGCCATGGATTTCCCTGTGGTGGGTAATTCTTTGTTTGGGGAGCAGACAGAGAATTACATGAAAAAGATGGACGAATATAGGACCACCTACAGGAGTGCACAAGCCAAGAAAAGGCAGGCAACTCCTCAAAGGCACCAGGCTAGGGGCAGGGGCGGGCCTTTTCATAGGCCTTTCTACCAAGCACAGGCCTCCTCTCCCTTTTCTCAGAGGGAGTTCTTCAGAGGGAGAGGCAGAAGGGGGATGAACAGGGCTGCATCCACTCTTCAGCCTAAGACTCCTGCCAAGTAGACACCCTGATGTGTCAGCACGGGTCGACTCCCTAATTCCTGTAGGAGGCAGGCTGGCTTACTACTTCCAGGAATGGAAGTCTGTTACCTCAGACAAATGGGTCCTGGAGGTAGTAAACCAGGGACTGGCTCTCAGCTTCAAAATATTCCACGTGCAAGCATCTCCAAAACCATTGCCCTAGGGGCAGAGGTTTCGTCTCTACTGGCCTTAAGGGCCATAGAGAGAGTTTCTATAATACACAGGGTCAAAGGTCTGTACCCCAGGTACTTTCTTACCCCAAAAAAGACAGGGGAGTGGTGGCCCATCCTAGACTTAAGATACCTGAACAAACATCTTTTAAAACCAAAGTTCAAAATGGTGACTCTGGGAATAATCCTTCCCTCTCTAAGGCCAGGGGACTGGCTAGCCTTCCTGGACCTAAAAGATGCCTACTTTCACATTCCCATCAGGTGCTCCCACAGAAAGTACCTCAGTTCGAATTGCCTTCAGGCCATTACCAGTTCAAAGCAATGCCCTTTGGCCTAACATCAGCTCCAAGGGTGTTTGCAAAATGCCTAGCAGTAGTAGTGGCCTTTCTAAGAAGAAAAAATATCTCCATATTCCCATACCTGGATGACTGGCTCATTGTGGGTCAGTCTCCAGACCAAGTCAAGTCAGATCTGCAAGTGACCCAGGAAGTGCTCACTTCTCTAGGATTTCTTCTCAATCTTCCCAAGTTAGTTCTCGAGCCAGTACAGCTTCTCACTTTCATAGGGGTAGAGCTGGATACTGTCAAAGCAAGAGCTTTTCTTCCCCTGGAAAGAGTAAGGGCCATCATAGAACTGGCTTCCTCCTTCCACCTTCTGGTTTCTCGACCAGCAAGGCACTTTCTTCAGCTTCTGGGCCACATGGCAGCTTCCACTGCAGTGGTCCAAGGGGCCAGATTTCAGATGAGGGACATCCAGCTTCACCTGAGGGCTTTTTGGTCTCAGAAAACAGATCCTCTAACCAAACTTGTTCCAGTAACTCAGACCCTTATCCAGGCCCTTCAATAGTGGCAGTATCAGGACAATCTCAGGCAAGTAGTCTCATTCATCACTCAGTCTCATTCTGTAGTTCTAACCACAGATGCTTCTCTTCTGAGGTGGGGAGCTCACCTGGGGACTCTCACAGCCCAGGGAGTGTTTATTTATTTATTAAGCATCAGTTTACAACCTTTGAGCCAGAGGCTCGTTTACAAAGGTACCTCGTCACAGAGAGGACAATACAGTGATAACAACTTGGTACAGAGAAACAGTGTACGGTTTTTTTGAGGATACAGGAGGACAAATGAGATCAACAATTTACCACATACAGGATTGGTGAAGTTAACATTGTTCAGGGAAATAACTAGAACATCAGAAAAACATAGGATATCAATACAGTGTGTTTTAGCGGAGTCAACAGGGAGGTAACAGGAACCAAGGGTAGAGAAGGTAGAGGATTTGAGCAGCCAACAGGGCTTTGTCAGAGAGTGAGCAAGATAGCTTAGAAACAGCAACAGCTACGTAGTAGTGAAAAGGTGGTTCCGGAGGGTAGTTTTAAAGCAAGAGATTATGGGGTGTCTGAGATACTGGGCAGGGAGGGAATTGTACCAAGAAGGGGCAAGGTAGAGGAAAGCCTGTTGTCCATGAGAGGTCCTTGTCTCTAGGTACCTTCAACTTGGTTTTACAGAGGAACCGTGTTGAAGCTAGTGAGTTTACTTGGTGGATAACGGCAGTCAAACCAGGAGGAGAGAGCCCAAGGAGAGTTTTCTTTGTAAGGATGCAGGTTTGATACCTAAGACATTCATCAAGATTGAGCAGATTTGCCTGGGAATAAAGATGGCAGGTATGTGTAAGTCTGGGAGCACCTAAGATTAGTCCACAGGCCTTATTTAAGGTGAGGCGGATTTTGTTTAGCGAGGTCTGGTCAGCAGCCCCGTAGACTGGTAAGCCATAGTCAACAAGTGACAGAATGAAAGACATAACTGTGAGTCGGAGGGCATCAGGGGGAAGACAGTGTTTGTGGCGGAAAAGGATTCCCAACCTAATATTGGTGGTGGAGGCTAAGGCGGAGATATGGGAATGGAACGTGAGGGCAGGGTCAAAGGTTATCCCAAGGTATTTGTATGTGTAAACTTGTTCGAGTGGGAACATAGAGCTGGCAAAGACTTGAAGTTGGAAATTACTAGCTTTGTTTTGGGGGTGGGAGAAGATCATAGATTTGGTCTTTTTAAGATTGATAACCAGTCTATGTTCTTTAAACCAGGCTTCCACGTCTTTATGGGATAATTGCAGGGAATCTTGGAGGGTGGTGGGGTTACGGTCAGAAGCGAAGATAACAGCATCATCTGCACAAAGGAGGAGTTTACTAGTACAGGCACCTGGCAGGGTGTTGAGATAAAGGGAAAAGAGCAGGGGCCCAAGAATAGAGCCCTGGGGAACCCCAGATCGGATAGGGCAGAGGTCAGAGAGGGTGCCATTGATTTTTACACGCTGGGACCGGCAGACAGATAGCTGGAGCACCCTGAGACAGGTCCTGCAGCAAAGCCAGCATGGCTGAGTGCATCCAGCAGGAGAGGATGGGATACGGTGTCAAAGGCTTTTGACAGATCGATGAACACTGCACCAGCAAGAGAGCCCGAGTCCAGGGAGGAATGGAGGAAGTTAGAAAACTCGATGAGGGTGGTATTGGTGCTGTGCCCAGCACGGAAGCCATGTTACTCAGGGCAGAGGATACTGTAGTTGGTAAGAAACTCAGATATTTGGGAGGATATTACTTTCTCTAAGGCTTTTGAGAGTGGTGAGAGGATTGAGATGGGACGATAATTACCGGAAAGGACCCTATCTCCACCCTTATGTATGGGAGTGATAGTGGCAATTTTCCAGGCTGATGGAAATTGCCCTAGACAGAGTGATTTGTTGAAGAGGCTAGTGATTGGGGCGATGACCTGGTCCAATGCCAGGCTGAGGAGTCTGGGGTCCAAGGAGTCACTGCCAGTGGTGTTGCTTCTTAGGGCCTTGGTCAGATACGGTCTGACTTCATTAACAGTAACCCAGTGGAAGTGGAAAGATGCGTATGAGGGAGCAGGGTCAGGAGAGTGGGGGGGTCAAAAAAGTTGCTAGGGAGTACAGAGCTAAGGTCAGTAAAGGATTTATTGAGATGGTTACCAAAGAGGGTAGGATCAGGAGAGATAATACCCTCAATATTGATTTGGGAAGGCGGAGGAGAGCGTGTACCACCATTTAGTTGTTTGATGTTATCCCAGAAGGTTCTAGCATTCCCCCAGGATGAGGTGAGTGAGGCCTGATAATGATTGGCCTTTGCTTTGCGTATGGCCCAGGTACATTTATTTCGGGCAGCAGCATATGCCTGTCTGTCGGCAGGGCAGCCAGTTTCCATGGCTAGGTGCCACAGCTTATCCCTGTGCCTAAGGAGTTGGAGTAGGGAAGGAGTGGCCCAGGGAGTATGCCGTACCTTGGAACGAAGTTTGGTTAGGGGTGCGAAGATATCACAAGCTTTGTTAAACATTAAGGTGAAGAAGGCCAGGGCCGAATCAAGGTTGGGGGCGGTCTCAATGGGAGACCAGTCAACTTGGGCTAGAAGTTGCTTCAGGCCTCTCAGCCCACCTGGTCGCAACTGCCGCCGTAGGGTGGCCTGAGCAGTGGGTTTGGTTAGGGACGTAATCCAACGGAAAAGAATAGGGGAGTGGTCACTGATTCCATCTGGAAGGACTTGTAGATTGCAAACTTGGTTAGGTCGGTTGGTGAGGACTACATCCAGAAGAGTGCTCGACCTCTTTGTGGGGTTCACTCTTGTTGGTTGGGTAACAAGTTGCGTAGGGTCAATAGCAAAGGAGTCACAGGTGGAGGAGGATGCGGGCTAAGCCAGTTGATGTTTAAATCACCCATGAGAATATGCTCAGGGAATGTGGTAGAGAGGTGAGATACTCTATTTAGAGGGACCAGGGCCTGAGTTTGATTTTTTGGGGAATATAGGCGGAGGTTAGAAAGAGAAGGCCTTTAGAGGGGTCGGGGGTAAGTTTCAGGGTAAGGGCCTGGGCCCTGAGGTTAAGGTCAGGGGCTGGGAGGGCTACTCCAGGAAGGGAGTCTTTGATATAAATAGCACAGCCTCCACCTCGTCTCCCTACATGGTCTTCTCAAAAGAGGGAGTAGCCAGAGAGTGAGACAAGGGAGTCAGGGGTAGAGTCAGATAGCCAGGTTTCGAATAGGGAGATGATGTCAGGTTTGTGGACAGTGACCCAACATTGGAGCGAGTCAAGTTTCTTCAGGAGACTGCAGATATTCATAGAAGCAATAAGAAGCCCAGGGGATCTAGTCAAGGAGTTATTGTGGGTTGGGCCAGGGTTGGGATGAATGTTCCCTGACAAGAGTAGGAGGAGAAGTACAGCCCTGATCAGGGGGGTGTGGAAGGCATTTTTACGTCCAGCGAGATAGTAGGAGTGTGAGAGCTTAGAGACACAAGGGGTGGGCAAAGAGGTACAGGATGGGCAGGCTAGTACAATAAGTTGCCCGTAGGCGCAAGGGGGAAGCTAGGTGGGGACTGGGGGAGGATATGATAGGTTGGGGTGCAAGGAGATAGTAGAGAAGGAGGGAGGTGACTCTGGGGCCCCAGAGTAGGGGACCTGTGGAGCCATGGGGACACCTGGGTTAGATGGAGGCCACGTGAGAAGAAGGAGGGAGAGGCATGACAAGAGAAGGTGGGCAGTCATCTTAAGATGGGTCTGCAGATAGCAGTAATGAGATGGGCAGAAGAGGGTGAAAGGTCTACCCATAAGGGTAGTTGCCACTTTGGTACAGTGGTAGAGCTCCTGCCTCAAGTGCACAGAGTACCAGGTTCAATGCTTGCCTAAAGTGATAGAAAAGGTCCCAGAATGGTAGCTGCAGCAGGGTGCAGGGCTCAAGCCTGCAGTAGCCCTCAGAAAATATTTTAGCAGACTATGAGGGTTACAGGCTTTTAGAGTCTTAAAACCTATGACAAACAGTAGTCTGATGTGATAGCTGAGTGGTGGAGCTGCTGGAGTGAAATAGCAAGGATGCAGGGTTCAATGCCTGCAGTGGCACTAAGAGAGAAATGGTGAAATATTTTGGCAGACGGGGGGGGGGGTCAGAGACTATGAAAGTCTTAGAAAGTAAGGATATGATAGCCAGATACAATGGTTAAGTGGTAGAGCTGCCGGCTCTGATGGCAAGGGTACTGGGTTTGAAAACAGCAGCAGAACAGAGGATCGGTATCTTGATTCTAGGAAGGAAGGGTTAAAACCTTGAAATTAGAGGTAGATAGTGGTGGTTGGGCTGCAGACTTTGGAGTAAGGGGTATGAGGTTTGCAAGGGGTGTAGTGGTGGGCTGAAGGGAAGGAGTGAGGAAAGAAGACAGCAGAAAGGATTAGGAGAGAACTACAGAGACCTCTAGTGGACAGGGATTGCAATAGTTGCTAGGAAGGAGTGGAGAGTGCAGCAACCCCTAGTGGTTGGAGTGTATAAGCTGCAAATGGGAAAGTGGACACTAAGTA
The DNA here is from genome assembly GCA_016271365.2 of Neoceratodus forsteri. Classification (NCBI taxonomy): domain Eukaryota; kingdom Metazoa; phylum Chordata; order Ceratodontiformes; family Ceratodontidae; genus Neoceratodus; species Neoceratodus forsteri. The sequence continues at coordinate 434,050,380 of CM057459.1, read as the reverse complement.
AAATGATGGGTAGGTCATGTGATGTGACCTGCCAGCAGCAATAAATGAAGTGCCACCTCTGGGTGGGTGGGAAGAGCCACACCACAGGCAGGCTGTAGTGCAGGAGGCTTTACCTCTGAAAGGCTCTCAGCAATACCCCAAGTTCAAGCTCTGCTGCTGGGCAGTGTTGTGTGCTCCACTTAGGAGTCTCTTCTCCACATAAACCTTCTGGAACTCAGGGCAGTTTATCTGGCCCTGCAAACCTTTGCTCAGTACAGAACAAGGTGGTTCAGATCAGGACAGACAACACCACCATGTGGTATATAAACAAGCAGGGAGGCACTCGGTCTACGGCCTTGTGCATGGAAGCCATGAAATTGTGGTCCCTGGCATATTCTCTGCATACATCTCTGGTAGCAGTGCACCTCCCAGGACAGGAAAATGTGCTAGCAGATGCATTGAGCAGGATTTCACAGGGCCATCACGAATGGTCCCTGGATCCCCTAGTGTTAAAAGTATTTTTTTCAAGGTGGGGCACTCCAGAGATAGATCTCTTTGCAGCCCCAGACAATCACCAACTTCCTCTCTTTTGTTGCAGACCCCAAGTCTTGGGCTCAGTCCCTTTAGATGCTCTGATTCTGGATTGGGAAGGGAAATTTCTGTATGCCTTTCCTCTTTTTCCTCTACTGTTCAAGGTCCTGGTCAAGATAAGGTCACAATCCTGCAAGGTGATCCTGATTGCTCCAGATTGGGCCAGGCAGCCTTGGTATCCCCTGTTGCTGTCCCTAGCAGTCCATCTTCCCTGTCTCTTCCCAGGAATCACAATCTGTTATCCTCCTCTCAGGGGAGGATTTGGTATCTCAACCGTCAGTCTCTCAATCTCAAGGCATGGCTCTTGAAGAGTTAGAGTATGCAAATTTGCATCTGTCTCAAGGGGTTATGGATATTCTGAAAGCCTCTTGAAAACCTGCCACCAGAAAAACGTATAACTCCAAATGGAAAGGATTTAGTATTTGGTGTTCCGAGAAGCATATATCTCCAGACACTGCTGAATTGTCTATAGTTCTGGACTACATGGTTTATCTTACTGGCCTAGGCCTCAGACCAACTACCCTCAGGGTACACGTGGCAGCTGTTTCTGCTTTTCTGTCAGTGAGAAAGCCCTCCTCACTGGCATCCCATCCTATTTTTAGTAAATGTTTCAAGGGATTGCTCCATACCAATCCCCCTCTTTAGAGATCCTGCTCCTGCTTGGGACCTTAATATTTGCATTGCTCAGCTTATGCAACCTCCCTTTGAGCTTTTGTCTTCAGCAGAGCTTAAGTACTTGACTTGGAAAACTGTGTTCCTGGTAACTATTACCTCTGCCAGGCGTATCAATGAATTACAAGCTCTGCCAGCGGAGCCTGATTTCATTTCATTCCATAGAGATAAGGTGGTCCTTAGAACAAATAGGAGGTTCTTACCCAAAGTGGTTTCAGATTTTCATTTGACCCAATCCATGTCTGTCCCTGTCTTCTTCACTAACCATTCTTCTTCAGGAGAGAGAAGATTACACAGTGTAGATGTTAAGAGGGCCCTTAGCTGCTACATTGAGTGTACTAAGGCACACAGGTTTGACTCCCTCCAGTTCCTCACTTATGGGGAGGTGGGAAAGGGCAAACCTGCTACTAAGTGAACTATTGCCAGGTGGATTGTCTCTTGTATACAATTCTGCAATAAGAAAATAGGCAGACTACCACCCTCAGGCCTGAGGGCTCATTCGACTAGGTAGAGCTGCTTCCCTGGCTGCTGCCAGGGATATTCCCTTACTAGAGATTTGTAAAGCAGCCACCTGGAAAACAGTCCATACATTCACCAGGCATTACTCTCTGGATATCCAGGCTAGGAGTGATGCTAGGTTTGGTACAGCAGTACTGCAGAGCCTATTCCCAAAATAGGTTTGAATCCCTCCTCCTTGGAGGTACTGCTTGGTAGTCTGCAATAAGTCAGAATACAGCAAGACTTCATGTTGCTTGAAGAAAAAATTACTCACCTAAGTAACTGTGTTCCTTCTAATGGAGTCTTGATGTATTCTGACCTCCCTCCCTGCCTTCCCTCTCAGAACCTGGTTTTGAGAAGTGGGCTGGCAGGTGCAGTGTTGCACCCAAGGGGTGCATTTGGGTACTCCTTTCCTTTAGAGAGGGGGAGTGGTTTATGTTTGTTATTTTATAGTCGTGAGTGTTCACTACCTGGTTTTTCATTTTGGATTTCTCGACTTGAGTCTTTTGTGGGATCCAAAATATTTGGTTGCCATTTGGCTAGCAAAAAATTTACAATTGCCACACAGTGGGGTTTAGTTAGTTAGTATTAGCTCATAAGAATCTGATGGTTACACTTTGAAGTGCAGCAGACAGAGGTTTGAACTGAGCTTGAGCTCAACGTTCTATGCCCTGCGTAGAATTTAACTCTTTCCTCTCCGGAGCAGTTCAAGTGCTGGGGCTAACTGCAATAAGTCAGAATACAGCAAGACTCCATTAGAAGAAACACAGTTACCAAGGTGAGTAATTTTTTCATCTTGTGTAAGTACCAGGTTAAAGTTAATCTTTGGAACCCAGGCTCCTCAACCTTGTTTCAGCCGGCAAGGCGGGGTGGTAGCCCTTGGAGTAGCACCGCCTAGGGGTTACACACCCATCCAGTATTTATAGTCGGCAAGCAGTGATTGTCGGATGAATCCAGAAGCTATTGGTTAGGGGATTATATTGGGCAATATTCTCTCCGGCCCTACTTGACTGGGTACCGCTTTTTAGAACCCATATGAATTAACCACCTTCCCCATTGACAACATAGAGCAATACCAAAAGGAGAAATTCCATCATACTTACCATAATTGCCTTGTCTGTTTGCTCCAACGTTGTCACTAGGGCCTCTCCTTGGAGCTGTCTACTCTTCTAGAGAATACTACCCAATGTGACGTGGACAGCCAGTTCTGAGTGCTGTGTGATCATTTTTTGTATATAAAAATGTGCATAGACTGTCTCCCATGAGAAATGCTGAAACAGCATGTGAACACACACACACACACACACACACACACACACACACAAGGTTTTAGATACAGGGTGTTACATGGAAGGCCTGAAGCTAATTACAGAGTAGAACAGGCCTTGATCAAGGATCTCCTGTTTTATCTAAGTTAATTACAGGCTGGAAGAGGTTTGAATTGAGCATATCCATTTTATGACGTTTCAAGAGGAGGAAACCAAGTTTAGTACACTGGTGCGAAATCAAAAATGCTTTGGTGTCTGTGTGAGAGGGAAGCTTGATCAATAGATCAAAGAGATGTCATTGGAAAGCGAAAATGTGTTGTGATGAGGATTACAGAATTTAATACTTTGAAAAGACATCCTGTTTTTTGTATAGATATATTTTTGTATATATTCTAACAGAGGAGGAGCTAAGTGACCGCACACAAAGGGGTTGGCAAATACAGTTTTCTTTAGGGAATGTTCTGTTTTTACTGCAAAGAGACACTTCTATCTAGACTCTGGCAAAGAAACATCTTTGGAGCACTTTAAGCAGGTATTTAGAGAGACGGACAAATCTAAGTACTGTAGTAAGAATTGCACTGTTTAAATCCTTGTTCTTTTAAAAGAGTTGTATGTCTTGTGATATAATAGTTCTGTATTGTGGCCCAGATATTCAAAAGAGTTGAGCCATGCGCAATAGGGTTGCGCCTGCGCAAGTACGAAATTGCACCATTCTGCGATATTCAGCAGGAGGCAGTTGCACCCCCGAAATCATGCTGAGCAACAACGCAATGATAATGAAGGCATGCACAGCCGAAGGGGGAGGAACCATGCATAAATGGCGCAGTGCGATATTCAACGACTTGCGCCATGTGCAACAGGGGAGCAAGTGGAAGTTGCGCCATAGCGGAAATGAGCCAAAATAAAAAGGAGCAAGGGAGAGGCGCAAGAACGCTACAGGGAAGCCACATGAGGCAGAACCCTAGGCAGACAGACAGGGCAGGAGGGACAAACAGGGCAGGCCAGGGAAAGGGCACTCTGAACACCCAGGCACAGGGAAGGTGTGGGGAGCCACAGCTAGTGCAGAGGGGGGAAGTGCCACACAGCACAGAGGCCACCACAGGCAGGTGTTCCTGGTGCAGGGGAAGTAGCAGGGAGGCCATCGGGGGGAATACAGTAACAGCTGCCGGGGGGTGAACACAAGCCAGGGACATGGCCAGTGCCACATTCCACATGGAGGCCGTTATGAGGGGGGTGAGAAGGTGTGTGGCAGGGGGGCATGGCTGTGGAAGGGCCCATCGGTGGTATGCCCCTAACAGGCAGTACCGAGCCCACACCAGCTTCGAGCTGTACACTGATACTGAGATTGTGGGCCAGTACCACCTGAATAGGGCAGTTCTGAGGTGGCTCTGTGAGCTGTGCAGTGATGTGATGCAGGCACCCACAGGACGGAGCCATGCCCTGTCAGTGGAGACTAAAGTAACAGCCTGCATGTGCTTGCTCACCATGGGTACCTTCCAGAGACCAACTGGGGACACCACAGGCATAACCCAGTCAGCCATGTCATGCCACCTCACCCAATTCCTCAGCGCACTGCTGCCACATGCTGCGGAGTACATCCATTTCCCCAGCACAGTGGCAGAGCACACAGCAAACATACAGGAGTTCCACAGGGTAGCACATATGCCTGGCATGCTAGGGGCAATAGACTGCACCCATGTAGACATACGCACACCACCTGGCCCCAAGGGGCCACATACATCAATCGCAAGGGCTGTGCCAGCATCAACTCCCAGGTGGTGTGCGATGCCAGGGGGTGCATAATCAATGTCTGGGCCATGCACCCTGGGGGAGCACATGATGCCTTCATCTGGCACCAGTCGGCACTGTGCCACAGATTCAAGAGTGGGGACATCCCCACTGGACACCTAGTGGGTGAGTATGCAAACCACATGGACAATCATAGGGCCTGGGGGGGCATGGCCAGAGGTGACATGGGTAGTGGTCCACATGGCCCGGGGAAGGGCGATGCTGATCACCAAACTAACCTCCACCCTCTACACACAGGTGACAGTGGATACCCACTCCATCCCTGGCTGCTCACACACTACCGGCGGCCCGCGACCCCATCGCAGCAATGTTACAATGAGGCACACGCCACCACACGTAATGTCATTGAGCGGGTGTTCGGGATGCTGAAGGCATGTTTCCGTTGCCTGGACACCTCCGGCGGTGCCCTACAGTACAGTCCCTCAAAGGCCTGTGGGCTATTCCTGGCCTGTTGCATCCTGCACAACATGGCCAACGAATGTGGGATAGCTGTACAGGACAAAGAGGGGGACAGCGATGGGGACGATAAGGACGCCGGTGACGATGGTGATGGGCAGCCCCCCTTGGCCGACGGGACCCCCGACTGATCCAGCTGGCACAGCTGCACTGGGACACCATCACAGAGGGCACTTCAGCCAACCCAGGTAAGTCATGGGGCCATGTGCAACCACCAGTGGCTAAGGCACAACCCACAAACATGCATGGACACATACAAGGGGTGCATGCCGTCAAGGGAAGTGGCAGGGCACAGAAGCACACACACAACCAGGGATGGGTGAGGATTAACATGCCACGTGGACGGACACACACACACATGCACACACACAACGCACCAAACGTACACAGAGGGCAGGAGACACAACCAACCCAGAACACCAACCCTAGCAAGACACATGTCCACAGACCACCATGCCCACTGCCTGTCCATGTGCATGTGTCAGATGCTGAGCACCATTGCACATTGGTGTACAACACAATGCAGGCATCATCATGCACACGCAACTGTGGACAGCAGCAGGGAGGGTGTGCAGGTGGACTGTGTGTCTGCGTGCAGGGCCGGGTACCCACCTGTGCACTGCCCACTGAAACACACAATGCACACAGGGCAGCACCAGACAGTAGCCACGCTGGGAGACAGGTCAGTCATGCGACACAGTGCCCCGGCCGCCACGGATGTGTGGGCAGCCCCGCCGAGACCCACCAGCACTGACAGGCTGACCACTGGCCTCATGGGGTGGCACCGATGGTCCCCGAGGGGTTCCACTGCATGAACACGACCGTGCTCATGCAGGGGTCTGCAGCACACCGAACATGCCTGTGCCAGGAGTGCTCGGGATGCCCACAGCTGAACCCGGTGTCGACAGAGTGGGAGTCGCATGACGCCAGAAACGGGGGGTGGACAGTGCACTGCATGGTGTCCATGATGCATGGGCACCTGACTGTGTGCCCATTGTGGCCATGACAGCAATGAATGCCTGTGCACACCTGTCAATGACAGCAGTCACATCCTCCCACAAACGGTCCATCCCTGCCAGGATCAGAGCGGTGTCTCTGCTGTGACGCTCCTCTGCCCACTCCAGAGCCACACGCAGTGCATCCATGGATGTCACAAGCCGCATCTGCTGCTGGACTGATACTTGCAGTAGGCAGGTGTGCTCATCCAAGAGGTCATCTGCCTCCGCGGCATCCTGTCCCTCAGGGTGTGCATGGCCCTGATGATCAGCACCCCTTGAGGGTGGGTGCTGCGCACCAGGCCTAGGTCTGGGCATGTCCACAGGTGGTGCACAGATGCTGCCGCTGAATCCTGTACCCCCAAGCCCATTGGCCGACTGCTGATGCTGCCCCTCCAGCTGCCTCTCCCCAGGGCTCATTGGTGCCACCGCAGTGGCCGCAACAGTCCCACTGTCCTGAACAGACACCAGGGCTGCCCCACTGGTGCTAACAGGCACAGGCTGGGACTGTGCTGACATGCAGGCCTCCACTGCAGCACCACCCACAGCCATGGGCGCGAATTGCCCTGCTGTGTGGCCATCCCATGGCACACATGTGTCACTGCCCATGATGTTAGCATCATCATCACCGGTGATGGACTCTGCACCGGCCACAGTCACAGCATGCTGGCATCCGTGGATGCCGGCACACTGGGACACAGGCAGGGCTTCCTCCACACCTGTTACAACAAATTCAGTGTGGACAGCCAGGCGGCCCCACTGTCGCAATGATCCATGTATACCTGTGGAGGTGGATGGGCCCTCCTCCAACTCCAGCTGACTGTCCTCAGTGGACAGACCCACCACCACTGACCCATGCAGATGCTCAGGATCTGTAAGGGAAAGCAAAATCACGTTACTGCATGTGACCTACCCTGCCCCCATAGACAGACCATGACTTACCATGCAGTGATGGACCACCACCCGTCTGGAAGCCACCACCCGGAACACCCTCAATGGCACTGCGCTGCATGCTTCCAGCAAGCCTCTCCTCCTGTGAGGCAGCTGTACCACCTCCGGCTGTCCCCCACCTGTTGCAGCACGTGCTGCCCTGATGGCAGCCACCTTCTTCTTTATCCTTCTCCTGTCCATGCCCATCTTTTCTTACACTCCTGCACGGAGCGCTGGTGGCTGCCATGCAGGTTCACAGCATGTGCCACCTCCTCCCATGCAGCAGCACGGGCTTGAGGTGTCCCCCGTCCACTGAGAAGTGGCTCCTGATCCAGGTAGGCCTCAAACAGGGCTTCGTTTCGGCCTTGGCAAGTTAGGCCTCCTCCTCCTCCCACCACTGTGTTCCTCCTCTCCAACAACCTGCTCGGTCATTATGTAGCCTGTAAGAATGGCAGTTGTTACCTGTGACTGTGCAGTCCCATGCATGTCCCTAAATCCACAGTCCACACTCCCAAACAGCATGCAGCTCACCAATAGACTGCAGTAACCGACTATGGCCACTGCAGCACAATGTTGCACTTTTATAGCGCAACCCATGCAAATGAGGCGAGGAGCAACTTTAAGTAAATGCAAATTGCAGTGCTGCACCATTGAATGGCTGATTAGATGATTTGCATATGGCGGCTGAATATCGCGCTGTTGCGCTTTGCGCAATGTGTTGAAAGTGCGCCAGTTCTGTGACATCGTAGTACACACCTCTACTGAACATACCGGGTTGCTGGCGGCGTCTGCCGTGCTTGATGACGTGCTGTGCTGGCGGTAGGCAATGCAGGGCATGGTCATCATTGTGCCAGTGGCGCTATGCGATGGTCACTACATGGCGCTGTGGCACTGAGCCATCATAGGCACAATGGGCCAGCTGCGGTAGGCCACTATGGCGCTGGCACACAGGCATGATCAATGCTGCACACATTGTGTTCCAATGATGCTGTGCGTGTCCATGCGCCAGACCCTTGACCCTGTGCCCGACCTTTGCCTCAGGGCACCATGCGCCAGGCATGGGTGCACCTCTATCACGCTGTTCGGTGACAGCGCGATAGGGAATAGCGGCTGTGCTACTGTACATCTTCACGTGGGGAGCGGTGCTGCAGGCGTATATTGCCAACTACAGAACCAAGAATGGTGCAGAGAAGGGCAGCCCTGTGGTCTGCTATCAAACTGGCCAACCTAGTGACCATTGTGGAGCTACACCATGGGCCTCTGTTGGGAAGCGCCCCTGGACAGGGCCAGGACCCAGATGTGGCAGGAGGTGGCCACTGCCCTTGAGGAGGCCACCAGATGGGGGAGGAGTGCTGAGCAGTGCAGGCACAGATACGGGGACCTGCGGCGGAGGGAGCCGGAGCTACTGGCACACCTGTGGGCACATGCCAGGAGGGGCATGGTGCCAAAGCCAGGTAGGGGTTACGTCAACGCACTTTTATCTTCCATATGGGTAACAGTGTTGTATGTGTCCAGCACAGGGGAGGGACTGTCCGGGTTGGCTGTGGTGGTGTTCGCAGGGGTGTGGGGTGGGTGGGTCTGGCTGGGTGGGAAGGCACACCTGGGGGCAGGGGACTTTGCTACGGGATTGTACTGATTTTCCTCTCTCCATGTTTATGCCACAGGCCCAGAGGAACACTGCCGTGTGCGTGAAGAGCAGCAGCGGGAAGAGCATGGTGCAGCCAGAAGGGGCGAGGGCCCTCACCGCCCACTTGACTGGTCCGATGAAGGTGAGTGTCATACATCCATGATTACTATTGCATGCTGTGTGACAGGGTGGGCAGCAGGGCATGGTCACCATCCATCGACACCACTGCCATGCACGCGACTTGTTACAGTCAACATTGTCCAGTGGCAATGCATGTCTGGGAGTGCATCAATGGTGGTCCATGCGTGCACCAGGTACATAGTTGTGCCACTGCCTTTGCACCACATAGCCTTGTCACTAAACGGCCATGGTGGTGCTGTGCGTGACTTGGCCAGTGGGTGTGTGCAGCATTCCGCATGGCTGCATGCGCTTGGGTGGGCAGGTCCTGTGGACGTGATCACTGCAGGTGGTCACACACCATCACAGAGGTATGTCCCATGGCCGTATGCCATGCACAGTGGGCGGGCTGTATGGGGTTGTGCATTCACACCTATTGACTGTGCTCCCTTGTCCTAGGTACCCGCCAGCTACGTGAAATCCAGGAGGCACTGCGGGAGCTATTACTGATGGCGACGGCGTCGCTGGACATCCTCAGACGCATTGACGAGACGGGGGTCCTGAGGAGGCACAGAGCCCAGAGGAGTCAGAGCGGGGACAGGCGCTCCCGCTAGGGATACATCGGTCCCAGTATTCCCTACCCCCGGACCCACCCTCACCCTCCTTTCCCATCCCAGTTGTCCACCCTGCCTCTACCCACCCCCACCTTGTTTGTGGCCCCCAACCTTGTATATAGTTCATGTAACATTGTATATAGTTGAATGTTATATATTTTTCAATACATTTAATTTTGATATGAATACTGTGGTGGTCTCTGATTTGCAGCGGGCTATAGGTGCTCAGCTGCAGTGGTGTGCATGGCGTCAGGGTGGTGCGGTCATGGTATGTGTGTGTGTCCATGTGGAGTGACTATGGTGTGGGGTAGCTATCAGTTGGTGTCTGTGGTGTGTGTGTGTTGTGCCCTGTGCATTGGATGACTGTGTGCAGTGGTCCATGGTGTGTGCTCTGTGCCCATGGCGCACCCATCGGCCCGTCCATGGCCTGTGCAGCTGACACACAGGCATGTCTGTGACCTGCACGGTCCGATGGCATGTCAGTGGTGGCAGTAACTGCAGGGCAGCCACTGTACCTGTCACATTGCTGGGTTGCCTCCTGTCACTGGTGTGGTGCATGTCTGCCTCAGGTGGCACTGTGGGCACCACAGTTGTTGTCCCACCTCCATGCTGTGCCTTGTGTGTGTTGCAGGGGATGTGCCCCACTGTCTGTGACTTGTGCTCCAGGTGAATGATGGTGGTGTACGGGTCCACAGTGCCTGCGCAGGGTGGCTGGCACTCCAGTGCCATGAAGGACTGTGGGTTGCATGTACACAGTTTACATGGGCCCACAATGGGGGCTTGGTTGCCCCACCACTGTGTCCCTGTGTTGTTGTGCCCTTGGGTATGGGTGGGTGTCTGTCCATACACTGTGTGGCATCCGGTGTGGCGCATGCTTCCATGCACTACTGTGGGTGTCTGTGCTGGCTGTTGTGGCCAGTGGTGGGTCGGGGTGTGTCATTAGACTACTGTGCAGGGTGCTGTACCACTGGTGGTGGTGTCAAGGGCATGCCCTGTCCCGTGTGGGGTACCTCATGTGCCGACACATGGTTGGTCTCTCAGCGGTACCTCGGGGGGACTGTGCGTGGTGGCACTGTGTCTGCCATTGTTGCATTGCTGTGTGCTGCCACCCACTGATGGGTGCTCATGGTGGGGCTGGCTTGCATGTTCTGTGGTGCACAGGGTTGCAGTGTCACAGTGGGGGTGATGACATGCATGGGGTTTCCTGCAGTGGTGGTCACTGCTCATGGGGGGGTGTCTGGGAGTCACAGTGCAGGGTGTGCTCTGCACTGGGGGGGATGGTGTGGCACGGGGTGCTCAGCCCTCCTTGTGTGCCAGTCACAGCGTGCCGGTAGGTGTGATGGGGCACCATGGCCTGGCTGTGGGTTGTTTGCTTGTCTCCATGGGCCAGTGGTTATTCCAGCCCTACCCCAGTTGTGCAGTGCATTGGGGGGGACATCTGTTCTGCTGTGTGTTCCTGTGCCCATCTGTGGCATGGGTGGTGGGCCCCTACCTCCCTGGTTGTGCAGTTACATTGCTCTGCTGCTGGGGGGTGTCCCTGGTTGCACTATGGCGCCTCTGGACTGCTCAACTGAACATCCCTTGTTGCGCTATGGTGCATCAGATCTGCTGAGCTTCCCTTCCCTAGTTGCGCTATGGCGCAGGTGGTGTGATATTCAGTCGTCGGCTGTAGGCGCAGTTTGGCCTGCTCCATTTTTGAATATTGCATCTCTTGCGCATGGGCGCAATAGACTTGCGCTTGCTCCTGCTATTGCGCACTTTTTGGGTGCAGTTTGAATATCTAGGCCTGTATGTTTTACATATTATCTATCTTAGTAAAAACTCTAATTTTAGAGCATACTTGGTCTGTCTTTAATTTCTTTCCTTTACAAGTAGAGTAGATATGGGTACAGCAGACACTGTGCATAAGCTTGAATGGTGATACCAAACTGGAAAAAGGTGAGAATAATCTGAGGTCTTTATTAAAGTTTAAGAGTTCATTTTTGTACACCTGGTTAGGTACCCGTAGGCAAAGATATCTGACCCCCAAGACAGATATATCTGAGCCTGTGCATTGGGTATGCTAGCAAGAGGTTCACAGTTTGAATCCTTCCAAGACTTGAGACCAAAGGTTGATTCGAACCCACAAAAAAAACAGACAAGAGGGTTACCTTGTTCTGTTAAACTGTTCACAAGACTGCGCTCAGAGGCTGGCACTTTGGGAGTAGAGGGCTGACCTGCTGAGTGGGTTTGTGACAGATTGGTTGGCAGTGGTGGCATAATTTTGGTATTACAAACTTTTATTATTCTGTGTCAGCTTGAGACTATCAGCTTACTTGCAAAGAAAGAAAAAAGGCAGAGTTTTATTTTAAAAGTAGACAGAACTATATCACTTGGCATACAGTCCAGTTCCTATGCGTTTTATTTTTTTTCCTAAAGTGCAAGTCAGAGTAGCCATAGTTAGGGAAGAAGATGGCTTCCGACTACAGCAGGCACACTGTAGATTACTTGAAGCAGTTGTGCAGGGACAGAGGAGTCCTGTTGAAGGTGACAGCCAAATAGCAGAACCTCATAGATGCCCTGATGGTAGCAGATACCCAGAGCAGTGAGTCACGAACCGTGACTGGAAAGGACCAAACCTCGAGTGTGGCAGGGCTACCGGCCAGTGCAGTGTCCAGATCCAATGAGGAGGGCAACAGGGCCACTGTCAGTGAAGGGCCACAGCAGCAGGGGAAGGTCACCAGTATCCTGAATCCAGAGGTACTCAGGCTGCAAATTGAGTTGCGCAGGATGGAGCTGGAGTTCCAGGAGAAGAGAGAACGAGAGAAACGAGAGACGGACCGTGAGGCAGAACAAGAATGCTGAGAGGTGGACCATGAGGCAGAGCGAGAACGCCGAGATGCAGACCATGAGGAGCAGAAGTGCAAGAGGCAACATGAACTGGAGAAGATACGACTCCGATCAGCAGCACCAGAACAGGTAAGAGTCTTGGGTTTAACTGGGACTGCAGGACTGGGTTAGAAATTGAATTCCAAATTAACAGCCAAATTTAAGGAGGGGGAGGATATGGATGTCTTTTTTAATTCTTTTGAAAAAGTTTGTATTCAGACTAAAATTCCTAGAGAGTCCTGGAGCTTCCAGCTATCCCTGCTGCTTACCAGCAAAGCTCAGGATGCATTGGGTCAAATGGACAATGAGGACAGTGATGATTACAGCAAACTTAAAGCTGCACTGTTAAAAAAGTTTGAATTAACTGCTGAATCATACAGAGCTAAATTCCATAGGCTCAGGAGAAGCCCTGATATGAGCTACGAGGAGCTAGCCACGAAACAACGTCAGTTTTTAAAACGTTGGTGGGAAGGAATTGAGGCAAACTCTGTTGATAAAATTGAAAATGTGATTTTATTAGAACAGTTTTTCTGGGCGTGCCCAGCAGAGTGAAAACCTGGCTGGAGGACTGAGATCCCAAAACACTGCAAGAGGCTGCTGAACTCTCGGACCGCTATGCCAAGAGCAGACCTGCTCTGAGACACAATGGGGCAGGCATGGCAGTACAGAAAGGGAAAAGCACGCCTTCAGGGCAGCTAAAACCCTCACTGCCTCCACCAAAACCAGTTAGCCACAGGTTTCAGAGAAAAGATTTCTCTGAGAGAAGAAATGAATGTTGGTTGTGTAAAGAAACTGGGCAGATTGCCAAACAGTGTCCCAAAAAGGCAAACAATAATACACAACAGTTTGCTAGAAAGGAAGTAGGTTGTTTGTGTGTCTCTGGAAGCATGCCAGTGAACATGAGGGAACAAATGCACCCAGTCATGGTGAATGGTGTACAGACGCAAGGGTTAAGGGACACAGGGGCATCCTTGACCTTGGGAAAGGGGGGTCTGGTACAGCCTGGTCAGCTTATACCCAATAAATACTTCACTGTACAGGACTTCACTGGTGAGGCAAAAACATTGCCTACGTCACTGTACAGGACTTCACTGGTGAGGCAAAAACATTGCCCCTCACTAGTGTTCTCTTAGACTGGAGTGAAACAGGGGGAACTGTGCAACAGGTGGCTGTAGCCAAAACCTTAGCAGTGGATGTGATCCTGGGCAACAATCTCAAACAAGGGATGGTATGTGCACTTACCCATAGCCAAGCGGCAAGGGAAAAGTGTAGTTTCCTGAACCCCACAGAAGCCATTTTGGAAACCACTGAGAGGCTGGTTCCCCAGCCTATGTCTTCTGATATGGAGATTAATGAAGAGGGGGTAGAAATTTCCCCAGTAGCAAGTAACCACACAGCTACAGAGGGTAACTCTGAAGATGGAGGGGTGACCAATTGTCAGAGGGTTGGGACTGACAGTGAATCTGAGTGCCCTGATGCTAGTGCTAGGGACCCTAGTTTAGCGACTGAAGGGGACCTGTCCCATGCCTTGGGAATGTGTGAGGGGTTTGCAGCTGCTCAGAGAAGTGACCCTAGTTTAGAGAAACTGAGGGCCTGGGCAAACACAGATGGCACACAGGGAGGTGATGGCAGACATAAGGTTTATTAGGAAAATGGACTTACGTATACTCAGGTAGTACAGACAGAGGGAGGGATGCTAGGCAGGGAGCTTGTCATTCCCCAGGGGTATCTTGAGCAGTTGCTCAAGATTGCACATGATATTCCCTTGTCTAGTCATCTGGGAATCGCGCGCACAATGCAACGGTTGGCCCAGAATTTCTACTGGCCTAGCTTCACCCAGCAGGTGAAGGAGTATTGCAGGTCTTGTTACCAGTGTCAAGAAATAGGGAAGGTGGGCAAGAAAACCCAAGCCGCCCTGATTCCATTGCCCATAGTGGAGGAGCCATTCCAGAGAGTGGGAATGGATAATGTGTGGCCTTTAAATACCCCCAGCTCCTCAGGAAAGAGATTCATCCTGACTGTGGTGGATTATGCCACCCAGTACCCAGAGGCAGTCGCCCTATCCTCACTGAGGACAGACAAAGTGTCAGATGCCTTACTTGGGATTTTCTCCCATGTTGGGTTTCTTCAGGAGGTAATCACTGATCGAGGGGGTTCCTTCATGTCGGACCTGATGAAATGTTTATGGGAGAAGTGTGGGGTGGTGCAGAGATGCACAACACTATATCACCCACAAGCCAATGGACTTGTGGAAAGATTCAATAGTACCCTAAAGTCAGTGCTCCGGGCATTTGCTGAACAGCATGGGAGGGACTGGGAGAAATACCTTCCCCACCTGTTGTTTGCATACAGGGAGGTGCCCCAAGAGTCAACAGGATTTCCCCTTCAAACATTTATATGGACGCTGGGTACGTGGGCCTCTAGACTTGATCTGGGAGGACTGGGAAGGCAAGCACACCACCCAGGGAACTCCCATTGTGGATTACATCCTTAGGTTTAGGGAAAGGCTAAATGAGCTTATAGGGACAGCCCAGAGCAACCTAGCAGCTGCCTAACAGAAACAAAAAGTGTGGTACGACCACAGAGCCAGAGCTCACTCGTACATGGTGGGTCAAGAAGTCATGGTTCTTATTCTGGACTGGAAAGACAAGCTGCAAGCTGAGTGGCCAGGATCGTACAAAGTAGTTAGGAAGGTAAATGACACAAACTACATTGTGGAGTTACCCGACCGAAGACAGACAGAAAGGATGTACCATGTCAACATGATGAAGCCATATGCTAATAGGGCTGACATGGTGTTTGCAGTGTGTAGTCATGGGGAGGGGACGGACGAAGGAGACCCCCTTCTGGATTTGCTGGAAGAGAGTAAGCGGGAGTCCTCTGTGGAGGCTGTAGAATTGTCTCCCTAACTAGCCCCGGACCAGATCCAGAAAGTAAGGAAGGTTTTAGCAGACTTTGCCCCCTTGTTTAGCGCCAAGCCTGGACTAACCCCCCTTAGTGACAGACGATGTGGAGACAGGGACACAGACGTCCATCCGGCGGACAGCATATTGGATGTCAGAGGCTGTCCAAAAGGACATTAGGAGGGAAGTGGAGGAGGTGCTGGATTTAGGGGTAATCCGGAGATCCCACTGCCCCTGGGCCTCACCTGTAGTCCTTGTACCTATGCCAGCTGGCTCTACTGATTTCTGTGTGGACTATCGTGGACTGAATGCAGTCACAAAGTCAGATGCCCACCTGATGCCCCAGATGGATGGACTCCTGGACAAGTTGGGAGGGGTAACCTACCTTACAACCATTGACCCGACAAAGGGGAATTGGCAGGTAGAGTTGACAGACAGAGCTAGGGAGAGGTCGGCCTTCATCACTCCGATAGGCTTATTGAGTTTACAGTAATGCCTTTCGGAATGAAGAACGCCCCGGCCACTTTCCAAAGGTTGATGAACCAGGTGTTAAATGTTGCTAAGGAGTACACCGTGGCATACCTGGATGACATTGCCATCTTTAGTACCAGCTGGGAGGAACAGCTATCCCATCTTAAAGAAGTGCTGGGCAGGATACAGAGGACTGGGCTCACTGTCAAAGCTGAGAAGTACCAGGTGGCCATGGGAGAAGTGATATACCTCGGGCATGTGGTAGGCTGGGGACAGCTCTGTCCTAACCAAATAAAAATAGAGGCAATTCAGGCATGGCCCAGACCAGAAACATAGAAGCAGGTCAGGAGTTTTCTAGGGACAGCAGGGTACTACAGGAAATTTGTGCCCAATTACAGTGCCCTGGCTGCTCCCCTATCTGACCTGACAAAGAAAAGGATGCCAAAGAAAATTACCTGGGGCCCAGCCTGTGAAGAAGCCTTTTCCAACTTAAAGGAGGCACTGTGCAGTGCTCCTTTTTTGAAAAGTCATGACTATAGCAAAACCTTTATAGTTCCGACTGACGCCTTAGACGTGGGTATTGGGGCAGTACTGAGTCAGACATCCAGCCAAGGAAGGGATCACCCAATAGCCTACCTGAGTAAAAAGTTACTTCCCAGGGAGCAGGCATACTCCTCAGTGGAAAAAGAATGTCTTGCCTTAGTGTGGGCCCTAAAGAAGCTAGAGCCATACTTATATGGGCAGCATTTTGTGGTGCAGACTGACCATAACCCCCTGGTTTGGCTGATGCAGATGGGAAAGACAAACGGAAGATTGCTAAGATAGAGTCTTGCTTTGCAAGGGTATAATCTGACAATTGTACATAGGGCTGGAGCCAAAAACCAGAACTCAGATGGGCTGTCTAGTGTCTATGAGGAGTGAACTGATTTGGGAAGCTCATCCCATGTAGGGGATAGAGCCCCTAAATTCAGTCTAGGTGGGGAGGATTGTGACATGGACAGCCAGTTCTGAGTGCTGTATGATCATTTTTTGTATATAAAAATGTGTATGGACTGTCTCCCATGAGAAATACTGAAACAGCATGTGAACACACACACACACAGGTTTTAGATACAAGGGCCTGGATATTCAGAAGGGTTGCGCATGACGCAACACAGTTGCACCATGCACAACCCACTGATGCACCCCGGCGTGATATTCAAACGGAGATTGTGCCTGGCACAAATCCTGATGCGCCAGAGCGCATCAGTCAATGGCGGGCGCAGGTGGGGCGTGCTCATGCTTACTCCACACATCCCAATATTCAGACTGGGATGTGCTGAGCCCATGCATGCACAACCCCTACTTTTGCTGCACACGGTGAGCCAAAAAAAAAAGGAACAGCGGCTGGCCACCACAGGTGAGCTGCCGTATTGCAGGTGCAACACGGCAGCTGCCACCTGTAGGGTGGCCACCCGAGCTCCAGCTGCACCTTCGTGGCTGCACCCCATGCCCGATCATGGGCAGACAGAAAAAAGGATCCCCTATATCCCAGGTGGTCCAGTGGACCGCTCGCAGCCGATCTCTGGCATTTGTATTAAAATGAAGTCCAATATCCCTGGTGGTCCAGTGGACGCTCTTGTGTCGTGGGCATTTGTATTAAGAATAAAGTACAATATCCCTGGTGGTCCAGCGGTACCCCCCCCACCCATGCACTGAGCCCCCACAGCCCACTCCCCGGTCAGTGGCGGGTGGCACTCCACCACCTGTCGCCCGCCACCCGCTGACTGACACTACGGTAGGGCTGTCGCCCATTGTCCTGGCGTGAGCCAATGGTGTGCAGCTTGCCTGTACTACACAGTCAGATATGTGAATGGATCCATTCACATATCTGAATCTGTGTAGTGCGGTATGGGCTGACGCCCATTGGCTCACACTGTGGACCAATGGGCATACAGCCCACCGACAGTGTCAGTTGGCGGGCGTGTGGGGCGGCAGGTGGGTGGGTGCCGCCACCCGCCACTGACTGGGGAGTGGATAGTAGGGGCTCAGTGGGCAGGTGGGGAGGAGGTACCGCTGGACCACCAGGGATATTGGACTTACTTTAATACAAATGCCTGCATCAGCTGCAAGTGGTCCACTGGACCACCAGGGATATTGGACTTCATTTTTAATACAAATGCCCGCAATCGGGCTGCGAGTGGTCCACTGGACCACCAGGGATATTGGTCTTCATTTTTAATACAAATGCCCGCGATCGGGCAGTGGGGCACATTGCCGCGATGTGCAGGGGGCGTCGGTCCCCGATGACTGATGCTTGGCAGGGCACCAAGCGCAAGTCACTGGGGATTGGCGCACCTGCATGCAAATGGGGCCATAATGACATGCAAATTGCCCCATTTGCACCTTGCATACATTATGGCCCCATTTGCATGTGCACTTTTGAATATCGCGGTTGTTGCACCTAGCGCAACGGAACTTGTGCTAGCACATCCCCTGCTCCACTCTGGCCACTTGCGCTGGCACAGTGCCACTGCGCCATGTGCACTGTGGGTGGCCAGGGTGCGATATTCAGCGATGCTGTGCCATGGCGCAGCTCCATTAAATATCACCCTGTCAACACCCCAGCGCAGCCAGGTTGCGCTGTGCCCAGGCTTGTGTCACAGCCTAGTGCAGTCTGAATATCCAGGCCAAGGTGTTACATGGAAGGCCTGAAGCTAATTACAGAGTAGAACAGGCCTTGATCAAGGATCTCTTGTTTTATCTAAGTTAAGAGTCAGAAAAGACTTGCCTGCTCCTGTTGGAAGCTAAGAAACTTGCTATACTGCAGAGAACAAACTAGAATGCATTTGAGGAACTGGGAACTTGGTAAAACATAATATTGTAGGGGACTAGGAAGGTAAGCTTCACTTTCTACAGAAAGTTTCATTATTTTCTTATTGGCATTAAGAATTTCAGGATTCCATTAAAGTGTAGTAATTTTATAACCAGAGGGGTTAAAATACAACTGAAGTTGCTTGATTTCTGTGCTAGACACATAGGGCCGGATATTCAAACTGCGCCCAAAAAGTGCGCAACAGCAGGAGCAAGCACAAGTCAATTGCGCATATGCAACAGACGCGATATTCAAACATGGAGCAAGACAAACTGCGCAAGCAGCCAACGTCTGAATATCGCACAAACTGCGCCATAGCGCAACCAGGAAGGGGAAGCTGAGCAGAAATGATGCGCCATAGTGCAACAAGGCTAGCCCAGCTGAGCAGTCCAGAGGTGCCATAGCGCAAGCAGAGCCCCCCAGCAGAGCAATGGAACTGCACAACCAGGGAGGCAGGCTGGGGCCCACCACCAGCCATGCCACACTTGGGCACAGGAACACACTGCAGAACTAACAATACACCCGCACACCCCAAGCACAGCATCACTGGGGGAGGGATGGATGATCCACCGGCCCATGGGGACAAGCTAACAAAGCACAGCAGGGCCATGTCGCCCCAGCACACCCACTGGCAGGCTGAGACTGCCACACACAGGGGGTCGACAACCACAGTGCACATCAGCCCCCCCTTCTGTACAGCACACCCTGCACTGTGACCCCAAGACACCACCCATGTGCAGTGACTGGCACTGCAGTAAACACCATGCAACCCCGCACACGCAACCTCGTAGAAGCACAGAACCACACAAGCCAGACCCACCCTGGGCACCCAGCAGTGGGCGTGGCAGCAGTGGCAAGACCGACTGAAAGGCACTCCCACACTGGAGACACCTTCCCATGCACACACACACACATACCCAGGACCTTACCACCCCAGATGCCATGCACACCATTGCAACTGAGCAACCATAGCCCGCTGCAAATCAGAGACCACCACAGAATTCATAACAAAATATATATATTCGAAAAGATATGCACAACACCAACAACATCTATATACATATGTACAAGACAAGGGGGTAGGGGTACAAGGTAGGGTGGGTAAGGGTAGGGTGAACAACTGGGAGATGGAAGGCAGGGTGGGAGGGCTGGGTGAAGTGGGAAGGGGAAGCGCAGTCAGCGCCCGGCAGGCTGGTCCCCTGCTGCCTGTTGATCTTCCGTTTCCTCGGCGTCGCCAGACCCATGGCGCTGCATGTCTGTCAGGAGGTCGTGTGTAGCGATCATACCTGCGCCAGCCGCGCTGGAGGGCACGGTCCATCTGCCGTGGGATGCTGAGACCTAGGAAAAGGAACACAGTCAATGGCTGTGACTGTCCACAACCCTGAACACCACCCATCCTGCAAGGCATATAGCCTAGTGCCCGCACCTGTGATGGTATGCACCCACCCACAGTGACCATGCACATGACACGCCCAACCAGGCAGCACCAGCTATGTGCACCACTGCACACACACACTGCCCATGTCCATCACAGCACAAACAAGGCTGTCAAGTGATGTGGCAATGTGGTGGGATGCCAGTTCCACAGCCATGTGCCTAGTGCATGCATGGACCACCAGTGACGCACACACAGACGTGCAGTGACACTGGACAGTGATGACTGTTGCCTGTGTCGTGCATGGTTGTGTTGTCCATGGCTGGTGGTCATGCCCACCCCCTCCAGCATGCAATAGCATCCATGATGTAATGACACTCACACTCATCAAGCAGCTGTGGCTGCTGCTGCTGCTGCTGCTGCCACTGTGGCCCACCCATCACGCCTCCTCCGGCTGCCACCTGGGCCCCACCATGGCCCTCCTCAGCCTGGGCCTGCATCCTCTCCGCCCGGCCTGTGGGTGACAAATGTTGAGAAAAACATCAGTGTGACCCCAGAGCAGACTGCCCCCTGCCCCAGTGAGTGTGCCTGCCCACACAGCCAGACCCATGCATATCACACCTGCACACACTGACACAGCCAACCATGGCAGAGCCATCCCCCATGCACCACCACCAAAACACAGTCACACCCCTACGGAGAATACAGGTGCATAGATGGTACACCCACCTGGCCTAGGCACAACGCCCCTCCTGGCACGTGACCTGAGGTGTTGCAGCACGTCCGGCTCCCTCCTGCAGAGGTCACTATATCTGTGCCTGCACTGTTCAGCAGACTGGCACCGCCCTGTGACCCTCTCCAGTTCAGTGGCCACCTGCAGCCACACATGGGTGCGGGCCATGGTGAGGGGCTGATCCCCAAACAGTGCCCCAAAGTGAGGCTCAACCACTGCCACCAGGTTGGCCACCTCCAACTGACTCCACTGGGGAGCTCTCCTGCGTGCCATTACTGTGGTAGTAGAGCAGGCAATATGGCGCCCCGCAGTGCGGCAACCCCACGTGGAAATGTTGTGCAATAGACCACCATAGGTTCCAATCGCTGTTCAGTATAGCGCGCGTTGGTTCACATAGCACTGTCACCAAACAGCGCAACAGAGCTTGCACATGGCAGCCGAACAGCGCCAGGGGCAAAGGTCGGACACCAGGTCAGGGGTCTATGACACAAGGCTGCCACAGCGCCATCTGACGCTCACGCATCCTGCACGAGCGGTCACCTGCGTGCCAGTGCCACAGTGGACTATTGGCGCAGTAGTGCCACAGCGCCATATGGTGCCTTAGTGCTGTAGCGCCACTGGCACAATGGTGGCCATGGCCTAAATTGCCGATCGCGCACAGCACGTCATCAGCGCCGGAACACCTGCATAAGCTACCTGGGCATGCACTAATGCAGTGTACCACACAGTCACAGATATGCACCATTGGCTCAGCGGCTCAACGGATTAAGCGCAGTGCAACGGCGCTGAGTTCAGCTGACACACATGCAAATCATCTGATCAGCCATTCAAAGGTGCAGTGGCGCGATTTGCATCTCATTACAGTTGCTCCACTCTAATTTGCATGCATTGCGCTATAAAGCGACATTGGGCTGCGCTGGCCAGATTCGGTTACTGCAGGTGAGAGGTGGGTTGCATGCTGTGTGATGTTCTGGACAATGGTCATGGGATAACGCTGTAGACTGCACAGTGACAGGTGTCCACTTCCACCCATACAGATCGACATGACCAAGCAGAGCCAAGGTGAGGGTGAGGATGGTGGGCGGAGGAGGAGGCCCAACTTCACCACGGCGGAGACAGAGGCCCTCTTCCAGGCCTACCTGGAGGAGGAGCCACTACTGAGTGGACGGTGGGGCACCCCTCAGGCCCGTGTGGCTGCATGGGAGGGGGTAGCTCGGGCAGTGAACCTGCACGGAAGCCACCATTGCTCCGTGCAGGAATGCAAAAAGAAGATGGGGACAGACCGCAGGAGGGTGAAGGAGAAGGTGGCAGCCCTCAGGCCGGCACGTGCTGGCACAGTCGGGGGCCAGCCAGCGGTGGTGGAGCTGACCCCAGCTGAGGACCGATGGCTGTATCAATGCAGTGGAGTGCTATTGAGGGTGTACCAGGAGGTGGATTCCAGACAGGTGGAAGCCCATCACTGCAGGTATGACATGGTGGTGGTGTTGGGGGAAGGTTTTCACATGCACTCACATGTCCTCTCTTTCTGTTACAGATCCTGTTCGTCTTCAGGGGACGGTGGTGGTGGGTCCAGGCAGTGAGGAAGACCTGCTGGACATGGAGGAGGGTCCATCCACCTCTGTCACCAGCCAGCATACACTGCACCAGCATGCACGCCGGGCTGCCAACTCTGGTGTTGGTGAGTCGGTGTGGGGGGTGCACAGCCTGTGTCTCAGCAGTCTGGCATGCAAGCATGCCAGCACGCTGTGACTGTGGCTGTAGCTTGTACCTGCACTATTGATGATGCAAGGACTACAATGGGCAGTGACATGTGTGTGTCCCATGGACGACGACAGCAGGCCAGCACGCGTCCCCTGGCCTAGCTGGTTTGAGCGTGTACCAGCATGTCGGCACAGTCTCAGGCTGTGCCTGTCAGCACCGTGGGGCAGCACCAGTGGCTGTGCAGGTGTCTGGCACTGTTGCAGCCACAGCAGTGGAACGAGTGGTCCCTGGGGCCAGCGGTTGAGGGGCAGCAGCAGCAGTCACCCACCAGGTCTGGGGGTACAGTGTCCAGCGGTGGCACATGCCCACCGCCCTTGATATGCCATTCCTGGTCCTGGTGAACAGCGCCCACCCTCAAGGGGTGTTGAGCATCAGGACCTTCCATACCCTGGGGACAGGATGCCGTTGTGGCAGAGTACCCATTTGAAGAACACACCCGCCTGCTGCGAATCAGTACAACAGCAAAGGCGGGTTGCAATGTCCGTGGAGGCATGTGGTGGCTGTGGAGTGGCACAGCAGGGACTGTGCTCTGAACCGTGCAGAGATGGTCCATATGCGGATGGATGTGACTGCCGCCATTGACAGGCTGACCCAGGCATTGGTCACTGTCGTGGCTGCATTGGGCACACAAGCAGGTGCCCCTGTACCGCGCACCCCACACAGTACACTCTCCACTCCCCATTCCCGGCGTCGTGCGACACCAAGCCTGTCGATGCTGGGTTCTGCTGTGGGCATCCTGAGCACCCCTGGTGCAGGTATGTTTGGCATACTACAGACCCCAGTGCGGACAAGGTCGCGATTGCGCAGTGGGACCCCTGGTGGTCCATCGGTGCCACCCCATGTGGCCCCTGCTCAGCCTGCCAGTGCTGTTGGGTCACGGCGGGGCCGCCCACGCATCCGCGGTGGCCATGGAACAGTGCAACATGACTGACCTGTCTCCCAGTGCGGGCCCTGTCTGGTGCTGCCCTGTGTGCACTGTGCGTCATGGTGGGTAGTGCACTGGTGGGTGCCCTGCACATCACACTGACATACGGACCACCTGCACACCATCCTGACTGCTGTCCACAGCTGCGTGTGCATGATGATGCCTGCATTGTACCAAGGTGCAAGGGTGCCCAGCATCTGACACACGTACTTGGACAGTACAGGTGGTGGGTGTGGTCTGTGGATCTGTGTGTTTGCCATGTCTGTTCCTGCTCTGCTGTGCACCTACCCATGTATGCTTTGTGCCTTGTGTGTGTGTGTGTGTGTGTGTGTGTGTCCATATGACTGTTCGCCCCTCCCTGATGGTGTGCTTGTGTGCCTGGTCCCTTCCACTCCCCTTGCCGTAATGCACCCTGGTGTGTTACTCTGTGTGCCTGTGGGTTGCGCCAGGACAGTGTTGGTTGCATGGCCCCTGACTTACCTGTGTCGTGCATAATGCTCCTCCGTGATGGTGTCCCGTGCAGCTGGGCCTGCCAGATCAGTCGGGGTCCCGTCGTTCAAGGGGGCTGCTCATCACCATCATCACCGGCACCACTGGCGTCCCATCGCTGTCCCCTCCTCGACCTGAATGGCTATCCCACAGTCTTTGGCCATGTTGTGCAGGATACAACAGGCCAGGAATATCCCACAGGCCTTTGAGGGGCTGTACTGTAGGCACACCGCGGAGGTGTCTAGGCATTGGAAGCATGCCTTGAGCATCCCAAACACCCGCTGATGATGTTGCATGTGGCGGCATGCACCTCATTATAACATTGCTGCGATGGGGTCATGGGGCGCCGTATGGTGTGAGCAGCCAGGGATGGAGTGGGTATCTGCTGTCACCTGTGTGGAGATGGTGGAGATGAGTATCATGTTCAGGTCCATATTGCCAATATCCCTGTGTGTCACTACCATAGCACCTGTGGCATTCCCACCCTTGCCCCACGTTTGCAATTCCTACATGCGTACTCACCCACTAGATGGCCTGTGGGGATGTCCCCACTCTCGAATCGATGGCACAGTGTGGACTGATACCATATGAAGGCATCATGTGCTCCACCAGGGTGTGTGGCACAGACATTGATTATGCGCCCAGTGGCATCACACACCACCTGTCAGTTGACACTGGAATAGCCCTTCCTGTTCCTATATGCAGCCCCATCGGGGCCAGGTGGCGTGCGAATGGCCACATGGGTGCAGTCTATGGCCCCTAGTACACCAGGCATACGTGCTACCCTGTGGAACTCCTGTATGTTTGCTGTGCGCTCCGCCGGTGTGCTGGGGAAATGGATGTATTCCGCAGCATGTGGCAGCAGTGCGCTGAGGAATTGGGTGAGGATGTGTGACTTGGCTGACTGTGTGATGCCTGTGGTGTCCCCTGTTGGCCTCTGGAAGGTGCCCGTGGCGAGCAGGCACATGCAGGCTGTCACCTTGGTCTCCACCGACAGAGCGTGACTCCGTCGTGAGGGTGCCTGCATCACATCACTGCACAGCTCACAGAGCTGTCTCAGTATTGCCCTGTTCAGGCAGTACCGGCCCACGATCTCTACATCTGTGTACAGCTCAAAGCTGATGCGGGCACGGTACTGCCTGTTGGGGCGCAGACCGGCCGACGGGCCCTTCCAATGCCACGTCCCCCTGCAGCATGCATTCTCACCCCTCATTACAGCTTCCATGGAAGCTGGCACTGTCCATCACCCTGGCTTGTGACCCCCTGGCTGATGTTGTTCCTGTTACCCCCGCTGTCCTGACTGCTACTTCCACTGCACCTGGTACACCTACTGGCCTCTGCACTCTGTGGCCCCATACACCTTCCCTTGCCCTCTTCTGTCCTGTGCACTCCTGGCCTGCACTGTATGTTACTCTGGCCTTCTCTGTCTCTCTGCCTCATGTGTCTTCCTGTCACGTTCTTTGCCCTCTTCCTTGAGCCTTTTATTTTGGCTCATTTACGCTGGGCGCGAATCTCCGGGTTGTTCAGCTCGGCGCATTGGCGCAAGTCTTGAATATCGCATTGCGCCTTTTATGCATGGATCCACCCTCTGACGCGCGCATGCCTTCATTTTGCATTGCGGCTGTTGCTCAACCTGTTTTAATTGGCACAACTGCCTCCTGCTGAAATATCGCAGAATGACGCACTTTCGGGACTTGCGCGACATGCAACTAGCTGCGCATGGCGCAACCCTTTTGAATATCCGGCCCATAAGATTTGGAAGGATAGTTGTGCAATATTTTAGAAGTGTCCTGCTGGCTGAACAGTGAGTTCGTTTTTATCTCTGGACTCAGTAGAGTGGTTTGTGTAGGAGCAGTGGTCTAGTACATTGTGGTGTTGGTTGACTTACTATAAAGGGCAGTACTCACCAGGGTGGTGGAGCAGTGGTGTATTTGATTGTTTCTAACAGTCACCAGTGACTACATAAGAGAAGGGATCAAAGCTACAGAACTAAAAAGTAAAGGGGGAGGACAAGAGGAACTCTGGGTCACCTTGGAGACAGGGAATGGCATCACAATCCGCACGGGGGTTGTATACGGACCCCCGTCTCAAGGGGAGGAAATGAACAAGAAAATGATAGAGGGCATTCTCAAAATGGCTGAAAACAGTGAGATACTGTTGATGGGGGACCTGAATATGCCAGTTGTTAACTGGGTGACATGGACTGCAGCCACATCCAAGAGCAGGGTCATTCTCGATGCCCTACAGGGAGCATGCCTTAGACAGCTAGTGGTGGAACCCACTGGAGGAGAGCAATATTAGACCTGGTACTCTCAAATGGAGAGAGGATCGCAAACTTAGAAGTCAGTAGACATCTGGGAACAAGCGACCACTGCACAGTGTGCTTCACAACAAACACAACCATGGAGACAAGCCACACAAAGACAAAGATACTGGACTTTAGAAGGGCTGACTTTGGCATAATGGGTGAATACCTGAGGAATGCATTAGCAAATGGCCAGAAAGGAGGGTGGAAGAACAATGGAGAAAAATCAAAACTGCCATCATAGAGGCAACAAGCCTTTGTGTGAAACAAATAAAGAAAACAAAGCGGAATAAAAACCACTATGGCTCTCAAAAGAGGTGTCAGGGAAGGTTAAGGAGAAAAAGGCTGCATTCAAAAAGTATAAGGAATCACAGATGGAGCACGACAGGGAACTGTATCAATTAAAGCAGAAAGAAGTGGGGAAGGCTGTCAGAAAAGCAAAGGCCCAAACCGAGGAAAAGATAGCCAACTCAGTTAAGAAGGGGGATGAAACCTTTTATAGGTACATTAGGGAGCATAGAAAGGTTAAGGGAGGGATAGTGAAGATTAATAAAGAAGAGGGGAGGTGGGCAGAGGGAGACAGTGAAAAGGCAGAGATACTGAATGAATACTTTTGCTCAGTATTCACAAAAGAAGAAGAGGAGGAGTTACCTAAACCAAACAGTCGAAGCACTCTGGATAGTGGGGTTGACACCAGTCCATTTACAGAAGAAAGAGTCCTGAAAGAACTCCTAAAACTCAAGGTGGACAAAGCAATGGGATCTGATGGGATTCACCCTAGAATCCTAAAAGAGCTAAGGGAGGACCTAGTGACACCACTAACCACACTTTTAACAAATCATGGGAAGATGGGGTGGTACCTGAGGGACTGGAGGAGGGCAGATGTGATTCCCTTCACAAAAGTGGGAGCAAGGCAGAAGCAGGAAACTACAGACCTGTTAGTTTGACCTCAGTGGTGGGAAAAATGATGGAATCACTTCTGAAAGAAAGAATTGTTGAGTACCTAGAGGCCAGTGGGGCACAGGACCCAAAGCAGCATGGATTCACAGCAGGAAGGTCATGGCACATGAATCTAATCAATTTCTTTGACTGGGTGACCAAAGTAATAGACCAGGGAGGGACTGTGGATATGGCCTACCTAGACTTTAGCAAGGCATTTGACACAGTCCCGCACAAAAGATTAATAATCAAGTTAGCTAGCCTGGGAGTGGGTCTCAGGGTGGTAGCCTGGGTAAGCAAACTGGCTCACAACAGGACAGAAGGTACAGTGAATGGAACACATTCTGAAGAAAGGGGGGGGTTACTAGTGGAGGCACCTCAGGGCTCAGTACTGGGTCCAGTCCTCTTTAACGCCTTTATAGGTGACATTATGGAGGGTCTGGAAGGAAAGGTATGCCTCTTTACGGATGACACAAAGATCTGTAACAGAGTTGATATACAAGGGGGGTAGAAAGGATGAGAAGGGACTTGGCAAGGTTGGAGGAATGGTCAGACATATGACAACTTAGATTCAATGCAAAGATGCAAAGTAATGCACCTGGGAAATAAAAATCGAGGAGAAGGTACACAATAGCAGGGAGGTACTAACGACAACAATAATGGAAAGGGATCTGGGTGTAGTCATATCAGATGACCTAAAGGTGGGTAAGCAATGTGAGAAGTCAGTAAGGAGAGCCAGGGGATACTGGGATGCATAGGGAGGGCATCACAAGTAGAAAAGGAAGTGGTTATCCTCTGTACAGACAGTTGGTGAGACCCCATCTGAGTACTGCGTGCAGTTTTGGAGACCTCATCTATGCAAGGACATAGACAGGATGGAAGCAGTCCAGAGGAGGGCAACTAAAATGGTGCAGGGTCTACATCAGAAACCATATGAAGAGAGACTGAGAGCTTAATATGTATACCCTTGATGAAAGGAGGGACGGGGGACATGATAGAAACTTTAAGTACCTCAAGGAATCAACAAAGTCCAGGAGGGTAGCATCTTTCAGAAAAGAGATGTGTAAGAACAAGGGCACAATTTAAAGTTAGAGGGGATGGCTCAGGGTAATGTGAGGAAATTCTTTTCACGGAGAGAGTGGTGGACGCATGGAACCGCCTTCCCTGTAGAGTTGTGGGGTCTAAAACAGTGGGGGAATTCAAACATGCATGGGACAGACATAAGGCAATTATAGTGGGGGTTGCAGGAAGTAGGCTGTTGGTTAACTAGAATCTGCAGCTTATCCAATAGGTAGGGAAATGGGCAGACTGGGTGGGCCAAGTGGTCCTTATCTGCTGTCAAAGTCTATGTTTCTATGTTTCTATGTTAATTACAGGCTGGAAGAGGTCTGAGTTGAGCATATCCATTTTATGACGTTTCAAGAGGAGGAAACCAGGTTTAGTACACTGGTGCAAAATCAAAATGCTTTTGTCTGTGTGAGAGGAAGCTTGATCAATAGATCAAAGAGATGTCACTGAAAGCGGAAATGTGTTGTGATGAGGATTACAGAATTTAACACTTTGAAAAGACATCCTGTTTTGTATAGATACATTTTGTATATATTCTGACAGAGGAGGAGCTAAGTGACCTCACACAAAGGGGTTGGCAAATACAGTTTCTTTAAGGAATATTCTGTTTTTACTACACAGAGACACTTCTATCTAGACTCTGACAAAAAACATCTTTGGAGCACTTTAAGCAGGTATTTAGGAGACAGACAAATCTAAGTACTGTAGTAAGAATTGCACTAGTTTAAATCCTTATTCTTTTAAAAGATTTGTATGTCTTGTGATATAATAGTTCTGCATTGTATGTTTTATATATTATTATCTATTTTAGTAAAAACTCTAATTTTAGAGCATACTTGGTCTGTCTTTAATTTCTTTCCTTTACAAGTAGAGTATATATGGTTACAGCAGACACTATGCATAAGCTTGACTGGTGATACCAAACTGGAAAAAGGTGAGAATAATCTGAGGTCTTTATTCAAGTTTAAGGGTTCATTTCTGTACACCTGGTTAGGTGCGATATCTGGCCCCAAGAAGACAGATATACCTGAGCCTGTGCATTGGTGCAGCTAGCAAGAGGGTCACAGATTGAATCCCTTCAAGGCTTCAGATCAAAGGTTGATTCGAACCCACAAAAACAACAGACAAAAGGGTTACCTTGTTCTGTTAAGCTGTTCACAAAACTGCGCTTGGAGGTTGGCACTTTGGGACTAGAGGGCTGACCTGCTGAGTGGGTTTGTGACACCCAATATATAGTTATGCATAAGATCTTTGTAGGTATAAATTGGCTATGTACTGTGCTCTTTCAGGGCTTCAGAATCATCAACAGTATCTGGACAGTTTTGTACAATAACTCATGGTTGGTGAAGTGGGCTAATGGATTACATGTGAGATGGATAAGGTGCTGTTTATTTGGGAAGCTCACGTGAGTATTTGTAAGTCGGAAAAGTTCCACTTGTGTCTTCTTTAACTAAACATGTTTTTCATTTAAGGCAAGTTTTCAGGAATGGAAGACCATTGGATTCAAAGTGAACCTCGTGTCTGATGTTGGAGGCCACAGTGGCAAATGTGGGATGCAAGTCACGATCATCCTTTCCAAATATGGGTCCCATTCTATCAAGACAAGGTAGGTTCATACTTTTCCTTTTTCTTTCTGGTATATATTTTGCAAGTGTTCGACTGAGAATGTGGACATTGATAATGGTTTGTATACTGTTGGTTTGTGTATTGTGTGCTGCATTAACAGAAGTGTACTGAGGTAACTACTGCAGATGGAATGTTCCATGTTCCTGGGGGTCTGTGCTGAGGTCACAGTTTTTGGTCTGTACCACCTACCTCAGCAGAGGAGCGCATTGCCCATATGTATTAACTACGTTCCCCACTGGCAACGTTGGAGCTAAAGGAACTTATGGGAAAGTCTGATGGAATTTCTGCTTTTACTGTTCATAACATGGGACACTGAGACGGCATGCTAGTGCTGGTATGTGCTGGAATTATTTTGTTGGGAGTGGATGAACTTTAAAAAAAAATCATTAAAATATCTCACATTATTGTATTTTGCACATTTTTCACCCCCAAATAAAAACTTGGACCCATTTATAATTGCAATAAAACATCCCAGGGTGTGCTTTGTGGTTGGATAACAGCACTTCTTAGAAACATAGAAACAAATTTGACAGCCAGATAAGGACCACTTGGCCACCTAGTCTGCTCATTTTCCCTACTTGTTTCATATACCACAGTTCAATGTGCTTACGCAACTGGATGAGATGAGATGATGCTTGAGTAACTTGATTTGCTTTGTGGCTTTCTGCCTCTCTATCCATGGGATATATCACCCTGTAGGGGTACAATGCAAGGAACCTTGGGGGGGGTTCTCCCCCACAGGTGCCATGGGAATGATTGCATCGGCTAAAGGTAGGTTAGGAAGAAGCCCACAGGTAAGAGAGATGAGCCCCTGGAGGAGGAGGGGTGGATGGGCAACGAAAAATTAATCCTGGAGGGGCCCAGGATGAGTGACCTTTTAAGCCAAATGGGGGAGTGACGTTGTTACTCTGCCCATCAAACCTCGGGCTTAAAGCCCTCCCATTCAATGTGCTTACGCAACAGAATGAGATGATGCTTGTGTAACTTGATTTGTTTTGTGACTTTCTGCCTCTTATCCATGGGATATACCACCCGTAGGGAATAAACACAAGGAACCCTAGAGGAGGTTCACCCCTACAGGTGCTGTGGGAATGATTGTGTCAGCTAAAGGTAGGTTAGGAAAAAGCCCAAAAAGAATACCCAAAGTGTCGAGCATAGAAGAGATGAGGAGGATGATGAATGAATTCTGAGAAGATGATAAGAGGCTGACTTCCTAAGGAGAGAAGTGAAAGCCAACCATCCACCTCCATCCAACAGCAGAACCTAATTAATTAACTGAAGAAAGCACTAACTCTAACTAATATTATGACCATTGGCATGGAGGAGAGGAAAAAACCCTTTGAGGAGGAAACCTGTGGGGGATCCAAGGCCTAAGTCACCTTCCCTTCAGGCTGATGATGTTTGATTTGAGGACGTATGTCGTTAAAGAGAACGGTTCATTAACGAGAGGGATATGAGTAGGGAGGATAATGATGGGATAGGGAAAAACCCCAAAGAAGCATGGATCCAAGAAGGAACATGAGGCAGCAGGGACCCGAGAGGGGTATGCTTGAGTAGCTTATGGGAAGGAGTAGATCCTTGTAGAAGTCAGAGGAGCAAGGGGTATCCAGATGTGCTCACGAGGAGACTGAGGACAATGCAGACTGGCTTGATTGAGCGATGCGAGTGAACAGACACTGAGGCCAATGAGGCATGCTTGATTATGCGATGTGAATGATTAGACCCTGAGGCTGGAGTTGATGAGGTAGCATAGAATTCAATGATTAGACCTTTGTGCAGAACTAGATGCTCGAAAGCAAAAGAGGAACTATGATGCCAAGAAGGCATGCCTGTGTCTGGAACCAGAGGGTAGAGGAGACATGAATGAACTGGAAAATGAAATTGAACTATGGTGCGGAACAGCCAGCCAGCCCTTAGCAAAGGGCAATAGACAAGAAGGCATGTCTTGAGGAGGAGATGGAGTTGATTCGAGGTAGCAGGGACAGTATGGATGAGGGAATACTGACCGAAGTCATGAACATGAACACATGCAGCAAGGGGGGCTGCAGTTCAATGAGGTTGCACAGGAGTCATGAGAGGTATGCCCAAAATACATATAGAATGCAGGCCATGAGGGGATATTGAATGCAGGATATGGGGGGATTGAATCTGTGATGGCTGGTACAGGAGCGAGACGGAGTCAGCTGAGGTATGCTGATTGGTCAGCCGAGGCATACAGATTGAGTGATGGAACTAGATGAGCAGGTCGGTGCGAGACATCATGGAGCAGAGAGGTAGACGAACCAGAGGGTACACTCAGGATGAGCGATAGAGAGAAGCAAATTGGATGATGTACGATGAGGAGTGAAGCCATGAGTGGAGAGAATTCATGATGGCTGGGATGATAGGGATGCACAAAAGAACGATCGAGTGCAGGCCAGATGGAGGCAGCCTGCCATGAGAAGACTGGCATAAGACCCAATAAGAGGTATACTGGATTGATCAATGAGAGGAAGGAGACTCCGAGGCCAACAAGATATGCTTGAGGATGAGTAAGACTGACGATGAGTGCCACTGAGGTGCAGTGGTTCGAGGAAGTACGGGATGAGAATTGCAGAATATTGAGTCAGATGAGGAGGGCAGGGCCAGACGGAGTCAGCTGGAGACAGAAAAGCTCAAGTGAGTGATGTGAGCAGGTAGACACTAGAAGCAAACTAGAAAAAGAGGAGGCGATGAGGGGGAAGTCAGGCAGATGGAAGGCAGCCACAGGCAGGGCCAGCAGGAACAGATGCGATAGGCAAGGGGAAATGGAGCCCAGTCATGATAGAATCCACCACAGCATAACATTTTGCAGAGGAGAAGAGGTGGGGGGGCCCAACCCCCACGCAATAGAATATTAAACAGGTTACGATGGCGGCCGAGCCTAAAATTGCAATCAGGACAATGCAGGTATGGGGTCTAGGCCTGAAATTTATGGATGATACAGCCTTGAGGATGAGGAAGATGCAGTTTTTATAAATTTTCTTTTTTCCTGTTTGATTGTTTGTTTTTCAAACCAGACCAGTACAAAATGATAAGCAGTAGCTACCTGACCCGAGGAACTGGAAACTATGGTACTTGAACAGGACTGACACCAGAATAGCTTAGGCATACGAAATCGGAAAGCTCTGCAAACATCCCTCATCCTTATTAAAGCTGGACCAGCATTCACAACACTCGATGACACCC
The DNA here is from genome assembly GCA_016271365.2 of Neoceratodus forsteri. Classification (NCBI taxonomy): domain Eukaryota; kingdom Metazoa; phylum Chordata; order Ceratodontiformes; family Ceratodontidae; genus Neoceratodus; species Neoceratodus forsteri. The sequence continues at coordinate 434,017,300 of CM057459.1, read as the reverse complement.
TGCAAGAAAATTTTAGAAAGTGGAAACACAGAATGAAGGAAGAAAGAGAAATGAATTTGAAAGAGATAGGGGTGATGATGAGGCAGGATACGGTAGGCAGGGGAACAACTGTAGAGAATAATCTTTCTGCGGATTGAGAGATGCCACAATATAAGAAAAAGGAACCTGTATTTTGAATAGAGAAGCACCTCGATAATGACATCCAAGGACACGGAGTAGAGCATTGGCAACACCAATGGTCAAAAAATGCAGGTGGACACAACAGGCAAGCTACCAGGTTGAGTGGAGCTGGAAAACATATGCCCCAGTTGAAAACATGGCCCTGTGGTGGTACGCTCAGTGACCGCAGAACTGCCGAATGAAGGCTGCAGTTGCTCCTTATTGTACAGCTGTTTTTTTTTTTAGAGAGACATGCGACAGCGGCGAGGAGCCAAACAATGGCATGGTAGCCAGAGCGCCCAAACAAGCGAGGCAGGCAGAGAAGGCAGGAGAGGCTAGGCAGAAGGAAAGGTTAATGAGGAAGCCAGGAAGAGTCAAGGAGCAGGAGAGGGAATGCGGGGCGAAGCCGCAGAGGAGTGGTAAGGAGCGAAGGGCCCCAAATGGCAGGAGCAGCACAGGAGGTACCGGGGTATCCAGAATCTGCTAGGTCGAGGGAAAACAGAGACACAGCTGAAGGCATGAAGGAAAGGTGAGACAGGTAATGGGACAAGAGGCAGACGAACAATGCGGTGGGTGGGGGGACAGAAGTAGGAGGCAGGACCAAGCTGCCGCTGGAACTGACGAGGGAAAGAAACGAAAGAGATGGGAAAGCGGGAGATACAAAGTAGAAGCAGCTATGCTCACAGAGGCAGACAATCCCCAGCAGGCAGGTAGGTGTCCTCAGGTCTGGGCTATGGTGTACAATCCTGCTTGACAATCATGGAAAGAAAGCCAGTAACACAGCAGGGTGAAATGAGCCAAAACACGGAGAGAAGCGAACAGGCAGCCGGAGGCAGCTGCAGAGTCAGGGGAAAAGCAAAATAAATCCAGATAAGTGACGGAGAGCAGCGCCTCCAGCTGCAACGAAAAATGAATCCTGGAGGGGCCCAGGATGAGTGATCTTTTAAGCTCGATGGGGGAATGACGTTGTTGCTCCACCCATCGAACCTCGGGCTTAAAGCCCTCCCAATCCTAAATGATCTGCTACCGCAGATCCTAAATGATCTGTGGCTTACCCTCTCTTTTCTATCGCTTGAGTTCCTTTATGTCTGTCCCATGCATTTTTGAATTTCCCTACCATTTTAACCCCTTCAACCTCTGCTGGGAGGCTGTTCCATGGATCAACCACCCTTTCCATGAAAAAATACTTTCTCATGTTACCCCTAAGTCTACCCCTCCCCCTCAATTTTCATATCATGGCCCTTGTTCTTCAACATATTTTTTTGAAAGATGCTACCCTCTTGTACCTTATTTACATCCTTGAAGTATTTGAAAGTCTCTATCATATCCCCCTCTCTCTCCTCTCCTCCAGGGAATATATACTGAGATCCTCTAGTCTCCCCTCATATGACTTTTGGTACAGCCCCTGCACCATTTTTGTTGCCCTTCTCTGACCCGCTTCTACCCTGTCTATGTCCTTCCAGAGATGTGGCCTCCAGAACTGGACACAGTGCTCTAGATGAAGTCTCACCAATGTTCTATACAGTGGCATCACCACCTCCTTCCTTCTGCTAGAGATACTGTACCTCTCCCTATGCAGCACAACATTCCACTGGCTCTCCTCACAACCTTCTCACATTGTTTGGTGACCTTTGGATCATCAGCTATGATTACTCCCAGGTCCCTTTCCTGTTTGGTGGCTGTCAGTACCTCCCCCCATCATGTACTTCTCCCCTGCATTTCTGTGCTCTGAGTGCATGATCCTGCACGTCTTTGCACTGTATTTTATCTGCCACACCCTTGACCATTCCTCAAGCTTGCATAGGTCCCTTCTCATTTTCTCTACCCCTCCTGGAGTGCCAGCCCTGTTGTAGATCTTCGTGTCATCTGCAAAGAGACAGACCTTCCCTTCCAGCCCCTCTGTGTAACCCCTAGGTGGTGCTATCCCAAGGGCTACTACCCCTGCCTGTATGGCTAGTGACAGGTTAAGGGGCCTAGGTCCAGTGTCGGGTGCCTCCACCCAGAGGTCAGGGTTGTTAGTGGTTAAACTAGCTTGGGCACAGCCCTCTGGGACACTGTGACCCCCTTTGATCCCACTAGTGGCTCACACGATACATGGGAGTTACCTTCCCAATACCCCACATATGCCCACTCCTTACACATACAGTACCCACTTACCCTCGAGACTGGTTCTGCAGCACATCTCTGAGGACCCCCTGTAAAACAAGGTTAGGTAATGCACACAACCACAATGCAATGCTGGTTCTATATGTATTGACACCACAGACAGAATATAATTCAACATCAACAAATCTGATTTATTCAGGGGCAGTAACAAGGAAGAGGGCAAATCAGGTTGATTGGCTGTAAACACACAAATCACAGTACTGTGCACGCAATTTAGGGTCCAGATGTCACACTGTCTGGGTACCCAGGATGAAGAACAGGTCCATGTCTGCAAGCTACCGGGCTGGCAGATATACATGCACAACACACAATTGTAAGCTGGAGCCAGATGGCTCAGTTCACAGGAAGAAAACACAAAGCAATCAGTTGACACACTTTGATCTAATGAAAGGTGCAGGGAGCTACCCTGATTTGTACTCACGATACCCAGAGCTGAGAACAGGATGGAGAATGTTCATTCTGGATTGCCAGACAAGCAGGGTATGGAGACAAGGCCCTCGTGACGGGCCCAACTGCATTTGATAACAGGCGGATTCAGTCCGAATCAAGCTGGGTTCTGCTTCCAGCTTCAGCACACAATTCACAGTAAAGGGGAAATAAAATAACGATTCCCCACAAGCACCAAGCACATTCATATGTAAAGGAAATTACTATACCAGGCAGGCTGCTCCTCAATCCTGATCGCAAAACACTGCAAAAACCCGGGAGCACTCACAGCAGCTTCAGTTCCTGACAGGCCGATCGCACTTTAGCAAAATCTTCGGTCTTCTACAGGTTTAGCCTGGCCTCCACACTTCTGCCTCTTTTTACTTCTCAAACACTCAGATTCAGTCTGATTTAAATGTACTAACAGCCGCAGACCGACTTGGGGGCCTACACACACGCTTCCCTCGCGAACTACTCGCCGCAACAGCACAGAGCTCCTTCTCGTTCTACAGTCACCTAGCATCTGGCTTGCCAGCAACAGTTCAGGGCATTTCCTACAGACCCACACATGTTCAGTTGGTTAATTCGGCTGTCAATCACTGCAGGGCTCCCTCTGTTGGTGCAAAAAGGCACCAGGGTCCAAACTACAATTCCCAGAAGCACTGGTCGTACTGCCCCCTTATAGCAGGCTCCAGATGACAGTCCAAGTTCTGATTTGCCCACACAGGCTCCATTTTAAAGGCCCCCCACACTGATCGGTCCAATTCGGCAGTTTAGGACCAAAATGAAGGGACTACAATGTACAGTCCTTGCTACAGGAAAAAGCAGGTTAGACAAACCACATTTTCTTTGTCACTCTCTAAATGATTTCGGGCAAACAGTTACATCTTTCAATTAGGCTCCCTCTGCGCATATAGTGACCGCAGAAACGGAGCACTTAGCCAGCAGCCCGAGCGGGACTCAAGCAGGGAAACACACAGTCCCCCATACAAACTAATTAAGCCTGCGAGCAGGCAGCTCTTAAAGAGACAGTACGTGGAGGCTCTAAAGCACTCTCTGCGCTCACACTTAAACGGCATTTCGCTGAACGCCTCCCAGACCTGGAGCACTCAGGCAAGCTCCTGGAAGACTTTTGGGAACCCCCATTTGCAGGGGGGTTACACCTGCAATGCCACTTATGAAGACATTAAAGAGGACTGGTCCTCTCTTCACATTAGCAATTGATCCGTTAGCTGTCTGCATATAGGAGGCCCCCGACATACAGGGTGTATGGGGAAAATCGAGGCACGTTTATAAGATCATTTTGTACGTGGACGATCTGCTGCTCTATGTGACAGATCCACACCGTTCCATGTCCACTGTGTTACAGGTGATATCCGAGCTTGCTGTGTTCTTGGGTTATAAATTTTATTTGGGAAAGTCGCAGCTATTAGCTTATGGGGATCACCAGTAAATGGACAGATGGATACATGGGGTTTGAAGGAAGTAACCCGTTCTTTTTAATACCTGGGTATACATGTTGGCTCGAACCTGGACTCTCTATACCAGTTAAACTTTACCCCTCTCATAGATGTGATTTTGGGAGACCTGAGGCATTGGAGAGCACTTCCCATGTCTTGGCTCGGTCGCATTATTCTCTTTAAAATGAATGTATTGCCCTGGTTATTATACCCGTTACAGTTGTTACCAATGGCAAGGCTAACAGGCTCGGATGAGCCTCCAACACCTCAGAGCGGATGTCTCCAGAGGAGGACTAAATTTCCCTGACTTACAAAGTTATTATTTATCAATTCAGCATAGATATATAAAGGACTAGCTGGCTCAGTGGCACTGAGGGTTGATGCGCTGGATGCCACACCTCACGCCACGCCGGCGACCTGGGTTTTGGAACAAGCCTGAGCTGCCAGGGGTTAGCAGGAGAAAGAGAGAATTGAGCATCAGGAGGACTGCTCTCTTCTCTCAGGGAGGGAGGACTTGCCGTCATGCTCATCGATCTCCCCCTGGCAGTGGCTGGAGGAGATGCGAGTCGGGAGACACATTTAGTTGTCATTCTGTGGATGGCTTCTACAAGTACCCTGCCCAGCTCTTCCCCTTGTACAGAAGGTCTGTAGATCACACCAGTACGAATGGCAGTGCCATTTCCTGTCTCCAGGGTGATCCACAGTGCCTCCACCTCCCTCTGCATTCCCTGTACCTCAGTTACATTAATTCCTTCCCTGATGTAGATAGCCACTCCTCCTCCCTTTTTACCCACCCTGTCTCTCCTGAATACAGTGTAACCTGGTATTGTCATATCTCAGTCATGGTTCCCCATGAACGATGTCTCAGTAACAGTGACAATATCTAGATCCATCTCAGCCATCAGGGCACTAGGTCTAGGATTTTGTTTCCCAGACTGTAGGCATTTGTGCACATGGCCTTCCAATTTTTACTGTCTCCTCTCCTAAGAATCCCCCTCCTATCCCCATGTCTTTTCTTCATATCCCTCTTGTCCTTACTCCCATTCTGCTTTTTCTCTGCATTTTTACCTATTTTAGTTTTAGTTATCTTTGGTGATTTCTCAATCTTAGGGTCCTCTCGGCCATCTGTATCATTTTGTGGGGGAGGGGCTGTTTGCTTCACCCAGCTTGTTTCCGCCACCCCCCTTGGCTAGTTTAAATGCTTGCTGATGAGACATTTAAACCTCTCACTGAGGATCCTAGCCACCCCCCCGATAGATGCAGGACATCACCCTTGCACAGGCCTGCATCCCTCCAGGTCAAACCCCAGTCCTCAATAAAGCCAAATCCTTCCGCTTCGCACCTGTCCTTCAGCCATGTGTTGAATCTCTTGGTGTGGAGTACCCTGTTCTCCCCCTTGACCTTGATGGGTAACACCTCTGAAAAGGTTACAAAGCATGCCACCTGTCTGAGATCCTTCCCCAACTCCCTGAACTGTTCCTGCACTACCCTAGCCTCACCACTTGCCAGGTCATTTATCTCCAGGTGTACAATGACGTCTAGGTCACATTGGGGCTGGCAGTATAGCCTAGTGGTCAGAGTAACGAGCTGTGAATGAGCTCTATTTGTACATCCAGTAGATCTCGGTTTGATTCCCACAACCTCTACTTGCAAACTGTGTGACTCTGAGCAAGTCACATAACCACCCCAGTGCTCCCAGGTCGCCCCTGAAAACAGGTACATGTGCCTAGCAAGCCTTACCTGGTTACCAAAAGAATAAAATTAAAAAATAGCTCACCTTCCCGTCCTGCTGCTCCAGCCATCCTTAGGATGCACTGTCTATCTCTCCAAGCTGTGGTGCCAGGTAGGCACTTTACCTCCCTCACTCCCTCCCCTCCTGGCCCCAAGTCAACCCCACTGATGATAGAGTCCCCTACCAGGAGTTGCTTCCTTCTCCTCCAGGGTCCTTTGCCCCCCAGGGTCTTCGCCAGGGAAGCCCCCCCCACACCCTCCTTGGCTACCACTGCGGATGCCTCTCTGGGACAGTCCCGCCCTGCCAGAGCAGCACAGGAGTTATGGAGTGGAACCATAGGAGGGATGTGTCTCTTCCCCACTGCCCTCACCCTTCCTGAGTCTACCGTTGTCCAGTCACTCCTCTTCCTTGGCAACCGTTAAGGCAGCGGGGGCAGACTTGGTGGTCCCTGGGCAGGGGAGGAGGTCCCCTGAATACTGGCCAACTTGGCCTGGAGATGAGCAACCTTCACCCTCAGCCCAGAGAGGTGCCTGCAGATAGGACAGCACCACAGCCTCCAGGAAGTCTCCCTGAAGACTGCTGCCCCACAACCACTGCACCACTCTTATCATGTCTATAAGTGTCCTTCCTGTTTTAGTTTTTTTTTTTCTCTTTCTCATCCTCTTTCTCTCCTCCCTTCTCTACTTTTCTTCAGTAGAGAAACACCTTTCCTTAGTTGCCTTTGTGCCCTGTAGCTGTTTCTATGTGTTCCGGTGAACTCTTCCTTCCTGCTTTCACAGGAAGTATCTATCTGCTGTCAGTCACTCCCTAGAGCTCTATAAAAGTGGAGCTAGCCCTGGGTGGGAGGGAAGCACTGTGTGTGTGTGTGTGTGTGTGTGTGTGTGTGTGTGTGTGTGTGTTTGTGTTACGTCCCTTTGCTGCTGCTAGCAAAACACCCTGTAGTAATTAATTTTTAGAAGGGCAATAAGCCTCTCTCAGCTCCACACCCCCAATTAAACACCTGATTCACAGGCCTTCCTGAATCTACTCATCCCAAGAATAAGTTCCTGACCTAGTTTCCCCCACACCACCTTTTACAATTTAGAGCCCAAGTTTCAAGGTAACCCAATCACTGCCTACCAAGTTTCAAAGTACCCCAACCACTGCTTACAGACCTTTTCTCCCCACTCTTGGGTGGTTGAAGGCACTAAGCAATGCCTCATGCCTCACAACACACCTGAAGTGTGCTATTATCCCACCACAGTGCACACCCCGTCTTGTTTTATTGCTTAAATGTATCCTGCTCGGTCTGTTCTTTTCAGCACAAAGATATGTCGCAATATCAATTTTTTTAATATCACAATATTTGCGTAAAAGTATCACGATATACTGATTATCACTATTATCTGCAGCATTTCTAATTTTAGGAAAAAATTGTAAACATTTGATCGGAGGAAGATGGGAACTCAGGAATCATGGCTGCACCCAAAGAGGGATACGCTGCCAGTGCAGCCAGTTAAGCTGGTTTACTGTAATATATCATGGTATATTGTGCTGTACAATAATCTCAATATTGGTTTTTACAACTATAAATTACTGTCTGTAGGAATTATCATGATATATTGTTGTATTGTGCTATTGTGATGTCCCTGTGGTTTACTACCTAGCCTTTAACATGGTTTGCTGGATTAAAGTACGGTTCTGCCTTTAATACCTTTTAGTCATACTGGCAAAAACACAATTATCAATTGTATAAGCTACAGTATTTATTTATTATTTATTTGAAAATTGGTGATTGGGAAAGGCGCACTGAGCCGGGGCTCATTTCCAGGTGTGACCCGGGGAAGGAAGCAAAGGATAAGAACAGAACATAGTTTCGATAAATACACTGTAACAAGAAGAGTGCAAAAGTCAAAACACACAACTATGGAAAGCGCAAAATCGATTAAACAAAAAAAGATGGCAGGTGGTCATTATACCAGGTGTAAGCGGACTGTTAAGGGGAAAGAAAACCAAGGGGGAAGGGGAAGGAGAGGCAGAGAAATGAAGGGAAGATGGATGTTGGTTCCAAAGTGAGCGGAGACGATAGGCAAAGGCTGATTGGCCAGCTGAGGTACAGGGACATAGCAAAGCAAAGCTGTGATGGTTACTGGAGCGGATGGAGCAAGAGGCAGAAGGAACAATGGAGAGGAGTGAAGAGAGGTAGAAATGAAGGAACCTAAACAAATATTTAGATATAAAGGTGACAGTGCATCTGCCAATGGGATGGAAGGGAAATGATGGCGAGAGATGGGTAAAGTGAGCAGTGATGGGTTTGAGAGGGTGAACTGGTTGCAAAACAACAGCAGGAGTTGCAGAGGGAATCTAATCTGGCCAGGGAGGTGGAGGGGTCAGACCCATAGACCATGTCTACATAGTCAAAGACAGGGAGCACTATTTTGATGACAGGCTCACAGCGAATCTTTTGGGAAAGACAATCTTTATTTCTACACAAAGCACCAAATTTAGGACAGAGCTTGGCATGGATGGTGTATGTCTCTGTGGACAGAGAAGTCAAGCTTACTGGGACTTCTGGTGGTGCCATAGAGCAGTGAACATCATCGATCAGAGCTCTCTCTCCCTAGCCTTTCTATAAAAAACAGGAAAATACCCAATTTTGAAAATTAAAAAAAGTCAATATGATCTGTCAAATAATTGCCATTTACTGCCAGGCTATATAAAGAGTCATCTCAGCTTACAAAATCGCTTTTGGGTATTTCAAAATCAAAAAGATTCGGGAGACGAGGACCAAACCAAAGAGGGGAACGACCCAAAAATGACAACTATAGAGGACGCCAAACGAACACGCCAGGGTAAAAACCAAACTAACAAGACCCCTTCTGAATCCATACTGGCAGCTATTCAAGAATTCCGAACGGAGGTAAAGCAAACTTTAACAGACCTCCGCTCGGACCTCCAAACACTACAAGGCCATCTAGATGAAGCGGACCACCAAATTTCCCAAAATACAGAATTGCTCAGTATTCATCAAAAAATCCTGCTGGCTTTAGCAAAGACACAATTCCAGATTGCTTAACACCAAGAAGATGCTGAGAATCGATCGAGGAGAAAAAAATTATGTTTTTATGGTATCCCCGAGGAGGAAGAGGGCTCTGACATTCAGGCCTTCCTCGACCATTTCCTCCGATCCACCTTAGATCTGCCACCACGAGTTTCCCATAGACATTGAGAGGGCACATCGGGCATTGGGCCCCAAGCCCTCTCCAGGATCCTGCTCATGGTCAATCATTGCTCGTTTTTTGAATTTCGCAATAAAAGAGCAAATACTCCAAAAAGCTTGGGATCAAAGAGTAATCATGTATGAGAATCGGAGAGTGTATGTGGACAACGATTACACGCCACTAACCCAGAGATTACGGTGTGACTACACACCCCTCTTTCCATGCCTCAGACTGAATAAAATAACATTTAAAACATCCTATCCTGCAAACTGGTGGTGCATTTTTCAACTGGGACCAAGACATACCTCTCAGCGCACGAAGCAATGGCTGATCTGAAGTCTAGGGGATTGTTTCAGGATCAAGAAACACAGGCTGCAACCAGACTGCGTAGATCTGTTGTACAACCCTTTAAAGAGACAACAGCACAGATGGAGGGACAATCCTTAGCGGCAATGGTGAAGGCCATCCAACAATATCGGAAAGTACCAGCCACAGAATGAAAAGTAACAAGATGAAGAACTGTCACCCACCCAACAAATTTTACAAGAATCTCATACAGGTGGGAGAATTTTGGACAGGGGGGATTCCAGACTAATGGTAGTGGCCAATGGGGACTCAGAGCTAAGGGGGGCTTCATGCCCGTTAACCATTATAGGATCCCTGGAGACCGGGCTATATAATACCAAATATAAGGGAGCAGAAGGGATGCAATTATTTAGCCCTTAAATCAGAGGCTTTTCATCATAATAATAATCCCTTTGTTTAAGTACTGGAGGTATCCTAATGGCGGGCTCCATCCAGGCCGGGATCCTCTTTAATATGGCTCATAGTCTCCCTGCTGCCTCTCCCAGGTTGATTCGTGGTTGAGGCACAGTTAGCCCTCCCTCCTACCTCTCGCCCTCCTTTTGCCCCTGGTAACCCCCCCCACCTTGGAGAACATTGAGATCAGTTGTAAGGGTGAAAGGAGTACATTTTAAGGATTGGAACTAACTCCAATAGTCATTTGAGTGAAAGCGGTTTTCCCGAAGACCAGCCATACACATCCCTTAAGGTGAAATTAACAGAGGGTTCTACTACTAACTCAGAGCTGGAGCTTAGATACTAGGCCATCCCAGTCAGCTTAAATGGATTTTTTTATCGAACTAGAAGTAGACAATGATTTCATTGGTTGACTGGAGGACAGCACGAAAGACACCGTTCCCCCTTTTATTCCCTTCCCTTCCCCCCGAAGACTATGATTTGAACCATTATTAGGGATGGAAGTGGAATACAGTCCTACAGCCCTATTGCCTCATGTCTAGAATCTGGGAAACAGGAACAGCAGCAGAAAAAACAATCAGGGCTTGGGATAATATTGTATTTTCACTGCGCTCCAGGTTGGGGGGGGGGGCTAGTCAGAGCTCCATGGGTGTTCATGTCGCGGGGTTCTTTCTTTCGATGTTTGGGGTCTTGTGGCAGCGGCCGTTCGGGGATGCTGGCGATGGGCACTCCATTTACGTTTCTGCATCGCTCCGAACGCCTTCATCAGAGGGTCGGGTGCAGTGCGGAGACGTAAGCGTATGGCTACTCAAACGTTTGGTTGGTTGAAAGTCCATGGGTATTTTTAAATTAAAAGTTTTGAATATTACACTGCTATGGGCCTCAGAGCCTGAGTGGGGTGCCTGTTGCCGGCATTCTTGGGTGGCTGCTACTGCTGCTGCTGTGGGATTTTGGGCATCGGGGGGAGGAGCTGTGTGATTTGGGTGCCTGTGGGGTGCTGGCTGGTTCCTTCTGTTTGGAATATGGTGTCATTCCCAGTCCCAGTAAGGTACATCCTGTTTTGATTCCTGGATATATTTCAAAAATAAAGACTGAGCAGTGCTTTGTGTGAAAAGATAATATAAAATTATGTTTACGTTTATTAGAAGGGCTGGTTAAATTTCAGTGGAATTCGGACTCCCTCTTCCTCCCTTACTTCTCCCACTCCCTCTCATTTCTTTGCTACCCCTCTCTCCTCCTTCCCCCCTCCCTCTCCGCTCCTCCTAACCATACACCAGAATAATAATGGAACCCGAATCTTTAATAAATCGGTGGGGGAGAAGCTCAGACCAAGTCCTCCTATGGATGCCCCTATACTTACTTCTTCTCTTAACATGGGTGATATTTCCTCTTTTTTTTTTTTACTCCTCCGGCACCTGGCCAGTCACTCTTTTGGACCCCCTCATGAACTTGCCCCACCGCAGCTTCTCCTGACCCCTACCGACCCACATTGCAGCCAGCCCCAGGTGACCCTGGTGTATCCCTTCACCTGGCGGGTCTCTTACCTCCATAGGAGAATGGCCTGGTGGCCAAACAACGATCCTGGGGTGCTGCTGTGCTGGCATATCGAGGTCCGGGAGCCCAGTGGTGAGGGTTCTGGAGAGTCGTCATCCGATCTGTCCGGTGCCATTTTTCCGCTTTATTCCCAGAGAGTGATGTGCCACTGATGTCAAAGCGTACGCCGACATCCATCACTCCCTTGTCTATTGGGGCCGACGCCCTGCTGTGCTCCCAGCCTCCGCCAGGAGCCAGCAGGCGCCGAGTCGTGAATCCACCCTCCCCCTGAGAAGGAGAGCTATCGTCAGACGCTAATTTCCTTCTCCCCGGCCGGCCCTCCAGCAAATCGAGTCCATTCCCGAACCCGGGTTGCTGGCGTCGCCGATGGAAATCAAACCGCTGTGCCGGCGGGCCGGCTATTTCCCCATTTGAAAAATCTTCCATCCTTTCTAAGGGCACATACAGCTCAATCTGTAGCTCTAGCCCTTCATTTCAGGAGACCTCTTAGAGGGGTCCTCCTCCCTGAAACCCACCAGAGACGGTTGACTTGTCCCGCCTCTGTAATGAAGGTCACATTGTATAAAGTTAGTCATGTTATAAAACTGTTAATACAGCCGATATTGGGCTGTTCTAAGGTTAGTGTTGAATCTTTTTTTAATTCCTCTATGTTAAGAGGAACAGGTAGGGAAGAGTTGACTTCCCCTGGTTTTACAGTTTCTAATTTTAATCAGAAGTTAATTATATTAACTCTTCCACTTGGGTTAAACTAAAATTTTACAAACCAAAAAATGAGACACACACACCAAGTTTCTCAAAACCTTTTATTTCAACAGGATCCTCTGTCATCCATCTCACCTGAACTGAAGGATGATGGCTAATCCGACCAAAATATTTTCAATGAATGTAAATGGGCTTCACAACCCCATTAAGAGATCACTCCTCATTCAGTATTTTAATAAGCAGGTGGTGGACCTCCTGTTCCTCCAGGAGACCCACTTATCAGATTCAGAACACCAGAAATTACAGTGGGGTCATCGATATAAAGTTTATGCCTCCTCCCATGCAAGTGGCCATAGCCGTGACACAGCCATCCTGGTCCCTATATGTACACCCCTGGAGGTGAAAAAGTCATCACTGATGCTCAAGGATGGTATGTAATCCTTATCGGGATGCTTTATTCCCAGATGGTCACCTTAGTAAAAACTTACCTTCCCCCTCAATCTTCATGGGGAGTGATCCAATCCTTCCTTCCAAAGGTTTTGTCGGTTCATCAAGGTATTCTAGTTATGGGAGGGGATTTTAATTTATTGCTATCCCCACACCGAGACACCTCATCTCCTCAGACCTATTGATCCTCTACTGGCATAGAGGATATTTGGAGGAGACTTTTCCCCTCAGATCCAGGATATTCTTACTACTCAGCCTGCTTCCAAACCTGTTCCCGGTTAGATTATTTTTTTGTATCATGCAAGCAGTTTTCCTTAGTCCAGGATTTAACAATAGGCCCTCGAATATTATCGGACCACCACCCTTTACTATTAAAAATTAACTTAGGTAAACCTCGTAAAATGAAACTATGGCATCTTAAACCTACCATATTGAAGGATTCAGAATATCAGCAGTATATAAAGGCAAGAATTCCACAATTGCTTACTGAAAACTCCAAAGGTGATCAATTGGACCCTATCATACAGGATGCCTTAAAGGCTACCATATGAGGTGAAACAATAGCTTTTTTATCTAAAAAGAGGAAGAGGGTGGAGGCTGTATACAAACATTATGCTGAACAGCTACAAACATGCCAACTATTATATAGAGAGGAAACAAAGTGATCCAATATAAAATGAGGGAACTTAAAAAAGAAATACAAAATATCATGGATTCAAAATTTTTTATAAACTATGATTTACTTAAAACAGGCAAGCTATGAGGGAGGAACTAGGGCTACACGGTTACTGGCAAGGAGATTAAGAAACAGAAGGCATACTGCAACAATTTTAAAAACTAGGCACCCTGTAACGAATCAAATTTCCCATTCCGACAAACATATCAGAGCAACGTTCAAGACCTTTTATCAAAAGCTGTATGCTTCTTCCCCCCTGGCTTCCTCGCCAAGGGTAAGAACAGAATTCCTATCCAACTTACCCTTCCCAAAATTAATGGAATCACAACAAACCTCTTTAATGTCCCCTTTACGCCCGGATGAACTTCTTTCTCGAATCAAAGCTTTAAAACTTAATAAATGTCCAGGCCCGGATGGCTTTATAGCATAATGGTACAAAAAATTTGTGGGGCTTCTTCTTCCTTCACTTCTATCTGTATTTAGGGCAGTGGTAGGTGGTGAATCCCCATGGCAATATGCAGCGATCACTCCCCTACTTAAACCAAATAAAGATGCTATGGACCCAGCCTCATATCACCCGATCTCAATCCTTAATGTTGATTATAAAATTTATATGGGTATTTGGGCTTCAAGGATAGAAACTCTCCTCCCCACAATTATTCATCCCGTTCGGGCTGGATTTATAAAACAATGAAGTACAACTGAGAACATTCATCGAACTATGCTACTAATGGAATATATTCACACCAGACAGATTCCCACAGCTTTTTTAAGTCTTGATGCCGAAAAGGCTTATGACTGAGTTTCCTGGGATTTTCTCTGGGTCACCCTTAAATGCTTTTCCTTCCCTGACTTCTTCCTATCTTGGCTTAATACAATATACTCACAACCCAAAGCATATATTCATCTAAATGGAGTGATAATACCCCCTATACTTTTACAACAGGGTACAAGACAGGGCTGTCCACTTTCTCCCTACCTATTTGCTCTTTACATGGAACCCTTAGCCATAGCCATTAGACAAGATCCTCGGATAGAAGGAATCCCCTTAGGTCAAGAGACTTACACAATTTCCTTATTCTCAGATGACATCCTACTCTCAGTCCTTTCCCCCAAATTATCAATACCTAGAGTGTGGGAATTATTGAATAAATATAAATGAATAGCTAACTTTAAACTAAATTTAACAAAAACAGAGGCAATGATGTTATATTTTATTTCAACATTAGCCTTAAAAGATCCTTACCCCTGAAATGGAGATCCAACAAGTTTAAATACTTAGGTATCCATATACCCTCCAGAGTGGAACATCCGGAACAAGTAAATTATGAACCAATCTCTCTTCAAATTCAAAAGACTTAAAAAGGTGGGGCAATCTAAAATTAACCTTTTTTCAAAGAATATAAACCATTCGAATTAATATTTTGCCTTGTTTATTATACTTATTCCAGAATGTCCCGACCTTCCTGGCTGCTTTTTACTTTAAATCTTGGAATAAATTAATTTCAACTTTTATCTGGGAGAATCAAAGGCAAGAATACGTCAATCTCTCTTATGTTTGTCTCAGGATCGGGGGCGGAGACAATCTCCCTGATTTAAAAAAATACGCAACTGCAGCTTTCCTAAAAAATCTTTGCCTCTGGCTTATGCCTGGTGCCTTTTCCAGATGGAAGGAAACAGAATTTTCAATAAATGACCTTTATGATATAGAAAAAATTGCTTTCTCCTCTCCTGCCCACTCCCCACCCTTGACCGATTTTTCAAAATTCACGACCCAGATCTTACAAATGTAGAGGAATCTTAAGAGGAAGAAAACCTTTAAACAATGTTTCTTCTTTTTTTACTTTGATCTCCAGAGATGAAGGATTCTATCCACCCCATCTAGATACCACATTCAAGGCTTGGCGCAGGTTAAGCTTTAGTTATTACTATCAATTAATCAATACTTCAGGAATCTTACCTTTTTTAGATTTACAATGTAAATACTCTCTTTTGGAGGGAGACCAATATCGTCATGTTCAAGTGAGGAATTTTATTCCAAGACAGAGGGACTTCCCCACTTGTGCCCCTAGCCCTTTACCAGTCCTGTGGTCTTTGCTCAGAGACACTCTAATAGGCAATCCCTGGGGAAATCTTATAGGTCATTTATATAGAATGTTAAGAGATAATTTGGGAGACTCATCTGTCTCGATACTAGAAGCCTGGAATAAGGATTTACAACTTGAGGTCCCCCTCCCAGTCTGGCAAGAAACAACTCCAAAAGCACTTAAGATTACATCATCAGGTATATGGAGGGAATTTGCCTGGAAGTTTCGGTCCTGTTATATCCTTTCCCCGGCAGTACTAGTAAAATATCTGCCAGCCTCATACGGAAGATGCTGGAGGAATTGTCATTGTCTACTAGCTGACCTGGGCCATATTTTTTGGTATTGTCCAGCCCTAATGCCCTTTTGGATAACACTTCAAATAGAGTTAGAGAGGTGTCTCAGTGAAACGATTGAGTTGACAGCTGAAACTGTAATATTATCTATCCCCACCCCCTGCAGACCAAACTGGACTAAAACCTTGCTCCCTCTTTTCCTTTTGGCTACAAAAAAAACATTACCCGTAAATGGATGTGTCCTTTTATTCCCACAGTTTCAGACTGGCATATTTTAGTAAAAGACATCTATAGATTAGAATACATGACAGCCAAACTCCACAATAAACAGGAGACCTTACTTAGGAAATGGCAGGGCTGGATATTATATTACTCCCGAAAGGACCTATCCTTTGTCCCTTAGTTCCCATGGGGGATGTTGACCACAGTTGATATAGAGATGGGGTGAGGTCTTCCCCCTCTATTTCAGGGGCCTTTCTCCCCCCTCTGTTTTGGGTGGGCAGGGGAGGATCTTTTTCTTCCCGTCGGACCATATTTTTCAATAAAAATAAGTTGAAGGAGGTTCCACAGCCTGCTTACAATCAGGGCAGATAGACAGGAGTCTTTTGAGGCTTCATGAATAAAAAGGATGTGTGTATTAATTGAAATTCATTACCACAGTGCTGTACATTTGTGACAGATAACATTTCTTTGTATGACTTACATGTAACAAACTGGAAATGTTCAATGATAGAAGCTCAATTGTACTAGCCAGATGTACAAATGCTGTCTCAACTAATAAAAAAGAAATAAAAAAAGAAGTCAAACTTACTGTTAAGTCACACACCAAGGTACTTGAAGGAAGGAACCACTTCAAGTAGGGAGCCATCCAAAGTGGAAAAAGTGGGTACTGAGGTGAGTTTTTGGCTGGTGCCAGAGGTCATTGATGCTGTTTTTTTAGCATTGACCTGAGGCTGGTTAGACTGGAACCATTGTAATACATTATGAAAATCTAGCTATAACAGACCTTCAATGTCAGTGGCGGAGGGGCCAGAAGTGTAGATAACTATGTCATCTGCATACATGTGAATATACGAGTTGGCACAGGCTGAAGAGAGGTCATCAAGGAAAATGGAGAAGAGTATGGGGCCAGGATATAGCCCTGTGGGACCCCTGCCTGGATGGGAAGAGGAGGTGACAGGGCACTACCTACCTGTATAGACTGTAGTTGACCTGTGAGATAAGAATGGAACCAGTCTAGGGCAGGAGCTGAGAGGCCAGCAATACTAAGCTTATTCAAAAGGATTTATTTATTTATTTGCAAAATGTTTCACCAGTAAAGACAACATGAGCTGTGAAACAGCTAGTTTCCAGAAGCGTCCTGGGGCGTGGGAGGTTACAGGAGTTGGGAGAGCAAGCAAACACAGTACAGAAAAGAATACAATACAGGAACGAATACTGTTACATAACAGTGTAGTAGACTTAACAGAGCAGTATAACCCAAACCATCGGTCGAGGTAAACAAAGACATAAGCTAATATAACATTCATAGTAGCACCTATGAGCCATTGATCAGGAGGCTAGAGGATGGATAACACATTTGAAGTGCTAGACGTAGTAGGCAGTGCACAGGATTAGTAAGTGCTGATGTATACCCAAAGGAAGGCAGTTCTATGACAAGTGGGGAAGTAGAGGGCGAGGGATAGAGACTGGGGGGTATGGAAGGCAGGAAAGAGAAGCAAGACAGCCATGCATCTTTACCCCTTCAGGATGCTGAGAACCCTGCAAGGGGGACAGGACTAGGCAGATTAGGAGGAGAGAAAGAAGGACGGGGAGATAGATTGGGGTGAGTGGATTAGAGGGGCGGTGACAAGAGGGAGGATAGGTTCGATTTGGGGGCTAGGAGCTCAGTCAGGGACAGTAGATAGGAGTGAGCCAAGGGTAGGGAGGGTTGATGGGGGTGAAACAAGTACAGTTAGGGGAAAAAAATGGTGTATGGTTAGAGGGTACTGCGCAAGAGTGGGAAGGGTTTATTTATTTTTTTTTAATTTTTTGTTACCAATTATTTTACCAGGTGAGACACACTAAGCTAAAAGCTTGTTTGCAGGTGCAACCTGGGAGCATGAGGAAGTTAAGTGACTTGCTCAGGGTCACACAGTATGCAAGTGGGGGCTGTGGGATTCAAACCCAGGTCTCCAGATTTGCAGCTTAGAGCCTTAAACCACTGCGCCATACTGCCTCCTAAGAAGGGAGCTAGAAGCAAATACAGTTAGGGGAATAGAAGTTGCATAGGGTTATGGAGAGGGAAGATGGGCTTCAGATAGGGAAATAGAGAGGGGGATGAAGGGGGAGAGAGAAGAGGGACAGCCAAGATCTATACCCCTTCAAGATGCTGAGAACCCTACAAGGGGGACAGGACCAGCCAGATAAGGAGCAGTGAGAAGGTGGGTGGGGAGGAGGATTAGTGGGGGGAGGATGACGGGGGGGATGCTGAGACAGCCAAGATCTATACCCAAGGACCCTGGTTTTCCATTTTTACCGGTAACACCGGTAAAAATCATGGAATCCTGCTTAGTTTGCGGATTTTGAACTCTTATATTGGAGCCTCACAGAAATTGCATTTCACTGCACAGAATCCCTAAGATTTTAGCATCTTTTTAATTTTTTTTATTTTCTCTTTCTATGCCCTCTTCTCACAACATCAGTCTCCACTTTTCAGAGATCCCCAGGCTGGGTATCCCCTTGCTTCACCCCAGATGATGCTTGGGAGTTCCTGTGGGCCTGCCCCATCCTGCCTGGGTTCCACCCCTCAGGTGGGAAAGGAGAGGACCCTAGATCACCCTCCACAGTCCCTTAATTGGTGTCGGGCAGCCCAGTGGGTCCCTCATGGAGCCTGGTTATCAAGTCTGGGGCAGCTGGGTCCCTTCTACCAGCGGTCAATGTGGGGTGATTGTTACTGGTTTCTGGTCTCTGTCCCTGAGGGCACTGGCACTTGAAGGGATCCAAGGAGGTAAGGCACATAGAGACATGCCACTGTTCCATATCCTGGCAAGTGTCCTCTCCTCCTGATCACTCTGTAGCCCCATTGCACCACCAACCGTGGTCACCCAGTTGGCAGTAAAGCAGCAGGACCTGCAGCCCACCCTTCCTGGAGGAGGCAAGCAGCCCCCTAGGTGCTCAATTCTACTCCCCTGACCAAACCTCTAGCAACCCAAGTTCGCTTCTGACCCTGGGGCACTGGCATTGCAAGCAGTAGTGCTACTGCAGGCTATTTACAGTGCTCTGTAGACTGTTAACTATTCACCCACTTTGGTGTAAGAAAAAAATAAGCAGATGGAGTGGCAAATAATTTAGTTTTAGTAAAATGTTATAAAGTGTTTAATGTTCATAATTTGCACTGTAGGTACTGTGCTCTATTATTGAAATCATATATTAAAACATTATATATGAGTGTTGTCATGGCTGGCAGTACAGCCTAGTGGTTAGAGTAACAAACAGTGATTAACCTGGGTACATCCAGCAGACTTGGGTTTGATTCCCACAACGTCCACTTGAATACCGTGTGACTTCTAACAAGTCACTTAACCTCTCCAGTGCACCCGGGTCACCCCTGAAAACAGGCAATTCTGCCTAGTTGGCCATACCTGGTTTACAAAGAATATATTTAAAAAAAAAAAATACCAATATAGGTTTACTACATCATACAGTAGTCAAGGTACCATGTAATTTACCCCAGTTTTACTCTGGCTACAATGATTTTGTATATTTTTTTTATTTATTTGTTCTAGGATTTGAGCCAAGGCTCTTTTACAAAGGTTCCACGTCACTGGTACAATTGAGACAATCATAAGCAAAGATAACAGTTTATAAAATAAAAAACAAACAAAAAAAAAACACATAGTCTTGTAGATGAAAAAAGAACAATAAGGTGAAACTTTGGGGAGGGGAAAGGGAAAGGAGGAGGGTGAAATCAGGGAGACTAAGTGGATGGGAGAAAAGGGGAGGTAGGTTGGGGGGGACAGAGAGAGGAGAGGTGGAAGGCGGATAAGAATAGAGGTAGTGCAGCCGGGTGGCATTTGTCATGGGCCAGCAGGGGAGGTGAAGATGGGGGTGCTGGCAAAGTGCAGGAGTAGATGTGGATCCGAAAAGGGCATCTTCAGCTATGGAACCAAAAGACATGTTTAGCCACAACAGACACAGAGGTTGGAGGCAGTGAGTGTTAGGCGGAGACGAGTCTTAAAAGTGCTGAGCGATAGTGAGGACGAGATGTCGCTGGGAAGACCGTTGTACCAACTAGTGGCCTGGTAAACAAAAGATCTTTGGCCTTGTGTTGTGCGGCAATGCGGGACTTGCAGAAGCTGAGGTTTTGATCCCCTGGTATGTCGGGTGTGGATTCTCGGTTGTATGAGGGCACAGACTCCAGGGGGGGCAAGGCCCAGCAAGATTTTCTTAGTAGTAATACAAGTTTGGTGTTTTATCTGATTGGCAAGATTCAACCATCCAGTTTGAGAATAGAGATCACAGGTGTGAGTTAGGCGTTGGGAGCCAGTGACAAGTCAACAGGCCTTGTTGAGGGCGGTGGATACATATTTGAGTGTGGTGGTTGTAGCAGAGCCGTAAATGATAATGCCATAATCAATGATGGATATGATGGAGCTCTGGACAGCAACAGCGAGGGCTTCAGGTGTCAGGTGTTTCCTATGACGGAATATCAGGCCTAGCCGGGAGTTAGCGGCTTTGGCGACATGGTCGATGTGGGCAGTGTAGGAGAGGTGAGGGTCAAGGGTGATCCAGAGGTATTTAAAGTTTTTGACCTGTTCCAGTGTGGCACCTTGTCTGGTGATAACGAAGAGTTGGAAGTGCTTATATTTATTATGGGAGCTGCTGAAGATCATGGCCTTTGTTTTTTTTTTTTTGATTAAGGATCAGTCTGTGCTTTGTGAGCCAATTCTCAACCGAGGAGAAGCCGAGTTGGAGATTTTCTTGCAATTTCTTCGGATCCTGGTGTGTGGCAAGGATTACTGCATCATCGGCATACAGGGTAATATGTTCAATGCAGGAGTCCGGTAGAGTGTTAAGGAACAGGCTGAAGAGTAGGGGGGCCCAGTATTGAACCCTGGGGGACTCCAGAGAGGACAGGTTTGGAATCAGAGTGTACATCTCCAAATTTTACACGCTGGAAACGGTTTTTAAGATGGCTTTTGAACCAAGAGATTGAATCATTGGAGAGACCAGCATTTTTTAGTTGGCTCAGCAGGAGGGAGTGGTGGACAGTATCGAAGGCTTTGGTCAGGTCGATGAAAATAGCACCAGTTAGTTGTCCATTGTCGAGGGAGCTGTGAATGGAGCTGGTGAATTCGAGTAAGGCAGAGAGGATGTACTATGACCTTTCTAAAGCCATGTTGCTGTTTACAGAGAATATTATAATTGTCCAGATGTTCGGTAAGTTGGTCCGCTACTATTGTTCCAGTGCCTTTGATAGGGGAGGCAGAATGGAGATAGGGCGGAAGTTCGTATGGTCAGCCTTATCACCACTTTTGTGAATCGGGGTAACAGTGGCCATTTTCGATTTGTCTGGGAATTGGCTAGAGGAAAGAGAGAGATTAAAGATCTTGGTGAGGGGCCCAAGTACCTCGTCAAGCGTTAGGGCCAGTAGATTGAGGTCATGTGTGTCATTGCTTGTTCTAGATTTGCTGATGGCTTTGGCAATGTAGTTTTGGACTTGATGTTTCTTTAGTGCTTTAAAGTAGAAAGGTGGGTGACAGACGTGGGTGAAGGAGTTGGGGGAGATGGGAGTCGACACATCTTGGAAGAAGTCGGAGGGGAAAACACTGCTAAGGTTAGTGAAAGCGATGTTAAAAGTGTTAGCAATAGTTTTA
The DNA here is from genome assembly GCA_016271365.2 of Neoceratodus forsteri. Lineage (NCBI taxonomy): Eukaryota > Metazoa > Chordata > Ceratodontiformes > Ceratodontidae > Neoceratodus > Neoceratodus forsteri. Next base: position 433,995,781 of record CM057459.1, on the reverse strand, counting down.
GAGTTGAGTGTAGTGTGCCCATTTATGTTGAGTATGTTCGGCGAAGATTTTGACTGCTTCCCAGTGACATCTTTAATGTTTTTCCAGAAATCCCTCCCATTTCCCCAGGAGTTAGTGAGGGCATTTTTATCGTAGTCAGATTTCTGTTGCGGAATGGATTTGGTGCAGTCGTTCCGTGCCCGTTTATAATTCTGGATGTTGAGTTGCTTACCGGAGTTTCTAGCCAGTTCCCAGAGATGGTCCCTGGATTTAAGTTTTTTAGGAGACCTCCTGACAGCCAAGGGTTACTGTGTGATTTAACTTTATGCTTTTTGAGGGGGCAAATTTATTACAGGCTTCATTGAAAATGTGAATAATTGCTCCAGTGCAGTATTAGTATCTGTTGCCTTGAAGATGGGGGACCAGTCCTGCAGACTGAGGTGCGATTTGAGGTGGGGTAGCTGACCACAGGGTAGGACTCTGCTGGTGATGATTTTTGGAGGGGGCTTATAGAATTTGTTTGACCAGGTACAGCTGATGGGAGAGTGGTCACTGAGTGAGTCAGGGAGGACTGAGGTTTTCGTGATCGGAGAGGGTGGTTGGTTAGGATCCAGTTGAGTAGGGTGCAGGTCCCAGTTCTGTAGTTCTTTCTGGTTGCATAGTCAACCATTTGAGTCAGGTTAGCTGACATAATGGAGTCCTTAAATGACCCACCTTCAGCTGAGAGCCAATTAATGTTAAAGTCACCAAGAAGGATGATTTCGGAGTCCGATTGGTGGGATTTGACAAAGTCAAGGACAGCGGTTAGACCAGGTCCCTGTTCCTTAGGAGGTATGTAAACAGTGACAACTGTGAGGGCCTTATTGTGGACACTTAATAGGAGTCTGATGGGAAGAATCTGAGCAGGTGTTGCTGGAAGACTGGAACCAATGGAGTGTCCTCGGAAAGTGTCTGTCACATATAAGGCACACCCTCCACCTCTTTTGGACTTACGATCAACCCAGAAGACATTGTAGCCAGGAAGGGTGATTGCCTGGTCAGGAATCTTTGGGGTGAGCCAAGTTTCAACTACTGACAGAATATCCAGGTTGTTTTGGGTGGTAAGGCTTGCAGTGCATCAAGCTTAGGAAGTAAACTGCAGATGTTCAGGCACATGATTGAGAGGTGCCTGCTGGTTTGTTTGGTTGGAGGTGTTTGGTCCGGGTTAGGTGGAACAGTCCTGATAGCAGCAGGAGGAGGACTAAGTTCAGGTGCATAGGCGGAGTTCATTCAGAGAGAGAGATTGCGTTTCTTTTTTGAACAGTAGTATGCCAGGTGGTAATGTAGAAAATGCAACATTGGAATAGTTGTATACAATGTGACTAGATGTGCCCAAGGCTCTCACATGAGCAGGGACAGATCAATTTCGGTGGTGTGCCTCCAGAGGGAGGATTTGCCTCATTGCCAAATGATGTAAAATAATCAAATCCACAGGAAAATGACCAGTAAACTGTTTGATCTACGGTAACAAGACAAAGGATGTGTTAAATTCCTGGAACACTGGCCTGGGGCATATGCAGGAATTTAAAACCCTGTGTCAGTGTCTTCCCTTTGTTTAAATAGTTGTGAATGGTTCTCAAAGACATGCAGTTCCCTTTAGCAACAAGGCAGATGGAAATGTGGACTCAGCTTGCACTCCCCAGGTCAGAGCTTGTAGAATTTCTTAGCTGTACTTACTTTGATTGTGATGGCTTCCAAAAAAGTTGATTTATAATGAGAATCCCAATATCTGCTGGTGATGTTTTCCAGTTTCTTAGTCCAGGAAACTTTCATAGATTACATATCCAAGAATGATCTAGTTCCTCCAAGTCAAAACATATGAAAATCCACAAAACTAAACTATTGACAGAGACAAACACAAACACCCAGCCACACAGCCCAAGTAGGTGGAGTATAGGTAAAGATAAATGTTCAGATACATTTTATGTGTTTTATAAGCTTGTTTTTAAACTTTAGACAGGTTTTTATTGTATTCTTTGCATGTGAGCATCTGCTGTAGGTTGTAGATTGTTAAGCGCAGGATCACTGTTACTAAGTAGCTTATTCAAGTTTGCAATCAGCAAGGCCATCCAAAATCCTCAGTCGTTTGAATAAACTAGTCTGAATGAAAGTATGTTCACAAGGAAGAAACAGCCTTACTGCTTGCAAAGAAACTTCACAGTTAGCACCCCATTTAGGTGAATGGGATAATTTGCACCTTTTCTCTCACCTGCTGTTTCAAGTCTCTGTGACAACAAAAAGTTTTCTGAAAGACTGCTTCAACAAAAAGCAAATGTTAAGTGTTTAAGTGTACTTCAGCTTGGCCAGTGGATTCTGAAAGTACATTCAGTGACACACAGAAGGTAAGACCCCGGGGCTGTACAATGGTGGTGGGCAGAGTGGTGCTCAATTCACATCTGAGCTCTGACATGCAAACTGAGACACCCTTTTCATGGAGAACAAGGGGGAAAAAAAGGCATCCACATGTTTGGAAGATGCATGATTTTCCATTAGAAGGTCCTCCACTAATCACTTGTGGATTTTTTAGGTGAAGACAGTTTATTTCAAAGAAGCAAATTCAGGCAGGTTTTTCTTGCTCCTCCTATCCCCTGGCCATCCACTCATTCAGGCCTACCAAGGCCCCCTACCATCGCTGCTGAGTCCTGACTGCCACCCACTGCCCCTTACTGCTACGCTACCAGGTAACTCAAAGCAGCGCTTCTACTCCTGTGGGGGGCTTCCAGGGGAGGAGAATCACCCCAAAGAGATTCCTGTGTATCACAGGCATGGCAGGGGTCAGAACAGAACATGTGTCTGGGGCTTGGGGCTTTGGGCTTATGGACTCTGGTTAGCCAGTGGGTGCTTTCCCATTTTCTTGGGAGCATGGCAGGCCACATGGTGTCAAGGCACAAGCTGACATCCGTCACGCTTCCTCTGGCAGTGAGGGCTGACATGTTACCATGCTTCTGGCCTCCACCGGGCCAGCAAACACTGATCCATGAACCCCCCTCCCTCCCAGAAGGCAAGAGGTCATTGACACTCAAGCCCCCCTCCCGCCCTGGTCGGCCCTCCAACACCCAAGTCTGTTCCCAAACTCTGGTCAGTGGTGTCAGACAGAAATCCAAATCAGGCAGTTAAATGATAGATAGGAAAAAACAAAGGTGGTCCACCTTAGTGGTGGTGGTTCAGATTCATTCACATCTGAGTTCTAACAAGCGAAGAGACCAAGTAATTTCTAATTTGTGTATGTGGGGTGTGGGTGTTGAAGAAAGGGGATCATGATGCTGTCACTATTGCCATCACCCCTGAGGGATGTGGGCTGCATTGTTGCTACTGCCATCACACTTGAGGGGGCGGTGGCTGTAGTGTTTCTGCAATCACAACTGGTGGACGGGGAATGTAGTACTGTTGCCATCCCACCTGAGGGATGGGGCCCATAGTGCTGATACTGCCATCACACTTGAGGAATGGAGAACATAGTACTGCTGCCATCATACCTAAGGGAGGGGGGCCACAGTGCTGCTGCTTCTTCCATCACACCAGAGGGATGGGGGCTGTAGTGCTGTTTGTCCTGCCATCGGACCTGAGGGACGGGGGCCATAGTGCTGCTTCCAACACATCTTAGGGGTAGGGGCTGTAGTGTTGCTGCTGCCATCACATCTTGTACCTAAAATAACTTTAAATTGGTACAAGGATGGATAGATGTGCAATAGTGGAGGTCAAAATTGCTAAGACGCATGTTAGCAGAGTTAAAAATTGTTAAATAAAGTACACAAAACTAAATACCTGGTAAAACTGGATTTTGTCTTAGAAGACACCAGTGACAATACCATTTTTTACAATGTGCAAAATGGAATTTGCCCCTTTTCAGTCCCTAACCAGTGTCCCTAACTATACCCCTTCAGGAAGCTGAGGGCCCTACAAGGGGACAGGACCAGCCAGGTAGGTAGGCGAGAGGAGGGGGGGTGGGGAGGAGGATTAGAGGGGGGCTGGTGACAGGAGGGAAGGATAGATTCAATTTGGAGGACTAGGAGGTGAATCAGGGATAGTGGATAGAGGGTAGAGCACAAGGGTAGGGAGAGTTGATGGGGGGCAGAGAACAAGTACAGTTAGTGGAAGTAGAAGTTATGTAGGGTAAAGGGAATGTTATAGCATGGGGAGAGTTGAGAAGGGGGGCTAGAAGCAGGTAAAGATTAGGGGAATAGAAGTTGCGTATGGCTAAGGGGGGCTAGAAGCAGGAGAGGGTGAGACACCGAGTCAAAGGCCTTGGCCAGACTGATGAAGATGGCAGCCGTGATGTGACCCTGATCCCTCTGTGAGAGGATATAATCAGTTGCATGCAACAGGGAGGAGACTGTTGAGTGATTTTTCCTGAACCCAGACTGGTATGGGGAGAGGAAATCAGAAGAGGAGAGGAAGTCCAACAGTCTATGGCAGACAAACTTCTCTTGCAACTTGGCTAGAGAGGGGAGGAGGGAAATAGGTCTGTAGTTATTGGGGAAGGAAGGCCCCCCCCCTTTGTGTAGTGAAATAACTTTGGCCAAGTTTCAGGTCTGTGGGACTAGAATGAGGGAGAAGGAAAGGTTGAAAAGGTGAGTCAAAGAAGATGCAATGGCAGGAGCAGAAATATGCAGAAGTCTAGGATCAAGTTAATTGCTGTACTTACTGATCTTCTACGGTATAGTAGTCATCAAGTCACACCGTAGGAATTTCACAGTCAGTGAAGGGTAATCCACACGGAGATTTTCAGCATTACATCTGGGGCTACCCACGCCGTCATGTGGTGACATCACATACTCTATAAAGGCATGAGTGGCCCCGCTCCCTCCTTAGTTCTTTCCTGCTGTTTACTCAGTCTACAAGGGTTTCCACGGAAGCTCTGACACAGTTTTGCGCCTTTATGCCTACAAACTTTTTTATTGTATACCTACTTTGGAATCTCTTTTTCTTAGTGATTCCTTTATTTTGTTAATGTCAAGAACTACTCCTTCTACATCTCTTTTCAATTGATGCCGCTGTGGAAAGAAGATTGCCTCCGCAGATGTGCACTTTTTATGTATCTGCTGTCTTGGGCCTGAGCACAAAGTTTCTGACTGTGAGCTCTGCCAGACATTTAATCAAACAACCATAAAGCAATGCAAAAAGGCTCTTAAAAATGTTCTAATGGTGGGGGACCACCCCGATGGCACAGAGGGCTGAGGCATTTCTGCCTTACCTCACACTATACCAGTGACCAGTGTTCGAGAATGTCCTAGGGTTGTCGGGGAAGTGGCATGGGGAAGGGGGTCGGAGCAGGAGTGAGCTGCCTTGCCATGGCTCTCCTCTCTTGGGGGAGGGGGTCGCCCTCCTGCAGTCCTGCTGTCACCGGGTGGAGGTCGGTGTGATGCAGGTGGTTATGAGCAACCAGTAGGGTGGGGTGTCCTGCAGTGCATGGTGTGCGCGTGCCTCCACATGCGTGGGCTTGTGCCAAGGACACAAAGGCGGCCAAAAACCGAGGAGGAAAAAGATAAATAAATAATTGAAAAAAAATTTCCTATTGGAACATCAGGTAGACATTTCCGGGAAAGGGTCCTCCAGGGTCCCAGCCTCTCAATCGCCGGCAGGGCTGTTGAACTCCCAGGCCTCCAAGGCCTGAGACAAGTCCTCAGGTAAAAGTCATAAAAGAGACCGAGGTCGGGACCGCTTCCCCCTGGCAGCGGTCCTGCTCCCTGACAGCTTCCTCGTTTTCTTCCCATAGGGAAACTTCATTGACAGCTGTGGTGGTGATGCACATATCCACTGTCCAGGCCTCTGCATCTACCAGGCCCATACCAACTGCTCCTCCATCCAATTCCCAGGGCGGCCAGTAGTCTACCTCCGGGTTATCGGCTCTTCCTCCATCGACGATGGCCTTGTCGACAACGGCCATCCCGACATGGCCTATTGTATCTCCAGGACCTAGGGCAACTACATCTTTGGGCTCTCAGGGCCCTGCCATCGAACCTTCTCTCCTGGTTCCATTGACACCCTCCCGCCGTCGACGCAGGATTCAACACTCATCAATCTCAATGAGATCCTTATCAAGTTCACTTCTGTGATTGTGAATAAACTTGGTGCATTCAGGCCTACAGCACCTGCTCCGTCGATGGCCACTTCAGTGTCGACACTCCCCTGTTGACTGAGGGGTGCTCCCCACAGTTTGGCATTGGCACATCGCATGTCAGACCTAGACCTAGAGGGGTTCGACGTCGAAGAAGAGCATCACCCTGACCTCATTCTGGCTGATGATGAGGAGGAGGAAGAAGAAGAGGAAGAGCTTCTCTCCTCAGGCAAGTCCACTGCCTCCTCTGTCAGTGAGGACTTGGTCAACCACACCTCTAGGTCTCCTCCAGAGGACCCCTCCTTCTTTAATTTATTTATTTGGAATATTCAGAGTAACACCTTTGAGCAGAGCTCGCTTACAAAGGTTCCACATCAGTAGGTACAGGAATAATACACATTACAGAGAAACAAACATAATAAAGGGCCATGCATGATCTGACAGTAATTTTCAAGAAAGTACATACAGGAGATAGCATACAGCAAGTTCCTGTGGTCCCAAATAATACTGTTCAGCAAATTACAAGGACAGAGTATGAGCTAGATCCTATTACCTAATAACACACGAGTAGCAGCTGCATTTGCTTTGTCAGAGGTAGGGCAGTTGCAAGGGACAACTTTATTAGCAAGCAAACCAGGTAATGATAGGTAGGACAGCCAGGGCATTATTAGTGGGATTAGCCTATGGTAGCATCGACATACTTGTAGGGAAGTGAGGTGTTTTTAGAGCTGATTTAAATGGACTCAGTTTAGTTGATTCAATTCAATTCATTAATATAACGAAGCAGTTGTTCTCTGCCATGGGCAGGGGTCGAGTTTAACATTGTTTTACTAGCCCAAAACCTAGTGCAAATTGGCCAAGGCTAGTGCAGCCAACTCTCTACTTGCCCATCTTGACTAGTTCAGTTTTTCCACTGCTGTTATTGAAGTTAAAAAAGTCCCTACTTTAGCAGGCTCTACCCCTCATGCTAATCCCTCTCAATGTTCCAGATGGTCTGGTGTGATTAACAGCTAATTAAGAGCTGCAATTATCGGGCAGTGGAAGAGGAGGCTTCCTACAAAAGACATGATCACTCCACTGTTAGGACATTCAGCTAGTGTCCAGGGTGTGATCAAAGGTAGTGTGCTGTTAAGTAACTAGCTTTCAGTTTTCTGAATGTGTTTCTGTCTGAAAATTTGTCCCATATTATTAAGACCAGTGCCCCTCATTTCCTTACATTTTGAGTGTCTGTATTCAACAGTTCAGTGACAAAATCCTAAGTAGTATACAGGGTCTGCCCTGCAGGTAGTGGGTTTTATCCCATTCCCAGCCTCACCATAACTGCTCCCCCTTCCCTCCAAACCTCTCAGCTCTATACTTTCCTTGGGCACCACTGCAGATCAGACTCTGAAATGACCATCCATAGATCAATAGCTGCCATTACTGGCAAATGTAGAGGGTGCCCAGCTCTTCTACATGGACCTTCCAGCTAATACCATCCAGACTTGCAAATTGGTAAACATGAAACTTGGCATTGCCTACTGGACTAGCTATGTGCTCACACCATCTGCCAGGCTCACCATTGCTCGTGGTATGCTCCTACCGTGTCTCACCTATGGCGTCGCAACTTATGCCTCTGCCGGTAAATCGAGTCTCCATAAATGGGATGTTACCTATAATAACATCTGTCGCTATGCATCCTCCTCTCTTCGGGTGAAGCACCATTGCCTCCTCTACTCAGATCTTGGCTGGCTTTCCCCCTTCTGCATCTAAATCTTATGCTTATGGATTGCTCATTGATGATGTTAACAGATCCCAAATTCCCAAGCCACTGGCAGGACTATTCCTAAATCACACATCCAGCTATGGTCTTCACATCTCCAGACACCGAATGTCCAAAGGTGCTAGTGCTTTTGCCTGTTGTGCTCCCCTTTTCAAACAACATGATGTCTTGCTGTATTCTGACTACATGCAGTTAGCCCCAGCACTTGAACTGCTCTGGAGAGTAAAGGGTTAACTCTATGCAAGGGCACAGAACGTTGAGCTCGAGCTTGTTTTTCAAACCTCTGTCTGTGTACTCTGAAGTGTAACCATCAGATTCTTTACTCCGCCTAGCTGTGAAGTCGCTCCGGAGATCCTTCCTGCACCTCGGTTCGGTCCAGTTTGAATCGGTTGGTTTTTTCAAACCATTGCTTCAGTGTTCCGGTATTCTTGCCTCTGTCTCGGTACCAGTAAGTGGTAGTAGTAGGTAGTAGTTATTTAGTGTGTTTTTGGTTAAGAAATTGTTTTGTTTTTCGTTTCTTTGCAGGTCGGTCCGGTTCAGAACTAACACTGATCTTCTTTTATTAGATAGTATACTTGCGTGTGGTTTTTCCGGTGAAAATCGGTTCCTAAAAAATCCGATATTAGGATTTTTTTAACCGACCCGTGACACGGTTGGAACCGTTAAGTTGTAATCCCCTGACTTAACTGCTGTGTAAGGTAATTTTTGGTTTAAGGCATGTCTGAGAAACCCAAGAAGAAAACCAGACCCACTGGGTTTCAGCACTGTACAGAGTTTAAGGAGGCCTTTGCTAAGGCTGACCCTCACCTCGTGTGTGTGTGTGTGTGTGTGTGTGTGTGTGTTGTTCTGGGGTTTGACCACCTCAAGGAAGGCTGCCAAATATGGAAGAACTTTCCCAAAGCCACTCTGGATAAACGTTTGAGTAGACTGAGGGAGAGAGAGGCCAAAAAGTCCACTAACCCGGATGGCCAGCCCAGTTCGGTTGTGGCCGAACCTGAAGAGGTGCCCACTGACCTGGGCGATACCTCTTTGGCCAAACGGAGAGCTGATTCTGCGGAATCAGTTCTGAGTAAGAGGAAGAGAAAATCAGCCGGTTCAGATCCGGCTTCCTATGGTCCGACCGCTGATGAGATAGCGAAAATGATTTGAATAGTTCAATCGCTTTGCCTGGTTCCGACTGAACCGGCATCGGTTCTGAGCCACATCAGTTCTGAGCCAATCGGTTCAGTTGGAAGTTCTTGCTTCGGATGTAGATCCTGAGGCATATTATGAGGGTGACTGGGAGGAGGATGAAGATTATGAAGAACAATGTGAAGGCCTAGATGAGCCAGTAGAGCCTGACAACTCCCCAGACAGGCCTTCTCAGGCTTCTCCTCCCAGGCTTTCTGAGTCCCCTTCCCATTTCTTGTTTTACAAGAAAGTGTCTGAGACTCTTCAGCTTCCTATGGAATAAGCTGAACAGGATCAGGAAGAACCTGACTATCTGGAAATGATGGATGTTCCAGAGTCCAAAAGAGTGTCTATCCCCTCACACAAATCCTTGGGGAAGCAGACACAAAACATGTTACTGTTTCCTACATCCATTCCTCCTGTGTAAAAAAGAATGGACAGGAGGTATGCTTTGTCAGGTCCTGGGATGGAATTCCTTTCTAATCACAGCGGCCATGTTGGGGTAGTACAAGCTGCAGCCTGTGACAAGACTAATATTCCCCTGGCATCTCACCCCCCAGATAAGGATTCCATGAAAGTGGATGCCATGGCAAAAAAACGGTACTTGGCCTCTTCTTTGGGACTCAGGCAACCTACTTATATGGCATATATAGCCAGGTACCAGAAATCTATGTGGGATGTGGTTCTGGAACTGGCTAGGAATGCACTTCCCCAGCTAGCCAAGGAGCTGGGGCAGGTGGCTGGAAATGGTATTGAGGCATCCAAGGTGCAATTCCACGCTGCTGTAGACTCGAATTATGTTCATTCCAGGGTCATGGCACATCTATCTCCATGAGGAGATTTGCTTGGCTTAGGTGTACCAACCTCTCACAGAATACCAAGGGTATGGCCATGGATTTCCCTGTAACTGGTAATTCTCTCTTTGGGGATCAAACAGAGAATTACATGAAAAAAATGGATGAGTACAGTGCTGCAGCCAAAGAGAAGCAGACCACTCCTCAGAGGCAGCAGTTTAGGGGCAGGGGCAGGTCTTTTTACCAAGCTCAGGCCTCCTCCTCCTCCTCTTCTTTTCAGCAGAGGGGGTTCTTTAGGGGAAGAGGTAGACGTGGGGTAACTAGGACCCCATCAGTTACTCAGTCCAAGCTCCCTGCCAAGCAGACACCCGAGGTGTCAGTCAGGGTCGCCTCCCCAATCCCAGTAGGGGGCAGGCTGGCTCACTACTCCCAGGCCTGGGAGTCTATTACTTCAGACAAATGGGTCCTGGAAGTAGCGAGCCAGGGACTTGCTCTCAGTTTCAAAAGGTTCCCAAGAATGAGAGCAAGGTCCTTCAGTCCTCCCTCCCTCTCCCTTGGAGACAAAGGCCTTAGAGGCAGAAGTCTCCTCTCTTCTGCTTCTGCAAGCAGTAGAGAAGGTACCTCTTTGTCACAGGGGAAAAGGACTGTATTCAAGATACTTCCTTACCCCCAAAAAGACAGGGGAGTGGTAACCCATATTGGATTTAAGGTACCTGAACAAACATCTGACAAAACCAAAGTTCAAAATGGTGGCTCTGGGAGTGATTCTTCCCTCTCTGAGACCAGGAGACTGGTTAGCCTCCCTGGATCTCAAGGATGCCTACTTCCACATACCTATCAGACATTCCCACAGAAAGTACCTCAGGTTTGAGTTGCCCTCAGGCCATTATCAATTCAGGGCCATACCCTTTGGCCTAACATCTGCTCCAAGGGTGTTCATCAAGTGTCTTGCAGTAGTGGTGGTATTCCTCAGGAGGCAGGGCGTCCTTCTGTTCCCATACTTGGACGACTGGCTCCTAGTGGGCCAGTCCTCAGACCAAGTCAAGTCAGCTTTAGAGGTCACCCAAAGACTTCTAGAATCCTTGGGCTTCATTCTAAATTTAGAGAAATCTGTTCTAGAGCTAGCCCAGCTTCTCATCTTCATCGGGGTGGTAATAGATACAGTTCAGGCAAGAGCATTTCTCTCTCTCTCAAGGGTGCAGTCATTGGTCACTTTGGCCTCCTCTTTTCATCCTATGGTGTCTCGTCCAGCCAGACACTTTCTGCAGCTGCTGAGCCACATGGCAGCTTCCACAGCAGTGGTTCAGGGAGCAAGATTTCAGATGAGGGATATACAGTTTCATCTCAGATCTTACTGGTCTCAGAAAAAGTACCCTCTCTCCAAACTGGTTCCGGTCTTCAAAAACTTGGTCCAGGCCCTTCAGTGGTGGTTGGAGAAAGACAATCTTTGACAAGGGGTCCCCTTTATCAGTCAGGTCCCTTCTGTAATCCTCACCACAGATGCCTCCCTGTTGGGGTGGAGGGCCCACCTAGATCATCTTACAGCTCAGGGAACTTGGTCACGCCAGGAGTCCCTTCTACACATAAATCTTCTCGAATTAAGAGCTGTCTTCCTAGCACTTCAGACATTCTCAACGGTTGTCCAAGGGAAAGTGGTGAAGATCGGAACAGAAAATACCACAACCATGTGGTACATCAACAAACAGGGAGGCACTCGGTCCTCGGCCTTGTGCACAGAAGCCATTAAAATATGGTCTCTAGCTTATTCCCTTCAGGCTTCCCAGGTAGCTGTGCATCTCCCAGGGAAGGGCAACATTCTAACAGAAGCTCTCAGTAGGATTTCTCAGGGTCACCACAAATGGACCCTGAGCCCTTTCATTTTTCAAGCAATTTTCAGGAGATGGGGCACCCCAGAGATAGATCTCTTCGCAGCCCCGGACAATCATCAACTTCCTCTTTATTGTTGCAGACCACCCCTTCTGGGTCCTGTTCCTCAGGATGCTCTTCTACTAAATTGGACAAGCAGGTTTCAGTATGCATTTCCTCTTTTTCCTCTGATATTCAGGGTCCTGATAAAAATCAGGTCTCAGCCTTGCAAGGTGATTCTAGTGGCTCCAGACTGGGCCAGACAGCCTTGGTATCCTCTGCTGTTTTCACTGTCACTAACACTGCCCTTGTGTCTTCCTAGGCAACACAATCTTCTCACCTTCTCTCAGGGGAGGATTCTATACCCCAACCTTCAGACTCTCAAACTCAAAGCCTGGCTCTTAAAGAGCTAGAATATACAAGCTTGCATCTTTCCCAATCAGTCCTAGATATTTTAAAGGTTAGCAGGAAGCCTGCTATTAGGAAGATTTACAACTCCAAATGGAAAAGATTTGGGTTTTGGTGTTCTAGTAGGCATACTAAGCCAGAGCTGGCTGAAATTGCCACTGTTTTGGACTATTTGGTACATCTTAACAGTTTAGGCCTCTGGCCTACTACTCTTAAAGTACATTTGGCAGCTGTGTCTGCTTTCCTTTCTGCTGGTAAGGGCTCATCCCTAGCTTCTCATCCAGTTTTCAAGAAATTCTTCAAAGTTTTGGTCCATGTCACTCCTCCCTTTAGGGAGCCTACTCCTTCTTGGGATCCGAACATTTGTATTGCACAGCTTATGCAGCCCCCTTTTGAACCTTTATCTTCAGCTGAGCTGAAATACTTGACTTGGAAAACTGTATTCCTGGTGGCATTACCTCAGCAAGGAGGATCAGTGAATTGCAGGCCTTATCAGTGGAACCTGATTTCATTTCCTTTCATAGGGATAAGGTGGTCTTCCGCACCAATAGAAAGTTCCATCCCAAGGTGGTGCCAGACTTTCATCTGAACCAGTCTATGTCTTTGCCTCTCTTCTTCACTGATCATTCTTCCTTTGGAGAGAGGAGGTCACACAGTCTTGATGTGAAAAGGACTCTTAGTTACTATATTGACCATACTAAGGCCTATAGGAAGGACTGCTCTCAGTTGTTTCTCACTTATGGTGAAGTGGGAAAGGGCAAGCCTGCTACCAAGAGGTCTGTTGCTGGGTGGATTGTCTCTTGTATTCAATTCTGTTACTCTAAACTTGGGAAGGAGCCTCCTTCATTCTACCAGAGGTACAGCTGCTTCGGTTGCAGCAGCTAGAGATATACCTTTAGTGGACATATGTAAAGCAGCTACCTGGAAATCCGTTCACATCTTTACCAAGCATTACTCTTTGGACATTCAGTCACAAAGTGATGCTAGGTTTTGCACAGCTGTGCTGCAGAACTTGTTCCCAAAATAGGTTCTGTAACTCCCTCCTCCAAGGGGGGTACTGCTTGGTAGTCTGCATATAGTCAGAATACAATAAGACTTCATGTTGTTTGAAGAAAAAATTACTCACCGTAGTAATGTTGTTTCTTCTAATGGAGTCTTGCTGTATTCATACCTCCCTCCCTGCCTCCCCTCCTGGAACCTAGTAGTTTTGAGATGTGGTGGGGCAGGCACAGTGCTGCATCCCAGAGGTGTTCTGGACATGCCTCCATCTCTTAGGTTTTTTTTTTCTTTTAATTTGGTGAATCACTACCTGTTGTATTCTTTTGGGGTTTTCTCGACTTGAGTCTTTGACCCTAAAACCTTGTTTTGCTATTTGGCACAAACATTTTGAAACAATTTCTAACTTTGAGTTAGTTAGTTTAGTGCTCGTAAGAATCTGATGGTTACACTTCAGAGTGCCACAGACAGAAGTTTGAAAACCAAGCTCGAGCTCAACATTCTATGCCCTTGCATAGAGTTAACCCTTTACTCTCCGGAGCAGTTCAAGTGCTGGGGCTAACTGCATATAGTCAGAATACAGCAAGACTCAATTAGAAGAAACAGCATTACTATGGTGAGTAATTTTTTTTTCTGGAACTCCCTCCCCTTAAGTACTCGCTCAGCATCATCCCATGCCTCCTTTAAAAAATTGCTTTGACACTATCTTGTTGACTCCTGCTGTTGCTCCTGTTTCAAACCACCCTAGCCTTCGTCTCTTCCCCTATGTTTTTCCTGCACTTATACCACTTCTTAGTTGACTAAACCATCCAAAGTATAGCTCTTTCTTCTTATTACCTGTTTATTAACCTTTATTACCTAGGAACTTTTATCCCTCACTAAGTCCCCATCCTCCTACCTTATCCAACACCCCTCTTTCAATTCCTATTTCTCCATTTCTACTTTACTTCTCCCGGAGTCCCGCCTTATCCTGTACTGACTACCCTAATGTCTCTGTCACCTAGTTTTAATCCTCCTGGAATCTATGGTAATGTTAACACTTATGACCAGACCTAATTGCATTTGCTTTCTTGTAATTTTTAGTTCTCTTTACTCTTATTTTATTTTTCCCTGTTTACATATTCTTACTAAGTTTGTTATTTAACTCTGGCCTGTTTTTGTATTCCTATGATTGTATATTGTGATTTCATATATTGTAACCTGGGGTCTAGTACGACTTCCCGACACTATTCTTACCGACGATCAATCTCCCGACTATAAATTCCCATCTAGCAGCTTCCCACTTAGATTATTTTACCGAGATTATTCCCCGGCATACCGTTTACCCATTTAGCATCATCCCGTCAGTTACTAGTCCTCTTATAATTTAAAAACATGCAATAAATAATAATTATAAACAATGTTCTTAAAGGTAAATTTATCACATATCTTGAAATGTGTTTATCTTGGCTCAAATGGTAAAGTTTGCCCACACTAGCTGTACACCCAAACATTGCAACAAATAAGTCGCTATTTTGTTGATATGCCATCTTGGTGTGCTCTGTGCCCAGACACCATCTTCTCTATCCAGAATTCACAGCAGCAACTCCAAGATGCATAATAGCAGGGAGGGCTTTCAGCCATGGTGCAATGTCATACATAAAGACTGACTGCACCCACAGTTGTGCTGCGATCGTTATCCCTGCATTTCACTCCTCTGGCATACCTTTATTATAAATTCATGCCTCAAATTAGCAATTCTGTGGATTAGTTTCCATGTCCTCGTGCTCAAAACTATTGCTTACAGACTTTTAGAAATGACTTGTGAGGGGCATAACGCTGTGTTGTCTGCTGCGTTGCCAGACCTTTTTTCTGATGCACACTGATACTAACACCATTTCCATTCATCAAATTATCACCTTATAATGGTCTTTCAAGGTGCATAACACTGAGTTTTGTGCTTCTTGCCAAACGTTGTTTGTCCTGGTGTGCCAAACGTTGTTTCTGTTGACACTGTTAGTTTGTGGTGCTTATGAGCAAATAATAATGCAGAGATCGGGGGTCGGGGAAGCATATGGGCAAAATGGCACTGGAAATAGCAATTTCATGATTAGATCCACAAACGGGTAAAAATGTCAGCGATGGCTAGGTGTCCTGCTATAATGCTGACCGTGATGCTAGATGCATAGTTTTCAGGGACATTAGTCTGTATGCAGCTGGCCAGTACAATGAATGACGTGTCAGTAAATGTCATGGGAACGGGTGAAGCAAAAATCAGCTCAATAAATCTGATCATGTCAGGGGAAATTTTTTACCCAGTTTCAGCTCAATTCAGCAGTTGGGAGGTACGGGAGGGTGAAGGGTAAATTGGGAGGTAGCATTTGGATGTTGCAGTCTGTAACATTTCTAACTGGGGAAGTAGCGTGTCGGGGGTTTAGCAGTCGGGATTTAAGTATTGCCGGGAAAATAAATGATGGCATTAGTAATGACGGGATGTGAGAGCAGTTAGGAATTTGGTTGCGGGAAGTTAGTAGTCGGGATATTAGGAGTCAGGAAATCGTATGGATCCCGTAACCTGTTATCTGATTGTTTCTGTTTTGTACCCTCCCAGGTCGTGCCTGAAAATAGTCATTGCTATGGCTCGTGCACCTTCCTGGTCATCAAAAACTAACTAAATAAATAAATACATACATAATCTGAAAGGTTAAAATAGGCATTCCTGGGGTGCATCAACCATTCTGTATAGAAAAAGAGGTTGTATAGCATCACGCCTGTTACTGTTTCCCTTGGGCTGACGAAAGGACAATGTTTTCAAAAACTGTTACTGTTGGGACAGAACATGTTACAATCAATACTTTAAAAAATAAAAATGTCATAAAATGTTTCCCAAGCCCCTTAGGTTTGTGCAGCCCCACTCCCCAAAGAATTCCTAGATGTGCTTCTGGCTCACTTGACACTGTACGAAAACTTCCAGAAGTGCTGGTCTCCAGTTGATTTTATGGTGGGAGCTCAGTGTGTCTCTGTCTGACTCTGTTCAATGCCATGTGAGCGGTGGTGACAGTGTGGTGATGTGCATAATGAAGACAGCTATTGTGTGTGCAGAGCTAGGACTGCTAGATTGAACATTTGGTGTTGTGGTATCCTCTAGTTTAGGGGGAGGGGAACAGAAAGAGGAAGAGAAAAGGCCATAGTACAAAACAATGGTGGGCACACAGTGTGTGATGGCATTGTAGTTTTTTTTTCTGGTCCAGGAAGCAATGTGGGAGCAGGATAAATGTACAATAATTGGAGCATTTCCTGGCTTGCATTTTATCCAGTATAGGTGATCAAAATTTACCATTATAATTGTGGGCTAGTGCAGTCACCTGCGGGCTAGTGCAGTTTGGAATCAACTTGTCCTGCTGGCTAGTGCAAAAAAAAAAGTTAAGGTTGACTCCTGGCCATGGGGTTTCATACAGAAGAGGTGGAGGATGTCACCAGGAAGATTTGGTTGACTTCCTGGAGATCCGTGAGTCTCCTCCAAAGATCTTTCCTCCCATCTTGCCTGCTTTGAGGAATGCTGCCACTGCTGCTTGGCAGCATCCAATAAATGGTGCCAGCCATGCCCAGGAGGGCAGATAAACTCTATAATGGCCCCCAAGGGTTCCTTTACTATGCAGCTCAGCCTGAGACAGATTCAGTGGTCATTACGGCTGACCATGACAGGTCTAATGCACCCAAGCACCTTAGCTCCCTTCCCCCAGACAAGGAATCTCGCAGAATCGACCTTTGGGGTAAGATAAGAGGGTTTATGTTTCCTCCTCCGTAGGTCTGAGGAGTGCAAATTATCTGTCCCATATGGTAAAATTCCAGAACACCAACTGGAGGAAGGGCAAGGCTGCTGCTCAGGCTCTTCCAGAGTTCTCTCAGAAACAGGAGCTCCTCCAATGCTTGCAGACAGTGGAAGATGTCAGCAAGCACCTTCTGAGGGCATTTTATAATTTGGCTGATACTGAGTATGCCAGGGTTGCTGCCACAGGTATATGCCTACGTAGACACTCCTGGTTGCAGGTTTCTGGCTTTGCCATGGATGTTCAGCAAAAGGTACTGAATGCACTCCCATTTTTTTTTTTTGTGGTCCTGCCCCCACATTCTCCCCAAAGGGAACTCAGTCCATGCCCACCACCCCCATACCCAGGCTTACTCCCTCTGGGTGCGGCGCCCTCCCAAGGTCCATGGTTAATGTGCCCTTGGCTACCTCCCAGGGTGGAGCCACGGGAGGGGACCCCCGGCAGGCACTATGGGCAGTGGGGTGGCAACAGAACTGGGCAGCATGCTTGGGGGCCAGGATTTTAGTGAATGTGGCAGAACTTGGGGTGGAGACATGCAATGATGACCTGCATCTGCCCCACCCCCTCAGGTAATGGCGCTGGCACAATGGATCCCCTGGCCTCTGCCAGGAGTCTGTTGTGTGCTGGACACTCTACCCCACTCCCCCCAGAGAAGGAGAGCAGTCTTTAGGACACTCAAGCCTTCTCCCACCAGCCGGCCCTCTGACATCCTGAGTCCATTTCTGAATTTGGGTCACTGGTGTCGCAGATGGATGCCCTGCCTCTGTACCGGGTGGGCTGGCTCTGAATCCCCCCCTTTAATGGGACCAAACTGTTTGGCCCTGATGTCCAGGACCTCATTAATGGCATGCAGGCTTCAGGCAGAGCAATTAAGTGTGTCCACTTGCTGTACCATATTCAGCAGCAGAAAGGCAGACAGTGCCCTCCTTGTCATAGGACACCTAACAGACAGGGTGCAGCCTCTAGGCTTCAGGGCAAGACAAGAACCCCCCGCCCCTCCAATGCTGGAGATGCAACCAAGTGCCCCAGAAGTGATGGATCAGCCCCAGCAGCTGGATCCACCTCGGCCTGGCTCCTTTTCATATCCCACTATTCTGGTCGCCGTCCAGGAGATGGTAGTCAGAAGTCAGTTCTCCCTCCATTTAAATCAATGGAGAACCATAACTTCAGACACCTGGATTCTGCAACTCAAAGAAACGGGTCATACCTTGGAGCTCATGAAGTATCCCCAAGAGACTTCTCCAGCAGCCTCCCACTATCCTGCAGCCCACTTGCATGTGCTCCAGGAGGAAGTACAGTCCCTCCTGCACAAACAGGCCATAGAGCCAGTGCCCAGGTGTTCAAGGAACAAAGGGTTTTACTCCAGGTTCTTTCTGGTTCCCAAAAAGACTAGAGATTTGAGGCCTATCCTGGAACTAGAAGATCCCAATCTGTATGTCCAGTACAAAAAGTTCTACATGGTAACTTTGCCTGGTCTGACGCCCCTGCTCAAGCAGGGTGACTGGCTATGTTCTCTGGACATGCAGGATGTCTACCTACCCATATCGGTGTTCCTCCTTCACAGGAGGTTGCTCCAGTTCCTTTTTCAGGTGTACACTACCAGTTCAAAGTGTTGCCCTTTGGCTTGTCCTCTGCACCGTGAGTCTTTACCAAGTGCTTAGCAGCAGTAGCTGCAGCCCTCAGGAGGGAGGGAATTTACTTCTTTCCCTTATCTGGACGATTGGCTCTTAAAAGTACCATCCAGGGACCAGCTTCTGGAGACCTTAAGCAGGACTCTTCAGCTGTTCCATTCAATGGGCATCATGGTCAATTTGCCCAAGTCAGTCCTGGTTCCATCCCAGAGACTGCAATACATAAGGGCGGTCCTGGACTTGGCGCAGGGGAAAGCTTTCCTCCCTCTGAACAGGGCAGACTGCCTCATGACCCAGGCCCAGGAGGTGGCCCAGAGTCAGCATATCCCCGCCAGGCTGTATTTTTGGCTTCTGGAGCTAATAGTGGCTACCATTCCCACTGTGCTTCTGGCCAGACTCTACATGCGTACTCTTCAGTGGACCCTCAGGGTGTAGTGGAACCAGCGGACGGGATGAATTGGTCAAGTTAGTCCTAGTCTCTTCCATCATTCACAGGAGTGCTACAGTGGTGGATGGACCCCCAGAACCTTTTGCAAGGGGTTCCATTCTAGATTTCCTCCCCACTGCAGATCCTTACCATGGATGCTTCCGGGATGGGCTGGGAAGCCCATCTGGGTCCCTTTCAGACTCAGGGCTCTTGGTCTCAGGCTGAGTCCTTCCTGCATATCAATGTTCTGGAGATGTGGGCAGTTCTATATGCCATGCAGGCCTTTCAGAACCATCTTCTGCCAGGGCAGTTGCAGATTCATTCAGATAACCTCTGTGTAGTGTACTACATCTATGCCTTCCCTCCATTTCCTCTGATACAGAGGGTGCTCATCAAGCTTCAGATGGAGGGGGCCAGTATGATTCTGGTAGCTGCATTCTGGCCTCATCAGATATGGTTCCCTCCGCTTCAGCAGCTGGTGGAGGAACCTCCGGTCCCTCTTTCCTTATGCAGGAATCTGCTGATCCAGGATCAGGGGACCCTGGTTCATCCTAACCTTAAATCCTTCCATCTGCACGCTTGGCTTCTGAGGATGTAGCTGTTTCTTGTTTCAGTGTTTCTAACTGGGTGGCAGATGTCTAAGTGGTCACCCGGAAGCCTTTCACCCATGCCACTTATGCCATGAAGTGGAAGCGGTTTGCCATATGGGCTGCCAAGCATAATTTGGACCCCTCCACCTGTCCAGTGAACCAGATTCTGCACTACCTGATTTCATTGTCTGATTCAGGTTTCCAATACTCCTCTCTCAAGGTGCATCTTTCAGGTATTTCTGGTTTCCACAAGCCCATGGGTGACTGCACTAAAGCTCATCTAGATATCTCCCCTACCTTTCTGAGGGGCTTCCTGTACGTGAAACCTCCAATCCGTTGTCCTGTCCCAGCTTGGAATTTAAACTTTGTTTTGGAGAAGTTAACCCTGTCTCCTTTTGAACCTGTTCAACTTGTGACTTGCACTTTCTTTCCTGGAAAGCGCTCTTTTTAGTTGCCATTACTTCTGCTCAAAGAATCTCAGAGCTTCAGACCCACTGGCGCCAAGAGCCTTATTTGATTTTTCAAAAAAAAGACAGGGTGTCTTTGTGCACGAATCCTAGGTTTCTCCCTAAGGTGGTGTCAGAGTTTACTTTGAACCAATCTATCCAAGTCCCTGTTTATTTTCCAGAGTGTGCCAATCCAGGGGAAGCACTGCTCCACACGTTAGACATGCGCAGAACTTTGAAGTATTGCCTGGTCCGAACTAAGGACAGCAGGACATTGTAGCATTTGTTTGTTTCCTCTGCCCCAGGTAGAGAGGGTGCCTCAGTTTCTAGGCAATGTTTATCCAAATTGTTGGCAAATTGCATAGTGCTCTGCTACAAGTATGGCAAAGAATTGCCTGGTGCTGTCAAAGATCATTCCACCAGAGGTATGGATGCCTCTGTGGCTTGTTTCTGAGGGGTCTCTGCCACTGACATTTGTGTGGCTGCCACCTGGAGCACTGTCCACATCTTTACCAAATACTACGGTCTGGACATTGCCTCTAGAGCCCATGCAGGATTTGGCAGGGCTGTGCTATAGAGCCTCCTGTATTAATTTTCTGGTTGGCCCTCCTCCCAGGCTGTTTGTTTGCACCTGTAACTTCTTGGGACTCATTCCTATGGTGTGACCTGATGACTGAGATACCCCCGAAGAAGGTAGAACAGTTACGTAAAAACTTATTCTAACGGTAGATCTTCGAGGGGATCTCAGTCATCCAGTCTGTTTCTCTCCCACCATCCCCCTTTTTGGGGCTTCTTCCTGGAACTGGCTACTTGGTGTATCCAGCCTTCTTTATAGGCCTAGGCACCTCACTCTCTCCTTGGTCCCCTTGGCTGGGCTTTGCTCCCTTAGTCTCCAGGGGAAAGAAATGAGGAGGGAGCAGGGCCGCTCACACCTTTATAGGGTTGGTGATGTCATCACATGACATTGACATGGGTGGCCCCACTTGTACTGCTGAAAGTCTTCCATGTGGATTCCTCTTCACCAATGGTGAAGTTCCTATGGTGTGACCTGATGACTGAGATCCCCCTGAAGATCCACTGTTACGGTAAGTTCTTACGTGACTGTTGTTTCTCAGCATTTCCTGACTTTAAAGATGTTTGTTTGTTATTACTACAGGGTAACCAAAAGTTGTAGATTTGCAAGGGTCAGGTAACTCCTGACCAGAACAGAACACTCTTTAAAACGTTTCCAACAATTTCAGGATTTTACGATTGAAAATTAGCTTTGCATGGACTTTAAAATGGCACAGTTGACATTATATGCTGTGCTCCACCAGGAAAGACTCTGGTTACAAAATGTTCTGTCCCAATCCATGAGAATACTGCAGTGGTTGTTTTTTGAATATATTCCTTTTAGACTTTCATGGGATTTGACCTCCAGAATGGGTAACACAGAATGAAGTGTGACATAATCAGTCACTATATTTCTTTATATATGTATTCTATACACTGTACCAAGAACTGTATTCAGTTGTGTTTTGTGCACTAAAAAAATTAATAAATATAAATAATAAAAAAAGAAAACTGTATGTGGCATGATACAGATAATTAAGTTTATATATGACAACCATTTTAATCTGCATAGATTTACAAAACTTTGCTAACTAGCTCCACCTCCTTTATGACATTCAAAGGAGAGACACTTTTTTTCATACAGCTGTTTGACCCTGACCACCACCTGCTGTTGTCCATTTGGATCCTGTCGATGCCCAGTCCTGACTGCCACTCCCCCTGCCATCGAGGCCAGCGGGGGTCCAAACAGAGAAAGGCTCAAGACTGTCATTCACGGTGGTCACGGTACATAGGGTGTTTCTTAGTTTTCTCCCTCCTTCCTGGCTCTTGCCCTCCACCTCATGACATCGGGCATAGCCTCTGCTTGACCTCCGACATAAGCAGCATGCACTGGGCTGACACTACTCCCCCCCCCCCATGTGGGAGCAAGCTCCCTGGCTCACCGAGTGGGACGCTGCTGTGCTGGGTCCTGGCTGTCTACCTCCCCGTCTGGCTCGCTCTGCCCTTGGGAGCACTCCCCAGCCTGGCTGCCCAATCCGGACATACCTGGGCTCGCTACTGAACCCGGGTCACCAGCATGGAAGCGTGTTGTGCTTCCACTTGAGCCATCGGGTAGTCCGAGAGACCCTTTTTTAATCAAAATTGTATAAACTACTTCACTGGCCACACTATTCATATCTGTCTTAGCACCTCCCAGCCTCACCCCTTATCTGGTCCCCTTGTCTTCCACAGCTTTCTCCAGTGGCTTGTCTTCAGGGGTATGCTTCACCCTCGGAGCACTATCTGGCATGGGTCAGGTGGTGAGGACATGGAGCCCATGACTGGTGGCATTGCCATTTTGGGGCTGGGTTGTTTTTTTTCTTTTTTTTATGCCTACCTACCCCACGCTCCTCAGAGATAGCCCATGACTGTTGGTGTTCTCTTCTTGTAGATGGGTTGCTTTTTCTTTCTTGTTTTTCTTCCCACCTCACCCTCCTTAAAGAATAGCTGACACCTTCAAGAGAACTTTAACAAGACATAATATTTAGATAACATTCAGCTTGCATTTTACATTAGTTCTTTGTTCCTCTTCCCTATAATTTATTGCTGAGGTCATTTGCATGAAAACAGGATTTTTGGTCCTAAAGTGTTCATCTGCTGCTGTCTCCCTGCCTGAGGTCATAATGCACTGCTTGTGACTTCACAGTTACTCTCAAGGCAACAGATTGGGATGTCACAACAGAGCATTATGACTTGAAGTAGGGAGTAAGCTATAGAGGCAGATTAACTTTAAAGTAACTGCAAGGGATAAAAATCATGTATTCATGCACATTTTCTCAGTAATAAATAATGTGGAGGAGAAATCTAGAATATATATGGAATACAAGCAGCATTTTCCCTAATTATTATGTTTTTCAAAGTTTTCTTTACGGCGTCAGTAGCAATTTAAGGGCAGCTGTAGTGAGACCTCCAAGCACAAGCACACAATAGCATGTCTACATGGAGTTAGAGGTTCTATGTCTTGAGGAGACAATATAGCACAGTGGTTTAAAGCTCTGAGCTGCAAACCTGCAGACCTGGGTTTGAATCTCACAGCCCCCACTTGCATACTGTGTGACTGAGCAAGTCACTTAACTTCCCTTTGCTCCCGGGTCGCATCTGGAAACAAGCTTCAGCTTAGTGTGCCTTTCCTGGCTAAACAATTTCCCTGATACTGATCCTGTACAATTATTTTTCAATCTTGAGAATGCATGCAGGTCTATATACAAGTGTATATCTCTGTATATAAACATTTCATGATATTTATTTGGTTTTTGTTTATTTAGTTATTGTTGACCGGGAAAGGATGGCTAGGCAATTCTGCATATCTTCAGTCCTGTTCTGGAGGAGATACAGATGGTAATCAACTGAAATTGAACCAGATTGAGCTTTTGGTGATATTTTTAGTGAAAAGGGGAAATTTGGCCAGGACACCCAGGGAATTCCACTACTCTTTGGAGGGGGGGCTGTTGCCATCTTACATAGAAACATAGACTTTGACGGCAGATAAGAACCGCTTGGCCCATCTAGTCTGCCCATTTCCCTACCTACAGGATAGGCCGCAGATCCTAGTTAACCAACAGCCTATTTCTTCCTACCCCCCACAAGAATTGCCTTATGTCTGTCCCATGCATTCTTGAATTCTCCCACAGTTTTAGACCCCATAACCTCCTCAGGAAGGCTGTTCCATGCATCCACTACCCTCTCTGTGAAATAATACTTCCTCACATTGCCCCTGAACCGCCCCTCCTATCTTTAAATTGTGTCCCCTTGTTCTTGCACATCTCTTTTTCTGAAAGATGCTACCCTCTTGGACTTTGTTGATTCCACTGAGGTACTTAAAAGTTTCTATCATGTCCTCCTCTCCTTCTTTCCTCAAGGGTATACATATTAAGCTCCTTTAGTCTCTCCTCATACGGCTTCTCTTGCAGACCCTGTACCATTTTAGTTGCCCTCCTCTGGACTACCTCTATCCTGTCTATGTCCTTGCGGAGATGGGGTCTCCAGAACTGGACACAGTCTCCAGATGGGGTCTCACCAACTGTCTGTACAGAGGGATAACAACTTCCTGTTTTCTGCTACTGATGCCTCTCCCTATACATCCCAGTATACCTCCAGCCCTCCCTACTGCCTTCTCACATTGCTTGCTAACCTTAAGGTCATCTGATATGATTACTCCCAGGTCCTTTCCTTTTTGTTGTTGTTACTACCTCCCACCCATTGTGTATTCTTCTCCTGGGTTCTTGTTTCCCAGGTGCATTATTTTGCACTTCTTTGCATTGAATCTTAGCTGCCATACTTCTGACCATTCCTCCAACCTGCCAAGTCCTTTTCATCCTTTCCACGCCTCCTTGTGTATCAACCCTGTTGCAGATCTTTGTGTCATCTGCAAAAAGGCTTACTTTTCCTTCCAGTCCCTCTGCAATGTCACTGATGAAGACATTAAAAGGACTGGACCCAATACTGAACCCTGCAGTACCCCACTAGTAACCCCTCTTTCTTCAGAGATCTTACGGGAGATTGAAGAGGAGGAGGACGGGAACGTGTTTGCTCAGACTCGAGGGAGACAGGGGTTTCTCTGGATGTGGCTCTGGTGATGGAAAGTTCAAGTCAAGCTGATAATACGGTATGTTTCAGTCAAGACTCAGACTTTTCTGTCAGTTTAAGTATGATGGATGCACAAAATGGAGATAATTTAAAAAACATGATGTTGCAAGTTAATTCCAATAGAGACCCAGTTTAAGAAGGAGGAAAGGTCCCAGCAGAGCTTCTTTTTTTCTGCAAGTATTTTGGAAAGAAGAGCACTTTTGTTAAAGTGTCTTGCTGAAGAAGCCAAAGAGGACACCAAAATGATGGAGCTGCCAAAACGCCTGGCATCAGCTGTAAAGGATTCATCAGCTGTACTGATGATGAACCACAGTTTGATAGTGGCGGGGCAGAGTGGCGAAGGGGACAGGAAATCTGTGCTAATTGGCAGCAGTTAGCAATGTTCCTCGTAAGAGAAATAATAAACTTGCCTCCAAATGAACTATATTTAACTGTACCTTAATAAACATTGATGTGAAAAAACTGTGTTTTCAATTGTTTTCTTTTTATGAACAACATTCTGAACAGTTCTCTTCATAGAACTAGTAATTTGGAGTGTTTACTATGTCACCGTTTGAGTACAGAGTGCTAAACATGAGCTATTGTCCTATCAGAACCATGGTTAGAGTTCTTTCCTCAAACCGTAACATAGTTAAAACTCCAGATCACTGGCTCCATGAAGAGAAAGTCAACAGAATGCTGCCCATAAAAACAAATCAATGCAAAATACAGTTTTTCATATCACTTTTTATTCAGGTACAGTTATATATGGATCATTTAGGCTTATGGATATCATTTCTGTAAACTGGAACATTATAAACAGCTTCCAAATAGAAATAATTTCCTGTCCTCTTTAACGTCAGTAGGACCAAGTGTGTATCTTCGTAAAGAGCATCATACTGATAAAACACAGGCAGTGTTTCAGGGAATTGGTCGATGGAGGCTACACTTTAGGCTGCAGGCTGGATAAGTACTGGAGATGGAGTTTCGTGGCTCCCGGGTTCAGTTCTGACGGTGACTGAGATTATGGCCTCCACAATGACAGTAAGTCAAACCGTGGCTTAAGTTCACCTTAATACATCTACAACAAAGCATTATGAACCAAAACATAAAAGGACTGCTTCAGGACTTGGTACAGAAAACTGCTTGGGGCAAAACTTAGAGGGGGGGGTCTTAGCAAACCGGTGGTAGCACTCACCCAGTTAATTTGGCGACTCCTACTCCCTTAGTATCAGCAGTCCCCCCAGCAGACTCGGAATAACAAACTCAGTCTCTTGAAGCTCAGAAAGTAGAACAGTCACACGGTCACACAGCCACAATGTTTCCACTATACTGGTGGAGCCAGAAGGTATGGCATTTTCAAAAGCAAAGAATCCCTCTGAAGGGACACAAACTGTGGCAGGTTTTTCACATTCTGGGACCTCTTATACATACAGAAGTTGGGGAAACACAATTGGAGGAGGAACAAAATATTAAGTAAAGTTTATCCTGTCTTTCTGGCTTGCATGAACCTCAGCAAACTGATACTATTAATATTGGTCACCAGTCTGGTCCACTTCCTTTGCCCCGATATCCCACACGGAACAGGAATCCTGGGATGACTTCTGCATCAGGAATGGCCACTGATTCTACACCAAAGGCACCAAAATGTTCTGAACCTTTTTCTGGAGAGAAGGAGTCTGTGCATCATGGAAATGTGGTGCAGTTACACCATGGTGGGGGGGGGGACCTTGAAAACCCACCAGACAGAATTTACATTATTAGAACTCTACTTAAGGACTTAATGCACTTTGCCGCATCTGAACTGTTTGCCTTCATATATGCACCAGGAGAGGACATATATGATATTAGTTTCTAGCAGGTCAAATCTTTGGATCTTTTTGGGGCTCATTACATTACACTTTAGGATACCACTATCACAACCCCACTCAGCAGGTCAGCCCTCTACTTCCAAAGTTCCAACCTCCTAGCATAGTATTGTGAACAGGAAACAAAAACAGGGTAACCCTCCTGTCTGTTTTGTGGGTTCAGATCAACCTTTGGTCTCAGTTCTGAAGGGAATCAAACTGTGAACCTCTTGCTAGCATACCCAATGTATGGGTTCAGATAATTCTGCTCTTCGGGGGGGCCAGATATCTTTTGCCTACGGGCACCTAACCAGATTTACAAAATGAACCCTTAAAACCTCTAATAAAGACCTCAGATAACTCTTACCTTTTTCTAGTTTGATATTACCATATAAGCTCATGCACAGTGTTGTCACACTTTTAACCATCCATGCATCACAGGCAAAAACAGAAGGACTTGAAAACACAAATAGTCTATTTAAAAATGAAATGTTTACTTAAAAATAGATAACAATATAAAATGTAAACCTCAGAACCACATATCACAAAACATACAAATCACTTAAAAGAATAAAAACAAGATTTTAAAAGTGCAGTTTCCTACCACCAGACAATTAGACTTGATCTATCTAATGTATCTCTTATAGTGCTGCTAGCATGTTGTAGCTTTCAGGGTCCAAAAACACATGTGTCTAAATGGAAAACAGAATACTGTTTAAAAACTGGCTTTGCCAACCTCTTTGCATGAGGTCACCTAGCTCCTCCCTGTCAGAATATATAAATTATACAACCAGGATGTCATCACTCAGAAGGAAAATTAAATAAGGTTAATTTCTAAGTCCTTCTTTCATCCATGAGCAACATCCTGCTTTTACAGACATCAGAGGAACATTTATGACTTCGCACCAGTGTGGCATAACCTGTTTTTTCCTTCTCTAAACATCGTAAAATGGATATTTCTATCCTGTCATCTGGCAAGCTACAATTAAGCTAGATAAAGAGGAGATGCTTAAATGTAGGCCTCTTCTAGCCTGTAATTATCTCTTGGCCTTCCAGGTAACACCTTTAATCTAAAACCAAGAAGGGGGTGTCATTCCACAGGCTGTAGCACGTCTCATGAGAGACAATCAATAACACATTTTTATACTATAAAAATCATAGATTAATCAGAACCAGCTGTCCAAGTGTCACAATTCCTCCCCACGTAGACTGAATTTGGGGCTCTATCCCCTGCAAGGGACGAGCTTCCCAAACCAATTCACTCATCGTTCACACAAGACAAACCATCTGAGTTCTGATTTTTGGCTCCAGCCCTACGTAGAATTGCCATATCATACCCTTGTAAAGCAAGACTCCATCTTAGCAATCTGCCATTGTTTTTCTCCATCTGCATCAGCCAAACCAGGGGGTTGTGGTCAGTCCGCACCACAAAATGCTGCCCATATAAGTATGGCTCCAACTTCTTTAGGGCCCACACTATGGCAAGACATTCTTTCTCCATAGTAGAGTATGCCTGTTCCCTGGGAAGTAACTTCCTACTCAGGTACACTACTGGGTGATCTTTCCCTTGGCTGGATGTCTAACTCAGTACTACCCCAATACCCACGTCTGAGATGTCAGTCTGAACCATAAAGGGTTTGCTATAGTCAGGACTTGTCAAAACAGAAGCACTGCATGTGGCGTAGACAGCCAGCTCTGAGTGCTGTATCATTT
Source organism: Neoceratodus forsteri (assembly GCA_016271365.2). Taxonomy (NCBI): domain Eukaryota; kingdom Metazoa; phylum Chordata; order Ceratodontiformes; family Ceratodontidae; genus Neoceratodus; species Neoceratodus forsteri. The sequence continues at coordinate 433,967,590 of CM057459.1, read as the reverse complement.
TTTTTAATATAAAATGTATGACTGACTGTCTCTGCTGAAAAATCTGGTGCTCTTAGAATGACCTCACTGACCCCCCCCCAAGATTTTAGCTAAAAGATGAAAGCCATAAGAAAAATGCTGACAGCATGTGAGTTCACACACACTCAGTTTTTAGAGACCATGTGTTACATGTAAGGCCTTAATTAAGGATCCTGTCTGTCTGAGTTAATTACAACCATAGTTGCTACAACATATCCATTTTATGACGTTGGAAGAAAAACCCAGGTTATTACATAGAAGTGCAAAATCATAAAGATGCTTTCATGTCCTGGAAGGACCCCATGGGGGGGTACACTATGCTTAGGAAGGATAGAAAGGAGGGCAGAGGGGGTGGAGTGGCTTTGTTCATTAGAGATGACATAGAAATTGCTAGGGTAGAAGAGGCAGAGAGAAACGTGGAGGCCTTATGGGTCACCTTATGATCCCCAGCAGGAGATAAGGTCAAGCTGGGTGTAGTATATAGGCCCCCCGGGATGGGTGATGTTCTGGAGGATGGTTTGCTGGACAACATCATTGCCCAGTGTGGACCTAAAGAGGAAGGAGTGGTGTTGATGGGGGACCTTAATATGCCAGGTACAAACTGAGGAACCATGTCCTCTAAGGTGGCCAAGGAGCAGAGGCTGCTGGACGGCTTCCCGGATGTGTTCTTAACACAGTATGTAATGAAAGCCCACAAGGGAGGGGCATGTCCTGGACGTGGTTCTGGCAGATGGGTATCTGGTAAGGGACCTGGTTGTAGAGGAGCCCCTGACTGGGAGCAACCACACTACTGTCTGGTTTCAAATAAGCATGGGGGAGTGAGATCTAGGACACTGGCAGTGGACTTCAGGGAGGCAGACTTTGTGGGCATGGGAAATATTCTCAAGGGTCACTTGAAGGGGATTACATCAATGACAAATGTGGAAAGGAGATGGGAGGTCATAAAACAGGGACTTCATGAGGCAGTCAGGACCTGCGCTAAGGTGAAACGTAAGGGAGCAAGGTCACATAAACTATGCTGGTGGTCCAGTGAGGTTCAGGTAGTGGTCAGAGAAAAGAAGGCGGCCTACAAAAAATATAAAACAACAAGAGGGGATTGGGATAAGGAAATGTACCATCTTGCATCTGGAAAAGTAACCCGGATGGTGAGGGGGGCAAAGTCCAGTAAAGAGCAGCGGCTGGTACAGGGGATACATGGAGGGGAAAACGGGTTTTTCCAGTACATTGGGGAGCGGAGAAAAACTAAGGGCCATCTCAGCAGATTGAGATCAGAAGGAGGGTGGGTGGAAGAGGCGAAGGACCAGGCAGAGGTATTTAATGAGTACTTTGCCTCTGTGTTCACTAGGGAGGGGGATGAGATATCTACAAAGCAAGGCACAATGGGGATAGAAGCGGCAGTGAGTGGGATCAGGGGAGCAACAGAAATGGAGCAAGAGGGAGGGAGAGGTATCCCAGGGGTGTCACATCAGGATAAGGATAAAAAGGCCAGTAAGGTGGAGGGGACGGATGATGCTACCTCCGCCAAAAGGGGTGTGGCTAGCCCTCAAGGCCCTAAAGAAAGACAAATCTTCTGGGCCGGATGGCATTCATCCGAGAGCACTATGGGAATTGGCGGACATACTGGCTGCACCCCTGGCGGAGCTCTTCAACAGGTCACTGGAGACAGGGAGGGTACCTAGGGATTGGCGAGAGGCACATGTGGTGCCAATTCATAAAGGGGGGTCGAGGGAAGTACCAGGTAACTATAGACCCAGCAGTTTGACCTCGGTGGTGGGAAAATTAATGGAGAGTATACTAAAGGAACGATTGGGGGTGTACTTGGAGGAGGTGGGAGGCCTGGATAGTCGGCAACATGGGTTTGTGCCAGGTAGATCATGTCAAACCAATCCTGTGGAGTTCTATGAATGGGTAACATCAGAACTGGACAGGGGAAAGCCTGTGGATGTATTATTCTTGGACTTCAGCAAGGCGTTTGACTCTGTCCCCCACAATGGTCTGGTAGAGAAACTGATGGGGTTGGGAGTAGGCCCTTTGATGGTCAGATGGATTGAAAACTGGCTAGCTGGACGCACCCAGAGAGTAGTGGTCTGTGGAGAGCTCTCGAACCCTAGAGAGGTTGGTAGTGGGCACAGCAGGGCTCAGTCCTGGGTCCCATCCTGTTTAATGCATACATATCGGACATCAGGGAGGGTATAGGGTGTGAAATGAGTCTCTTCACTGATGACTCCAAGATGGGAGCAGTAGTTGAGGGAGAAGAGGGGAGGTTGGCCCTGCAAGGGGACCTGGACACCCTGGAAAGCTGGGCTCACTCATGGAAATTAAATTTCAATATCACCAAGTGCAAGGTGTTACATCTTGGGCGGGGAAACCCTAAACACAGGTACACCCTGGGAGGGGAGGCGCTGGAGGCCTCAATAGGGGAAAAAGACCTAGGGGTCATGGTGGATGCATGTATGAATAACTCTGAGCAGTGCAGGAGGCGGCTAGCAAGGCAAACAGGATGTTGGGATGCATCGTAAGGGGATCACCCTAGGAGCAAGGAAGTGATTCTGCCACTGTACAATGGACTGGTTAGACACACCTTGAGTACTGTGTACAGTACTGGAGACCACACTGAAGAGGGACTACAGCTTTTGGAGAGGGTACAGAGGAGGGCAACTAAGATGATACGAGGGCTAGGGGATTTGATGTATGAGGACAGACTTGAGGAGCTCTGCCTGTTTTAATTGGAGGAGAGGAGACACGGGGGGACATGATTGAGGTCTTCAAGTACCTCAAGGGAATAAATAGGTAAACATGGAGGGATCTTTAGACTAAAGCAGGAGGTATCACCAAAGGGCATGGTTTGAAGTTGGAAGGTGAAAGGGTGAGGGGGAAAGAGGAGGAGGTTTTTCACTGAGAGGGTGGTGGACCCTTGGAATGCACTGCCTGGCAAGCTGGTTCAGAGATCCACAGTGGAGGGCTTCAAGAGGGGGTGGGACAGACACAGAAAGTGGATATATCAGATGATGGCCTGTCCCATGGGGGTGGGAATGGATGATAGGGGTTTCTGGAACACAAGGGGGAGGGCCTCGGCGCCCAACTAGGGATCTGAGGTTCGAGCAGACTCGATAGACCGTAAGGCCTAATCTGCTGGCAAATAGTATGTTAGTATGTTAGTATGAGATCAAAAGAAATGTCATTTGAAGGACATGAATTATGCTGAAGTTGCAGAATGTAATACTTTTGTATAAGATATATATTTTTTTATATATAATCTGACAGAGGAGGAGCTAGCTGACCTCACACTAAAATGGGTTGGCCAATACAGTTGTTTAAGGAATACTCTGTTTTACTTACACACTTTTACCTAGACTCTGACTGAGGAAAGATCTTTGGAGCACTTGTAAACAAGTATTTAGAAAGATTTCAAATCTAAGTACTGTAAGTAGGAATTTGCACTGTTTAAACCTTGTTCTTTTAAAATATTTGTACGTCTGGTGACATAACAGTTCTGTATGTTGTGCTTTACATATTTTTAACTATTTTAGTAAAATTCTTTTTAGAACTTACTTGGTCTGTCTTTGAATTTCTTTTAGTTGTAAGAAAAGTATTTATGGTTATTGCAGATACTAAACATAAGCTTGAATGGTGGTACCAAACTGGAAAGAGAAGTGTTTTAAATCTGAGGTCTTTATTAAAGTTTTTAAGGGTTCATCTCTGTATACCTGGTTGGGTGCCCGTAGGCAAAGATATCTGGCCCCCGAAGACAGAAATATCTGACCCTGTGCATTGGGTACACTAGCAAGAGGTTAACAGTTTGAATCCCTCCAGAACTTGAGACCAAAGGTTGATCCGAACTCACAAAAAACAGACAAGAGGGTTACCTTGTCGTTAGACTGTTCACAGGACTGCGCCAAAGGTTGGCACTTTAAGGTAGAGGGCCTGACCTGCTGTGTGGGTTTGTGACAGATTGGTTGGCAGCTGTGGCATAATCTTGGTATCACAAGCTTGTATTGTTCTGTGTCAGCTGAGACCATAAGTCTCTTAATAAAGGAAGAAAAGGCAGAGTTTTATTTTAAAAGGAAACAGAACTATATATCACTTGCGCATAGTCGAGTTCCTAACTGCTTTATTTTTTTTTTTCTAAAGTACTTGGAAGTCAGAGTAGCTGTAGTCAGGGAAGAAGAAGATGGCTTCCGACTACAGCAGGCGCACTGTAGATTACTTGAAGCAGTTGTGCGGGGACAGGGGAGTCCCATTTGAGGTGACAGCCAAAAAGCAGAACCTCATAGAGGCCCTGATGGTAGCAGATACCCAGAGCAGCGAGTCACCAACCGTGACTGAAAGGACAGCAGGGCCACTGTCAGTGAAGGGCCACAGTAACAGGGGATGGTCACCAGTATCCTGAATCCAGAGGTACTCAAACTGCAAATTGAGCTGCGCAGGATGGAACTGGAGGCAGAGCAAGAACAGAGGGAGGCAGACCGTGAAGAGTGTGAGCGTCGGTGAGCTGCAGAAGAGAAGGCAGAGCGAGAATGCAGAGAAGCAGACCAAGAGGCAGAGCAAGAACGCAGAGCTGCAGAAGAGAAAAGAGAGGCGCGCCAGTGGCAACATGAACTGGAGAAGCTAAGACTCTGACCAGTGGCACCAGAACAGGTAAGTGGCTTGGGTTTAACTGGGATTGCAGGACTGGGTTACAAATGGAATTCCAAATTAATAGCCGAGTTTAAAGAAGGGGAGGACATGGATGCCTTTTTAAATTGTTTTGAAAAAGTTTGTATTCAGGCTAAAATTCCTAGAGAGTCCTGGAGCTTTCAGCTATCCCCGCTACTTACTGGGAAAGCTCGGGATGCATTGGGTCAAATGGACAATGAGGACAGCAATGATTACAGCAAGCTAAAAGCTGCACTGTTAAAAAAGTTTGAATTAACTACTGAATCATACAGAGCCAAATTCCACAAGCTCAGGAGAAGCCCTGATATGAGCTACGAGGATCTAGCCATGAAACAACGTCAGTTTTTAAAATGTTGGTATGAAGGAATTGAGGCAAACTCTTGATAAAATTGAAAATTTGATTTTATTAGAACAGTTTTATTGGGCATGCCCAGCAGAACTAAAAACCTGGCTAGAGGACTGAGATCCCAGAACAGTGCAAGAGGCTGCTGAACTCCCGGACCACTATGCCAAGAGCAGACCTGCTCTGAGAGTGAATGGGGCAGGCGTGGCAGTGCAGAAAGGGAAAAGTGCACCTTCAGGGCAGCTAAAACCCTCACTGCCTCCACCGAAACCAGTTAGCCCCAAGTTCCAAAGAAAAGATTTCTCTGAAGTAAAAAATGTATGTTAGCTGTGTAAAGAGACAGGGCATATTGCCAGACAGTGTCCCAAAAAGGCGAGCAATAATACACAACAGGGTGCTAGAAAGGAAGTGGGTTGTTTGTGTGTCCCTGGAAGCATGCCAGTAAACATGAGGGAACACATGCACCCAGTCATGGTGAATGGTGTACAGAAGCAGGGGTTAAGGGACACGGGGTATACCTGACATTGGTGAAAGGGGATCTGGTACAACCTGGTCAGCTTATACCCAATAAATACGTTACTGTCCAAGAGTTCACTGGTGAAGAGAAAACATTGCCCCTTGCTAGTGTTCTCTTAGACTGAGATGAAACAGGGGGAACTGTGCAACAGGTGGCTACAGCCAAAACATTAGCCATGGATGTGATTCTGGCTAACAATCTACAACAGGGGATGGTACGTGCAGTTATCCAGTAGTGAAGCAGCAAGGGAAAATTGTAGTTAACTGAACCCCACAGAAGCCATTGTGGAAACCACTGAAAGGCTGGTTCCCCAGCCTGTGTGTCCTGATATGGAGATTGATAAAAAAGGGTAGAAATTTCCCCGGTAGCAAGTAACCACACAGCTACAGAAGGTTACTCTGAAGAGGGAGGGGTGACCCATTGTCCAAGGGTTGGGACTGACAGTGATCCTGAGTGCCCTTACACTAGTGCTAGGAACCCTAGTTTAGTGACTGAAGGGGACCTGTCCCATGCCTTGGGAATGTGTGAGGGGTTTGCAGCTGCTCAGAGGGGTGACCCTAGTTTTCAGAAGCTGAGGGCATGGGCAGACCCAGATGGCACACAGGGAGTTGACAGCAAACATAAGGTTTGTTGGGAAAATGGACTTATATATACTCAGACAGTGCTGACAGAGGGAGGGATGCTAAGCAGGTAGCTTGTCGTTGCCCAGGGGTATTGTGAACTGTTGCTCAAGACTACACATAATATTCCCTTGTCTGGTCATCTAGGAATCACATGCACTACAGCAGTTAGCCAGAACTTCTATTTACCTAGCTTCACCAGGTGAAGAGTATTACCAGGTCTTGTCACTGGTGCCAAGGAAAATAGGAAAGGCAGGCAGAAAACCCCAAGCCGCCCTGTTCCATTGCCTATAGTGGAGGAGCCATTCCAGAAGGTGGGAATGGATATTGTGGGCCTTTAAATACCCCCAGCTCCTCAGGGAAGAGATTCATCCTGACTGTGGTGGATTATGCCACCCGGTACCCAGAGGCAGTCGCCTTATCCTCACTGAGGACAGACAAAGTGGCAGATGTCTTACTTGGGATTTTCTCTTGTGGTGGGTTTCCACAGGAGGTAATCATTGATCGAGGGGGTTCCTTCATGTCGGACCTGATGAAATGTTTATGGGAGAAGTGTGGGGTGGCATAGAGATGCAGAACACTGTATCACCCACAAGCCAATGGGCTTGTGGAACGATTTAATGGTATCCTAAAGTCAATGCTCCGGGCGTTTGCTGAACAGCATGGAAAGGACTGGGAGAAATACCTTCCCCACCTGTTGTTTGCATACAGGGAGGTGCCCCAAGAGTTAACAAGATTTCCCCACTTTGAACCCTTATATGGACACCAGGTATATGGGCCCCTAGACTTGATCCGGGAGGACTGGGAAGGCAAGCACGCCACCCAGAGAACTCCCATTGTGGATTACGTCCTCAGGTTTAGGGAAAGACTGAAGGAGCTTATGGGGACAGCCCAGAGCAACCTGGCAGCTGCCCAATAGAAACAAAAAGTGTGGTATTACTGCAGAGCCAGAGCTCGCTCGTACATGGTGGGTCAGAAGTCATGGTCCTTATTCCGGTCCGAGACAAGCTGCAAGCTAGTGGGCAGGACCATACAAAGTGGTAAGGAAGGTAAATGACGTGAACTAAATTGTGGAGTTACCTGACAGAAGACAGACAGAAAAGATGTACCATGTCAACATGATGAAGCCATATGCAAATAGGGCTGACATGATGTTTGCAGTGTGTAGTCCTGGGGAGGGACAGATGAAGGAGACCCCTTCTGGACTTGCTGGAAGAGAGTAAGCTGGAATCCTCTGTGGAAGCAGTAAAATTGTCTCCTCAGCTGAACCCGGACCAGGCCCAGAAAGTAAAGAAAGTTTTAGTAGATTTTGCCCCGTTGTTTAGCGCCAAGCCTGGTCTAACCCCCTTAGCGACACACGATGTGAAACAGGGACACAGGCTACACGGCGAACAGCATATCGGGTGTCAGAGGCTGTCCAAAAGGTCATTAGGAGGGAAGTGGAGGAGATGCTGGATTTAGGGGTAATCCAGAGATCCCACAACCCCTGGGCCTCACCCGTAGTCCTTGTGCCAAAGCCAGATAGCTCAACTTGTTTATGTGTGGAATATCGCGGACTGAATGCAGTCACAAAGTCCGATACCCACCAGATGCCCCAGATGGACTAACTCCTGGATGAGTTGGGAGGGGTGACCTACCTTATGACTATTGATCTGACCAAGGGGTATTGGCAGGTAGAATTGACAGACAGAGCTAGGGAGAGGTTGGCCTTCATCACTCCAATAGGCTTATTTGAGTTTAAAGTAGTGCCTTTCGGAATGAAGAGTGCCCCTGACACTTTCCAAAGGTTGGTGAACCAGGTGTTAAATGGTGTTGAGGAGTATGCCGTGGCGTACCTGGATGACACTGCCATCTTTAGTACCAGCTGGGAGGAACACCTATCCTACCTTAGGGAAGTGCAGGGCAGGATACAGAGGGCCGAGGTCACTGTCAAAGCCGAGAAGTGCCAGGTGGCCATGGGAGAAGTGGCATACCTCGGGCATGTGGTAGGCCGGGGACAGCTCCATCCTAACCAAATAAAGATAGAGGTGATCCAGGCGTGGTCCAGACCAGAAACCCAGAAGCAGGTCAGGAGCTTTCTAGGGACAGCATTGCACTACAGGAAATTTGTACCCAATTACAGTGCCCTGGCTGCTCCCCTATCAGACCTGACAAAGAAAAAGATGCCAAAGAAAATTACCTAGGGCCCAGACTGTGAGGAAGCCTTTACCAGACTGAAGGAGGCACTGTTCAGTGCTCCTGTTTTGACAAGCCCTGACTATAGCAAAACCTTTATAGTTCAGACAGATGCCTCAGACGTGGGTATTGGGGCAGTACTGAGCCAGACATCCAGCCAAGGGACAGATCACCCAGTAGTGTACCTGAGCAGAAAGCTGCTTCCCAGGAGCAAGCATAATCACGAGGTGGAAAAAGGTGTCTTGCCATGGTGTGGGCCCTAAAGAAATTAGAGCCATGCCTTGTAGGCAGCATTTTGTGGTGCAGACTGACCACAACCCCTGGTTTGGCTGACAGATGGGAAAGAACAATGGCAGATTACTAAAATGGAGTCTTGCTTTTCAAGGGTATGATCTAAAAATCATACATAGGGCTGGAGCGAAGAACCAGAACTCAGATGGGCTGTCTAGGGTCTATGAGGAGTGAACTGATTTGGGAAGCTCATCCCATGTAGGGGATAAACCCCCCAAATTCAGTCTAGGTGGGGAGGAGTGTAACGTAGACAGCCAGCTCTGAGTGCTGTATCATTTTTTTTAATATAAAATGTATGACTGACTGTCTCTGCTGAAAAATCTGGTGCTCTTAGAATGACCTCACTCATCCCCCTACCCAGATTTTAGCTAAAAGATGAAAGTCATAAGAAAAATGCTGACAGCATGTGAGTTCACACGCATTCCGTTTTTAGAGACCATGTGTTGCATGTAAGGCCTTAATTAAGGATCCTGTCTGTCTGAGTTAATTACAACCATAGTTGCTATAACATATCCATTTTATGACATTGGAAGAAAAACCCAAGTTATTACATAGAAGTGCAAAATCATAAAGATGCTTTCATGTCCTGGAAGGAGGAAGCTTATTATGAGATCAAAAGAAATGTAATTTGAAGGACATGAATTTATGCTGAAGTTGCAGAATGTAATATTTTTGTATAAGATATATATATATTTTTATACATAATCTGACAGAGGAGGAGCTAGCTGACCTCACACAAAAATGGGTTGGCCAATACAGTTGTTTAAGGAATACTCTGTTTTACTTACACTTTTACCTAGACTCTGACTGAGGAAAGATCTTTGGAGCACTTGTAAACAAGTATTTAGAAAGATTTCAAATCCAAGTACTGTAAGTAGGAATTTGCACTGTTTAAACCTTGTTTTTTTAAAAGATGTGTATGTCTGGTGACATAACAGTTCTGTATGTTGTGCTTTACATATTTTCAACTATTTTAGTAAAATTCTTTTTAGAACTTACTTGGTCTGTCTTTGAATTTCTTTTAGTTGTAAGAAAAGTATTTATGGTTATTGCAGATACTAAACATAAGCTTGAATGGTGGTACCAAACTGGAAAGAGAAGTGTCTTAAATCTGAGGTCTTTATTAAAGTTTTTAAGGGTTCATCTCTGTATACCTGGTTGGGTGCCCATAGGCAAAGATATCTGGCCCCCCGAAGACAGAAATATTTAACCCTGTGCATTGGGTACGCTAGCAAGAGGTTAACAGTTTGAATCCCTCCAGAACTTGAGACCAAAGGTTGATCCGAACTCACAAAAACAGACAAGAGGGTTACCTTGCCTGGTACACTGTTCACAAGACTGCGTTCAGAGGCTGGCACTTTGGGAGTAGAGGGCCTGACCTGCTGTGTGGGTTTGTGACACTGCATAGTGCCTCTTTTAGCTTGGAAAAGGTTTCCTCACAGGCTGGGCCCCAGTTAATTTTCTTGGGCATCCTTTTCTTTATCAGGTCAGATAGGGGAACAGTCAGGCACTGTAATTGGGTACAAATTTCCTGTAGTACCATGCTGTCCCTAGAAAACTCCTGATCTGCATCTGCGTTTTTGGTCTGGGCCATGCCTGGATTACCTCTATTTTTATTTGGTTAGGAGGGAGCTGTCCTCGGTCTACCACATGCCTGAGGTATGCCACTTCTCCCATGGCCACCTGGTGCTTCTCGGCTTTGACAGTGAGCCTGGCCCTCTGTATCCTGCCCTGCACTTCTCTAAGGTGGGACAGGTGTTCCTCCCAGCTGGCACTAAAGATGGCAATGTCATCCAGGTATGCCATGGTGCACTCCTCAGTACCATTTAACACCTGGTTCACCAACCTTTGGAAAGTGGCCGGGGCATTCTTCATTCTGAAAGACATTACTTTGAATTCAAATAAGCCTATTGGAGTGATGAAGGCCGACCTCTCCCTAGCTCTGTCTTTCAACTCTACCTGCCAATATCCCTTGATCAGGTCAATGGTCGTAAGGTAGGTCACCCCTCCCAACTTGTCCAGGAGTTCTTCTGTCCAGGGCATCGGGTGGGCGTCTGACTTCATGACTGCATTCAGTCCACGATAGTCCACACAGAAATGAGTAGAGCCATCTGGCTTGGGCACAAGGACTACGAGTGAGGACCAGGGGCCGTGGGATCTTTGGATTACCCCTAAATCCAGCATCTCCTCCACTTCCCTCCTAATGTCCTTTTGGAAAGCCTCTGACACCCAATATGCTGTCCGCTGTATGGGTGTCTGTGTCCCTGTCTCCACATCGTGCATCACAAAGGGGGTTAGTCCAGGCTTGGCGCTAAACAATGTAGCAAAGTTTGCTAAAACCTCCCTTACTTTCTGGATCTGGTCCGGGTTCAGCTGGGGAGACAATTTTACTGCCTCCACAGAGGACTCCCGCTTACTTTCTTCCAGCAAGTCCAGAAGGAGGTCTCCTTCATCCGTCCCCTCCCCAGGACTACACACTGCAAACACCATGTCAGCCCTATTTGCATATGGCTTCATCATGTTGACATTGTACATCCTTTCTGTCTGTCTTCAGTAAGGTAACTCTACACTATAGTTCACGTCATTTACCTTCCTAACCACTTTGTATGGTCCTGCCCACTCAGCCTGCAGCTTGTCTTTCCGGACCGGAATAAGGACCATGACTTCCTGACCCACCATGTACGAGCGAGCTCTGGCTCTGTGCTCATACCATACTTTTAGTTTCTGTTGGGCAGCTGCCAGGTTGCTCTGGGCTGTCCCCATAAGATCCTTCAGCCTTTCCCCAAACCTAAAGACACAATCCACAATGGGAGTTCCCTGGTTGGCATGCTTGCCTTCCCAGTCCTCCCGGATCAAGTCTAGGGGCCCACATACCCGGCATCCATATAAGAGTTCAAAGGGGAAAAATCCTGTTGACTCTTGGGGCACCTCCCTGTATGCAAACAACAGGTGGGGAAGGTATTTCTCCCAGTCCCTCCCATGCTGCTCAGCAAAAGCCTGAAGCATTGACTTTAGGGTACCATTGAATCTTTCCACAAGCCCATTGGCTTGTGGGAGATATGGTGTTGTACATCTCCACCACCCCACACTTCTCCCATAAACATTTCATCAGGTCCGACATGAAGGAACCCCCTCAATCAGTGATAACCTCCTGTGGAAACCCAACACGGGAGAAAATCCCAAGTAAGGCATCTGCCACTTTGTCTGTCCTCAGTGAGGATAGGGCGACTGCCTCTGGGTACCGGGTGGCATAATCCACCACAGTCAGGATGAATCTCTTCCCTGAGGAGCTGGGGGTATTTAAAGGCCCCACAATATCCATTCCCACCCTCTGGAATGGCTCCTCTGCTATGGGAAATGTAATGAGGGCAGCTTGGGTTTTCTTGCCCACCTTCCCTATTTCTTGGTTCCGGTGACAAGACCTGCAGTACTCTTTCACCTGCTGGGTGAAGTTTGGACAATAGAAATTCTGGGCCAACCACTGCATAGTGCGCGTGATTCCCAGATGACCAGACAAGGGAATATCATGTGCAATCCTGAGCAACTGCTCACGATACTCCTGGGGAAAGACAAGCTGTCTGCCTAGCACCCCTCCCTCTGTCTGTACAGTCTGAGTATACATAAGTCCATTTTTCCAATAAACTTTATGTCTGCCATCACCTCGCTGTGCACCGTCAGAGTCTGCCCAAGCCCTCAGCTTCTCTAGACTAGGGTCATTTCTCTGAGCAACTGCAAACCGCTCACACATTCCCAAGGCATGGGACAGATCCCCTTCAGTCGCTAAACTAGGGTCCCTAGCACTAGCGTCAGGGCACTCATTATCACTGTCAATCCCAACCTTCAGACAATGGGTCAGTCCCTCCCTCTTCGGAGTAGCCCTTCGTAGCTGTGTGGTTGACTGCTACTGGGGAAATTTCTACCCCCTTTTCATTAGTCTCCCCATCTGGAGACACAGGCTGGGAACCAACCTTTCAGTGGTTTCCACAAAGGCTTCTGTGGGGTTTAGGGAACTACAATTTTCCCTTGCCGCTTGGGTATGGGTAACTGCACACACCATCCCTTGTTTGAGATTGTTGCCCAGGATCACATCCACTGCTAAGGTTTGGGCTACAGCCACTTGTTGCACAGTTCCCCCCTGTTTCACCCCAGTCTAGGAGAACACTAGTGAGGGACAATGTTTTCTCTTCACCAGTAAAGTCCTGTACAGTGACGTATTTATTGAGTATAAGCTGACCCAGCTCTACTAGATCCCCCTTTACCAAGGTCAGGGATGCTCCTGTGTCCCTTAACCCTTGCGTCTGTACACCATTCTCCATGACTGAGTGCATGTGTTCCCTCATGTTCACAGGCATCCTTCTAGGGACACACAAACAACCAACTTCTTTTCTAGTACCATTCTGCATATTATTGCCCATTCTTTTGGGACACTGTCTGGTAATATGCCCAGTTTCTTTACATAACCAACATTGACTTCTCTTTTCAGAGAAATCTTTTCTCTGAAACCTGGGGCTAACTGGTTTCGTTGGAGGCAGTGAGGGTTTTAGCTGCCCTGAATGTGCACTTTTCCCTTTCTGCGCTGCCACGCCTGCCCTATTCACTCTCAGAGCAGGTCTGCTCTTGGCATAGCGGTCCGAGTGTTCAGCAGCCTCTTGCACTGTTTTGGGATCTTGGTCCTCCAGCCAGGTTTTCAGCTCTGCTGGGCATGCCCAATAAAACTGTTCTAACAAAATCACATTTTCAATTTTATCAACAGAGTTTGCCTCAATTCCTTCCCACCAACGTTTTGACATTGTTTCGTGGCTAGCTCCTCACAGCTCATGTCAGGGCTTCTCCTGAGCTTACAAAATTTAGCTCTGTATGATTCAGTAGTTAATTCACATTTTTTTAACAGTGCAGCTTTAAGTTTGCTGTAATCATTACTGTCCTCATTGTCCATTTAACCCAGTGCATCTTGAGCTTTCCAGGTAAGTAGTGGGGATAGCTGGAAACTCGAGGAGTCTCTAGGAATTTTAGCCTGAATGCAAACTTTTTCATAAGAATTTAAAAAGGCATCCATGTCCTCCCCCTCTTTAAATTCGGCTATCAATTTGGAATTCAATTTGTAACCTAGTCCTGTAGTCCCAGTTAAACCCAAGCCACTTACCTGCTCTGGTGCTGGTGGTTGGAGTTGTAGCTTCTCCAGTTCATGTTGCCTCTGGTGCTCATGCTCCTCATGGTCCACCTCTCGCTGTTCTTGCTCTGCCTCTCAGCATTCTCGCTCTGCCTCACAGTCTGCCTCCCACTGTTCACGGTCCCTCTCCCTCTGGAACTCCAGCTCCATTCTGCTCAATTCAGTTTGCAGCCTGAGTACTTCTGGGTCCAGGATACTGGTGACCTTCCCCTGCTGCTGTGGCCCTTTTCTGACAGTAGCCCAGTTGCTCTCCTCATTGGATCTGGACACTTCACTGGCCACTAGCCCTGCCACACTCAAGGTTCGGTCCTTTTCAGTCACTGTCGGTGACTCAATGCTCTGGGTATCTGCTACCATCAGGGCATCCATGAGGTTCTGCTTGGTGGCTTTCACCTTGAATGGGACTCTTCTGTCCCTGCACAACTGCTTTAAGTAGTCTACAGTGTGCCTGCTGTAGTTGGAAGCCATCTTCTTCCCTAAGTACGACTACTCTGACTTGCACTTTAGAAAAAAAAAACAGGTAGGAACTCAACTGCAAGCCATGTGATTTAGTTTTATTTCCTTTTAAAAAAAATTACTGCTGTTTTTTTTTTTTGCAAGTGAGCTGACAGTCTTAAGCTGACACACTGAACAATCAGAGCTTGTAATACCAAAATTATCGCACCACTGCCAACCATTCTGTCACAACCCCACTCAGCAGGTCAGCCTTCTACTCCCAAAGTGCCAACCTCCGAGCGTAGTATTGTGAACAGTAAACAGAAACAGGGTAACCCTCCTGTCTGTTTTGTGGGTTCAAATCAACCTTTGGTCTCAGTTCTGGAGGGATAGTTCTGGAGGGATTCAAACTGTGAACCTCTTGCTAGCATACCCAATGTACAGGCTCAGATAATTCTGCTCTTTGGGGGGGCCAGATATCTTTCACCTATGGGCACCTAACCAGGTATACAAAATGAACCCTTAAAAACTCTAATAAAGACCTCAGATAACTCTTACTTTTTTCCAGTTTGGTATTACCATATAAGCTCATGCACAGTGTTGCCACACTCTTAACCATCCATGCATCACAGGCAAAAACAGAAGGACTTGGAAGACACAAATAGTCTATTTAAAAATGAGATGTTTACTTAAAAATAGATAACAATGTAAAATGTAAAACACAGAACCATATATCACAAAACATACAAATCACTTAAAAGAATAAAAACAAGATTTTAAAAGTGCAATTTTCTACCACCAGACAATTAGACTTGATCTATCTAATGTATCTCTTATAGTGCTGCTAGCATGTTGTAGCTTTCAGAGTCCAAAAACAAGTGTGTCTAAATGGAAAACAGAATACTGTTTAAAAACTGGCTTTGCCAACCTCTTTGCATGAGGTCACCTAGCTCCTCCCTGTCAGAATATAAAAATGATACAACCAGAAAGTCATCACTCAGAAGGAAAATTAAATAAGGTTAATTTCTAAGTCCTTCTTTCATCCATGAGCAACATCCTGCTTTTACAGACATCAGAGGAACATTTATGACTTTGCACCAGTGTGACATAGCCTGTTTTTTTCTCCTCTAAACATCATAAATTGGATATTTCTATCCTGTCATCTGGCAAGCTACAATTAAGCTAGATAAAGAGGAGATACTTAATTTAGGCCTCTTCTAGCCTATAATTATCTCTTGGCCTTCCAGGTAACACCTTGTATCTAAAACCCTGGGGGGTGTCATTCCACAGGCTGTTTCAGCACATCTTATGAGAGACACTCAATAACACATTTTTATATTACAAAAATCATAGATTAATAAGAACCAGCTGTCCAAGTGTCACAACCACTATGGTCACCTTTTTGAGCAATCCCCTTAATGAAATCTTCTGTGAAGACAGTGACTATCTAACACAGAAACATAGAAACATAGATATTGATGGCAGATAAGGACCGCTTGGCCCACCCAGTCTGCCTATGTTCCCAACCTACTATAACACTGCAGACCCTACTTGATCTCCAGCTTCACCCCCCCCACCTCTAAAGTTCCCTTTGCCTATCCCATGCATCTAGTTCAGGAATGGAGGAGTTAGCGTAACTGACATCTCCTTCTGGCTGAGCCAAAAATGTGAAATACTGGATATTCCCTCTCCTATACTGGACACTGAAAAGGTGTAGATTTTGGGGGGAAATTTAGGGTACAATTCAAGTATGGACCTAAAAGTTTATGTCATTTACCTAACTTTTTTTTCTAAGGAAAGACAGTAGTGTATGTTTCTACCAGGGGCAGCTATGTTACACACGTTATTCCGTGACTCATTTTAGTAGTGTTTGTGATAAACAAAGGTGTGATCTCTGTCTAGAATATGGGCACAATAGTCCATCATGTCCAAATCCTTTTCATTGTGACCTTTGTATAGAAAAAGGTCACTTGTCCAGAAATTGTCCTTGTGCTTCTCATAACCAGGAAGGGAAGGATGGCCTAGAGCAAGACTACTTTGTAGAGGAAAGCACAGCAGTACAAGCCAGCCAGAAGGCCTAGGGATACAAGAGCATGTTCATCATTTGGACAAAAGTGCTTCCACCCTGATTAAAACCCCTATAGTGCCCAAACCCCCAAAACTGCTCCAACAAGGAGCTCTGATCCGGATAATGTTATGGCTGGGTCAGAAGTCCAACAGGCTGAAATGGAGGTTGCCATTCCTGGCAGTACTAGAAAATGCTCCTGATAAGGATCTACTGGCCATGTAGAGGAGGGAGGGAGGGGGAGGGAGGAGGGGGTATCTGATATGTCTCCTTTCCTCATGCCACATCCTTCTACATCAGAATCATTTCAGTCACCAGCCTGGTGGCGCTGAGGGTTGAGGCGCTGGACACCACACCTCGTGCTATTCCAGCGACCCGCGTTCGGGAGTGGACTTGGGTTGCTGGGGGTCGGTGGGTGAGGGAGGATTGAGCATCTCTGTGGATGCTCTCCTCCCTCTGGGGTGGGATACAGGTTGGTGTTGACGTGTTGTGGGTTGTTGTTGGGATGCATCGGCGATGTCAGTGGGACTGTGTCAATGTGAAGGATTGCGGTGAAATTTCCGTCACTGTGACTTGGTGGAGCCATTATATGCCATTTCTTTACTTGTACATCTAAACCTAACTTTTACTGTATTTTGGATAAGCACTGTGTTTTGCACTAACTCATTGTACTAATCTACAGCATGACTGAGGAACTTAGGTAGGACCAGGGAGGTGCAATGGATGTGGCCTGTCTGGACTTCAGAAAGACCTTTGACACCGTCCCCCATAGAAGGCTGATTAACAAACTGCACAGCCTAGGGGTGGATCCTAAAAAGTTCTGTGGGTGGAGAACTGACTGAATGGCAGGAGTCAGAGGGCTGTGGTAAACAGGGAGTACTCTGGAGAGGGAGAGGTGACAAGCAGGGTGCCGCAGGGGCTGGTGTTGGGGCCGGTCCTCTTCAATGTTTTTGCTGGGGACATTGTAGAGGGACTGGAGGGGAAGGCATTTCCCTTCACAGAGGATACAAAGGTATACAATAGGGTGGGCATGCCAGGCGGTGTTGAAAGAATGATGGAAGACCTTAAAAAACTGGAGAGCTGGCCCGGTGGTGCTGAGGGTTGAGCTACTGGATGCCACACCTCATGCTACGCTGGTGACTCGGGTTTAGGAGTGAGCCTGGATCATTGAAGGCCAACTAGGGGGGAGGGAGGGAACAGGATTGAGCAGCCACAAGGCAGCTCTCATCTCCAGAGAATGCACCCTGTCGCCCCCCCCACAGTCCAACTGCCCCCAGGTGGAGGCCTGAGGGTAGCATAGGCAGGCAGGCAGCAAGTGGAGGGAGGGTGCTGCAGAACCACAGCATGCGCGTACCTCCACAGACACATGCACGGCCACAGCATGGGGAGTTGGGCAAAACCGGGGAAAGAACAGGGGCATAAACACAATAAAAAAAAATGGAGAAATGGTCTGAAGAATGGCAGCTGGGATTCAATGCCAAGAAGTGCAGGATCATGCAGATAGGGGCGCAAGAACTCAGGGGCAAAGTACAAACTACAGTATGTGGGAAGGTACTGAAGTCACAAAGCAGGAAGGGACTTGGGAGTTATCATCTCGCAGGACCTAAGGGACAGTAGACAGTGTAATAAGGTGGCTGAAAAGGCTAGCCAGATGCTTGGATGCACAGGGAGAGGTATCAGGAGTATAAAGAGGAAGGTCATCTTGCCCCTGTGTAAGACACTCATGAGATCACACCTGGAATACTGCATCCAGTTCTGGAGGCCCCATCTGAGAAAAAACATAGATACGGTGGAGGGCAACTACAATGGCACAGGGAATATGGGATAAGACCTATGAGGAAAGACTAGCTAAGTCGATATTTAAAATATTTATTTCATTTGGGTAAAGCATTTAAACCATTTTAACCATTTTAAATACTGAATTTTTACAGGATATGCCAGCTGAGATTCAATATATGATATATCGAATCTCAACTGGCATATCCTGTAAAATATCACTTACAGTGTGGTCATGCTTTTACCCATTATTTCTAATGAATTTGCACAATGCAGATTGAAAGGCAGTTTTATTTATTTAGTTTTTGTTGACCAGGAAAGAAAGACTTGACCAGGAAAGGAAGACTAGACAGTTCTGCTTATTTTCAGCCTCATCCCAGAGGAGGGGGATACAGATGGATGCCAACTGACATTGTGTTAGTGGTATTGTTTTTTTAGTGAATGGAGGAAATTTGGCATGGACACCAGGGAAATTGGTTCCACCACTGTACAACGATGCCATCGGTGCTGACATCGATGTGCACAATGTTGACAGTCGGCATTGTGCCCAACTGGGGAAAGTGTTTTTCTGCGGGGGAGGGCAAAGCCCTCCCATCTTTAAATAACCAACTCCCAGTTGGAGTTGGTTTGGGGGTGGGGTGCAACACTGGGAGTTGCGGTGTCGCAGCAGACCACTACAGCGAAATATCTCGACCCAGTGAGATTTGTCGCTGTGGGAGTATTTCACTGTGTGGGTGTCATTGTTCCAATGTGATACCGGGGAAATTTCCCTGCTCTTTTTGAGAAGTGTCATGGGATCTTTAACATCCACCTGAACTACCACCAGAACAGGCAGATGGGACCTCGGTTTAATGTCTCATCCGAAAGACAGCACCTCAGGAGTGCAGTACCCCCTCATGCTGCACCACAGTTCAGTATTGGGATTTAACCCAAGTGCCTGTTGTGGGGATAGAACCCACAGCCTTCTGATCTTCCGACCTCAGAGGGGAGTGTGCAACCTGCTGAGCCACTGACACTGCTAAGTTTCAATGTGGTCCTCCTTTTACACATTTTTACAATGTGTTTTCCTAGAACATGCCTGCTGGTTGCTGTATATTTAGCCTGGATAGTTCACTGAAGATGTGGCATCTTATTTTCAGTGGAGCGCAACATCTACACAATATTATGCTGCATTACGTAAAATCAAAACACTCTGAAAACAATATTTTACATCTGGACTAGGCTACCCTAAATAAACACATTATAAAAATTGTATTTATTTATTTAAGTCTCGGAATTACGTAACTTTTGAGTCAGAGACTCATTTACAAAGGCTCCACGACAGGTGCACAAAATTACAGATTTAGACAGGCAGTGAGAACATATAGGACAAGTAATACAAGCAGTGCTTGGTAAACAATAGATTAAAGGGTATATATAAGGGATGGGGGGGGTCAATCACAGTACAGAAAGAGTGATACAAAACAAGCAGATAGCAATGCTAACTCGAGGCTAATCCAGAGAGAGAAGAATGAAATACACAAACCGGAGGAGCAACAATACCCAACATTAAATATAATCAACAATACATAGAAACTAGCAGGTAACAGTCTAAGTGGACATAGTTGTAACAGACAGATTCTGGACAGGAACCTTGGTGGGGGGCTGGAGGCAGGAAATTAGGTGTAGCCACAGGACATACCTGCTAGGAGGTGCTGGCATAGCTTAGATTTGAAAGGCCTTAACTTAGACTCCGCAGAGGCATCGGCTGGCAGGCTGTTTAGCAAAGCTGGAGCCCAGGACATAAATGCCTGCTGGGCTAGGGATGTCCTGCAGCACGGGCCTGAGAAGAAAGCTCCTCATGTTTCTGGGAGTGGCAGCAGGAGTAAGTAGCGATTGCAAGGAAGCTGGAGTAAGGCCAAGGGTAATCTTCTTTGCAAGTAGACAGGACTGGTAAG
Source organism: Neoceratodus forsteri (assembly GCA_016271365.2). Taxonomy (NCBI): domain Eukaryota; kingdom Metazoa; phylum Chordata; order Ceratodontiformes; family Ceratodontidae; genus Neoceratodus; species Neoceratodus forsteri. The sequence goes on along the minus strand of CM057459.1, from coordinate 433,947,587 downwards.
CAATCCTGCCTTTAAGGTTTAGCCAGACAGTACGCAAGTAGAGATCACAAGTGTGGGTGAGTTTTTGGGCACTGGTAATGGTAACCAGGCAACAGGCTTTGTTAAAAGCAATCTTTATTCTATTAAGGACTGTATCAGTGGCAGCACCATAGATAACTATTCCATAATCAATGATCGAGAGTATTGAACTAGTTACAGACAGCTGGGGGGTGTTGGGAGTCATGCAGTGCCTATGCCTATAAAGCAACCCAATCCTAATGTTAACCGCTTTACAGACCAGGTTTACATGCTCACGAAATGACAGGGAGTTGTTGAGGGTCACCCCAAAGTATTTGAAGCTGCTGACTTGTTTCAGAGGCTGGTGGAGATTATTGAGGATACTGAGGCATGATGCATTGTGCTTATTTCAGGTACTAGCAAATATCATAACCTTAGTCTTTTTATAGTTAATTATGAGTTTGTGATCTGAAAACCAGGATTCAACTTCTATAAAACATTTTTGAAGGGCACGCTCAAGGGGGATGGGATCAGGGTGACTTGAGTAGATAACACCATCATCTGTGTAAAGAAGCAGGTTGCTGGAACAGATGAGAGGGAGGGAGTTAAGGAAAAGACTGAAAAGAAGTGGGCCAAGAATTGACCCTTGAGGGACACCAGAACATATGGGTAGGCTGGAGGAGAGGGTATCCTTGATTTTAACACACTGTATACGTCCACGTAGATAGTTAGAGAACCAGGTGGTGGCTTCAAGTGAGAGACCAGTGGCAGGGAGGGCAGCAACTAGAAGGGCATGGTTGACCGTTTCAAAAGCTTTTGACAAGTCAGTGTACACAGATCCAATCAGATGACCATGATTAAGGGTTTTGTGAGCGAAGTCTGTAAATTCAAGAAGGGCGGAGATGATACTGTGACCTTTCCTAAAGCCATGTTGCCATTGGCATTGGAGGTTGTGCTTAGTGAGATAGTCAGATAATTGATCAGAGACAATTTTTTCAAGCATTTTTTGATAGTGGGGGGAGGATTGAGATTGGGTAGTAATTGCTACATGAGGTTCCATCACCACTTTTGTGTGCTGGTGTCACCACAGCTGCCTTCCACAATTGGGGGAATTGACTGAGGCAGAGGGAGCAGTTTAACAAACCAGTGAGGGGAGTAGTAGTACTGCATCAAGTGCCAGGTGCAGGAGTTTCAAATCCAGAGTGTCAATGCTGTATCTGGCCTTACCCAGTACACGCAGCAGGTACGTTTTTGCCTCCTTAGGGGAGACAGTCCTGAAATGAAAAGGCGGAATGTTGCTAGGAACTTGTGAGTGTGGTGAGTCGTGAGGAGGGGGGGAGTTAGTGAAAAAGATAGGTTGGAGGTTACCACTAAGGTCTGAGAAGGTGGCATTGAAGGAGTCAGCGATGAGCTGGTGGTCTTGGGTGATGGACCCATTTGTGTTAATCATGGAATGGGGGGGGGAGTATTAGGCTTACCAGTAATGTCTTTCATGTTGTCCCAAAATTTTCTACCATTACCCCAGAAGGAGGAGAGACTCTCCTGGAAGTGGGTAGTTTTAGCTAAGTGGATCTCACGGGTACATGAGTTCCTTGCCATCTTATACCTGTGCCAGTATACAGGGTTACCAGTAGCACGGGCCTTATGCCAAAGGTTGTCCCTTGAGACCATCAATTTAAGCGGGGCAGGATGATCCAGGGATGGGAATTGCCTTTGGTGGTCCATTTGGAATAAGGGTTGAAGATGTCACAAGCTTTGGAGGAAGCTAGAAGGAAGGAAGGCACTCCCTGGGGTGGAGGGTAAGAGTTGTAGGTGATTGTTTCTGGACAGCATAGGTTTACTCCCACCCATCCTTCCCCTCACCCCACCCACCCCAAGCGCATAACTTCCTTTATAGCAGGGTCTCTGACATCACTTCCTCAAAACTGCTAACAACATACACCTGTTCATATCCTTAAAGGCACAGCACACTGAATAGGGGGTAGAGACACTCACAAGCTTGCACACACTAAAACAAGAACAAAAAACAAAAAAGCATCTGTAACTGGCAGGCACACAGACATGTGGGGAGTGGTGCAATGCACTGGCTGTGGAGCAGCAGCCTTCCAGGAGACATTCTGGAAACTGCATTGCTGCCCTATTTGCAGACACCTCTCTGGTCTGAGGGAGGAGGTTGTTGGTCTCCATGCTGACCTGGCAAGGATTCAGGAAACCTGCTTCCCCACCCAGGGACCACCCAGGCCACTGCCACTACATCAGAAGTTGCCAAGAAAGAGGAGTGGTTGGACCATGATGGGCTCAGGGAGGGTGAGGGTGGTGGAACAGAGGCACATCCCTCCAGTTGTGTCTCTCCACAATTCATTCACCACTCTGGTGAAGCATGGTTCCTCTATGAAGGCACCTGCAGTGGAGACAAAGGAGGATGCTGGGAACCTCCACAATGGAGACCCACAGGAGGGTGACCCAGGACCCCACAGGGGAAAGAAACAACTCCTGGTGGGGGATTCATTTGTTATGGGGGTAGAACTGGGGGAGGGAGGGGAAAGGTAGGTAAGGTGCCTTCCCAGCACCAAGGCTTGGAGGGACAGGAAATGAATCCTTAGGATTGTGGGAGCAGCGGCAAGGGGAAGGGAGCTGGATGTCATTATCCACCTAGGGATGAATGACTTGGCTGAAAATGGGATCAGAGCAGTGCAACAGGAGTTTGTGGAGTTGGGAAGGGGCCTTAGACAAGTAGCACACATGGTAACTTTCTCAGAAGTGCTACCTGTCTATGGCATGGATGAGGCTAGGGCACTCTGCACCATGGGATTCAATAACTGGTTGAAAAGCTGGGGCAGAGCTCAGGGATTTGGCTTCATTGGGGACTGGGGCTCCACCTGGAGGGATGCAGGCCTATACAGGTGCGATGGTCTGCATCTATCCTGAGGGAACCAGGATCTAGTGATAGGGTTTAAAGCTTCCAGTGGCAAGCATTTAAACTAGCCAAGGGGGGAGGCACTGAAGAGGAGAAGGGAAATCCTAGCCCCCCCAAAAAATCAGGGTAATTAGTGAGGTAAACACCAAAATAGAGCAGTCAATAGGGAGAAGGGCAGGGGTAAATAGAGAAAAAGACAAAGGCAGTAGGGACAGGGATGTGGCAAAAAGAAATAAAGCCATAAAAAATGGAGGGTAATGAGTATCAATGGCCGTAGTTTAAGTAAAAAGCTTCCTGAAATGGTGGCCTTGATGGAAGAGGGATGCCTGGACATTGTGGCAATCACAGAAACATGGTACACAGAGAACCATGACTGGGATGTCAACATACCAGGGTACACAATCTACAGGAGGGATAGGGAGGGAAGAAGAGGAGGAGGAGTAGCTCTCTATGTAAGGGAAGGGATAAAAGCAACAGAACTAAAGGGTAAACAGGGAGGAGAGGAGAGGAGGCACTGTGGGTCACCCTGCAGACTGGCAATGGCTCCACAAGCCGCACAGGGGTTGTATACAGACCCCCGTCTCGGGAAGGAAATGGACAAGGAAATGATAGAAGGCATTCTTGGGATGGCAGAGAAAAGGGAGATATTGCTGATGGGGGACCTGAATATGCCAAATGTTGACTGGAGCACCTTTGCTGCAGCTACATCCAAGAGCAGGGCCATTCCTGATGTCCTACAGGGGGCACGCCTCAGACAGCAAGTTTTGGAACCCACTCAGGAGAGAGCAATCTTAGACCTGGTACTCTCAAATTGGGATGGAGAGAGGATCTTTGATCTTGAAGTGGGTAGCCACCTGGGAACAAGCGACCACCAAACAGTGTGGTTCACGATAAACTTAGCTGTAGAGTCAAGCCACACAAAAGTGAAGGTACTGGACTCCAGGAAGGCTGATTTTGACAAAATGGGAGAATGCCTCAGAAAAGCACTAGCAAACAGGCAAGAAGGTGGGGTGGAGCAACAATGAGGAAACATCAAAACTGCCATCACAGAGGCAACAAGTCTTTGTGTGAAGCAAATAAATCAAAACAAAAGAAAAAAACACTATGGTTCTCAAAAAAAGTGGCGGGGAAGGTAAGTGAAAAAAAGATAGCATTCAAGAAGTATAAGGAAACACAGAAGGAGCAGGACAGAAAACTGTACCCATGAAAGCAGAAGGAAGTGGGTAAGGCAGTCAGAATAGTAAAGGCCCAAACCGAGGAAAAGATAGCCAACTTGGTTAAGAAGGGGGATAAAACCTTTTATAGGTACATTAAGGAGCAAAGAAAGACTAAGGCAGGGATACTGAGGCTGAACAAAGAGGAAGGAGGTTGGGCAGCGAGCAACAGTGAAAGAGCAGGGATACTGAACAAATACTTCTGCTCAGTATTCACAATGGAAAAGCAGGGGGAAATACCTAATCCAGTCAACAGAAGCACTCTGGATAGGGGGATTGATATTAGTCCTTTCACAGAAGAAAGGGTTATGAAAGAACTCTTAAAACTGAAGGTGGATAAAGCAATGGGGCCTGATGGGATTCACCCCAGAATTTTAAAAGAACAAAGGGAAGAACTAGTAACACCACTGACTACCCTTTTTAATAAATCATGGGAAGATGGGGTGGTACCTGAGGACTGGAGGAGGGCGGATGTGATTCCCCTTCACAAAAGTGGGAGCAAGACAGAGGCAGGAAACTACAGACCTGTCAGTTTGACCTCAGTGGTAGGGAAAATGATGGAATCACTTCTGAAGGAAAGAATTGTTGAGTACCTAGAGTCCAGTGGGGCACAGAACCCAAGGCAGCATGGATTCACTGCAGGAAGGCCATGTCAGACGAATCTAATTGATTTCTTTGAATGGGTGACCAAAGCAGTAGACCAGGAAGGGGCTGTGGACATGGCCTACCTAGACTTTAGCAAGGCTTTTGACACAGTCCCGCACAAAAGATTAATAAATAAATTAGCCAGCCTGGGAGTGGGTCCTAGGGAAGTAGCCTGGGTAAAACACTGGTTGGACAACAGGACACAGCAAGTAATAGTAAATGGAGTCCACAGTGAAGAAAGGAGGGTTACTAGTGGGGTACCACAGGGTTCAGTACTGGGGCCAGTCCTTTTTAATGTCTTTATAAGTGACATTGCAGAGGGACTGGAAGGGAAAGTATGTCTCTTTGCAGATGACACAAAGATCTGCAACAGGGTTGATACACAAGGTGGGGTGGAAAGGATGAAAAGGTACTTGGCAAGGTTAGAGGAATGGTCAAATGTATGGCAGCTTAGATTCAATGCAAAGAAGTGCAAAGTAATGCACCTGGGAAAGAAAAACCCAGGGGAAGAGTACACAATGGGGGTGAGATACTGACAACAACAAAAATGTAAAGGGACCTGGGGGTAGTCATAGCAGATGACCTAAAGGTGGGCCAGCAATGTAAAAAGGCAGTAAGGAGGGCTGGGGGATACTGGAATGCATAGGGAGAGCCATCACCAGTAGAAAACAAGAAGTTGTTGGCCCTCTGTACAGACAGTTGGTAAGACCACATCTGGAGTACTGTGTACAGTTCTGGAGACCCCATCTCCACAAAGACATAGGGTGGAGGTTGTCCAGAGGAGGGCAACCAAAATGATGCAAGGTCTGCATCAGAAGACATATGAAGAAAGACTAAAGGAACTAAAGATGTATAGCCTCGAGGAAAGGAGGGAGAGCGGGGACATGATATAAATTTTCAAATACTTCTAGGAAATCAACAAAGTCCAAGAGGGTAGCATCTTTCAGAAAAAGAGATGTGCAAAAACAAGGGGGCACAATTTGAAGATAGAGGGGGGACGGCTCAGAGGTAATGTGAGGAAGTATTTCTTCACAAGAGAGGATTATTGGATACATGGAACAGCCTTCTGAGGAGGTTGTGGAGTCAAAAACAGTGGAGGAATTCAAGAATGCATGGGACAGACATAAGGCAATTCTAGTGGGGGGGTAGGAGGAAGTAGACTGTTGGTTAACTAGGATCTGCAGCTCATCCGTTAGGTAGGAAAATGGGCAGACTAGGTGGGCCAAGCGGTCCTTATCTGCCATCAAATTCTATGTTTCTATGTTTCCATGTAGAGATGAAGTGCATTAAAGCTTGATCGATGTTTGTGGCAGTGTCAATCGGTGACCAGTTGCATTTGGAGAGACAGAAGTGGAATTGCATTAGCTTACCATTTTTAAGGGTGCGGCAGTATGTTAATTTAGCTGGGAGTTTGGCGGAATGGTTAGACTAATGGCAGCAAACTGCAGAGTGGTCACTAAGTGAGTCAGGTAAGACCACTACATTAGTGAATCTCTCAGGATAATTTGTAAGTATAAGATCTATTAGTGAGCTATTACCAGTTCTGTAGTTGATTCTGGTAGGGCAGGAAACTAATTGGGAGAGATCAGTGGCTGCAGCAACAACCCGGAGTGAGACTGACTCCAGGGCCGGCCAGTTAATGTTGAAGTCACCCAGCATGACAACTTCAGATCCAGTGGGTAAATTAGAGACTCAGTCAAGCATAGCATTGAAGCCTAAAGCAGCATTCCAGGGAGGACTGTAGACTGAGAGGGCTATGATCGATGTACCCTTTTTACCAATTGCAATTTTGATTGGTAAAGCCTGAGCACCATGCCCAGTTGCAATCTGTGGGAGGACCAGGCCATGAAGAGAGTTGATTAGATAGATGGCATATCCCCCTCCCCTTTTACCCAGCCTGTCAACCCTGAAAAGTGTGTAACCATCCAGGGTAGCAGCAGAGTCCAGAACTTTGGGGGAGAGCCAGGTCTCAACCACTGCTAGGACATCAGGACAGTGCCGCATGACCCAGGCCTGAAGTAGGTCAAGCTTAAGCACAAGGCTGCGGATATTAACAGAGGCAAGTGTGAGGCCCCCACATTTCAAGATGTGGAATGGGTGGTGAGCCAGGGCCAGGGTTAGGGTGGACACTGCCAGAGAGCAGGAGTAGGAATAGGCAATGCCTTATTACTAAGAATCTAAGAGGCTTAAGGCTAGCTGAGGATTGCCAATGGTAGGGCTTGTGGCTGTAGGTGGGGAGTGGAAGGAAGGGGATGTGAGTAACTAAGAGTGAGGAGAGGTAGTTAAACGAGTGGCCAGAGTAAACCCATGGGTGCAGAAAGGAATATGGCAGATAGGGGGTAGAGCTGTCAGTACCTGAAGGTAGCACTGGTGAGACAACAAGGGGATGGAGGTGGATGGATTGGGGATTTAGTCTAGGGGAGGAGGGACTGGCCAGTATAACAAGCAACAGAGGTAGAATACAGTTAGTAGAGGGTCCTGTGTTTAGTAGAAAAGCAGATGGGTGGGACAGGTAGGGGAGGCGAGACAGTAGAGGGGAGCACAAAACGTAAAAGGGAGTAGGAGTGGGAAGACAAACAGAGTCAAGGTGGGGCAGGTGTGGAAGGGCGATAAGTATAAGGATGACAAAAGGCCAGAAAGAAAAGGGGCAGACACGATGGTGCAGCGGTTGATTTCTTGACTTTGGTGCAAGAGATCAGAGCTTCAAAACAGTGGTGGGGGGAATGAGTGGAAAGAAGGGAGAACCAGGCAGGAGTGGAGGAGAGGGAGGAGCAGGGGACCAAGGGAAGAGGCTAGGGAAGGCAGAGAGTGATTGTAGTCAGGCAGAGGTAAAGAGGGAGTGAGACTTACTCAAGTCTGACCCCTGCTGGTGGGAGAATATAACTAACTAAAGGCAAACTAGGGACTTAGACCATCAAACCCTATATAGCTAGGGATGACCCACAGTGGTTGGGTCAGTTGACACATAGCATCAATGGGCAGACACCCCACACAACAGTAGCAGTCCTTGGAGATGGTACAGCAGACATGCCCAGGTACTGTACCTGTCTTTCGGCTCTGTTCACCGCTCCGTGCTCCTGGCTGTAAGTGGAGCAAGTGGGAGGGGGAGCTGCAGAGGAGCCTAAAGAGTGAACAAAAGGAATGAACTCAGAGTAGGAGAATTAGCACAAAGGAATCAATAGAGGCCAACTGCACATGCGCCAGAGGAGGAACGGGATCCCAACTTAGACCAAGAACAGCAGCAGACCAATTCAAATTCCAACATTAAACTCAGAAAACAGCATGCATATTACAGCAATCCCAGGAGGTCTTAAGGTACAGCACAAGCTAACAGCAATTCATTATAGATTACTAACCAATCCTAAGTGGTAAAAAACTATCAGTTTACTCTGCCGACTGTAAAGTAATTAAGGTAATGCATCACACAAGCTAGTCGGCAGAGTGGAAAGCACACAGCATTTTGTTTGAAAAATGGTAAACTCATGACCCCACTAAAAACAAGATATTGCATCTAATCTGGGACATCCTGAATAAATACAGTGCAAATTGTGTCAAATGAAGATCCCTTTGAGAATGAGATATAACATCTCCCATGTGCTATCCAGGGTACAAAATATATGACAAGAAACATTTAAAGGAAATCTACTGTAAACTGAACTTCACTGTGTTTCACATAACCAAGACTGACTTAAACAAACAGTTTCTTTATTGTTTTATAACATATTAGATTGCAGTATTTATTTTGAATGTTTTGGCCATGAGGATGGTGTGTACAGTATGTGGTGTGTGTGTGTGTGTGTGTGTGTGTGTGTGTGTGTGTGTTTGCTATAGCTCAATATAATTTTTTTTCCCAAACAAGCATAGTAAAAGGAGTAACAAATGATCCCATTCCTTACTTGCTTTAGGGGTTAAAGTAGCAGCTATTTTCTGCTATATTAACATGCATTCTAGATACTGCTGGTCGTGTTATGCACTTAGATTTGAAACCAGAAAAGGTGGCTGTTTTCAGGCCAAATGTATCATAATGTGTTTGCCATCTAAAGCACAATATAAGTATTTTTTTTCCCAAAAAGCACAGTAAAATTAGTAACAAAAGATAACAGTTGTTTACAGATGGCTTCTGCTATAGTAAACTATGTCTGAGACAGTTCTTATCAGATAGTGTCTTAAGAGGTTAAAAACAGTGTAAATCTTTTTAGGAGATTCTTTGCTAAGAAAGGGTGACATTTATGAGGTATGACTCTTTCTTGAAAGAGAATACCTGCTCAACTGAAGCTAGTAGCAAGAAAATGTTTAAATGCAAAGTATTTAAATGTGCAAGTTGTTGCATTTTGAAGGGGGGTAAACTAATCTCCAGTTTAATATGCAACCAATATTTAACAAGCTATTTCAGTTTCCATTGCTGTAATGTTAAGGAGGAAGGGAGCAGGTAAGCTAAGAGCACATGATGAAATTAGATGTGCTTGCTGAAAGAGCTGATTTATGAATGTATCTGTTAGCACATTGTTTTGAAGTCCACGCACTTTCATGCCTGAACAGTGTCATGATCAGGCTTGCTGATTATTGGCCAAGCCCCTTGTAGAGTCTCCTGCATTGGACCACCGTGACACACCTCTCAAAACCCTGTACATAGCAAAATGTTTGACTTGCGCTAGTGCGCATGGCGAACATAATGACTTGTGCTAGTGCGCACATTGAACATAAAAAGGGGCCATAATAGTAAGTTTGAAACTGTTAATACTTCTGGAATACCTGTTTACAATGATTATGCAGTTTTTTTTGGGGGGAGGGGGGGTTGCCATAATAGATGGGACAGTAAAATGTGGGGAGACACTGAGGAGGAGAATATGGACCCTGAGGCATCTTCTGTAACCTCACAAAGGGATCCCTGCTCTGATATTGATGAGTCACAAATTGAGACATCCGTGTCAAAGAAAATAAAAGGGAGAACTCAGTCACAGTTTGTGAAAAACAGAGATTGCTTAAAGAGACACTGTCAACCCCTTTAGGCCTCAAACTGTCCCTAGTTTCAAAAACATGTTTTTTGATTATTCACATACTGTAGAATGTGCTGATATGGCTGGCAGTTTGACTCTGATTCATTTTTCCTTTTTAAAAGTGAAAAACAAACTGCCCACCATACTAGTGTTTTCACACAAAAATGTGTTTGCTTACATTCCTTAATCATCTCCAACTACATCTTTCCTGAACTTGGAAACACTCCCAACACAGTCTTCCCACTCAAAATGCAGCTGAAGCAGAGGAGACTATTACATTATGAGTAGCTGCACTGTTTGGGAGGGGGTCGTAATGTTCAGGAAGTGAGCAATAAGAGCAGATCAAGGACTTAAAACAAAGCAAGGTTAGGCATAATTACACAATTACCATGTATTTCCATTCTACTAAGAATGTAGGCAGATTAAACCACCAGCAATATCAATTCATTTTTGAGAAGGTAAGCAATCATAAAATGTGGGTTGTCAGCTTGAAATAGTATGATGCAAAAAAGGCTGACGGTGTCCCTTTAGAGATATAAGGTTCTCTTTGTATAACCTTTTTGTTATGAGTCACCTTACAATAGTGTCAAGTTCAATGCTTTATTTGATCAATCAAGATAACAGGTAACTTAATTATTTTCAACACATACATATAACAAAGTTGGACATACAAACCATATAAATGTACAAACGTAAATAACATTTTCTCTAAATAATTTAAAAACTTTAGACATTTTCCAATATTTTAGTCCCTTCACTCTATGATCACGTTATTGCTCTGAAATTAGCAGCCTATGTTTTTTCTTTTTGCTATTAATAACAAAATTTTAAAATTTCGCAAATAAAATAGCATCTTCAACTGTTTGCGGATGTAGCAGAATAAATATCACATCATAACCTGAATCTGCATAAATTAACAGATAATTATTTAAAAATTGATCTCTGGCCTGGTTATACAGGGGACACAGCAATAGAACATGCTTTAAAGTTTCTTCATGTCCTTTATTACACTGACATAATTTTTCTAACCCTATTACTTCATCAGCTACACTAACTGCATTAAAAAATGCGTACTTTGAACTTACTAGCCCCATCCTCATGCAAGTAATAGCTTTTCTATATGGGGGAATCATCCAAAAAGAAAGATATAGTTCCAACTCATGATCAATTTTGTTCTCCTTATACCATCTTGCACATTTTTGTTTTCTTATTTGTGCCATATCATTACTTTTCCCTAGGGAATACAATTTTTTTTTTGCCCAGTTGTCTATATTGAGGCAGAATCATAATTCCTCTGGAGAAATCTGACCACAAATGGCCCATATTAACTTGATCTAATTTACTTCGAAGTCCATTTAGCCATAATGATGGTAAATCTCTATCTGCCCATTGCATTTTTTTCTTTTAAACATATTTTTGGAAGTATATTTTTCTTATGATTTATTATTCTAATGCAATATGAGATTAACCTAAGGTATTTAAGAAAACAAATCAGAACTCTACCCAACTCAGCTCTTACCATGGTGTTTGAGGTAGAAGAGGGTACCATTAAAAGTGCTTTGTAATAATATGACAGAGGTTTCTCCATGTCCTTCTTACTAACATACCCCCATACTTCTGAACCAAACAGCAATAATGGTTGTATTTTTGCCTCGCCAGCAATTAATGCTGGTACTACTGTATTTCCTCCAAACACAGAATTAAATTTCAATAATGCTCTTGTGGCTAATCTAGCTTTATTTATTTGATTATTAATATGAGTCATCCAAGAGCAAGAGGAAGTAAGTTGTACCTCCAGATAACAATATTATTTTACTAACTCAATATTAACATCTCCAACTTTCAACCTCTGGCCTTTTACATTATTATTCCCCCTTCTAAAAACCATTATTTTTTTTTTTGTATTTATCCGCAGTTCTAACACTTTACATTTCTGCTGCAACATGTCAAATTTCCTCTGTATCCCAATTCTAGAAAGTGAAAATATTACCAAATCATCTGCGTATGCCAATGAATGTATAGATACTGTATATTATTTATTTTAGGAGAGTCAAATACTTCTGAATCTTGAACTATTAAAAGTTCATTGATATATAAATTAAAGAGAACAGGGGCCAATAGGCAACCCTATTTAACTCCACAATTTGACTCAAATGGCTGAGACAACCTGCCCTCATTATCATACCTGATATATGTGTCTCTGAATAAAGTTTCTGAATCAATCTAATAAGACATGCATCCATTCCCTTCTTATATAATAATTCCCATAATTTTAGTCTATTTACTAAATCAAAAGCTGATTCGAAATCTACAAAAACTGTATATAACTTGGACTTTCTAAGTAATACATATTTTTCCATCAAATGGGCAAGACAGTACAGGTTATCAGTTGTGGCAAAGCCCTCCCTAAAACCAGCCTGATAAATTGATATCTGTGAGGATAGTTCAATCCATTCATTTACCCTATTCAATAAAAGTCTTGTAAATATTTTAGAGCTTATATCTAATAAACTAATAGGATGGAAATGTGATGGATCATATAATGATCCCTTTTTGTGAATTGGGACTATAATATTATGTGCCCATGAAATAGGAATAAAATTATGTTTAACACACAAATTAAAGAACATTGTAAGCATAGGAATCCAGAAATCTTTATATTCTTTATATACTACTGGGGGAATATAATCTGGACCAGGTGCCTTATTATTTTTTAATTTCATAATGCTCTCTTCTACCTCCTCAAGAGTGAAAATTATCATAGATTCTACTTTACCCAAACTAAATGAAACTATATTATCAGGGGAAGAGGGAGTCTTACTAAATATTTCCTTAAAATATTCTACCCAAGTATCTCTTGGTACATATACTGAGAGAGCCGACTGGTATTGGTTAGATCCCTTTGCTACCATACTCCAGAATGCTTTAACACCCTTATTCTTAATAATCTGGAACATTTCATCCCAAGTATCATTTTGAAAAGATAACTTCTTCATCTGCAAAAATTTATTATATGACTTCCTAGCCCTATATAAAAATGCACAATTTTCCTTTGTGGGATGATTTTTGGTCTTTCTAATAAGTTTCTTAAGTATCCTTTTTTCAATTTTACATTGTTTATCAAACCATGTTGTATAAGATTTCTTCCATCCAGAATCAACATCTGTATAGAGTGATGCTCTTAGATCCAGATTAAGTTTATCTAGTTGTACAGTTACCTATTCTATGTTTTCCCAATCATAATTTTGCATTTCCCTTTTTTTCCAAATTCTGTCAAAACATTTTGAACCTTATTCCCATAAACAGCCTTGTAATTCAACCGCTGCTTCCCTTTTAGATATAATTGTGCCATCGGTATGCAAGTGGGTTGTTCAGAGAGAAGAATATCTTTATCTAGCTTCATTTGTAAGCTTAAGGCAGCATGATCACTTTCTGCTCGAGTAAGGATTTTTAGCGAGACAAAGGTCTCTAGACTCTCAGGATTGATTATAACATAATCTATTATACTTTGGCCTACCCCCGAAGAGAAAGTGACTTCACCTTCACAGTCACCCTCAATTCTTCCATTCAAAATCATTAAAGTATTTTCCTCAAGGAATTTAATTAAACTTCATCCTCTATCATTGACACCTTTATCTTTACTGACCCTCTTTTGACAAAACTTAAGATCTAACTGATTCTCTAAGTTTGAAAAATTATCATGATCTGCAATACGAGCATTAAAATCCCCTAATATAATAATCAAACCTCTAGGATATTTAAGAAGAGAAACATCTAAATCTGCCCCCAATAAACTCCAAATATTATCAAACTGCTCCATCTCATTGACTGGAAGAAAATATACATTGACCAAAATTAGCACAACCCGATCTATTTCTATAATGACCATAATATAATATTGCACATTTTAAAAAATTTCTAATATTGTTATACTAGGTCCAATTTTTACAAACAGGGCCAACCCTCCTTTTGCTCTACCAAATTTCTTTTCTCTAGTTGCTGAATTTAATACTGCTTGATATCCATTAATATTTATATTATCTAAAGCCCACGTTTCTTGTAGGGCCAGAATTTCATATTTGGCAAGAAAATCCATACATACACAATCTACTAACTTATTACAAAATCCAGCAATGTTCCAAGTTAATACTTTCAACATATAATTTTATGTAGAGTTGAATGTAATCTCTATAGAATTTTCTTTTGTAATTTCCAGTCAGTGTTCTGTATCCAGACCTCTAATCCTTTCATCATTCAGATTCACCATGTCCACAACTAATATACCAACACCATCAAAAATATCCACATTCTTTTTATCAGAGAGAATAAACCAGCTGATATGCATGATATATCTTTTTGACTATTCTCTTTATCCGACAACACTCTCTTTGCATATCTGATACATTTTTCTCCCTTAGGCTTTTGAAGGTATGACCCTATAAGAGAATTTATATAAACATCCAGGATTTCCTCATTTTCTCCCAAAAGTCTGTCTATACCAAATAGAGACAGAATAAAAGGGTTGGGATCCCCACTTGAATCAATTAAGAATTTACTGAAATCTCTCTCTGAAGTTTAAATAACTTCCCTTCAAAATGATTCGAAGTTAAATAGTCACCAGTCTCACAGTACTGCTTAGTGTGGGCTATAATAGTCTTCCATAAAATAGGTGCCCATAAACTTAACCCTAAAGAGAAAATCCTGTATGATTTAGCCCAAATAGATTTTGCTGAAGACATATCAGAAACTAATACATACACTGGTTTATTCTCCATTGTTTCATCCCTACAGACCGTAATAATTTTATCCTTGACTTGAGGGATGCCTAACTCTGCAGCAATTAAATACTTAATAAGGTCCTTTAATGATTCTGGAGATTCATCACTCTTATGGTACACACCATCAATTCACAAACAAACTTCTTTTCCATCAAGTAATCTTTCAGTTTCCTCATAAACTTTAGTGAACTCATTAATAGGCTTATTATTGCAGTCTGTACATATAATTTCTATAGGCATCTCTCACGCTTTTCCTACATCATTGTTTACTAAACTTTCTTGATTCTTTAAGTTTTCATTTTTTACCAGATCAGGCAGTAAATGTCGTTCTACACTACCTTCTTTCTGATTTCCTGTTTCCTTTATTACTTTTATTGTTGCTTTCTTTAAATATTTCTTTCCACCCCTTTTCCTGTCCTTTCGTTTCTTGGAACCCTTCCTTTTCATCTTATTTTTTGGTTGATTATCTGGGATAAAAATTGATGAAAAAGATAACTTATCAGACTTTTTTCTTGGCAAACAACTCCATCCATTTTTTCCTCTAGTAGTTGCAATTTTACAAATAAAGTGTTAATATAGCTTTCCAAAGTAGATTTTAAATCCCTTAATGCCTCTAGCAACACTACATTTGCCATAACAGGATGTATTAATGCCTTAAATGTATACTTTGACAGTGTATCTGGGCACTGAGCAAAAAGATCCTCATTTATTATTATTTGTTCAACTTCTCTATCCATTTTTTCAAATACTGTATTTGGGGAACCTGTTAATACAGAGCAATTAACTCTAATTGCCCCTACATCATTCACTAGATCTTGACTGAGATTTCCAAGGTCTTCATCTAGTCCTGATGAAATTTCTAAGGGGCTATATAATTCAAATCTTGAGTCCTGTACTTTTCTATGAGAAGTCGTTTTCATTGGTGAAGACAAAGTTAACACTTCCTGTGAAGGAGATTTGAGTTCTGAGGCTTTATTTTCCCCTAAATTGGTTTTAAGAGTAAAGAAGTCTGTAATATTTTTCTGCCTCGTCCGTCTGTCAGGAATTTCTGGAATCTCCAGAGTCTTGTTAATACAATGAGTATCTTCTATTTTTATTTTTCACTTATAAGAACTATGAGTCTTTATATTTAACTCTTGAGAATCTTGAATATCATTACTAACTATGTAAAAATCCTTTCCTACTCTATCTCCTTTTTTTGTTTTTTCCCCTATATAATTTAACTTCTCAATGGTCAATTTTGTGATATTTTTCAACGCCTCAGCATAGGTAAAGATTTTTTGCTCAGTGGGGTGGATGTAATACATAATGTATCATTGAATATACATCCATTATTTTCATACCTTTTTTTTAATCCATCCCCTAGTACATTTCCCTCCCCCTCTTATTCCCCCTTTCCTATAAGCATTTTACCACTTCTTGTAAACATTTAAGTGAAACTCTTAATAAAGTATAAAAATAAATTTGAGAAAAAAAATGTAATTACAAGATCTTCAAATTCAAACGTCCAATTAAGCAGCCATTGAAACTTTAAGTCCCTAAAAAAAAAAAAAAAGATTTCACAGTCACCACATGTTCAGATGAGACCGTTTGCACAGTTCAGGAAATTCAAGAAGATCCCTCAGTCTGTTCCATTCATTCCAAGTATTCCAATTTTTCAAACCGAAATCTTGCTTACAAAGTTCAAGCCTGTAGGCACCACAAGCTCTGCAGTTTATATGCCATCCGCTTCTCACCGTCTCCACAAGAAGTTTTTCCCAGAAAATCCCAAATAGTCATTGTCAAAAAGAATTTAACCCTCTACCATGCCTCACCGTAATACTGCTTTACAAAGGAGATGATATTTAGTGTTCACTTAAAACAGGAGGTAGAAGTAGAAGAAATCACCGATATCCCAAATGAATCTAGTCCAGTTCCCAAAAGCTGAAGGTAAAATGTGTATTTAAAAAACTGGTGATGGTATCTAATCTCTTTTTAGCTATAGAACTTCGTAACCTCAAAGGTTCATGATATTGCATGATAACACAATCCAATAGTAAGTAAAATTAAGCCAAAAGAAGACAAGAGTGCTGCGGGCAACAGAGCTCACACTGAATGTCTGAGTATCTGAATGTCCAAAGAGTGTCTGAATGAGTAATTAAATCTGCTACAATAGT
Source organism: Neoceratodus forsteri (assembly GCA_016271365.2). Lineage (NCBI taxonomy): Eukaryota > Metazoa > Chordata > Ceratodontiformes > Ceratodontidae > Neoceratodus > Neoceratodus forsteri. Next base: position 433,930,883 of record CM057459.1, on the reverse strand, counting down.
GTCTTTAAATGTGAATAGCTTAAAGTAACACACAAAAATGTGTTACCACGCGTTTTACCTTGAGCCAACTGCCTGCAGATATTTTTCTCTTGCAAGTTACCTGACTGAACACACTATATCAAATTAAAACAGCTGCATCATTATGGACCTTTCAGACAGTATTTTTGTCCAAGGGTGAAGAGGCTTGTGACAGGGTGGGTATCATTTTTAAAGGTCAGGAATGGAAAGTAATTGAACTGGTAGATGTTCACCCAGGGAAGGTATTAGTGCTGGATGTCTCAAAAAGGGATTTACTATATAGAATAGTAAATGTATATGTACCTCAGACAAAAGCTTCTCAAAGTGAAAGCTTTAAGGAAACCCAATCTTTCCTATTTACATCCAGGTTGGTAGTGTTTGGATGTGACTTTAATTGTCCAATTATGCAGCAGGCTCAAGGGGAAAAAATAAATTGTGACACTTCCTTTTTGACTAATATGATTAAAACAGGGAGCCTCAAAGATGCCTAGAGGAAGTTGCATGCTCAGGGTGGCCAGACTTATTTTTAAGGTTCCTTATCTTCTCAAATTGATTATTTTTTTCCAAAAACTGATGGTCACTAAAGCAGAAACAATAGTTATTGAATTTTCAGACCATCAAGCTTCATTAGGTATATGTACGTCTGGAGCTGTGCCCAGGAAGGGAAAGGGAACCTGGAGGTCAAATACACCTTTTTTGAATTATGTTGAAGTTAGGAAAAGATGGGGAACATTATGGAGAGCTAGGCTGCCGGTGGTATGTGCATATGATTTAGTGCCATTCTGGTGAGAAGACACTCACCGTGATTTAAAAAAAAGTTTTTTTTTTCAAAAATCTTCAGTGCAAAAGGTTATCACAGGTTGTAGGAAATATCTAGATTTATATACACATTTATATAAGGTGACAGATAAAGCTTAGCATTTTTCAGGGCATTATTCAGAGCAAATATGCAGACTTGAATCTCAGATGAAAGATTTGCAATATGATAGGGCCATGTTCATATTGAGAGAAGCACAGTTTGGCACGCAAGGGACTAAACAGAATTTTGATAAGTTTACTATACATGCCAACATACAGTGGATAAACAGGAAATACATGTTTTGAAAGATGAAAATGGGAGACAATTTACAAGTAGACAAGACCTACTCAGCTTTGTGGGGGCACCACAGAGAAGGAACAATGGGGCAAGGGAGAGGTCAGTGGGAGGAAGCATAGTAGATGGGAAGCCAGGAGGAAACACACAATAAGGCAAAGGGAGGAGGGAACATGTTTGCTGTACCAGCAACACATGGGAAAGAGGACGCAGGAGGAGATTGCACAAGGGATAGTACTCACAAAGAGAAGGGAGAGAGGGGCATTACTAGTGGGGAGACGGAGTATGGCATGGCAGGGGGAGGGATAATACTTGGAGAGGTGAGGAGGGAGCGGAAGGTTGGCAGTCTAACAGGAGGAGAGAGAGGAGTCTCAGTTGAGAAAAGCAGGGGGGAAGACACTGGGACACACTGTAAAAGCACCATCTTGAGTGGCCCCAGAAATGAGAACCTGGGTGGGGGGAGCAACGGGCACAAGAAAAGAGGAGGGAGGTGTACTAGTGTTGGGGGACTCCATACTCAAGGGGATCAGATAGGGCAGCAAGCGGGAGAGGCACAGTCAAATATGGGTGGAGTCCGTACCAGGATTAAAGGCAGGACAGGCAATCCTAAGGTGTGTAAGGAGGGGTAGGAGAAAACCACACATTGTGGTACATGTGGGGACAAATGACCTAGTGGGGGAAATGGTGGAGGTAACAAAGGAGAGGATTGAGGAAGTGGGAAGGTTGTGTGAGGAGACTGGGGAGTCTGTGGCATTCTCTGAAGTGCTCCCAGTACCCTGCACAAGCACAGTGAGAAAGGAGAGGATTAGGGAGTTGAACACATGGTTGGTAGGATGGTGTCAAACTAAGGGATATGGGGTTGTGGGTGGCTGGGGCAGTACTTGGGATAATAACAATCTGTTTGCAAGGGATAGGCTGCACCTGAGTGGGGAGGGGAAGGAGGTATTAAAGCAAAGACTGGGGAGGTATATTGCGACATAGGTGGATTTAAACTAGATAACTAGATGGGGGGTGGCAGGTGGACAGCAGGTAGGCAGGGATCTGATAGAGTGGTGCCTACCCCCCAGGCTAGCAGGGAAGGACTCGGGGTGACTGAAAAAGGAGGGAGTAATAGGAAGGAAATGGAGGCTAACGAAGGGAAGGAGGCAGGATGGAGGGTGGTCTCGCTGAATGCAAGAAGCTTAGGCAACAAATCAGCTGAGCTACAGGCACTCTTAGCAGTGTGGAGGGTGGATATTGCAGCTGTCACAGAAATGTGGTCAACTGAGCACCAGGACTGGGATCTGGCAATCCCAGGATATGAAGTATACAGGAAGGACTGTAAGGAAGGGAGGGGCGGTGGGGTGGCAGTCTGTGTGAGGGATGGGATCAAATGCACAAGGGACGAGGGGGAAGAAATGAGAACAGAGGCAATCTGGCTGCAGCTCCTAGACTCAAGGGGAAGGAAACTGAGGTTTGGGGTGGTATACAGCTCACCGTCTCAGTCTGAGGAGCTTGACAGGGAATTAGCAGGACAAATCAGAACGGTATGTAGAAAAGGGAAGGTGGTCATCGTGAGGGATTTCAACTTGATGGGGTTGACTGGAGCATTCCAGTCACCTACAGTGCTAGGGAGCAAGGGCTCCTGGATGCAATCCAGGATGGTCTCCTTACACAGTTGGTTAGTGTGCCCACTAGGTTAAAGAACACTTTAGATCTGGTGTTGTTGAATGGGGAGGCAGTAAGGGAAATAAAGGTGGAGGACACACTACCTGACAGCGATCACCAAACGGTGTGGTTTAATATCACGATCTGCAGGGAGCCAGAGAAATCAGTTACTTAGATAGTAAACTTCAGGAGGGCAGACTTTGAGAGGATGCAGGAAGTACTGAAAGGGAAACTAGAGGGCATAAGGCAGGAGATAGATGCAGAGCAGAAGTGGGATATTATTAAAAGGGGGATTACAGAGGCAGCAGAAGCCTGCACCAAGACACAGAGTAAGAGGAGCAGAGCAAGAACACCATGCTGGTTGAACAGCGAGGTAGTGGAGGTGGTGAGAGCAAAATGAGAGGCACATCAGAGGTATAGAAGGACAGGGAAGGAAGTGGACAGGGAGGGGTATGCAAAACGGTCCAAGGAGGTGACCAGAAAAGTGAGAGAAGCCAAGGCCCGGAGGGAGCTGAGATTAGCGCAGGGAATTAACGGGGGGGGAGAAAGACTTTTTCAGATACATCAGGGAGAAAAGGAAGTGCAAGGAAACAATAGTGAGGATAAAAAAGGGTGGGGAGTGGACAGAAAAGGGTGAGGAGCAGGCAGAAGTACTGAACGAATACTTTTGCTCAGTGTTCACGGAGGAAAAGGGGAGACCGCTACCACCATGGGCTGGTAGGGTGGGGACTGGGGGAGAGGAGGCAACAGATGGAAGAATTGAGGCAAGTAGAGTCCTAGAGGGACTGAGGGCACTGAAGGTAGACAAGGCACCAGGGCCAGATGGTATCCACCCCAGGGTGCTGAGGGAGATGGCGGAGATGTTGGCGGAGCCGCTGGCGGATCTGTACAGCACCTCACTGGAGTCGGGATGTGTGCCACTGGACTGGAGGATGGCACATGTAGTACCATTACACAAGAGTGGACCAAGGGATGAACTGGGTAATTATCACCCTGTAAGTACCACCGTCATAGTGTGCAAACTCATGGAGACAATACTAAAGGAAAGACTGGTGTCATACCTGGAGGACAATGGCCTCCAGGATGTGAGGCAGCATGGGTTTGTTTCAGGAAGTCTTGTCAAACCAACCTGATACAATATTATGACTGGGTGACTGGTGAGCTGGATAAGGGACAAGCAGTGGATGTTCTTACTTGGACTTCAGCAAGGCCTTTGATTCTGTGCCTCATGGGCGGCTTGGGGAAGCTAACCGTGTAGGGTAGGGGTGAAAATGATGAACTGGATTACAAGCTGGCTGAGTGGGAGGCTGCAATGGGTGGTGGTGAGAGGGGAGCTCTCAACTCCAAGGCCGGTGATGAGTGGGGTGCCACAGGGCTCTGTGTTGGGGCTAGTATTGTTCAGGCTCTTCATATTAGACATTGCACATGGGGTGATGAGCAAGATAAGTCTGTTCACTGACAACACCAAAATCTGAGCAGTGGTGAATGGAGAGGAGGGATGGAAGCAGCTGCAGGGGGACCTAAGCAAGCTAGAGGAGTAGTCAGAGAGGTGGCAGCTGGGGTTCAATGCAAAGAAGTGTAAAGTTATGCACTTTGGGGTGAAGAACCCAAGGAGAGAATACTGGCTGGGAGGAGTTAAGCTGGGAATCACTGAAGAGGAGAAGGACCTTGGGGTAATGATAACAGGGACCATGGACAACACTGCCCAGTGCAGGAGAGCGGCTGCAAAAGTGAAAAAAATGCTGGGGTGCATAGCGAGGGTTTTTTTGTCCAGGTGAAGAGAGGTGATCTTGCCCCTCTACAGGTCGCTGGTAAGGCCGCACTTAGAGTATTGTGTGCAGTTTTGGAGGCCATACCTAAAGCATGATATCAGGCTACTGGAGGGGGTGCAGAGGAAGGCAACAAAGATGATATGTGGAATGGAAGGGACAGACTATGACAGCAGGCTGAGAGACCTGAATATGTACACCCTGGAGGATAGAAGGTACAGGGGTGACATGATACAGACATTCAAGTATCTGAGGGGAATCAATAAGGATGGGGCAGATGGGGTCTTTAAGTTAAGGAGGGGGAGGGTCACCAGAGGGCATGCGCTAAGAATAGAGGGGGGAAGATTTAGGAAGGAAATGAGGAGACACTATTTCACAGAGAGGGTGGTAGCAAAATGGATCGCCCTACCAGAATGGATGGTATCATGTAAATCTGTGAACAGTTTCAAAAGGGCATGGGACAGGGAACAGGGGAGAGTGAGGGTGGGGGTGGCAGTGGGATGACAAATGGGAGGGGGTGGGGCAGCTGCAAACTAAGTGTGCTAGCTGCACACTCAAGCAGACTTAGATAGACCGGGTGGTCTGTTTCTGCTGGCACATTCGTATGTTCATATGTTCGTAGGATTAGGGAACACCATGTAATAGATATGTGGGGTAGTACCTCTGTAACTAATCCAGAGCCTCTTTTGCAAAATTTATAAATCCCTAAAATTCCAGATTCAATTAAAGCTTCTAAAATGTTCCCATTAGTTTAGGTGAGGTAGAGAATACAGTAAAAGTCTTACATAATAACAAGACTCCTGGAGGAGATGGTCTTTTGGTAGAATTTTATATGTAGAATAATACATGGGGTGGTTTATTTAATGTGAATTTTATACACATCTGAGGAATTGGATGCTACATAAACCCCGAGAGCGAAGCTCGAGGGGTTTATTTAAGCATCCAACCCCAAGGGTGTGTGTAACATTCGAGTTTTACACACTACCCTATGTTTTATTTTATATAATTGATGGGGAGCATTTTTCCACCACAGCAATTATATAACATAGGAACACATAGCTGTGAGCCATTGTTGGGTTCAAATGCGGTTGGGCTCAAGCAGCTGTGGTAATGTTGTCTTTCTTTTTTGTAAAGTGGTTCCTCTGCTAAAATAGCTTAGTCTTTTTTTAAATATTTACATACAGCAGAATCGAGTGCGAAAGGTGAAGAGTCCGGTGCTGAGGAAGGGAAAAGCGCTGGCTGGCGCATGCATGGAGCAAGGGAAACCTGGTGCATGTTCGCCGTTATAACCAGCTGGTTATAACAGCGAATTATAACTGGGTTTCCCCATGGGAAAAATGCTCACCAGTTATTATAAGTCTTTTATAACTTTTTTGGGACTTGCTCTAGCAGATCTATATAACGATATTCTGATGAGCAAATTGTTACCTGATTCAATGGTGACAGCACAGTTAATTATTTTATACAGAAAAGGTGACAAAACAGATTTGCACAACTGAAGATTGATTAGTCTTTTGAATGCGGACTGTAAAATATTGTCCAAGATTATGGCTAAACATCTTGAGAAAGCAGCAACCTATGTGACTTTGTCACATCAGTCCTGTTCTGTTCATGGTAGATTCGTACAGGATAATCTAATGATATTACTGGAGGTATCTGAAAGGGGAAATATGTGAAGGTTGGATGGATTTGTTTTTATCAATACACCAAGAAAAGGCCTTTGATAAATTCTCTCAGGATTTGCTTTCTAAAGTTCTTCATGTATATGACATACCTGAAAAGTTTACCGGATGGATTAAAATTCTGTACAGTAAGGCTACAGTAAATCCATTAATTACTGGCAAGGGGATAGTCAAAGAGTGTATAGGGGGATTAGACAGGGGTGCCCCCTTAGACCCCCCACACTTTATGTAGTTGGGATAGACCCATTACTGCGTGAGATGCACAATAATGTGAAATTAGGGGGAATAACATATATCGACAGTGAACATACTTTGAAGGTTCTGGCTTACGCTGATGATGTTAATATATTTTTGAAAGGTTCATCAGCAGGTCCCCAGTAGGAAAGTGTTTTAATACATTTTCATCTGCTTCTGATTCTGTTATAAATCTGACTAAAAGTAAAGAAACTGGTTTGAGGAGGTTTCATGGTAGTAAAACAGTTATCGCTGGAATATCAGTAGAAGGTACATCCATAAACCTTTTGGGTATTAATTTTGATGTAGGGGACATGGCCTTCTTATACTGGGATAAACATATTACTGCTGCTCAGGAGCAAGTTCAGATGTGGAATGGTTGAAAATTGTTTAAAAAGAAAAGGATATTTTTAATAAAGTCTTTACTGATTCCTAAATTTCTTTATATAGGTTATATCTACCTCTGGTTTCAGTAGGAACCAGATCATATAGCCTATTTTGTATGTGTTTTGGGGGCAGTAGATTGAACCCAATTGAAAGGGGGGGGTCACCTATCTTAGTATAACAGAGGGTGGGGTGGGCATGATTAATCTAGTACCTTTCTGAGTTTATTTCAGTTTTGTGACATACACGGTTCTATATCGTGAAGATAGACTATGGGTATTTTTAGTAAATTTATGACTGGAACCTATGTTACAACATTGTGAATGAGGGAAATTTAGTCTTCCTAGAATGCAAGATTCAGATATAATTTGTCCAGTGTATGTGAGGTTGATATTTTTGAAAATACATCAATGACACTTGACTTCAGGGCAGGCGGAAACGTTATCCCGAAAGCAGTTATATGCAGCTATTCAGTCCTCTGCATTTTCGGAAACCCCAGTAATTCCAGAGTGCTCAGGTGATGTAGAACAAGAGGTGTTAAGTCACCTATCCAGTCAGAGGGTGTAACCTCAGACGTGGGATGCTCTGTGTCTCAAGACACATGGAAGGTTAGGGGTAAAGAATAATGTTGAACTTAAAAGTATGCATGAGTGTTATTGTCCAAGACAAGGGTATTCAACAAATTTAAAAACTCAGCACTATTTATTTTTATCTTGTTCATATGCACAAGGGTTTGGGCAATATTTTGCAGCTTACTGTAAAATGTCTGCTCTTCACAATATTACATACCAGGAACTAGTCGTGGGTATTTTTTTCTCCCAGCTGGTCGCAGTGTGATACATCTTCTCTTGAAGTATTCTTTGCAGTTATTACATTTCACCGTGGCAATCAAGCTGTGATATCTCATTACAACAGAAACAACTTTCATAGGTTTTATGTGATAAAGGCGACTCAAAAAGAATGCCAACAACAAGAGAGATCCCCAAATTGCTGACAGTAAAAATGGCGATGTACAGTACAGTGACTGCTGCAAACAGCAATGGTTGCTTAGTTTCTCTGTGGGGGCAATATACATAAAAACGCACCCCACAAGAAATATAACCAACTTGGGGGGGGATAAGACACAGGGCAAGGGAGAATACTCGGGAAGGAGGCTACTTGGGGGGAGCAACCTGTGGCCAAGGCACAATGGGGAAACGGGACTTAAAAAAAATATACATTAATTTTACAACCCCCAAAAACAGTTTCCACTGCCAGACCCAGGTCCACCACATCCAGAGACGGTGTCTTAATCCAATATACCAAACAGCGGGTTGGAAACCATCTGGTCAAACACATCCTTATGTAGTAATACAGCAAGTGTACCTCACTGACACACTCACTGTATACTACCCTTGCTAGATTTTAAAGGAGAAGATGCCTGTATATTTCTGATTTGGATATGTCTGATGTATTTATTATAGATTACATCAGTTACTTTACATATGTCAATAAGAGCTCAGTCATTTCTGCTTTTGCAACACATATCTAGAGTCTGAGGCTCTGACACAAGGTAGTAAAGTGTCAAGCAAGCCTCCATTTACATGCAGACGGGTCACTTGTAATACAGCCCCTCCCATTCACTGATGTCACTGCAGCAACAGTCAGGGCCAGATTAATGTATGTAGGGGCCCTACTCCAAGTCCTATTTTGGAGCCCAGGGGCCCCTAAGTGCCAACATCCCACGCTACGGTGGTGCTGGGCCGGCAAGGCGGCAGTGCCAGGTACTCAAGCAGGATGTCGTGGTTTAATAAAACAGGTGACGTGTTCAGGTAGGTGGTGTGGGAATTTTTTTATATTACAATAACTTTTTTACTGTATGGCATTAAGCGGTTGGGGCCCAATTTTAGATGTTGGGCCTTGCAGGCAGCATCTTTACAAGATCAGTGCTCTGTTGTGGGACCATATTTTTGTCTCTTAAGAGCTGGAACCCCCCCCCAAAAAAAAAACACTGCAGTGGAATATTGCAATGGGAACACCCCATTATTTTTAAAGTCTGCTCACTAGCATCCCAAGAGATTTTGGATTTAAGAGGTGTAGTAAATACTGAATTTGGACAGGGTTTGAATATTTCAGCCCTGTGGCCTATTAAATCAAGGCAATTGGTGGTTGAGGTGCAATTAATACAGATTATATAAATTTGAGACTGGGTTGGATTATTTCTTGACTGTTGTATATGGGCATGCTATTGCTATCCAAATGGATATAATAAGGCACAGTAGATTGTTCCCATTTCAAGACCACTACAGTGTTTTTGGGGAGGGTGGGTGCTCCATCCTGTCTGCTTCTAAAACATCTCAACTTCTGCAATTTTGCGGTCAATGGCCATATAACCCAGCCAACCCCCCTACACTTGCTCATACAAATCAATCATTCTAACTGTTGCGAACTGAACTTTGTGCATGAATATATATGGGACAGCAGCGACAGCCTAGGAGGGGACACAGTCCAAATGACAACATACCTGACGACTCTGAGCAGGGCACAGGCTACTGCTGCACTGATGATTGATGCAGAAGAGGGTTCCTTGGCTCCAGGCATGCATGAATGACCCAACTCGAGTAGTCCAAGTCTCCAGCTGTCTCCCTCTTCTCTCCACAGTCCTCCCCCAGCATCCAGAAGCCCACAATGAGTGCCCTGTTCTGCTCCAGTCCCAACCTCCTCCATCCCGACTCCTGACTGTGGCGATCACCGGCGATGACCCATCGATAACACCGTCCCAGGCACGGCCTCTCTCTCTCTACTGCCTGGGCCAGCTGTTCAACTCGAGACCATCGTGATTGTCGACTGACTCCAGTCTTCACTATGCAGCACAAGCAACCGCTTCTTGACTGTTGCAGCTTGCATGCAGCATTCCAACTTCGCACTGTGACCATCGATGACCGATCAACAGACCCTCTAGTTTCTCTCCGTCGACTCATGAGAACCATGCAGACAAACGACCCCACACAGTGCCGTGCAGAGAGAAAGAGAGTACAGGCTGCTGCTGCTGCAAGCTGATTCCCGCTACCCCTAGTAGCCAAACCTCCTATTGTACACTGACCAATAATAGTGCAGCGTGCAGACTGTTCCAGAGACCGGAGAGGCTCGCTTGTGCTCAGAGCGGGGGTGGGGTTACTGCTGGAGGAGAAGGAGAACTTTCTTCTTTTGCCATGCTGCGCCACTGTCCCAGCATGGTGGCAGTGGCACAGTACATAAGGCAAATAAATAATTTTAATGGGGAGGGCAGGGGCCCTCCTGAACCATGGCGGGCTCTACGCCATGGTATAATTAGCGTATAGGTAAACCCTGCACTGTTGCCAACAGTGCATAAGAACACATAAGGGTATCAATGCTGTCTATCCTGATTTTAGTTTAAGTTTGCAATGGCTTAAGACAGTTCTGTCATGCAACTCACACAGGGAGTAGTACGTGTAGCCTTTATACTGTATGTGTAGAGCAAATAATACTGTACATCTAATAGTATTTCATTCACAGGAATCAGAATCTGTTTCTATGCACTGCTCATTTCTCTCTGTGAGACAGTTGCAACATGTTGTGGAGAGCAGTAGAAAGAATCAATTGTCACAACCCCACTCAACAGGTCAGCCCTCTACTCCCAAAGTGCCAACCTCTCAAGCGTAGTATTGTGAACAGTTAACAGATCAGGGTAGCCCTCCTACCTGTTTTATGGGTTTGAATAAAATGTTGGTCTCAAGTTCTGGAGGGATTCAAACCGTGAACCTCTTGCTAGAGTACCCAATGTACAGATTCAGATCATTCTGCTTTTCAGGGAAACGCCAGATATCATTTGCCACAGGCACCCAACCAGGTATACAAAATGAACCCTTAAGAACTCTGTGCAAGAACTTAGAGAAATTCTTTCTGTTTCCCAATTTGGTATCCCAATAAGCTTAAGCAAAGTGTCAACTTTAACCATCTAAGCTTCACTTACCAAAAAAAAGTTTCAAGGCACACCAGGCAGTTTCTGTTTTAAAATACGTATCTTTACTTTAAGATAGATAAAAATAGGTAAACAGTAAATACAAAATATCCCAACACATACAATCTTAAAAACAAAACAGGTTTAAAAGTGTAAAATTCCTACCAACCATTAGACTTATTTATCTAAGGTATTTCTTATAATCTTTCAGTGCTCTTAGATGTTCCTTCTCTCAGTCCAAGTATATGACTATGTCTCAGTGGAATACAGACTGCAGTTTAAAAATGCTGTGTTTCAACCCTCTTCATGATGTAATCATCTAGCTCCTTCCTTTCAGGAAACATAAAATATATATATATATATATATAAAGGTATTGAATTCTGTGACTCCAGCAAGTCCCATTGTCCAAATGATGATACTTTTAATTAAGACTGTAATTTCTCAGTGATTTTGATCCATGAGCAGTTCCCTTTCTCAAACATATCAAAGGACTTTTTATGACACCAGGTGCAATCAACTGACTTTCCTGAGGACGTCATAAAATGGATATTCCATTTCCTTATGACACCAGGTGCAATTAAATTACTTTCCTGTGGACATTATAAAATGGATATATTAGTTCCTGGTTTCAAAGCAAACTGACAAATTAATTGCATTCAGAGATCTGCTGGTTTAACATATATCCTTTTTTTTGAACTGATACCTGGGGGGTGGGGTTTTGTCATCCCAGGTACAGGATGTTTCCTGACAGACAATCCCACTTCATTTTTATACTACAAAAATCATAGAGTTATCAGAACCTGCTGCCTAAGTGTCACATCAATCAATCAGACATTCAAGCAGTCAATCTAACAGTCATTGAGTCAATCAGTATTGAACCAGGTGAATACCCTTGAGAAGAGTAATTTACAAGGTAGGCCTGAGCAGTTTCCCAAAGGATTACACAAGACTGAATTCCTCCTTTGCAGAAATGATACACCTCCCCTTTCAGCAGCCTGAAAGTGGAGAGTTAGATCACTTACTTTATAAAGTGTATTGTTTTGCCAGCTCGTAGGCGCAGCAGTTGGATTTCCGCTTGAGACACCGGTGACCCGGGTTCAGGAATGGACTCGGGTCGCTGGAAGCGATGGGGAGAAGCTTGACGTCCTGGAGCTGTCGCCTTCTCCGGGGGAAGGGAGGAATGTGGCTCGCTGTCTGTTGCCCCCTAGTGGAGGCTGGGAGAGCAACAACTCAAGCGAGCCCTACTGTACAAGGGGCATGGTGAACGTCGGTTTGGCCTAGACGTCCATGGCATGCCATGCTCCCCGGGGAGAAAAGCAGAAAAACTGCCTCCTGGTCAGCCGGATGATGGCTGCCATCTCCTTCCGTCTCAGATGCCCCGACACCCCAGAATCCACCTCAGCTGTGCCCAGGGAATGATTGAATAGCGTGCTGGTATTCCCCTCCTGGCGCCTTCCCCCTCGGAGGAGAGGGACCCATCCGGCGAAGGGTTACGCCGGGCCACCCCCGGGTCAGCTGCGATCTGAGATGAGTGGAAGGGGGTTGGGGCGAGGAGGTCGGGGGGGGGTCATGAACAGCCAGAAGGAGAGGCAGGCCAGGGAGCAAGTAAGGTGAGGGAAAAAAAAAAGTGTATTGTTTTAAATTTCAAATGCTCCTGAAATCTGAATTTCTGACTGGAAATACCAAGATACAATGCATATGACGTGGGAGGAATGAGCTAAGCAAATACAGAGCACTACAAACATGGAGACTGATTAGTTTCTTTACCTACAACAGCTGAAGTGTAGCATCTGATTTGTGAGGGGCATCCTACTTCAAATGCTGGCATTACAAAGGGTGGGGTGGCGGCCACAGCTTGTCTTTAGTACCTTCAAAGTGAAGTGCTGTAGTTCTTACATCACTGCTAATGATTTACAGTGGGAATGGGGCACTTTTAAAGTCGTGGACCTGAGGGGTCATCACAGTTCCCGGGGAAGTTAGAGGAACTTGTTAAGGGTTAGAGAGTAAGGGACTTTAGTAGGATTTGAACCAGAGTTTCCCAGTTCTTGTGCCTGTGCTTTAACCACTAGATCACCCTAATTCCATATGCTGCAGCTGATGTTGTTTTGTAACCTATTCCTTGCTATAGCTGAACTCCTTATTGCCTTACAGCAGCAATCCAATCACTGACTGCCTAATTACAAAGTGAAAGGGGCAATTTTGCAAGATTTTGTCTCACTGCTGGTGTCAATCAAAACAGAGAATGCTAACACACACAGAACATAATACAACAGCTGTATAATACCACTTAAAACTCTTTTTGTACCCAGAGTCATTTATTGGGTAAACTGTTTTTGTTAACAGAGACATTAACACAACACATACAGGCACTTCCTTATATGAGTACTGTATATACATGTCAAATCAGTGCTGCATCACACTCATGTGGTCTTAGTTCCTATTAGACCTGCACTTCAGGATGTGCACAACACTTAAAACGTTCCTCCATTACTCAAGTGGGGAACCAAACATTGTGGGTTTGGTTTAGTTGTGGAACTGCATTTAGTGCAGCACCATTATCTGTTGCTCTGATGACATCATTTTCCAGCAGCATGATGGTAAAATGGAGGACAAACACATTGATAAATTCTGGGGGCTGTATATATTTATTTATAATCTAGATTTGGACAGCAATAAGACTGCTGGCAACTGGAAGAGGCACACAGCAGTTACACATAAGGAGTTGGGAAAATATGGGTGTGAAACTATGGGAGACTTCTTAGCACTCGCTATTACTACCGGCGGTCAAATTGAGTAGCTCAATTTGACTCGCCCACATTACGTGATACCCTTTTGTATCAAGAATTGTCTCTTTCTATAAGAACTTTGTATAAAGTGCATCAGGATGATTTACAGATGGTCTCCAATCACAGTTTGAGTTCTCTTTGGAAACGTTTCCCAGTACACGTAATATCGTTGGGCCCTATGCACTATGCCAACACGCCGTGTAAACTGGGTGCGTTGGCATAGCTAAGTCAGAATGCCATGGAGCGGTGGTCATGCAGCATTCACGACTGGGATGTGCAGCTGGTATGCACCAGATCCCCTGGCCGCACAGACAGCAACTTATCAGTGGCAGGCGTGGGCGTGCTGGGGTGGGTTGGAACTATGCGCCATGCACAAAGGCACATAGTGCTGCCCAAGGGGGTGTGGAGGAGGGCATGGGTTACACCAGGGGAGACCCTGCTGCAACCCACTATGCACCCCTATGGACCATAACTGCCTAGTCGTGGTGTCACCGGGGATCGTACAACCATGCCAGCCCAGTCAGCTAGGCAGATGGGGAGGGCTGGACTGGCTGCTCAACAGAATGCTCGCATGTGCTGGTGGCCTAGGGCGTGCAGATCCAAACCACCGACATACACTGCCTGGCAAGGCCCCTGCCAGCGAAGGACAACCACCTCCCCCACATGCCTGCTCCGAACCCGTAGGTGTTATAGCCCTCCTCAAATGCAGACCTGCCCCAAACTCATTAGTGCCATGCCCCCCATCTAACACGGTTGCCCAAATGTCACTGGTAGCCTCCCCCCAACCATTGCCCTGCCATGTGGTCTGTCCCTACCCACCACGGCCTGCCTACCCCGAAGCACTGATCCTGGCTCCCTGGTGCCAACAGTGGTGGACAGTGGCCCTCCCACCCCCCATGGCACGCCCCCATACCTGCAGTGTCGGTGCTGTGGTCAGACATAGCCAGCGGCACAGCCCTCTGCACCTCCACAGCCGGTGGCCATCTGACTTATACAGAGTCGCGCCGTTGACCACGCCTGAGTATGTCAGATGGCTGGCAGCCATGGAGGTGTGCAGAGGCTGGTGCCACTGACTCTCCAACCATGGCACTAGCGGGATGGTACGGGGCAGGGGGTGGGTAGCCAGTGCCACAGGGGGGCACTCGTGATGGGTTGGCGTAGGCCACGGGGTGCCATGGAAGCCTCTGTGTGCGGGGGGGGCATGTGCCATCTACATAGAAACATAGAAGTTGACGGCAGATAAGGACCGCATGGCCCATCCAGTCTGCCCATTTCTTTTTCTACCTTATAAATGTGCCATTGGCCTTTGCTCTGTCAGTGGCCTATCTATTCATAGTCATTTGTATTGCTCCCTTATGCCTATCCCATGCCTGTTTGAAGCCCTGCACTGCCCCATCTGGGTCCAGTGCCTGCATGTGGGGGGGTCAGCGCAAAGGGGGGTGGGCTCTCATGTGGGTTGGGCTGCAGGCCCATTGGGCGGCTGGAGTTGGCGGCACAGTGTCGCAGGTCCATGTGCCTGTGGGTGCTCTTCACGCACCCGGACATGTGTCTGCCCATGTTAGGGATCTACTCTGGGACCCGGAATGGGCTTCCTATTGGATGCTCGCCCGGGTCTGCTACTCCACCCTCCAGGAGCCCTGCATGGTCCTGTATGCTGTGAGGGCAGGGATGCAGATAGGTGGCCAGCGGTAGTGCATACTGGCATGTGCACACATGTCCGCAGGTGTGGAGCTACGCGGGTGGGATATACGCCTCCGGTGCATATTTCCCACCTATTAGTGCATAAGGCCATTGTAAATAGATTACGGGTAAATGGCATGATGTGGTGAAATTTTTGTTAAAAAAAAGTTATAAACGAATGTTATGGTAAATAGGTGTATATTTTCACTTGATTTGTGTCCTGTCATACTTAGTTTGTAAAGGGATGTCTTGTTTGTAATTAGTTTTCTTTATACAAGATTATGTTTCTTTGCTTGTTTTCTTCTCAATAAGAAATACCCCAACTCTTTTTTTTTTTAAATAAAGGTTTTTATCATCTGTTGGCAGACCAGGCAGCTAATCAGTCTTGTCTCCATGTACTGTGACTGTTCCATACCTCTTTCCAACCAGGAGTTCAGTTCCTCGTGCAGATTTCCCACCTGTGGTGGTGGGGGAGTGTCCTCCCCACCCAGAGCACACATAACCAGAATTTGCTTTGGACTGGAGCAACAGGGCTGCTTGTGGAGACATGATCAAGGCTTCACAAAGCTTGTTCCCTCCCCCATGCTGTGGCACCAGGATGTGCGCTTGGAGGTGCACATGTCCTAGACTGCCACAGCCCCTCCCTTCGAGTCAGTTGCACCTGCACTGCCAGCAGGCCGCCACCCAGTGGCAGTCATGGGCCAAGATGGCTGGCCACCCCTCCGCAGGATTGGAGAGCAGTCCCTGGGACACTCGATCATCTCCCACCCTGCCTACCCCCCGGAAATCCGTGTTTGTTCCCAGACACTGTCACCAGCATGGCAGGAGGTAAGGCTACTCTTTTTGAGAAGCACCATGGGATCTTTAATGTTCACCTGAACAACCACCAGAACAGTCAGACAGGACCTCGGTTTAATGTCTCATTCAAAAGATGGCACCTCAACAGTGCAGCCCCCCCCCCCAATGCTGCACTACAGTGTCAGTATTGGGATTTTACCCAAAGTTCCTGGTGTGGGGTTAGAACCTTCAACCTTCTGATCTTCCGGCCCCAGAGGGCAGTTTGCAACCTGCTGAGCCACTGACACTATGTGAATACAGAACGTGTAACTGAAATGATCCTCTTCTTCAGACCTTGAGTGCTTTTTTTTTCTGGAAACCTTTGATATGACATTCCAACAGCAGGAGGCCATTCCAGTGACTGAGTATGTGTTTCGGACAGTGGATGATCATTCCAGCCCTCATGGTGGGCGGTTGGTCCCACAGAGCGGGTATTCTGGCCCTAAGGTAGGCGCTGAGGCACAGATAATGATCCTTCTGGCCCCCAGGGTTGGCATTCCAGGTATCAGGTGGGCATTGCTGCTGGCTGGGAAGGAGAGACTGGTCCATGGGCTGGAAGTGTGGTCCTGGTGCAGAGAGGTGGTTAACTTGGGGGGGGCTGGAGCTGGGGGGTGATCCAGGTGCAGGGATTGTGGTTAGTTGGGGTAGGGAGGCTGGTCCAGGGGCTGGAAGAGTCATCCAGCTGCTGTGAGGGTTGTTGGATGGGTTCGTAGACTGGGCCTGGCAGTGTGGTCCAGGTGCTGGGAGGGAGGTTGGCTGGGGAAGAGAGGTTGGACCAGGGGCTTGGTAAGTGGTCCAGCTATATGGAGGGTACTTGGCAAGGGGTCAGAGGCTGATCTGGAGGTTGGAATGATGATCCAGGTGCAGGGATTGTGGTCAGCTGGAGAGAGAAGTCTTGGATGGGGACTTGAAGGGCGGTCTATCTTCAGGGAGGGTGCATGCCTGTGGAAAGGAGGCTAGTTTGGGGCTGGAGAGGTGGTCCAGCTGTAGGGATGGTGGTCAGCTGGGGAGGCTGGTCTGGGGGGCGGGAATGGTGGTCCAGCTGCAGAGAGGGCGATCGGCTGGGGGGGGTTGAAAGCTGGTCTGGGGCTGCAGGAAGGCTGGTCAGCTGTGGAAAAGAGGCTGGCTCAGGATCTGAATGGGTGGTCGAGGCAGGGAGGATAGGCTGGTTCAGCTGCAAAGCGGGTGGTAAGCTGTGGGTCAGAGGCAGGTCTGGGTGCTAAGTTGGTGTGGGAGGTGCGGGGGTGTTTGTCGGATGTGGGGAGGTTGTTCCGATAACTTGTTGGTGAAATGTAGACCAGCTGGAATGGCAGTACCTGCAAAATTCATGCAAGTCATGGCTGGTGCTCTCTGGTGATCTGGTTTACACCCATACCAAAATAGTTGTTGAACCACAGAAGGCTATGCCAGCATTCCATCAGACCTTTGAACTGTGGTACAGCAGCTTTTTAGTTAGGATAAAAAATAATCAAAATAACTATTGTGCCACAGAAAGCTACACCAGCTTTCCATCAGACCATCTGTGGTACATCAGCTTTTTAGTTAGGATGAAAGTCAGTGCACAACAAGGGGTAGCCATATACTATGTAAGCAATACAGGGGTGTAGCCAGGCATTTCAGATTTGTACACCAACCTGCGGCACTGCTACCCCCCCCCACTGGTGTTCATGCCTGCCCCCCCCAAGACTCGAGTCCAAGGTTCTGGGTTCCAATCAGATAATTCCCACACTAGACCTGCTGTCTGTCCTGTAAGCTGCTAGTGTGGTGCTTTCATCTCCACTAGTACGCCACTGACTGCACCATGAATCCAAGACTGTGGCAGAAATTTCTTCTCTCTCCACCACAGGCAGGCAGGTTCACTCCACTTGCCACTCCACATGAAGTCTTCATTTTTTTAGCTGGCTCCAAATCTGTTCTTCCATCTGCTGCTCTTCAGTTCTTCTGCTGCTTCTCTCGCTCCCAGTACAACTGAACTAATAGTATGGCTTCTAACTTTGCTGGGCATCTAAACTCGCCAAACCCAGATTTGCCACATCCCCTACCAGATGCCGCAGCCAATTACTATGCAGGCGAACTATGCGGACCTAATTGAGACCTTCGGCTTCAAAGTCCGTGCCCCCCCAAAAAAAACAAAGTTGAAAGAGAAAAGAAAAAGCCTGTGAAGCCAAACAAAGGAATTTAAATGTGATGGACTAGAGAGGGCAGAGCAATGCTGGCTAGCTTGTTTGCTACCCCCTGCTACTAAACTTGGTACGCCATGGCTTACTTGGAGTATCAGTAGCTACACCCTTGAAGCAATAAGACACAACAGGGTGTGCATGGAACATATTTTACAGTACAGATGGTAGGTAGTGGATGCACTTTGGAGTCGGACTTTAAATGCTTTGATCCCACTTAATGCCTCACAGCTAACCACCCTATTTTGCCCAAGACAGTGTTGCACTTCTAAACAAGCTTTGCTATAAAATGTCTTTATAGCTGCCACTTAGCCCAGTTATTTGCATGTACTAATGTCACTTTTGTCATCTCTGCATATTATTATGCTGTATTATCTCGAGTACTGCCTGACTTGATCTGTATTCTAACGTACCTGTACTATATACTATGCATTGTATAATCTCATTTCATTTTATGTATGTATTCTCCCGGATCGTGCCTGAAAATAGCCAGTCTTGGCTAGCGCACCTAACCCGGTTAACAAAAACTAAATAAATAAATTAAAAGCTTGCGCTGCTGGCCAATGAGCTGGGGCTGCGCGTCTCCGCTCCGCCCAGTCTCGCGCCACGCTTCTTGTTA
Organism: Neoceratodus forsteri; assembly: GCA_016271365.2. NCBI lineage: Eukaryota > Metazoa > Chordata > Ceratodontiformes > Ceratodontidae > Neoceratodus > Neoceratodus forsteri. The sequence goes on along the minus strand of CM057459.1, from coordinate 433,911,995 downwards.
CCCGGAGCAGATAGTACAACTCTTTGGGGCTGTGTGGTGGTCTGTGTATTTGTTACTAGGTTGGCGGGGTTGGTCTTCGATGTCCGTGTAGTTCCGTCGTTCTGGTTAACGTCTATTTTTACTGCGTTCAGCATCGGGGCGAGAAGAGTTTATTAAAACAAGAGAAGTAACTTTTTTTGTACATGTTCAAAGATGAGCTCTGTGTCAGTGGAGAGACGGGCTCTGACGGAAATCGCAGTCCCACAGCCCAAAACTACAGGTAATGTAAATGCGTGTTTTAGTGCAGTGAAAGGATAATATGTGACTAGTGCCCGCATGGGGATGCATGAGAAGTGCGTGGCTGCTGGCGCGCGCGGGGCGAGTTGAACCGGCTGCTGCCGCCAAGAGACGGAAAGGCGCCGAACCGATTGACTAGTGAGGGACTGTGGTGATTTAAAATCTACATTATAGCATACTTGTTTGTGTTCATCCAGTCTCGAACACCAAGCTGTAGACAAGCTAACTTTTTGTTTCTCCACTTTGGGCCAGCAACATCAGGCGCTTGTTTGGCGCCGTTCATATTTATTTAGTTTTCCCACCGAAAGGATACATTCGTATATAATACAAACTTAATGCGTGCATGCATAGAGAGAGTCGGGTAACGTATGCATTTTACAAGGATGCTGCAGTTTTCACTTGTATTATTGAAACACATTTTAAAGTTGTGATCCATATTACAGTGTCGTTATGACTGCAGCTAAATTGCTACTGCTGCCATTGGACGTCAGTGTTCTCAGTAGTCCAGAGTGGTTTTACTTTCAAAGTGCCGACTGACATCATTCAGCTTTTGCCGTTATGTTTTTACAGTGCTTGCGAGAGTGATGAGCTTATGTTGAGATTGGGACACAACTACATGAGATGAGCACGTGTGTGTGTGTATGTGTGTTTTACAACGTTCTGTTTATGCTCCTGCTACTCGTCTGGCACTTAGCCCCATCTCAAGCCCCAGCTGAACTCCAGTGCCATCACCTCCTAGGATTTATCTTATTCTCACATTGCTACTGTGGCTCAACCCCAAAAAAAAAGCATGGTTCTTGGCCTGGGCCCTGACCCTTGGAAAACTATTTTTAGCCACTTGTAAGGGAGTGTGCCCACAAGTGTTGGGTCTGTGGCTGTGATAGGCTGTCATGCTGTGCTTTCTCATGCTAGGACATCATGTCACACGAGTGATTGATTACATTAGAGGTATCCCCTTTCCTTACAGTCCCCACTGCACCTCCCCTGCAGTCACTTGAGGTGGTTTAGCAGCGGGATTCTGATGCCTTTCCTCATGAGAAAAAATGAGCGTTTGCTGGGACGAGCTAATTAAGCACTAAACCACGACAGGGTGTGGGTGATGCTGGGTTTGCCGACGCCTGCCGTGGTTTGGTCATGAGGCCGCAGTGGTTTATTAAGCAATATACCATGAGAGGGTGTTGGTGATGCCAGGATTTACCCATGCCCTGTGGTGTTCTGTCACGAGGTGCAGCCGAGTGACCAACAACACAGCAGGCGTGGGTAAATCCTGGCATCACCAACACCCTCGAGTGGCATATTGCAATTATACAATGTCCTCCTATTTTTGGCACATAGAAAAAATAGTAAATCAGTTTTTTTATTCATTTTAAGCTATATATTGCTGTGTTTATTGTTCCGCTGGGAAAAAATACTCCCTGGTTGCTGGAGCCGCGCTGCTACTGTGCATGCGCAGTACTGAGTTGACATTGCTGGCTGCAGTGTGTTTTTGAGGGGCTGGGAAATGTTAAAAATTGTGCGTGAGGCACAGAAGACGGTATGAAATAAATATCAATGAATATGGGAGAAAGCCGCGGTTTCTTGTTGTAGTAACTCGATTTGCCGGTTGCTATCAAGCAGGGATTTTCGCCGTCTTTCCGAGTGCTGTGTTGGTGACTGTTGGAGTGATTTCGGGGGACATCCTGATGCGGTTGATCAGCGGCTGGCACCTCTTCCCGTGGGGTGATTGTAGATTTTACAACGGGAGAGGGGTGCGAGTCAGCCAATCAGGATAGAGAATTTACGTTCTGTTTTGTAGCCCATTGTACAATTGCGATTATACCATGTCTCTTCCGCCGTTTTTTTTTTTTTTTTTAAAAGGGTTTTTTTAATGTATTTGTTACTCCGCCAGAATAAATAGTCCTTTAGGAACTGGTTGGTAGTAGTAGAAGCAGCAGGTTTGTTAGACACACACACACACGCAGACTGACACACTCCGTTACCTACGTTTGTTTCTTTTCCCGAAGTTCTATGTGCTGGAGAGCGATGTGTGATTTGGCGCGCAGGCAGCAGTTTTAAGTGGGTGTGGAACAAGAAGGAACAGCAGTTGCTCGTAGTTGGGCTGCATCATCTCCATTCAGTTTAACAAATATTTTAAGATGTTGACTAATGCTTAGCAAGGGAAAGTGTATCTGAATTAAAACAAGGCATAGAAGTTACAGAAATAACTGCTGAAAAGCTGATCCGTTATGCTGTATAGGCGCAAGACCTCCACCTGGTGGTGACTGAACTACAGGAGGGACAGCATCCACCCCAGGAGAGGAGAGCTGTCATAGGTGGCTCAATCCTGCTCCTCCCCTCCCTCACCGTGGTTGGCTCCCAGACGACCTGAGGTCGTTCCCAAGCCCGGGTCGCCGGCGTGATGAGAGGTAAGGCTAGATGCCTCAACCCTCTGCACCACCGAGCCGGCCAGCACATTCATCTTAAGTAGATTAATGCGGCCCAACCACGAGATTGGAATTGCCCTCCATCGCTCCAAATCCACTAGAACGTTTCTGATTAACAGCAGGAGGCTGAGGGAGTATGATCCTCCCAGCTCCTTTCCCACCTTTACCCCAAATATGAGAGAGCAACCCCTACCGTTTTAAGCCCCCCCAATGCGCTCATAGATGAGTAGGTGGATCTGGGCCTAAACTTAAAATATCAGTACTAGTTATCCAGCAGAAAATGCCATCCAACCTTTTTTTAGCGGTAATGTATTCCTGGTAATCTTGGATTCTTAATTGAGGTATTTTAAATTCAATTGGCTATTTTTAAGACCATGTTTAATTAGAACTTTTGTAATTTTCGTGGCTCTACAATAAAGATGGCAGCCACCAATAACTTTCACAAATCTTCTCTCCAGAGAGCACACACTAACAGCACTCACTGTATTTGTAATGCAAATATGTCAGAGTGTTGCCAACCAATGCTTCTGATGGCTAGCAGCACAATACCACCCTGATTTGCTTACATCCATGATTGTTGACATGGCAAAAAACCAACAACCCTTAAGAACTTCAAAATCCTTTTTCTTGTCTTGGGAATGAAATAAAGCAAAAGAAAATCAGGTATATTGATGTTTTGGTTTGTCCTAACTGTCCACCAAGTTATTTAAATCATTAACTAGTACTGCTGCTTTAACATCTCAGACTTATGCAGGTTTAAGCGGTACTCTGAAAATCTTGTGAACTGCTGTAGTAGTTGTAACAAGTCTGGCATTGCAGTTTGTGGTTCTGTAATTAACAGCAGCAGATCGTCGGCATAAAGGGTTTCTCCTCCGGCCCCCTTGCATGGTTCGCCAGCTACCTCTTTGCCAGAACTCAGTGTGTAAAAATCAATAGCACCCTATCTGACACACGACCTGTCCACTCTGGGATTTCCCAGGGCTCCATTTTAGGCCCTCTCCTCTTCAGTCTCTACCTCAACTCCCTCCCCTTGCTCTGCCCAAGTAATATCCTCCTCTACACGGATGACGCTGTGCTCTTCGCCGCTGACCCCAACCCCAACACACACCAGGCCACTCTCCAACAAGCTTTTGATAGAGCTGAGCATTGATTCACATCACGAAGGCTAGTCCTGAACCTAAAAAAGATCAAAGCTATGCTCTTCTCGCATCGCCAAATCAAAGCCAGTGGTGCCCCTCTAGTGGTACTGCCTAACACACTAAACCCCATTGAGCAGGTTTCCTCCTACAAGTATCTGGGCATTACCTTTGATTCGGCACTCTCCTTCCATTCCCATATCAATGCCCTTTCTGCTGCCACTAATGTCAGGATTGGATTGTTATACCACCATAGGGACTGCCTACCACAAGAGGCCCTTAGATTAGCAACAGAACAGAGGAGGTGACTGCCAATCTACTATGGGCTGCCCATCTGTGCTGCAGCCGACAACACTGCGCTTTCAAGAATCCAGCTCTCTCTAAACAAGGCCTGCAGGCTAATGCTGGGAGCCCCTAGGCGCACACATACGTGCCTGCTGTACTGCACCACCAACTTGCTCAACTTTGAAGAAAGACTCCGCTTCCAAACCTGCATTGTGAAAAATATCCTGCTAGGGCTGTGCCCCACCCCCCCGGGGTCACCACCTCCCTGCAGAGTGCCTCCCCCTCAGTCTCCACCCACAGCACTGTCAAAACCACCCTTATTGTCCCCAGGGTAAGGACCTCTATGGCCCAGAGATCCTTTTGCTGTCGGGCTCCCTCCTGGTTTAATTCCCTCCCAGGCAATCTAGCTGACTCCTCTAAGCTTGGTCCTTTCAAGGTCTCCTTCAGAAGCCATCTGACAAGGACTCGCTGCTGCAACTGCACATAATCCCCCACCTGCCCCTTACCTACACCCCTAGGCTGGGTCTGCCCTGTCTACGTTCGCTGTATATACCTGGGGTCTCATGCAACATCTGCTGACTAATGTAATAAAATATCTCTGGTTGCTACTTGACGTGGTACTCGTGTACCTATATTGTGACTACTGTGATCTACCTATTACCAAGCGTGTACCACCAGTGAATGCCTGAAACACTGGTTGCTTTTTCAATCTAAGCGTTATGTACTGTACTGTTTTGTTTGCTGTGATGTATTGCTGTCTTGATGAGGTGCCTTTGTAAAGGAGTCTGATGCAAAGGTCTGTAAACCGATGATCAAATAAATAAGTTGATGCTTTTAACCCCGTAGCTGGGACTCTGCCTGATCTCGTGTCTCTAATTTTGATAGCCAGGGGCTCTATTTCTGGTGTGAGCAAGAGGGGGCACCCCTGCCGCATATCCCTCTGCAGCTCAAATGCCTCTGACAGTGGCCCTAGGTTGTGGCGTAAGACAGAGATGATGGACCCACGTTAAGTAGTCGTCTCTGAGGCCAAACCGACCCAGCACCTTGAACAAGTGCTCCCATTCAGTACGGTCAAAGACCTTTTCGGTATCCATCGACAGCACAGGTGCAATTCCCGGGTGCTGAGAGCCCCAATGGGCCACATGCAGCAACCACCTCACATTGTGATAGGATAACCTACCTTTAACACACCCTGTTTAATCCAGGTGTACCAGAGGGGGGAGAACCAGCTTGAGGCACCGTGCCAGAATCTTAGTCAGGATCTGTACACGTCGCAGTTAATAAGAAAATAGGCTGATATGAGCCACAGTCCTGGGGGTCCCTACCAGCCTTCGGGCGCACACATATGGAGGCCATATAAGGTGTTTCAGGCAATACCCCCTCCTCAAACATCTTCTGTAGTGGTTTGACCAGTTGGCCAGCCAGATCTAACTTCGAGAGGGCTCTTGCAGTAGGTAATTGCATATAGGACTGAAGCCGGCAGGCGCGAGGACCCCACGGAAAAATTTCTAGCTAGCAGTCTCTGGCGAGGGGGGACTGCCCCCACATCAGGTGACTGGCATCAGGAGATGTCTGTATAAAAGGGCGGTCCCTCACGCCTGCCTTACAGTTCTTTCCCGCCGTTCGCTCATGCCAGTGCCTCGCGGTAAAGTTCATCGCTCGTCAGCCTCTATTGTCGGTAGTTTTGACAGTATCTTTTTTTTTTTTTCTTTTTATATCCATTGTTGGGTATTCGTCTGTGTATGTCATCCCCTACACCCTCCGAGCACAAGAACAAGTGCAACTCGTGCGGCGCCCAACTCCCGCTCAAGGATGGCCATTCCCTATGCCTCTTTTGCTTAGGCCCCGACCATCCGGTGAAGTGCCTGCACTGCCTCAAGTTCAGCGGCCACCCAAAGGCAATGACAGCAGTCCTGGAGGCCCATATTTTAAAAGAAAATGAGCTCCATGGAAAAAGGTTGAAAAAGCTCCGGCGAGCGTCCACTTCCTCGAAGGCCATCAAAGAAAAAGACAAGGAGATCACCGGGACAAGGGCTCTTCATGCACGCGTCTTCTTGAGTCACCGTGCTGCGAATGCGTCCCGGAGACCGATCTCTGACGGCTGTCTAAGGGGTTCCCTCTGGCGGTGGCGGCCTGCTTGTCTGGCTCGCGCTCAGTCCGCGGGTGCTTCCGGGCTTTTGGAGGCCTCTGCTCCTGCTAAAGCCGCCCTGATGCGGCCCTACTGGTAATGTTGGCTCAGATAAGCAGACGGTGGCTCCTCCGCCCGCATGGAGAAGGTCGTGAGATCGCTCGATTTGGGGCGATGGCCCTTTGTCGCCCGACCAGACCGGCCCTCCATCGCAGCCTGACTTGGCGAAGGGTCTGTTAAGTCTGACGCCTGCTCCTCCGGTGCCCTCCCAGATCTCTCTGAGTCAGACGTCTGTTTGACCAATGTCCGCACAGCGGACGAGCCGACGCCGGACCCTCACACGTCCGCCGTTCCCGGTTCTCCGCTGCCTTCTCTGCTCTCTGGGGGCCCTGGGTCTCCTCAGACTGCCCCCCGAGGATTTTTCTCCCCCATCCCCGGGCGATGCTGAGGTTCCTGATCCGCCCCCCGTCAGACCGTCTGCCTGCTGGTCTGACTGATCACAACGCCGGGTCCGACGCAGGCTTCTCAGCTGCCGGTATTGCCGACACCGGGCAACATCCCACTCCCGGATGCTGCTCCAACGCCGTGTCTTCCGCCCACTGGGCCATCTGCTCCAGATCCGCCAGTGGGGCCTCCGGCCGGGCCGTCTGGTCTGGCAGCCCCCCCCCCTTTCCCGGGTGTCTAACCCTGTCGTACCCGACGCAGTCTTACCCAGGGCCGCAGTATCAGATGCCCTACTACCCGGCGCCTCAATACCTGACGCCGGGCTTCCTGCCGTTGGGTTACGGATACGTGCCTTACGGGTATAATCCCTGCATCCACCTCCTCCTGCAAGTCCACCGGCGGCTGAGGGGCGGTGGAGGAGACTCTGGCCTCATGGTGGGCTGAGGCCAAGGCTGAGCTCACCAGAGAGATGGAGAGTTGTCTTCTGACGACGGTTCTAGTTCCCGTACGTCCTCAACGACAGACTCCCTCACCACCTCCGGACACTAGGGCTAAACCCTCTGGTTCCAGAGAGGGGCAGGACATGCTTCCCAGAGGGCTTTCCAAGGGGTCCGTTCCTCCCCCACGTCGGGAAAGGGAGTCGTCTTCATCACCATCATCTTCTTCCTCGGACACCTCTGACGCGTGTGGTTGTTCCGAGCAGGACAATGAGCCATGCTCTCCGTCTAAGCCCAGGCCAAAGATCCTTCTTTTACAGAGTTGCTATGTAAAATCCAGGAGGTTCCTAAGTGGCAGTCCTTGGGGCCGGATCCCCAGCTTAAGAAACTCGTTGAGCATCTGGATCTTGTTACCACTATTTAGAAACAACTGTCAGCTTTATCCTCACTTCCTTGGAAGTTGAACAGGCTATATCAGGCCCCTGAGGGTGTTGAATTTTTAGACACTCATCCTTCAGCTGATTCGGTCGTGATTAGCGCTGCTCACGGTTGGTCAGCTAACCCGAGGCATTTGAGCTCTTCTCCACCTGACAAAGAATCCCGTCTTCTGGACCAGTATGGTAAGAAGATTTTCGCTTCTTCCACACTGAATTATGTCGGTCACATGGGGGATTACCAGAAGGCAGTTCTTAGTGAGGTGGAATCCAAATTGGACTCCCTTCCGGACTCTCAAGTCAAGCAGTAAATGGCTGACCTCGTCTGCTCTGCACATGCTTCGTGCGACTTACGATGCAGTGGACACTGCTGGTAGGAGCTCGGCTTACGGCATCATGCTTGGCTCCGTGTGTCAGGATTGGTACCGGAAGTGCAGTCTGCCATTCAGGAAGCGCCCTTCCGGGGTTCGGTGCTGTTCAGGGTGATGTCAAGGACCTAATCACTGACCTGCAGGAGAAGGGGACGGCACTGAAGTCTGTGGACTCCGTGTATCATCCCCATCAAACGCAGCACTGTCCTTTTCACAGACAGAATCGGCCAAAGGCGAAACCCCAGGGAAAGCAGGCCACTAAATGCCGGGCCCTTCCAGCTGCCAATCCCCCCCCACCCCCACCCAAAAGAGCAGCAGGCGCTTCAGCTGCGGTGCTACCCGACACCACCTGACTCCTTTTCTCTCCCACAGCCTCCGGGCTTCCTGGAGGAACCGGTAGGAGGGAGGTTTTCCCTCCATCTCCCGGGCTGGGAGAAGATAACTTCAGATTCCTGGGTGCTCCAGCTGATCGCAGAAGGACACTTAATGAGTTCTACAGAAACCACCTTGTCACCCTCCCCCAAGGTGTTCCCGAGAGTATGATGACCTTCTTCTGGTCCAGGAAGAGATTTCGGCATTTTTGCTGAAAGAGGCGATAGAGCCCGTCCCCCTTCCTCTACAGGGAACGTGTTACTATTCCCATTTCTTCCTGGTCCCGAAGAAGACAGGAGATGTAAGGCCGATTCTAGATCTCAGTTCCCTGAAGTTATTCGTGGAGTACAAGAGGTTCAGGATGCTCTCCCTGCAGAGCCTCCTGCCCCTTCTTCGGCTGGGACAATGGCTGTGCGGTCTGGATATGCAGGATGCTTACCTGCACATCTCTATCCGCCCTTCTCACCGCAAATACCTCCATTTTGCTTTCAAGGGGGACCACTACCAGTTCAAGGCCCTCCCATTTGGTCTTTCTTCGGCTCCCCAAGTGTTCACCAAATGCCTTGTGGTGGTAGCGGCCTACCTGCGTACCCGGGGGTGCAGGTTTTCCCGTACCTGGACGATTGGCTCCTGGCAGCCTCATCTAGGGAGGAAATCCTGCGCTTCCTCTCCCTTACCCAGCAGGTCTTTGCCTGTTTGGGTATTACCATCAACCATACCAAGTCTCACTTGATCCCATCCCAGAGGCTCCAGTTTATGGGGAGATCCTGGACACAACCTTGGGCAGGGCCTTCTTGCCACCGGACAGGGCGGCCACACTCCATACTCGGGTCAGCCTATTGTCCAACCGCAGGCGGGTCAGTGTGAGCTCGGTTCTTCGCCTCCTCGGGCTTATGGCGGCTGCTATCCCAACAGTCCCCCATGCTTGGCTCCACATGAGGGTCTCTCAGTGGGCGCTTCGGTCTCAATGAGATCAGTTGGTGGATGACCTAGACCAGCTTGTCCTAGTCTCCTCCCCAATGGTTCGAGACTTGCAATGGTGATAGTTCGAGAGAATCTTTTTCGGGGAGTTCCCTTCTGCCTTCCTCCACCTCTTTTAGACTCTGACCACAGACGCCTCGGGAGAAGGTTGGGGAGCCCATCTCGGACCTCACAGGACCCAGGGCTCCTGGTCCAATCTCAGAAGAACACTTCATATCAATGTGCTCGAGCTTCAGGCAGTGCTTTATGCACTCCAGGCTCTACATCTGCATCTTCTTCCCGGCCACTCAGCCGTACAGATGAACAATATGTGTGTGGTATGGTACATCAACAAACAGGGAAGGACTTGTTCCTACTCTCTTTGCAGGGAAATAATGAGGGTTTGGGATTGGACAGCACAGCACAACCTTCACCTCACGGCAATTCATGTCCCGGGGGTCGAGAACACCTTAGCAGACAAACTAAGTTGCTCGTCTGCTCAAGCTCACTAGTGGGAACTGGATCAGGGGTCCTAGACCATCTCTTCCTACGTTGGGGAACACCACAGGTGGACTTGTTCACATCACCTCTAAACGCAAAGCTTCCCGACTTCTGCTCGCTCGCTCGCTCAAGAGCGTGGCATTTTTTTGGAGAGATGCTGTGTCTCTAGATTGGAAGGACAGATTTGTCTGTGCCTTCCCTCCCGATCCCTTTGATCCAGAGAGTCTTACAGAAACTCTGCTCAGAAGGAGCACAAATGATTCTGATCGCTCCTTTCTGGCCCAGGCAAGTTTGGTTCTCTCTTCTGCAACAATACTCAGAGGAACTTCCTCTTCCTCTCTCACGACTTTTACTAACCCAGGATCAGGAGACCCTGGTCCATCCAGGTCTCAAGTCCCTCCAACTACATGCATGGCTCCTGCAGACATAGCTCAAGCCCAATTTGGGGTTTCACCTCAAGTGGCTGAGATTCTGGTGGAGGCTAGAAAACCCTCCACTAGGTCTGCCTACGCCATGAAATGGAAACGGTTTACAATCTGGGCCGCGTCAAAAGATTTCAAGCCTTTGTCGTGCTCTGTTGGGTGGCTGCTGGAGTACCTGCGCCATCTCTTTGAGCTGGTTCTTAGTCACTCGTCCCTGAAGGTACACATGGCGGCCATTTCGGCCTGCCACATCCCTTTTGCAGACAGGACGTTTGGTTAGCTGGAAGTCTGTAAGACTTTCCTCAGAGGGGTTCTCCACTTGAGACCCCCTATCCGAGTTCCCGCCTCTCCTTGGTATTTGAATTTCGTTCTCGAGAAGCTTACTTTGCCTCCCTTTGAACCGGCAGCCTCAGCAGACATGAAGTTCCTGTCATGGAAGACACTCTTCCTAGTGGCCATTACTTCTGCTCTGAGGATTTCCGAGCTCCAGGCCCTCCATGTGTAAAATCCCGTACTTGATTCTTTTTCACAAGGAGCGTGTGGCTCTGCGCACCAATCCTAAGTTTCTCCCCAAGGTGGTAGCGGAATCTACTTTGAACCAGTCCATAGAGTTACCTACTTTCTTTACGCAATACTCCAATCAAGGGGAGTATCTCTTGCACACTATGGATGTTCACTGAATTCTGAGATACTACACTAACAGAATGAAAGATCTGAGAAAGACTGACCAACTGTTTGTCTCTTTTGCCCACAAAAGAGAAGGCAATGCTGTTTCTAAGCAATGCCTGTCCAAATGGTTAGCTCATTGCATCACCTTCTGTTATGACAAGTACAACAAGACCCTTCCGGGTCAAGTGAGAGGCGCCTCTGCAGCTTGTTTTAAGAATGTCAGCGGCAGACATCTGTGCTGCCACCACTTGGACTTCCATCCATACCTTTATAAAACATTACAGTTTGGATATTGCCTCTAGCCGTAGAGCAGGCTTCGGGCTTGCTGTCCTGCAAGGCCTCCTTTCTTGAGACCTTCACAGCTAGAGGATGTACTTTGAGTAGCTTTCCTCCTCCTGTTTGCTTCTTCTTGTTCCAGACTGCTTGGGACTCAGTCCTATATGTAATTACCTACTGCAAGAGCCCTCTCGAAGTAAGATAGTACAGTTACATAAGAACTTAACGTAACAGTAGATCTTCGAGAGAGGCTCTTGCAGTAGGTAATACCTTCCTGCCATCCATCCCCTAAGCTTTTCAGCTCCTTTTCCAGTGAGGAAATGACCAGCTTCTCTCTCGTCTGGCCTCTTTTGGCCTTTGGCGGGAAAAAGAACTGGAAAGCGGGCGTCGAGGACCGCCCCTTATAATGCGTCTCCTGAGGCTGGTCACCTGATGTGGGGGCGGCCCCTCGCCAGAGGCTGCTAGCTATAAATTTTTCCGTGGGGTCTGGGCGCCTGCCGGCTTCAGTCCTATGTAGTACCTACTGCAGAGCCTGTCTCGAAGATCTACTGTTGCGGTAAGATCTTACTGAGAGAACTCTTGCAGGTAATTACATATAGGCTGATGTCGCGAGGCAGGACCTCACGGAAAATTTCTAGCTAGCAGTCCCTGGCGAGGGACCCCCATGTCAGGTGACCAACGCCGGTATAAAGGTGGTCCCTGACGTCCGCCTTCCAGTTCTTTCCCGCCGTTAGCTTGTGCAGCGCCTCATGGAAAAGTCCATTACTCAGCTCCCTTTGTTGGTTTTTACCGAATTATTCTGATGTTTTTCGACAATAGTCAGGTCATCGTCTGTGTATGTCGTCCCCTACACCCTCCGAGCACAAAAATAAGTGCGACTCGTGTGGCGCTCAACTCCCGCACAAGGACGGCCATTCCTTGTGCCCTGTTCTGTCTAGGCCCCGATCACCTGGTCGAGAAGTGCCAGCACTGCCTCAGCTTCAACGCGGCTACCCGGAAAAGGCGGCAGCAATCCCTGGAAGCCCACATCTTGAAGAAAAAGATGAGTTCGATGGAGAAGGAGCTCAAACTGAGACAGGCGTCCACTTCCCCCGATGTCCATCGGAAGAAGAAAGACAAGGAGAGGCACTGGCACAAGGGCTTCTCCATCACATCTCCCTCAGGAGTCACCGGGACTTAGGAAACATCCCCTCCGGGGTACCGCTCCTCGGCAGCCGCCTCGGAGGTTTCCGAGGGGGCGTCTGCCCGCCCTTCTGGCTCGCGCTCGGGCCTTTCAGGCACTTCCGGGCAGTGAGGCCTCCGCCCCGGTTCGGCCGTAGCCGTGATCTGCTGGCGACTCCGGTAAGCCAGAGCGTCTGCTGCCTCCATCCGCCGAGAAAGCCAGTAAGGCGCATGACTCCTTCGGGCGGCGTGGCGTCTCTGTCCCAGGACCAGGCCGATCCTTTATCGGTCTGCCTCCAGTGAAGGCTCCCATAAGTCGGACGCGGCTCCTCGGCGCCGCCGAAGCTTCGCTGTAAAACCGCACATCGGTTCATCCGGCGTCCGGTTGGCGAAAGATCTAACGATGGACCTGCCCACGTCCGTCGTTCCCGGTTCTCCGCAGCCTTCGCTGCCATCTGAGGACAAGTCTCTCCCCCGCTGACCATGGCGATTTTTTTTCCCCTCCATCCCTGGTGGCGATAGGGTTCTTCCTCCATTGGACCCGTTGTCTCTATAGGTGCGCTGGACCTGGCGTTGGCTCCCCGGACGCCGGCACCTCCGACACTGGCCCCGATGCCGGTTTTACAGACTCCGGCCGACATCCGCTTCCGGATGTTGCTCCGCTGCTGGGCCCTCCAACGTGGATCCGCCCATGAGGCCGCCGACTGGGCCGTCTGCTCCGGCAGCTTCTCCGGCTCCAGGATACCCTCCATCCTATCTGATGCTGGCGTATCCGGGACCACAGTATCTGGCACCGGTCTTCCCGACGCCGGGGTACCCGCCGCTGGGTTTTGGATACTCTCCATATGGGTACAACCCATATCCTTATCCCTCTCCTCCTCCACCGCCCCCACAGACGCTGGTGGATTTGCAGGAGACTCTGGCCTCATGGTGGGCTGAGGCCAAGGCACAGCTCACCAGAGAGGTGGAGAGCCGCCTACCAACAACGTCTCGGGTTCCTGTACCTCTGCAGGGGCACACTCCCTCACCACTTCCGAACTCCAGGGCTGTCCCATATGGGTCCAGAGAAGGGCAGGATACGCTTCTTCGGGTGCTTCCCAAGGGGTCCGTTCCTCCCCCGGGTCGGGAAAGGGAGTCTTTTTCCTCTTCCTCCTCCTCCTCTTCAACCTCGGACTCCTCGGATTCCTCCGATGGTTGCTCCAAAAGGGACGACGAGCCACGCTCTCCGTCGAAGCTCAGGCCAAGGACTTCTCCGGAAGATCCTTCTTTTATGGAGTTGCTAAAGAAAATCCAGGAGGTTCATCAGTGGCACTCTTTGTAACCAGACCCTCAGCGTTTGAAACTCTCCGAGCGTATGGATCTGCCTGTGCCAGCTCCTACTTTGGTGCCACCCTGGATAGAGCCTCATGCCGACCTTGTCACCACCATCTGGAAACAGCCGTCGGCTCTAGCCCCACTTCCGCGGAAGTCGAACAGGCTATACCAGGCTCCTGAGGGTGTTGATTTTTTAGATTCTCACCCTCATGCCACTTGGTTGTGATTAGCGCCGCGCACAGCCGGTCGGATAACCCAAAACATCTTAGCTCATCGCCACCTGACAAAGAATCCCGCCCACTGGACCAGTATGGAAAGAACATCTTCGCTTCCTCCACGCTGGGGATTAGGGCCCTGAACTATGTCGGCCATATGGGGGACTGCCAGAAGGCCATTCTTACTCGGGTGGAAGCCAAACTAGACTCCCTGCCGGACTCCCAAGTCAAGCAGGAGTTGGCTGATCTTGTCCGCTCTGCACATTCGGCCAGTCGACACATGCTTCGTGCGACCTACGATGCAGTGGACACTGCTGGACGGAGCTCAGCTTTCGTTGTAGGCCTATGTCGTCATGCTTGGCTCCGCATGTCAGGGTTGGTCCCGGAACTGCAGTCCGCTATCCAGGAAGCACCCTTCCGGTGGTCGGTGCTTTTTGGATGGCGATGTCAAGGACATCATCACCGATTTGCAGGAGAAGGGGATGGCACTGAAGTCCGTTGACTCCATGTACCGCCCCCACCAGCTGCAGCGCCATTAATTTCGTAGACTGAATCGGTCCAAGGCGAAACCCCAGGGAAGGTGGGCCACAAAATGCCGGGCCCCCACAGCTGCTAAGCACCCCCGCCCAAAAAGCAGCGGGTGCTTCAGTTGCGGCGCTGCCCCACCTGACTCCTCCCCTCTCCCACAGCCTCCGGACTCCCAGGAGGAACCGGTAGGAGGGAGGTTTTCCCTCCACCTTCCAGGCTGGGAGAGGATAACCTCAGATTCTTGGGTGCTCCAGCTGATCGCAGAAGGATACTCAATAGAGTTTCTACAGAAACCACCTCAACCCCGATTGTCAGTTCTTTGTGTGGTAGGTTTTGGTTACGGTGCAGCAGTGAGCCTGTCTGCAACCCAAATTTGTGGCGCCCTGCTGAAATTGGTCCCCAGATATTCCTTATATTTTCAAAAAAAAAAAAATAGTTTTAAATATTGTAAAGTATTTCCATGAATATATAGAATAGTGTATGGGAGCCTATAGCCAACAAGGCTATTCTTTCAACGAGTGGTTACAAGAATAACAAGGATCTCAAGAGTTGTGTATTGGGGCTGCCATACACTGTTTTATATGGTGTGTGTGTGTGTGTGATATAAAACATTCTCCAAGTCCTTCTCTTCCCCCCCCCCGCTTTAGTTTTTATTTTGTGTCGGTGGTACTCGCTGCGTGCTTCACTGCAACATGAGTGGTGGTAGCGCGTCCGGCAGCCAAGGGTCTTGTTCCATCTGTACTGCAGCAGAATGAAAAGTCATTCTGCTGCAGTATTAATGTCATTGCTGCAGCAGAACAGCTTTCTGAAGGCATGGAATTCCATGCTTAACAAAGCCTCCATATATGGCAATACTCATAACTTGATATCATGACATCCCCACCCTTAACAGGGTGTGCAGTAATGCTAAATCGATGCATGCCCCAGGAAGCACTCATGGAAAGTGCATTAAAAGATAACCTAAGCAGCCTTTTTCTGGAGTGCATCTTTCCCAAAACCCTTCCATGCAAGTGTAGCCCAAAAGGGGTACTTTAAAATCTTATAAGCAGGTACCCTAAAATTTTGTTGATTTTTATATGGTTTTGCAATTTTTTTTTTTTTTTTTGTGAATTTCTTTTTATTAAACTTTGATAAAAAGAATGCCAAAATGACTTTGACAACCAGCAAACTAGCATCTGCGTGCTGAAGTGAAGATACAGAAAACCTAAAGGCTGCCACCCATCAGGTTTAACAAATTTACAGATACCTAAAAAATTAAGGAGTAAAACCCTCTTTATGGTTTAACATGTATAGTATCCATCGCTGCCATAGAGATTCAGAGCACTCTATGAAATGGTTCAAGTTAGCCATTAGCTTT
Source organism: Neoceratodus forsteri (assembly GCA_016271365.2). Classification (NCBI taxonomy): domain Eukaryota; kingdom Metazoa; phylum Chordata; order Ceratodontiformes; family Ceratodontidae; genus Neoceratodus; species Neoceratodus forsteri. The sequence continues at coordinate 433,896,286 of CM057459.1, read as the reverse complement.
TCCATACTATATACCTGAAGTACAGCATCTTGCCAAGGGGAAAACGTCTGAGTAATTGGGATTAGCCAAAGCCTGGTTATAACTTTTTTGGCCAGTAAAAGGCAGATTCAACCAGATTATTATTTTTTTTTTTTTTTTTGTATACTGGCCTCTATGGGCAGGGGGAGACCTAGGAAGAGTATTTAAAAACGACGAGTGTGAAGTCTGCACCAAAAAGTTTATTTTTTTTGGTGGTATTTCTATTTGTCCCCACCTACGTCCCTACCAGAGCCGCCCCATCAGGAGTCGCCAGTGAAGCCTGTCCTTGCCACCGTCTTACCTGGCTGTTCAGGTCCCTCCATTCTGCCCCGGTTTGCCTGTCAGGGTGGGCAGGACACCCCTGTACCTTCTGAGTCTTGTCAGGATCCTGAAACAGCTGGCAGACGGCGGCACATCAGGACTAAGCTCGGTGCTTCATCTTCCCGGCTTTGGAGGGCACCATTGTGATCTGTATGCAGCTGTTGGCTGGACATCTCTCACCACCAGACGCCTGCTCCATGCTGGGGTATGGACCCTTAAGTTGCTTCTGCATAAGTTACCTTACATCTAACATACTAAAATGCCAGCAGAATAGGCCTAACTGTCTTTCGTGTCTGCTCATTTGGTCAGCCCCCACCCTGGGTGCTGACCTTGCTGCCCCCCTCGCCTTCTATGGGCTTCTCCCTTCCCAGTTCCGGATATTCTTGCTGCATTGGATTTTGCTTCCAGAACCCTTCCCCTGTACCTGTCCCACCCCCTCTTGAACCCCTCCACCAGCCCCCTAGGCAGCGCATTCCATGGCTTCACCACCCTCTCAGTGAAGTAGCACCTCCTCCTTTCTCCCCTGAATCTCCCCACCCTCCAGCTTCCACCCATGCCCTCTAGTGGCCCCTCCTCCTTCCTTCGAAGCACCCTGACTGTTCCTCCCCTATTTACCCTCTTTCATGTACCTGAAGACCTCTATCATGTCCCCCCGGTCCCTTCTCTCTTCCAATGTGTACATATCTAGCTCTTCGAGCCTCTCCTCATAGGTCCTGTCCCTAAGCCCCAAATCATTTTGGTTGCCCTCCTCTGGACCTTCTCCAGGAGTTTAATGTCCCTCTTTAAGTGTGGCCTCCAAAACTGCACAGTACTCAAGGTGTGGCCTCACCAAGCAGTTATACAGAGGGAGTATCACTTCCCTCCTTCTGGAGGTGATCCCCCTAGCGATGCATCCCAGCATCCTGTTGGCCTTGGCTGCTGCCCTCCTACAAGTCTCCGAGTTGTTCATCTTGACATCCACCACCACCCCCAGGTCCCTCTCAGCCATCGAGACTTGTAGCATTCCCCCCCCAGGGTGTACACTTGGCCCGGGTTTCTGGCCCCCAGGTGGAGTACCTTGCATTTCCCTGCATTGAACCTCAGCTTCCACTTTCTAGACCATCTTTCCAGAGCCTCCAGGTCCCCCTGTAGGGCCACTCTCCCCTCCTCCCCATCCACCATCGCCCCCAGTTGTGAGTCATCCGCAAAGAGACTCACCTCACTCCTGATTCCTGTCCTTATGTCAGCCGTAGGAGTTGAACAGGAGGAGCCCAAGGACTGATCCCTGTGGGACCCCACTAATGACCCTCCTTGGGGATGAGACTATCCCGCCAACTACGACCCTCTGGGTCCGGTCCTGGAACCAATTGCCTATCCATCTGGTTCCCCACCCCAATTTCTCCCAGCTTATCCAACAGGCCCGTGAGGACAGAGTCAAATCCTTGCTGAAGTCTCAGAAAGAGGACATCCACTGGTCTGCCCAGGTCCAAGGCACTCGTCACCCAGTCATAGAACTCCACAAGGTTTGTCTGACACGATTTCCCCAGGACGAATCCATGCTGTCTTATCATCCAGGCACCCTGACTTTTCCAGGTCCCACCCCAGCCTCTCCTTGACAATGCTCTCCATCACCTTGCCCACCACCGATGTCAGGCTGACAGGCCTGTAGTTCCCTGCCACCTCCCTTGATCCCCCCCCCCTTGTGGATAGGCACTATATGCGCCACCTTGCAGTCCTGGGGCACCCACCCTGTCCTCAGAGAGATGGTGAAAAGCTCCGCCAGGGGTTTCGCCAGGACATCCGCAAGTTCCTTCAGCACTCTGGGATGTAATTTATCCGCCCCAGTGCTGGCGATCTTAAGGGACCTGAGGGCTTCCACTCTCTCTGCTGTGATTTCCAGTTCCGCCTACTCTCTCCTGCTTAGCCCTCCCCTCCTGCCAGTGATGCCTCCCCTCTCCCAGACCTGCCGACGGTAAGGGTCCCCCTCCTCAGTATCTCTGTCTCCTCCCATGTATGATGCAGCACCCTTTTTCCTCAGGAAAACTGAGGTGAGTACTCATTTAGTACCTCAGCCTGCTCCCCGGGTCTTGTGCCCATCTCTCCCTGTTTTAATCCTGCTAATCTGCCCTTCACCCTTCGTTTTTCCCAATGTATCTAAAGAACCCCTTGTTCCCTCTCCTAATTTCCTGGCCAGATTCTGCTCCTTCCTTGCCTTAGCCATCCTCACCACCCTAGTGGCCCTTCTAGCCATCAGCTCCTACTCCCCGATCCCTTCACTCCTTGAGCACTTGAATTGCCTATAGGCTGCCTTCTTCCCCGCACCACCTCCTGGACCTCCCTGGTCCACCAGCAGGGTTTTTGGACCCTACCGCATTTTTCTTACTCTTGCACAGGTGCTGGTAGCATCCTGCACCCCTCTCCTGATGATTTCCCACCTACCATCAGCGTCCATGTCTGACCTAATCACATCCAAATGCTCCTTAAGGATCCTTCCCATTTTCTTAAAATCCGTCCCCCTGAAGTCAGTTACCTCCATCTTTGTGCAGCCTTCTACCCCTCCTAGGTCCAGGCAGAACCGGACTATGGCATGGTCACTCCCCGCCAACGGGTCCCTTACCTCCAGGCCCCCAATCTGGTCACGGTCTGCCAGGACCACATCCAGTACCCGCGCCTCCCTGGTCGGTTCCCTCACCTGCTGAGTTAGGAACAGCGTGCCTTGAAGACATCAACAACCTCTGTTCCCTGGTCACAGAGGATGTCATAAGTCTCCCAGTCTGTTCCTGGCATGTTTAAGTCCCCAACACCACCCTTCCTCTGCCCAGTCTGCAGTGTCTCCCAACATCTGCCACCAGACTCTCCTCCAGCTCCTCCGCCAGTGCAGGGGTCTATACACCACTCCTATTTTTACTCTCTTGCCCCCCTTGTTATCAAGGTGACCCAAATTGCTTCCACGGTTCCCTCCGCCTCCTCTACTCCCCCTATGCCAATGCAGTTTTTGACTATCATTGCAACCCCTCCTCCCCTTCCCTGCCCCCTGTCCTTCCTGAACATAGTGTCTTCTCTTATCTGCATTTCTCACAGTGCGTATTCTCTCAGGAAATCGGACTTCATCCTGCTTGATGTTCCCAGGACTCGTATTTCCTTTGGTAAAAGAGCTATCTCGCATACTCCTCCAGGCCTTGCGCTGTGGTCTGAAATCAGGGGGTCAGTTTGACCCCGTGCTTCCAAAGCAGGGGGTCATAAGCCAAAAGGTGGGGGTCACTGCAGCAAAAGTATAAATTTTCATGAAATATGAAATGGCTTTTATTTAATTAATTATGGTTTATATGTCAGCTTGCCGAAGGGGGACACTATTTTTTTCCTGCTATTAGCTTGTATTTGTATTTGTCTTTTTTTTTTTTAATTATTTGGCCAAAAAATAAATGAACTTTGAATGTAGCAAATTAACATGCCTCTGCCCGATTTCATTCTTGTCCTTTCCAGTTAACAGTCTGCTGTAACAGATACTGACATACTAACATACTAAAATGCCAGCAGAATAGGCCTAACGGTCTTTCGAGTCTGCTCGATTGGTCAGCCCCCACCCTGGGTGCTGACCTTGCTGCCCCCCTCGCCTTCTCTGGCTTCTCCCTTCCCAGTTCCGGATATTCTTGCTGCATTGGATTTTGCTTCCAGAACCCTTCCCTGTACCTGTCTCAGCCCTCTTGAACCCTCCACTGTCTCTGCCTCCACCAGCCCCCTAGGTAGTGCATTCCATGGCTCCACCACCCCTCAGTGAAGTAGCACCTCCTCCTTTCTCCCCTGAATCTTCCCTCCAGCTTTCACCCATGCCCTCTAGTGGCCCCCCTCCTTCCTTCCTTGAAGCACCCTGACTGTTCCTCCCCTATTTACCCTCTTCATGTACTTGAAGACCTCTATCATGTCCCCCGGTCCTTCTCTCTTCCAATGTACATATTTAGCTCTTGAGCCTGTCCTCATAGGTCCTGTCCCCAAGCCCCAAATCATTTTGGTTGCCCTCCTCTGGACCCTCTCAGGAGTTTAATGTCCCTCTTAGTGTGGCCTCCAAAGCTGCACGCAGTACTCAGGTGTGGCCTCACCAAGCAGTTATACAGAGGGAGTATCACTTCCTCCTTCTGGAGGTGATCCCCTAGCGATGCATCCCAGCATCCTGTTGGCCTTGGCTGCTGCCCTCCCACAAGTCTCAGAGTTGTTCGCCTTGACATCCACCACCACCCCAGGTCCCTCTCGGCCATCGAGACTTGTAGCATCCCCCAGGGTGCTTGGCCCAGTTTCTGGCCCCCAGGTGAGTACCTTGCATTTCCCTGCATTGAACCTCAGCTTCCACTTTCTAGACCATCTTTCCAGAGCCTCCAGGTCCCCTGTAGCCACCCTCCCTCCTCCCCATCAACTACGCCCCAGTTTTGAGTCATCCATAAAGACTCATCTCACTTCTGATTCCTGTCCTTATGTCAGAGACGTGGGCATTGAACAGGAGGGCCCAAGGACTGATCCATGTGAGACCCCACAATGACCCTCTTTGGGATGAGACTATCCTCGCTAACTACGACCCTCTGGTCGGTCCTGAATCAATTGCCTATCCATCTGATCATCTGTTCCCCACCCCATTTCTCCCAGCTTATCCAACAGGCCCACGTGAGGAACAGAGTCAAATGCCTTGCTGAAGTCTAGAAAGAGGACGTCCACTGGTCTGCCCAGGTCCAAGGCACTCGTCACCCAGTCATAGAACTCCACAGGGTTTGTCTGACATGATTTCCCCGGGACGAATCTATGCTATCGTCCAGGCACCCTGACTTTTCCAGGTCTCCCCCCCGCCTCTCCTTGACAATGCCCTCCATCACCTTGCCCACCACCGATGTCAGGCTGATAGGCCTGTAGTTCCCTGCCACCTCCCTTGACCCCCCTTGTGGATAGGCACTATATGCGCCACCTTCCAGTCCTGGGGCACCCACCCTGTCCTCAGAGAGATGGTGAAAGCTCCGCCAGGGTTTCACCAGGACATCTGCAAGTTCCTTCAGCACTCTGGGATGTAATTTATCCGCCCCGTGCTTTCGCTGCCTTAAGGGAGCTGAGGGCTTTCCTCACTCTCTCTGCTGTGATTTCCACCTCCAGTACCTCTTCTCCTGCTTAGCCCTCCCGCCCCTGCCAGTGATGCCTCCTCTCCCCAGACCCGCCGACGGTAAGGGTCCCGCCTCCCTCAGTATCTCTGTCTCCTTCCATGTATGATGCAGCACCCCATTTTCCTTGGTGAAAACTGGTGAAGTACTCATTTAGTACCTCAGCCTGCTCCCCGAGTCTTGTGCCCATCTGTCCCCATTTAATCCTGCTATTCTGCCCCTTCACCCTTCGTTTTCCTCAATGTATCTAAGAACCCTTGTTCCTCTCCCATTTCCCTGGCCAGGTTCTGCTCCTTCCTTGCCTTAGCCGCCCGCACCACCCTAGTGGCCCTTCTAGCCATCAGCTCGCACTCCCTCAATCCTTTCACTCCTTGAGCACTTGAATTGCCTATAGGCTGCCTTCTTTCCCGCACCACCTCCTGGACCTCTCTGGTCCACCAGCAGGGTTTTCGGCCCCACCGCATTGTCTTACTCTTGCACAGGTGCTGGTAGCATCTTGCACCCCTCTCCTGATGATTTCCCACCTACTATCAGCATCCATGTCTGACCCAATCAATCCAAATGCTCATAGGATCCTTCCCATTTCCTTAAAATCTGTTCCCCTGAAGTCAGTTACCTCCGTCTTTGTGCAGCCTTCTAGCCTCCTAGGTCCAGGCAAGAACCAGACCTGTGGCATGGTCACTCCCGCCAATGGGTCCCTTACCCAGGCTCCTAATCGGTCACTGTCTGCCAGGACCACATCCAGTACCCACGCCCCTGGTCGGTTCCCCACCTGCTGAGTTAAACGCAGCGTCTTGAAGACATCCAACAACCTCTGTTCCTGGTCACAGAAGATGTCATAAGTCTCCCAGTCTGTTCCTGGCATGTTTAAGTCCCAACACCACCACCGCTTCTCTGCCCAATCTGCAGTGTCTCCCAACATCTGCCACAGACTCTCCTCCAGCTCCTCCCGCCAGGGCAGGGGTTCTACACCACTCCTATTTTTACTCTCTTGCCCCCCTTGTTATCAAGGTGACCCAAATTGCTTCCACGGTTCCCTCCGCCTCCTCTACTCCCCCTATGCCAATGCAGTTTTTGACTATCATTGCTACCCCTCCTCCCCTTCCCCCCCTCTCCTTCCTGAACATAGTGTAACCCTCCAGGTTCAGGTCCCAGTCGTGTCCTGCAGTGGCCCAGGTCTCAGTGACCGCTGCCACATCCACTGCTCCCTCAGTTAGCATCGCCTGGAGCTCAGGCATTTTATTTCCCAAGCTTCTGGCATTTAGCAGGACTACCTTCCACCCTTTCCCTATACTTCCATTTCCCCTGCTCGCGTTCCCATGGGGATTCTGTTTTCCCCTGGTCTGCACTTTATCGATCGGCCTGTTCCCGCAATCCTCCAGCTCCCCATGGGGGTGGAGACAGAGTCCCTCCTTTATCGGCACTCCCTTGACAGCCTTTTCTCCCATCCCATCCCCCTTCACAAGTTTAAACCCCACTTTTCACCAATGAACCCCTCTATTTTCAACTTAAGGATTCCCCTCCCCTCCAAATTGAGATGGAGTCTATCTCTAGCATACAGCTCCTTATCCTCCCAGGTCTCCCAGTCCCCATCAACCCATACCCTCTGGCCTCCACCACTCCCTGAGCCACTGGTTTATCTCCCTAATCTTCCTTTGTGCTCTCCCACTAGCCCTTGGCACCAGCAGGATTTCTGGAGAAGGAAACTGTGCATCCTATGTCATAACAGACCCTGGCAAGCTCCTGAATCTTGCCTGTATCTCTAACTCAGCTATTTCCCTCAATGTCATTTGTGCAGGTGGACCAGTATGTCAGAGAACCCCACAATCCTTTGCCAGCTGATACACTCGTGCTTAGCCCTGTGCACCGTTAGTCCAGGGAAGCATTTTGTTCCAACTGGCCAGGCTTCTCCCTCCCTATCCCATTTGATAACCCTGATCATAGAATCCCCCAACAGGAGCACTCTGACCGCTCCTTTTCCTCCATTCCCCCTTCCATGTCCCTTATCCTTTCTACCGGCCCCTCCACCCAGCCGGCTCCTTGTTCCTCCCCCTATCTGGGTGCCACATGCCACCCCCTCTTTATTTACCCTGGCCACCCCTTCCCCTCCAGTCTTATGCCTCTCCTCCTCCTGAGTATCCTTCTGTACCTTGCTAACTCCCTCCTCACTGCTTGCAACTGGTCCTTCTCCCCCATCTGCTAAACTAGCCTGGCTCGTCCTCCCTTCCTTGCTGTCTCCATTTAGTCCCTCCTTGCTTGTTGTGCTCCCCTGGCCTAAACCCTCAGCTCCCTTTACTGAATCCTCCTTGTACTTCCTGGTCCTTCTCCTTACCTTTCCTCCCAACTGGTCCTTCTCCTGCGCTTTCCTCCCTCTTCCCCTGCCCCTCCTGCTCTGATTCACTGCTCCCCATTTTCCTGCATTCCAGGTCCCCCTGTTCTTCCTGCTATCTGGCCCCTGCCTCCTGCACCCTACTCCTTTCCATCTCTAACCACCCCTGTCATGGCTACATCACCCCCTCATCCTCGAGCAGAAGAAAAAGTGAGCGGTTACTGGTGTAAGGTCTAATCCACCTCCCCCTTGCTTCCTTCTGTCCAGCCTGGCCATCTGCCTACTTCCCTGAGAATGTTGTCCCTCTGTCCCTCCTTTGTGAGGGTCCCCAGTTCTGCCTGCTTCCTTGGTAGTGTCCTTTTGGACCCCTCTGCCAGGGTCCTATGTGACCCTGAGTATTCTCCTGCACTCCTTTCCCTATCGCTGCCCCAGTGCTTGGTGCAACCTGTGGGAGATCCCTCAACCTCCTCCCTAGCTGTGCCAGCTGGTAGCACACTGGGCAACCACCAAACTTCAAGCCCAGTCCAGTATCATGGCTGCTCCACACCCTGTGCACCCACCACCCTCCCAAAGATGCAGCCCTAATGCCGTGTGGTTCCATCCCCTTCCAGTAGGTTTCCTTGGGTGAACCACCAGGTTCCCCAGTCCAAGATACACCCCTACTGCCTAATCAGGTCACCCACTAATCTTAGATACAGTCCCACAGTACACGGTAACCCTGTTACTAGGTGCAGTACAACAATAAACTTATAGGAAATGACCAACTCCTAAGCTCCTCTCCCAGCCTTTAAGTCCAACCCCATGGCCTAGAACTACATGAGCTGCACCCGCGCCTTTTCCAATTGCAGGGCAGGTGTTCCCCTATAAATTAGCAGAACTCTGGGGAGGGAGGGGGGGGGAGGGTGGGATTGGGCAGACACCTGACTCGAGAGAGAGAGAGAGAGAGAGTGTATCAGCCCTGTGTCTCCCCTCCAAGCCCAGCAGCCGAATACCCAGGCCCAAGCAAATCCCACCAAATAGGTTTTAAATCAGAAGAAATAGGCCTCCCCCAGCACAGCCTGTTACACAGTGAAACATCCAACAAATGAGCCCACTTACAGCCACCAAACCAGTTTTCAAACTTCCAACAGCCCCCAAAACAATACCCTGGTAGCCCCTTAGAAGTAAGAAAGAAAAGAGATAACCTTCTATCAAGTAAAATCCACAAGAACCCTGTGAAAAACAACAAGCAGCAGCTACTATCCTGGAACACAACTGATTCTGTCCCCTTCCAGTTCCTTCTGAGAAGACAAAGCAGCCAACACCACAAACCTGATTCAGCTCTGCCTCCAGTCAATTAGCCGAGTGAGACCTGGCCAGACCATTAACATCCTTCCCCCACTATGCAGTAATCTTTGCAGCTACTGAAGTCGGCAACAAGGAATCAAAATTCAACTCAAAGCCCCCAAAATATGTTTGCTGCCAAAGGAAACAGGTCTCCAATTCAATCAGCTTCACTAACAACACATCAAAATAGGCTTGAAATTAACAGATATAGGTCTCCAATTCAAACACCAGGCCCAAGCAAATCCACCAAATAGGTTTTAAATCAGAAAAATAGGCCTCCCCAAGCAGCCTGTTACACAGTGAAACATCCAACAAATGAGCCCACTTACAGCCACCAAACCAGTTTTCAAACTTCCAACAGCCCCCAAAACAATACCCTGCTAGCCCCTTAGAAGTAAGAAAGAAAAGAAATAACCTTCTACCAAGTAAAATCCACAAGTACCCTGTGAAAAAAAACAAGCAGCAGCTACTGTCCTGGAACACAACTGATCCTGTTCCCTTCCAGTTCCTTCTGAGGAATACCTTCAGATACCTGAATCATTTTTTCATGTTCTTCATTAAGAAAAATAAAGATAATTTAAATCTGCATATATCTGTGCCATGGTTGCCTTTTATCTAATAAAGAATTATTTAAACTCACTGGTGTATTTGTCTTTATTTTTGAACCGGTCTTGGGAGTTGCTAAGGAGCATACAGTGATGGGCAGGCACTTGCTATTTAAAACCCCTGCCTCCTGTCTGACTCACAGCACTACTGTCATTCATATTTGCATGCTGCTGTTCAACTGATTAATCCTAGGCAGATCGAGTGGTAGCTGTCACTGTAGATAGCCATTGAGCATTAGCAGTGACAATCACAAAACCAACATATTACAACATGCCATGATTCAAATATGAATGCCAGTCACTATGTGTGTGTCAAGCCACATGAAACTCAAGTTAACTGATTTGGCTTCAATCCTTATCCGTGAGCTGGTGATAAAAAGCACATAGTTCTGTTTACACACATCCCTGACTTGCCACCACCCTCCCTGACTCCCCAGCCCCAACCAACCCCATCATCAGAAAGCAATCAGCTAATTATATATGCACATTATCAACAACAGCAAAAAAAACTCGTCACCAGATGTAGTACAAAACAAGACTGTGTAATACATAGAATTCTAGTGGTGTGTTAAAAAGTGTGAACCTCCTGATGGTTTTTTGCCCAGCTTATTTTTCTACGGGATTAAGGCATAGTTGGGGAATAGGTTGTGAGGTTTACGTTTCCTTTACCACACCATTACAATTCTGTGTATAGCACCCATCTATGTATTTACCCCATCTGGTGACAGCATTTTTTTGTTTGCTTGTAGTAGTTAAGTTAGCCCAACTTAGCCAAGGTGTGAGACCTCTGGCTCCGTTCAACAGTGTTCAGACATGACATCCACCCAGTAAGCAGTGGCACCTAGGCCCTCCCTCAACTGCATGACACATTACTTACCTCCAGTCCAGCTTCAAGCTCCTGTCTCAGAAGACCAGACTCTCTGAAAATTCAGACAGAATAACAAGACTTAGTCTTGATTTTGGGGGGGCAATGACCATCCGAGAGGCCAGGGGACCGACAGATTCAAGGCAGTGACAGGCCAGGTGGCTGGGTCACTGGATGCTTGCTCTCATCTCTTCTGTTCCTGGCTGCTGCAGGGCGGGCTCCTACTCGCTATCCTCATGTCACTTCGGCTACCACGGCATGGACTGGGATTACAAAGGGGCAAGGGCCAAGGCAGCTCAGACATACTAGTGCTATGCTAGCTAGAGAGCGAATAGTACAGTAGACTGTAACGGGTGGCAGACAGTCAGCAGTCAACTACTGGCAGCGAGCGATGATGAATGTGGCTCCTCCTTGTACAGCCCTCGCATCCCGCTCACAAATATCACTTCAGTCCCTTAAGTTCACAACTCCAATTTCCGTTTCTCTCTTTGCTTCAATGTCGACCACTAACTTGCTCGGCTCCTTCCTGTATCCTCTCTCTCTCTCTCGGGCTCAAAAAAAAAAAAAAAAGATGCAGCACGTGCTGTGGTGTGCCAAGCCGCCAAATACACATCGGGCGGTTTAACTGGCTGCTGTTTGTTGAGAGGAGGAGCCGAGGAGAAGCGCAAGGATGACTACAGACAGTGAACATTAAGAAAGAGCCCTGAGCTCACCCTGCCCCCCGCACTGCAGCAGCGAGCAGGCTTTTTTTTTAGATACTGACACCTCACCAGCATACAGCAGCACTGTGTGAATTTAAATTGCCAGCGCGCTCTTTCAAATTACATATTTTTTAAATTTTGGAGGTCATTTCGGGGGGGTGCTTGAACACCCTAAAAACACCCCTCCCAAGCCCCTGAAGTTTAAAAAGGTGGACTGGATTAGGCTTTTACTGCGATCTATCTCTTTCTGCACTCCTCCCGCCCCGACCCACACCACTTTCCCCCGACCCAAACAAATACCAGTTAACCGTGTTTACTGTACCCCCGCATCCTCCTTCAGAGAATGCTGCTAAGTGTGCTGGTCCCACTCCTCCGGCCAGAACTCATCTAATAGTTCAGGCTGCATTAGGGCAATACGCAATAGGGAGCCGTGCACCACCACAAAATCAACTGATGACACTTGAGTTAAACAAGACCAGGCTATAGCATACTCGCGATCCTGATAGTCGGGCAGCCGGATTAAAAATAATGCTACGTGCTCTCTGTGTGGCGACTTTCAGTACTGCGCTCCATGTGGCGACTTTCAGGAATGCAGTGACAAAATGAAAGAAATGTTTTTTATATGCAATGACTGTTTAAAGGAGCAAAGCAGTGCTGCATCAATCAAGATGCACTGATGCAGAAACACTGCGTCAAAAAAGCAAAATTCCTCATAGGAGGACGTCACTAGTGCGTTAATGCAAGCCCTACTCTTCCTTCTATTTGGAATCATCTTCAATGCATTCTCAAATTAACTACAATTGTCCCAGTTAACTTCTTTAAAGTGCTAAGCGCAAACAAAAGAAGATATCTGTAACTGCTTTTAAGGCCCTATTCCTACCCCCATGTGTGCCCGTGCTTATCGTCTTCACTGGTACTAGTCCTTTCTGTACTTAAATCTCCTTGCTTGCAAAAGGCATTTGTGACACAAGTTTTCCTTACCTGCTCCTCCACCCTACCCCTCCCCCCGTGGCCGTCTATTTAGCTACTCCCCTTTTCTTTTGCCAGACATCCTCTTCCCCTTAACCTTACCTACTCTCTCTAGCCTGTCTCTTTTGTCTACGATCATTATGTGATGCTTACTTTTTGCATATACCAGTGTTAAATTTATATACCCTACCTTGTATTGCTGTCTTATTATTATATGAAATGTTTTACCATTGTACACTTTTTACAATGATGTTTTTAGCTATGCAACACCTCTCCTGTACTAAGTGTGCATTTTTTATATACTTGCAATTGTTTGCTGTTTTAAGTAGTAGCTCTTTATTTGTACATGCCTCAGGACCTCCTTGTGAATGAGCTTGCTCAATGGAGTTTTCCTGCAATAAACTTGATTTTTCCCTGTTCTGCATGGAAGTTGCGTGCCCTGACGTAAGTGCATGAGCGCAGATGTCTAACGTCCACACCAGTGTTACGGCCCCTAGAGCTGACTGGTCCTCAGGCCTAAGCCTATGACCAGTCAAACTCCCTGAGGTGCTGACATGCTGCCATGTCCCCAGCCTCGACGAAAAGTCAGCACATGCTGGTTTTATCCCTTCCCTCCCAGGAGAAGGCGGCGTCGCGCGGACACTCCAGCCTTTCTTTCCTGGCTGAACCCCAGGCCGAGTTCATTCCCGAACCCGGGTTGCCGACGTGGCGCGAGGTGTGGCGTCCAGCGCCTCAACCCTTCGTCACTGGGCTGGTGCCTATACCAAAAATAGTTTGAAGGGCTGTGAGGAGCTGCCCCCAATATAGCTGTAGGGTAGGGCATGACCAAAAATTATGGCCGTGGGTGGCAGGATTCCAGCATTGCACAATCAAAGCCAAATTGTACTTGGCCACAACTTGAGGGGTACGGAAGAACTGGACAAAGCACTTCCAGGAAAACACTTTCAAGAAAGGGAGGAAGTAGGCTTGTGAATATCTAGAAGGCATTTATCCCAGTCTACTGGAGGTATAGGTTGTTGTAAGTCAGCCTCCCATTTTCCTCGAAATAGAATCCATGCTGTGCCCTTGAAGTTCAAGAAGTGCCTGATAAAATTGTGAGATTAAAGAGGTGGCAGTGTCCCCCTACAAGGTAGAAAGGATTAATTGATGGAACTGAGGGATCTCCTGAGTTGAAAGCCATGTCCGGAGTGCTTGTTGTAAATAGTGAGTTACATGAACGTAACAAAAGTGATCTTGAGGGCAAGTCTTTTCTCCCCCCCCAATACCTCTCAACTGTTTGTCCCCCAAATGTGGAACATTGCTTGTCAAAATGTGGAACAAATGGGCAAAATGTGGAACACTTCATTAAATCTTTACCTAAGAAGCTCAAAACACTGTTAAAATGTTGCATTTATGTTCAGAAAGTCTGTTATTAATTGAATAATGTATTTTTTTGCATCATTTACTATGGATTTTTGCTTTAAAATGTTGACTTTGAATGTGGAACAAGTCCTCACAATGTGGAACAGGGAGCTTTTGTGAAGGAAAATGAGGAACGTTCCTCGTAATGTGGTACAGTTGAGAGGTATGCTTCTCTCCCCAAGTTGGCAATCAAACTTTTTTTAACCTGACTGTGCCGATCAAGTCCTGTGACCACACTGTATGTGCAGCGGGATGATGTCATTGCAGCAAGTCATCTATTACTATACAAGCTGAATATTGACACAGATGACCAGGAAACATAAAGCGCTAAGTTTAGACATTAAATATTAGGTTCTATAGGGTTTCATTACAGCAGACTGGATGGCGTGCTTCAGTGACTTCATCCTGTTGCATTTACTGTGCAGTCACAGGATCCGATTGGCGTGGTCAGGATAAATGAGAACTACCTGGAGAGTTGAAGCCCCGACCGCTGCACAGATCGGGGCTTCAGCTCTCCGATCCCCCCGGAAGCACCATTACAAAAAATTAGATTTTTTGCCTTATCACTCATACTGTAAAATCTGGAATAAGCTGTGTTGGCCCCGGCATTTTGAAGACCGTGCTCCGAACCCCCTGGGATCTTGCTGGTAATACCGTGAGATGATGACACGGCATTACCCTTGCCATAATACTGTCCCCATGCACGCATACACATGGGATTTAGGCAGATTAATTAAGAACGGAGCTTAGTGTCAGACACATAAACTTAGTTTTATTTCTGTACATGGGGACATTATGGCAAGGGTAATGCCGTGTCATTATCTCGCAGTATTATCAGCGTGATCCCCGGGAGGGTTTCAGAGCACCATCTTCAGAATGCCGGGGCCATAAGAGCTTATTCAGATTTTACAAGTGATAAAGTAAAAAAAAAATTAATTATTTGTAATGGTGCTTCCAGGGGGGATCGGAGAGTTGAAGCCATGATCTGTGCAGCGGTCGGGGCTTTAACTCTGCCAATAGAACTCCTTTAAAACTTTTTCTGATTACTGACTTTGAAAAAAGAAAAAAAAAAAAAAAAACTTGCCAAAACCATATAAAATAACGACTTTAAGATACCTGCTTATGGTATTCAAAAGTACTTCTTTTGGGTTACACTTGCACAGGAGGGTCTTGGGGAAAACCTGCACTTCAGAAAAAGGCTATTTTAGGTATCCTTTAAGAATTACTGCACACACAGGAGTGGGCAGTTATGCTTGTAAAATGACTTGCCGTTTTTAGTAAATTGTTTTTTTTTGCTATAAAAAGGAGATCCAAAATATTGATTACGTCGATGTGAAGTCATGTGATCAGTATCTCCCCCGGGTTTTTTTTCTTCTTTTTCCTTAAAGCTATTTTAATATTTGTCGGCCTGTGTCCTCATTCCTTGGGAACTGAGCACATTGCCTCAGTAATGTGCTTGAAGCATTGCTAATGCTCACCTCCCATCCTACTTATATGTGGTTGGAAGCCAGTTGGAACTCTTAAGAACTGCAGAGGTCCCGTCCTAAAGAAGTGCGATTCCTTGAGTCAGCAGATGGAGTTGCAGTTGAACTTCTAGCAAAGAAGACTGCTGTTAGAAGTATAAGAGCAGGTTGGTGCAGTTCTCCTGTAGCCAGCACAAACAACTTTGGGGGTAACTGCACTTGATGAAGGAAATTGGCACTATGCCTTACACTAGGAATAAATGTTAAAAATAAGTGCTATTGTAACAATATGAACTTTTCTTTCTCTCCTTCTGGGCTGCTCTGGCACTCAACTCATTTGGGCCCTAGGGCTTAAAATTCCTGGGGGGGTAGCATGTTTTGTGCTAGTTTTGGAGGCCTCTCGCTAGTTTTGTGACCCACCTGCACAAAACCAAGCCAGTGAGCTGAATTTTTTTTTAATTTACTAATAGCTAGCAGGAAAGTTCACTTGCCAGCCCACTTCTCACCCCAGGAATTATTCAATATTCTTAACTCTTGCAGTCAGCCTTCAGAGTAGAACTGCCCGGAGAATGGAATGTATGTAAATGATGGAACCTGTCTTTGGCTTGTGCCACTGTTCAAATGCTGCCCTCACTAACTGCTGCGTTCGTTGTTTAGTTTAGCTTAGTCTACCGCTTATTTTCTGTCAGAACCGACATTTTTCAGTTCCTTTTTGTTCGCGATCGAGGTTCCTTACAGGAGTTAACCGCGGTTTGAAACACCGATCTTACAACCGCCAAAAAAAAGGGGGGGAGGATTTGTATTACGGTTACTTCTGGTTTTGTCATTTAACTAAAATGTCAGAAAAACCAAAGAGAACTGGGCCTCGGGGCTTCAAAAATGTACACACTATGGAGAGGTTTTTGCCAGGGCAGACAAACATAAGTGTGTTATCTGTCTTGGTGAATGCCACTTTCAAACAACTTGAAGTCTTGCTGTATTCTGACAAGTGCAGTTAGCCCCAGCCTTTAAACTGCCCTGGAGAACAAAGGGTTAAACTTTCTATGCAGAGCATAGAAAGCTGAGCTCGAGCTCAGTTGATGTCTCTGTCTGTTTCACTTTGAAATCTAACCGTCAGATTGTTTACTCCACCTCACTGAACAGTCGCTCCGGAGATTTCTGCTGCAGCTCGGTTCAAAAGTCTGTTGAAGTGTCGGTTTTACATCGGTTTTTAACCAAAAAATTATTCCGCATAGTCTGTTCAGCCTCTGTCTGTGGTACCATGAGTACTAGATCGGTTTTGTACTGTGTTTTGTGTGTGGAACTTGTAAAAAGTGTGGATCTGTTCGGCTGAACCGATCATTTGCTTATTTCTGTGTTAACTTTAGTGTGTGGTTATTGGTTCTAAAAAAAAAAAAAAAAAAAAGTGTTTTGGTACGTTTTTTTCCAAGACCCGTGACATGGTTAGGAACCGATAAGGGAGTCTTGCCTGGCAGTTGCCAAAAAAAGGGTAAGTTTGGTTAGGTTGGCCATGTCTGAGAAACCCAAGGAAAAAATCAGCCCTACTGGGTTTAAACACTGCAGTGAGTGTGGGGAGGACTTTGCTAAGGCCGATCCCCACACCACCTGTGTTTGTCTGGGGTTTGAACACCTCGATTCAGACTTCCAGATTTGCAAACATTTTCCCAAATCTACCCTTGAAAAGAGATTAGGTAAACTGAGGGAAAAGGAGGCCGAGAAGTCCGCTGACCTGGATGGCCAGCCCGGTTCGGTTCCGACTGAACCTGAAGGAGTGCCCTCTGACCAGGGCGATACTTCTTCAGGCAAGAGGAGAGCCGATCCCAAGGGGTTGGTTCCGACTAAAAGAAAGTGCAAAGAAAAATCATCCGGTTCGGATCCAGAAGTCCATGTTCCGACCGCCGAAGAAACAGCCAGAGTGATCCGGATTGTGGAATCGCATCGCCTGGTTCTGACTGATCCGGCGCCTTTTGGCAAGAGCTCGGTTCGGTTGGTTCCTCCCGGTTCACGACTATACCCCTGAAGAATTTTATGAACCGGAGTTTGAGGAGGAAGTGGGGTTTGAAGATGATGACGATGGTGATGGTGAAAGTCTAGATGTGCCTGTGGAACCGGACATCTCCCCAGACAGACCTTCAGGTGTATCCCCTCCTAGGCTTTCTGAGTCCCCATCCCACTTTATGTTCTACAGAAAGCTGGCTGAGACCCTCCAGCTTCCTATGGAAGAGGCAATGGAGGATCAGGAGGAGCCTGAGTTTGTAGAAATGATGGACATCCCAGAGTCTGTAGAAATGATGGACATCCCAGAGTCCAGGATACTGTCTATTCCCCTCCACAAATCTTTTGGGAAATAGACACAAAAAATTCTGAAGTCTCCTAACTCTATACCTCCTGTGGACAGAAGAATGGACAAGAGGTATACACTTTCGGGCTCAGATACAGAGTTTTTATATCAGCAATGCAACTATGTTGGGGTTGTGCAGGCTGCTGCCTATGATAAGGCAAGCATTCCCTTGGCTTCACACACCCCAGACAAAGACTCCAGGAAGATTGATGCCATGGCAAAAAAGCTGTACATGGCATCTTCCTTGGGACTCGGGCGAATTATTATATGGCCTATACAGCCAGGTACCAGAAGTCCAGCTGAGACACTGTACTGGCACTGGCTAAAGAGGCCTCCCCCAAGCTAGCCAGGGAGCTGGAGGTGGTGGCTGCAGATGGGATTGAGGCATCTAAAGTTCAGTTTCATGCTGCTGTGGACTCCAGTGATGTGTCATCAAGAGTCCTGGCTACATCTGTGGCTCTTCGGAGAATGGCTTGGCTCAGATGTACTAGCCTCTCGCATGATACCCAGGCTAATGCCATGGATTTTCCTGTAGTGGGTAATTCTCTGTTTGGGGAGCAGACAGAGAATTACATGAATAAAATAGATGAGTACAGGACCACCTACAGGAGTGCTAAGGCCAAGGAGAGGCAGGCAACTCCTCAGAGGCAGCAGTCTAGGGGCAGGGGCAGGCCTTTTCACCAAGCACAGGCCTTTTCTCCCTTTTCACAGAGGGGGTTCTTCAGAGGGAGAGGCAGAAGGGGGATGAGCAGGCCTGCATCCACTCCTCAGCCTAAGGCTCCTGCCAAGCAGACACCCTGATGGGCCTACCTGGGTTGACTCTCCTATTCCAGTAGGGGGCAGACTGGCTTACTGTGTCCAGGACTGGGTGTCCATTACATCAGACAAGTGGGTCCTGGAAGTAGTAAGCCAGGGACTGGTTCTCTGCTTCAGAAAATTTCCAAAGATGAGAGCCAGATCTTTTCCTCCTGCAAATCTCTTGGAAACCCTTGCCCTAGAGGCAGAGGTTTCATCTCTGCTGGCCTTAGGAGCCATAGAGAGAGTACCCACCCTACACTGGAGCAAAGGGCTGTACTCCAGGTACTTTCTTACCCCAAAAAAGACAGGGGCGTGGCGACTCATCCTAGACCTAAGATACCTAAACAAACATTTTTTAAAACCAAAGTTCAAGATGGTAACTCTGGGAATAATCCTTCCCTCTCTAAGGCCAGGGGACTGGCTAGCCTCCCTGGACCTCAAAGATGCCTACTTTCACATTCCCATCAGGTGCTCCTACAGAAAGTACCTCAGATTCGAGTTGCCCTCAGGCCACTATCAGTTCAGAACAATGCCCTTTGGCCTAACCTCAGCCCCAAGGGTTTTCACAAAGTGCTTGGCCGTAGTAGTTGCCTTTCTAAGAAGGCAAAAGATTTCCATTTTTCCATATCTGGACTATTGGCTAATAGTGGGCCGGTCTCCAGACCAAGTCAAGTCTCACCTGCAAGTGACCCAGCAAGTGCTCTCTTCTCTAGGATTTCTTCTCAACCTTCCCAAGTCGGTTCTCGAACCAGTCCGGCTTCTTACCTTTATAGGGACAGAACTGGACACAGTCAGAGCAAGAGTCTTTCTTCCCCTGGAAAGGGCAAGGGTTCTTGTAGAACTAGCCTCTTCCTTTAGCCTTCAGGTATCTCGACCAGCAAGGCATTTCCTCCAGCTCTTGGGCCACATGGCAGCTTCAACAGCAGTGGTCCAAGGGGCAAGATTTCAGATGAGGAATATTCAGTTCCATCTGAGGGCTTTTTGGTCTCAGAGGAAGGATTCCCTTACCAAACTGATCCCAGTGACTCTGACCTTGATCCAAGCCCTTCAATGGTGGCAGGATCAGGACAATTTAAGGCAAGGGTCCCATTTGCACTCAGTCTCATTCAGTGGTCCTTACCACGGATGCTTCTCTTCTGGGCTGGGAGCCCATCTGGGGACCCTCACTGCCCAGGACTATAGTCCCCAAAAAGAATCCCTTCTCCATATCAATCTCCTAGAACTCAGGGCAGTTTTTCTGGTTCGAAAGCTTTCTCTCAGTCAGTACAGAACAAGGTTGTTCAGGTCAGAACAGACAGCACCACCACCATGTGGCACATCAACAAGCAGGGAGGCACTCGGTCCACGGAAGCCATGAAATTGTGGTCCCTGGCTTATTCCCTGCAAACCTCTCTGATAGCAGTTCACCTTCCAGGGAAGGACAATGTGCTGGAAGATGCACTGAGCAGGATCTCTCAGGGCCATCACGAATGGTCCCTCAATCCTCAGGTGTTGAAAGTGATTTTTTCAAGGTGGGGCACTCCAGAGATGGATCTCTTTGCAGCCCCCAATCACCAACTTCCTCTTTTTTTTGTTGCAGACCCCCAGTCTTGGGCTCAGTCCCCCTGGATCCTCTGATTCTGAATTGGGAAGAGAAAGTTCTGTATGCCTTCCTTCCCTTCCCACTCCTGTTCAAAGTTTTAGTCAAGATAAGGTCTCAACCTTGCAAAGTGATTCTGATTGCTCCAGATTGGGCCAGGCAGACTTGGTACCCCCTGTTGTTGTCCCTAGCAGTCCATCTTCCCCTGTCTCTCCCCAGGAATTACAACCTGTTAACATCCTCTCAGGGGAGGATTTGGTACCCCAATTTTCAGTCTCTCAATCTCAAGTGGCTCTTGAAGAGTTGGTTTGCAGATTTGCATCTTTCTCGGAGGGGGTCTGGATATTCTCAAAGCTTCTCGAAAGCCCTCCACCAGAAAGACTTATAACTCCAAATGGAAGAGATTCAGCATTTGGTGTTCTAAGAAGCGTATTTCCCCAGATACTGCTGGATTGCCTATGGTTCTGGATTACATGGTCCATCTTAATGGCCTAGGCCTCAGACCAGCTACTCTCAAGGTACACTTGTCAGCTGTTTCTGCGTTTCTGTCAGTGGGCAAGTGTTCCTCACTATCTTCTCATCCTGTGTTATGTAAATTTTTTAAAGGATTGCTTCACACCAATCCTCCCTTTAGAGAACCTGCCCCTGCCTGGGATCTGAATGCTTGCATTGCTCAGCTTGTGCAACCTCCCTTTGAGCCTATGTCCTCAGCAGAGCTTAAGTACTTGACTTGGAAAACTGTGTTCTTGGTAGCCATTACCTCTGCCAGGCATATCAGTGAACTGCAAGCCCTGTCAGTGGAACCTGATTTTATCTCCTTTCACAGGGATAAAGTGGTCCTTAGAACCAATAGAAGGTTTTTGCCCAAAGTGGTTTCAGACTTCCATTTAAACCAGTCCATGTCTCTTCCTGTTCTCTTCACTGATCATTCTTCCTCAGGAGAGAGGAGGCTACACAGTTTAGATGTTAAGAGCCCTTAGTTACTACATAGAGCGTACCAAGGGTCACAGGTTTGACTCCCTCCAGTTCTTCCTCACTTATGGAGAAGTGGGAAAGGGCAAACCTGCCACCAAGAGAACTGTTGCCAGGTGGATTGTGTCTTGTATATAATTCTGCTATGAAAAACTGGGAAAGATTCCACTCTCAGGCCTGAGGGCTCACTCTACAAGAGGTACAGCTGCTGCCAGGGATATCCCTCTCTTAGAAATTTGTCAAGCAGCCACCTGGAAAACAGTCCATACCTTTACCAAGCTTTACTCTCTGGATATCCAGGCTAGGAGTGATGCTCGGTTTGGCACAGCAGTACTTCAGAGCCTATTCCCAAAGTAGGTTATGTCCCACCTCCATGGAGGTACTGCTTGGTAGTCTGCACTTGTCAGAATACAGCAAGACTTCAAGTTGTTTGAAGAAAAAATTACTCACCTTAGTAATTATGTTTGTTCTATTGGAGTCTTGCTGTATTCTGACCTCTCCCCGCCTCCTCTCTCAGAACCTGGTTTTGGGAAGTGGGTGGGCAGGTGCAGTGTTGCACCTCAGGGGTGCTCCTTTCTCACCCTCATCTTTTGTTTGGGTGTTTGTTTTCTTCTATTCCTGTTTGGTTTGGTTTTTGAGTTTTGGGTTTCCTGACTTGAGTCTTCCTTTGGTAATCCAAACCTTTTTGTTGCCAGTTGGCTATTAAAATTTTTTTACAATTGCCACATAGAACAGCTATTAGAGTTTTGCTCTAAGAATCTAACGGTTAGTTTTCAAAGGGAAACAGAGACATCAACAGAGCTCGAGCTCAGCATTCTATGCTCTGCTTAGAAAGTTTAACCCTTTGTTCTCCAGGACAGTTTAAAGGCTGGGGCTAACTGCACTTGTCAGAATACAGCAAGACTCCAATAGAAGAAACCTAATTACTAAGGTGAGTAATTTTTTCTTCCGGTTCCATAGACATCGGTCAGTCTTCCTGGTTCAGTCCTCTGTTTAGCAACTGGAACCCCTGGTTCAGTTTTCTCTCCAAGTGATACAGTAGTATGAGAAATACGAGGAATATGATGAGGATGATGGGGAACCCATTGAGCCCGAGGTATCCCCGGATCAAGAATTCTGATCCCCACCAAGGATTACCTGAGAATTTTTCCTCACATTTTACTTTTTGTAAAGAAAATGATGGATGCACTGGATATCGCCACTAATGAAGTGGTACAAGATGAGGAGGAGGTGGATTACCTCAACCTCATGGGGCTTACTCCAACAAAAGAAACCTTTGCTTCCTATAAATACTTTTTTTTTCAAGAAGCATATTATAAAGGTACTGCAAACCCCAAATTCTGTGTCTCCCCTGGACAAAAGGGCTTACAGAAAATCAGCTGGACAGGGAAGGGGCGGAATTGTTATTGTCCCAGCCTGACCATCAGGGCGTTGTGCAGACTGCAGCTTGTGACGGGGCAGAAGTACCTTTGGCATCTCACCCTCCAGACAAGGACTCAAGGAAGATTGACAGCATGGCTAAAAGGGCTACCTGTCAGCCTTTCTGTCCATTAAGCAAGTTAATTACTTGGCCTGTGCTGCCCAGTATCAGAAATCTCTCTGGCAGTCAGTGATGGTCATAGCTGATAAGGCTCCCCATGTCTATCAGCTGATCTGTCTACAACTGCTACGTTTGGAGGCTTCTAAATATCCATTTCAGATGGCAGCAGATACCAGTGATACTGCTGCCAGGTGGATGGCCCTCACAGTGGCCCTCAGGAGATTTGCATGGCTCGGAGCCACCAGTCTCACACAAGATACCCAGATGAAGGCCATGTATTTCCCCTGCGAGAATAACTCTGTTTGGGGACAAGACAGAGGCATACATGAAGAAGGCGGATGAATATAAAACCACCTACAGGAGTAATTCAGCCAAGGAGAAACCCTCAACTTCCAGCAGGCCCAACCCCAGTCTAAGTAGAACCCTTGATTTGGTTGCCAAGGTCACCTTCCATGTACCAGTAGGGGCCAGTCTGGCTCACTACTTCCACACTTGGAAAAGCATTACCACAGACAAGTGAATCCTGAAGGTAGTCAGGGTTTGTCCCTCCGTTTCAAATCCTTCCCATCCCTAAGAACGAGCATTCAGACCAGCTTCAGACTCAGAAAGGAAACTGCAAGAGGAGGAGGTGGCACATCTCCTACTGTCAAGGGCAGTAGAACCAGTTCCTCCACAGCAAAGGTGAAAGGTTTTTACTCAAGGTACTTCTGCCACAAAGAAAAATGGGGAGTGGTGGCCTATTCTTGACCTAAGGTTACTAAACAGACACTTGGCAAAGTTAAAATTCAAAATGGTGTCCTTAGCTATGATTTTACCTACCCTCCAGAAAGGAGACTAGTTGGCATCTCTGGATTTAAAGGATGCTTACTCCCACATCACCATAAGGGAGTCTCACAGAAAATACTTCGGGTTCAGACTACCATCAGGTCATTGCAAGTTCTCTGCACTACCATTCGGACTCACTTCAGCTCCAAGAGTGTTCACAAAGTGCTTGGCAGTGGTAGTGGCTCACCTAAGAAGATTAGGAGTAGCAGTGTTTCCCTATCTGGACGATTGGCTGGTGGTGGGGAAACTCACCACAACAAGAAAAGGACCATCCAGGGACAACCCAGGACCTTCTAGAGTCTAAGGGTTCCTGATAAACCTCAGAAAATCCATTCTACAACCAGTGCAGGTGCTGCACTTCATAGGAGCAGAAATAGACACACTAAGTGGAAGGGCTTACCTACCTCAGGACAGAGTAAGCGACGTCCTACAAATTGCTGGTTCCTTCAGACTGAACAGATCAAAACCAGCAAGGCAGTTCCTTCAGCCTCTAGGACATATGGCTGCAGCAACAGACACGGTCTTGGGTGCCAGGTTCCAAATGAGAAATACAGTTTCACCTCAGGGCACATTGGTGCCAAAGGAGAGACTCCCTGTCAAAACTGGTTCTAGTAACTGGTTCATTACTGCAAGTAGGGTTGTCACGGTATGAAATTTTGACAGTATGGTAACCTTGGTGTGTGATACTGCTATTATCGTGATACTGCGGTATAATGCACTCCAGTGGGAAAACCTAAAATATTCAAAAATAATGCAATTTTAACCAAATTTTACATGTAAAAGTGGTTAAAATACTAGTAAATAACATTATGAATTTAATGAGAGAAAATAGGGATATACAGAAATTACAAAAAGCACTAAATAGGATGAAAACATGGGCAAGGGAGGCTAAGCTATTCTTTAATACAGATAAATGTGCAGTAATGCACTTTGGTAGGAATAGCCTCTTGGAAGACTATGTTAAATGGAGTACAGCTAGGAAAGTAACTGAAGAAAGGGATCTGGGAATTAAGGTATCTTGTAACATGGCATCAATAGTGTGCCTGTGAGGCAGCAAACCCGATAGGCGTAGAAAGCGGTCATGAGGCGGCAGGCGGGTATTAATACAGGGTATATACGTGCCGCGTAACCAGTACGCTCACAGCCAGACCCCTGCCTAGCAGCACTGGAGTGCGATGTGGAGCGAGCGGGCGCGCCACGGCGGCTCTGTGGCTACAGTCGAGCAGACAGTTGCAGAACATCCGGGGGGTTGGTGGTCTGGGGAAGGATCCCGCTCGGGTAGTGAGCCGAGTAGAGCAGTGTGCGCAGTGAGAGGGCATGCAAGGTAGCACAGCATATTTTCATCTGTTCGGTTCTGGACAAATGGAGCACTGGGTAGACGATCAGTGGCGGGCTGAAGGCGGGGTGGGCTGCGCATCGCCCGGTACAGCGAGCGCCGATGTAACAGGTGCGGAACAGTGCAGCACTGCTGGTGACGCGGACACCGGAGGAGCGGGGTGCACCGAGCAGGCACTAGAGGCAGGAGGCAACCTTGGTCACAGGCCAGCATCTCAGGTCGCACGAGTGGAGGCATTCTGCAGCCAGCCAGAGCAGCAGCCAGTCAGCAGGGTTGTAGAGAGCAGAGGGAGCTGCGAGAGCAGTGCGTGGGGCAGGCCGCCTGCCAAGACGGCTCGTCGAGGCACTGATTGTGACAGCCACAGACGGAGGCATGAAGAGGTGTCACCCACGGGGCTCGATGCACTAGAGCGCAGCAGGGTAGCGCAAAATACCCAGAAGACAACGGCATGGGCATGCAACGTCTTTTCCGATTGGCTAGAGGAGAATGGGATGCGCCTTGACATTGCTACTGTGCCAGTGCCAGAGCTGGTGGGGACGCTGAGAAAGTTCTACGGCACAGTACGGGCAGAGGGAGGAGAAGAATATAGCGTGAGCTCTCTGGTTGGGATCAGGGCAGGGTTGAACCACTATATCACTGGAATGGAGGTGAGGCGGCAGATCAACATTATGACAGAGCTGGCTTTTAGAACTGCTAATGACGTCTTTCTAGCAGTTCTGAAAAGGTATTGCTGCGCAGGCAAAGATGTGGCATCACATTTTCCTGCCATCACCCAGGAAGACCTGCACCACATCGGGCACTGCCAGACACTTGATCCCGAAACAGCATATGGGCTGGTCCGGCGCGTGTGGTTTGAGCTGCAATTGGGGCTGGCACGGAGGGGGCGTGAGGGGCTGCGCCAGCTGACGCAGGGCTCCTTTGTGATAGAGACAGATACAGCAGGCCACGAGTTTCTGTCACTAGCCTTCAACGAGGCCACCAAAAATCATGCCAGGGCCACTGAGTCAAACAAGCAGACACTTCGTGGTGTCCTGTATGCCCAGCCGGAGAGCATCTGCTGCCCTGTAGCTCTGTTCAAAAACTACATCCAAAGATGTCCAGAAGACGCTCCTGCCTTCTACCTCCACCCCTTGCGTCTGCCACAACAATGTCTAGACAACCAGCAACTCTGGTACTCACGGCAGCCCATGGGGAGAAATTACCTGGGCGACATGATGTCGCAAATCTCCGACGATGCTGGACTGTCACGCAGGTACACTAATCACAGCGTGAGAAGCACTGCGGTACAGATGCTGACGGACGCTGGCTTGGCATCTCGCGAAATCATGTCCGTGACAGGACACAAGTGCGAGTCCAGCCTCCGTCACTGTTGGTCACCAGCTATTTGCGACCGCCAGAGATGGTCACAGATCCTGTCTGGGACGCCTCCCCCCACCTGCAGTGTCATCGACAGCAGTGAAAGGGACGAGGGGAGCAGACCTTTGCCTGGGCACTCGCAGACCGCATGTTGGAGCTCCGACCGCTACCGCCCGCAGCACAGGAGCCAGAGGGAGCCGGCAGACCCATCTCCACGGTCGACTACGACCAATTCAGCACCGGAGGCGGCAGAGGAACGCTGCAGGGTCCCAAGACCGCACCACCCCATCCCCAGCAGCAGCAGCAGCAGCGGTTATGCGGCCGACTAACGGCACCCCCTGGAATCCTGCACAGGCGCAGACACTCACCATTCCGGACCGGAACCACCAGTGGCCTGGAATCAGATGCAACACGTTCACCGTGCACGGCACGGTTAATTTCTTCTACGGCCCGGCGCCGACAACGCCTCCACCGACAACTTCTCCACATGCGACAGGGGAGATGAGTGCGGCCAGCGTAGCAGAGGGCAGTCGCGGCACCAAGCCACCGGGCAGCAATGCTAGCGGGACCTGGAAATAGCGAAGCCGACATCCCCGCTACGCGGACGTGAGCGACCCGATGAAATGAGAAATCCAGACCTCCGAGCATGGATAACTGCTGAACACCCGCACGCAACAGTGGAGGACATCACTCAAATGTTATGTCGTTCTTTCAGCCCGACTACAGCAGCAGGCGTAGTCGAGCACACCAGTATGTATGTAAGGTGTAGTAGACCTAACATACTAGCATACTAAAATGCCAGCAGAATAGGCCTAATGGTCTTTCGTGTCTGCTCGTTTGGTCAGTCCCCAACCTGGGTGCTGACCTTGCTTTCCCCCTCGCCTTCTCTGGCTTCTCCCTTCCCAGTTCCGGATATTCTTGCTGCATTGGATTTTGCTTCCAGAACCCTTCCCTGTACCTGTCCCCCTCTTGAACCCCTTCACTGTCTCTGCCTCCACCAGCCCCTAGGCAGTGCATTCCCATGGCTCCACCACCCTCTCAGTGAAGTAGCACCTCCTCCTTTCTCCCCTGAATCTTCCCCCTCCAGCTTCCAGCCATGCCCTCTAGTGGCCCTTCCTCCTTCCTTGAAGCATCCCGACTGTTCCTCCCCTATTTACCCTCTTCATGTACCTAAAGACCTCTATCATGTCCCCCGGTCCTTCTCTCTTCCAATGTGTACATATTTAGCTCTTGACCTCTCCTCATAGGTCCTGTCCCCAAGCCCCAAATCATTTTGGTTGCCCTCCTCTGGACCCTCTCAGGAGGTTAATGTCCCTTTAAGTGTGGCCTCCAAAACTGCCGCAGTACTCAAGTGCTGACCTCACCAAGCGAGTTATACAGAGGAGTATCACTTCCCTCCTTCTGGAGGTGATCCCCTAGCGATGCATCCCAGCATCCTGTTGGCCTTAGCTGCTGCCCTCCTGCAAGTCTCAGGTTGTTCATCTTGACATCCACCCCAGGTCCCTCTCAGCCATGAGACTTGTAGCATTTACCCCCAGGGTGTACACTTGACCTGGGTTTCTGGCCCCAGGTGGAGTACCTTGCATTTCCTGCATTGAACCTCAGCTTCCACTTTCTAGACCATCTTTCCAGAGCCTCCAGGTCCCCTGTGAGGCCACCCTCCCCTCCTCCCCATCCCCACCGCCCCAGTTTGAATCATCCATAAAGACTCATCTCACTCCTGATTCCTGTCCTTATGTCAGATACGTGGGCGTTGAACAGAAGGGGCCCAAGGACTGATCCCTGTGGGACCCACTAATGACCCTCCTTGGGATGAGACTATCCCACCAACTTCGACCCTCTGGGTCCGGTCCTGGAGCCAATTGCCTATCCATCTGATCATCTGGTTCCCCACCCCATTTCTCCCAGCTTATCCAACAGGCCCGTGAGGAACAGAGTCAAATGCCTTGCTAAAGTCTAGAAGAGGACATCCACTGGTCTACCCAGGTCCAAGGCACTTGTCACCCAGTCATAGAACTCCACCAGGTTTGTCTGACACGATTTCCCTGGGATGAATCCATGCTGTCTTTGTCCAGGCACTGACTTATCAGGTCCCCCCTAGCCTCTCCTTGACAATGCCCTCCATCACTTGCCCACCACCGAGGTCAGGCTGACAGGCCTGTAGTTCCCCTGCCACCTCCTTGATCCCCCCTTGTGGATGGGCACTATATGTGCCACCTTCCAGTCTTAGGGCACCACCCTGTCCTCAGAGAGATGGTGAAAAGCTCTGCCAGGGGTTTGCCAGGACATCTGCAAGTTCCTTCAACACTCTGGGATGTAATTTATCCGTCACGGTGCTTTCTCCGTCTTAAAGGGCTAGGGCTTCCTCACTCTCTCTGCTGTGATTTCCACTTCGGTCCCTTCTCCCTGCTTAGCCCTCCCCCCACCTGCCAGTGATGCCTCCCCCTCTCCCCAGACCTGCCGATCGGTAAGGGTCCCCCCTCCTCAGTATCTCTGTCTCCTCCCATGTATGATGCAGCACCCCCATTTTCCCTGGTAAAAACTGAGGTGAAGTACTCATTTAGTACCTCAGCCTGCTCCCCCGGGTCTTGTGCCCATCTCTCCCCTGATTTAATCCTGCTAATCTGCCCCTTCACCCTTCGTTTTTCCCCAATGTATCTAAAGAACCCCTTGTTCCCTCTCCTAATTTCCCTAGCCCAGGTTCTGCTCCTTCTTTGCCTTGGCCGCCCTCACCACTCTAGTGGCCCTTCCCCAGCCATCAGCTCAGTACTCCCTCGATCCCTTTCACTCCTTGAGCACTTGAATTGCTTATAGGCTGCTTTCTTTCCCGCACCACCTCCTGGACCTCCCTGGTCCACCAACAGGGTTTTGGGCCCCTACCATTTTAGTCTTACTCTTGCACAGGTGCTGGTAGCATCCTGCACCCCTCTCTGATGATTTCCCACCTACTATCAGCGTCCATGTCTGACCCAATCCCATCCAAATACTCATAAGGATCCTTCCATTTCCTAAAATCCGCCCCCTGAAGTCGGTTACTTCCGTCTTTGTGCAGCCTTCTACCCCTCCTAGGTCCAGGCAGAGAACCAGAGACGTGGCATGGTCACTCCCGTAATGGGTCCCTTACCTCCAGGCCCCCAATCTGGTCACTGTCTGCCAGGACCACATCCAGTACCAGTGCCTCCCTAGTGGTTTCCCTCACCTGCTGAGTTAGGAGCAGCGTCTTGAAAGACATCCAACAACCTCTGTTCCCTGGTCACAGAGGATGTCATAGTCTCCCAGTTTGTTCCTGGCATGTTTAAGTCCCCAACACCACCACCGTTCCTCTGCCTAGTCTGCAGTGTCTCCTAACATCTGCCACCAGACTGTCCTCCAGCTCCTCCGCCAGGGCAGAGGTCTATACACCACTCCTATTTTACTCTCTTGCCCCCGTTATCAAGGTGACCCAAAACGCCTCCACGGTTCCCTCCGCCTCTACTCTTCCCTATGCCAATGCAGTTTTTGACTATCATTGCTACCCTCCTCCCTTCCTCTCTCCTGTCCTTCCTGAACATAGTGTATCCCTCCAGGTTCAGGTCCCAGTCATGTCTTGCAGTGGCCCAAGTCTCAGTGACCGCTGCCACATCCACTGCTCCCTCGGTTAGCATCGCCTGGAGCTCAGGCATTTTATTGCCCAAGCTCCTGGCATTTAGCAGGACTACCTTCCACCCTTTCCCTATAGTTCCATTTCCCCTGCTCATGTTCCCATGGGGATTCTGTTTTTCCCTGGTCTGCACTTTGCCAGTTGGCCTTTTCTTGCAATCCTCCTGGTCCCAGGGGGTGGAGACAGAGTCCCTCCTTTATCGGCACCCCCTTGACAGCCTTTTCTCCCATCCCCCCCTTCACAAGTTTAAACCCCACTTTTCACCAATGAACCCCTCTATTTTCAACTTAAGGATTCCCTTCCCCTCCAAATTGAGATGTAGTCTATCTCTAGCATACAACTCCTTATCCTCCCAGGTCTCCCCCCAATCCCCCATCAACCCATACCCTCTGGCCTCACACCACTCCCTGAGCCACTGGTTTATCTCCCTAATTTTCCTTTTGTGTTCCCCACTAGCCCTTGGCACTGGCAGGATTTCTGAGAAGGACCTGTTTCTGTTATTCAAATAAAATATGTGAAACGTTCCACGCGTCGGTGTCACACTGCATGGTTCAGAATCTGTGGAGCGTTCTTGTGCCCTGTTACAAGCGCATTAAGCCACTCCGTCGGTGTGCTCTAATGCTGGATTGATGCATGGGGGGGCGGGTGGTAGCCCTCAGCCATGGGCCTCGGGCACCCCCCCCCAACCCCATGCATCAATCCAGCATTAGAGCACACCTCCGTCTTGGCTTAATACTTACTTAAGTTTAACCAGCATTGTGGTCAGATAATAAAGGCTGCAGGTGGCATATTAAACAGCATTAGTAGGCACATAAAAAGCAGGAGGAGAGAGGTGGTCATGCCGCTTTACAACTCATAGGTGAGACCAAGGCTGGAGTTTTGTGCCCAGTTTTGGTCACCTGGATTTAGGACTGACATCAAGAGAATGGAGGGGGTTCAGAGGAGAGCAACAAGGTTAATTGTTGTAAGAAATAAAAACTATGCAGAGAGATTGGCTGAGCTGGAAATGTATACACTGGAATATAGAAGACTGAGAGGTGACATGTCTGGTCTATAGGGCAATGAGGAACCCAGCATTTGGGGCTAAACTTGGACTAACTCAGGGAGCAGCATTATAATTCCAGGGCACATTCGATGCAGCTAAAAGGACAACAGTTTAAAACAACGAAAAGGAAACACTGGTTTAGTGCGAGGGTTATACCAGTTTGGAATAGCTTACCAGAGGAAATCGTCAAATGTAACAGCATGACGAGATTAAAAGGAAATATTGTGTACAAGAAAATATAGTTGGGTATCGCAACTAGGGAAAAGGCGAGCTACATGGACGAACGTCTTCTCTGCTCTGAAGCTACCTATGAAAATAAAGAAGTCGAGTATGTGCAAGAGAAATATATATTTTGACTGTCGGATTCCTCCTGACCTGATGAGCATGGAGCTTCGAGCACTGCAAGTATATTTATGTGTGTGTGTATATATCTATATATATATATATGTGTGTGTGTGTATGTGTATGTGTGTGTGTGTGTGTGTGTGTGTGTGTGTGTGTATGTGTATGTGTATGTATATATATATATATATATATGTATGTATATATGTATGTGATATATATATATATATATATATATATATATATATATATATATATATGTATATGTAATTGCAGTCTAAAATGAGTAAAGTACCGTTATAAGTAAAGTGTTTTATTGTACTTGGCTTATAGCACAAAATGCTACCAATACCAAAAGTACTACACAAAAATAGCACAGTGAGTAAGAGTAATAAGTTTGATTTACATTTATTATGTTAAATTGTCAATAACTTAAAGATGAGAGTTGATGAATACGAAAGGAATGTCCAGTCACTCCACTCCTGGCGGTGGTGCAGACTAGAGTTGCAGATGCAGACAGAGTTGCACTTCACTGAAGTGCTGTGCTACACTAGCTTTAGAAGTAGGCACAAGAGCACTACTTGGAACCAGAACAGTTCTGATTGGAAAATCAAGGCTCACTGTATGACTAGGCTGAGTGTCCCTCCTCCATCCTCACCTCACAGCCTGGGGCTCCCTCCAAGACCCAGTCCCCTCAAGTTAAATTAGTAAAAGTAATAGTAAGTAGTGCAAATAAATTTGGGAGAGATTTGCGTTCTTCATATTTACTTACTCAGTGTAGTACCCTACCACCACAACCACAACACACCTGCCTGCACTCACCACTCACTGTGTCCAAGACTCCGAGTCCAGTCCAAGCCAAGCCAACAGCCAGAGCCAATCGGCTGAGCTAAGCCAACTGTGAGAGATGGTGGCATTTAAAGGAATTAGTCTGTGTATCCCAAATGTCATGGTGGCTGCCTGGCTGCTTTTTTCCTTTTTTAATATACTAGGTATTTAGTTACAGTAGCCTCCAGCTGAGGCAGTGAGCCAGTGTGAGCTGCTTGCTTGACTTTCTTAGGTTGTCGGTCATGCTATTCTGTGACTCAAGTCGAGTCGTGTGACTGACATGAGTCGGAGTCTGACAGTAAAGGAATCCGCTTATATATCCTCAATGCAGTGGCAGTCATTCACTGGCTGCCTTTTTTTCTTTCTTAAAGGTAGGTAATAGGTATTTAACTACAGTAGTCTCCAGCTGAGGCATTGAGCTTATGTAAGTTGCTTGGTTGACTTGCTTTGGTTGAGTGACTCGTGCTGTTGTAAGTCGAGTCGTGTGACTGTGACATGAGTGCAGTTTGGCATTAAAGGAATCCGCTTATATATCCTCAATGCCATGGCAGTGGCAGGCACTAATTTCTCTGCTTTTTGGTTTTTTTTAAGCTAAGCAAGTGACCACCTAACAGTGTGGTTCACGATAAACTCAGCTACAGAGTCAAGCCAAAAGTGAGGGTACTGGACTTTAGGAGGGCTGACTTTGGCAAGATGGGAGAGTGCCTTAGAAAACCACTAGTAAACAGGCAAGAAGGAGGGGTGGAGCAACAATGGAGAAACATCAAAACCGCCATCACAGAGGCAACAAGCCTTTGTGTGAAGCAAATAAACAAATCAAAATGAAAGAAAAAGCCACTGTGGTTCTCAAAAGAGGTGGGTAAGGTTAGGGAGAAAAAGATAGCATTTAGGAAATGTAAGGAAACACAGAAGGATCAGGACAGAGAACTGTACCAGTTAAGGCAGAAGGAAGCAGAGAGGAAAGTCAGAATAGCAAAGGCCCAAACTGAGGAAAAGATAGCCAACTTGGTTAAGAAGGGGGATAAAACCTTTTATAGGTACATCAGGAAGCATAAAAAGACAAAGGAAGGGATAGGCTGAATAGAAAGGACGGTGGGTGGGTAGAACGGGATACTGAATTAATACTTCTGCTCAGTATTCACAAAAGAGGAGGAGGGGGAGGTACCTAATCCAGTTAACAGAAGCACTCTGGATAGGGGGTCGATCCCAGTCCTTTCACAGAAGAAAGGGTTCTGAAAGAACTCCTAAAACTGAAGGTGGACAAAGCAATGGGGCCTGATAGGATTCGCCTTAGAATTCTTAAAGAATTAAGGGGAGAACTAGCAACACCACTGACTACCCTTTTTAACAAATCATGGGAGGATGGTGTGGTACCTGAGGACTTGAGGAAGGAGAATGTGATTCCTCTTCACAATAGTTGGAGCAAGACAGAGGCAGGAAACTACAGACCTGTCAGTTTGACCTCTGTAGAAGGGAAAGTGATGGAATCGCTTCTAAAGGAAAGAACTGTTGAGTATCTAGAGGTCTGTGGGGCACAGGACCCAAGGCAGCATGGGTTCACAGCGGGAAGGTCATGTCAGATGGATCTAATCGATTTCTTTGACTGGGTGACCAAAGTAGTAGACCAGGGAGGGGCTGTGGACATGGCCTATCTAGACTTTAGCAAGGCATTTGACACAGTCCCACACAAGATTAATAAACAATTATACAAAGGCAAGAAAATTTCCTGGTATCTGATTGGTCAGTGTGTCCCTGGCACAGTGAGGTTATTCCAGCACAACCTCACTGTATTGCTTTGGATGCCTTGGATGATGACCTCATGGATGATGACCATTTGGATGATGTGTTGGATGCCATAAGATCTACTAAAAACATTTTAATTTTTTTATTTTGTATAACAACTAGCCATTGTATAATTGCAATAATGCACTCCAGGGTGTGGGTTGTGCTGGGATAACCTCACTTCTAGGATGTTGGATACGCTCGGCCTGCGGCCCGTGCCCAACCACCCAGGCGTGAGGTTATCCCGGCACAACCCACACCCTGTCGTGCATTATTGCTTAAATTAACCAGCCTGGGAGTGGGCCCCAGGGTGGTAGCCTGGGTAAAACATTGGCTGGACAACAGGACACAGAGGGTAATTGTAAATGGAGTCCACTCTGAAGAAAGAGGGGTTACTATTGGGGTACCGCAGGGTTCAGTACTGAGTCCAGTCCTTTTTAATGTCTTTAAGTGACATTGCAGAGGGACTGGAAGGAAAAGTATGCCTCTTTGCAGATGACACAAAGATCTGCACCAGGGTTGATGCACAAGGAGGTGGAAAGGATGAGAAGGGACTTAGCAAGGTTGGAGGAATGGTCAGAAGTATGGCAGCTTGGATTCAATGCAAAGAAGTGCAAAATAATGCACCTGGGGAAACAAAAACTCAGGGGAAGAGTACACAGTTGGGGGAGGGTAGTAACAAAAATGGAAAGGGACCTGGGGGTAATAATATCAGATGACCTTAAGGTTGGCAAGCAATGTGAGAAGGCAGTAGGGAGGGCTGGGGGGATACTGGGATATATAGGGAGAGGCATCACCAGCAGAAATCAGGAAGTTATTATCCCTGTGTATAGACAGTTGGTGAGACTCCATCTGGAGTACTGCGTCCAGTTCTGGAGACCCCATCTCCGCTAGGACATAAACAGGATTAAGGCAGTCCAGAGGAGGGCAACTAAAATGGTTCAGGGTCTGTAAGAGAAGCCATACGAGGAGAGACAAAAGGAGTTTAATATGTATACCCTTAAGAAAAGGAGGGGGGGGGACATGATAGAAACTTTTAAGTACCTCCGTGGAATCAACAAAGTCCAAGGGGGTAGCATCTTTCAGAAAAAGAGATGTGCAAGAACAAGGGGACACAGTTTGAAGATAGAGGGGGGGATGGCTCAGGGGCAATGTGAGGAAGTATTTTTTCACAGAGGGTAATGGATGCATGGAACAGCCTTCCTGAGGAGGTTGTGGGGTCTAAAACTGTGGAAGAATTCAAGAATGCATGGGACAGGCATAAGGCAATTCTTGTGGGGGGTAGGAAGAAATGGGCTGTTGGTTAACTAGGATCTGTAGCTTATCCTGTAGGTAGGGAAATGGGCAGACTAGGTGGGCCAAGCGGTCTTTCAAACAACATGAAGTCTTGCTTTATTCTGACAATATGCAGTTAGACCGACCGGTTCAACTGCCCCGGAGAACAAAGAGTTAACTCTATTCAAATGCATAGAACGTTGAGCTTGAGCTGTGTTTTCAAACCACTGTCCTTGGTACGTTCTAGTAACTGATCAGATTCTTTACTCTGCTCACCAATGAAGGCGCCTCGGAGATTTCTCTTCGCTGCCTTCGATCTAGCTGAGTTTCGTTGGTTCATTTTCAACCACTCTATTATTTTGTTTTAAAAACTTTGTCAAACCGCTGTGTTTGGTATTGTGTACATTTCTAGGTTGGGTAAGTGTTCGGTTTCCGTTGGGTTCCGCGACACGTGAGACCAGACTATTTCTCTCCCCGTAAATTTTTGTCTGTATTGGGATCCGGTGCAAAGTCCTGACCAGAACGGGGTTTTCTCTGTTCCTTTTGGCTGACTCTAAACCATTGGCGGTTTGGACTTTGTTCTCTATTACCTGGCCTAACTGAGCCTTAGGGGTAATTTTCTTTATTTCCTATTTTCTTTATCCGGGCCTAACTAAGCTAATTTGGATAAAGTAGATATTTGATTTTTGCTTAACCGGCCTAACTAAGCCACTGGGTTAAGCTCCAGATTTTAGGGTTATGTCACAGAAACACAAGAGAAGAAATGGTCCCACTGGGTTTCAGCATTGTACCGAGTGCGGGGAGCAATTTGCAAAAGCTGATCCGCACTTGGTCTGTCTACTGTTTGGGTTTCGACCACTTACAAACAGACTGCGATATTTGTAAGAATTTCCCTCAGTCTGCTTTAGACAGGCGCCTCAGTAAACTGAAGGAAAGGATGGAAAAGACTTCTGAGGGCGGTTCCAGTTTAACCGAACCTTCAGATTCGACAACCGACCACTCAAGCCAGGGTGAACCGTCGACTGGTAAATGACGTTCGGAGTCGGTTTCTGAAACCGCATCGTCAAAGCCAAATGCTCCGGTTTGGAACCGTGTAAACACTCTCTCTCTTCCAACCGCAGACGAAATTGCAAAAGCCATTTGGATATTGCAGTCTCTGCAATCTGAGTTTGGCGAACCGTCGCAGGTACCATCTGGGCAGCCAACGGTTCCGGATACCGGTTCAACTCCTTCAGGACACATTGATCCTGAGGAATATTACTTTTGTGACTATGATGAGGAGGAAGGAGGAGCAGGATAACGGGGAGCCCATTGACCCAGAGGTCTCCCTGACCATCCCCCGTGTGAATCCCCTTCCAGGCCTGTCTCTGAGGCCTCCTCTCATTTTGCTTTTATGAGGCAGGTGTCTGAGACTCTGCAGCTGTCTGTACAAGAGGCCAGGCAGGATGATGATGAGGAAGAGGATTACAGGGAGATGATGGATCTTCCTGTGTCCCAGGGATTTTCGATTCCCATTCATAAGTCCCTTAAAAAGCAGACTTTAAAGATCCTCCAAATCCCTAGTTCTGTCCCTCCTTTAAATAAGAAAATGGACAGAAAGTATATTCTGGCTGGCAATGGCACTGATTTTTATCCAGCCATTGTTGCCATGTAGGGGTGGTTCAGACTGCAGCCTGTGAGAAGGCTGGCATCCCCCCGGCCTCTCCTCCCCAACAAGGATTCCAGAAAAGTGGATTCTCTTGCCAAGAAAGCGTACTTAGCATATTCTTTAGCTATTAGGCAAGCCTCCTATATGGCTTATGCCTCCAGGTACCAAAAGTCCCTTTGGGAAGCTGTGGAACAACTTACTAAAAGGCCCCTCCTGAGCTTTCTGTGGATCTTCAGGAGTTGGTCAGTAAGGGGGTACAAGCATCAAAGTCCCAGTTCCACATGGCTGGTGGACTCTAGTGATGCAGCTTCCAGGGCTGTGGCTTCTGCTGTATCCCTCAGGTATTTCTGCTGGCTCAGGTGCACTACCCTCAAAATAATGCCATGGATTTTCTCCCTGTCCAGAATTCTCTGTTTGGGAACAAACTGAGGCATACATGAAGATGAACGCATACAGAGTGGCATACAGGAGTGCTTCAGCGAAAGAGAATGCAGCCACTTCTCAAAAGCAGCAGGCCAGGGGCAGGGGTAGACCTTACCCCAGGCCTTTCCATCAGGCCAAGCTTTTCCCTCTTACCAACAACCCAGGGGGTTCTTTAGAGGGAGGGGCAGGAGGGGTGCTAGCAGGGCCGCTTCCACCCCCCAGTCTGCTACCCCAGCTAAACAGATGCCCTGAGAGGTCTGTCCGGGCTGGCTCCCCTTCCCCTGTAGGGGGCAGACTGGCCTACTATCTCCAGGCTTGGCAATCCATCACTTCAGACAAATGGGTCCTGGAGATAATAGGTCAGGGTCTTGCTCTCACCTTCAAGCTGCTCTCAAAACTGTCAGCAAGAGCTTTCAGATCTTCCAGCCCTACAGAAATAGCCCAGTTGGAGGCAGAAGTTTCCACTCTTCTACACTTAAAAGCAGTGGAGCCTGTGCTTCATCAGCACAGAGGCAAAGGATTGTATTCAAGGTACTTCCTGGCACCAAAGAAGAATGGGGAGTGGCGGCCCATCCTGGATCTCCAGATTCCTAAACAGGCATCTTACAAAGCCAAAGTTCAAAACGATAACCCTGGCTACCATCCTACCTACTGTCAAGCAAAGGGGACTGGCTAGCATCCTTGGACCTAAAGGATGCTTACTTCCACATCCCCATCAGACAGTCTCACAGAAAATATCTCAGATTTAGACTGCCTTCGGGCCACTACCAATTCAGGGCTATGCCCTTCGGGCTGACATCTGCACCAAGAGTGTTTACAAAATGTTTGGCAGTGGTGGTGGCATTCTTCAGAAGACAAGGGGTTTCAGTTTACCCCTATCTGGATGACTGGCTGCTGGTGGGCAAATCCTCTCAGCAGGTCACAGAAGCCCTAAAACTTGCTCAGGATACTCTTCAGTCTCTAGGGTTCCTGGTGAATCAAAAAAAAATTGTCTTGATCCCAGTACAAGTACTAGACTTCATAGAGGCAGAGCTGAATACCATTCAGGCAAGGGCCTTCTTGCCTTCTGCAAGGGCACAGGCTCTTATAGATTTAGTAAAACCTTTCCACCTTCGAGTTCCTCGGCCAGCAAGGTACTTCCTACAGCTCCTAGGACACATGGTCTCCACCACAGCTGTGGTCTTGGGGACCAAGTTTCAGATGAGGGACATTCAGTTCCATCTGAGATCCTTTTAGTCTCAAAAAGGGATCCTCTGTCCAAACTGATTCCAGTGTATCCCACCCTTCTGTTAGCTCTTCAGTGGTGGCAGGAGATGGGCAGCCTCAGAGTGGGGGGTTTCTTTCTCCCTCAGGTACCCTCTCTGGTGCTGACAACAGATGCACCTCTCCTGGGCTGGGGTGCCCACCTAGGGGATCGCACAGCACACGGTACTTGGCTCCCTCAGGAGTCTCTCCTGCACATCAATCTTCTGGAACTCAGGGCAGTGTTCTTGGCTATTCAGGAGTTTGCCAGTCTCTTACAGAGCAAGGTGGTTCAAGCCAAGACAGACAATACCATCACCATGTACTAATTCAACAAGCAGGGGGGAACCAGATCATCCCTGCTATGCACAGAATCCATGAAGATATAGAAACTGGCATATTCTCTCAACATGTCACTGTTAGCAGTTCACTTGCCAGGCAAGGAAAATATACTGGCAGATGGACGTTGAACAGGCAGGTCCTTATCTCAGTATTCAGGAGGTGGGGTTGCCGGAGATGGATCTTTTTGCAGCTCCAGGCAATCACCAGTTACCACTGTATTGTTGCAGGCCTCCACTCCAGGGCCCAGTGCCACTGGATACTCTCCTGAATTGGTCAAACCGGTTCCTTTATGCTTTCCCCCTTTTCCTCTGATTGCCAGAGTCTTGGTCAAGCTGAGGTCTCAATCTGCCATCATGATTCTCATAGCTGCAGACTGGACCAGACAGCCATGGTACTCAATGCTGCTGTCACTGTCAATGACCAAGCAGATTTCTCTACCCAGGAGGTACAACCTGCTGACATCCTCTCAGGGCAGGATAATGTACCCCAGTCTTCAGTTTCTTCACCTCAGGGCTTGGCTCCTGAAGACTTAGAATATGCAGATTGACAACTGTCTCAATCTGTCTTGGATATTCTGAAAGGTTCCAGAAAACCTGCTACTAGGAAAACCTATTCCTCTAAGTGGAAAAGATTCTCTCTTTGGTGCTGCTGCCCAGAGACCTGGACTCACAGCAGGCCGGGTTACCAGAACTTCTGGACTATCTGGTCCACCTTCAGTCTCTGCATTTACAGCCATTTACCGCCATTTACCCTGCAGGTACACCTGTCTACTTTCTCTGCTTATGTTTCAGCAGGGAAAGGCTCTTTTCTGGCTGCACACCCAATTTT
Organism: Neoceratodus forsteri; assembly: GCA_016271365.2. NCBI lineage: Eukaryota > Metazoa > Chordata > Ceratodontiformes > Ceratodontidae > Neoceratodus > Neoceratodus forsteri. Next base: position 433,857,032 of record CM057459.1, on the reverse strand, counting down.
CGAAATGTTTTTCAAAGGGGTTGCTGCATCTTCATCCTCCACATAGGGAACGTACCCCTGCATGGGACCTGAACATATGCATAGGCCAGCTTACTCCACCTCCTTTTGAATCTATGTTTTCTTCAGAGCTCAAGTTTCTGACTTGGAAAACTGCTTTTCTAGTGGCCATCACTTCTGCTAGAAGAATCTGTGAACTTCAGGCTCGTCTGTGGAGCCCAACTATATCACACCCTATAGGGATAAAATTGTGCTCCGAACTAATAGGAAGTTCCTCCCTAAGGTGGGTTCTGATTTCCATCTTAATCAATCCATTGCCTTGCCTGTATTTTTCTCGGAGCATTCCAGTTCAGGTGAACGCAGGCTCCACAGTCTGGATGTAAAAAGAGCTGTTGACTGTTACATGGACAGGACAAAGGAGCTAAGGAAGGATTGTTCCTAACTTTTTCTTGCCTATGGTGAAGTTGATCAGGTCAGGCCAGCTGCAGAGAGGACTATAACTAGATGGATTGTGGCCTGTATCCAGTTTTGCTACAGTATGCGGGGTAAGGACCCACCAGCAGACCTTAGGGCCCATTCTACTAGAGGGACTGCTGCCTCCCTGGTGGCTGTCGGGGAAGTCCCCTTGCTTGAGATATGTAAGGCTACCACCTGGAAATCTGTCCATACATTCTCTAAGCACTACAGCCTGGATATTCAGGCTAGGAGTGATGCCAGGTTTGGCACAACAGTACTGCAGAGCCTATTCCCCAAATAGGTTCTGTACCCACCTCCATAGGGCACTGCATTGTAGTCTGCATATTGTCAGAATACAGCAAGACTTCATGTTGTTTGAAGAAAAAATTACTTACCATAGTAATGTTTCCTCTAATGGAGTCTTGCTGTATTCTAACCTCCCACCCTACCTCCCCTTCAGAACCTGGGGAAGGGTGGCTCTTCTGCAGCACCTTTACAACTTAACCCGTTAGTGGGTACTGGTTTTCTTTGGGCATCTGTGGCTTGAGTCTTCTACATGCCTTTTTGTCTTTTGCTTATGTTGCCCCTGTTGGGGACCCCCTGTTTAGGCTTAGTTTTTTTTGTGTGAATATATGGGATATACAATGGAGAGCAGTCAGATAAATGATTTATCTACACAAGTGCTGTCTGAACTCGGGTAACCTCATGAGTGGTATATGCCATGAGTGAGGTGTCTGAGGTCAAACAGCACAAGTGTAGATAAATCATTTAGCTAACAGCTCACCATTGTATATTTTATTTATGCAATAGGGATGCTTTCTGTCAGTGCAGGGACATTTGCTTTTGATTTTTATCTTTTTTTGCATATGTTTGTCAAAAAAGTGAACAGAAAATTGCATTTCTAGGGACATGGATATGTTGTTCATCCACACTGTCTGGCAGGTTCCTTGCCGCTTTAAATCTTGCCGGAAGGTCTTCAAGCTGGCTTCTTGCACCCACCCAGGAGGTAAAATTCCTTACCGCTTGGAAGCTCAGGTTCCTTCCTTGGCGCTCTGAGTTTAGACTGGATCCAAACTCTTTGGTTTACCCGAAACTAATTTTAAAGTTTACTAGACTTCAGTCTGTTTCCTCCTTTGCGGCTGCAATGGACAAATCGACTCCCGGTTTTCGGCGGTGCCCATGCGGGCAGATGTCTAGGACTGATCCGCACTCCACGTGCGTCTACTGCCTCGGGCTTGACCATGATCTGCAGGCCTGCGATTTGTGCAAGTCCTTCTCGGCAAATGTCCTCGAAGACCGTGTTGCCAGGCTTCAACTTGGGCGCCCCGAGAGACGTATATCGCCGGTGAAGTCGAAGGAGGCCCGTTGGGTGGTTTCCGCGGTGGCTGGCTTGGCTGAGCAGCTTGAACAGATGATCGCCCTTGAGGAGGAGGCGGCCCAGGCCGCATCTTCGTCTCCCTTGGTCACGGTATTTATCCCGCTCTTCTTGGGCTCCTCCTATACGGCTTCTTTTAAGGAGCTTTGCTAATCCCTCTCCATGAAAGGTGAGGGTCCATCGGGACACTCCTCTCTATCCAAGAAGAAGGACTCGAAGGGTAAGACCCACCGTCGGCCTTCGTGGGAGCGGGAGAGGTCCCCTTCCCTGGACAGTCGACTTCAGTCGAGGTTGCGGCTAAGGCCGCTGGCTTCAGGATGTCACCATCAAGTCAGCCGGCCGAGACACCCGTCGACGCTGTCGAGATTTTTCTCGACCCTTCGGATGGGCTGTCGACTGGAGAAGCTGACAACCCTTCTTCACCGGTTCCCCCAGTGGAAACCGAGGACTTGCCTGCGCCTCCTGTGCCGGAGTCCCGGTTAAGGCTCCCGAGCTGAGGGAGTAACGGGTTTCCCCCGCTTCCTCCCAAACCCACCCTCGGAAACACCGACGGTCTTGGTCCCGGGTCTCTTCTCGGTCCAGCCAATCCCGCCGACACCGGCGGTCTCGGCACTGAGGGAAGCGGCTGTGCCGCTTGTCCTCGTCGTCTTCCTCCTTGGAGGAAAGGCTTCGGCGCAAATTGCGTCGACGCTACGAGGACTTAATGTGGCAGCAGCTCCTTCTGACCGGGAACAAGCAGACGCCGTCGCCTTCCCTGGCCATGAAGTGGCTGCCACTTGAAAGTCCGAAACAACCCTTCGCGGTGGTCGAGGAGCCCAAACCGGTGCAGGTTGTTCGGCCAAAACCAGCTGCCCCACCGATTTGTGGTGGAACCCCTGCCTCCACAACCTAAATCTGGGGCTCCGACCAAGGATTCTTGGTTGGGTCAGGGACTGCCCCACCGGTTGTCGGTCACCCTCACTCCCAACCGTCCTCGGCAGGTGGAGGGTGGCTCAAGCCCTAGGCAGCTATTCGCAGACTCCTCGGAGTCTGACATCTCTTCCCTGTTCTCCAGGCCCCTTGACCTGGAGTCCTCCGGGGGACAGTCGATGGACGAGAGCCCATCCTCGTTCATGAGTTTGCTTCGGCTCATCTCAGTCCACTGGGATGTAGCTCGAGCCCGAATCCAAGAATCCCCTCACGGAGATACTGGACCGAGGGGATTCTCCCACGGAGGCCTTTCTGGTGGCTGAAGCCATTGTTGGCCCATCCTTGGAGTTATGGCGGCGGCCGGCTTCTTGTCCTGCTCCTTCGGCCAGGATGACCAGGAAGTATGCGGTCCCCACTGGGTCACTGTTCGGTTTCTCAGAGCACCCCTCTGCGGAGGGGTTGGTTACCGATAGTGTTTTCCGGCATTCCGGGAACACCAGGGACTTGGACAAGCCCACCCGACAGAGAGTCCAAAAAGCTGGACTATACCGGGCGTAAGGTGTACGCTGCGTCCTCCCTCGGCCTCCGTCAGGTCAGTTCGGCCGTACTGATGGTACACTTCTCCCACGCCCTTATGGGCTCTCTGGATGAGGTGATCCCTCATCTCCCAGCTGACCTCCAGACTATGGTCAAGCAGGTGCGGGATCAGGGAAGGGCAGTGGTGAAACAGCAGCTCCAAACAGCACTCGCTATTGGAGACTCCTGTGCCCGGTCAGTAGCAGCCGCAGTGGCCATGTGCCGCAGAGCTTGGCTGCGGATCTCCACCTTCACGACGGATACCCAGCACAAGCTGGCAGACGTCCCCTTTCTGAGTACTGACTTGTTCGGGCCTGGGGTGGAAGGTCACCTCCAGAGAATTGAGAAGCCCAATGCCACCTTGGACTCAGTAACGTCTACCCAGAAGGACAAAGGCTGCCAGCAGCAGCATAAGTCCTTTCGCCCTTCTGCCCCTACGGCACGTCTGGCCCAGCAACACCAGCTTCAGGGCCAGCAGGCTCGCACTTGGCACCCCGAAGCCAAGCCTGCAGCTTCCTCCAGCAGGAAGCCGGGAGGAAAAGGCCCAGGAGGCTCCTCGGCCGGTCCTTCCTCCAAGCCTGCCCAGTGACGGGTTGAGGGGTGTCGCCTCCAGCCGCGTCACTTCCCCCTGGGTTCCCCCCGTGGGGGGACGGCTCCACCACTTTCTTTCCACCTGGTCCAGTATCACCACGGACCGCTGGGTGTTGGAAGTCGTAGGAAAGGGTCTGCCTCTAGAGTTTGAGCAGGCCCCGCCCTTCCGAGCTGTCGCCCCACGGGGGGGGGGGAGCTATGGGGTCCGCAGCCTCTCTGTCGGCCCGTCGAGCCGACATTGCCCTACTTCTCCAGAAGGAGGTGATCAGGAAGGCGGTGGATCCTCTACCAGACCCAGGGTTTGTGTCCAGGTACTTCCTGGTCCCGAAACGGACGGGGGGCTGGCGCCCCATTCTAGACCTGCACGACCTGAACAGGTTCCTAAGGTCTCGAACCTTCAGGATGGTCACTCTGGCTCAGATCATTCCATCCTTGGAACAAGGCGTGTGGTTCTGTTCTCTGGACCTCCAGGATGCATTCTTTCATGTCCCAATCCGTCCGTCCCACCAGCGATTCCTCCACTTCAGAGCAGAGGGATCCCTTTACGAGTCCCGGGCCATGCCCTTCGGCCTTTCTCTAGCGCCCAGGGTCTTCACCAAATGCATGGCAGTGGTGACAGCATTCCTGCGGTGCCGAAGGGTCTGGGTGTACCCTTACCTGGACGACTGGCTGATTGTGGCCTCCTCCAGACCGGAGGTGGAGTGGTCCAGGGATCTGGCCCTCCAGGTTTGCTCTCAGGTTGGCCTCCTCATCAACGAGGCCAAGTCAGAACTCGTGCCAGAGCAGGTGATCCAATTCATCGGGGCAGAGCTAGACTCTTTGCGAGCCAGAACACAGCTTCTGGCGGACAGGGCCGAGGTTCTTTCCTCCTTTGCCCTATCATTTCAGGTTGGGCAATTGCGCCCTGCCCGGGACTTCCTGGGCCTCACGGCGGCCTGCACCAGTGTGGTCTGTTGGGCCCGTTGGCACTTGCGTCCCCTACAATGGGGACTGGCCAGCCAATGGTCTCAACGCTCCGGTCCTTTGGACCAGTCAGTGGCAGTGACCCAGGAGATGTGGAACGCTCTCCAGTGGTGGATCGTTCTAGCTCATCTGCAGGAGGGCATCCCATTTGTCCGCCCTGAGCCGACGGTCTCGCTATCGACAGACTCCTCTCTGATGGGTTGGGGTGCCCATCTGGGGGAGCACAGAGCGCATGGCCTCTGGTCCCCTCGGGAGTCCCAATGCCACATCAACCTGCTGGAGCTTCGAGTGGTTCCTCTAGCTCTCACCGCCTTTGCTCCGTTTGTACGGGGTCAAGTAGTCCAGGTCCAGACGGACAATACCACGACCATGTACTACCTAAACCGCCAGGGTGGGGCGTGCTTCATGCCTCTGTGCAGGGAACCTCTCCGCACTTGGTCCCTCGTGTGCAGCCTGGAAGCAGATCTCCTTGCCATCCATGTGGCAGGAGCCTCCAACATTCTGGCCGATGCCCTAAGCCAGATAGGAGCTGCGTCCCACGAGTGGTCTCTCCTGCCGGAGGTAGTACAGGATCTCTTCTCCAACTGGGGCACGCCTCAGGTGGACCTGTTTGCCTCCAGGGAGAATGTGAAGCTGAGGCTGTTTCATGCCCGCCCCCCTCAGCAGGGCTCACTGCAGGGGGATGCCGTCTCGAGGCCGTGGACCCCGGGCCTCTTCTACGCCTTTCCCCCATTTCCCTTGATCCACAAGGTGCTTTTCAAGGCGAGGAGGGACAAGGTGCAGGTGATTCTGGTAGCCCCAGACTGGCCCCGCCAGTTCTGGTATCCAGATCTCCTCTGTCTCAGCTCCAGGCTCCCGAGGCAGCTTCCAGCCTGCCCGGCCCTGATCTCAGTCAACCAGGGGAAGGTATTCCATCTGGACCTTCAGTCCCTGCACTTGACGGCCTGGTTCCTGAGCGGCTAGAGTTCCAGGCCTTGGGTCTTTCCGACGAGGTCCCCAACATTGTTGAGGCATCCCGTAAGGAGTCGACCAGGAAATGTTATGCCTTTTAAATGGAAGAGATTTTCCATTTGGTGTCAGGGCAAGGGGTTGGACCCTTCCTTCTGTTCCTTGTCAAGCATTCTGGACTAACTGTGGCCCTTTCTCAGCTAGGGCTTCGGTCGACGACCCTTAAGGTGTACCTGGCAGCCATCTCTGCTTACAGACACGGGCGGGAAGCAGTCGGTGGCGCAGGAGAAGGTGGTCGGGCGCTTTCTCAATGGCCTTGACCACATATCTCCTCCAGTGCGAGAACCTCCACCTCCGTGGGATCTACTGCTGGTACTGGCTAAGCTCATGGGCAAGCCATTTGAACCAGTGCACAGGTGTGACATCTCTCACCTGTCGTGGAAGACCGCCTTCTTGGTGGCTATCACGTCAGCCAGAAGGATGGGAGAGCTCCAGGTGCTTTCCATCGAGTCTCCTTATCTGGTCTTCCACAGGGACAAGGTTGTTCTGCGCCCCCACCCAAAATTCCTTCTGAAGGTGGTGTCGGAGTTTCACCTTAACCAGGTGTTGATTTTGCCGGTGTTCTACCCCAATCACACCTCGGAGGCCGAATATAGGCTCCATACTCTGGACCCTAGAAGAGCGCTCTCTTATTATAAGGAGCGAACGGCTGAAGTTCGAGGAGAGGTTCGCCAACTGTTCGTCACCTACGCTGAAGCCGCACCTGGCAGACCTGCAGCCAAGCGGACGATAGGCAGGTGGGTCACCTCCTGCATAGAGCTCTGCTACAGGCTGGCGGGCATGGAGCCTCCCAAAGGGGATAAGAGCTCATTCTACGCGCCATACCGCTGCTTCAGTGGCTGCTTCCAGGGACGTCCCTATCCAGGAAATCTGCAGGGCTGCTACCTGGAAGTTGGCACACACCTTTATTACCCATTACCACATCGACCTTGAGTCACACCGGAATGCCGGTTTTGGGACCTCGGTTCTCCAGTCCTTATTTCCTAAGTAGGGGGTGTGCACCTTGCCTCCCTCCTCCCGGAGAACTGCTAGAGTCTGCCAGACAGTGTGGATGAACAACATATCCATGTCCCTAAATACTGGTTACTCACCTGTAACAGGAGTTCTAGGAATGGTATATTATGTTCATCCAGATGTTCCACCGACCTCGGCAAACCTGGCTTCCACGCGGGCTAGATCTGGCGTCATAGGGCGGGCCGAGGATTTACCACCCTGGTGGGTGGGAGGAGCCAGCTTGAAGACCTTCCGGCAAGAGTTAAAGCGGCAAGGAACCTGCCAGACAGTGTGGATGAACAACATATACCATTCCTAGAACTCCTGTTACAGATGAGTAACCTGTATTTTCTGCTCTTTTTTGCTAATTTTAAAAAAATCTATAAGGTATCTATAAATGAAACACCACTCATTTTGTAGATAATTTTGTGCTGTACAACTTTCATGCTCACAGTACCATGCTATCTTTTTTCGTTTTAGTTATTCTCATTTGAATATGGGTAGTACTGCTACTGAGGCCGAACATTCCAAGTGAGTTCTGGAGTGATTGTGACATAGCTACTATATGGATAAATTTTATTTATTCAACGGCTGTGAAGATAAATGGATTTATTCAATGAATTTTGAGCCCACTCCCATTGCATAAATGTATATAATTTCACGTCATAGAATCTGATCAGTTACTAGAATGTACCGAGGACAGTGGTTTGAAAACTGAGCTCAAGCTCAACGTTCTATGCATTTGCATGGAGTTAACTCTTTGTTCTCCGGGGCAGTTGAACCAGTCAGTCTAACTGCATATTGTCAGAATATAGCAAGACTCAATTAGAAAAAACAACATTCAAACAACATGAAGTCTTGCTGTATTCTGACTAATTGCAGTAATCTCCAACCTTTGAACTACCCCAGAGAGGAAAGAGTTAACTTTCCATGCAAGGCATGGAACGCTGAGCTCGAGCTCGGTTGAGCCTCTGTCTGCTGTTGTTTGAACCCCAACCGCCAGATTCTTTACTCCGCTTCACTGAACAGTTGCTCCAGAGATTTCTCCTTCACTCGGTTCAAAAAGTCTGTTAAAGTGTCGTTTTTTTCTCTCGGTTTCAACTGAATTTCTACAATCTAACCTGTTGGTTAAGTCTCTGTCTGTGGTACCGTGAGTACTAGATAGGTTTATATATTAGTCTTCTGCGTGGAACTTGTAAACATTGGATTGGTTCGGTTTGAACTGATCAGGTTTGTGAAAAAGTTTTTTTTCTGATTAATTATTAGAGTGTGGTAACCGTATCGGTTCTAAAAAAAAAAAAAAAAAAAAACTGATTTCATTAAGTTTTTTTCCAGGGCCCGTAACACGGTCTGGAACCGATAGGGGTGTCTTGCCTGGCGGATTGCAGAAAAAAGGGTAAGTTTGGTTAGGACTGGCCATGTCTGAGAAACCCAAGAAAAAAACGGCCCACTGGGTTTCAACACTGTAGTGTGCATGGGGAAGCCTTTGCTAAGGCTGATCCCCACACCACCTGTGTTTATTGTCTGGGGTTTGACCACCTCGATTCAGACTGCCAGATTTGCAAAAGTTTTCCCAAAGCTACCCTGGACAAGAGAATAGGTAGACTGAGGGAAAGGGAGGCCGAGAAGTCCGCTGACCCGGATGGCCAGCCCGGTTCGGTTCCGACTGAACCAGAAGGAGTGCCCTCTGACCAGGGCGAGACTTCTTCGGGCAAAAGGAGAACCGACTCTGAGGAGTCGGTTCCGGTTAAAAGAAAAAGAAGGGATAAGTCAGCCGGTTCGGATCCACAAGTTCTTTCTCTGACCGCTGATGAAATAGCCAAAGCGATAAGGATTGTTCAGTCGCTAACTTTGGTTCAGACTGAACCGGCACCATCGGTTAGGGGCTCTGTTCGGTCGGTTCCTCCGGTTCTGGATTATAATTTAGAAGAATTTTATGAACTGGAGGAGGAGGAGGGAGAGTATGAAGATAGTGATGGTGATTATGAAAGTCTGGATGTGCCCATTGACCCGGACATCTCCCCAGACAGACCTTCAGGTGTTTCTCCTCCTAGGCTTTGAGTCCCCTTCCCACTTTATGTTTTACAAAAAAGTGGCTGAAACCCTCCAGCTTCCTATGGAAGAAGCAGTGGAGGATCAATAGGAGCCTGATTACGTTGAGATGATGGACATCCCAGAGTCCAGGAGATTGTCTATTCCCCTCCATAAGTCTTTTGGGAAACAGACATTTAAAATTCTAAAAACTCCTAATTCCATACCTCCTGTTGACAGAAGAATGGACAAGAGGTATACTCTTTCAGGCTCAGATATGGAGTTCTTTCCCAGCAATGCAGCCATGTTGGGGTAGTGCAGGCTGCTGCCTGTGATAAGGCAAATATACCCTTGGCTCACCCCAGATAAGGACTCCAGGAGGATTGATGCCATGGCAAAGAAACAGTACATGGCAGCGTCTTTGGGACTCAGGCAGGCTAATTATATGGCCTACAGCTAGATACCAGAAGTCCAGGTGCGACACTGTGATGGCTCTAGCTAGACGGGTCCCTGACCAGCTTGCCAAGGAGCTGGAGCGGGTGGCTGCAGATGGGATTGAGGCATCCAAGGTGCAATTTCATGCTGCTGTGGACTCCTGTGATGTTTCATGTAGAGTCATGGCTACATCTGTGGCCCTTCGAAGGATGGCTTGGCTCAGATGTACTAGCCTGTCAGAGGATACCCAGACTAAGGCCATGGATTTTCCTGTCATTGGTAATTCTCTGTTTGGGGAGTAGACAGAGAACTACATGAAGAAAATGGACGACCTACAGGAGTGCTCAGCCCAGAGAAAGGCAAGCCACTCCTCAGAGGCAGCATTCCAGGGGCAGGGGCAGGCCTTTTCATAGGCCTTTTTACCAAGCCCAGGCCTCCTCTTCTGCCTTTGCTCAGAGGGTTTTTTTTAGAGGGAGAAGCAGACTGGATATGAGCAGGCCTGCTCCCACTCCTCAACCTAAAGCCCCTGCCAAGCAGACACCCTGATGGGTCTTCCCGGGCCGATTCTCCACTACCTGTAGGGGGCAGGCTGGCTTACTTTGTCCAGGACTGGAAGTCTTTAACATCAGACAAGTGGGTCCTCGAAGTAGTAAGCCAGGGACTGGTTCTCAGCTTCAAAAAATTCCCCAAGATGAGAACCAGGTCCTTTCCTCCTGCAAATCCTTCAGAGGCCCTTGCCCTAGAGGCAGAGGTCTCTTCCCTCTTGGCTCTCAGAGCCATAGAAAGGGTTCCACCCTTACACAGGGGAACAGGATTGTACTCCAGGTACTTCCTAACCCCCAAAAAGACGGAGAATGGCAGCCCATCCTGGATCTAAGATATTTAAACAAGCACCTTTTAAAGCCAAAATTCAAAATGGTGACTCTGGGAATGATTCTGCCCTCTCTAAGGCCAGGGGACTGGCTAGTCTCCCTGGACCTCAAGGATGCCTATTTTCACATTCCCATCAGGTGCTCCCACAGAAAGTACCTGAGGTTCGAGTTGCCCTCAGGCCACTATCAATTCAGAGCAATGCCCTCTGGCCTAACATCAGCCCCAAGGGTGTTAACAAAATGCCTGGCAGTAGTGGTTGCTTTCCTAAGGAGAAGAAAGATCTCCATCTTTCCATACGTGGACGACTGGCTCATAGTGGGTCAGTCTCCAGACCAAGTCAAGTCACATCTCCAGATAACTCAGCAATTGCTCACTTCCGTAGGGTTCCTCCTAAATCTCTCAGTTCTGGAGCCAGTACAGCTCCTCACGTTTATAGGGGCAGAACTGGATACAATAAGGACAAGAGCCTTCCTTCCCCTGGACAGGGCAAGGACCCTTATGAAACTGGCCTCTTCTTTCACCCTTTGGGTGTCTCAACCAGCAAGGCACTTTCTGCAGCTGCTGGGTCACATGGCAGCCTCTACGGCAGTGGTCCAGGGAGCCAAGGTTTCAGATGAGGGACATTCAGTTCCACTTAAGAGCCTTCTGGTCCCAGAGAAAGGATTCTCTGACCAAACTAGTCCCTGTGACTCGAACCCTGATCCAGGCTTTGCAATGGTGGCAGGATCAGGACCATCTAAGGCAAGGAGTTCCTTTTGTCACTCAATCTCATTCTCTAATCCTTACCACAGATGGGGCACTCCACAGATAGATCTTTTTGCAGCCCCAGACAATCACCAACTCCCCCCTTTTTGCTGCAGACCCCCAGTATTGGGCTCAGTCCCCCTGGATGCTCTAGTTCTCGATTGGGAAGGGAAGTTTTTGTATGCTTCCCCCCCTTCCCTCTTCTGTTCAAGGTACTAGTCAAAATCAGGTCTCAACCCTGCAAAATGATTCTGATTGCTCCAGACTGGACCAGACAGCCCTGGTACCCACTGTTGCTGTCCTTAGCAGTCCACCTTCCCCTGCCTCTTCCCAGGAATTACAACCTGTTGACATCCTCTCAGGGAGGGTTTGGTACCCAAATCTCAAATCTCTCAATCTCAAGGCCTGGCTCTTGAAGAGTTAGTTGCTGATCTGCATCTCTCTCAAGGTGTTCTGGATATTCTAAAGGCTTCTCGAAAGCCTTCCACCAGAAAGACTTACAATTCCAAATGGAAAAGGTTCACTATTTGGTGCTCTGGTAAGCATATTTCTCCAGAGTCTGCTGGGTTGCCTACAGTTCTGGACTATATGGTTCGTCTCAATAGCTTGGGGCTCGGACCAGCTACTCTCAAAGTACATTTAGCAGCTGTTTCTGCTTTCTTGTCAGTAGGTAAGCCCTCTTCTCTTTCAGCTCATCCTATATTTTGTAAATTCTTCAAGGGATTGTTACACACCAGTCCCCCCTTCAGGGACCCTGCTCTTGCTTGGGACCTAAATGTTTGCATTACTCCGCTTATGCAACCCCCTTTTTGAGCCTTTGTCCTTAGCAGCGCTTAAGTACTTGACTTGGAAAACTGTATTCTTGGTAGCCATTACTTCTGCCAGATGCATCAGTGAGTTACAGGCCCTGTCAGTGGAGCCTGATTTATCTCTTTTCATAGAGATAAGGTGGTCTTAAGAACTAATAGGAAGTTTTTGCCCAAGGTGGTCTCAGATTTCCACCTTAACCAGTCTGTCTCTTCCTGTTTTCTTCACTGACCATTCCTCCTCTGGAGAGAGGAGGCTGCACAGCCTGGACGTGAAAAGGACCCTTAGCTACTACATAGAGTGCACCAAGGGTCACAGGTTTGACTCCTTCCAATTGTTCCTCACTTATGGTGAGGTTGGTAAGGGAAAATCTGCCACTAAAAGATCTATTGCCAGGTGGATTGTCTCTTGTATACAATTCTGCTATGAAAAATTGGGTAGGACTCCACCCTCAGGCCTGAGGGCTCACTCTACTAGAGGTACAGCTGCTTCCCTGGCTGCTGCCAGGGATATTCCTATCTTAGAGATATGTCAAGCAGCCACCTGGAAAATAGTCCATACTTTACCAAGCATTACTCTCTGGATATCCAGGCTAGGAGTGATGCTCGGTTTAACACAACAGTACTTCAGGAGCCTGTTCCCAAAGTAGGTTCTGTCAAGTCCTCTATGGAGGTACTGCTTAGTAGTCTGCAGTTAGTCAGAATACAGCAAGACTTCATGTTGTTTGAAGAAAAAATTACTCACCTTAGTAATGTTGTTTCTTCTAATGGAGTCTGCTGTATTCTATGTCCTCTCCCTCTCAGAACCTGGTTTTGGGATGTGGGTGGGCAGGAGCAGTGTTGGCACCCTAGAGGTGCCTCCTTTTCTCACCCTCTTTACTTTTGGGTGTGTGTTGTGTTTTGTTTTGGGTTTCCTGACTTGAGTCTTTGCTTTGAAACCAAAAAACCCTTTTTATTAAATTTAGTTGCCAGTTGGCTAGTGTGAGTTTACAGTTTCCACACAGGACGCCCAGTAAGTATAGCTCGTAAAGATCTGGTGGTTGGGGTTCAAACAACAGCAGACAGAGGCTCAACCGAGCTCCCGCTCAGCGTTCCATGCCTTGCATGGAAAGTTAACTCTTTCCTCTCTGGGGCAGTTCAAAGGTTGGAGATCACTGCAATTAGTCCGAATACAGCAAGACTCCATCAGAAGAAACAACATTACTAAGGTGAGTAATTTTTTCTTATTGTGGTAATTGTTTCTTATCTGCCGTCAGTCTGTTTCTGTGTTGCTAGCTATTTAAGTAAGAAATTTATGAATTTAAATGACTTTTTTATCATTGGGTTTTGTTTTAGGTAGCACCCCCCCAAAAAGTGACTCAAGTCATCTTGTCGCCACCTTGGACTTGTTAGTCAAGTCTCATGATATCGTGAGTGACTCAGGAGGATTGGAGTCCTGCATAGCATTAAAAGAATTAGCCTATATATCCTCAGTGCCATGGTTGGTGGCTGCTGAGTCGAGTGACTATAATTATTAAGCTAGCAGCTAGGCTAAGGGTAATTACGCAGTTAAAGTAATTTCTCTTATTGATTTTGTGTTGAGTAGCCCCCAGCCACAGTCAGCCAAGAGCTCAGCTGAGCCAGCCAACCAAAGTTTTGTGACACCTATGACATAAATCAGTCAGAGAGGACTCATCAGGAGTCAGGAGTAGGACTCACTCTGTCCAGGGGACCACTCTAATGGGGGCATCAGGTGAGCAGACAGAGGGAGAGACATGAAGTGGTCCACAGTGGAACTGGACTGGAGGGACTCTGGGTGCATCAAGCAGACAGATGAGACAAGACAGCAACTTCACTAAATATGCTAGCTCAGCTGAATAGCCAGTGCCAAGTATGAAATATCATGACATAGATCACATTAGGAGGACAGGGAGGGAGGACTCTGACTCTGAGTCAGGAAGCAACAGCAACAGATGTCGGAGAATTTGGATTAGCGAGCAGAGGGTACTCCGGATATGGCATGTGTTGGCGGGCGTTAAAGTAGTTATCCACACTGCAGGTGTGCTGGGCAGCAGTGACTTTGTGCTGCAGACTCAGATAGAGGGAGGGGCGGGGAACAACTGGGAATGTGAACTGAAGGAACACACAGACTACTAGTGCCAGTTCTTATCACTGAAGTTGAAAAACACGGGAGTGCAAGTGTAATGCAAAACTGCAGTTTGCAAATGCAAATGGCACTGGCATCCTGGCAATTTTTGTTATTATTTAACAAAAAATAAACCTGAAGCCGGCCCAGTGGCGCTGAGGGTTGAGGCGCTGGACACCACACCTCACGCTGCACCAGCAACTCTGGTTCGGGAACGGACTTGGGCCGCAGGGGGCTGGAAGGGTGGAGGAAGGATTGAGCGTCCCTTGACTGCTCTCCTTCCTCCGGGGTGGGTGAGGGACATTAGCATTAAGCTGCAGTGACACACAGCGGAGGCTGGGTGCGCTGCAGTCGCGTGCATGCACAGGGGAGGAACACGGCGGGGATATGCACGTTAGTTGTGTCGATGCCATTGCACGTCCGGCTCCTCAGTGGGCAAAAAGTAGAAAGTAGGTGGCGTGACCTGCGCCCCTGGACTCTAGGCGTATTCACCAGGTCTGTGCCACAGGTCCCTATTGGGGGGGGGGGGTTCCTGCCATTGGCCGGCAGTGTGATGGGGTGTATACATTTGCCCGCCAGACCGAGTCCAGGGGTGCAGTAGCCGGGGGTCAGGGGGGGCTGCTTTGACAATGGGGAAAAAGAGTGACATGATAAAAATGAACTTGAAAAAGTTCAGTGTGTGTCTCATTCTCTGACTAACCTTGACAGTTTTGTGTCTCTGACAGACTGACAGGACTGTCTACTCTCTATAGTTCAGACTTACAGTGAATGAACATGAACACACATGACCACTTGAGACAGAGCACCAGCAGCACAACAGTTAACAGTAATGTGAATGATCACTGTGGTCTTACCTGTCACTCGCTGGCCCCGATGAAGAGGTAGCTGACCAGTCTGCAGTCTGAGTCTGTACACACAGTGACAACCAACCACACACAGTTTGTTAAAACTGTTACCCACAAAGATAAAAAAACTTAACATGATGACCATTACATGACATGACAGACAACATGTTACACAGTGTTACTGTTAACAAAATAAGATAACAAATTTTGATGCTGGGCCTGGTTACTGCTGCTGATCCCTCCCTCCCTCATTCCATGCCCATTGCTCAAGCTCAATCAACAAATGGATTTAGGATGGCTGGTTGACACCTGTATGTCTCTCCGCACCCCCTGCTACTTAAATAACCAAGTCCGAGTGGTTTTGAGGAGGAGTTGCATTACCCCCGAATACAGTGGTGGGGTCCCATGCTGACACTACAGTGACCTGGTGCTGTTGTCACTGTAGTGTCTGGCGCTGTGGAATTGTCGCGGAGGGGGATGTAACCCTCAACAAACGTATTTTGTTGTTGTTCAACTTTTCTGGAGGGATGGTTGCTCATTTTGAAACCCGTACATCATTTTCTGCTCCTGTTCCAAAAGAACAGCAGAGGATAGGGCAATAATGATGCGCATTGTGCATTTACAGTGTAGCTTTTTGTGCAAGCAGTGTGCTGCACTTCGTGCGTACTGCACAGTCAGTGTGGACTGTGTGAGTGATAGTTGCACTCACACAGCACACTGACTTTTGTGTGCTGTTGCGCACGGTTTGTTCTCATCATTTACCATTAAAGAAGCAGTTATTACTTATATATCACTGGTGGCTTAATACTCACTTGGCTTCTGTGCCTTGTGTGGCACTCCATGTGCCACACAAAAATACATGATCACTAAATAAAAACTTTGTTCTAAGTCAGTCTTGTAGTGGGGGAGGAGCAGACCACACTCTCTGGAAGATTCTGTGCTTCAGGTAATTCTCTTCTGACTTTAATGTGAGGTGAACTGGGATTGTGTTGCCAGGGCTGATACTCATGTGAGTTGGGTGTGGGCCCTAATCCCACCCTCCCCACCCCTCCCTCCCCAGAGCACAGCTCATTTATAGGGGACCACCTGCCCTGCAATTGGAGGAAGAGGCTCCAGGTGCAGCTCATGTAGTTGCTACCCAATAAAGTAGTCACAGGGCAGGAAAAAAGCATAGGTAGGTCCTGAATAGGAGTGCAGCACCCACAGTGAATTGCTGATCAGTGGGACAGTTGGATATTGTGGAAGGCCTTAAACTAGAATATAGTTCATGTAGTTCTAGCCCCTGTGGGTTCAGTTTAAAGGCTGGGAGAGAGGAGCTTAGGGAGTTGTACACTTCCCCTATAAGTTTACTGTGTAGTACTGCACCTAGTAATGGGGGTATCTGTTTACTGTGGGACTGTATCTAGGATTAATGGGTGTTCTGATTAGTGGGTAGGGGTATATCTTGGACTAGTGGGGAGCCTGGTGGTTCACCCAAGGAAATCTACTTGGAGGGGGATGGGACCACACGTCATTAGGGCCGGCATCTTTGGGAGGGTGGTGGGGTGCACAGGGTGTAGGGCAGCCATGATACTGGACTGGGCTTGGAAGTTCGGTGGTTGCCCAGTGTTCTACCAGCTAGCACAGCTTAGGGAGGAGGTTGAGGGGATTAGGAGACAGCTGGAGGGGGGAGGTATGGTTGGGGAATAGGGCAGGGTCTCTCCCCCACAAGGTTGCACCAAGCACTAGGGGCGGGGGCATAGGGAAGGGAGTGTAGGAGAGTACTCTGGGGTCGCATAGGGACTCTGATAGAGGGGGCCCAAAAGAAGGACACTACCAAGGAAGCAGGCAGGTATCTGGGGACCCTCACAGAGGGGGGCCAAAGGGAGGACATTCTCAGGGAAGTAGGCAGATGGCTGGGGCTGGACAGAAGGAAGCAAGGGGAGTAGGTGGATCAGACCGTAAGCTCAGTAACCGCTTCAATTCTTTTCTGCTTGGGGATGAGGGTGGTGATGTAGCCATGACAGGGGCGGTTAGAGATGGAAAGGGAGTGGGGGGGCAGAAGGCGGGGCTGGTTAGCAGGAAGAACAGGGAACTTGGAATACAGGGAGGCGGGGGAGCGGAGCAGGAGGAGGAGGAGGGGGGAGAGGGAGGACAGCACAAGGAGAAGGACCAGTTTGGGGAGGGGGAGGGCAAGGAGAAGGACCAGAAGTACAAGGAGGACACAGTAAAGGGAGCTGAGAGTTTAGGCCAGGGGAGCACAACAGGCAAGGAGGGGCTGAACTGAGACTGGAAGGAAGGGAGGGAGGACGAGCCAGGCTAGTTTAGCAGATTGGGGGTAAGGACCAGTCATGAGCAGTGACGGGGAGTAGCGGGTACAGAGCGATACTTGGGAGGGGGCATAGGATCGGGGGTGGCGGGAGTAAATGAGGAGGGGGCGGCAGGTGGCACCCAGATAGGGGAGGAGCAAGGAGCCGGCTTGGGGGGGGGAGAGGCTGCTAGAAAGGATGAGGGAGATGGAAGGGGGGGGAATGGAGGAAAAGGGGCGGTCAGAGTGCTCCTGTTGGGTGATTCCATGATCAGGGGGATCAAATGGGATAGGTAGGGGGAAGCCTGCCCGGTTAGAACAAAATGCTTCCCTGGACTAACGGTGCACAGGGCCAAGCATGAGATATGTCAGCTGGCAAAGGATTGTGGAGGTTCCCCGGACATACTGGTCCACCTAGGTACAAATGACATTGAGGGAAATGGTGAGCTAGAGATAAAGGCAAGGTTCAGGGAGCTTGCCAGGGTCTGTCATGACATAGGATGCACGATTTCTTTCTTGGAAATCCTGCCGGGGCCAAGGGCTTGGGAACACAAGAGGAAGATTAAGGAAATGAACCAGTGGCTCAAGGAGTGGTGTGGGGCCAGAGGGTATGGGTTGATGGGGGATTGGGGGGAAACCTGGGAGGATAAGGGGCTGTGTGCTAGAGATAGGCTCCATCTCAATTTGGAGGGGAAGGAAATCCTTAAGTTGAGAATAGAGGGGTTTGTTGGTGAAAGGTGGGAATTAAACTTGTGAAGGGGAGGATGGGAGAAAAGGCTGTCGAGAGGGGTCCGATAAGGAGGACTCTGTCACCCAGGGAGCTGGAGGAATGCGGGTGAGACCAACTGGTGAGGTGCAGACCGGGAAGACTGAATCCCATGGGAGCGAGCAGGAAATGGTAGTATAGGGAAAGGGTGGAAGCTAGTCCTGCTAAATGCCAGGAGCTTGGGCAGTAAAATGCCTGAGCTCCAGGCGATGCTAACTGAGGGAGAGATGGATGTGGCAGCGGTCACTGAGACCTGGGCCATTGCAGGGCACGACTGGGACTTGAACCTGGAGAGTTGCACCATGTTCAGGAAGGACGGGGGAGAAAAGGGGAGGAGGGTTAGCAATAATGGTCAAAAAGGGCATTGGCATAGGAGGAGTGGAGGAGACGGAGGGAACTGTGGAGGCGATTTGCGTCACCTTAAGGGAGAGCAAGAGAGTAAAAATAGGAGTGGTGTATAGACCCCCTGTGCTGGTGGAGGAGCTGGAAGAGAGGCTGGTGGCAGATGTTGGGAGACGCTGCAGATTGGGCAGGGGGAGGGTGGTGGTGTTGGGGGACTTAAACATGCCAGGAACAGACTGGGAGACCGAGATCCTCGGTGGCAGGGGAACGGAGGTTGTTGGATGTCTTTCAGGACGCGTTCCTAACTCAGCAGGTGGGGGAACCGACCAGGGAGGTGCGGATACTGGATGTGGTCCTGGCAGACAGTCACCAGATTGGGGGCCTGAAGGTAAGGGACCCATTGGCGGGGAGCGACCATGTCACGGTCTGGTTCTGCCTGGACCTAGGAGGGGTAGAAGGCTGCACAAAGACGGAGGTAACTGACTTCAGGGGGGTAGATTTCAAGGAAATGGGAAGGATCCTTAAGGAGCATTTGGATGGGATTGGGCCAGACATGGACACTGACAGTAGGTGAAATCATCAGGAGGGGGGTGCAGGATGCTACCAGCACCTGCGCAAGAGTAAGACGAAATTGCGGTAGGGCCCAAAAACCCTGCTGGTGGACCAGGGAGGTCCAGGAGGTAGTGAGGGGAAAGAAGGCTGCCTGTAGGCATTTCAAGTGCTCAAGGAGTGAAGGGGATCGAGGGGAGTACGAGCTGATCCAGAAGGGCCACTAGGGTGGTGAGAGCGGCTAAGGCAAGGAAGGAGCAGAACCTGGCCAGGGAAATTAGGAGAGGGAACAAGGGGTTCTTTAGATACATTGGGGAAAAACGAGAGGCGAAGGGGAAGATTAGCAGGATTAAAACAGGGAGGGAGGGGTGGGCACAAGACCAGGGGAGCAGGCTGAGGTACTAAATGAGTACTTCATCTCAGTTTCACCAAGGAGAATGGGGGGCTGCATCATACATGGGAGAAAGGCGGTGACACGGGGGTCCACCAATCCCGGTGGGGGTAGCACTGGCAGGAGGAGGAAGGCAAAGCAGGGGACGAGGTAGCAGAGGTGGAAATCATGGCAGAGAGTGAGGGAAGCCCTCCAGTCCCTTAAGATGGAGAAAGCACCAGGGCCGAATAAATTGCATCCCAGAGTGCTGAAGAAACTGGCGGATGTCCTGGTGAAACCCCTGGAGGAGTTTTTCAGCAACTCTCTGCGGACAGGGTGGGTGTCCCAGGACTTGAAGGTGGCGCATAGTGGCTATCCACAAGGGGGGGATCAAGGGAGGTGGCAGGGAACTACAGGCCCGTCAGCCTGACATCGGTGGTGAGCAAGGTGTTGCTGGGGGGGACCTGGAAAAGTTGGGGTGCCTGGACGATAGACGGCATGGATTCATCCTGGGGAAATCGTGTCGGACAAACCTTGTGGAGTTCTGTGACTGGGTGACGAGTGCCTTGGACCTGGGTAGACCAGTGGACGTCCACTTTCTTGACTTCAGCAAGGCATTTGACTCTGTTCCTCACAGGGACCTGTTGGGTAAGCTGGGAGAAAAGGGGTGGTAAACCAGATGATCAGATGGATAGGCAATTGGCTCCAGGACCGGACCCAGAGGGTCGTGGTTGGTGGGTTAGTCTCATCCTCAAGGAGGGTCATTAGTGGGGTCCCTCAGGGATCGGTCCTTGGGCCCCTCCTATCAACGCCTACGTCTCTGACATAAGGAAGGGCATCAGGAGTGAGATGAGTCTCTTTGTGGATGACTCAAAACTGGGGGCAGTGGTGGATGGGGAGCAGGGGAGGGTGGCCCTACAGGGGAACCTGGAGGCTCTGGAAAGGTGGTCTAGAAAGTGGAAGCTGAGGTTCAATGCAGGGAAATGCAAGGTACTACACCTGAGAGCCAGAAACCCAGGCCAAGTGTACACCCTGGGGTGGGGGTGGGGATACTACAAGTCTCGATGGTTGAGGGGGACCTGGGGATGTCAAGTTGAACAACTCAGAGACTTGTAGGAGGACAGCGGCAAAGACCAACAGGATGCATCGCTAGGGGGATCACTTCCAGAAGAAGGGAAGTGATACTCTCTCTGTATAACTGCTTGGTGAGGCCGCACCTAGAGTACTGCATGCAGTTTTGGAGGCCACACTTAAAGAGGGACATTGAACTCCTGGAGAGGGTCCAGAGGAGGGCAACCAAAATGATCTGGAGCTTGGGGACAGGACCTATGGGGAGAGGCTCGAAAGAGCTACATATGTATACATTGGAAGAGAGAAGGGACTGGGGGGACATGAGAGAGGTCTTCAGGTACATGAAGGGGCAAATGGGGAGCAGTCCGCGGTGCTCGAAGGAAGGGGCAACTAGAGGGCATGGGTGGAAGCTGGAGGGGAGAGATTCAAGGGAGAAAGGAGGAGGTGCTACTTCACTGAGAGGGTGGTGGAGCCATGGAATGCGCTGCCGGGGGCTGGTGGAGGCAGAGATGGTGGAGGGGTTCAAGAGGGGGTGGGACAGGTACAGGGAAAGGGTTCTGGAAGCAAAGTCCAGTGCAGCCAGAATATCCGGGACTGGGAAGGGAGAAGCCAGAGAAGGCAAGGGGGGGGCAGCAAGGTCAGCTCCCAGGGTGGGGGCTGACCAAACGAGCACACATGAAAGACCGTTAGGCCTATTCTGCTGGTATTTTAGTATGTTAGTAAACTGAACATTGAAAATTAAAAAAATGGAAGGAAGAAGTCGAAAGGCTGACTTTAAATTTTATTGAAGGTCTCTCAACCAACATCATCAGTCCACTTATGAATTGGACACGTGAGGACGCATAAACGTAACCTTACTGATCTGTACAGCACTGCAGTGGACGTTGCATCCACAAAACAATTTTTGCACAAAAAAGAAGCCTCCTCAAACTCTTGCATCAGGGAGAATTGGCGTGTAAAGGACAGTTGTCCCTGAAAATGCAAAAAAAGATGTTGAACGGTCTCAGTACTGCGATATACCATGAATCACGGTTATCACGGTGTCAGAAATTGCCCACGGTATCAATACTGTGACTTCTGACACAGCTGTATACCGTGACAACCCTAGCTGCAAGTCCTTCAATGGTGGCAGGTAAGGGAAAACCTAAGTGAAGGAGTTCCCTTCCAGTAGGAGTCCCCATCATCGGTTCTCACAACAGATGCATCACTGCTAGGTTGGGGGGGGGGCTCATCTGGGGGACCATACAATACATGGCACCTGGTCAAGTGCAGAGTCACTCCAGCACATAAACCTGCTGGAGCTGAGAACAGTGTTCCTAGCCCTGCAGGCCTTCGCATCCATGATATGGGGCAAGGTGGTACAGGTCAGGATGGACACCACCACCACCACAATGTACTACATAAACAAGCAGAGAGGAACAAGGTCCAACACTGTACATAGAGTAACAAGGTCCAACCCTCATTGCATAGAGGCAGTGAAGGTATGGAGTCTGGTTTGCTCACTTCAGGCTTCACTGGTAGCCATTCATTTGCCAGGGAAGGACAACAAGCTGGCAGGTGCCCTGAGATGAATCAACCAGGACCATCACGAGTGGACTGTCAACAGGCAGGTATTGGAAGTGGTGTTCAAAAGATGGGTCACTCCGGAAATAGATCTCTTTGCATCTCACAAAAATCATCAGCTGCCACAGTTCTATTGCAGACCACCAGCCAGAGGCACAATACCTCTGGATGCCCTAGCGTTGGATTGGTCAGGGAAGCAACTGTATGCTTTTCCTCATTTTCTCCTGATTTATTGGAGTTTTGATCAAACTCAGTTCTCAGCCAGCATTAATGAGTCTAAGGTTCCAGACTGGGCTAGGCAGTCATGGTACTCCCTGATGCTCTCCAGGTCTGTGGCCACACCAATACAGCTCCCACAGAGGCACAACTTGTTAACCTTGTCCCAGGGGGAGGATCCTGTACCTGAACCTCCGCTCTCTCAGGCTCAAGGCCTGGCTCTTGAGGAGTTAGAGTTATGCAGACTTGCATCTCTCTGAAGGTGTCCTAAATGTACTGAGGGGGTACAGGAACCCCTCCATCAAGAAGATGTGTGTTTTTTGTATTTCTTTGAAACTTGACTTCCCGGCCAGTGCCCTTTGGGGTAACCCTTGCCACAGTGCTTACGCACTAAGGTTTTTTGTCTTTTAGCTTGTGTTTTGTTTTAATTGGACTCACCACAACCCAACCCAGATAGACCAACTTAGGATATCTGGTTCATTCCACTGGGGTGTCATACAGACGAGGCACACTGAGTCCTGGTAGGACGAAACACATGTCTGTCTCTTCTGTTGGCTCCCTTTGCAGACTGAGAGGCCTTCCGGCGCCATGCATTTCTGCTTAAAGTTGAACCAGCATAATAGATCTTATTTTGAGAGGGCTCTTGCAGTAGGTAATTACACATAGGACTGACCGCAGGCAGCAGGACCAACGGAAAAATTTCCAGCTAGCAGTCCCTGGCGGGGACACGCCCTCACGATCAGGTGGCCGGCGTCGGAGGCGCGTCGGTATAAAGGCGGTCCCTGACGCCCGCCTTCGATTCTTTCCCGCCGTTGGCTCGTGCAGCGCCTCACAGAAAAGTTTGTTGCTTCGTCAGCCTCCCTTTGTCGGTTTTTACTGAATAATTTTGCCTTTTTTCGACATTCGTCAGTTCGTCGGTGTATGTCGTCCCCTACACCCTCCGAGCACAAAAATAAGTGCGACTCGTGCGGCGCCCAACTCCCGCACAAGGACTGCCATTCCCTATGCCTGTTCTGTTTAGGCCCTGATCACCCAGTCGAGAAGTGCCAGCACTGCCTTAGTGTCAATGCGGCTACCCGGAAAAGGCGGCAGCAAACCCTGGAAGCCCACATCTTGAAGAAAAAGATGAGTTAGATGGAGAAGGAGCTCAAAAAACTGAGGCAGACGTCCACTTCCCCTGAAGGTCATCGGAAGAAGAAGAAAGACAAGGAGAGGCACCGGGACAAGGGCTCCTCCACTGCGTCTCCCTCGGGAGTCGCCGGGACTCGAGTAACATCCCCTCCGGGGGACCACTCCTCGACGGGAGAGGCGGCGTCGGCCTGCCGGTCTGGCTCGGGCCTTTCGGGCGCCTCCAGGCAATTGGAGGCCTCCGTCCCCAGTTCGGCCACAGCTTTGTGGCCTACTGGCGTGGGCGACTCTGGTAAGCCGGACGTCGGCTCCTCCATCTGGGCAGAGAAAGCCGGTAAGGCGCACGACCCTTCGGGGCGGCGCGCAGCTCCACTCCCGCCGGACCGGGCCGATCCTTCTTTTCGGTCTGCCTCTGGCGAGGGGTCCCATAAGTCTGACGCCAGCTCCTCCGGCGCCCGCCGAGATCTCGCTATAAAACCGCACGTCGGCTTGTGCATCCAGTCAGCGAAAGAACTGACGACGGACCTCCCCACGTCCGTCCCTGGTTCTCCGTAGACTTCGCTGCCCTCCGGGGACCCTGAGTCTCCTCCAACCCGACCCCGGGGATTTTTCCCCTCCATCCTCGGGTGACGCTGGGGTTCCTCCTCCGTCAGACCGTCCTCCCTTAGGTCGCCAGATCGGCGTGGTTCCCTGGGCGCTGGCTCCGGCGCGGTACCTCCGATGCTGGGGCCCTCACGGCCAGCTGTACTGACTCGGGCGACATCCCGGCTCCCGGATGTGGCCCGGGCGCCGGCCCTCGATCTGGACCTGCCCGTGAGGCCACCGGCCGGGCAGTCTGCTCCGGCAGCTCCTCCGGCTCCCCGATACCCTCCGTCCTATCCGACGCCATCGTATCCGGGACCACAGTACCTGATGCCACAATACCAGACGCCTGGTTTTCTGCCGCCGGGTTTCAGATACTCCCTGTATGGATATAATCCATACCCTTATCTCCCTTCTCCTCCACAGCCGCTGGTGGATTTGCAGGAGACTCTGGCCTCCTGGTGGGCTGAGGCCAAGGCTCAGCTCACCAGGGAGGTGCAGAGCCGCCTACCGACGACGGTGCTGTCCCAGGTTCCCATACGTCCACGGCGGCACACTCCCTCACCACCTCCAGACACCGGGCTGTCCCGTCTGGGTCCAGAGAGGGGCAGGATAAGCTTCCTTGGTGCTTCCCAAGGGGTCCGTTCCTCCCCCGGGTCGGGAAAGGGAGTCTTTTTCCTTCTTCCTCTTCCCCCTCGGACTCCTCGGATTCCTCAGACGGTTGCTCTGAAAGGGACGACGAGCCACGCTCTCAGTCGAAGCCCAGGCCAAGGACTCCTTTGAAGTCTCCTCCGGAAGATCCTTCTTTTACGGAGTTGCTACGAAAAATCCAGGAGGTTCATCAGTGGCGCTGTTTGGAACCAGACCCTCAGCGGTTGAAACTCGCCAAGCATCTGGATCTGCCCGTGACAGCTCCCACTTTGGTTCCACTCTGGATAGAGCCTCATGCCGACCTCGTTACCATCATCTGGAAGCAGCCATCGGCTCTAGCCCCACTTCCGCGGAAGTCGAACAGGCTATACCAGGCTCCGGAGGGTGTTTATTGTTTAGATTCTCACCCTCGTGTTGACTCGGTAGTGATAAGCGCCGCTCACGTCCAGTCGGCTAGCCCAAAACATCTTAGCTCGTCGCCACCTGACAAAGAATCCCACCTACCGGACCAGTATGGTAAGAAGATCTTCGCTTCTTCCACGCTGGGGATTAGGGCCCTGAACTATGTCGGTCATATGGGGGATTACCAGAAGGCCATACTTACTCAGGTGGAATCCAAACTAGACTCCCTGCCGGACTCTCAGGTCAAGCAGGAGTTGGCTGATCTTGTCTGCTCTGCACGTTCGGCCAGTCAGCACATGCTTCGTGCGACCTACAATGCAGTGGACACCGCTGGACGGAGCTCAGCTTTCGCCCTAGGCTTACGTAGTCACGCTTGGCTCCGTGTGTCCGGGTTGGTCCCGGAAGTGCAGTCCGCTATTCAGGAAGTGCCCTTCCGGGGGTCGGTGCTTTTCGGTGGCGATGTCCAGGACATCATCACTGATTTGCAGGAGAAGGGGATGGCACTAAAGTCCGTTGACTCCATGTACATCCCCTCAACTTGCCCAGCGTCCCTTCGCAGATGGAATTGGCCCAAGGCGTAAACCCAGGGAAAAGGGCCACAAAGCGTCAGGCCCCACAGCTGCTAAGCCCCCGCCTAAAAAGCAGCGGGTGCTTCAGCTGCGGTGCGCCCACAGCCTCCGGACTCCCTGGAGGAACCCGGTGGGAGGAGTTTTCCCCACCTTCCGGGCTGGGAGAGGATAACATCAAATTCTTGGGTGCTCCAACTGATTACAGGGCACTCAATAGAGTTTCTTCAGAAACCACCTTGCCACCCACCCCCGCCCAAAGTCATCATATTCACGGAAACCTCTTCTTTTGGTCCAGGAAGAGATTTCAGCTCTGCTACTGAAAGAAGGAATAGAACCCGTCCCTCTTCATCTTCAAGGGACGGGTTACTCTTCCCACTTCTTCCTGGTCCCAAAGATGACAGGAGATCTAAGACCCATTCTAGATCTCTGTTCCCTGAATCTTTTTGTGGAATACAAAAGGTTCAGAATGCTCTTGTTGCAGAGCCTTCTGCCCCTCCTTCAGTCGGGACAATGGCTGTGCGCTCTGGATATGCAGGATGCTTACCTGCACATTTCCATTCGCCCGTCTCATCGCAAATATCTTCGTTTTGCATTCCAGAGGGACCACTACCAGTTCAAGGCATTTCTGTTTGGCTTATCCTCGGCTCCTTGAGTATTTACCAAATGCCTAGCGGTGGTGGCGGCCTACTTGCATACTTTGGGGGGGTGCAGGTTTTCCTGTACCTGGACGATTAATTCCTGGCGGCCTCGTCCAGGGAGGAACTCCTGCGCTGCCTCACCCTTACCCAGCTGGTTTTTGCCTGCCTGGGTATTACCATCAACCATTGCAAGTCTCACTTGATCCCATCTCATAGACTACAGTTTATAGGGGTGATTCTAGACACGCCCATTGGCAGGGCCTTCCTGTCACTGGACCGGGCGTCCACCCTCCAGACTCAAATAAGTCTGTCCAGCTGCAGGCGGGTCAGTGCAAGGTCGGTCCTTCGCCTTCTCGGACTCATGGCGGCTGCTATCCCAACAGTCCCTCGCGCTCGGCTTCACATGAGAGTTTCTCAGTGGACTCTCCGCTCCCAATGGGATCAGTTAGTGGATGACTTAGATCACCCAGTTCTAGTCTCCTCGTCGATGCTCCGAGACTTGCAATGGTGGATGGTTCGAGAGAACCTGCTTCGGGGAGTTCCTTTCTTTCGACCTCCCCCCTCCCAGACTCTAACCACAGACGCCTCTGGCGAAGGTTGGGGAGCCCATCTAGGTCACCATCAGAACCAGGGCTCTTGGTCCAAGCTCGAACAGACACTCCACATCAATGTGCTCGAGCTTCGGGCAGTGTTGTACGCTCTCCAAGCCCTTCACCCATACATCCTTCCCGGCCACCTAGCCGTTCAAACTGACATGTGCATGGTTTGGTACATCAACAAGCAGGGGGGGACTCGGTCCTTTCCTCTTTGCAGGGAAGCAATGAGGGTTTGGGATTGGGCAGTACAACACGTCCTTCACCTCACGGCAATTCGTGTTCCGGGAGTCGACAACACCTTTGCAGACGAGCTAAGTCGCTCGTCTGCTCTGGCTCACTAGTGGGAACTGGACCAAGGGGTCCTGGAGGGTATCTTCCGACTCTGGGGAACCCCATAGGTCGACCTGTTCGCATCTCCTCTAAACGCAAAGCTTCCCCCTCTTCTGCTCGCTCGTTCCAGAGCAAGGCATTTTCTGGAGAGACGCTCTGTCTCTAGACTGGAAGGACAGATTCATGTATGCCTTTCCCCAATTACGCTTATCCGACAAGTCTTACAGAAACTAGCTTCAGAAGGAGCACGAATGATTCTGATTTCTCCTTTCTGGCCCAGGCAAGTTTGGTTCTCTCTTCTACAACAATACTCAGAGGATCATCCTCTTCCTCTATCACGAGGTTTGCTGACCCAGGATCAGGGGACCCTGGTCCATCCAGGCCTCAAATCTCTTCAGCTGCATGCATGGCTCCTGCAGACTTAGCTCAATCCCACTTTGGGGTTTCTCCCCAAGTGGCGGAGATTCTGGTGGGCTAGAAAACCCTCTACTAGATCTGCCGCCATGAAGTGGAAGGTTCACTATCTGGGCTGCCTCTAAGGACGTGGAACCCTTTTCCTGTTCATCGGGACTTCTGCTGGAGTACCTACGCCATCTTTTTGACCTGGGTCTTAGTCATTCTTTGAAAGTCCACATGCGGCCATCTCGGCCTATCATGTCCCCTTTGCAGACAAGATTTTTGTTCAACTGGAGGTCTCTAAGACTTTCCTTAGAGGGGTCCTCCATCTGAGACCTCCCATATGTACTCCTGCTCCCCCTTGGGATTTGAACTTTGTTCTCGAGAAACTTACTCTGCCTCCTTTTGAGCCGGCAGCTACCACAGACTTGAAGTTCCTTTCATGGAAGACTCTCTTCCTGGTGGCCATTACTTCCGCTCGGAGAATTTCCGAGCTCCAGGCCCTGATGTGTAAAATTCCATACTTGATTTTTCACAAGGAACGTGTGGCTCTGTGCACTAACCCTAAGTTTCTTCCTAAGGTAGTAGCGGAGTCTACTCTAAACCAGTCCATAGAGTAACCCACCTTTTTTATGCAGTACTCCAATCAAGGGGAGTATTTACTCCATACTATGGACGTTCACCGGATTCTGAGATACTACACCAACAGGACGAAGGATCTCAGAAAGACCGATCAATTGTTTGTCTCTTTTGCACCCAAAAGAGAAGGCAATGCCATTTCTAAACAGTGCCTATCCAAATGGTTGGCTCATTGCATTACTTTCTGTTATAAGTACAACAAGACCCTGCCGGGTCAAGTAAGAGGCCACTCCACCAGGGGAGTTGCTGCCTCAGCGGCTTGTTTCAAGAATGTGTCAGCGGCAGACATCTGTGCTGCCGCCACCTGGACCTCGGTCCATACCTTTACAAAACACTACAGTTTGGATATTGCCTCTCGCCGTAGAGCAGGCTTCAGGCTGGCTTTCCTGCAAAGCCTCCTATCTTAAGGCTTGCACAGCTAGAAGTTCTACTTAGAGTAGATTTCCTCCTCCCCGGTGTTTCTCCTTGTTCCAGACTGCTTGGGACTCAGTCCTATATGTAATTGCCTACTGCAAGAGCCCTCTCGAAGTAAGGTAGTACAGTTATGTAAGAACTTACCGTAACAGTAGATCTTCGAGAGAGGCTCTTGCAGTAGGTAATATCCATCCCGCCCTCCATCCCCCTAAGCTTTTCAGCTCCTTTTCCATTGAGGGAAATCCCTGCTCCTCTCTCGTCCAGCCTCTTTTGGCCTGTGGCGGGAAAGAACTGGAAGGCGGGTGTCAGGGACAGCCCCTTTATACCGACATCTCCTGACGCCGGTCACCTGACGTGGCGGTCCCTCGCAAGGGACTGCTAGCTAGAAATGTTTCTGTGGGGTCCTGCCGCCTGCCAACGTCCGTCCTATATGTAATTACCTACTGCAAGAGCCTCTCGAAGATCTACTGTTACGGTAACTTCTTACGTAACTGTACTTTTGTGGTGATTTGCATATACAGCCCATGATGCTTTGCATTATGGGGGTATGTGTGATTTTGTATTTCTTTGAAACTTGGCTTTCCGGCCAGTGCCCTTTGGGGTAACCCTTGCCTCCTTGCTTACGCACTAAGGTTCTTTATCAAGAAGGCCTATGCCTCTAAGTGGAAAGAGGCTCTCCATATGGTGCTCTGCTAATGAGAGAGTTCCCTCACAGGCAGTGGTGCCAGCCTTGTTGGACAACCTGATTTATTTACATTCTTTGGATCTGCAGCCCTCTACTGTTAAGGTATATTTGACTTCAGTTTCAGCATATATTTTTGGTGGCAAGGGTTTATCCATAGCTTCCAGTCCCATTTTCAAAGGTCTCTCTCATCTTCACCCTCCTCATGGGGAGCACTGGCGGTGCCTGCATGGGATCTTAATGTATGCATTGCCAAGCTCATGGGGGCCCCCATTTGAGCCAATGGGCTTGGCTCTCCTGAAATATATTACCTGGAAAACATTGTTTTTGCTGGCCATTACTTCAGCTAGAAAGATTAGTCAGCTTCAGGCCTTGTACATTGAACCGAACTACATGTCGTATCAAGACAAGGCAGTGCTTAGAACCAGTAGGAAGTCCCTCCCTAAAGTGGATTCCGATTTCCACCTGAATCGGTCCATCACTCTACCAGTCTTTTTCACTGAGCATTCTAGCTTAGGTGAGCGCAGTCCTCCTAGCCTAGATGTCAAGAGAGCCTTGTGCTACTACATGACTCTCACCAAGGACCATAGGCAGGACAGACAGGAGCTGTTCCTGACTTATGGGGATGGTGGGCAAAGGGAAACCAGCATCCAGAAGAACCCTCTCTTGCTGAATAGATCAATGCATCCAATTCTGTTATTCAAAAGCAAGGAAAGAGACCCCCAGTAGGACTTGGGGCTCATTCCACAAGGGGCACAACTGCTACCGTAGCAGCTGCCAGGGATGTCCCATTTTGGAAATCTGAAAAGCAGCTGCATGGAGAACAGTACACACTTTCACAAAGCATTACTGTCTGGACAGTGGACACCCAGTCCTGGAGTGATGCCAGATTTGGCACAGCTGTTCTGTAGTCTCTATTCCCAAAATAGGTTCTGTGCCCACCTCCGAAGGTACTGCTTTGTAGTCTGCAAGAGTTAAGAATTTTGAAGAATTCCTGCAGTGAGAAGAAAAAAATTACTTACCATAGTAGTCTTGTTTCTTCCAAGGTATTTTTCAATATTCTTAAGTCTCCCACCCTGCCTCCCCTTCCAGAACTAGTGGCCTCTGCATCTCAAGATGGGTGCCTGTATGAAAGGGTGCTACGCATTTGTTTGGCCACATTTTCCGAGCCCTGTTGGGCATTGTTTACCTTCTTCAGGTTATTCTGACATTTTGAAGGGTTTTCCTCTTGTGAGGTTGGTTAATATTAGCGTTGGAGTTGTTATTATTACTGTTATCACAGATAATAGGGCTATAGGTACAAAGTTGTTAGGATAGTTTTTAGGAGGAGCCTTTCCTTGCAGGCTCCCATGAAAACTGAAGCATTCTAGAAAGCAGCAGTTGGTAAGGGCAGCATTTGAATAGTGGCATGAGCCAGTGATGGGTTCCATTCTCCGGGCAGTTCTACTCTGAAGGCTGACTGCAAGAGTTAAGAATATTGAAGAATACCTTGGAAGAAACAAGATTACTATGGTAAGTAATTTTTTCTTGCAAGACCTGGTGGTGAGTGACAGCTATTTTGGGTGGGGTGGACAGCTGGGCAGTGGGTGGGGGCAACTGGGGAAGGGCCTGGCTAGCACCAAGATGAAAGAAGACTTGAGGTGGGGCTCAGTTTGGGGGGGACGAGCAGGCTAAATAATTTTTTTTAATCCTCCTGGTGTTGGTGATTCCTGCTCCCCAGTGTTTGTGACCCCAAAAAAAAATTTGGAAGAACCTAGGGGATTCCCCTCATATATATTAATTATATACAAAACTAAATTTAAAGTCCTGGCCCCTCAGCATTCCCACTGCCTGCTGACCTAACTTCTTGCCTTTTGAGCTGCCATGTCCAGGTGCCTTGGTTTCTCTGCCATTCTTCAGTTATCTCTGTTTTGGGGGGCCCTATGTTGCCATCGGGGAGAAAGCACTTTGGGACAACAGTAGGGGAAGGGGGGATGCAAGGGCCATCATCTGGTATGCCAATGTGAATGCATTTGTGCTTTTTCTGTTCCTCCTTCCACCTGCTCCCATATAGGCATGCAAGTGGTAGTGCAGGGTTTTGAATAATTGAATAGCAGTTTTTTTTGGGGGGACAATAACTGTTCAGAAAGTATTTTATATAGGTTTTGTAGAAGTGTTATGTTTGTTAAACACAGTGAGGCAGATGCTATGCATTTTCACAATGTTTTAGCACTCTTATGAGCAAAACGCTAATCAATTTTTAGAGTTAAATAAAACCCTGTAGTGTGCTCTCTTTTATTGGGGGGGGGGGCAGCGTATGAGTACCACACTACCAAGCACATGTCCACCCGACCTCTACCAGGAGCTGCTGTTGGAGCAGTGTCTCCGTGCCCCCCTTTTTTTTTTTTGCCTTCTTGTCAGACTCTGCTTTAGTCAGCTCGGAGCACAGAATCTGGCTGAGTGGGCATCACTGCTTGCACTACAGACGTGGAGGTATTTACAACTTGTAATGCTGCTTGAAATGGCTTTTACAAAACTGGGATGTAACACTGTCGCTCTGCTCAAAGTGGGCCATGCAGTACACTGAAATGAAACTTAATTATGCCTGTCTAGTAATTGGAAATATTTATGCTTTGACCAAAACTTTTCCTGAAGTAGTAATACATTCTGAAAATTGTTTGCAGCTCATTTGAGGCGGTCCTACTATGACGTACCGAATACTAGAAGGACCGCAGTTGGTTACCTAAGAAGAAGTAGCATGCAAGTTACCCCCAGCACAACCTTTGCTTCAGTTATTTCAGGTAAATATAGTTACATGTGTATTAAAGGAAAACGCAGGAAAAGGCACAGCTTTCCCCAGCTGCTACAAAACTCCAGATTAGCACTTTTAGACAGTAATGACATTTTTTAAAATTACCTCTGGACCTTTTTAATGAGTTAAACAGCGACCCATAATTTCTGGCTTCTTTTGCTAGCAGCCACCATCTCACAAGCAGTCATGCATTTCCCTAGCTCATTTATGCTAATATGTCCTCTTCCCCCACCAGAGGGGGTTAAGCTGTAGGGGGAACTTTGGGGGTAAGGGTAAGTCCTGTGGGATGCCGGGGTGATGGGGCTGGGGAAGACAAGTAGAAAGGAGCTGACCAGAGATGTAGTGGCATAAATAGCAGTAGCTGGAAAAAAGAGAAATAGTGCTGCCGACCTCAGCCACTGGTTGGCAGGACGTATTAGCATAAAGTAAGATCTTAATTCGAGAGGGCTCTTGCAGTAGGTAATCACTTGTAGGACTGCGCCCCCTGGCGTCAGGACTACATAGAAACTTTTGCTAGCATTGTCTGACGGGGGACTGCCCACCGGACATCACATGACTGACATAAGTGTGACACTATATAGTGGGCGGTCCCCACGTCCTCCCTCCAGCTCTTTCTCGCCATCAACCTGTGTACATTGGACCGCCTGAAGCTTGTCGCATCAGTTTGAACACCTGTTCCGGATGATTATTCATTTACTTATTTTTGTCAATTTAAATAGCTTGTATGTCTATCTCTTCTCCAACGAATCCGTATAAAAACAAATGCGGTTCGTGCGGCGTCCAGCTACCGCACGAAGATCAACATTCCCTTTGCTTCTTTTGCCTAGGGCCTAACCACAAAGTCGAGGAGTGCAATGCCTGTGCCCGTTTTAACCAGGCCATGCGGAAACTATGCCAACAGTCCCTTGAGGCCCATATCTTGAAGGAAAAAATGGCTTCTATGGAACAAGAGTTGAAAAAGCTTAAAAGCACTTGTTCTTCGTCGCCTGGGGACCCTCACAAGAAGAAAAGAGGCAAGGAGAAGCATAGGGAACAGGAGCAGCCCCTCCCTCCAGCGAAGCCACCCGTGGGCCATTCGATGGAGGAGACCGGCCCTCTTCTGAGAAGGTAAGCGCCATGACCAAGCCTGTGCTTCTGCCTACAGAACAGGCCTTGGTACCCCCGCCGCTATTGGTTATAGTGGCGGCAGGATCCTCTGATTCATCCGAGGCCGCCGCCGCTCTTAGGCCCATTTCCACCCAGGGCTCTAAGTCGGCAGGCGCGGCTGATAAGCCGCTCGTCGGACTCTCCGGTGAGAACCTGGCGGGGGGTTGGTAAGTCAGGAGCCGGGACCTCCGACTCTTGCATGACCCAGGTTGATCGGCTGACCCTCTGACGATCGCACAAACTCTTCACGCCTGTTAAGCTCTGATGCGCCACTGCTGGACGTCCGCACCGTCCAGGCTGGAGGACAGGGGTCTCCTCGGGGCTCTCTTCACGGTGAACCCACATCGCCTTATCTTTCGGAGCTTCCTCCACTATCACTGGACCCACAGGTCCTGACGGACGACCACCTTTCGCTGGGTTTACCCGACAACAGAGTACCGACAGGCCTTACTGTGGTTCCAGCGCCACTTATTGTGATGTCGAATCCCATTCCTCAACGTCCATAGGTTCCCTTACCTCTGCCGGGACCGCCATCGGGACTTCCTACTAGCATTCCTCCCTCAGGGTACCCCTTGGGACCGCGCCCTTCTAGGCCCATATGCCCTTCGGGACTTCCTGCAGGACCGTCAGGCTTCCTTCCATCTGGGTAGCCATTGGGCTATCCCCCAGCTGGGCCCCCTTCTGGCTACCTTCCATCAGGGCCTTCAACATACCCTCCGTCAGGGCAGGCGTCTGGATACCCTCCGTCAGGCCTATCGACAGGTTACCCACACTACGATCTGACGTCAGGCTTTCCGACATCAGTTTATCCTCTGGGTTATTCACAGTCAGCCCCGACGCCAGATCCTTTTTCATCGGCCTATTACTATCCAGGCTACCTTGGTTCTTAGCCTTCGTCAGGCTACTCACACCATTATCTGTCTCCTAGTTTTGGGGGACATGGGCCTGGATCTGGGTTTACTCAACCACCTTTTCCTCCCACTCCACTGCCTCCACAACTTCAGGTGGACTTTAGGGAAATTTTGAATTCATGGTGGATGGCGACCAAAACTCGGTTGGTCTCCGAACTAGACAGCAGGCATCCTGTTACTCCGGACGTTGGATGCTGAGGTTCTTCACATAGGGCACCTTCGCTAGTACGTACTTGTCCTTCGATGATAGGCCGTCTGTCAGAACGTACGAAACCCCTGACGTCTGAAGTCATCACCAAGGAGC
The DNA here is from genome assembly GCA_016271365.2 of Neoceratodus forsteri. Lineage (NCBI taxonomy): Eukaryota > Metazoa > Chordata > Ceratodontiformes > Ceratodontidae > Neoceratodus > Neoceratodus forsteri. The sequence continues at coordinate 433,822,962 of CM057459.1, read as the reverse complement.
CAGATCCTCCAATTACTGAGAATCTGGAGGATTTGGAAGATTCTGACACGGACTCTGATTCCTCAGCCGCCAGTTTGGGCCTAAAAATCCCTCCTCACAAGGAACCAGTCCCTCGGGAATCCCCAAAGTCCCCACCAGAAGATCCCTCCTTTTGTGGACCTCCTCAAGCAGATGGCGGAGGCTGTGGACCCAAAAAGATGACGGTTGGCAGATCATCTGGATTTTCCTGTTATGAGTCCGGTACTCGCCCCACCCTGGCTGGAACCCCATGAGAATTTATCCTCAACTATATGGCAAAGATGTTCTTCTATCCCGGCCATGGCAAAAAAAGGCCGACTGGGTCTACAGGATACCTGAGGATAAGGACCACCTGAACGTACACCCTAAAGCTGACTCAGTGGTCATCGCGGCAGCCCGTGATAGATCTGCTAAGCCGAAGCATCTCAGTACCTCCCCTCCCGACAAGGAGTCCAGTCAAATGGACCAGTCTGGGAGAAAAATTTATGCCTCTCTTACTCTAGCAGTACGTGCTCTGAACTGTCTCTCGCACATGCTTGAGTACCAGAAGACCTTGTTCCTCCAGCTCGAACCTGTCATCGAGGCCTTACCGGACTCCGATTCAAAGTCATTCTTGGCATCCACTCTGAAAATGGCCAAGGTGGCTGGACGCCATTCTTTGCAGGCCACCTACTATGAGGTGGATTCCTCTGCTAGAGGTATGGCCACTGCTATGAGCCCTCGTCAGTACTCTTGGTTAAGAGTATTGGGCCTAGCCCCTGATGTTCAGTCAGCTATCCAGGATGCTTCTTTCAGGGGCTCTGTCCTATTCGGCGGGGACACCCAGGACATCATAACTAGCCTGCAGGATGAAGGCACAGCACTTCGGTTGATTCATACCATGTATCAACCGAAACAGCAGTAACAAAAACGTCCTTTTCGTTGGCAAAACTGACGCCAGACAAAAAACCAGTAGGTGCCCAAACTTCAGTTTAAGGGTGAGGCTCCCAACTCTGCAGCCAGCCCCCAAGCCAAAACCCAAAGAGCTGCGGCAGCAGCCCTCCCCAACCCTCCCTCCCACTCCTGACTTGGTGACTGCCTCCCTCCTCCACATCTATTGGAGGAACAGGTGGATGGAAGATTCACGAGGTATCTGAGAGACTGGGAGCCCATCATGACAGATTCTTGGGTGCTTCAGTTTATAAAGCTTGGTCACATTCCTGAATTTCGAGGAAAAACTTCCAGACAATCCACCAAGGTCTTCTCATTACCCAATGGTGCATATACCCCTTCGAAAGGAGGAGATCATGGCTCTTCTTCACAAAGAAGCAGTAGAGCCAGTGCCGGCAAACCAGATCGGGACGGGATTCTACTCCCACTTCTTTCTGGTACCCAAAAACACGGGATTTCTGCCTGATTTTGGATCTCGGAATCCTAAACTTCTTCATAGAATACAAGAGGTTTTGGATGCCGATATTGCAAAGCCTTCTGTCTCTCCTATCCAGAGGTCAATAGCTTTATGCCCTGGACATGAAGGCTGCATTATCTTCACATTCCAATTTTCAGTCCTCACCACAAATTCCTCAGGTTTTCCTTCCAAGGGGAGCATTACCAGTTCAGGGCTCTCCCTTTTGGCCTGTCCTCCGCCCTGTGGGTTTTTACAAAGTGCCTAGCAGTAGTGGCAGGGACCTTGAGGTGTCAGGGACACGTTGTTTTTCCCTACCTCAGCAATTGGCTCCTCGCAGCCCTGTTGAAGGAGGGATTGGAAGACTCCCTGTCAGCTACTCTGCATCTGTTTGAGCGCCTGGGTATCACGGTCAGTTACCCCAAGTCCCAGCTTGTGCCTTCCCAACACCTTCAGTTTATTGGGGTGGTGCTGGACATGGTGCAGGGCAAGGCCTTTCTCCCCCTGGACAGGGTAGACACCCTGGAGAGTCAGGCCAAGCTGGTATCTTCCAGTCGACATATCTCGGCCACAGCGGTTCTCCATCTTATTATCCTCATGGCAGCGGCTATTCCCACGGTCCCATTGGCCAGACTTCGTGTGCGTATTTCGCAGTGGACTCTAAGATCTCAGTGGGACCAGAGGGAAGACAACTTGGATTGCCCGATCCTCATCTCCACCCCACCCCACTGCAACAGGACCCTGATTGTGGTGGCAGGACTCCAGCAATCTATTTCTAGTTGTCCATTTCCAGACCCCTCCCCACTCCCAAATACTGACTACAGATGCGTTGGGACATGGATGAGGTGCCCATCTGGGATCCCACAGGACCAAGGGCCTGTGGTCCCCTGTAGAAGCACACCTGCCCATAAATGTGCTAGAGATGAGAGCAGTGCTTTATGCTCTTCAGGCTTTTCAGCACATCCTTCTTCAGGAAGTCCTCTTGATCCAGATGGACTACTTGTGCGTAATGTGGTACATCAACAAACTGTACCCTCTTTGCAGAGAAGTGATTGCAGATTTGGAACTGGGCAGTTCTGCACAAAATCCGTCTTCAGGCAGTTCACGTCGCAGGGGTGCAGAACGTTTTCGCAGACGGTCTTCGTCGCACCAGGGTAAGGACTCACGAATGGGAGCTAAAGCAAAGAGGTAATAGATCACATCTTTGACCTTTGGGGTCATCTAGAGGTGGATCTGTTTGTAGCCCCATCAAACGCAACCCTGGGCATGGTGCTTTCTGGCAGGCCGCACTGTCGCTTTCCTGGACAGGGAGATTTCTGTATGCCTTCCTTCCCTTTCCAATATTACAGAGAGTGTTGACCAAGCTCCAGTCAGAAGAAGGACAAATGATTTTGACAGCTCTTTTTTGGCCTCGACAAGTATGGTTTCCACTGCTTCAGCAACGAGCAGTGGAGCCTATCATAACTACATCTATCTTATGATCGACTCACCCAGGAAGGAGGCACAATGGTGCATCCGGGGCTGAAGTCCCTTTATCTTCGTGCATGGCACCTCAGGACATAGCTGCTTCTCAGTATGGGGTTCCCCCCAGGGTAGCTCAAATTTTGGTGGAGGCGCGAAAGCCGTCCATCAGAATTACCTTCGCCATGAAGTGGAAATGTTTCTCCATTTGGGGCACTGCGAAATATCTGGATCCCTTTACGTGTCCTGCTCCCCAGGTTATGGAGCATCTCCTTCATCTTTCAGACCTGGGCTTGAGTTATTCGTCCCTAAAGGTGCATCTAGCAGCAGTCTCTGCCTACCATGATCCAGTAAGAGGCAAGACTATGGCTCAGTTAGAGGTCTCCAAAACCTTTTTGAAAGGTATCCTGCATCTGAAACCCCTGGTGCGCAACCCTGCTCCAACGCAGGACCTTAACTTTCTTTTGGAAAAATTGACCTTGACTCCCTTCGAACAAGTTCTTGTGTTGTGTACTTTTTGTCCCGGAAAGCACTCTTTTTAGTTGGTTACCTCAGCTCGTAGAATTTCTGAGCTTCAGGCCCTGATGTGCAAGATGCCTTATTTGATTTTTCACTGAGACAGGGTGGCTCTGCGTTCAGATCCCAAGTTTCTACCTAAGGTTGTTTTGGAGACTACCCTTAATCAGTCTTTAGAATTGCCGATTTATTACCCCAAGCATTCTAATCGAGAGGAAGTCATCCTGCATACGTTAGACGTTCAGAGGATTTTACGTTATTACATGAACAGGACTAAAGATATCCGCAAGACGGACCAACTTTTCATTTCTTTCGCACCAAAAAAGGAGGGTGTGGCAGTTTCCAAACAGTGCCTTTCAAAATGGCTGGCAAACTGCATTGCCTTTTGTTACTAAAAGTATGGTAAGGTCCTTCCAGGTCAGGTGAAAGGACATACCAGGGGAATGGCTGCTTCCACAGCCTGTTTCAGAAAAGTATCTGCTGCAGACATCTGCATGGCAGCTACGTGGAGTTCTGTCCACACTTTCACAAAACATTACAGTTTGGACATTGCCTCGAGGTGTAGGACTGGTTTTGAACTAGCAGTCCTCCAGGGACTCCTGTCCTAACTTCCTGGTTTTTCTACTAGGGTTATGTTTTCTTGTCCCTTGGACTCTCTACTGCTTGGGACTCAGTCCTACAAGTGATTACCTACTGCAAGATCCCTCTCGAAGTAAGGTAGTACAGTTACATAAGAATTTACTGCAACAGTAGATCTTCGAGAGAGGCTCTTGCAGTAGGTAACCTTTTTCCCACCCACCTTCTCCCTTTTTTAGTTTACAGCTCTTTCCAGAAAGCCCTTTTTCTTTTATGAATTCAGGAGCTTCTTTACTTTCTCCTGTCATGACCTTTGGCGGTCTCCAGTGGGAGAACTGGAGGGCAGACATCAGGACTACTCACTGTATAGTGTCATGCTGACGTCAGTCACTTGACGTCTGGTGGGCGGTCCCCCGTCAGATAGTGCTGGCAAAAGTTTCCGTGTGGTCCTAATGCCAGGGAGCACAGTCCTACAAGTGATTACCTACTGCAAGAGCCTCTCTCGAAGATCTACTGTTACAGTAAGTTCTTACGTAACTACTTTAGGGCTGCTCATGAGATGGTGGTTGCCAGCTAGAAACCGGAAGTTGCGAGTCGCTGTTTCTCATTAAAAAGGCATAGAAGTAATTTAAAAAGTCATTACTGTCTGAAAGTGCTTATTGGGCATTTTTTGTATTGGCTGGGGAAACCTGTACTTTACTTGTGTTTTCCTTTTACTTTTTATTTGGAAACAGAGTGTTACTGACTGATTTATGCAATGGTTTCCCACCTTAATTCTAATCTACTCTACATCACTGGCTTTTTTTGCTGTTGGGTATTTTACACTTCTGTGCCATTTTTTTTTTTTGTGTGTGTGTTCAGTGTTTTAATATATTATTTAAAATTAAAATGTGTAACTCTTGGCCTGATAGCACAATTGTAGTTATTGTGCTAGCAGCAACATTGCTTTTGTTGGGTAGGTGTTTTTTTTTTTTTGGGGGGGGGGGTTGAAATCCTGATGATGAGTAAAGGGGAGTAGTGCTTCCTTTTTTGGCCTAACAAGAAAAGAAGGGTCTTGAGATCACTTCAGTGGGGGAGTCAAAGCTCTGAGGTTGCATAAGCTTGCATTGTTGTCTGCTTCTATAGGCATTCAGTTGGTATGGGCTGTCCTCCCCTGCTGGTTGGGTCAGGTTGCAACAGTCTGAGAGAAGGCTAAGCTACGCCCCTTCCCCACTCTCCCTCAGTCTTGGGTCAGTGTTTGTGACTCTTGTTTGTTTTCTTGTAAATGTTAATAGCTAAAAACATTTTCTGAAGGCTCATTCTGTAATGTATACCTGTAAGTGCTGCTGACGCCTCACCCAGTTCAGCTTGTGTTTCATACACCTTTTTATAGATTTCTTTACCCCATTATTTATTACTGTGGGAATGTGCAAACTAGGACTCTTTTTTCCTCAGTGATATCACAGTCTGTCATGAGAAGGGTTGTGATGTCTGAGTGTTATGACTTCTGATGGGGAATAAGGAACTAGAACAGTAAATTGTGAAGGAGCAAAGATCCTGTTTTCATGCAGATGACTTCCGTAATGAATAAGGGAAAGACATAAAGAACCAATGTGAAATGTAACCTGATCGAACCCCCTTCCCCCCCGAGGAGCCAGAGGTCGCGAGGGCTACATTGGAGTGCCCTCCCTGCAGCCTGTGAACGCACCGCCAGGACACCCTCCCCTGAGGAGCCGTTGGTCGTGAGGCGCTCTTGGAAAAGCCCTCCCTGCCCTTCCATTAGCGATTTAAGGTAAATTAAGTGCCTTCAACTGCCGGTTTGAGATCGCGACTGTCGGGAGGCAGCCTACCTGTGGACAGTGTTGAAACGCTGCTTTTGGCGCCTTTCCAGGCTCGCGCACCATTGTTACCACCAGTCGGTGCTCCGGAGAAGCCCCGCCGCCCCCACCACCACCCTTGGTCGGCCCCCTATATCTCCCTTATATAGGGTATTTTGTCACATGAGGTGCCAGAACCAATCAGCCTACTTTCCCATTTGCTGGTTATATCTTTCCAGCACTAGAGGGAGACTGCTCTCATTTTTTGCTGTACATTGGGAAATGTCTCTCACTAGCATAAACCTTGCTTTGCTGGCTCTCCTTCTGTTTCAGCACCCTTTACTTACTCTCCACCCCCCTATATCCCCCATCGACCTGCCTCTGACTAAAACACATTCCCCCCACTCTCAATACTCTGCTTCTCCATCAGATTACCCAACACCTATCCATCAGTCTATCCCCCATATCCCTCCCGTGCCTGGACCACCACACTACCCCCACCCACCCACCACCTAAGTGCTACTCTCAGTACTGTGATTTCCATCACAAGTGGTCTCTCTCCTCGCTAGCGCCCACGGTTCTTTTCTCCCTTCCTATCCCATGTACCTCCCTGGTGAGGTCGCGTCGGCTACATATGTACCCCACCCCCAGCAACCAGCACCATGTGAGGCGCCTAATTATTCTACTGCTCCTGCTCTCCGGTAACGTGCACCCAAACCCCGGGCCCGTCACTTCAGCTATGCCTCAGCCCACTGGTGGCAAAGGCCTCCGAATCGCTTTTATAAATATATGTAGTCTCTCTAAGAAAACTGCAGCCCTCCAATGCTGGGTCACCCAACACTCCCCCGACATTCTCATGCTTGCTGAAACCTGGCTCTCCTCCCTCACGCCTGACTCAGCCGTCTCTCTTCCAGGTTTTTCCCTGTTTAGGGCCGATAGGATGTGCAGGCGTGGAGGGGGGTGCGCTATCTACCTGCGCGACTCGGTCCTCAGTCACCCCCTCCCCACCCCTGAGCTTAACTACGGGGCGCAAGCCATTACTTTAAAAATCTCACCCTACCCTGGATGTGGCCCCCTTTACCTAACCGTGGCTTACCTACCCCCGGGTTCAAAAAAAGATCTTGCGGTCACCTCCCTCCTTGACTACCTATCCACCTTACCCCAGAAGGCTGAACAACTAATTATGGGCGACTTAAACACCAACTGGCTCAGCCCATCATCTGATAATGTGAAGGATGAGCTTGCAGCCCTTGACCTGTCTCAACTGGTCACTCAGCCCACTAGACTTAACAAAGCAACAGGAACTAGTTCCCTCCTGGATGTAGTCCTCTTAACCGACCACATAAAGTAGCATCTGTACAAGTCCTTGCAGACTCACTCAGTGACACTCCCTGTCATCTGCTTTTGGTCATCCCCACTCTCAGCCCTGTATACTGCAGGACCCCTCGGCGCCCGTTTCTCCCCAGAGGTCTCGTCCAACCTCAATCGTCACCTCGCCCAAATCAACTGGACCCCAGTGGCCTCACACTTGACATTAACTCTGCCCTAACCTACCTCACCACGGTTTTCAACCATGCCTGTGATCTGTTTGCCCCTTCAACACCAAGGAAAAAGAAACAGACTGCTGCATGGATAACTCCTGCACTGATCCAACAACTAAAAGTAGAGATAACCTTTGGCACTTAGCTAATGACTCCGGTGAGGTGGCCGATGAGGCAAGCCTACAGTGCAGCCCATAACCGATGCACTGGACCATCAAGCAGGCTAAAGCTAAATACTACCAGGCCGCCTTGACATCCTCCTGGGGCTTGTCCAGAGCTTTCTGGGACAACATTAAAGAACTGAATGGTAAAACCCGCTCCCCCCACTATCCCAGATTGTCATAAATGGGGCTGTCTCGACTGACCAAGCGTGTATTGCTGACTGCATTAATAAGACCTTCACAGATTTAAGTGCTGTCCTCCTGCCCACTTTTTGACCGGTAGCCACACCGCACATACTCCCATTTCCAGGCCACAATTCCACTTCAAAATGATCTCACCCCATGATGCCAAACCGTTCTTAATAAGGTCCCTTGCCTCTCAGAACCTAAGCAACGACCCTCTTGACTCCAAGATACTCCGCCTCACGCTGGATGTCATGATTATCCCCCTCACGCTCATCATAAACAGATCCCTATGCCTAGGCCAATTCCCGGAGGCCTGGAAGCATGCTTAGTAACCCCCATCCACAAGTCTGGGGACCGTACTCTGCCTAACAACTACAGGCCCATCTCCACCCCCAATCCAAAGCCTTAGAAAAATAGTTAACACACAGCTCACGGAATACCTTACTAAATACAACCTTCTATGCCGGAGCAACATGGGTTTCGTCCTGTACATAGCACATCCACTGCCCTTCTGGAATTCTCCCACCACATACACTCTGCACTTGACAAAGGCCAGCTTGCAGGGCGGTTTCATAGACCTATCCAAGGCCTTTGACACGGTGTGCCACCCCCTGCTACTAAACTCCCTAAGCAATCTGGGTTTCTCATCCGACCCCCTGAAGTGGTTCACAAGCTACCTACACAACAGATCCCAAAGAGTCAAGCTAAATGGGACCTTCTCCTCCAACCTGCCGGTACTCTCTGGGGTGCCTCAAGGCTCCATCCTTGGACCAACCCTTTTCAGCCTATTCCTGAACACCCTCCCTAGCTCCTGTTCCAGCAAAATACTACTCTATGCAGATGACGCGTAATCCTAGCATCACACCTGACCCACTCCCACTCCAAGACATGCTACAAGCGCCTTCCTCCAAACCGAAAATGGTTCAATAACCATCGTTTAGTCCTGAATCTAAAGAAACAAAATCCATGCTATTCTCACATCGCAAAACAGGGCAAAGGACTTTCCCTCCTCATCACCACCAGCATGCCCCTCCCTCTTGAACAGGTTTCATCCTATAAGTACCTAGGCATCACCTTTGACTCCGGCCTCACTTTCCACGCCCACCTTAAAGCCCTGTCATCTGCCATGAACTCCAGGATCGGGCTTCTCTACACGCCACAAGACTGCCTCCCAGACCGCTAAAACTAGCCATCACCTCGCCGGTGTTATCGCTCGGCTGACTACGGTCTCCCAATTTACGCTGCTGCCGACACCCCTGCCTTATCTAAAGTCCAGACTCTATTAATAAAGCCTGTAGGCTCCTTACCGTGCCCACAGCAGAACCCACACCTGTCTGCTATACTCCGCCACAAAAATACTCACTCTTGAGGAAAGACTGAAATATCAAACCTGCCTGCTGGCCAAAAGTCCATGTCAGGTCTCTGCCCTCCTGGGGTCTCTGGACCGTTGCAGCTGGCTGCCGGTCCCTGCCACCACGCAACTCCACCACTGTCACCTTCAGTGTTCCCAGAGCAAGGACCTCTCGCTGCCTAAGATCCTTCCATCACTTAGCCCCGCCTTGGTTCAACTCCCTTCCTGAATCGATCTCCAAGATCCCAGGGATTGGCCGCTTCAAAATCGCCCTCCGCCAACATATTATTGATAGCCGATGTTGTAAGTGCTTGTAGCTACCCTCAACCGGTCCCGCCTTGCCTTTCCGGCCCCATGGCACTGATTTTGGTACTACATAACTGTCTAAGACTTGATGTTTAGTTGTATGATGTATCTCTTGCTATATAACAATGCATGTAACTTTACACATGTTTGTACCAGTATAACTGCTGCCTGTAATCTCCAAGTGTGTTTATGTATCTCACCCGTATGTCCATCCCTGTCCCAACTCATAATTGTTGTCTCCCCAAATGACGAGGTACCTTTTATACGAGTCCATGACTCAAAGGTTGTAAAACTGATCTCTCCAATAAATAAATAAAATAACCTAAAATGTCTACTTTTTTTTGTATTTTTGAAGGCATAGATTGCTCTTCAAAGGAGACCAGTAAGGATTCCCGTAACTTCTGCTGTTCTTACATATCTAATAATGGCAGTCCAGCTGTTGAAATAAGGTGTCTTTGTAATTTAAAAAACAATCTCTCCTCTGTCTGGTTCTAATTATGAAGTTTGCCAAACACAGAAATAACCATGGATTCGAGGGAAAGGCAGCAAAAACTTGTGTAAAAGCAGCTGAACACTGACTTGTATCCCACTACTGCAGTGACTTAAGACAGCAGTGTGCATGTATTGTATTTACATTTATGACTTTATCAGGGTTATTGAAGTATACTTAAAGCAACTTTTAGACCCAAGTTGCTGTGTTGTTATAACCATTAATAGACCTGCCTGCTAGAGCTGTAAGAGTACCGTTGTACTGGTTTCATAATCACAGATGTAGCATAGTCTAAGTTAGTGGTTTAGCTTCTTCTAATGGTAGGAATCCTTTACTTAGTGTTCACACTTCAGCATCTCTTCCTGGCATGGAGTGGTGCCCTGGAGGTAGAACATTATGCAAATTTTAGAATTTGGAATGTAAGCTCAGACTCTGCACTGTGGGAATGCTGCACTCTAACTCCTAACGTCATATTTGTTTCTCTGCCGAAGAAAACAGTTGTGCCGAGTTCTGCTCTGGTCTCATGATGAGTTTAACTCCTACTTACTACGTAAGTTATTTATTCATACAACTCTCTTGTTTTGTAAGCGTATATAAATTTTGACATTTTAAGTGGTTCCTCTCGTTTCTGCGGTTCCCAGGAACTGGAGAAGGCTGCAAGTCACCATGGTTCCAAACCACTGTATTTCGAGTGAGAGTGAGAGTGAGAGTGAGAGTGTGTGTGTTTAAAAAGTCTTATTATTTATTTATTATTATTATTTTTTTTTTTTTTCAAGAGTAACAGCATGCCGTTTTAACACAGTTCATATCTGTCAGTCGTGGTTCCCAGTTTTGGCGAACTGGACCATTTCTACTAATTTATTAGCATTCTGAGTAAATCACTTTCATTTTGGCTGTTTCTTTTCTTTTAAAATATTACTTGCAGTTCTTGGTAAAAGGAAATGCATGTTTACATATTTTTCCTCATAACTGCTAGATCTTCTGGACTAAGTCTCCATCACTCATTCACAATAATGGGATAGCGCCGGAGGTACTAGGACCAAGCGGGAGCCCAAGTGTTTCAGAGGGGTCGACGCCGAGACAGGACCGCGCATGCGCGGCACCGCGAGACCATCTCGCGCCTGTGTAGGCTATCTCGGCGTTGACCCTCCAGCCGCCTCAGTTCCTTTTCTCCCGCCGTCGAGTACGCTTGGATGTCGACGTCACTCGTCTGCCAGAGTCAAAGTTTTCGTCTATACGACAGCAGCTTTTAGTTTTTAATTTAACAGTTTAATAGTAGTAATTTTGTATTTTACAAACAAGAAAAAAAGTTTATGAAGAAAAAAAAAAAAGAAATTCTCATCTGCCATCAACGGAGTCATTCTTAGACTGTAGCAGTGACGGTAGGAAGACTTCGTTTGAAAGTTATTTTATGGCAGAGGGGCTGTGTCCGGTCCACCGCCCTTTGAACAGGGGTTCTGACTATGGACAGTGCTGTGCTTGGGGCAGTCCACCCAAGCACAAATTAGTGGTTCCGGGGATCCGGCTTCGCATAACCTTGAGCTCTTCTTCCTCGCTGAGGGAAGAAGAATCAGTGCTGCTCGAGGTTGCCCTCTGGCACGTCTGCACAAGGATTGTTTGTCTGGAGGGGCGATAGGCCTGAACCGACTTTGGTGGGTTCCCCCTGTCCCCGCTCCTAACGACCGCATTCTTCGACTCCGGACTCCATCTCTGTCCTCATTGGAGCTCCAGTGAGCAGTTTCACCTCAGGGCCACTCCTGTGGCGCAGGGGGTTCGACTTATCCAGTGTTCCTGATTTTGGGGGCTCTGAGCCGCTAGACCAGAGTGTGGTCAATTGGATCACGATGAGCGCGGTGCCCTGTAGGTGCCTTTGCCATCATGTCAACCCCTTGTGCCTACCCCTCTTTCTATGCAGGGGCCAGCATGGGCACCACCTTTTTCCTTCTCCCCTTCTTCCCAGGATTCTCCATTGACATCCTGCTGCAGTGCCCGATACCATGGGTGGCGCCGCAGGTCCAGTGCCATGGCTGCTGGTTTTGGGGTCTGTGCTGTAGGCGGCACCACTGGTGTTTGGGTTGGCGCCATGGGCTCTGTGCAGCGCTGTGGGCTCTGTGTGGTTGCTGGCGCCGCTGGCAGTGCCGTGGGTGTCTTGTGGTGCTGTGGATGCCTGCAGGCATTTACGGGTGACGCCGTGGGGACCCATGGGTGCCGTGAGTGCATGGGTGCCATGGGATGCCACGAATATGGGTGCTACGGGTGCCCTCAGATGCCACTGCTGCCATGGGTGCCATGTTACCATTGGTGTCGGGGGTGCCCTTGGGTGCCATTGCTGCCATGGGTGCCAGGAGTACCTGCGGGGACCACCGTGGGTGCCCTCTGGTGTCACCTGGGTTGGCATAGGCACTTCTTGGTGCCCTCCCATTCCATAAGTAATGCTGGTGTTGTAGGGGTGCCAGTTGGTGCTGTTCGGCAGAACTAGTGACGGATTTCCTTCTGCAGACCTCTTCTTCCGTGGGACTTGTGGCAGGATATTTCCACAGAATGAAGTCCTGTTCTACGGATGATTTTTCCACACATCTTAGTGGGTGGCGGTCTGCATGGGATCTTGTGACATCCAGCGGTTGTCCGCTGATGGAAGTTTTCTGTTCTGCCAGTGGAATCTCTCATTCCGCTAAGCATTTTCTTGGCTCCCTACGTGGTGCCAAGTTCTGCTACATCCTTCCTGGTGGCGGAGTCTCTAGTGGCTCATACCTAGACCTCCCTTAGGGGTCCTTTTGGGGTAGAAGTGGATCTAGATGAGTCTCTCCCTGTCCTTCTGGTTAGTGATACAGAGGATGACTCATATACTAAAGGGCACACTCTCTCTATCATCTGAGTCCGTGATGGAAGATCTTTTCAGTAGTTCCTCAGTAATGGAGTCCACCATAGTATTCGGACTGCATCCATGGACCATACTCCTCTGCGTCTAGACTCTTTCAGTTGTCAAGACAATTGCACTCTGTGGAACATTCTCATTCAAATGGTCAGAAACTGCACAGACTCTTCCGCTCCTTTTGATAGGTGTATATAGCCCCCTTCTGATACTGCCTCTTCAGTGACTTCTTCAGCACAGGTGGCTAACATCTGTTCAGCTGTTGTTATTAGTCCGGTCACAATTTCAGTTATGGATGCTCAGGCTCCTCCTGTCCCTCACAGGGATGACATCTTCGTCATTTTTGTATCAGGCAAACCTTGCGAAATAGCAGCCTGAAACCTTGTCAGGCTCGGACTAATGGTTAAAGGAAAGAAAGAAGGGGGGGGGGAGGCTAGAATTATCACAGCACAGGGCCTAGTAGAAATGACCCAATACCACACTTTTGGATCTGGTCAGTTTCCACCTCGGCCCCTGAGGCAGTCGTCTCTAAAACTACGGTAAAAAGTACCTGTTTTCTTCTACCTCTAGGGGCAATCCGATCCAGCGGAGGTATGGGTCATCTCTTTTCTCTGAGAGATTCTCTTATCTGAGATATTTCCTAGACTTGGGCGACTGCCCAGTCTGCCCCCCCCCCCCTTTTTTTTATTGGGCTTTCTTCTTTTGATCAGAACCTCGCAGCAACAGAATTGACTGTCCAGTGAGTCGGATCTCAGGTTCCTACTTCCTTGCTTGCTTCAACTTAACAGATGACCTGCTCCTTTTCTGACCATAGGTCAAGTAGTTCCTTTCTGAGATGACTTCTCAAATATTCACCCCTTCGCTTCCTGCGCACTGGTTCCGTGCCAGTTGCTTACGAAGCTATCCTCTCAGAGTGTGTGATGGAGCTGTGAGTTTTTTTTTTTTTTTTCTCCAAAGCAAACCTGAGTCATTCCTACTCCCTTCAGGGAGGCCGGAGTGAGTAGTGTCTCACCGCATTGAGTCACCTCTGCCACTTTTCAGTCACTTTCGACAAATGGGTTAGCCCTAACTTGGTCTTGCTGTGTCCCTCTTTGACGCACATTTGCCTCTATTTGCCTTAGAAATCCAACCCCTGTTTTTTTCTGTCGGAATGTTTTTCAGCAGCGGACACATCCTCCTGTAAACTTTTCCTTTCTTCTCTGAGTTCAAAGACTGCTACTACAGTTGTATACACAGGGGCAGGATGATGCCTTTTTGGAATATGAAGTGGGTGGGATCTGGTTTTACTAGACCACCACAAGAGGCTTTTAACTCGTGCTTGGCCTTCCATCTGGAAGGTTTCAGTGACTAAGTGGAAAACTTTCTCCTTGATGGGCTAACCCCACCTGGACCCCCTTTTGCTCACCAAGTAAGGGGTTCAAGTGCTCTTAGACCTGTTGTTCACAGGTCAGCTGTACTTGGTAGTGGGGGTTTCCATCTGTGCTTTTCGGTCCACCTTGAACCAGTAGACTTCATCTCCGGCTCTTTCAGCTCCTGATGTCCTTTAGCGTTACATAAGTACATGTCTTTGACACTATTAATTTTGGTCTTGTACCAAATTGTGAGGCCAGTTTTACGCCGCTCTCCTAAAGTGGTTGCGGCTTCCTGGCAGACTTTCATTTTGTGTCCATTGCAGTCGTCCGCAAAGTGGTGAGTTATAACTCAAGCACTTATCTTGTAAGCACTGTATTCTAGATGCTCTTTCCAAGATACCTCTTATTATTAGCAGGACAGTCCTTTACCATCCTTTCTCAGTGAACCCTATCTCCTCCACCCTACTCAGGGTTGTTGGTTTTAGCTCTGTGCTCTCTCATTAGTGTGAATGAGTGATGGACTTAGTCCAGGAAGAAATGGAAATGACCCACTTACTGTAATTATTGATCTTCTTGGACAGTCTCCATCACCCAATCACGCGCCCACCCACCATCCCCTGGGTTCACTCGTTTTCTTTCCTGGTCTTCATGATCCTATGGTTCAGGCTGTGAAGACATTGTTTCTTGACACTTCATGCAAGGGCCCTCTCAGGCCCAGAAACTCAGGATAAGTTATTCTCATTAGTTACGCTGCACCTCCTTGGTCGAAAAGGTACTGAGGCAGTTGGAGGGTCGACGCCGAGATAGCCTACAAGTGGCAGCGAGCTAGTCTCATGGTGCACGCTTGTGTGCGGTCCTGTCTTGGCGCTGACCCCTCTGAAAAATGTTGGCTCCCGCTTGGTCCTGGCGCCTCCGGCGCTATCCCATTTAGTGTGAATGAGTGATGGAGACTGTCCAAGAAGATGAATAATTACGGTAAGTACGTAATTTCAATTCTTTCTTTCAGGTTTTGGGAATATATTTTTTCACTGTTTCTAGGAACCAAACAGTGTTTCAGTGTGTTTTTTTTTTTTTTTTTTTTGGGGGGGTCCTCAGTAGGTCTCCAGCATTTGTCATGCCTGATAGACTAAAGAAAAATTAAACTGGCTTTAAAAATTGTACAAACTGCTTTCAGCTCCTGGCAAAAGCTGACCGCTGCAAGCCCTGTTTAAGGTGCCTGGAGTTCAGATCATGATTTTTCTGTATGAAGGTGTGCTCAAAAACCTAAAAGAAAAGGGCCAAAAAAAAGACAAGTTCATAGTTTCTCAGTCTGCCTTCATATCAGCAAAAAATATTTAAGGCTAGCTGGCCTGTTGGTGCGGATGGTTGAGGCGCTGGACGCCACCCTGGCGACCCGGTTTTGGGAACGAGCCCGGGTCACAGGGAAGGGAAGAGGATCAAGCGTCTGGAGGGCAGCTCTTCTCTCCCGGGAGGAAGGGGAATTCCGGCTCGGTGCTTGGCTGGCCTCTGGCGGAAGCCGGAGGCACAGCAAGTGCTGGAGCATAGAGAAGGGCCGGGGAGTGGCAGACGTCTGTGGCAACGCCTTGATGTCAGGGTGCTAGCCACTCCCTAGAACGGGAACATGCCCTTCAGCTCTGGGAGGAGATGGAGCACGGGCGTGCCACCGATTTGCGGCTGCCCTCCTGGCACCCGACCGCCATCAGAAGTTCAGGTGTTGGGGCCCACCTTTCCTCCGCCTGGAGGGGGGGGAACCGCGGCTACATGGGCGAAGGAGGGTTGACCAGGTAGGAGCAGACTGTAGAGGGATGACTTCTAGGTGCTCCTGAGACCACAATAGCTGGAGGGGAGAGTAGGAATAAATAGAAAGTAAGTGTGTGTGTGTGTGTGTGTGTGTGTGTGTGTGTGTGTGTGTATATACATATATGGCAAAAAAACTGTTTTAATACATCAGTTAAAGTTGTTCCACAGCGACAAAAGCGAGGAAATTCGGTGTTAGGGTTGAAAGCCCCTCTTGGATCCCACCAGCCCGCCCTCCAACCGGCATCGGGGTGCGCATAGGGGTCGTCTGCCCCAACTCTCACCCAATCACATGTGTAAAGAAGCTGAGGAATAGGAGAATGGGGTGAGAGTTAGGACCGACGACCCCAACGCGCACCTCAGTGCTGGCTGGGGGGTGGGCTGGAGGGGTCCAAGGGGAGCTTACAACTCTAACACCAAATTTCCTCGCTTTTGTCGCTGTGGAACAACCCTAACTGATGTATTAAACTGAGTCTTTTGCCTCTAATTTCCCTTCTTTTTGAGAATGATGACGAGAAATAGTGAATGCAGTATGGCGGCGGGAGCGCGGGGCCTGCCGCGTGATGTCTTGTGACATAGTAACAGGAACAACGCGAAACAGAAGCGCCAACAGTGGCGCATATGGTAGTGCAAACGAAATGGTAAAGGAAACGCTAATAGAAACACAAGCGCCAGCGAGACGGTTAACAGTGACTAAACGATACTGAAGGCCAGATGAAAACGCAGCAGGTAACGCAAACAGTGATGACAGCAGTATTTTTAAATGGAAATATTAAGTGTCTTAGCAAAAAGAACACGAAAGGGAACAAACGGAAATGCGAATGCAAGCGCACGCGTAAATGCAAATTAACGCACACAGGCACGGTACTGCAATTGTAAAAGCAAATGGTAACGGTAACAGCAAAGGAAATAGAAATGCAAAAAGAAACGCAAGCACATATGGAAACGCAAACCGTAATGCGCACGGGCACAGTAACGCAATTGCAAATGCAAATGGTAACAGTAACAGCAAGGAAGACTCGAAATGAAAGAGAAACGGAAACACAAACGAAAGGGCTGCCAGAAATGCAAATGGCAGTGTGCACGGTGACGCAAGCAAAAAATGCAAACAAACAGTGGAAGCGCAAATGGTAGTAATGAAAACTCAAGTGCAAATGACAACGCAAAGGGTAACTTGCACAGTGGCGTACATGGGAACGGTAAAGCAAACGGGGACATAAATGCAAGTGGAAACAGTAACTGTAACAGTAAGGGAAGCGCATGCCTTTTTTTTTTTTTTTTTGCCGGACAGGTGCATAGAGAAACACAATGGGCCAGATATTCAAAAGGGTTGCGCCATGCGCGAGTCCAAACTTGCTCCATTCTGCGATATTCAGCAGGAGGCAGTTGCGCCACAGAAAACATGCTGAGCAACAGCGCAATGCAAATGAATGCATGCTGAACTGGAGGGGGAGGAACCATGCATAAACTGCACAGCCCGATATTCAGCCGGGCTGTGCAGAGTTGTCGCAGGCGCAACCCCAACCTGCGCCTGCAGGACTTTGAGCCAAAAAAGGCTTACGTCGGGGGCCACCCAAGGTGAGCTGCTGTATTGCAGGGGGCGCAACACAGCAGCTGCCACTGTGGCTGGCCTCAACCCAGTCCCTGTCGCCCCCAGGCCGATCATGGGCATAATGTACTCCTTCCCCCGTTCATATCCCTGGTGGTCCAGTGGACGAAATGCCCGATCGCGGGCGGTATGTATAATAATTCCACCCCTCCCCATTCCATCCCTATTGGTCAGTGGACGAAATGCCCGATCGTGAGCGGTATGTATAATAATTCCACCCCTCCCATTCCATCCTGGTGGTCCAGTGGACGAAATGCTGTCAGCTGGGCGGTATGTGTGATAAACCCCGAACATAGCCCTGGTGGCTAGGTGTCCCCACCACCACCCATGGCCCCGCTCCTCCCCGGTGGCGGCAGCATCCACCCGCCCGCCGACTGACTGCCTGGTAGGGCTTGCAGCCCATTGGTGCAGGCAAGAGCCAATGGCGTGCAGCCCTCGCCACATGACAGTCCAGATTTGTGAATGTCATTCACAAATCTGGACTGTCATGTCATGCCAAACTACTGCAGCCCGTGGCTCTGCTCTTCCTGTGGGCATCTCAGCTCCCGGGCAGATGGTCGGCGGGTGGGATGCTACTACGAGGCGGCGAATGGTGGGAAGCCCAGTGGTGGGGTGGGGGACACACCCAGCCACCAGGGGCTATGTTGTTATTAGAAAATAATTTATCACACATCCGCATATCAGCATTGGGTCACTATTCTCGAAACTAACGGGAGGATGGGTATTGCTATACCGCCAGCGATCGGCACATTCGTCACCATGAACCGAAGATATGCGGAGGAGGTGAGACACGGTGATGCCCGCGATCGGGCTGGTGAGGCGGTACACTATGCCCGCGATCGGGCTGCAAGCGTCGGTCCCGCGGCTGCTGCCTGGCGGGCGCCAGGCGCAAGTCCTCGGATCGGCGCACTCACATGCTAATGGCATGCAAATGGGGACATAATCACATGCAAATGGCCCCCGCGCCTTGCATGAATTATAGCCCCATTTGCATGTCACCTTTTGAATATCGTGATTTTGCATGGCGCCGGTAATTGTGCTATTGCCCCATAAGTTGAATGCTCCACTCTGTCAGCGTCGCGGTGGTGCAAGTTCCACTGCACCATGCACAGTGGCTGTGGCTGGGGGTGATATTCAAAGGTTGTAATGGCGCAACTCCTTTGAATACTCGCCAGAACCACCCCGCCTTCCTTTGCGCAGCTCAAGGGCTTGCGCCCATGAATGGCGCAGTTTGAATATCCAGCCCAATGTGTACAAAGAATGTATGCATTGTAATGGGCATCGAAGCTTAAAATGAGCATTGGAAGTACTTAATTGCTAATATATCAGCAACTGCATGATGTAGAAATTTTTTTTTTTATTTCGCAGAAGCCATGGTTTTCCTGGCTAGGTTTTTGCTAATACATAGCCCAAAAGACTATGCAATTCACAACAAAAAATCTTTATCTCTCATCGTTTTCGAGATACGAGCCCCGAAAGGTGCATCATACGCCACCATGTTAGTCTATGGGGAAAAATGCCAACTTTGGAGTACCGTAACTTTTCATGGTTTGGTGAAAAAATATTGCATGGCTGCAAAGGCACATCTGTGAGATGTTGGCTGTTTTCCCTCCAAATTTCAGCTCAAACCGTTCTTTTGCAGCAGGGTGGCAAAGAACTGCTGTAATTTTGGCCATAGTCTGAAAAAGTAGTGTCATGATTGCGAAAGTGTCGTGAGTGCGACACTACATATTTCTAGGATGTTTAGCCCCAAAATAAAGACATGCCTAGCATCCTCAGGGCTCGACTAGGTAAACACAAAAAGAATTGTGTCCCTAGTTGGTTCCAATTTTAAATGCCAAGCATTTTTCTGATCACCAACTGAAAACAAAATGGCGGATTTGCAACACTAAAAAGTGCATTTGCGACACTGTCAAACGTTTTGTTAACTTTTCCATTGACTTGTAATGGGAACTTGTTTTTTGAATAACTTCTGAACCGTTTAATATTTTTTCACGAAATCTTCGAAAGACTCATCGGGGACCCAGCCCGCGCGTTCCCTGAAGTTTTCGGACCGGTTGCGTAAACCGTGCAACCTGTAGGCACGAGCAAAGAATTCACCAGAAACCATAAATACACACGCAGATCACACAATAATTCCGCAGCCGTATATCCGACCGGTACGAATGTTGGCAGATCCCAAGATGTATGGTTCTTGATCATGCATTCCAAATTTCAGGCAAATCCATTGAACGATGGCAAAGTTATTAAGGTGCAAAGTTTGACCCTTTAACCTTAAAAAGGGCTACTCAACTAACTATAGTGGCATTGCCATATAGAATAGATAATTTTATAGATAGATAGATAGATAGATATATATATAGAGAGAGAGATAGATATATATATATAGAGAGATAGATATATATAGAGAGAGAGATATAGATATATATCTATAGATGAATAGATATATAATATATATATATATATATACCCACCGTATATCGTGTGTGTGTGTGTGTGTGTATATATGCATACACACGTACATATATACATACACACACACACACACACACACACGTGTATATGTGTGTGTGTGTGTGTGTGTGTGTGTGTATATATAAAATTTAAGGCTGTGAGGGAGTTCCTAATGATGGTGGAAAGCATGCATCAGAGGGTTCTTAAATGCAGCAGCAGTCCCTGTCAAAGGGGACAGAGAAAAAAGATAACGTTGCTCAGCTGTTGGGTAAGCATAATAGAGATGGTAAAGATACCAGGGTGTCCGAAAGCAGGCCCAGAGTCCAGTGATGGCAGAAATTAAAATAAAAATGCCTCAGAGCAGGCACTGGTAACAGTGTCTGCCAAGGGGTTAAAAAAAAAAAGCAAAAGGAAAAAATGTCCTTACCATGTCTCCTGAAAAAGGAAAGGAGCAGGCTTTGGGCCAAAGACAGATGCCTTCATTAGAGGACATAACAAAAATTGGCAGTTTTTCCAGGCCTTACAGGTAGGTCATGGGAAGCTTTAGGAATATGTCACTCCACCCCCACCCCATCCGCTTGGGTTCCAGTCTGCCTGCAGAGGAGGAGAAGGAAGGAAGGAAGAAATGTACTATGAAGAGGAGGTGGAAGTTGAACCTGTGGAACCAGATGGTTCACTTAAGCAGGAGTTTGGCTCCCTTACAAGGCCTACAGAGAGTACTCCTCAGTTTCCTCTTTCATTAGGCAAATAATGAGCACCCTCAACAAAATCCCCACTGAGGAAACTAAGGAGGAAGCCGAATTTATGGACGTGATGGGTGTTGGCGCCTACAAGGAGGTTGCTGGTCACCATTACAAAAAAGCCACTTCAGAAATCATGTCTGCACCTATCTCAGCTGTAGCCATAGACAAAAAGATTAAAAAGTATCAGGTTTTTTAGATGGGGCTGGAACATCTGATCATCAAGGTGTACTACAAGCAGCTGCCTATGAGGGTGCTAAGGTACCCTTCTCTGTGCAGCCCCCTGGAAAGGACTCCAAGAAATTGGATACCATGGCAAAAAAAAAAAGTTTACACATCAGCGTACTGGAAGGCACTGTGAAAGACAGTGTTGGCATTGGCTGATACGGCTGATGGTGAATTTGGCACAGGCCTGACTGCCACAGCAGAATCTTCCCTGGATGCCACTAAATACCACTTCCACACGGCTGCAGACACTAATGACACTACCTCAAGGGTCCTAGCTGATGCGATTCTCCTGGCTAAGGGCAACTGTCCTTTTTGCAGGACACTTAAAGGCCATGGATTTACAGTTTGAAGGAGATTCTCTTTTTGGTGACAAAATCAGAGGCATACATGATGAAAGTGGATGAGTACAAAACCACTGAAAAAAGCAACACTGAAATCGAAAAGGTCTCCACTTCTGCAGGCCTTATGGTAGGGGTGGCAGAGGCTACTTCCCAAGAGCCTGTGCTCCCTAGGCCCCCTATGAATATCAACTGCAAAAAGGTTACTGCAGGGGCAGAAGCAATGGGGGCCCCAAGTGTGCTGCTGAGGTCACCCCGCTGTAGTGATGGGGGGGGGGGGACCTTCTACTTCCAGGAATGGGTAAATACTACCACAGAGATGTGGGTTTTGGAGGTAGTGGGCCAGGGGTTGTACCTCCAGTTCAAAAAATTTCTAAACCTGTAGAAACAAAATAACTTTCTAGCACACCTTCCCACAGAAAGTGTTCTGCTGGAACTGGAAGTAAACAAACAGTTGCTAACAAAATCAGTGGAAAAGGTCCCTGCCTCACAGTGGCGCAGGTGCCTGCTTTCAAGGCACTTCTTGACTCACAAGAAAATTGGGGAGTGGCCACCCATTTTAGACCCTGGATGTCTGAACGAAATACGTGTTTTTTTTTTAAAAAAAAGGGGTGGGGGGTTGTTCAAGATGCTCACACTGGGCACAGTGATCCCATCTTTACAGTTAGGATTGGCTGGGGTCACTGGTTCTGAAAAACACCGATTTTCGCATTCCAGTCAGCCCTAACTATAGAAAATGCCTGGAGTTCAGTCTAGGAAGCTGCCAGTACCAGTTTGTAGCCCTTCACTTTGACCTCACCTTAGCTCCAAGGGTCTTCACAGAGTGCTCAGCTGTCGTGGCAGCACACTGGAGAAGGCAAGGTGTGGTGGTTTTTCCCTGCCTGGACGACTGGTTGGTCTCAGGGAAAACGGAACAAAAGACAGTGTGCTTTATCCAGAAGGTGAAAAGCACCCTGGAAAACCGGGGTTCCTGATAAACCTGCAGAAATCCCAGACGGAACTTGTTCAGTTGTTGGACTTGATAGGCACAGAATTGGATACCCTGCAGGGGAAAGCCTTCCTCCTTCAGGAGAGGGTAGGGGTTCTGATTGCCACACTAGTATCCTTCACAGTGGGCCAGCAAGGGATTTTCTGGAACTACTAGGCCACGTGGCTGCTTCCACAGCTGTGGTTCCATGAACCAGGTTTCAGATGAGGAGCAACTCAGTACCACCTAAGAGACCACTGGTCTCAAAGAAGGATCCATACATTTGCCTGACTCTTAAAATCCCGACATCCATTTGTCCAACTCCATATTCCCTGACACAGTCAAAATACCGCTGCTCAAGTTCCCAGCTATTATAATTCTGACAATCACAAATTACAGTGGAAGGATTTAAAGAGTAGAGCAAACGTCTTGCAGTATTTGCGGTCAAAATTAAAACTGTTGCTACCGGTCCTTCCCACTGAATTCCTGCCCTCCTTATGAAAAATAAAATTATTATAGCTTTCAGTTGCTTCTGCCTGACCAACTATTTTCCTTTTTATGTTTGCTTGTGCATGCGCAGAAACATCTTACGACAATACCACATTTCAGAGATGTCAGTGCTGTGGCCGATGCAGTGGGCGCTTTACTGGGCGCATCCCTCAGCTACCAATCAAGGGGGAAGTTGCCGATTACAGCAGCTTCAGAGAGCCATGGAGTTAAAATGAATCTGCTGCTGCAGTCACAAACAGTTTGGTCACTGCAGCGACACCTCCCCCCTCCCTCGCAACCTTGTCGTCTCCTGCCGCCCAGCACTCTGTCCCTGGCCCTTGCTCCGCCACCAACTTTTTTGTACTTTGTTTCAAACAACATGAAATCTTGCTGTATTCTGACTTTATGCAGTTAGCCCCAGCACTTGTTAACTGCTCCTGAGAGTAAAGGGTTAACTATATGCAAAGGCATAGAATGTTGAGCTTGAGCTCGGTTTTCAAACCTCTGTCTGTGGTACTGTGAAGTGTAACCGTCGGATTTCTTACTCCGCCTAACTGTGAAGTAGCTCCAGAGATCCCTCCTGCGCTTCGGTTCAGTAAAGGTTCGAATCTGTAGCGTTTGTTTTTTTTTCAATACATAACTTCTGTGTTTTGGTTTTCTTACCTCTGTCTCGGTAACAGTAAGTGGTAGTAGTAGGTAGTGGTTATTTTAGTGATTTTTGTTAGAAATTGTTTTACCTTCAGTTCTTTGCCGGTTGGTCCGATTCAGAACCGAAATTTATTGTGATTTGTTTTCTACATTTGTAGTGTGGTTTTCCGGTGCTTATTGGTTCCTAAAAAAAAAAAAAAAAAAAAAGAAAAGAAATCTGATATATTAGGGATTGTTTTAACCGACCCGTGACACTGTTGGAACCGATAAGTTGTTTCTCGCCTGGCTTAACTGCTGACGAGGGTGACTTTTGATATTTAGGCATGTCTGAGAAACCCAAAAAAGAAAACCAGGCCCACTGGGTTTCAGCACTGTACCGAGTGTAAGGAGGCCTTTGCTAAGGCCGACCCTCACCTAGTCTGTGTGTATTGTTTGGGGTTTGACCACCTCAAAGAGTCGCCTCCCCAGTTCCAGTAGGGGGCTTGCTGGCTCACTACTCCCAGGCCTGGGCGTCTTATTACCTCAGACAGATGGGTCCTGGAAGTAGTGAGCCAGGGAGTTGCCCTCAGTTTCAAAAGGTTCCCAAGAATGAGCGCAAGGTCCTTCAGTCCTCTCTCTCCCTTGGAGACAAAGTCCTTAGAGGCGGAAGTCTCCTCTCTTCTGCTTTTGCAAGCAGTAGAGAAGGTACTTCTTTGTCACAGGGGAAAGGATTGTATTCCAGATGCTTCCTTACCCCAAAAAAGACAGGGGAGTGGCGACCCATCCTAGATTTAAGGTACCTGAACAAACATTTATTCAAGATGGTGACTCTGGGAGTAATTCTTCCCTCTGTGAGACCAGGAGACTGGCTAGCTTCTCTGTATCTCAAGGATGCCTACTTTCACATGCCTATCGGACATTCCCACAGAAAGTACCTCAGGTTCGAGTTGCCCTTGGGCCATTACCAATTCAGAGCTATGCCCTTCGGCCTAACATCTGCTCCAGGGGTGTTCACCAAGTGTCTTGCAGTAGTGGTGGCGTTTCTCAGGAGACTGGTATCCTTCTGTTCCCATACCGGGACGATTGGCTCTTAGTGGGCCAGTCCTCAGATCAAGTCAAGTCAGCCTTCGGGGTCACTCAAAGACTTATGGAATCCCTGGGTTTCATTCTGAATCTAGAAAAGTCTGTTCTGGAACCAACCCAGCTTATCACCTTCATAGGGGTGAAAATAGACACTATTCAGGCAAGAGCATTTCTCCCCCTCAAAAGGGTTCAGTCCCTGGTCACTCTGGCTTCCTCTTTTCGTTCTCTAGTTTCTTGTCCAGCCAGACACTTTCTACAGTTGCTGGGCTACATGGCAGCATCCACAGCTGTGGTCCAGGGAACAAGGTTTCAGATGAGAGAGATTCAATTTCATCTCTGATCTTATTGGTTTCAGAAAAGAGACCCTCTCTCCAAATTGGTTCCAGTGTTTCAAACTCTAGTTCAGGCCCTCCAGTGGTGGCTGGAGGAGGGCAGTCTTCTTCGACAAGGTGTCTCATTTATCAGTCGGGTTCCTTCTGTGATTCTCACCCCAGATGCCTCCCTACTAGGTTGGGGGGCTCACCTAGATCATCTTACAGCTCAGGGAACGTGGTCACACCAGGAGTCTCTTCTACACATAAATCTTCTCGAATTGAGAGCGGTCTTTCTAGCATTTCAGACATTCTCAACTGTTGTTCAAGGGAAAGTGGTGCAGATCAGGACAGACAATACCACAACCATGTAGTACATCAACAAGCAAGGAGGCACTCTGTCCTCTGCCTTGTGCACAGAGGCCATGAAAGTATGGTCTCTAGCTTATTCCCTTCAGGCTTCCCTGATGACTGTGCATCTCCCAGGGAAGGACAACATACTAGCAGATGCTCTCAGCAGGATTTCCCAGGGTCACCACGAATGGACCCTGAACCCTCTAGTTCTTCGAGTCCTTTTCAAGAGATGGGGCATTCCAGAGATAGATCTCTTTGTAGCCCTGGACAGTCCTCAACTTCCTCTTTATTGTTGCATACCACCTCTTCTGGGTCCTGTCCCTTAGGATGATCTTCTACTGAATTGGACAAGCAGGTTTCTGTATGCATTTCCTCCCTTTCCTCTGATATTCAGAGTCCTGCTCAAGATCAGGTCTCAGCCTTGCAAAGTAATTCTGGTGGCTCCAGATTGGGCCATACAGCCTTTGTATTCTCTACTGTTGTCTGTCAGTAACAATGCCTTGGTGTCTTCCCAGACAGTGTAATCTCCTCACTTCCTCCCAGGGGAGGATTCTGTATCCCAACCTTCAGACTCAAAGCCTGGCTATTGAAGAGCTAGAATATGCAAACTTGCACCTGTCCCAATCAGTCTTGGATATTTTTAAAAGGTAGCAGGAAACCTGCTACTAGAAAGACTTAAAACTCCAAATGGTAAAGATTTGGGTTTTGGTGTTCCCAAAAGCATGTCAAGCCAGAGATGGCTGATATTGCCACTGTTTTGGACTGTCTGGTGCATCTTAGCAGTTTAGGCCTCCAGCCTACTACTGTCAAGGTACATTTGGCAGCTGAAACCCCTTTGAAGGCTAACCAGCCGAAGCGCTTGGGTTCCTGGCCATGAACATTTTGGCAATAAACTGAGCTAAACAGCTGAAGAATTGTGGTGTGCTCTTGCTTTCTGGACTTTTGAATCTTTGGGTTTTGCAACCCCTGCAGAGAGCACCCCCCTCGCATTGGTGAGCTGCTTTTCTTCCTTTTTTAAACATTTGGCAGCTGTGTCTGCCTTCCTTTCTGTTGGTAAGGGATCTTCCCTAGCTTCTCATCCAGTTTTCAAAAATTTTTTTCAAGGGTTTAGTATATGTTAATCCTCTCTTCGGGAGCCTACCCCTTCTTGGGATCTGAATATCTGTATAGTACAGCTTGTGCAGCCCCCTTTTGAGCCTTCATCCTCAGCTGAGTTGAAATTCTTAACTTGGAAAACTGTGTTCCTGGTAGCCATTACTTCTGCCAGGAGAATCAGTGAATTACAGGCCTTTTCAGTGGAACCTAATTTCATTTCACATGGATAAGGTGGCCCTTCGTACCAACAGAAAGTTTCTGCCCAAGGTGGTATCAGACTTTCTTTTGAATTAGTCTGTCATTGAGAATAGAGGAATTTAACGGATGGCTAAGAACCTGGTGTTGTGCTAAAGGATATGGGCTGTTGGGGTGGGGAGGGACCTGGGAGGACAGTAGTCTCTATGCCAAGGACAGTCTACACTTGAGTGAGGAAGGAAAGAAAGTGTTGAAACGAGAGGATGGAGCAGTACATAGAGGAAGTTGGGAATTTAAACTAGGAGTGGGGGGTGGCAGTTGGGGAAGAGATATGCAGAGACCACAGGTTGGGAAACCATATGAGCTTACCCCCCATAACAGTGACAAAGGACAAATGGCAAGTACTGTTTGTGATGCTAGGAAAGGAGGACAGGATGGGAGGGGAGAAAAGGGTGGAAGGTGGTTATCCTTAATGCTAGGAGCCTTGGGAGGAAAACTGCAGAGTTACAGGTTCTCATGGCAGAGGGAGAGGTGGACATTGCAGCCATCACGGAAACATGGGCCGCCCAATACAATGACTGGGACCTGTCTGTACCAGGGTACAGGTTATTTCGTAGGGACAGGGTGATTGGGAAAGGAGGGGTGGCACTATATGTGAAGGAAGGACTGAAGTGTGTAAGGGAGGAAGGGGAGGAGGGTAGTACGGAGTCACTTTGGATGCAAATCCAGGATTCCAAGGATAGGATTCTTAGAATGGGAGTGGTGTACAGGCCACCATCTCAGACGGAGGAGTTAGACAGGGAACCTGTGGGACAGATCAGGAGGACCTGCGAGAAGGGTAGTGTGGTGATTATGGGGGACTTCAACATGCCAGGAGTGGACTGGAGCACCCCAGCAACCAGGAACAGAAGGGAGCAGGTACTGCTGGATGCCTTCCAGGACAGCTTTCTGCTGCAAATGGTCAGTGAACCAACCAGGTTAGGGAATACCCTTGACCTTGTGCTGGCAAATGGAGACTTTGTGAGAGAACTTACAGTGGAGGAACCGCTGTCAGGGAGTGACCACCACTCAGTATGGCTCACATTGGATATGGACAAGGAAGGAGTGGAATCTGGCACAATAGTGCTGGACTTCAGGAGGGCCGACTTTGGGAGGATGGGGGGAAGTGGTAAAAGGGTACCTTGCCAGAATTCAGCCCAGTATGGACACTAACCAGATGTGGGAGCTCATAAAGCTGGGGATAGTGGAGGCAACCAAAACCTGCTGCAAAGCCCAGAGCAAGAAGGCTAGGGCTAAGAAACCGATCTGGTTGAGCAAGAAGGTCATGGAAAAGGTAAGGAGGAAAAGAGCTGCCTTTAGGAAGTACAAGAAAACAGGGAGGGGGGAGGACAGGGAGGAGTACTTGACAGAATCGAAGGGGAGCCAAAGTATCTATGGAACTCAGGCTGGCACAAGGTATTAAGAACGGGGGAGAAGGACTTCTTTAAGTACATCATGGAGAAAAGGAGCTGTAAGGACCACATAGTAAGGATTAGGAAGGAGGGGGGTTGGGTGGAAGCAGGGTGCGATAAGGCGGAAGCACTAAATGAGTACTTCTGCTCAGTATTTACTAAAGAGAATAGGGGTGACACCCAAGGTGGGAGAAATGGCAGAAGCGGGGGAGGGTGACAGATGGGGAAATCATGGAGAGCAGAGTTCGAGGGGTTTGAAGGCACTGAGGGTGGACAAGGCGCCAGGCCCAGATGGCATCCACCCAGGGTACTGAAAGAGCTGGCAGAGGTCCTTGCAGGACCTTTGGCAGACCTATTTAATGCCTCACTACATTCGGGTGTGTACCTCAGGACTGGAGGATGGCTTCATGTGGTGCCCCTCCACAAGAGTGGCCCTAAGGATGAACCGGAAACTACAGACCAGTGAGCCTCACATCCATCGTGGGTAAGCTAATGGAGACTATCCTGAAGGAGAGGCTGGTGGCCCTCCTAGAGGCCAAAGGACTACAGGACAGCAGACAGCATAGCTTCATACGTGGCAGATCCTGCCAAACCAACCTGATCGAGTTCTATCACTGGGTAACTAGGCAACTGGACAGGGGCCATGCAGTGGATGTCCTGTATCTGGACTTCAGTAAGGCATTCGACTCAGTGCCACATGGAAGGCTGGGAAGGAAGTTAGTAGGCACAGGGGCGGGTGCAAGGTGGTGAGATGGGTAGGAAACTGGCTGCAGGGAAGGCAACAGAGGGTGGTGGTGGGTGGGGAGCTCTCACACCCAAGGGCAGTGACGAGCGGTGTTCCACAGGGCTCAGTGTTGGGACCAGTGTTGTTTGGGATATTCATTGCAGACATATCATGGGACATCAAGAGCAAGATCGGTCTGTTTGCTGATGATACCAAGGTAGGCGCGGTGGTGGATGACCTAGGGGGATGGCAGGGGTTGCAGGATGATCTGGCAAAGCTTGAAACCTGGTCAGACACCTGGCAACTGGGCTTTAATGCCAAAAAGTGCAAGGTGCTGCATTTTGGGATGAAGAACCCAAGGAGGAGTTACCAGCTAGGGGGAGTGCAGCTAGCCCAGACAGAGGAGGAGAAGGATCTGGGTGTGCTCATTACAGGGTCAATGAACAACTCGGCACAATGTTGGAAGGCAGCTGCAAAGGCCAACAAAATGCTGGGTTGTATTGCAAGGGGTATATCCTCGAGGAGGGAGGAGGTGATTCTGCCACTGTATAGGTCATTAGTTAGACCACACCTGGAGTACTGCGTGCAGTACTGGCGTCCGTATCTGAAGAGGGACATTAAGTTACTGGAGGGGGTGCAGCGCAGAGCGACAAAGATGATCAAGGGGCTGGGGGACTTATCATACGAGAGGAGGTTGAAGGAGCTGAACATGTACTCACTGGAGGAGAGGAGAGACAGGGTGACATGATTGAAACCTTTAAATACATGAAAGGATAAACAAGACAGGTACAGAGGGGCTGTTCAAAGTAAGAGAGGGGAGGGCCACCAGGGGCCATGATATGAGACTGGAGCGAGGAAGGTTCAGGAGGGAGATGAGGAGACACTTTTTTACAGAGAGGGTGGTGGCTGGGTGGAATGCATTACCTGCTGAAGTGGTATGCAGTAGAACAGTGGACTGCTTCTAACGAGGATGGGACAGGACAAGGGGGAGGGTTAATAAAGGGGAAGGGTGGAAGGGAGGGGCAGCTGCAGAATAAGGGGTGCTAGCTGCACATTCGAGCAGACTTGATAGACCTCTAGGCCTTTATCTGCTGGCAAATTTCATATGTTCGTATTGTCTTTATTTTCCTCTGGGGAGAGAAGATTACACAGTCCTGATGTAAAGAGGGCTCTTAGTTACTGCATACTAAGCCCCATAGGAATGACTGTTCTCAGTTGTTTCTCACTTACGGAGAAGTGGGAAAGGGGAAACCTGCTACCAAGAGAACAGTTGCCAGGTGGATTGTCTTCTGTATCCAGTATTGCAATTCAAAGCTTGGGAAAGAACCTCCCTCAGGCCTGAGGGCTCATTCTACCAGAGGTACAACTGCTTCGGTTGCAGTAGCTAGAGAGATACATTTCTTACCCCAGGAGTCCTGTAGGATCAGTAACTTTTTTTTTTTGCACTTGGCTGGCTAGGTGCAATTGCCCCAGAGGTGTGCCTTTAAGGGAGATTTAATGAGAATAGGATCAAGCCAATCAAAAGACAGGAGGAGGTGTGAACTGAGTGAGAGCTGTTGACTGCTTCAGAATTTTTTCTCCGCTAGACTGAACAATATTGTCTCTGAGGTGGCTCCCAACTTTCCATGTTGATAGTGCTTATGTGGGTAAAGTTTTCCTAATAAATTATTTCCTTTAGTGTGCTGAGTGAAAAATGTTACTTTTTCATTAGTGCTGCGCAAATTTTTTATTTTTGACATGATGGCGCTATTTAGACTTTATTTTTATTGCAACTATTTACTTTAAAGCCTAATTTTATCTCGGGTGTTTATTTTTGATGGTTTCCTTCATTTTTGGCTAAATTCTTGTGGGAACAGTCGAATTAGGGACAGTTGCCTTGTTTTTTACCTCAGACCTCTCGGGGTTTACCGCGAGGCACCTGCAGTAGATTTCAAACTTAAGCAGTGCCTGAGAGTTTTCTCTCTAGATTGGCAGTTTTGAGGAAATGTTTTTTGTTTTATTACTGGACCTTGGTATCCTCTGTGTCAGGACTGTCCGTAAGGGTCCAGCAGCCACCTGTGCGCAGTTAAGTATTACTGGCTTTCTATCAAGATTGGCACTGGTATAGATCCCAGTTTTACAACCCAAAAAAAAGGCACTGGTAATAAGACTTTTTATTAACTGGGGCAGGACTGGCTGGTGGTATTTTCACAGAAACCTGCACTCAGTACATAGGTCCGGAACTGGTTTGCTTTGCTTAAATTGGCGAACATGGCAGACAAACCTTCGATAATTATGGCTGAGGATGAATCAAAGGTTTCCGACGAGGGGCCATTCAAAAGTACTAATACCAAAAGCAGAGGTGCTTAGGAACTCTCCAGATCCCAGTAAAAAAAAATAAAGCTTCCAAAGATGAATTTCCTCACAAATTGGAAAAATAAGAAGGGTGACGAAAAAAGGAAGCTTGATCAGGCCTGTGAAGGGGCTAAAAAGAAACTCTGTCAAGACAGATATGCTCCCGTTGCTCCTGGGAAAGCCAATAGTGAGACAACAGGCAGCATAAAGCATACAGAAAAAACAAAACACTTACAAACTGCGCAGGTTTTTCCGTCAGTGCAAGATATGGAAAAAGCATGGCAACTGATTCAGACCCTTCAAAAGATGGGCCCTCAATTTACTGGGGCTGGCAAGCACTTTTCCACAGTTCTCTGTTCTGTAGACTGTGAGGGTGACGCAGATGAGGATCAATTTTATGATGCCCCTAACTTGGATTTTGAGGGCCTTGAGCCCCAGGAGTCCCCGGACCCTTGCCTTGGGGATCCCTCGGGTGACCACGATGATCCTTTCTCTGTTTACATTTATACAAAATATGCTGGATACCCTGGACCTCCCTACGCAGGCGCCAAACCAGGATGTCGATGGAGATGAAGGGTCTTTTATCCTCCAGACCCTGGACATCTCTATCTATAATCCATTTAGAAAAAATACCATGAAAGTGCTTTAACACCCCACTTCAGTACTAGGGGTTAAGCAGCTTGAGAGAAAATATAAATTGTCTAAAAATGGTACTGAGTTCCTGTCTGCACACCCTAACCATGAGAGTATAGTGCAGCAGGCAGCTTGTGAGAAAGCTGGAGTCTTTTTGTCGCCCTCTCCCCTGACAAGGATTCCAAGAGAATTGACTTTATAGCAAAGAAAATCTATGCCACAGCTTCCCTGCTTCTCAGGCTTTCTTCTTACATGGCATTCACAGCCAAATATCAGAAAGCCCTTTGGAAATCTGTCCAGGCGGCTATGGCCCGCAACGGATCAAATTCTATGGTGCAGGAGCTGGTGGATACATTAAAAAATGCCTTGGAAGCTACTATGTACCAATTCCACATGGCAGATGACAATGATGCAGCCTCTAGGGTGATGGCCCATGCCATATCTCGGATGCTTCTCCTGGGTTAGAACAACCAGTCTGACCACAGGCACTCTGAACAAGGCCATGGAATTTCCCTGTGATCAAAATTTGTTGTTTGATTACAGAACCACTGACTACATGAAAAAGGTCAGAGTACAAGGCCTCCTGGCAGAGCCATTCATCCAAGCCTAAACCTGCCATCCCTCAGAGATCCCGTCCCAGGGTGGTATGGGGCAGAAGTTTTGTTCCCAGGCCTTACAGTCCCTATCCCCAGTCTGACTTTAGCCAGTACAGGGGGTCTTTTAGAGGCAGGGGTAGAAAGGGCCAAAGAAGAGCCACCTCTACCCAGCCATCTGCTTCTCAGTCCAAGTCCTGAGGTGAGTGTCCAGGTCGTCTCCCCATTTCCGGTTGGAGGCAGACTCTCTCACTGTCTTCAGCACTGGTCCCTCATCACGTTGGACAGGTGGGTGCTGGAGATGGTGGACAAGGGTCTGTCATTACAGTTCAAGCAGCTGCCAGACCTCAAGCGTGCCCAGGTGTCAAGACCTCTGTCACCATCACAGATACCACTGTTGGAAATGGAGGTACAAAACCTTCTGGCTTTACGAGCAGTGGAGAGGGTCCCCACCCACGAGAAGGGCGAGGGCCTCTACTCCAGGTATTTTCTGGCACAAAAGAAAACTGGGGAGTGGCAAGCTATCTTAGATCTCAGATATTTAAACAAACATCTGAAAAAAATGAAATTCAGAATGGTCACTCTGTCACTGTTCATACTGTCCTTATAGCAGGGCGACTGGCTAGTCTCCCTCGACTTAAAGGACGCCTACTTCCACATACCCATAAGGAGATATCACAGGAAGTTTCTCAGGTTCAGACTTCCTTCGGGTCACTATCAGTTCACTGCAGTGCCCTTTGGTCTGTCCTCGGCCCCAAAAGTCTATAAGTGTCTCTCAGTGGTAGCAGCACATCTTGGGAGACTGGATGTCGCTCTCTACCCCTATCTGGACAACTGGCTCACAGTAGCAAAGTCTCCTTGCCAAGTCAAGGAATCTCTTTCCCTCACAGAACGCACTCTGGAGTCTGGGTTTCCTGATAAATCTCAAGAAATCTCTCACCTGGAACCCACCCACCTGCTCACCTTCATATGAGCCCAGCTGGTCACTCAGAAGGGATATGCTTTCCTTCCACAGGAATGAATTCCGAGTTTCCTTTCAGTGGCACATTCTTTCACTCAGGGACAGCCAACACCAGCCAGACATTCCTCAAACTTCTGGGACATATGGCCTCTGTGACCGCAGTAGTCCCAGGGGTCAGGTACAGGATGAGACTCATGCAAGCCTACCTCAGAGCACGCTGGTCTCAGAGAAGCAACACATTTTCAAAGTTAATGCTGGTGTCTGAGCAGTTCCTCCAGAACTTGCTGTGGTGGAAGGACCCTGCAAATTTTGCAGGCAGGGGTTCCCTTTCAAACTCCTCTTCCCACAAAGGTGATCACCACAGATGCCTCCCTGTTGGGCTGGGGAGCTCATCTAGACAGTGCCTCAGTAAGCGGCAACTGGACTCCCGAAGAGTCACAGTTGCACATAAATCTTTTGGAACTCAGAGCAGTTTTACTTGCTCTCAAAGCTTTCGCTCCCAGCATAGAGGGCAGGTGGTTCAAATTCGAACGGACAGCACCACTGCAGAGTTCTATATAAACAAGCAGGGTGGTACCAGATCAGGAATACTTTGTTTGGCAGCTCTGAAGCTCTGGTCTTTAGCTTTCTCCCTGGGAGTCAGCCTCTCAGCTGTTCACCTCCCAGGCAAACTCAGTACTCAGGTGGATGTTCTAAGCCCCATCAGTCAAGGTCGGAGCGAATGGACACTGAACAAGCAAGTACTAGCCACAGTGTTCAGACAGTGGGGCAGACCAAATGTGGATCTATTTGCCTCGCCTCTGTTTTCAGCTTCCTCAGTACTGCTGCAGACCCCCAGTTCTGGGAACACTTCCTCTGGATGCCCTGATCCTGGACTGGTCAGGGAGGTTTCTATACACATTTCCTCCCTTTCCCCTGATATTCAGGGTTTTGCTGAAACTCAGGCAGCAGCCTGCATCCATGATCCTAGTGACTCCGGACTGGCCCAGGCAAGCCTGTTACTCTCTCCTTTTCTCAATGTCCTACAACAGGCCCATTCGCCTGCCTCCAACTCTCTCCCTGCTGACCCTTACTCAGACAGGAGTGCAGTACCCAGACATACACTCTCGTCACCTCAAGGCCTGGTTCTTGAGGAGTTAGAGTTACCATCCTCACAGTACTTTGAACAGGTCCTTAAGATACTGAGGATGGCTAAAAAACCGAACACTAAGAAGACTTTTGCAGCCAAATGGAAAAGGTTTTCCCTCTGATGCAGAAGTGAAAAGGTCGAACCCCCATCAGCTTCAGACCTTCAGCTGCTAGACTACCTGGTACACCTACAGGCGTCAGGCATGAAACCATCTTCACTCAGTCTACATCTGGCGGCAATTTCTGCCTACCTTTCGGTGGGAAAGAAGAAATCATATTTTTCCCACAATATTTCTAAACAGTTTTTCAAAGGCCTCTTGCACCTCCAGCTTCCAACCAGGGAGCCTGTTCCTCCCTGGAGCCTAAACCTTTGCATAGATGGGCTCATGAATCCACCTTTCGAGCCTATGTCCACGGCCACATCAAGTTTGTAACTTGGAAGACTGTCTCCCTGTTAGCCATTACATCTGCCAGGAGGATTTCAGAGTTACAGGCCCTGTGCACTGAGCCGAATTACATCATCCCTCACAACGATAAACTTGAGCTCAGGACAAATAGGAAATTTCTGCCAAAGGTGGTTTCAGAGTTTCACTTGAGCCAGTCCATTACTCTGCCTGTCTTCTTCACTGAGCCATCGACTCCTGGCAAGCAAAAGCTCCACAGCTTGGATGTCAAAAGAGCCATCTTTCACTACCTGGAGCATACTAGACAGTCCAGAGGCTCTTCCTCTCAGTTGTTCCTCACCTACGGGGATGTATGCAGAGGAAGACCAGCTACCAAGAGAACTATTTCTCATTGGTTGGTCTCTTGTATTAGATTCTGCTATGAGAAAACTGGTCAACAATCTCCATTGGGGCTCAGGGCCCATTCCACTAGGAGCACTGCAGCCTCACTTGCAGCAGCAAGGATATTCCCTACTGGATGTTCATGGCAGCTACTGGAAATCTGTGCACACCTTTGTGAAACACTACAGTTTGGATGTGCAGACCAGATCTGATGCCAGATTTGGCAGGGCAGTTCTGCAGAGCCTCTTTCCTAAGTAGGTTCTCTGCCCACCTCCCACTTGGTACTGCTTGGTAGTCTGCAGAAAAGTTACTGATGTTAAAGGACTCCTGGGGTAAGAAGAAAAAAATTACTCATCACAGTAATCTTCGTTCTTCCATGGGATCCTTTAGCATCAGTAAGCTCCCACCCTTCCTCCCTGGTTCACCTGTCAGAGAAGGGCTCTTACGTCACCTTTTACCAAATTTGGCATTTCTTATTGATGAGTTTTTACCTCGTGTTGCTGTTGTTTCTATTTCCACTTTTGGACATTTGCATGTTTTTTGAATCCTGTTAATTCTTTTTCGGGGCATTTGCCCTTGTTTTTCCTGGAAAAAATTCTGAAACAGTCAACAGCTCTCGCTCAGTTCACACCCCCTCCTGTCTTTTGATTGGCTTTGCCCTACGCTCATTAAATCTCTCTTAAAGGCACACCTCCGAGGCAGTTGTTACTGATGCTGAAGGACCCCATGGAAGAAAGATTACTGCGGTGAGTAATTTTTTTCTTAGTAGATATCTGTAAGGCAATCACCTGGAAATCTGTTCACATATTTACCAAGGATTACTCTCTGGACATTCAGTCACAAAGTGGTGCAAGGTTTGGCACAGCTGTGCTGCAGAGCCTGTTTCCAAAATAGGTTCTGTGACTCCCTCCTCCAAGGGGGTACTGCTTGGTAGTCTGCATATAGTCAGAATACAGCAAGACTTCATGTTGTTTGAAGAAAAAATTACTAACCATAGTAATGTTTCTTCTAATGGAGTCTTGCTGTATTCTGACCTCCTTCCCTGCCTCCCGTCCTGGAACCTAGTAGTTTTGGGATGTGGTGGGGCAGGCACAGTGCTGTACCCCAGAGGTGTGCTGGACATGCCCCCATCTCATTAGGGGCTTTCTTTTAGTTATTATTAAAGTGTTTGGGTTAGTTCACTACCTGCTTGTGATCTTTTTGGGGTTCTCGACTGGAGTCTTTTGACCCTAAAAACCTTGTTTTGCCACTTGGCTCAAAAATTTTATAAACAGTTTCTGCCTTTGAGTTAGTTTAGTGCTCGTAAGAATCTGACGATTACACTTCAGAGTACAACAGACAGAGGTTTTGAAAACCGAGCTCGAGCTCAATGTTCTATGCCTTTGCATAGTTAACCCTTTACTCTCCGGAGCAGTTCAAATGCTGGGGCTAACTGCATATGGTCAGAATACAGCAAGACTCCATTAGAAGAAACAACATTACTATGGTGAGTAATTTTTCCTTATTGTCATTTTGAAATAACAGTACAGGTTATACAAATCATATGCAGGTACTCAGTACAATGTGTAGGTTATACAACCACATTAGGATTTAGGGAATAAGAAAACAAACCATGTCCTGCTTGTGCATAGGGGCTACAGGTAACAGCACATCCTCACACAGTGAGCGGATGGACGGAACTCACCGGCTCTCAAAGCAAAGCATAGTTTTTTGTTTGTTTTTTTTTATCTGCAGAAATAACACATTAATGCAATGTTTTTTTTTTTTTTTTTTGTTTTTTTTTACATTACCCATTTCCGAAGACCCATGTCCGAAGTTTGTAGTTAATTTCCAGATGTCCTGGATGTCCACGGACTTCCCTGGAGGAAGTAAAGGCTTTTCGGTGTCACCAGCTCAAAGTTCCTTGGTTCAGGATGGCATGAATTCAGTGGGAAGGACTACTCAGGGCTAGTAATTGGAGAGACGGGATTTCAACAGTCAGTAACATGATAATTGGTATTTTGACACAATCGGGAAGACGGAGATGGGAAACTGTGCGTCAAGATTTGAAGAGCCGGGCAAACGTACTAGACCCCTCAAAGATGGGACTGTCTCTCAAAACTAGTGCCAGTAACAAACATTTGTCAGGGAATGACAGTGGTGGAAGACCGCAGTCTCAGAGAGGGCATTCCCTTCCTCCAGCAATCTCCAACATGTATCCTTGCAACAGATACTTCACACCTAGAGTGGACCTCGCAGGAAGTGGCATATGGAGCCCGCAGGAGACTCAAGAACACATCAATCTCCTGAAACTGAGTTCAGTATTTCTAGCAATGCAAGCATTCTCCTCCCACCTGCAAGATCAGTCTGTCCAGATCAGAACAGACATCATCACAGCACTGTACAACATAAAGAGGCAGGGCGGTACAAGATCCTGAAGACTGCACAAAGGCAATGAGGATCTGGGACCTGATTTACTCCCTAGATGCCAGGATCTCTGCAGTACACTTGCCAGGCAAAGAAAATGCCCTGTCTTATTCCCTAAACAGAATCGGCCAAGGAAACCATGAATGGGCTCTAAACCAGCAGGTTCTGGCCATGGTTTTCAGAAGATGGAGCACTCTGGAAATAGACCTACTTGCATCCTTGGAGAACAATCTGCACCATAAATGTTGTTGTAGACCAGCAGCCAGGGGCACAGCCACAGAGGATGCCCTGGCCTTAAAGTGGAGAGGAAGGTTTATGTATGCCTTCCAACCATTCCGGCACATGTGGGGTGGTGCAGGATAGGTTTAGGGAGCTAAAACTGGAGAGAGGTGAGGAAGCACCACACTATGATCTTCAACAACTGGTTGCAGGCATGGTGCAGCGAGGAGGTGCTTGGCTACATCTAGGGCTGGGGTTTTACCTGGAGGGATGAAAGCCTGTAAAATGGGATGGCCTGCATCCATACAGGAGGGTAACGGCAGTCCTGGGTGCAAGGTTTAAATACTACTTTGATGGCCACTTAAAGTAGTCATGGGAGGAGGCAGAAAAAATAAGGGAGGCAGTGAATGCCTCTCCCCCCAAGATAATGTATCAGCAGTGAAGAAAAGCCCGGGGGAAGTAAATTTCCCAAGGTTAGAGGGAAGTAGAGGCAAGTGGTGGAGTAGGCGGGGGGTTCGAGAGGTGGAACGAAGGCAGAGAATAATACTGGGGAGGGTGGGTTGATAGAGGATCAAAAAAGGAAAGGGACAGTACCAGTGAAAAGGGAAGGGTGTCAGATGGGCTCAGGAAGGAAGGAAGGACAAAGTAGGGGCAGGGAGGGACAAAAGATGTGGAGAGCCAAGTGTGACAATGCAAGGAGCCTTGGAAACAAAATTTCTGACCTTGCGGCTGCTGTTGTGGAGGCAGACCTGGGTCTGGTGGCCATAACAGAATCATGGTACACCAACAGCCACAGCTGGGAGGTGTCCATATTGGGTTACAGCATGTTTTGGAAAGATAAGAGTAGGAAAGAAATAATATGTAAGAGAAGGTATAAAGGCCATGGAAATACAAGGACACAGTGGGGAAAAGGAGGGCTAGAATGTTTTTTTTTTTTTTTTTTTTTTTTTTTTTGGGGTGTTAGATTAGAGGTGGGGTCCAGGGCCTTTGTACGAGTGGGGTGGTGTACAGGCGACCAGTACAGGGGGAGGAATTGGACAGAGTTTTGGGGGAGACCCCAGGCAAAATGGCGACAAACGGGGAAGTGGTAATCATTTATGACTTCAGTATGCCAGATGTGGACTAGAGCATCCTGTCTGCAGCTGCAACTAGGAGCAGGGTCATCCTAGATTCTCTGCAGTCGTAATTTCTCAGGCAGCTGTTTTACAGATCTCACTAGAGATGGGGCAGTGCTAGATCTGGTACCTACAGATGGGGACAGTGTTGCAGACATTACAGTGGTTAGCCCCTTGGTACTAGTGATCACCATACAGTGTGGTTTGGAATACGGATAGGGCAAGAGAAAAATCACAGTAGGTCGAGGATACTGGTCTACAAGAGAGCAGATTTTAAAGAAATTGGAGAATGCCTCAGGAAACACGTTGAGGAAGGGGATAGCTGGGGGGGGTGGAGGCACAATGGAACAGAATAAATGAGGGAATAACTAAGGTAACTGCAAGCTGTTTAAAGATAATAAACAAGGAAAGAGGAGAAAGGGGCCACTGTGGTTCTCAAACGAAGCAGTAAAGGAGAAAAAAGGCAGCTTTCAGGAAGTATAAGGAGACTCAAATGGAGGTGGACAGGAAGATTTATATCTAGAGAAACAGAGGGAGGTGGGTGAGGACAGCAAAGGCTCAAACTGAGGAAAAGATCAGCCTGGAGGTCAAGAAGGGAGGCAAGACTTTCTTCATGTATGTATGTGAGTGAAAAGAGGAAGGCAAGGGGTGGTATTGTGAAAATCAGGAGGTGGGGACTGTGTAGAGGAGGACTGAGGAAAAATTAAGTTTAAACAAATACTTCTGCTTGGTCTTCAGTGTTTGGGGGTGGGATGGAGGATGGGCTGACATGCATTAACAGGCACCGGGGTGGGGGTTAAATACCTCGAAGGAGTAAATAAGGCACAGGAGGGAAGTATTTTTCAGAAAAAAAAGGTGCTCAAGAACAAAGGGACATGACATGAAGCTGGAAGGGGGTAATTTTAACATAGATGTGAGAAAGTGCTTCTTCGCAGAAAGAGTGGTGGATTCCTGGAAGAGTCTTCTAGCGGAGGTGGTGAGGGTAAAAACTGGTGGGTTTCAAAAATGCGTCAGATGGCGACAAAGGAGTCGTGGTGGAAGGGGGGGAGAAAAAACTGTAGAATCAAGCAGGGTCGTCTGTGAGAATGTAGGGAGGGAAAAAGGGTGTTGAGAAGTCTAAACCTCACTTTCAGATTCTTGACGATATTGGGAATGCAAGTAATCACAGACGCATTGTATTAGAGTAATAAACAAGTTTATTACTACCAAGGGATAAATCACAGTTGCCCTAAGCAGTTCTTACCAGTACGAACCGGGAGCCAGTGCTAAGCATTCCCTACACCTCAAGGTTTCTCTTTTGTCTCTTGGAGTCTCTCGGGTCTCCGAGGTGTAAAGCTTGTGCATTACATTATATAACTATGATAATTACTATGGTTACCAAAAGATAGAAACATTTCTAGTTACAGAGATGAGCCCTATTGGCTAAATTAGAGGTGGCTCCACGGTCCAAGATAACATTATACAATTCTGTAAAGTCATCAGTTTGAGAACAAAAGAGTTCTTTTACAGAGTCTTGGATAACTCAGTGTAGTGGTACAAATCACCAAAAGATGGCAATGCCGTCTTACATATATCATTACTTCAAGGACACAGGTGACTTGGCATCTGACAAGTAAGAAATACACAGAAAATACATGGCAGAATATATGTGTGTTAGCAAGCAACGTGTATTACAACAATATGCATTCATGTCCTGACATCTGCTCTTATACACTAGATGCCCTTAGCCCTAAATATTAGTATAACCTATACCTAAGTGTTAGCTGTCTACGGTGTACCTCTGAGGGTACCAGTTAGGGTGCAGGGACCTCTTGTAACAGGGGGCTGTCCTTATCTGCCATCAGATTCTATGATCTTACTTCGAGGGGGCTCTTGCAGTAGGGAACAACCGTTAGGACTGAGCTGCCAGGTGCTAGGACCACATGGAAAACTTTAGCAGTATATAGCGGGGGACCGCCCCAACGTCACATAACCAACATCGGCCAGATGCTAGATGATGGGTGGTCCTCATGCCCACCCTGCAGTTCTTTCCCGCTGTCTACCTGCGTATGTTGGACCTCGCAGAATGCTGTTAGAGTTGGACTGCCATTTTCGATATGTATTCCTTTCGAATTTCTTGTTTTTTTTTTTTCTTCTCAAAAATAGTAAATTTCATTGGATTGCATGTCTTCTCCAACTCCTTCAGACTCTCATCAGAGCAAGTGTGCCTGTAGCAGGCAACTCCCAGAGGAGGACACCCACACTTTGTGCCTCCTGTGCCTAGGATCCAACCACAACACCAAGGCCTGTGTGGCATGTCAAAAATTTAACCAGGCCACACGGAAACGTTGTCAGCAGGCCCTGGAAGCCCACCTTTTGAAAACAAAACTTGCTTCCATGGGAAAAAAAGCTGCAGCAGATGTAGAGTACTTCCATGTCTCTGGGAGGTACTTCTGACTCCCACAAGAAGAAGGAGGACAAGGAAATACACCGGGACCGGTATCGGTCTCTTTCTAGGCCGCGGCTCCCTCCGGTGACCATGGCCGACGAGAGGCCTTCTTCCAGCAAGGGAAGCGCCCTCCGGCCAAGTCTGTTCCTGCCTCTATGGAGCAGACTGAGACCCCCTCTTCCCCACCCCCTCACCTGAGCTTGTTACGGTTCATGCAGGCTCCTCCGGGGATTTGGAGGCTTCATCCACCCGTAGGCCCCTCAAAACTCCCAGGTCTAAGCCGACTGGCTCGACTGGTAAGTCTGGCATAGAGCCTTCCAGTGACTGCACAGCCCCAGCTGGTAAGTTGGACGTCGGGCCTTCTGACTAATGCCCAGCCACAGTGCTCCCGTCAGACCCCAGTAACAGGTCTGACACCGGTCTTCCAGACCAGCGTCTGCTGCCGCTTTTGCAGCAGCCTCCTTGGGAGGAATTACCCTCCCAGGACTGCCCTACGCCTCCTCCGGTGGTACCTCTGGACTCCCCCACTCTTTCGGGGCCAGAAGAGGATGAGCGGCCGCCCGCTGATCCCTCCAACTTACTAGCACTGGAGTGCCCATCGCCGGACCTCCCTTCGGGGATTCCACGCCTGTGGACCCTCCATCTGGGCCTTCCGCTCCACCGCAGACTCATGTGGGTCCCTTTGGGACCGATGCTGAGTCTTCCTTCCTGTAGTCCCACAGCCTGACCTGACCCTACTGTGGCCCTCCAGTTTTCCTTCTGGGCCACCATCGGGTCCTTTGGCACCGTCGATGGGGCCTACACCAGGCTACCCGACGCCCGGTTGTCTGGTACCACATTACCCTACCCTGAGGTATCCTGCGCAGTACCCGATTCTGGGGTACTCTATGCCCGGGTGCCCAACACCCAGCTACCCAATGCCAGGCTATCAAACACCAGGCTGCCAGACGCCACTGTACCCGGTGCCAAGCTATACACTGTTGTACCAGCCTCCTCCACAGCCGCAGGTGAATTTTGAGGTCTTTTTCGACTCTTGGTGGGCTAAAACCAAGTCTTGACTGATAACGGAGCTGGACCGCTGTCAGCCAGTGACTGCCTCCACGCTGGTGCGCCCGGCTCACACTCCATGGTTTCCGTCGTCGGTGGGGACGCGTCCCTCCACGTCAGGTCGCACTCTGGGTGACTGGGTTGGATGGGAGCCATCCAAGGGTCCTTATGAACAGAGCACGATGCTGGCTGCCCCTCGGGCAACATTATTTAGCATCCCATTGGAGACGGGGGGTGGTTCCAGAAGATTAGAGGAGGGCCATTGTTCCTCTGCACAACAGCAGTAGCAGGGAGGTGGCCATTAATTACATGCTAGTCTTGCATCAGTGGTTTGGAAGGTAATGGAGTCCCTGCTGAAGGAGAGACTAATGGAGCACCTGGAAACATATGGACTGCAGGACCACCTGCAGTGTGGCTTCACAGGCAGAGGTCATGTCAAGCAAATCTCATTGATTCCTTTGGGTATCTAGGGAGGTAAATCGGGGGAGGGCAGAGGATGTGGCCTGTCTAGACTTCAGTAAGGCCTTTGACACTGCTACACAAGAGGCTGATAAACTAGCAGCCTAGGGTGGGGGAGAAAGTGGTGAGCTGGATAGCCAACTGGTTAAAATATAGGAGGTGCAGTATGGTGGTAAATGGCAGTCACTCGGAGGATGGGAGAGTGACCAGTGGAGTACCACAGGGATCGGTACTGGGTCCTCTTCTCTTCAGTATCTTCATAAGTGACATTGCTGAGGAATTGAAGGGAAAGGTGCCTCTTTGCAGATGACAGAAAAATGTGCAACAGGGTGGGCACCTAAGTCAGGGTGGAGAGAAAGCAAATGTATTTGGGGAAACTAGAGAAATGGTCTAGGGAGTGGCAGCTGGGTTTCAGTGCCAAAAAGTGAAAAGCCATGCACCTAGGGAGGGAAAACACTGGGGCTGAGTACAAGATTGGGAAGGGGGGAAATGCTAACAGTTTTCAAACAGAGTGACCTTGGGGTTTTCTCTGTATTGGTATGTACCATCCTTCTATGTTATAAATAAAAAATGTTTAATATGAAAAGAGTAACCTTGGGTGATCATATTTGATGTCAAGGAGGCAAGGCGAGCCGGATGCTGGGGTGCACAGGAAGGGGATCTGTAGCAGGAGAAGGGAGGTGGTGCCGCCTCTGTTTTGTTCACTCGTAAGACCCCACCTGGTTTACTGTGTCCAGTTCTGGAGGCTGCACCTCCTCAAGGACATAAACAGGGTGGAAGCAGTCCAGAAGAGGGCTGCTAAAATGGTGTGGGGGCTGCATGAGAAGCCATACGAGTAGAGGCTGCAGAACTCTATGTACACTCCATGGAGGAGAGGAAAATGAGAGGCAACACGATTGAGACCTAGAAGTACCTTATTGGGGTGAACAAGGTGCAGGAGGGGAGTCTTGTCAACATGAGGAAGAGCACCAGAACCACAGGGGCATGCTGTTAAGCTTGGGAGAGGGGGAGTTTGAGGGATATGCGGAAATGACTTCTTCAGAGAAAGGGTGCTTGATGCCTGGAACAGCCTGCCAGAAGAGGTGGTAGGGTTGAAGACAGTAGGGCGGTTCAAACATGCATAGGATAAGCACATGGTTATATTAAAGAGGCAAGGGAGGGGCAGCTATGACCAAACAGAGTCCAGGGTGTAATGTTAGGCAGGGAAGATGGGGCAGACTAGATAGGCCTGCTGATCTTTTTCTGCCGACACATTCTGTTTCTAGTTCCACTCATACA
This sequence comes from Neoceratodus forsteri, assembly GCA_016271365.2. Taxonomy (NCBI): domain Eukaryota; kingdom Metazoa; phylum Chordata; order Ceratodontiformes; family Ceratodontidae; genus Neoceratodus; species Neoceratodus forsteri. The sequence continues at coordinate 433,779,104 of CM057459.1, read as the reverse complement.
GAATGCTTCTGAAGCTCTGGAGAGAGCCTGCAATAGTGAGCCTAATAGCCCCGGACTGGGACAGGCAGACCTGGTAATTGATGCTCCTGGCCCTGTCTAGCAAGAATCCAGTCGGCCTGCAACTGAGTTATAACTTGCGGACCTGTCTCAGGACAGGATAACATTCCCACTTTATGCCTGAGGGCACGGTTCTTGAAGAGCTACAGTATTCAGGATTGAATCCATCAGAGGAGTTCCTGAGGGTGCTTAAAGTTTCCAGGAAAGCAGACTCCTCTAAGTGGAGAGATTCTCATACTGCAGTGCTCCCAGAAAGGTAATCCCATGGGGTTTCCCAGAGTCATGCACTACCTAGTGTACTTGCTATTCTTAGGCCTGAGGCCATCAACACTAAAGGTGCATCTAGCAGCAGTGTCTGCCTACACATCAACAGGCAAGGTCAAGTCGCTGGCCTCTCAGCCCATGTTTAAAAGGTTTTTAAAGGTATTCTTCACCTATACCCACCTTGAGCTAGCCGTTCTCCCCATTTGACCGGAAATCTGCTGTGCCCAACTGAAGGAGGCTCCATTTGATCTATGGCTACTGATTACCTAAAATATGTCGCATGGAAAACCATTCTGCTGATTGCTGTGACATCTGCTAGGAGGGGAAGTGAGCTGCAAACCCTCTGCACAGAACTAAACTTATGTAATCTTTCACATGGACAAGGTAGTCATTAATGGTAGCCCATTAAGATAGAGAGTCCTTTTGAGCGAGGTAATATGAGCGAAATCAAAATAGGAAAGACAGCGATGTGCGGTTAACAGCTATGTGCTATTAATAGCACAGTGTATTTCAGCATATAGTGTTTCTATATAGTTGGTAGAGTATTGTGCAGTTTTTTTCATCTGGACAGTTCCAAGCTGGCGGTCTGGTGTAATGGCTAAGGCCACGGCCTCAGGACTGGTTGTTGGCATGCTTTTTTTTTTTGTTAGTGTTTTATTCTATGTTTTGTATTGTGTCCTGTTCCCCGCCCTCGTGACTGTGTTCCCCCCTGCCTGTAGGTTACCCCTCCCCAACGTTCTCCCCCTCACCAGTGTAGCCTCTTCCTCAGTATCAGTGCCCCCCCTGGAGCTGATTATTTTAAGTTTGGGGGGGGGGGGCGTATCCCCATGCCTAAAACATAAATTTGTCTCGTTTCTTATGTTCGAATTGAGCGCTGGTAGCTGTTTCTCACAGGTGCTATAGTGCACATCGCTGTTTCAGTTTTCGGCGATGTGCAGTTGCTGGTTTGGCTGGTGCCGTTAGGCTGGTGCTATTAGGACATACAGCAGTCACTGGTACCTATAGGGAATTCCTGTCTAAAGTGGTATCAGAATTCAACCGGTACCAGTCCGTTGTCCTTCCTGTACACTTTCCCAAGTTTGCTAGCCCACATGAGCACAAATTCTACACCTTGGGCCTGAAGCGAGTACTGGGCATTGGGGATGTCACGGTATACCTTGGTATAAGAAGACACTGTATTGATATCGTGGGCAATTTCTGATAACGCAATAACTTTGATTCACTGTATACTGCGGTCAGGGCTCCAGATAAGGTGTGTACCGGCCTATTTTACTCACCTCATTTTAGGAAATACTCTTCAGAAATTTTTTTAATGAGTACCAGTACTCGCCCAACATTTGTAAATACTCCACACGCCAAAAAATAGTGCTTCGTAACATAACTAGTGATTCAAAAGGAACCTTTTTTTGCCAAATTTACAGCACTTGTATGCATCCCATGTCTGTTTTACTATGTTTTAAAACTGGTGAGTAAAGTCCTACCTGCCAACATTATTTGGAGCATTGTTGGCACCTAAAATTCTTATTTAGAAAAAAACATTTTTTGAATAAATGTACTCCTCAGTCCACTCTAGCAAGACATTTGTACACATCTGAATTTCGTTTTACTCACCTCACTTTCAAAATGAGGAGTACAGGTACTCATCCCAAAAAATCTTATCTGGAGCCCTGACTGTGGTATTAAGACCTTTCAACCTATGTATATGTGTGTGTGTATATATATAATTTTTTTTTTTTTTGTATTTTCAGGGAAAATTGCCCCTTCCATGCCTACTCTCCCTGATGCTTTGTACAAAAATGACTTCTTATGTTACACCGCAGTATAACAGTTATCGCTGTAATTTTATCACTGTTATTGTATCGTGTAAATGTTATTTTAACTCCAGGAATCCACTAATATTACTCTTTGCAGTGCTCCCTTAAGTCAGCACTGCCCTGGAACCCAATGGAATGCTATGCTAATTATGGAATGTTTAGCTTGTGCATTCATTTTCAAACTGCCTTATGCTAACTGCCTACATTCTACCTCAGATTTCTTCTCTGTGCTACAAGTTCAGATGCCCTGGAGATCTCTCTCTATCAAGATTGTCTAAACTGTGCTTAGATCAAAACAAACAAGTATTTTTGATTTATGTTTTCATTACAGCCTTATGTTCATTGTTGTTTAGTGTTTTACCTTATAGTTTAGATTTTTAAGAATTTTTATTGGTTCCTGGCGGTTCTTTTGAACCAAAAGGCAACCGATTTCTCATTACATTTGTCCGGAACTCTTTTTAAGAGTTTCTGGTTCTTTTCTTCAAATTTCTTTTCTCTGTATTTTTGAACCGTTGTTGACCTACCGGTTGCTCGATTCTGGATCTGTTCAGAACCGATTCCTTTAGTTTTTATCCGTTCCTGAACTGATCACTTTCCCTGCAGAACCGACTGCAAATATCTAAATTTCTTCTGTTTTTACCGGTTCTTGGTTCTGTTTTCTTCAGAATGTCGGATAAACCTAAAAAGAACACAGGACCTACACAGTTTAAGAATTGTCTCAAATGTGCTGAGGTTTTTGCTAGGACAGACAAACATGATTTTTGTTTACTCTGCCTTGGGCAAAAACATTTTAGTGAGGATTGTGCTATTTGTAAATCCTTTCCTGATAAAACTGTGGAGAAGCGCAGAGAGAAGCTTAAGAGGAGACGTACCTGGGCTGTAACCAGTCCACCCCCTACAAGAAAGCGGCAATATCTTCCAGAGCCTCCAAGTCCACTCCTGATATGGGTGAGGGCTCTGCTAAGAGTGGCAATCAGCCGTCTGACTCTCCGGTGCCTGCCAAAAAGTTAAAAAAGACTAAACATACTGACACCCCGGCTGAAACGCCTCAAGGGGTCCCTCAAGTGCCGATACAAGCTCCCTCTCCTGCTGATTTAACACAAGCTTTAGCTTTGCTCCCGGTGCTGCAGGGCCTGCTTCCCCCTCACCTGCTGTGATTCCTCCTACGGACAAAGCACCTGCTGTTACCCCTCATGTGCCTATTGCCACAGTATGTGGGGATGATGATGAGGAGGAGGAGGGAATCTAATCTGAGGTGTCACCAGAGCAGGAGTTTTGTCCCCCCCTAGGAGAGGATTTTTTCCTCCCATTTTTCTTTTATAGGTTCATAGGTATATGAGAGTTCAGTGGGGGATCCCATTATAAACTCGTCGCCTATTGGCGCAATTTAAATTTTTTATCACCCATGTAATTACCCAGCTCATATTTAAATTTTGACAGATTACTATTGGTAACAACTTCTGTTGGTAAGGAGTTCCATATTGGAGGCAACCTTTGTGTAAAATATTAATTTCTCTTACAGGTATTATTTATTTCAGTTTTAAACTTTTAAGTTATGCGTTTTAGTATTATAACCTAGTGTAGTTTTTTGGAGACAAAGAGCCTCACGTAAGGCTGGATCATTAATAGATCTATAGATCTGTATGCTAAACACGGATCACTCCTATATGCCCTATATTCTAGAGAAAATAAACCCAAGGATTTTAGTTGTGAGCTATAATCTAAGTCAGTTAAACCTTTGATCTTTTTAGTAATTCGCCTTTGTACCTTTTCCAAGGAAGATATACCTCCCACAGATGATGGACTACAAAAGGGAGCACAGTAGTCAATTTGTGACCTTACTAAGCTTGTGTACAGTGGGATCAATACTTCAGGTTCCCTACTCTTTAATATGTCTAAAAATACAAAAAAGTGTACGATGGCATCTTTTTTTATATATTTTCTTTTTATTCAGGGATGAGACATATACATGAAATAGTCATTATCATGTAATTACAACATAGAGCTTTCCAGTTAAATACAATGTGCCATGGACAATAAAATGCATGTGTTTTAACCTTTGTGTTTCATTCTGTAAGGACTAAAATTTATCAGTTTGAAAAATGGTTCACCTAATACAGAATCCTCAAGGATTTGGTTTCTTCCAAAACATAATTTTTAAGAAACTTAAGGATCCCCCAGGTGTGAAGGCGACACTCTATATTGGTTCTTGATCTCCTTTAATGTAATATGAACAATTGTGGTGTGGAGAGACTCAAGGGAAAAAGTCTGGGTCTCGATTGAACAATTGCATCACCCATGGTCTCCAAAGGGTTTCGAATGTCTGGTATTTATTATGAAGTTTGGCAGTAAGTGATTCCATATAATAAATGTCTGATACCACCCTCCTCCAGTCCCCCACGGACAGAATCATATTAGTTCTCCACCATCTGGTAATAGCTTTTTTTGCCGCCAAAATATATATTGGCAGCAAAGTACGGTACCATGAGGGCCTGTGAGGGGGAAATATAGATAAAAGAATTAATTCAGCCGTGAATTCGACCAATTTGCCTAGACATTCTGAAACCTCCTGTTGGAGCAAACACCAAAAGGGAGTTAAATTTAAATGTGGGCATGTCCAAAAAATATGACCCTGGTCAACCTTTGTACAAGCACAATTCCTTCAACATTTACCATAGTAAGGAGGTAAATATTTCACTAGAACAGCAGGTGAATTAAAAAAACAGCTATGGCATTTCCAGGCAAACTCGCGCCATTTCGTAGAGTGTGTTACTTTACATGCTAAAGGGGATGCCCGTAACCAATCTTGGTCTGGTATATCTTCGGCCAAATCTCTGCGCCAACTACTTAAAAATAGTAAGTGAAGAATCGCCCATTCCCTCTCTCAGAATTTAATAGAAATGTCCTACTTGATGTCCCCATTAGTGTCCATTTACATGTTCTTCTATATATGTCCACACCAAGGTGATGGGGTCAGGTAACTTTGCTACTATCTCTCTCTGCCTTAAAATATCATTTTTAACCTGGGTATATCTATAAATATCAGTCCCGGGTCGTAGCTAGTTTTTAGAGTTTCAAAAGAAATAATACCTTCATAACATATAAATTGTATAAAAAAAAAATTGCAGACCCATTCTTCTTCAGTTAGCAAAATATGATCTAATGTAGATGGGAGGAATCTATCACCCGATATTTGCGTATAGAAGAAAAATGTTTTAAAGCCTTTGTATTTTTAATTTAAATCATAATTTCAAGATCTGTGCTGTAAAAGTAGTCTTTTAATAGGGCTATTTTAGGCGCCGTGGAAAATATTACCTTTGTTATGTCGTAAAGATCATTAATGGCAAATTCCAACTCTTTCCAGGGAGCTTCATATACCGAGGTTATCCAAAAGGCTGCTGCTATTAAAAAAAAAAAAAAAAAAAGGCAACCGTGGCATTAAATTTCAAGTTTGGTAGGTTAGCTCCACCCTGAGTGAGTGGGAGTTGCAACAGTGACATTCTAATTCTGGGGCATTGGCCATTCCAAATAAAATTAGAAATGATTTTATCCCATGATTGAAAATATAATTTGAAGGGGAAATTAGGGACATTCTGGTATAAATACAAGAGTTTGGGTAATATAATCATGTGAATTGTTTCAATTCTTTAAAAAAAGCTTAATGGTATTTTTGACCGAGACAGTTCCAATTGAATTTTGATTGATAATGGTTCGTAATTTAATAATTCCAGGTTTTCTAGATTTTTTGGTATATTAATTACCAAATATTTTACTTTAGTTTGATACCATTTTACGGGATATTTCTTCTTAAGTGCCGGGGAAGAGGTAAAATATAATGAAAGAAGGTCTGTTTTGTCTATACTTAGTTGAAATCCTGAAATTGTTCCAAAAATATCTAAAGTTTCCCAGAGCGCTGGGAGGGAAGTTTCAGGCGCTAAAACCGAAATTAATGTGTCATCAGCAAACAGGAGAACTTTATGTTCTTGTTGACCCACTGGGATGCCCTCAATTTGAGCATTATTCCGAATTGTCTTGGCCAGAGGTTCAACATAAAGGGCGAAAAAGTAAGGGGACAAAGGGCAGCCCAGTCTCGTGCCCCTTTGATTCGTGATTGGTTGAGACAAGGAACCGTTGACTCGTATATAGGCTTTGGGATGGGAGTAAATATTTTTCATACAAGAAAGAAAAATATTAGAAGCAAATTTAGATAAAGTGGCCCGTAAATATTCCCAATTAACCTTGTCGAATGCTTTATCTGCATCTAAACTTATTATTGTAGAGGGAATCTTTCTCGTATGTATGAGTTCAATTAATTTACGCTGAATTATGTTATCAAAAGTATTCCGAGATTTTATAAAGCCAGATTGATCTTTATGGATAAGGTATGTCAGTATAGGTTCTAGGCGCCTTGCCCATATAGCCATGAATATTTTTATAGTCCACATTTAAAATTGAAATGGGACGATATGACTGTGGAAGAGTGGGATCTTTATCGGGCTTTAACAAAGGGGAGAGTACCGATAGTTCCAGGAGGGTGGCGGGGTTTTGCCCTCAGACACCGCTCGGCATGCAGGAAGAAAGCTAGAGAGTAACTGCGGTATAAAGGCCTTATACCATTCCGGGCTGAAGTCGTCGGGGCCTGGGCATTTTAATGGCTTCAGCTCTCTAACTTGTAGTAAAATTTCCTCTGGTCTAATTGGAGACTCCAGTTGTTTGATATGTTGTTCTGATAACTTGGGTAATGAAAGTTTATCCAAAAAGGTCGCTATCGCCTCAAGGTGATTTAGGGACCGGTGGGGGGCTTTATATAAGGTTTCATTAAAAAGTTGAAAAGCATTTCTAATTTCGTTTTCTTTATAAGTAATTTTATTTGAGGCATTGGCTTTTATTTTTAAAATGGTTGAAGCTCGTTTGTTTGCTCTGAGTTTTCTAGCCAAAACCCTTGCTCCCCTGTATTGTTTTAGATAATTCAGACTCTGGAGAGTTTGGTAATCTATTATTTGTTGAATCTCCTGTTTTAGTCTTCGTATTCTACGTTGTAGAGTCAAATCCCCTTCCCTGTACAAGAGTTGATACGACTCTAAAAGATCTGTCAAATTTAAATCTTGCGTTCATATTTTTTTGTTTGTTTGGGGGAGGTATATTCCAGCAACTCCCCTCGAAGAATGGCTTTTAAAGCGTCCCATTGTATAGCACAAGAAGTTTCTGGAGATGCATTTTCTTGGATTGCTTGAGGGATACATTTCATAAGGAGATCCCGAAACTCTTGGTCTCTGAGAAGAGATGCGTCAAAATGCCAGAGCCTGGACATTTTTTGTTTACCCAAATCTATTTTTAGAATTAAGGGATTGTGATCTGAAAATACCCTGGGCTCCAGTATTATGTCCTGAATAAGCGTGAGATGTTCTACTGTTATAAAAAAAAAACGAATCTAGCCTGGAATAGGTACCGTGTCTAGCCGAAAAATAAGTGTAGCCTGGATCAGATGGAAATAATGTCTGCCAGACGTCTTCAATGCCCAAATGGGCAAAGTTCCCCTTTAAATACTTGGCAGATCCAGAAAGTCTAGTTAGGTTATGATTAGAGGAATCGAGATGTGGGTGAAAAGGGGTATTAAAATCACCGCCCATAATCAATATTCCCTTGAGCCTCTCCATCACCTTTTGCACAAACATTCACACCACTGGAAGTGGCATCTGTGGAGAAAGATAGGTGATAACTAGAGTCACAGTTTGCGAATGAAGCGAGCCTACTAGAATCGCATATCTTCCTTGAGGGTCTACATAAGAATCCTGTATCTCAAGTGGGGTAGTAGAAGGAACCAGAATTACAGTACCCCTTTTTCGGCCCCTAGGATAGGAGGATGCAAACACTGAATATCTACCTCCCCAATGTAATTTGGAGTGTTCCAATACTGTGAGGTGAGATTCTTGTAAAAAAAGATATATCTGCCCTCTGTTTCCCTAGGTGTTGCATGATTCTGTAACGTTTAGTGGGAGAGTGTAAGTCATTCACATTCTGGAAGAACGTTTTTACTGGAATATTGACCATTATCCCTTACAAAAAAAAGGGGTTGTATTAAAGGATGAAGTTGTTGGCTCCAACACAGGGAGGAACTTAAAAAACATTATTATTTGTAGTGTATTCCGCTCACACTCCAGCGGTCCTATAAGACCTAACCCAGCAGTGCCGGAGTGGGTGGGTTCCTTAAAAGTATATGTCCTGTGTGGAGCAACCATCCATGCAGAATCTGGGAACCAATAGTATTACTTGAAGGATTGTCATCATCCGTTTTCAAAGACAACAATAAAAAAGAACTAAAAAATGTATACAAACTAACATATAAACAACAACCTTTAGGGTCAACAGCATCCCCAAGGGAAGAACTATGTACAAGTGGTCTTCCACAGTAGGGGGAGATTTGTCCATCTCCTACCCATGTTCTGGGGAGAAAATACCTCTACCCAGGTGAGAGGGAAACGATCCACAAAATGTGGGTCTCCGCCCACTCAAGAGGGAGAGTCCCTCTCAAGGAATTAGGTTCTATAGGAGCCTATTCCTGAATTGGTGGAGCATAACTTCATGGGTATAGTCGAGCCATATGATAACCCTCCATAGACGAGGAGAGCTCCCCGGGCATGGAACTAATAAATCTAGCTTCTTTAAAAGAAAAACCAAATGATAGACCTTAAATGTAGTTATATACCTCTTTAAGAGTTGCATAGATTGCCCTCTAATATTTATATCTAAAACTGGGCCCAACTCTCAGGATAAATATCTACTGGGTTATTCTTGGGGAAGGGCTAAGAAAAAGAGAAAGAATGAGAGAGAGAGAGAGAGAGAGAGAGAAGAAAAAAGGGGGGGAGGGAGGAAGAGGTATATGATCTATGGTCTAGTCAGTCATACACTGTTCAGGAATTCTAAATAAGTAGGACTAACTTTGTCCTACTTTCTATTTATTACCTATGGAACTTATTTTAATTAACTGTAATTAGCTCCAAATGATGAGGTTTAGCTCCAAATTAACTACAGTGTCTTATGAGCAAAGTTCCAGTTCGATCTTCTTGTATGCAGTTTTTACAAAGTCTCATATTTGAGTTTTAACTTAAGGGGTCGTAAATAAAATGGAGAGAGAAAGAAGAAGCTCAAAAAAACAAAAACATATATCCATTTCCTTTTCTGGAAACCAATTCATTCTCCGTCCAACTGATTCCCAATGTTAAAGTTGACCTCTGGACACTATGAAAATGTAGCAAGGGAAGTGGGAAAAAAATCCCACTAGACCCGAGAGCAAAGCTCCATAGGGATAAGGAAGGGAAAGCCAACAGAACACCCCACAACTAATGAAGGGAAAGCCAAGCGTTCCATAGGGCTGATATAGTTGCCTTATATGTAGTATAGGTACTATTTAGTACATTAATATTACCCTTAGTGGAACTATGCATGTTCTCGACCCTCAAACTTATATGTAAGGGCAAGCAGTCAGCATCTCACCTCTCTCCCCCCCCGGTCCATCCCCTAATACAGTAATCCCATATTTCTCAGAGTGTACTTAGCTTTCAGGCAGGGTTTAAAGTTGGGTCTCTGAGAGCTTTCATTTTATTGAGTAGTAGCTGGGTTCTTTGGTTTCCTGTGTTTGCCTGATCAAGGGCGTGAGGTTCATGTCCTATAAGCAGACGCACAGCCTTCGCCATTGCTTTCAAATCCTTGTCCAGTATCACTCCCCTTTGAAGCAAATCCGCTCTAGCCTCTAACGCCGAACCATATGTAACTGGACCCTCAGAAAAAAGAACAACCAGTTTCGCCGGGTAAGGGGTGCGAAATTTCAAATTTTTAACTCTTAATAAAGGAAACAGAGGAGAATACTCCCTTCTGGACCGCTGAGTTGCTGGAGCGTATTCATTATCAAATAAGATGCGATATTCACCCAGTAAGACCTTGTGTTTACGCCATGCTTTCGTTAAGATTTGGTCCTTTTGTGAATAACTGCCAAATCTGATTACAAAAGATCTCGGCCTGGAATTGGGTTTAGAGGGGTGAGGCCCAAGCGCATGATGCGTCCTCTCGATATCAACTTGGAATTCAGGGCCCAGATCCAGGACCAAACGTAGAAAGTAGTCAGCGAAAGCATTTGGGTCATTACCCTTCTGTCCCTCCAGTAATCCGTAGAGCCTTATATTTTTGCGGCGTCCCCTGTTTTCCGCATCCTCTTGCCTCAATGATGAATTTAACTGTTCTTCAGCTACAGAATAGACCACTCGTTCCAGGTCTGTGATTTTAGCAGCATTATCTATGATCTGAGCATCGGCCTCTGCCACCTTCGTTTGTAGTTTCCCCAAATCAGCACGCATGTCTCATTTCAGATCTGAATTCTGAAATAGCTGAAAGAATGGCTTCCGAGGGTGAATTTTCCATTGTAGAAGCTCTTCTCCTTTCACCTCTCTTTCCTGTTTTCCATCTGTCTGAGAGGTTGAGTGCGAGGAGGTATCGCTATCGTGCAGGCCGCCGTCCTCGTTCTCGGATAAATTCAGCAGGGTTTGGAATCTCTTTTTATCTTGGCGTGCCATATCCTCTGGGGCTAGTTTTCTTGTATGCAGTGTCTCTTCCTAGTTGTCAGCAGTAAAGAAAGCCTCTTTCCAAGAAGTTTTTTGTCCGCTAGTGGGGAGAGACGATTCGTTTTAAAGCAGTGCCAAGGGGGAGGCTCGTTCTCTATGTGCTCACGCTGCCATTGCTCCACCGGAAGTCCCATGGCATTTTTTTATAATATTATTATGACGTGAACTTTAGATCATGTGTGATTGTAATTCCCAAATCTTTTTCAGTTAAAAATTGTAAATTGCAATTGTTAATTTTATAAGATGCTAGTAGGTTATTTTTTCCCAAGTGCATCACCTTGCACTTGGCACATTAATTTTCTATACATGAGGTTAAGCTGATAGGTCTATAATTGCTAGCAAGTTGTTTACTTCCACCTTTGTGTATAGGCACAATAGTAGCTATTGTCCATTCTCTTAATGCATGGCCTTCATTAAGAGCTACATTAAATAATAAAGTGAGTAAGTAGATCCACTAATACGGAAGCTAATTCTTCAATAAATTTTGTTGGAATTCCATCCGGACCTGCTGAAGAGTTGGCCTTGGTGGCTTGAATTGCTACTTTACCTTCTTCAGAAGTAATCAGAGGATGTTTTTGACTAAAATCTACATTAGCTAAACAAAAAATGTCTTTGGTTTTAAAGACGTTGAGAAAGTATTCATTAAATTCTTTGGCCATTTCTGACTCATTAGCAAGTAGCACATTATCTTTAATTAATGGACTGATGGTAGGGGCTTTTCCTGTTATTGATACAGTGTAATTATAGAATTGTCTTTTTATTGTCCTTTGTTACAGTAGCTAGTTTTATTTCTAGATTTTTCTTGGCGACTAATTGTTTTTGTACACTGATTAGATATCCTAGTATTTTTTTGCCATTTCTCTTCTGAGGGGCCTTTTTTATATTTTGTATATGTTTTCTTCTTTTTTCTTATTAATTATTTAATTTTACTGTTTAGCCAAGGGTTGTTTTGAGTGTATTTCATATTTTCTGGAACCCAGGTATTAATACAGTGATCAATTTTACTTTTAATAGCTGCCCAAGTCTGCTCACTGTTTTGGTTTTTTAGTTCTGACTTCCAATTCCAGTTATTAAAGTAGTTTTTAATTTCCTCATAGTTGGCTTTATGAAAGTTTTTGGTCCTAGTGGCACTTTTGTGAAGAAAATGGTGGAAACACTGGATCTTCAGACTATTGAAGATGTACAGGATGAAGAGGGAAGCTCAGTATATGGCGCTCATGGGGCTCATACCCACGAAAAAGCTCCTGTTGCCTATATATACATTTTCCAAAAAAGATATCCTGGAAATCCTGAAGGCTCCTAATACTGTCACACCTACTGACAGGAAATGTGACAAAAAGTATCAGCTAGAGAGCTCTGGTGCTGAGTTTTTGTTCAGCCACCCAGATCACCAAGGAATTGTCCAGCAGGCTGCTTGTGAGAAGTCTAAAACTCCTCTCTTCCCATCCACCTGAAAAAGATTCCAGAAAGGTAGACAGTCTAGCTAAAAAGGGGTACCTTTCAGCATCCCTGGCACTTAGGCCAGTTACCAAGCCTATGCTGCCCTTTACCAAAAAGCTCTCTGGCAGTCAGTGGTGGATAATGCAGAGGCTAACCCTTCATTAACTGTATCAGAGCTCTTGGAAACAGCAAGATTGGGTTTGGAGGCTTCCAAATACCAATTTCAGATGGCAGCCAATGTAAATGCCACTGCTGCCAGATGGATGGCTGGCACAATAGCCAAGAAAAGATTTGCCTGGCTGAGGGCACTAACTTCACCCAGGACACACAGGCTAAAGCTATGGACTTTCCAGTTGAGGGCCACTCTCTTTTTGGTGTCCAAACTGAAGCTTACATGAAAAAAGTAGACAAATACAGGGCTACTTTTAGAAGTAATTCTACAAGGGACAAACCTTCCCCATCTCCATCTTATTCTAGGGGAGGCGGGGGCAGGTCTTCCTTTAGAAGACCTTTCTTTCAGGTACAGGCTGCTCCTCGGCAACAGTACCAAACCCAGCAGACTGGGATCCTCTGTGTGATCCTCTTCTACCCCAGGCCCTATCAGAACCAATCTACCCAGTCTTAGCAACAACAACAAAAGTAGAATCCCTGACTTCCCTTTCCAGGCTGCCTGTCCACATCCTGTAGGGGGCAGACTCTCACTTTTTCCAGGACTGGTTAAAAATAACATCAGACAAATGGGTCCTGGAAGTAGCGAGTCTGGATCTCTCCCTTTTATTCAAGTCCCTTCCCCATCCAAAGTTAAAACCATTTTTATCAGCTTCTCTCTTAGAAAGAAAACTACTGGAGCAGGAGGTACAGGCTCTGTTATTAGCAAAAGCAGTCGAGCCTGTGCCCCAGAACCAAAGGGGGTAGGGGTTCTACTCCAGGTATTTCCTAACGACAAAAAAGACTGGAGAGTGAAAGGCCTATAGCAGACCTCAGAAGACTAAACTAGTACCTGGTAAAGCCCAGGTTCAAAATGGTCACACTGGCAATAATCTTGCCAGCACTACAGAAAGGGGACTGTCTAGCCTTCTTAGATTTCAAGGGTGCATACTTCCATATCCTCATAAGGGAGTCACACAGAAGATACCTCAGGTTCAGACTCCCCTCAGGTCACTACCAGTTCTCAACACTTCCTTTTAGTCTCACCTCTGCACCAAGGGTTTTCACCAAGTGCATAGCAGTGGTAATGGCACACCTCAGAAAACTGGGTGCTAGTCTTCCCTTATCTGGACGATTGGCTAATCGTAGAGAAATCCCAGCAACAAGTGCCAGACCATTTAAAGGTAGCCCAGGACATGCTGCTGTCCCTTGGGGTTCTCATCAATGTCAAAAAGTCAGTTCTGACCCCTGTGCAAGTTATGCAGTTCATAGGTGCAGAACTCAGTACAGTTCTGGGAAGAGCTTTCCTCCCTCAGGAGAGAGCAGAGGCTATTCAGCTGCTAGCAGCTTCATTCGTCCTGGGCAGACCAAAACCAGCAAAGCATTTTATCCAGCTATTAGGGCACATGACTTAAGCAACAGGTACAGTCATGGGTGCCAGGTTCCAGATGAGATATTCAGGTCCACCTCAGGGCACATTGGTGCCAGAGGTGGGACCCACTCTCAAAGCTAGTACCTGTAACAAAAACATTGCTACAGGCCTTCCAGTGGTGGAGGAAGTCAGAAAACTTATGAGAAGGGATTCCTTTTCTGCAGGAGCCACCCTCTCTAGTACTCACAACTGATGCTTCCCTGCTAGGATGGGGTACACACCTAAGAGAGCACACTGTCCACGGCTCCTGGGAGAGTGCAGACTCCCTTTGGTACATGAGCCTCCTGGAACTAAGGGTAGTTTACCTGGCCCTTCAGAACTTCTCTCATTTAATACAGGGAAAGTGGTACAAATCAGAACAGGCAATACCACCACAATGTATTATATCAACAAACAAGGAGGGACAAGGTCCCTTCCCCTGTGTACAGAAGCAATGAGGATATGGAGCCTAACTTATTCTCTGAATGCCTCTATACAGGCTATTCATCTGCCAGGCAAAGACAATACCTTGGCAGAAGACTTGAGCAGGATAAACCAGGCCCATCACAAATGGGAACTGAACAGGCAAGTGGTGGGGGTTCTGTTCAGGAGGTGGGGGTCTCCAGAAATAGACCTTTTTGCTTCCCATCAAAATCACCACTTGCCCCTCTCTTGTTGCAGGGCCCCAGTGAACGGGACAGTTCCTCTGGATGCACTGATCTGGATTGGACAAGCAGGTACTTCTATGCATTCCCCCCCTTTCCCCTGATTCTCAGAGTGCTCACCAAGCTCAGATCACAACCAGCTTCAATGATTCTGGTAGTCCCATACTGGCCAAGGCAGCCATGGTACTCACTAATGCTCTCAATGTCAGTGAGCAAACAGATTCACCTCCCTCAGAGGTAAAATTTACTGACTTCCTTTCAGGGGAGGGTAGTATACCCCAATCTCGGGTCTCTCAGGCTCAAGGCATGGCTCCTGAGGACCTAGAGTATGCAGACTGCCAATACTCTGAATCAGTCTTTGAAGTTCTTAGGTGTTACAGAAAACCCTCTACCAAGAAAACCTATGTGTCAAAATGGAAAAGATTTTCTACTTGGTGCAGTGGCAAGAGTGTAGTCTACACTCAGGCTGGGATACCAACCCTCCTGGATTATCTGTCTCACCTGCACTCATTGGGATTGCAGCACTCAACTCTGAAAGTGCACCTGGCTTCAGTTTCAGCATACCTGTCTGCTAGGAGAGATGCCTCCCTAGCATCAAACCCCATATTCAAAATGTTCTTTAAAGGTCTTGCTCATTTGTTTCCCCCTCATAGGGAGCCAGTGCTAGCCTGGGACCTTAATATTTGCAATGCCCAGCTTAGGCTTCTGCCCTTTGAACCTATGGCATCTGCAGAGCTTGAATTTCTTATCTGGAAGGTGGCGTTTCTGGTAGCAATCACTTCTGCTAGAAGGATAAGTGAACTCCAGGCCCTTTGTGTGGAAAAGGATTATATCTCTTTCCATAACAACAAGGTAGTGTTGAGAACTAATAGGAAGTTTCTCCCTAAGGTGGTTTCGGACTTCAGTTTTAACCAGGCAATAACATTGCCAGTTTTCTTCACTGAACACTCTAGCTCAGGTGAGCGTAGATTGCACAGCCTGGATGTAAAAAGAGCTCTGAGTCATTACATGACTTATACCAAGGCTCACAGGCAGGACAAACAGCAGCTGTTCCTCACCTATGGGGAAGTAAGTAAGGGTACTCCAACTTCAAAGTGGGCTATATCTTGATGGATAGTCAAGTGTATTCAGTTTTGCTACTCAAAAGCAGGCAAGGTTCCTCCCTCTGGTCTTAGAGCCCACTCAACGAGGGGCACAGCTGCCACCATTGCAGCTGCTAGGGAGGTACCTCTGCTGGAAATTTGCAAAGCAACTTCCTGGAGGTCAGTCCACACCTTTACTAAACACTATAGCCTGGCTACCCAGTCCAGGGGTAATGCCAGTTTTGGCAGAGTTTTTTCCCCCAAATAGATTCTGCCCACCTCCTAGTGGTACTGCTATATAGTCTGTAAAGAGTAATAAATATTAGTGGATTCCTGGGGTTAGAAGAAAATATTACTCACCTGTAGTAGTCCCATTTCTTCCCAGGGATCCACTAATATTATTACTCCCCCTCCCCTTCAGAATCAATACCAGAAAATACTCTCCACAGCTGTTGAGATACTCAGTTGGAGTGATATGCCATCCGTTGGCACATTCTCACAATATCTTTAGCCTGTAGGTCCTTTTCTAAGGGCATGTCTGGCATCAGAAAAGAGGACTCAAGTTTTATTAGCCCTTTGGCTACTGTTTTGAAAGGGCCCCTGTTGGGCATTAAAATGATTTTTTCGGTTATTAATTGCATTTCACGTTATGGTCTCTTGCAGGCTCCAAAGAAATCTGAGGTAGAATGTAGGCAATTAGCATAAGGCAGTTTGAAAATGAATGCACGAGCTAAACATTCCATAATTAGCATAGCATTCCATTTGGCTCCGAGGCAGTGCTGACTCAAGGGAGCACAGCAAAGAGTAATACTATTAGTGGATCCCTGGGAAGAAATATGATTACTACAGGTGAGTAATATTTTCTTATCATGACATCCCTACTGGGCATCTACCCGGACAGGACAAGGAAAGTTGCCCCAGGTCACTCGGCTTGTTGTTACCTGTGACGAGGTGGACCAAAGGTAAGCTAGCAACCAAGAGGACTGTCACTGGATAGTCTCTTGCATACACTTTTACTATGAAAAAGCTGTGAAGATGCCCCCAGAGGCCTACGGGCACATTCAACAGTGGTACCGCTGCCTCTGTAGCATTCTCAAGGGGCATCTCACTATTGGACATTTGCAAAGCAGCTACCTGGAAAACATTGCACACTTGACTGTTGCCTGGATTGACTGTCCAGAAGGGATGCCAGCTTTGAAACTGCTGTCTTGCCGCCGGGCCCAGTGGGGCTGAGGCGCTGGACACATTACCTCGTGGCATGCTGGCGACCCGGGTTTGGGACCAAGCCCGGGCCGTCTGAGGTTGACGGGGGGGCGCAGAGCTGGATGGAAATGCCGACAGGCAAGCTCTCCTGTCCGGGGAGGAGGCGCAGCATCCCTCAGCTGATGGCAGCCTCTAGTGGAGGCTAGGGGCAGCACAGGCTTAGAGGGTGCTCAGGCACTAGGCCATGGGGTGGGGGGAAGGGGTCGTGACCAGGGCTGTAGGGCACATGCGCGCCTCCTCCTGGGGCTCCTGCAAGAAAACCGGAGGGGAAATGCTGGCAGTAGGATGGAGACAGACTCCCCGCAGGTGCCGCTCCCGGGCCGGGCACAGGTAAGCGCCAGTAATTCGGGGGTGGGGGGGGCGGAGTCGGATGGAGGCTGTCCAGGAGGAGCATAAATAGAAACTAAAAAAACAAAACAAAAAAAAAAACAAAACTGCTGTCTTGCAGAACCTCTTTCCTAAGTAGGTTCTGGACACAGCCTCCCAATGTGCTGCTGTAGTGTCTGCTAAAGTTCGTACACTAAGTGACGGATTCCTGGGATTAGAAGAAGAAATTACTCACCATAGCAATGTTGTTTCTTCTCAGGGATCCATTACTGTGTTCACAGTCCGTAATCCTGCCTCTCTTTCCAGAACCTGAAAATAGGTTCATACAGGAATTTGTTCTTTTCATTGAGGTTGCTTGAGCATTACTATTGCAGTTCCTTGACAACTGTGAAATGTGTTCAGTAAGCTATAAGACACTATGCGGTATATGTAGAACAGATATTGCCGCATGCCCAGGGGCGTTGTGAGTAGCAGAGTGCCTTCAGCCACTGGAAGTGCAGTAATATCTGTTCTGCGTACACCCCGGAGTGCCTTATTGCATTTATAAAATGGGCTTTTTTTTTTGTTTCCTGTTAGAAAAACAAATAATGTCGTTTAAATAAAAAAGGCTGTTAGCAGAAATTCTGATAAAATAGTTCTTCTACCTGGTATTAGATGACATCACTGAATTTCTTATTAATATTCATGATCTCATTTGCATTCCCCATTCCGACTATTGTTAGGTGGTGGATTTTGCTAAGTACTAGCTGATAATTTGTTTTAAATAAATTGTCCATTCAGAATCGGCTTAATAGTTGTGAGAGGTTAAAAAGGAAAAGCTTGTACATGCGGAGACAGGAGTGGCCGGAATGCAGACAGCATTGGAACTGGAGGAATGAGATGTGCAGTGAAAGTGTTGGCGCGATCTGCCCCTGAAAGAAAAGCAAAAGTAAATACATGCACTAATTTAGATGTATATTTTTGAGACCTCTGTGGTTAAGAAAAGTGAAATATGTTTAGTATGCGATTTTGTTGTTGGATGGTTTCGGCAGTCACTGTACTGGTTTCCAGGATTCTGTCTATGCCCTCCGGTCGGACTGCATTACAATAGAGACAGAGTTTGTTTTTCCATTGCTGGGATTTCCTTGGGGGAAATTGACCACAGTTAACAGCTTTTATTTATTTATTTTTTACTATGTTAAATGGGTGTTTCTGCTGTGGGTCTTTCCAGGAAAAAAAACCCTTACTGGTGGCTGTTGGTGCTCATTGTGGACACAGCATGCTTTATTTTTTTTGTTGCCACTTTAGCGAAGGGAAAAAATGTCGGCAGTTCAAATGCGAGCATTCCAGTGGTGAACTTATTATTTTTTTTAATGCAATCCTGCTTTAGGTACTTGTTTTTACCTGTGCATCAAATGCATTTGATGCACAGGTAACGATCAAAATAGAGGCTTGTCACTTCTCATTTTATAAAGTAGTTTTCACTGTTTTCCAATATTTTTTCTACATGATAACTGTCTCAAATCTGTTTGGTGCTTTTCAAAATTCTGTTTAGAACTAGAATTGTTGGTAGCCATTCAGCTAGTTCTAGTAGTCACAGCTCCTTCTAGCTGTGGGAACAAATCTGATGTTAAGGGTTAGAGTGGAGCATAACCACAGTGCAGAGTTTGAACCTATGCCAAATTTGAACATTTGCATATAGTTCTATATCTACGGCATCCCTCTTTGCTGGGAAGAGATGCTAAAGGGTAAGCATAATGAGGGATCTCTGAGAAGGACACATTATTACAGTGAATATTTCAAACAACATGAAGTCTTGCTGTATTCTGACAATTGCAGTTAGCCCCAGCACTTGAACTGCCCCGGAGAGTATAGGGTTAAATTTCTATGCAGGGCATAGAACGTTGAGCTCGAGCTCAGTTGAAGACTCTGTCTGCAGTACTTTGAATCCAAACCGTCAGATTCTTTACTCCGCTTCACTGAACAGTTGCTCCGGAGTTTTCTCCTGTTGCTCGGTTCAAAGACTCGGTTAAAGTGTCAGTTAAAGTCTCGGTTTTCCGAATTATTTTACCGTGATTCGGTTTACTCTGTCTGCGGTACAGTAAGTACTTAAATAGTGTTTTTAGATTGTGAAAATTGTAAAAGTCCCGATCGGTTCAGCTGAACTGATCCTTTAGGTCTTTTGATTTAGTTATTTTAGAGTGTGGTTACCGGTTCTTATCGGTTTAAAAAAAAAAAAGTGTGTTTTAGCGTTTTGTTTTTTTTTTCTTTCAAACACCCGTAACACGGTTAGAAACCGATAAGAGAGTCTTGCCTGGCGGTTGCCGAAAAAAAGGTAAGTTTGGTTAGGTTGGCCATGTCTGAGAAACACTAGAAGAAAACCGTGCCCACTGGGTTTCAACACTGCAGTGAGTGTGGGGAGGTCTTTGCTAAGGCCGGTCCCCACACCACCTGTGTTTACTGTCTGTGGTTTGACCACCTCGATTCAGACTGCCAAATATGTAAGAATTTTCGCAAGTCTACCCTGGATAAAAGATTAGGTAGACTTGGGGAGAAGGAGGCCGAGAAATCCGCTAACCTGGAAGGCCTGCCACCGAACCAGAAGGATTGCCCTCTGACCAGGGCGATACTTCTTCGGGCAAGAGGAGAGCTGATCCTGAGGGGTCAGTTCCTGCAAAAAGGAAAAGAAAGGAAAAATCTGCCAGTTCGGATCCAGATCTCCATGTTCCGACCGCGGAAGAAATTGCCCGAGCGATTCGGATTGTGGAATCGCTTTGTCCAGTTCCTACCGATCCGGTCCCAGTTAGTAGGGGTTCGGTTTGGTCGGTTTCTCCCGTTCAGGATTTTGCCGCTGAAGATTTTTATGAACCGGATTTTGAGGAGGAGGACTGTGAACAATGTGGGGATTATGAAGAGTGCTTTGAAAGTCTGGATGTGCCTATAGAACCGGACATTTCCCGAGACAGACCTTCTGGTGTTTCCCCTCCTAGGCTCTCTGAGTCCCCTCCCCACTTTCTGTTTTACAGGAAAGTGGCAGAAACCCTCCAGCTTCCTATAGAGGAGGCTGTGCTGGACCAAGAAGAGCCTGACTTCGTTGAAATGATGGATATCCCAGAGTCTAAGAGACTGTCTATTCCCCTTCATAAGTCTTTTGGGAAGCAGACTCGAAACATTCTAAAGTCTCCTAACTCTATATCTCCTGTGGACAGAAGGATGGACAAGAGGGATACTCTGTCAAACTTGTATATGGAGTTTCTTTACCAGCAATGCAGCCACGTTGGGGGTAGTGCAGGCTGCAGCCTGTGACAGGGCAGGCATTCCCTTGACTTCACACCCCCCAGATAAAGACTCCAGAAAGTTGGATGCCATGGCAAGGAAACAGTACATGGCATCCTCTTTGGGACTCAGGCAGGCTAATTATGTGGCCTATACAGCCAGGTACCAAAAGTCCAGATGGGACACTACTGGCAGTGGCTAAGCAGGCTTCCCCCCAGTTGGCCAAGGAGCTGGAGGGGGTGGCTGCTGATGGGATCAAAGCATCCAAGGTTCAGTTTCATGCTGCTGTGGACTCCAGTGATGTGTCAAGAGTCATGGCTACATCTGTGGCTCTTCGGAGAATGGCTTGGCTCAGATGTACTAGCCTTTCACAGGACACCCAGGCTAAGGCCATGGATTTCCCTATGGTGCGTAAATCTTTGTTTGGGGAGCAGACAGAGAATTACATGAAGAAAATGGACGAATACAGGACCACTTACAGGAGTGCACAGGCCAAGGAAAGGCAGGCAACTCCTCAAAGGCAGCAAGGCAGGGGCAGGCCTTTCCACAGGCCTTTCTACCAAGCGCAGGCCTCTTCTCTCTTTTTCCAGAGGGGGTTCTTTAGAGGGAGAGACAGAAGGGGGATGAGCAGGGCTGCATCCACCCCTCAGCCTAAGGCTCCTGCCAAGCAGACACTCTCAGGTGTCAGCCCGGGTCGACTCCCCCATACTAATAGGAGGCAGGCTGGCTTACTTCGTTCAGGACTGGAAGTCTGTTACTTCAGACAGATGGGTCCTGGAAGTGGTAAGCCAGGGACTGGTCCTCAGCTTCAAAAGATTTCCAAAGCTGAGGCCCAGATCTTTTCCACCTTGCAAGTACCTCCAAATCCCTTGTCTTGCAAGCAGAGGTTTCACCTCTGTTGGCTCTAAGGGCCATAGAGAGCGTGCCTTACCTACTCAGGGCCAAAGGTCTGTACTCCAGGAACTCCCTTACCCCCAAAAAAGACAGGGGAGTGGCGATCTATCCTGGATTTAGGATATCTGAATAAGCATTTGTTAAAACCAAAGTTCAAAATGGTGACTCTGGGAATAATTCTTCCCTCTCTAAGGCCAGGGGACTGGCTAGCCTCCCTGGACCTCAAGGATGCCTATTTTCACATTCCCATCAGGTGCTCCTGGGAACCCGTCCATTCACTCCCAGAAAATATGCTCCCGACAACTTGCTCCTTCCCCTACTCGCTCCACCTCAATTAGCTCCCGCTCCGGCAGCACATACTCAAACAGCGATGCCTTTTTTAACAAACAAATACACTCTTGCACCACTGAGAAAGAAGAAAGGTGCAAACATTACTACTGTAGTAGTCAGCTTGTTTATTAGCATGAGCTACTGAAGTTTGCAGTCAGCTGCTTCACCTTCCCTACTCGCTGCACCTCAGATCGCTCCCGCAGCACATAATCAAACTGCTCACTCCCAAAATAATTACTTACCCACACCAAAGGGTGCCACAGACCTGGCTCCTATCACAGACACTCCTGTTCATACTCTGTCTAATGTTGAGGAAGCAGCACAAAAAACGACTAGCTGTAGTAACAACCCCAAGATTGTGTGCCCGGAGCCATGTGTTCCTGCATATTTCACTCCTCGTACAGAGCAACAAGACAAAGTAAAACTGAACCACCGTCGACTCTGCCTGCAGCAGCCTTCAGCAGCGCCCTTACCCCCACAGAGAAACTCAATTATGGCTGCTCAAGCTTGCAAAATGAAAGATTCTGGACAGTCATTCACAGACAAAAAAAAGCAGCTGGATACCTTACACCAAATGAGCTTGAAAATGTAGACGCTGAGCCAGTTCGCATTCAGGTGAGACATTGACGTTATTTCCAAGGGGTATTATTCTATTGCTCAGAGTAGCGGAAGCGTGTTGTCCGGGAGTGAGAACTGCAGGAGTAAATTGCCGCAGGAGCGGGTCATCGGGAGCAAGTTGACCGGGAGCTATTAGCGAGAGCGAATTGAAATAGACCCAGTGCTCCCACAGAAAGTATCTCGGGGTTCAAATTGCCTTCAGGCCATTATCAGTTCAGAGCACTGCCCTATGGCCTAACGTCAGCTCCAAGGGTGCTCATAAAGTGCCTGGCAGTAGTGGTGGCCTTCTTTAAGAAGGAAGAAGATTTCAGTGTTTTCATATCTGGACGACTGGCTCATTTTGGGACAGTCCCCAGACCAAATCAAGTCAGACCTCCAGGTGACCCAGCAAGTGCTCACTTCCTTTGGGTTTCTTCTCAAACTTTCCAAGTCAGTTCTCGAACCTGTACAGCTTCTCACTTTTATAGGAGCAGAGCTGGATACAGTCAAGGCAAGAGCTTTTCTTCCCATGCAGAGGGTTATAGCCATTTCAGAGCTGGCCTCCTCTTTCTGCCTTCTGGTTTCCCGACCAGCAAGACATTTCCTTCAGCTCCTGGGTCACATGGCAGCTTCTACAGCAGTGGTCCAAGGAGCCAGGTTTCAAATGAGGGACATTCAGTTCCACCTAAGGTCCTTGTGGTCCCAAAAGAAGGAACCTCTTACCAAACTAGTTCCAGTGATTCAGACTGTGATCCAGGCACTTCAATGGTGGCAGGATCAGGACAGTCTCAGGCAAGGGAAGGGGTTCCTTTCGTCAGTCAGCCCCACTCTTTAGTCCTTACCACAGATGCTTCTCTGTTGGGGTGGGGAGCCCATCTCGGGGCTCTCACAGCCCAGGGACAGTGGTCCCATCAAGAGTCCTCCTACATATTAGTCTTTTGGAGTTCAGGGCAGTGTTCCTCTGCAAGCCTTCTCTCAGTCAGTGCAGAACAAGGTGGTACAGGTCAGGACAGACACCACCACCATGTGGTACATCAGCAAGCAGGGAGGCACTCGGTCCACGGCCTTGTGCACGGAAGCCATGAAACTATGGTCTCTGGCTTACTCTCTGCAGACATCTTTAGTTGCAACCCACCTCCCGGGAAAGGACAATGTACTAGCAGATGCACTGAGCAGAATCTCCCAGGGCCATCATGAATGGTCTCTGGATCCCCTGGTGCTAGAAGTGATTTTTTCCAGGTGGGGCACTCCAGAGATGGATCTCTTTGTAGCCCCGGACAATCACCAGCTTCCTTTGTTTTGTTGCAGACCTCCAGTACTGGGCTCAGTCCCTCTGGATGCTCTGGTTCTGAACTGGGAAGGGAAATTCCTCTATGCCTTCCCTCCTTTTCCTCTGTTGTTCAAAGTTCTGGTCAAAATGAGGTCACAATCCTGCAAACTAATTCTGATTGCTCTAGACTGGGCCAGGCAGCCATGGTATCCCCTGCTGCTGTCCCTAGCAGTCCATCTTCCCCTGTCTCTTCCCAGGATGTGCAATCTGTTAACCTCATCTCAGCGGAGGATTTGGTACCCCAATCTTTGGTCCCTCAATCTCAAGGCATGGCTCTTGAAGAGTTAGAATATGCAGATTTGCATCTGTCCCAAGGGGTTCTGGACATTCACAAAGCCTCTCGAAAGCCTGCCACCAGAAAAACTTACAACTCCAAATGGAAAAGATTCAGCATTTGGTGTTCCAAGATGCATATATCCCCAGACACTGCTGAATTGTCTACAGTTCTGGATTATATGGTTCATCTTAATGGTCTAGGCCTCAGACCAGCTACTCTCAAGGTACATTTGTCAGCTGTTTCTGCTTTTCTGTCAGTGGGAAAGTCTTCCTCTCTGTCATCTCATCCTGTATTCTGTAAATTTTTCAAAGGATTACTTCATACCAGTCCTCCTTTTAGGGATCCTGCTCCTGCCTGGGATTTGAATGTTTGCATTGCTCAGCTTATGCAACCCCTTTTTTGAGCCTATGTCCTCAGCAGAGGTCAAGTACTTGACTTGGAAAACTGTGTTTTTGGTTGCTGTTACCTCTGCCAGACGTATCAGTGAATTGCAAGCTCTGTCAGTTGAACTGGACTTCATCTCATTCCATAAAGAGAAGGTGGTCCGTAGAACCAGTAGGAGGTTCCTACCCAAAGTGGTTTCTGATTTCCACTTAAACCAATCCATGTCTCTTCCTGTGTTCTTCACTGATCATGCTTCCTCAGGAGAGCGAAGGTTACACAGTTTAGATGTTGAAAGAGCCCTTAGTTACTACATAGAACGTACAGAGAGTTGTTCCTCACTTATGGGGAAGTAGGTAAGGGCAAACCTGACACCAAAATAACTGCTGCCAGGTGGATTGTGTCCTGTATCCAATCCTGTTATGAGAAACTAGGAAAGATTTCTCCCTCTGTCCTGAGGGCTCATTCCACTAGAGGTACAGCTGCATCTCTGGCTGCGGCCAGGGATGTTCCTTTGTTTGAAATTTGCCAAGCAGCCACCTGGAAAACAGTTCATACTTTCACGAAGCATTACTCCCTGGATATCCAGGCTTGGAGTGATGCTGGATTTGGCACACAAAGTGCTTCAGAGCCTATTCCCAAAGTAGGTTCTGTCCCTCCTCCTTGGAGGTACTGCTTGGTAGTCTGCAATTGTCAGAATACAGCAAGACTTAATGTTGTTTGAAGAAAAAATTACTCACCTTAGTAATTATGTTTCTTCTAATGGAGTGTTGCTGTTTTCTGACCTCCTTCCCTGCCTCCCGTCTCGGAACCTGTTTTTGGGAAGTGGATGGGCAGGTGCAGTGTTGCACCCCAGGGGTGTCTTCAGCACACTTCCTGTTGGGTGCTTTAGTTTGCTTATTAAGAATTTGTTATGCTTTATTACCTGGTTTTTGGTTTTGGGTTTCTTGACTTGAGTCTTCCTTTTGGGAACCTAGACTGTTAGTTGCCAGTTGGCTAGTAGAAATTTTACAATTTCCACATTCTGATAGGTCAGTGAGTTTTTAGCTTGTAAGAATCTGACGGTTTGGATTCAAAGTACTGCAGACAGAGTCTTCAACCGAGCTCGAGCTCAAAGTTCTATGCCCTGCATAGAAATTTAACCCTATACTCTCTGGGGCAGTTCAAGTGCTGGGGCTAACTGCAATTGTCAGAATCAGAATTGTCAGAATACAGCAAAACTGCATTAGAAGAAACACAATTACTAAGGTGAGTAATTATTTTCTTTTTTCTTTTCCCACAAGTTTTTGCTGCCGCATACTTGGGCTCGATTAGACTCCATGATTATTTCAGTTGTCGGCAAAAAAAAAAACTACCTACCTGGCAGAAAATCAAGATTTTAGATTATGCTGATACCTTATTTTGACAGTAGTCATTATTCAGATTTGTGAGAGTCCCAGCCTAGTTACGAGAGTCCTTGCCAGTCACCTTTAAATGAATTGTTTTAAGATTCATGCATCAGTTTTGTTACTGTTTTCATATACAGTGTATATAAATCTCCCTTAACTCTGCTGGAGTCAGAGCAGTCCAGTTTTCATAATTTTATGTGCATGGTGCTCTAAGGGAGGTATGGGATTGTAATTTAGCCATGTGGAGATGGGGAACTGATCCCTTCTACTTCCTGTTATGCAGGCCCCCTCCCTGTGCTCAGATGATGTGTGACATCTGACTAGGGGAGAGTACAGGGGCTTGCGCCATATAAATCAGTCATGCTGTTTTTCTTCCTTTTTTTATTACTATTGATACGTTAGACTGTCTTTTGCCATATCAAAATGCTCGTTCAACTAAAAAGCTTTCTGTACTACTATTCCTCTTCCCCTCTACTGTTAACCACCCAACCCTAAATGATGCTTTGGGTCTGTGGCTTTTCAGTTGCATAGCTCCAATGAAGCATTAGTGTGGTTCTTGTTCATACATGAAATAAATATTTCTTGAATATTGTTACTTCTATAAATAAAGTTCATGGCTTCTCTTCATTTCCCCAGTACTCCTTACTCCACTGCAGTCCTGATTTCTACAGTTGGGCTCCTAGGCTTCTGTAATAACATCTGTTAATTCTTGTAGCATGAATTGTTTGTACCTATGGAAAAATGCAGTCCTGCCGTTGACCGAAATGAAATCACATGCTGAACATTGAGGGAGGAGCTTTAGAGTAGCAGTCACTATGGATAAATGCAGAAGGAATTAATGACCGCACCTGCATAAGACTTAACAGGTATTCACAGACAAGCCATCCAGAAAATCAGGAACCAAGTCAGAATTACTTGTCATTCTTCCCCCCTCTCTCTCTCTCTCTCTCTCTCTCTCATGAATCCAAGTGCAAAAATATTAAAGTATTGACCCAGCTGACTTGGAGGACATCAAGACCCCCAGCCAGCACAACAAAGTGCACAGCCTAACACGTTTCACGCAGTTAGCGCTTTCTTAAAGGCTTTGTGACTGCCTTTTAAGTCTTGCGTAGGTACCAGTCATGTGATTCCTTCTGTGCTTACTTTGTTTTTCCAAGGCACTACAGCTCCCAGGTGTGTCTGTTACTTGGCTGGATTGACTATGGATAAATGACTTTCTCTTCTCTCCCCCATGTTCATCCACCATTCCCACCAACACTCCACTCCTTCAAGCTCCCAGTGCTGCCCCTGCAACCACACACACACACACTCATCCCTCACGGCCTGCACAGAGACCTTCCCAGACCTGTAGCCATACGTCCTGGGCCACTTTGTCCCTGTGGGGCCCCTTCGTTTATTGTGGAGGTGCGTCTCCTGAACTCCACGTGACTTCCTGTTTCAGTTTGCCAGCTTGTCCCTGCCATGGGCCTACTGCGATCTACTGTAGGAGAATGCTCTATTGGCTGCGGCCCTAGGGGCTCCTGTGCTGGTGCACCTGGAGGGTCAGAGGCGCAAGGTGGACTGCAGTACCATCATCCAGTGCAGCACGTCCTCCTTTTTCTTCCCGCTTCCCCTCCATCTCCTGCATGCTGTGACTGGTCTGCAGGGAGCCTGACGGCGCATGGTCACTCATGCTGTTATAGGCACTTCCACTAACAACCACCAGGAACTGCTGCAGACCCCCCACCCCCCGAGGAGAACATACAAAAGATGTGCTAAACCCTTTCTGACTGCCTCCGCTCCTGATGTCCCAGGCTCTGAGCTCGAACCCAGGTCACCAGCATGCCAGAGTGATCCCACTGCTTGGTGTCGGTGAGGACTATGAATTTTGCAACACTGCATGTAGTCTGCGGAAGGATGCGAGCTCTGCAGGCAGCTCCTCTGCTGCGGCATTGTAGAATTTTAGTGGCCTTTCACCTCTTCTACCAGTTTTAAAGACAAAACTACACTGCAGCCCACAACTGGTTCTCTCACAGCCTCCTTCTGGTCTATGCCAAAAAAACGAAAACAATGTTGTTCGGATCTAAGCCCTTCCTAACTAAATGCAAATGTAACCCACCCCTAATCATCATGTCCCCTGATGGCCATGCCCTAGAGGACGTCAGACATTTCAAATATCTAGGAGTTGTGCTTGACCCCCTCCCTTTCCTTTACAGAGCACATAAACTCCCTGGTTCTAAGATTTCACCAAAAACTAGGGGCTGCCTACAGATACCGGCAATACCTCACCCCGAGGCCTGCCATGCCATCATCCAGGGAAACCTGCTGCCTGTTCTGGACTACTGCTCTCCCATCTACTCCAGGACCTCTGCATCCACCATGGCAAAACTATCAGTAGCATACAACAGTGCTTGCCACTTCTCCCTGCTGGCCCCTTTCTCCACACACCACTGTACACTCTACACTACACTGGGGTGGCTCCCACTACAAGCCTGCTTTGACCTTGCAATGTACAGTTTTATTGATTCTGCCATCCATATTGCCCAAAATTCCCCTCTTGCTCGCCTTCTGGCCGTCCATACCTCACACCGCTGCCTACGCTCCTCCAACATTCCCTCCCTGAAGATCCCCAGGGTAGCCACGGACATGGGCGCTAGAGCCCTGTCTATAGCAGCCCCCACTCTATGGAACAAGCTGCCCACTGAACTGCACACTATAAACACTCACCACCAGTTCGACTCTCCTCAAAGACTGGCTCCTGTTGGCATCCACCTCTCACTGCTTTAAGGACTAGCCGCCGCACCCCCCCCAAAAAGATTCCAAGAGGTAGGGCCAAATAGGTTCTCTTATTTACTGAAACTGTACCACTGTGAGCCTTACTTTGCTTTATTTGTTGTCCCTCCACTACTGCCACCATGTATTGCCAAATGTAACAACTGTAACCGTTCACTATGTATTACCTGCTCTTATTATGTTCTTGTTGTTCTGATGTTTCTACTCTGCCACCTTATGTGACCCTGGTCGTCCCTGAAAACGGTCCCTGGGATCAGTGCACCTACCCGGTTAACAAATAAATAAGGAAGCAGCATATGTTTTTCTTTGTAGTGCTGGACCGCTTCTTTTAAGGGAGAGTGTAAAAGAGCTGGCTTCGTAATGCTGGTGGGTGATGAGGGAACTCTGGTACACTGGTTACCCTGGTTTGTGGCTTGAACTCAGGCTGACAGGAGAGGCTAGCAGAGGGGTTAACAGAGCATCCAAGAGACTGCTCTCCTGGGTAGTACGGAGATGACGCACTTCTCTGGCTTGTGGCTTGGGTGGTGGCAGTGTGGTGGTGGGGCCATTGGTGGCCTTGTGTCTACCTGCCACTGGGATTTCTCTCCACCTGGGATTGTGGAGGTACTTGCATATGGGTGGTGGGATGGAGGAAAAAGCCAGGAAAATGGGAAGCCTGACTAGGCATCCCGGATAACTGTCACTGTACCAGTTGCCCTTCTAAAACACTGCGTTTAACCCCACAACCCTGCCAGCTCCATTTTTATCGTACCTGCTCGCTCTGCACAGTAGCAGGCATGTCCCACCACCCCCACCGCTGGAAGGGATAAACCCAGAGCAGTGTAAAATGTGTGGGAGTGTCACTAGCTGCCAAATCAGTCTGTTAGGTCCAAAGTGTGTGGATTGCTTAGGAATCAAGAGGAGGCATGACAGGTGGAGCAAGAAAGAGAGAGTATAAAACAAATGAAAGGGCAGTGGGACTTTGTCCAGTACAGGAGATAGCTTTATAGAAATCTAAGGAAATAATATAATACTGCAAATAAGAACAGTTTTATATTTCATAAGCAGGACAGAACTTATTTGAGGATGGTTTTGGAGCACCATCACTTACTACAGAAGGGAGAAGAAAGCTGGCTGTCCATTCACCCTCAACTTCTGCTGATGTCATGGACCTTGAGGTCTGCAGAGATGGTATGTAGAGTAGAAATTGTTCGTTTTTTTTTGGTTTTTTTATTGAACTAAGTTAGCAAGAATGCAAACATATGTTTCTTGATCAAATCTGCTAGAGTGTCACAGTTCTGTGGTTCCATAATAATAGAAGTCATGGTGGTGTTGATACAGTAATTTTCCATACAGCAGTAAGTGTTTTACAGTGTCCATTGGTTTTCAAGCTTTCTGCGTCTGATGCCCCCAGTGTCCCCATGCCTTGAGTGTGTCAGATATCCTTCACCATGCAAACCCAATTCTGAAGTCTCACGGTTTTGCACCCAAACACTGATTTATGTAATACTCTTGGTTTGATGGAAAGGGTGTCACAGTAGCGGTTTTTCATGATAGCCATGCTAATTTTCACTGCTGATATGGACACTCTTGTTTCCTATAATGTATTAATGTATTAACTTTTTTTCCCCCTTCATGATGATAGAATGTCCATTACAGTCTGTCCAGGATTTACTGCATCTCTGGACTAAATTATTATTATTTATTTATTTTTTTTTTAACTTTGTTTGTTTTCAAAGAAAAACAATACAGAAGTACTCTCATGCAATAGATCAAGACATAGCCAGGCAAACAAGTGCTGTAACAGAAATATAAGGGGTTTAGACAAAACATCATCCTGCATTCTGGTACAATGGGCGTTGGGGGAAGAAGACTAGTAACAGTCTCACAATATCTAAAGAATGCCAGCTGCTTCAGGGGCCCAGGTTAGTTCACAAAGGGAGAATATAAGGAAAATATACTGCACTAACAAAAAGTGCTATTTAACCAGTCCAAAGTGAAATACAATTAGAAAAAAATGATTTCTCGTGCCCCCTCCGTGTCCCGACCCCACAAATAGGAACAAACAGATTAATACACAGTATATATCCCTCTACCCAGTACCATCATCAAACACAACTGAAAAAGTTCCATTCACAATGGGGATGTCTACCCATGCTAAATCCCTAAAGTAGTTTGAGATTAAACAATAACTTAAGTCTTAAGTGGAAGAAAGTCCCAAACCAAGAAGTCTCTATGGGTAGAAACAAAAGTCTTTGACCAGCAAAAAGTTAGGAGGGGAGTACTCTGTCTTCTTCCGACCCCGACTCACCAGCTGCAACCTCCGGAGCTTGATGAGAGATGAACTCCAGCTCTTATCTTCTCAACCCACCTGCCAGCATTTTCTCGACACCACCTGCCAGCATCTTTTGGGTTGGAGAACTGCAGTGATTTGCCCCCAAAGGTAATCCACAACCTTGCAGGGAGCAGAATGGACTAAAAATTAACACAAAGGAAACTGTGTCTATGATCTTTAGCACCAGCCAAAAACTCACCAGGCTTTCTGCCCTTCTTCTTTTCCTCACCCGGGATGGCACTCCTTTTCAGGCTGTACCCTGTTTCAAATATCTCAGTATGTGGTTGGATAGTGGGCATGACTTTGATGTGCCTCCAGGATGCCAACTTGCCGAAACTCAGCAATACAGTCCTTGGACTGTTTGTAGCTCTGTGATGGATGCATCAAGCCACTGTGCATGTTTAGTTTTCAAACTGGACGTACAGTGATCCATGGTGATGTTATGAGACCGTGCCTTGATGATCTGCCTACTAACTATGTCAGTACACCAGTTAGTGAAGTTGTTCTTCATAAAGTCTTTTAGAATATTTTTTGTTATTGTGAGGTCCATGGGCTGTAACAGGTCAGTCAGTATATGCAACAGGGATGAATACAGGGACAGTCTATGATTCCTCCAGTTTATGAAGCACTTGCTGTGTTGTGTGGACCCTAAACAGGTCCGTGATAAGCAGTGTTCACTGCTCTGCTGGCAAATCATGCTTTTCTTTTACAGTGTTAATGCAGGGCACAAGAATACAGTCGGTGTACAGGAGCCTGGTGTTAGCGTTCGCCCAGTGATTTTCTGAGTGTGTTATACACCACGACTCGGGGAAGTTGTATGCAGGGTGGCAGTTCAGTGTTTTGCCCTGATAAATGACTTGGGAAGAAAAGAACGGGATAATATGCAGCCAAGAAGGAGTGAGACCTGTCTCTTGTCCCCTAACCCAGTCACTTCCATCTGCTTTGCACCGGTTTTAGCAATAGTCCACTGAGAACAGGGGACTAAATTCAACCATTGTCATCTATGTTTATAACAAGGTCAGCAGGGATCAGTTCTGGTCTGACCACTTCAGCGATCCTGTTGAAGTTTGATTCTTAGAACAGCAAAGTCATTGAATGTTTTTTTTCTACCTGCCTTTGTACCCTTGTGCTTGTAGCCCTTCCTGTTCAGAAACTGCCAATCCCATTGCCTGGTTAGTGAGAGGCTACCACCATATTGAGCAAGCATTTGCTGAGTGTGTGCCTTTATAACACCAGTCGCCACAGTAAGCACAAAAGGGCATTAACTACAGCCCCTTCTCCTTGGAGACCTTTTAAGTATTTTTTTTAAAGGGGACATTTCATATCTGTCCGTATATGCTCCCACATCTGTGGCCCCCGATAAGTATTTTACCCAATGGTAATAAAATTTCATGTACCAGCTTTTGAAGTAATTATGTTTTATATGGTTGGTCTGCCGTCCCTCCTGCCGGCATTTTGAATCTAGCACCTCTAGTGGTGCATCCCACAGTAGCCCGCAGCTGATGTCAGAGCCGGGGAGCAACTGCAGGAGTGTGTATAATGTAGGCCGATGGATGGAGCTATTAAATGAGCTAGTGGCACCATCACAATGGCCGCTGCCATGAGTCCCAGCTGCTCCCTGGCTCTGACATCAGCTGCGGGCGATTGTGGGGATGTACAGCTAGGGGCGATGGATTCAAAATGCTGGTGGGAGGGATGGCAGGATCAACTAGATAAAACATAATTACTTCAAAAGCGGGTACCTGGAATTTTTGAACACTGGGTAAAATTGCTAATTGGAGGTGCCCACACTGAGATGTGGGGCATACAGACATGGACGTTTCCCTTTAAGCTCTGCTTCTGGGTCATCCATGAGAAGAGTTGGGTTTGGTTTGGAGCTCTGGTGGCAGTACGTTTGGGTCAGAGTTGGAGTGGAGTTTAGATATTCTAGTTTGAATTTTCTAACTGTACTCTTGTTCATTGTGCTGCCATATTTCCAGTTGTAAAACCGGACAGACCTTATCGTCCTGAACTCTGCAGCATGCTTGCCGACCTCAACTCGCATGTCTGGAGAGTATCGGGCATACTTTGTCCTCCGTTTCTTGGCTGTAGGCTGCATCGCTGCCTGTTCTGATGCCACATGCTGTGCTACAACAGGAATGTTGACTGTCTTGCTGAGAGCTTCGGCAGACTGATTATTGGTAAACATAAGCTTCGTATCCCTCTTACATTTTTGCTGTTTGCTGCAGGAAAGCCTCTAATGGAGGGAGACTTAAGAAGCTTTCAGTAGCCGTAGCTGTGGTAATTCACTGTTCTTTTTAATTTTTTTTTCGTTTGATGGGCAGCTGACTGCTCCATGTCGGTGCACCTTTCTTTACATAGGCTGCCAAGGATCAGCTGATTAGTTGTGCGGCTAGAAGCGCAAACTTTACATGCTGCCAACTACTGGCTGGGATTGGGACTGCGAAATTAACAAGATGCCTTACTTGACAATGCTACAGTAATTTTTGTTATGCTTCTGTCCTGTACATAGCTCCGGAGTGTTGCTGTACTAGTGGTTTAGTTTTTATATACTAGCCAGTACACTGTTTACTGTATTTGTTTAATTACTGTATTTTACTTACTTTATGTTAATCTTAGAATTTGGAATACAGGTTCAAACTCTGCACTATGGTTACGCTCCCCCTGCTATTCTAACATCAGATTTGTTTCTCTGCTGAAGAGAGCAGTCGCCCCAGAGTCCACATTAGTCTTCTGGTGAACAACAACATTAATTATTTTAACTATCATTTGTTGTTTTCAGTGTAGTGTGTTAGTTTTTTTTATTTGCTTCATTAGTTCGGGTGTTTTTATAATTTACTATTTTTTGCCATTTCTCCGATTCTCAGGAACCCGCTTTCGGGCTGTACCTGGAAACGAGCCTTGGCTCAGGCTGCCTTTCTCGGTTACCAGTTCTCAATAGATAAATTAATAAATTACATCCTTCCCTTATGTAAAACAGGGGACCCATGTGACCTAAGCAATTATAGGCCCATCTCCATTCTGCCTATTCTGTCTAAAGTCTTTGAGAAACTGATTTATAGCTTAATTAAAACACCATATTGAAACATATTCACTTGTTAGCCCAGCATAATCTGGCTTTCGCACTAATCATAGCATTATTTCTGCATTGGCTAAAGTCTCCAACGACTGGGTATCTGCTATGGACTCCAGGAAGATCACGGGTGCAGTCTTCCTTGACCTCAGTAAAGCGCTCTATACCGTTGACCATAATCTGCTAGTTATTAGCCTCATTAAATTAGGTGCCACTCCCTCCACCGCCCAGTGGTTCACCAGTTACCTAAGAGGAAGGACACAGAAAATTAAAGCCAATGGCCTATTCTCAACCTCCTTGCCGATTGTCAGGGTAGTCCCGCATGGCTCCATCCTTGGCCCTGTCCTTTTCTCCCTGTACATCAATGATCTTGACTCACATATAACCAACTCCAAACTGCATTTCTTTGCAGATGACACAGTACTGTATGCGTCTGGCACATCAGTGTCTGAATTAAGGGATGTGCTCCAAGCTGACTTGAACGTAATCTCATTAATGCTAAACTCCTTCTCAATGCCAAGAAAACCAATGCCATGATCTTCACTCTTAATACTATCCCTACCGCCCCCCTTTCATATACCTAAAAACTTTGTCACCTCCTTAGGTGAACCACTGGAAGTCCCCTCTAAATATAAGTATCTTGGCATTTGGTTAAATAATAAGCTCTCCTTTAACGTCCATCTCAACGACCTTTCCAGGAGATTAAAAATCAGGTTAGGTTTCTTCTTCCGAAACAGGGCCCTCTTTCCGATAGAGACTAGAACCAGGCTGGTTCAAGCCACATTCCTTCCTCTACTTGACTATGGGGACCTAATTTACACTTCATCTGCAACCACAAGCCTAAATAAATTGGACATCCTCTATCATCATGCTCTGCAGTTCATTAGAAACTCTCTGTACCGAACCCACCATTGTGACCTGTACGCAGCCGTTGGTTGGACGTCACTTACCACTCGGTGTCTGCTCCATGCTGGTGCTTGGACTCTCAAAATACTCCTGAATAAGCTACCGAGCTATATTACATCTCTTATCCACATCTCCCGCAGTGTATACTCATTTAGGAAATCTGATTTTATCTTCCTTGATGTGCCTAGGACTCGCACCACCTTTGGCAGACTGGCCATATCATATGCTCTCCCAACCATTTGGAATCCACTTCAATCTACACTGAAACTATCTAGTACTGTCTCTGTTAACTTTTATAAAAGGCTAACTACATCTAAATTTAGAGATAGTTGTAACTGTTTTTAAGTCTCTCCTCTACCTATATGTTTCTCCATGCCCTCCCTATGTACTGGTATTAGTCTTAGTCCTGTTGGTATCCTGCTAGAACTTGCCCAGACTACTACTACGAAATGTTTACTGTGGCCAATCATAGTGATCTTTTCAGCTGATCTCAAGATTCTCCTCAGCCCTTCTCTTTATCACTCATCTCACCATCTCCCCCTTTTCTCTTCTTCACCTAAAACTCCTCTACTCTTATGCTCTCCATCTATATCCTACTCCCTCCATCCCTTTTTCTACTCCCCTGTATGCTTTTTCCTCAAACTCTTGCTCCTATATAATTACTCTCTCATGGATGTAAAAAAACTACTACTAATGTTTCTCACAAGGTTTATGCAGTTTATATCTTCCTTGTTATGTCTTAATTTAAGCACTATGTACCATATGAACCTAAACTTTATTTTATCTACTGTGATGCTTTTTTTTTTATGTATTGTATTCCTTGCCTGTATACATGCTCCAGGACCTCCTTGCGAATGAGCTTGCTCAACGGAGTTTTCCTGCAATAAACTTGAACTTACTCCGTAAAGTGTTTGACTCCTCCATGTCCAATTGCAAGCACATTGTCCTGGGTGACTTCCATGTTGCTGCTTTCCCGTAAATGGGAACTCATCTCTGTCCTCCTTTCTGCATACCAAATTCAAAGCACTCGACTGTGTCAGTTGATCTCGTTGTCAACTTGCCATAACACTGTGACATCTAATCAGTTATTGACTAGGTGCTTGTCATGCCCCCATAGGATAGTATCTGCAGGCACCCTGTCAGACAGCTTTGGTCACCAGTGTATGACCTGTTTTGTGTTGAAAATGAAGTCCTCCAAAGTTCCACCCTGCATACATATGGTCCGATCCATTAAAAATGTTCAGCCTGTAGACTTTGTACGTGACCTGCACTCAGCTGATTGGTGCCTCACTGTATCTTCTCCCAACCCTGACATATATGAGAGTCATTTGCAATCTTACTTCAGTTCTGTTACAGATGTACCCCCTTTAAGAGATCCGGGGTCAAGGGCTTCCACCTTCCTAGGGTCGTCTCTGATCTTATCGGCGTCCTGGGGGCAGTATGACATAGTGGTTAAAGGCACTGAGCTGCAAACCTGGAGACCTAGGTTTGAATCCCATCAGCCCTCTTGCATAATGTGTGACCCTGAGCAAGTTGGTTAACTTCCTTGTGCTCCCAGGTAGTACCTGGAAACGAGCTCCGGCTTAGTGGGCCTTTCCTGGTTAAACAATTTACCCTTCCTTTTCCTCCCTCCCTCCCTCCATCCGTATGAGTGATGCAGCTTGGACTAAACACAAGTCCTCCAGGTTTCCATCTCCTTGTCATTGGTCAAAAACTGTAAAGGTTGGTTACTTACTTACTGGTAATGGTAGATCTTACTTCGAGAGGGCTCTTGCAGTAGGTATTCACAAATAGGACTAAGGCGTCAGGACCCCATGGAAAAATCTTCTAGCTAGCTGTCCCTGGCGGGGACCTCCCCTGACGTCAGCTGACCGCCAGCGTACGTCAGTATAAAGGGGGCAATCCCACGCCCGCCCTCCAGTTCTTTCCTGCTCTCTGCTCCATACAGCCACCTCGTGGAAGAATAGTGCAGCTAGTGTCGTCATTTTCAGATAAGTATTTTCCCTTTCTTCGAAATTTAACTACATTTTTCTGTAATTTGTCAATCCTACCAACTGTGCATATTGTCCCCGTCGCCCTCCGTATCGCATAAAAACGAGTGCAACTCCTGTGACACTCTGCTCCCGCACAAGGACGGCCATTCCTTGTGCCTCTTCTGCCTAAGCTCTGACCACCGTATGGAAGAGTGTGAACACTGCTGAAAATTCAGTTCAGCCACCCGCAAGAGGTGGCAGCAGTCTCTGGAAGTTCTCCTCCTCAAGAAAAAGATGGCCTCCATAGAGAAAGAATTGAAGAAACTCCAGCAGGCGTTGGTCTTTCCCGAGGATCACCACAAGAAGAAGCAGGACAAAGAGAAACACGGGGACTGGGACTCACCTGCAACAGCCCCGCTGACTCCGGCCGGAGTCGCGGGCCTTCAGGTATCTTCCCTCTGGGGGACCACTCTCCGTCTGCCTTGGTGGTGTCCAGGCATTGGGTCGTGCGCACTGGGAACCTCCGGAAGGAGGCCTCTTCCCCTGCTGTGGCTGGCTCTGTTTCCTGGCCTAGCGGTGAGGGCGCGTCCGATAAGTCGGGCTCCAGCGCTGCCGCCTCCCGCCTGGACAAGGCAGCTAAGCCGCCCGTCTGTTCGTCCAGCTGCACAGCCTATGATCCCCCAATCGGGCCTTGGCGCCACACCCGACGTGTGCGGATCAGCACAGCCGACATATGATCATCTGCCGTCGGAGGTACCTCTGTCTCTGATTCCTCCAGGGGATTCGGCTCCTCAATCCCCTGCCGGGGGTGAGTACCAGGAAGCACCACCACCATCAGGAGGTCCCCCTGATGCCCCAACCTCCGACACCGGACCCGGCGACAGTCCCCACGTTGCAGAAGCCCGACAGCCCACCAGTTCTGTCGACCAGGCCTGTGCCAGGGGACCTGCTCATCAGGCCGATGCCAGACTCATCGGACCCTCTGGCTGGACCTCCGAGATACCAGGCGCCTGGCTAACCGCCGCATCATTCGATGCCGGGGTGCCCAACCCCGGGCTTCCCTGGTAAAGGCTACCCGCTGTCCGGTTTTGGCTACCCATGTTACGGGTATACGGGTTACTCTCCTCCTCCTCCTCCTCCTTCTTCTCTGCAGATGGATTTGAAGTCAGTCCTGGCCTCTTGGTGGGCTGAAGCCAAATCTCAGCTGACCCGGGCCCCGGTCATCTGCCGACAGACACTCCTTCGCCTGTCCCAGTCAACAGACCAGGACCATCTACTGGCACTCGTCCCCGGGAATTCACCCTCCCTGTGGACTTTTCCAGACCAGTGAATTTGCCTCTCCCGCCTGTGGTTACTTCTTGTTCACAGGAATCTTCCGACTCAGACAGAGATTATGAGCCAATGGACTCTGGAGAGGAACCTCAAACTCCAGAACGTTCCACTCCAAAGGACTCTCCTAAGTCTCCCCCTGCAGGATCCTTCCTTTTTGGAGTTGCTCAAGAAAATCCAAGAGGCCTACGATTGGACAACCGTGGAGTAGGATATCCAGCGTCTGAGACTTGCTGAACATTTAGACTTGGCAGAAGCCTCAACGACTCTCATTCCTCCTTGGATTGAGCCTCGCCAAGATTTAGTTACCATAATGTGGACGCAGCCCTCCTCCTTGGCTGCCCTAGCTCGCAAGGCGGATAGGCTATATCAGTCGCCAGAAGGTAAGGATTTCCTCCGTCTTCAACCCAAGGCAGATTCGGTGGTCATCAGTGCTGCTCACGACAGGACCTCGAATCCAAAACATCTCGGCTCCACCCCTCCAGACAAAGATTCCAAGATTCTGGATCAGTATTGCAAAAGGATTTTTGCATCCTCTACTTTGGGCATCAGGGCACTGAATTACGTGGCCCACATGGGGGATTTCCAGAAGTTCCTCTTAAGCCAGGTGTCTTATAAGCTGGACTCTCTCCCTTACCTCACTGTAAAACAAGAGCTCCGCTCGGCTAGATCTTCCTGCTGGCATATGCTCCGAGCAACCTGTGATGTGGATACGGCTGGCTGTAGTTCGGTCTTTGCTGTCGGTCTACACAGACACGCCTGGCTCCGAATTTTCGGAGGAGAAGTTAAGGACATCTCACCGACCTCCAGGCCAAGGGTCAAGCCCTATGGTCGGTGCAGCTCATATACAAGTCTCCCCGGGGCCAGAAAAGCTCCTTTTGATGCCAAAACCATCGTCAGTCGAAGCAGACACCAGCCCGCCAACAAAATATGCATAGGGCCACGTCAGCAGCCAAAGCCCATAGAGCCAGGGGAGCCGCGACTACTGTCCTCCCTTATGCCTTTTGATTCATTGCCTATTCCCCTCCTTCTGGATTCTGGTCCAGAGGAGACGGTAGGTGGCAGATTCTCTTGCCACCTGCCGGAATGGGAGAGGATAACATCAAACTCTTGGGTGCTCCAACTGGTGTCCCAGGGGCACTCAATAGAGTTCATTCAAAAAAAAAACCCACAGACCTCTTCCTTGGTCATCTTACCCCCTGTGTCATCTCCCCCTAGTAAACGAGGAGATAAGTGCTCTTCTTTCGAAGGACACAGTAGAATCTGTTCTCCTTCTGTATCGGGGGACAGGTTACTATTCCCATTTGTTTCTAGTGCCCTAGAAAACGGGCGACCTGAGGCCCATCTTAGATCTCAGCTCCCTCAATCAGTTTGTGGAGTACAAGAGGTTCAGAATGCTCTCCCTTCAGGGTTTTCTTCCTCTGAGATCGGGTCTGTGGTTATGCACCTTGGATATGCTGGACGCCTATCTGCATATTCCCATACGTCCGTCCCATTGCAAGTTCCTTCTCTTTTGCTTCCAGGAGGAACATTTTCAGTTCAAGGCCCTCCCTTTTGGCCTTTCCTCAGCTCCCCGGGTGTTCACCAAATGTCTTTCGGTGGTGGCAGCTTCCCTGCGCACCCAGGGGGTCCAGGTGTTCCCTTACTTGGATGACTGGCTGTTTGCAGCCTCATCCAGAGAGGATCTGCTGCACTCCCTCCTTATCACCCTGCAGCTTTTCCACAGTTTGGGAATCACTTATCAATCAGGCCAAATCACAGTTGGTCCCGTGCCAACTCCTTCAGTTTATTGGGGCGATGTTGGATACCTGTATGGGCAAAGCCTTTCTTCCCCGGACAGGATCGAGACTTTTCAGCAGCAGGTATGCATTCTTTTGGATCAGAAACATGTACCACCTTGGAAGGTCCTTCGCATCCTGGGCCTCATGGTAGCTGCCGTACTGACAGTTCCTCTGGCCCGCCTGCACATGAGGGTCTCGCAGTGGACTCTCAAAGTCCAGTAGGATCAGTCCACAGACAAATTGGATCATGATATTCTTATCTTGGACCCATGGCCAAGGATCTCAGATGGTGGTTAATCCCGGAGAACCTCTCCGGGCGGTTCCCTTCAGCCTTACGGCTCCTTCCCAGACCCTGACCACTGATGCTTCAGGGGTCAGCTGGGGGGCCCATCCCTGGTCCCACAGGACCCAAGGGAGCTGGTCCCAAAGAGAGTCACAGTTGTACATCAGCGAGCTAGAGTTGAGGGTAGTTCTCCAGGCTCTCCATCCCCTCATTCTTCCCGGTCATCTTCAGATCCAGTCAGACATGTGTGTCATCTGATATCTCAACAAACAGGGGGTCTCGTTCTTACCCCCTGTGCCGGGAGGCGATGAGGATATGGTTTTGGGCCTCACAGCACAACCGTCACCTGACAGCGACCCATGTGCTGGGGGTTAAAAACTCTCTCGCAGACACTCTCAGTTGAGCTTCGGCGAGCGCTCACGAGTGTGGAATTAAAGCAGGAGGTATTAGATGGCGTGTTCGCCCAGTGGGGCACGCTGCAGATAGGTCTGTTTACCTCCCCCAGCAACACAAAGCTTCCTGCCTTCTGCTCGCTCACTCCCAGGAGAGATGTTTTTTGGCAGGACGTGCTGTTTCTGTCTTGGAAGGGCAGATTTGTCTACGCCTTCCCCTCCGATTCCTTTGATCCTGAAAGTTCTGAGCAAACTTCTGGCGGAAGGGGCGCGCATGATTCTCATCACTCCCTTCTGGCTGAGGCAAGTCTGGCTCTCTCTACTGCAACTGTGGTCAGAAGATCCCTTCCGCTCTCCCAGGATTTGCTGACCCAGGATCAGGGGACCCTAGTACATCCAGGGCTCAGATCCCTCAGCTGCTCGCTTCGGCGTTTCCCCAGAGGTAGCCAATATTCTGGTGGAGGCCAGAAAGCCTTCCACCAGGTCTACATATGCCATGAAGTGGAAACTGTTCTCTATTTGGGTGGCTTCCAAAGAATTGGAACCCTTTTCCTGCCTGGTGGCCAGGATCCTGGACTACCTAAGGCACCTCTTTGACTTGGGTCTCAGCTACTCCACACTCAAAGTACACTTGTAGGCCATTTCAGCCTACCATCTCCCTGTAGGAGACAGGTCGGTGGCTCAACAGGAAGTCTTTAAGACCTTCCTCAAAGGGGTTCTTCATCTGAAGCTCCCTATCCGCAATCTGGCCCCTGACCTTAATTTCATTTTGGAAAAATTCACACTGCCTCACTTCAAGCCGACAGCGGAGGCAGGCCTGTGTTTTCTCTCCTGGAAAAAACTCTTCCTCGTGGCCATTACTTCGGCATGGAGGATTTCCAAACTTCAGGCACTTATGTGCTGGGTCCCTTATCTGATTTTCCACAAAGACAGGCTGGCTATGAGGACCAACCCTAAATTTCTCCCCAAAGTCGTGGTGGAATCTATGCTCAATCACTCCATTGAGCTTCCAGTCTTCTTTCTGGTATGCTCCAATCAAGGGGAACTTCTCCTTCACACTCTTGATGTCCATCAGAACTTACGGTATTATACCAACAGAACTAAGGACTCCAGGAAGACAGACCAGTTGTTTGTCTCCTTTCCTCGTTTGAAGGAGGGCCTCGCTGTGTCCAAACAATGCCTCTCCAAATGGTTGGCAAACTGTATCACGTACTGTTACAGTAAGTACGACAAACCCCTTCTGGGTCAGGTGAAGGGTCAGTCTACCAGGGGCACGGCGGCTTCCGCCACATGCTTTGAGAATGTGTCAGCCGCAGAAATCTGTGCTGTGGCCACCTGGACGTTGGTTCATACCTTTACCACGCATTACAGCTTGGATGTTGCCTCTCGCTGCAGAGCAGGATTCGGCCTGGCGGTCTTACAGGGGCTCCTTTCTTGAGCCCGGGTTCTGCCAGATGTCTTTTTTTTGTGTGGATAGATTGTTCTCGTTCCTCCTCCCTGGTTTCTGTTCCAGACTGCTTGGGACTCTGTCCTATTTGTGAATACCTACTGCAGGAGCCCTCTTGAAGTAAGATAGTACAGTTATGTAAGAACTTACCGTAACAGTAGATCTTTGAGAGAGGCTCTTGCAGTAGGTATTTCTTTCCCTCTCTCTTTCCCCCTGGGTTTCCTTTTCTTTCCTCTTTAGGAGGCAAACCTTTCTCCTGTCAACCTCCGGCAGGAGAACTGGAGGGCGGGCGTGGGACTGCCCCCTTTATACTGACGTACGCTGCCATTGGTCAGCTGACTTCGGGGGCAGTCCCCGCCAGAGACTGCTAGCTAGAAGATTTTTTCCGTGGGGTCCCGACACCTGACTGCTTAGTCCTATTGGTGAATACC
This sequence comes from Neoceratodus forsteri, assembly GCA_016271365.2. Lineage (NCBI taxonomy): Eukaryota > Metazoa > Chordata > Ceratodontiformes > Ceratodontidae > Neoceratodus > Neoceratodus forsteri. Next base: position 433,736,866 of record CM057459.1, on the reverse strand, counting down.
TACTGTAAGAGCCTTTCTTGAAGATCTACTGTTATGGTAAGTTCTTGCGTAACTGTTCTATTTTTAAGAGGATCTCCATAGAGCCATAATATATTGGACTGTAAGCCATTAGTGTTGGGGACCATGTTGGGAGCTTTTGCAAGATGGGGCTGCTGATGGCAATGTGCCTACATACACGTTAGTGTAGTGTCACCTATATAACAACTTCAGATCTTCAAGAATATTTCTTCTCTTACGCCACACCTTTGGAACTATACCTGCATGAGCACTAGGAGCACACAGAAGCTTTTGCTAACTGGGGGTTATCCATGATGACATCATGCATTAGCGTCTACATAAATGTGAGGCGGCCCCATGTCTCCTCGGTTCTTTCCTGCCATCGACCATACTCATCGGACCTGCCGTGGAAACGAATACACCTAGCCGTTGTCTTTTACAAAAAATAATAAAGTAATCACTAATAAGTGATACTGTTGATTACTGTATGCCGCCCAAAACAATGATGTTGTTCTGGTACTGCAACTGTGGTGAAAAAGAATATACAAAGACATCCACAATGTGTGTCTGCTGTTTTAGGCGCCTCTCAATGTAAAGACTTGACATTTGCTAGGGCTTCAGTCAAGCAACAAGGCGACGCAAAAAAAAATGCACTGGAAAGTTTTTATTGGAGAAAATTAGCAGTCATGCAGAGAGCCCAGGGCCAGAAGAAGCGTCACCTGCCCCATGACAGTCGTGGTTGGAGTCCAAAGACCGTGAGAAAAAGTGGTTGCAGTCAGGACATAAGCATAAATATAAGGATAAGGACAAGTTAACTTTCTTGACGAGGTCCAGGTCACCGCTGTGGCCTGTACCCGCTCAAACTGCATTGTCATTGTCTGCCTTGGTGGCAGGGATGGTGCCCCCCACCCGTTGATCAGCTACCAAGGTTGTATCTTGGCTCGGGCACTACTGTACCTACTACAGATAGTACATTGCCGTCATCTACACCAGTGTTCGTGACCCCTGGCCAGGGCGTCCTCGATGTGCATGCGGTGCTGGTGTCGATTTCAGATATGGTATGGCGCATATTGCCAGGCTTGCCTTTGCACCCTTCACTGCTGTCTACAGGAGGTTCCTGTGTCGCACCCCTCATCGACTTCCTCAGCAGGGACACAGCAGGTGCCTATTGATCAGAGGCCTACAGCGTCGCCAGTGGGGTCCTTCATTCCTGTCGACAAGAAGGAGGGATAATAATCCTGACCTCATAGTGGAGGAGATCTGTGAAAAGGAACGTTAAGCACCACTGTATCCTCTGTAGTGAGGATTCTGTGGTGTACAGATCTCCTCCTGAAGACTCCACTTTTCAGGCAGTGATGCAGCAAATGCAGACTGCTATGGGGTTTGTAGTAGAAGAGGATTTTTCTAAAAATAATTTGAATGGGTTTCTGGAAGTGCCCTGCACTCTGTCAATTATTGTACCTCCCATTTATCCAGCCATAGAGGATGTCACTTATGCTGCATGGTATAAGCCAAATACCATCCCAGTTCCAGTTCGGCTGACGAGCAATACCCTGCATCTGCGGCCAAGCCTTATTAAGCCAGATACAGATTATGTGGTCATAATGGCTGGCAACGACAGATCTAGGGCACCAAGGCAAATGAGCACCCTGCCACCTGATAAGGAATCCAGGAGGCTTCTTGTGATGGGCAGGCAAACATAGACCTCTGCCTTATTAGGCCTGTGTATTGCAAACTATCAGTCACACATGATCATCAAAATAGCCTTTGGAAGCCTGCTAAAGCTGCAGCTCAAGCACTGCCAGAAGGCACAGCCAAGAATGAATTACTGACAAACCTAAATGCAGGAGCTGAAGCTGGCAAACATCTGCTACGTTCAGCATATACTGCCTCAGATGCTTCTTCCACACAGCTACCACTGGGATTTGCATAAGAAGGTATTCTGGGCTCAGAGTGGTGGGGTTTACAACTGATGTGCCCTGCAGGGGGCAGGCCTTGGACAGCTAGTATTGGAACCCACTCGGGAGGGAGCAATACTAGACCTGGTACTCTCAAATGGAGAGAGGATCACAAATTTAGAAGTCAGTAGACATCTGGGAACAAGTGACTACTGCACAGTGTGCTTCACAATAAGCACAACCATGGAGACAAGCCATACAAAAACAAGGATACTGGACTTTAGAAGGGCCGACTTTGGCAAAATGGGTGAATACCTGAGGAATGCACTAGTAAATGGCCAAAAGGAGGGTGGAAGAACAATGGAGAAAAATCAAAACTGCTATCATAGAGGCAACAAGCCTTTGTGTGAAACAAATAAAGATGAAAAAGCGGAGTAAAAAACACTATGGTTCTCAAAAGAGGTGGCAGGGAAGGTTAAGGAGAAAAAGGCTGCATTCAAAAAGTATAAAGGAATCACAGAAGAAGCACGACAGGGAACTGTATCAATTAAGGCAGAAAGAAGTGGGGAAGGCAGTCAGAATAGCAAAGGCCCAAACCGAGGAAAAAATAGCCAACTCGGTTAAGAAGGAGGATAAAACCTTCTATAGGTACATTAGAGAGCATAGAAAGGTTAAGGGAGGAATAGTGAAGATTAATAAAAGAGAGGGGAGGTGGGCAGAGGGAGACAGTGAAAAGGCAGAGATACTCAATGAATACTTTTGCTCAGTACTCACAAAAGAAGATGAGGAGGAGTTACCTAAACCAGGCAATAGAAGCACTCTGGGTAGGGGGGTTGACACCAGTCCATTTACTGAAGAAAGAGTCCTGAAAGAACTCGTAAAACTCAAGGTGGACAAAGCAATGAGGCCTGACGGATTCACCCCAGAATCCTAAAAGAACTAAGGGAGGACCTAGTGACACCACTGACCACACTTTTTAACAAATCATGGGAGGATGGGGTGGTACCTGAGGACTGGAGGAGGGCAGATGTGATTCCCCTTCACAAAAGTGGGAGCAAGGCAGAAGCAAGAAACTACAGACCTGTAAGTTTGACCTCAGTGGTAGGGAAAATGATGGAATCACTGCTGAAAGAAAGAATTGTTGAGTACCTAGAGGCCAGCGGGGCACAGGACCCAAAGCAGCATGGATTTACAGCAGGAAGGTCATGTCAGACGAATCTAATTGATTTCTTTGGATATGGCCTACCTAGACTTTAGCAAGGCATTTGACACAGTCCTGCACAAAAGACTAATAATCAAGTTAGCCAGCCTGGGAATGGGTTCCAGGGTGGTAGCCTGGGTAGCAAACTGGCTGCACAACAGGACACAGAAGGTAATAGTGAATGGAACACATTCTGAAGAAGGGGTTATTAGTGGAGTACCTCAGGGCTCAGTACTGGGCCCCGTCCGCTTTAACATCTTTATAGGTGACATTGCAGAGGGTCTGAAGGGAAAGGTATGCCTCTTTGCAGATGACACAAAGATCTGTAACAGAGTTGATACACAAGGGGGTAGAAAGGATGAGAAGGGACTTGGCAAGGTTGGAGGAATGGTCAGACATATGGCAACTTAGATTCAATGCAAAGAAGTGCAAAGTAATGCACCTGGGAAACAAAAACCCAGGAGAAGAGTACACAATAGCAGGGGAGGTACTAACAACAAAAAAATGGAAAGGGACTTGGGGGTAGTCATATCAGATGACCTAAAGGTGGGTAAGCAATGTGAGAAGTCAGTGCGAGCCAGGGGGATACTGGGATGCATAGGACGGAGCATCACAAGTAGAAAAAGGGAAGTGGTTATCCCTCTGTACAGACAGTTGGTGAGACCCCATCTGGAATACTGTGTGCAGTTTTGGAGACCCCATCTACTCAAGGACATAGGATGAAAGCAGTCCAGAGGAGGGCAACTAAAATGGTGCAGGGTCTACATCAGAAACCATATGAAGATAGACTGAGAGAGCTTAATATGTATACCCTTGATGAAAGGAAGGACGGGGGGACACGATAGAAACTTTTAAGTACCTCAAGGGAATCAACAAAATCCAGGAGGGTAGCATCTTTCAGAAAAAGAGATGTGTAAGAACAAGGGGGCACAATTTAAAGATAGAGGGGGGACGGCTCAGGGGTAATGTGAGGAAATTTTTTTTCACGGAGTGGTGGATGCATGGAACCGCCTTCCTGGGGAGGTTGTTGGGTCTAAAACAGTGGGGGAATTCAAACATGCATGGGACAGACAGACATAAGGCAGTTGTAGTGGGGGGTTGCAGGAAGTAGGCTGTTGGTTAACTAGAATCTGCAGCTTATCCAGTAGGAAGGGAAATGGGCAGACTGGGTGGGCCAAGTGGTCCTTATCTGCCGTCAAAGTCTATGTTTCTGTGTGAGCAAACAGTCTTGAATGCTCCCTTCAGAAGCACAGAACTGTTTGGCTATCACATTGTAGAAGCTTTGAGAGGCCTACATACCTGCAGAATGACTTTGAGGTCACTTAAGTTCCTGTACCCTACACTTGGTAGAGGATAGAGGTTCTTTTTGCCAGCCTGCAGCTAAAGGTGGCTGCCATACCTATCGTCAGCAGGGCCGAGGGAAGGGTGGTGGAACATTGCCACCTCCCTCTTCCCCCAGGAGCTCATTCTAAATCCTCCAAAGTCAGTGGTGCCACGCCCTCCGGCTCAGCATGACTCGTGCAGGACCCCCCAAACTACTTCAGGGACAGGAGGTGGTGGTAGGGGGTTGCTTCTCTATTTAACTCAATGGAGGGCGATTACTACAGACAAATGGGTCCTGGAGATGATTGCAGAAGGCATGCCCTGGAGTTGCCAGCCACCCCTCCAGAGCATCCTGTGTCTCTTTCAATTTATCCCCGGGACATCTGCCCCCACCGAAAGAAGAGGTACAAACGTTACTGACCAAACGTGCCATAGAACCTGTGCCTTCATGCTAGAAAGGCAAAGAGTTTTACTCCAGATATTTTGTGGTCCCCAAATGAACAGATTGCAGACCTGTACTAAACCTACAAGACCTAAACTTCTACATAGAATACCAGAAGTTTGAATAGTACAGATTTTCTAACCCCAGTAATGCTCACAGTATTCCTAACTTCATGCAGTAAGCCTGGAGGGTTGGACTGCCCTGAGAGATGGAACACTTTACACGTGAGCATCTTTCAAACACTGCCTCTACTAACTGCCTGTGTTCTAAACCTCTTCAGATTTTTCTCTCCGCCTGAAAAGTCTGGTCGCTCGGAGCTTCATTCGTCCACTTTCTCCTGCGTGAAGAAAACTATGAAATACTGCTATAAGTATATTTTTGGTTTCAATTAGTGCCTCTACTTATTGTTTTCTATTATTTACTTAGTTTACGATTAAATTTGTTGTTTTTCCCAGTTCCTCGCGGTTCGGTATAACCGTGGGGGAACCAGGTTAGTTTCTGTTAAAATCGGGGTTCTCTGACTAAAGAACTGCCTTAGTTTTACATTTAAAATCTGTTTCATTTAAATCGCTATAACCGATAAATTTCAGTTACCTGAACCGCTGACCCGGTTCCATACTGCTACATCGGTTCGGTTCCTTTTCGGTTCCAGAACTGATCATTAAAAAAAAAACTTTTTGTTTAGCGGTTGGGTTTTTTCCCTTTTAAAACATGTCTGAGAAACCCAAAAAGTGAACCGGTGAACCCGGTTTCAAGAATTGTTCCCAGTGTGGGGAAGTGTTTGCTACAGCAGACAAACACACTTTGTGTGATATGTTTGGGTTTTGACCACCTTAAGGAGGAATGTGAGGTATGCAAAACATTCCTAGACAAAACTATTGAAAAACACCTTGAAAGACTTGAGAAAAAGTCTGCAAAGGGTCCCTCTGTCTCTGACCAGCCGATACCCCAAGAATCTGTGGCTGAACCCACATCTGTTTCTGTGCCTGCCCCTGGGACAGGCGAAAAGGGCACAAAATGTTCAAATGAACTGGCTGACTCCCTGGTTCCTTCTAAGAAAAGCAAAAAGCTTAAACACACAGAACCCCCTACTGTCAAACCGGGGACTTCTATGCCTGTTATGCCTGTACCAACAGCCCAAGAAATTGCTCAGGCCTTTAAAATTATTCAATCTCTACAGGCAATAGTTCCTCCTCAGCAGACTCCTGCCCCTTCCCAGGGTCCCCAGGCTGGCAGCAATGTGCATCCACCCCCTCAAGAAGGAGAGGACCTATTTGATGGAGGAGGAGGAGGAGGGTTTTCCATCCCATTTTACTTTTATTAGGAGGATGGCAGATGCACTAGACATCTCCACCACCGAACAAGTTGAGGATGAAGAGGAGATGGAGTATTTGGAGATGATGGGGCTGACACCCACCAAGGCTCTACTCCTACCAGTGTACAGATTCTTTAAGAAGGATGCCGTAAAGATTCTTCAAACACCAAACTCCTCTCCTCCCATAGATAGGAGGATGGACAGAAAATATCAATTGGAAAGGGAGGGAGCTAGCTTTCTCTTCTCCCATCCAGATCACCGGGGGTTAATTCAGCAAGCTGCTTGCGACAAGGCCAGGGTCCCACTATCCTCACACCCTCCGGACAAGGACTCCAGAAAAAATTACAGCATGGCCAAAAAAGGGTACCTGTCATCCTCTCTGGCTATGTGTCAGGCTACCTTCCAGGCATATGCTGCCCAGTACCAGAAGTCACTGTGGCAGTCAGTCCTGGCTATGTCTCAGAAAGCTCCCTCATCCTTGTCAGATGACCTAGTTGAAACCGCCAGGTTTGGGCTAGAGGCAGCTAAGTATCAATTCCAAATGGCTGCTGACACCTGTGACACTGCAGCCAGAAATTTGGCAAACACATTGGCACAGAGGAGGTTTGCATGGCTCAGGGCCACAAACCTTACTCAAGATACTCCGTCTAAGGCCTTGGATTTTCTTCTAGAGGGAAACTCTCTCTTTGGGGAGTCCACTGTGGCATATGTGAGGAAGGTGGATGAGTATAAGGCCACTTACAGAAGCAACTCTGCTAAGGAGAGAGCTTCACCATCCACCAAGCCTTACGGAAGGGGGGGGGGGCCAGGGCAGGTCTTTTTATACAAGGCCCTTCTTCCAGCCAGTGGTCTTACCCCAGTACCAGCAGTATCCACAACAGGGATACTCCAGGGGCAGAGGAAGGAGGGGCTCGAGGTGAGGATCCCAAGCTCAGTCTCAGCGACAATCAAAAAAACAGACCCTCTGAGCCACAGGCCGCTTTCTCCCTAGCTGTGGGAGGTAGACTCTCACTTCTTCCATGCCTGGTTGAGAATCATCACAGACAAGTGGGTTCTGGAGGTAGTGGGTCAGGGTCTGTCCCTGGAATTCAAATTCCTTTCTTCTCAGAAAATCAGAGTTTTTAGCTCTCCCTCACTAGCAGAAAAAATACTGCTAGCGTCAAGAGGTTCAAATCCTGCTACAGCTGAAAGCAGTAGAACCAGTTCCAAAATCCCTGAGGGGAAGGGTTTTTTATTCCAGATATTTCTTAACAACAAAGAAAAGTGGGGAATGGTGGCCTATTCTCGATCTCAGAGCTTTAAACAAGCATTAAAGAAAAGAAAGTTCTAAATCGTAACACTAGCTGTGATTTTGCCAGTGCTCCAAAAGGGAGACTGGCTGGCATCACTGGACCTAAAGGATGCCTATTTCCACATCCCCATAAGGGATTCTTACCAGAGATGTATCAGATTTAGACTCCCTTTCAGTTTTCAGCCCTGCCTTTTGGCCTTTCTTCAGCCCCAAGGGTATTCACAAAGTGTCTAGCTGCTGTAGTAGCACATCTTCGGAGACGAGGTGTCACTGTCTTCCCTTATCTGGACGACTGGTTGGTGGTGGGAAAATCCCCACTGAAGGTACAGTAGGATTTAAAGGTCACTCAGGACCTCCTAGAATCCCTGGGATTTCTAATCAGTCACAAAAAGTCTGCTTTCACCCCCACACAGGTGTTGCAGTTCATAGGAACAGAAATAAATACCTTACAGGCAAGAGCCCATTTGCCTCTGGAGAGAGAGTACAAAGCCTTCAGTCAGTAACAAATTCCTTCAGCTTGCACAAAGCAAAAACTGCAAGACAATTTCTCTAGCTGCTGGGCCATAGGCACAGTGCAGGGTTCCAGATTTTACATGAGGGACATCCAGTTCCACCTCAGGGCTTAGTGGTGCCAGAAAAAAAGACCCTTTTTCAAAGCTCATTCTAGTAACAAGGGCACTGTTACAGGCCCTCTTGTGGTGGAACGAGGAATCCAACTTAAGAAAAGGAATCCCCTTTCAAAACGAGAATCCTTCAATGGTACTCGCAACAGATGCATCCCTTTGAGCTGGGGCACCCATCTAGAGCAGCACACCACTCAGGGTACTTGGTCAGCTGCAGAGTCCCTTCAGCACATGGAACTCAGAGCAGTTTTGCTAGCTCTTCAAGCTTTCTCTCGCCTATTACAGGGCAAAGTGGTACAGATCAGAACAGACAATACCACCAAAATGTATTACATAAACAGGGAGGCACAATGTCAGGCCTCCTTTGTACAGAAGCCATTCATATCTGGACTCTGGCTTATTCTCTGGCAATATCCCTACAGGCAATTCATTTGCCAGGAAAAGACAACATCCTGGCGGATGCCTTGAGTCGAATCAATCAGGCCCATCACAAATGAACCCTAAACAGACAGGTGGTTCAGGTTATTTTCAGAAGTTGGGGCACTCCACAGGTAGACTTTTTCGCATCTCACCAGTATTGTTGCAGACCACTGGACAAGGGTACACACACTCTGTATGCCCTAACCCTGGACTGGTCAGTGAGGTTCCTGTATGCTTGCCCTCCTTTCCCTCTAGTTCACAGGGTACTGCTCAAGCTCAGATCCCATACAGCATCACTGATCTTGATAGCTCCAGATTGGCCAAGGCAGCCATGGTACTCTTCTGCTCCCCATGTGTGTCACAAAACTGATACACCTCCCTCGGAGGTGCAATCTACTGACTTCCAGTCCGGGAACTCTGTTGTATCCGAATCTCAAGCCCCTCAACCTCAAGGCCTGGCTCTTGAGTACATAGTATTTGCAAAATTGAACCTTTCTCAATCTGTCTTAAGCATTTTGAAAGCTTAGAGAAAACCTTCTACTAGGAAAACCTACCTTTCTAAATGGAAAAGGTTTTCCCTTTGGTGCTCTAGCAGGTCACTAATACGAGGACAGGCAGAAATTCCAGTTGTCCTGGATTATCTCTGACTTGCATTCCTGTGGTTTGCAACCCAGCTCTCTGAAGGTTCATCTGGCAGCTGTCTCTGCTTACCATTCTGCTGGTGCAAGGGTAACCATAGCCTCGGATCCTATCTTTAAAAGATTCTTTAATGGTCTAAATCATTTTACATCTACCCCATAGGACACCAGTGCCAACTTGGGATTTGAAAGTGTGTATAGCTAAACTCATGGGCTCTCCTTTTGAACCCATGGCTACATCTCATCTAAAATATGTCACTTGGAAAACAGTTTTCCCCATGGCAATGACTTCTGCAAGAAGAATCAGTGAGCCTCAGGCTCGCTGTATAGATCAGGACTATATCTCCTTTCATAGGGATAAGGTAGTCCTTAGAACAAACAGAAAATTTCTCCCTAAGGTAATCTCTGACTTCCACCTAAACCAGTCCATCACTCTTCCTGTCTTTTTCACTAACCACTCAACCTCTGGTGAAAGAAGACTCCACAGTTTAGATGTGAAAAGGGCTCTGTTACTACATGACAGCCACAAAAGACCATAGACAGGACAGAAAGCAGCTGTTCCTGACCTATGGGGATATGGGAAAAGGTAGTCCAGCCTCTAAAAGATCAGTTTCTTGATGGATAGTCCAATGTATCCAGTTCTGCTACACAAAGGCTGGTAAGGAGCCCCCATCAGGATTGAGGGCTCATTCCACAATGGGGACAGCTGCTACCTTAGCAGCTGCCAGAGATGTTCCACTACTGGACATTTGTAAAGCAGCTACCTGGAAGACAGTACACACCTTTAAAAAGCATTGCAATCTGGATATTTTATCTAGAAGTGATGCTAGGTTTGGCACACCAGTCCTGCAAAGTCTGTTTCCAAAATAAGTTCTGTGTCCACCTCCAGTGATACTGTTTGGTAGTCTGCATAAAATTAGGAATATTCTGAGCATTACTGGGGTTAGAAGAAAAAAATACCATAGTAATATTTCTTCCCAGTATTGCTCAGATATTCATAACTTCCCTCCCTACCTCCTCTTCAAGAACTTCAGCCTCTGCACTCTGCATGCTGGTGCCACCTTTATTATTATTATACACCATTGGAGTGTTCTTACCCTGCACCTGTCTTTAGTTTCGGGTAAATCAGGTATCATTGTGTTCTGCCTCTTTTGGGTGTTTTTTTTCTTTGTCATCTCGTTCTAACTATTGGTTAATAGTTCTCCAGTTGGAGTGTTTATTTTAAAAATATATATTTTGGGGAAAACACCAACTTTAATAATATAATTATAGTACTGCATAACTCTGGGCCTACTTTCCAGGCTCCATTTATAAAATCTGAAGAGGTTTAGAACACAGTTAGCAGAGGCAGTGTTTGAAAGATGCTCACATGCAAAGTGTTCATGTTGTTTGAAGTCTTGCTGTATCCTGACATAGGCAGTTAGCCCCAGCACTTGAACTGCTCCGTAGAGGAAAGAGTTAACTCTATGCAGAGAGCATAGAACATGGGGCTCGAGCTCAGTTTCAGACCTCTGTCAGCAGCACTTCGAAGTGTAACCGTCAGATTCTTTACTCCGCCTAACTGAACAGTCGCTTCGGAGTTTGCTCCTTCGCTCAGTCGGTTCGGTCCAAAGAATTCGTCAGTTTTTCAATCGGTTCTGTCTTTTCGGTTTCAGATCCCTGTCTGCGGTACAGTAAGTGTTGTAGGTAGTGGACTATAGGTTTATTTTATTTGATTTACTGTGAGGAAATTGTAAAAACCTGTTGATCGGTCCGGTTGGATCTGATCGGTTAGAGTTTTGTTCCATTTTCTGTAGATTGAGGTTCCGGTTCCTATCGGTTTAAAAATAAAAATGTGTGTAACATTTTTTTCCACGACCCGTAACACGATCAGTAACCAATAGGAAGGCCTTACCTGGCGTAATAAAAAGCTGTAAGGGTAAGTTTTTGTGGTCTTGCCATGTCTTAGAAACCCAAGAAAAAAAACGGGCCCACTGGGTTTCAACACTGTGGTGAGTGTGGGGATGCCTTTGCCAAGGCAGACCCTCACACCACTTGTGTGTGTTTGGGGTTTGACCACCTCGATTCAGACTGCCAAATATGTAAGAATTTCCCTTAAGGCATCCTGGAAAAAAGGTTGGGTAGGCTCAGGGAAAGGGAGGCCGAGAAGTCCGCTAATCTGGATGGCCAGCCCGGTTCGGTTCCTTCCGAACCTGAGGGGGTGCCCACTGACCTGGGCAATACACCCTTGGGCAAGAGAATATCTGACTCCGAGGGGTTGGTTCCATCAAAACAGAAAAGAGTCTGCCGGTTCGGAGCCAGAACTGCATACTCCAACTGCCGATGAGATTGTCAGGGCGATTAGTATAGTGGAATCGCTCAGTCCTGTTCTGTCTGATCCGGTGCCTCTTGGTAGGTGCTCGGTTCGGTCGGATCCCCTGGTTCCAAAATACATTCCGGATGAGTATTGTGAACCGGAAGGGGAAAAAGGGAAGAAGAGGAATAATAATTTGGCGATGAAGGTCTGGATGAGCCCATTGAACCGGACATCTCCCCAAACAGGCCTTCTAATGTTTCTCCTCCCAGGCTTTTTGAGTCCTCTTCCCACTACTTGTTCTACAAGAAGGTGGCTGATACTCTTCAGCTTCCATTGGTGGAGGCTGTCGAGGAACAAGAAGAGCCTTACTTTGTGGAAAGAATGAACATCCCAGAGTACAAGAGTTTGTCTATTCCCATCCATAAATCTTTAGGGAAACTGACACAAAAAATATTACAAACTCCGAATTCATTATCTCCTGTTGATAAAAAGATGGCTAGGAGGTATATGCTTTCAGGCTCTGGCCCAGAGGTTTTGTACCACCAATGCAGCCATGTTGGGGTAGTGCAGGCTGCAGCCTGTGATAAGGCTAACATACCCTTGGCTTCACATCCCCCCAAATAAAGACTCTAGGAAGTTTGATGTCATGGGCAAGAAACAGTACTTGGCATCATCCTTGGGACTCGGGCAGGCTAATTATTTGGCCTACACAGCCAAATACCAGAAGTCTAGATGGGGTACTGTTCTGGAGCTGGCTAAACAGCCCCCCCCCCCCTCCAGCTAGCCAAGGAGGTGGCTGCTGATAGGATTGAGGCATCCAGAATGCAATTCCATGCTGCTGTTGACTCAAATGATGTGGCATCAAGAGTCATGGCTACATCTGTGTCTCGTCGGAGACTGGCTTGGCTCAGATGTACTAGCCTTTCACAGGATTCCCAGGCTAAGACTATGGTTTTCCCTTTGGTGGATAATTCTCTGTTTGGGGAGCAGACAGAGAATTATATGAAAAAGATGGATGAGTACCGGACCACCTACAGGAGTGCATAGGCTAAGGAAAAGCAGGCAACTCCTCAGAAGCAGCAGGGCAGGGGCAGGCCCTTTCACAGGCCCTTCTTCCAAGCACATACCTCCTCTTTCTTCTGTCAGAGGGGGTTCTTCAGAGAGAGAGGCAGGAGAAGGATGAGCAGGTCTGCATCCTCTTCCCAGCCTAAGGCTTCTGCCAAGCAGACACCCTGAGTTGTCAGCCCGGGTCGACTCCCCATTGCCAGTAGGAGGCAGACTGGCTTACTACCTTCAGGCCTGGAATTCTGTTACCTCAGAGAGGTGGGTCCAGGAGGTGGTAAGCCAGGGGCTGGCTCTCAGCTTCGCCAAATTCACAAAGCTGAGGGCCAAATCCTTTCCACCTGCAAATACATCTGAGACCACTGCTTTGATTCCTAGAGAGTTCCTGCTCAACACAAGAGCAAAGGTCTGTATTCCAGATATTTCCTTACACCCAAAAAGACAGGGGAGTGGCAGCCCATCCTAGACCTCGGATACCTAAACAAGCACATCCTCAAACCACAGTTCAAGATGGTGACTCTGGGAGTAATTCTTCCCTCTTTAAGGCCAGGAGATTGGTTAGCCTCCCTGGACCTCAAGGATGCTTACTTTCACATCCCTATCAGGTGCTACCACAGAAGGTACCTCGGGTTCGAATTGCCTTCAGGCCATTATCGGTTCAGGGCAATGCCCTTCGGCTTAACATCAGCTCCAAGGGTATTCACAAAGTGCCTAGCAGTAGTAGTGGCTTTCCTCAGGAGACAAGAGGTCTCCATTTTTCCATACCTGGACGACTGGCTCATCGTAGGCCAATCTCCAGAACAGGTCAAGTCACATCTACAGGTTACCCAACAGCTGCTCTCTTCTTTGAGTTTCCTTCTTAACCTACCAAAGTCTGTTCTCAAACCAGTACAACTGCTCACCTTCATAGGAGTGGAGTTGGATACTGTGCAGGTAAAGGCCTTTCTTCCCTTAGTAAGGGTAAAGGCCCTTACAGATCTTGCCTCCTCCTTCCGCCTTCTTGTCTCTCGACCAGCAAGACATTTTCTTCAGCTCCTGGGCCACATGGCAGCTTCCACTGCAGTGGTACAGTGAGCCAGATTTCAAATCAGGGACATATAGTTCCACCTGAGGTCCTTTTGGTCTCAGAAAAAATATCCTTTAATCAAATTGATTCCAGTGACTCAGACTCTGGTCCAAGCTCTCCAATGATGACTGGATCAGGACTATCTCAGACAAGGAGTCCCATTCATCAGTCAGACTCATTCAGTGGTACTAACCACAGATGCCTCTCTCCTGGGCTGGGGAGCCCACCTGGGAGCCCTTGCAGCACAAGGTGTCTGGTCCCCTCAGGAGTCTCTGCTTCATATCAATCTCCTGGAACTCAGGGCAGTATTCCTGGCTGTCCAAGCTTTCTCGGCTTCAGTGAGGAACAAAGTGGTTCAGGTCAGGACAGACACCACCAGCACTATGTGGTACATCAGCAAGCAGGGAGGCACTCGGTCTACAGCCTTGCGCATGGAAGCCATGAAAATGTGGTCTCTGGCTTATGCCCTGCAGGCATCACTAGTAGCAGTCCATCTACCAGGGAAGGACAATGTGCTAGCAGATGCCCTGAGCAAAATATCTCGGGCCATCACGAATGGGCCCTGGACCCCTTCATACTGAAAGTAGTCTTCTCCAGTTGGGGCACTCCAGAGATGGTTCTCTTTGCAGCCCCAGACAATCAACTTCCTCTTTTCTGCTGAAGGCCTCCAGTCATGGGCACAGTTCCCCTGGATGCTCTGGTTCTGGATGGGGGGAATTCCTTTATGCCTTTCCTCCCTCTCCCCTGTTGTTCAAGGTCCTGGTTAAGATCGGGTCACAACCATGCAGGGTGATCCTGATTGCACCAGACTGGGCCAGACAGCCTTGGTGTCCTGTTGTCCCTAGCAGTCCATCTTCCCCTGTCTCTTCCCAAGAGGCACAATATGCTAACCTCCTCTCAGGGGAGAAACTGGTATCCCAACCTTCAGTCCCTCAACCTCAAGGCTTGGCTTTTGAAGAGTTAGAGTATGCAGGTCTGCACCTGTCTCAGGGGGTGCTGGATATTCTCAAAGCCTCTTGAAAACCTGCCACCAGAAAAACTTATAATTCCAAATGGAAGAGATTTAGTATTTGGTGTTCCAATAAGGATGTTTTACCGGATACAGCTGATCTGGCTACAGTTCTGGATTATATGGTTCATCTTAATGGCCTAGGTCTCGGGCCAGCCACTTTAAAAATTCATTTAGCAGCTGTATCTGCATTCCTGTCAGCAGGTAAGGCTCCCTCTCTGGCATCTCATCCTGTCTTCTGTAAATTCTTTAAAGGTTTGGTTCATACCAGCCCTCCCTTTAGGGACCCTTCCCCTGCTTGGGATCTTAATGTTTGCAATGCTCAGCTCATGCAGCCCCCTTTTGAGCCTCTGACTTCAGCCAAACTCAAGCATCTGACTTGGGAAAACTGTGTTCCTGGTAGCTATCACCTCTGCCAAGCGTATTAGTGAATTACAAGCTCTGTCAGTGGAGCCAGATTTTATCTCGTTCCATAGAGATAAGGTGGTCCTTAAAACCAATAGGAGGTTCCTACCCAAAGTAGTCTCAGATTTTCATCTGAACCAGTCCATGTCTCTTCCTGTGTTTTTCACTGATCATTTTTCTTCAGGAGAAAGAAGATTACACAGTTTGGATGTTAAAAGGGCACTTAGCTACTACATTGAGCATACTAAGGTACTTGGACGCGAATGTCCCCAGTTGTTTCTCACTTACGGTGAACTGGAGAAAGGTAAGCCTGCTACTAAGAGAAGTATTGCCAGGTGGATTGTTTCTTGTATACAATTCTGCTATGAAAAGCTAGGCAAAATACCCCCCAGGCCTGAGGGCTCATTCGACTAGGGGTACAGCTGCTTCCCTGGCTACTGCCAGGGATATACCTTTACTAGAGATATGCAAAGCAGCCACCTGGAAAACTGTCCACACTATCACCAAGCATTACTCTCTGGATATTCAGGCTAGGAGTGATGCTCAGTTTGGAACAGCATTACTGCAGAGCCTATTCCCCAAATAGGTTCGGTACCCCCCCTTCATGGCGGTACTGCTTGGTAGTCTGCATATGTCAGAATACAGCAAGACTTCATGTTGTTTGAAGAAAAAATTACTCCCGTTAGTAATTGAGTTTCTTCTAATGGAGTCTTGCTGTATCCTGACCTCCCTCCCTGCCTACCCTCTCAGAACCTTTATTTTGGGAAGTGGGCTGGCAGGTACAGTGTTGCACCTTGGGTGTACTTGGCACTCCCCCTTTTTAGAGAAGGGAAGTGGGTTATTATTGCTGGTGGTTTTTCTGGTAGCTTTATGTTGGTTCACTACCTGGTTATTATTTTTGGTTTCTCGACTTGAGTCTTTGGGGGAACCAAATCAGTTGTTGCCTGTTGGCCTGTTCTTTAAGTTTCCACTTTGAATAACTGTAGTTAGTAATAGCTCGTAAGAATCTGACAGTTGCACTTTGAAGTGCTGTAGACAGAAGTTTGAAACCGAGCTCGAGCCCAATATGCACTCTGCATAGTTAACTCTTTCCTCTCCGGAACAGTTCAAGTGCTGGGGCTAACTGCATATGTCAGAATAGAGCAAGACTCCATTAGAAGAAACACAATTACTAAGGTGAGTAATTTTTTCTTCAAACAACATGAAGTCTTGCTGTATTCTGACATATGCAGACTACCAAGCAGTACCGCCATGGAGGGGGGTACCGAACCTATTTTGGGAGTAATTTTTTCTTCCATCATTTGCATGTGTTCTATCTCTCTGGGCAGTCCAACTCTTCAGGCTTACTGCATAAAGTTATGAATATCTGAGCATCACTGGGAAGAAAGATTACTATGGTAAGTAATGTTTTCTTATTGTTCAGCTAAAAACCCATTACAATATCTTAAAAAAAAAAAAAAAAGCAAGCATTCCATACAAAGCAATGTCATTAAACATACTGTGTAATATAAAACGCATCATAATGAGCAGCATGTTAAATTTGTAGATGTACAGAAATAGTAGTAATAAGATTTAGATAAATAAATCCTCTCTATATTCAGGCTAATGATACCAGAAATAAGTCCTGGTCAACATTCCCACGGGCCAAAAGTTATCAGTTAGGCCATTTAATAAATAGCAGTCCAGTCTATCCCAACAGGATTTAGCTCCTCCAACAGTACCAGCTTGGTAGCCAAATGGTCACGCTGGAGTATTAAGGCAAGCATTAAAGGTATTATGGAGAAATACTGCTCTATACCCTGCAGACCACTTCCTATCTGACCACTCCTGTTGGCTATACTCAAGGTACTTGGTGAAACCATATTACAAGAGGGGTCCTATCTGATCGCAATGTATTCATGCCGATACCTACCTAGAAGCCAATGGGGTCTGCTGTCAGTGAGAGAACATGTCAGCTAGGGCACCATGCAGTGCATCCTGCTCCGTGCCCACGACACGTCCCTCTTCCTGCTACACCTGTCGGCCTCTCTTGGATACACAGCATGACTCCGTGTCACAGTTCAGTCCCCTTCAACACTACAGCATCACAACAGTGCCTCCTTGACAACCAGCTGGACACGCTGGCCTTGAAGCACGTCCACTGGAGCACTATGTGACTCATGCCACCCAGTGCCCCA
This sequence comes from Neoceratodus forsteri, assembly GCA_016271365.2. NCBI lineage: Eukaryota > Metazoa > Chordata > Ceratodontiformes > Ceratodontidae > Neoceratodus > Neoceratodus forsteri. Next base: position 433,719,703 of record CM057459.1, on the reverse strand, counting down.
CTGATTGCTCCAACTCCATTTACACCCATTGTTCACTCTTGCGACACAAGATGTGACTCCATGTCACTGATGGGGCCATTCCCAATAGGTAGAGTTGTACCTCCTAATACAAAACGGCCACAAGACAAACCCAAGCCCTAGTAATGGGGGGAATAGCTCTAAAAATCAGAGCTTCAATCTCTAATACCATTTCAATTGTCTGGATAATTCATCTTGTTTAAGCTTCCTTATTACTGTTTATACAATGGCAAGAAAGAATCCTGTGCTCTGATTCGTCAGGCTGGCACTGGACCCGTGATGTTATCCTGGCATAACATCACAGCTCTAGTCCCAGCACACTTCTGACCGCATTCAAAGTTTAAAAAAGATCACTGTGCTGCCTACGAGCAGCTTCAATGGTCCCTGCTCTGCCACTGTACTCATAATCCGCGCTCCCCGCCCCACTCAGAATCACCACACACACACACACACACACACACAGTAAATCCACCCATGATGTGTAAGTTCACTTCTCGTAACACACACAAAAAATAAATGCAAACGCATGACACAAGTGAAAACACTGCCTCCCGCAGAATCACTTCAAACAGACCCTTTTGATCACCGCTCAGCAGCCCGCTTCCCTGCATCCCGCTCAGAGGCAGTGTTCAGTGTTCTAGTTTATATACTGGCCAATAAAAACCAAAAACAATCAATAACCCTCGCACAATCCCCTCAAATTGAGAAACATTTTTTGTTTCGTGCTTCAGGGATTGAGCGCGTGGCACGCCCAGTGAGTACGTGAGAAAACACTTCAACAGTCATCGTGCCTCTCTCTACAAAATGCTCACTCGCTGTATTTTTTTTCAAATGGGACCATGTAAAACACATCGAAACATTCCCAGCGCCACCTCCCTACCTCCTTTCCTCCTATATCACAGAAATCTTCACAGCAGGAGGGCGGATGAAAGACGGGAATGAGCAGGAGTGGGGGGGCAGTTGATAACACTGATTGCTGACCAGCTGAAGCATTCTGAGCCAGTCTCCAAAAGGCAGACAAAACAAAATCTTGACCAAACAAACTACAAAGGCAGACTAAAAAAAAATAGCACCACTGACAAAGATGCTATATACTGTAGAGTGCAGAAATATTTATTAACTTAAAATGTTTAAATATTTCAACAAAATGTAAAAAAAAAAAAAAAAAGGAACTATTTAACCTTGTAGAAGGACATTACTTTATTTTCACTCATTGAAAATGTTTTTAAACCCAAAACAAAAAGTCTCTTTGTTATTTATACACACAAGGGCCATTGTATAATAGGAATAATGCACTCCAGGGTGTGTGTCATGCTGGGATAACGTCACTTCTGGGGTGATTAGTCGCACTCGGCCTGCGGCCTCGTGCCTAATCACCCCAGGCATGACGTTATCCCAGCACGACACACACCCTGTCATGCATTATTCCTTTAATATTAAACTCCTTGCCCTATTTGGGGGAGAATAACAGGTACATTTTCCACACTGTATCCTCCAACATCCTGTCTTTAGAAAAATAGTTCTATTTAAATATGGAGACAACTATTAAAAAAGCCCAGAATAAGATGGCCATGATAGCATGACACGTTTTAAACATGGCTATACAAGATTTCAATCAATCTCTCCTGAACAACAAAATAATGCAACTTAGCAACTCTGGGCAAAATATAGAGTCCACATAATGGCTCCTAGTTCCTCACAGAATAGCACTCAAAACAGGAATAAAATAACCTAAGAGCCAGTAATACCATGGCTTGAAAAAGCTCACTCAAGGCAAGCTGCTAGCTGCTCCATTATACATTTGTTTTAAAAGAAACATTCAGCTCATTTCATTCAGAAATCCATTTCACGTTTTCAGCATATTATAAATAAGTAAAATATAAAATTACAGTATTGGCAAAATCGCAGTTTCCTGAATGTTAGCAAGAGCAGTACACTGAAATCCGTGGCAAGTTGCATATTACTCTCTCAAAATCAATACATCAAATAAAACATTTGCTAAAATGATATTTAAGGTTATTCCCATTAGCATAAAGTTCTTTGAGCTTCATAAGCTAGCGCTTTTTACAGCGTCTGTGATGGCTGTTAGTCATATGTCCACGTGTATGCAAAGCAGATCTGGAACATGATAAAGAAATAGAGTTCCACTTTAACACTACAATAACAATTAAATGTAGAAATGGCTCCAGCTTCTCCACGTCTCTAGCAGGAGTCCTTGGGAAATGGAAAGATCATGAATTCTATATTTAACAGGAATAAATAACTCCCTTGGTACGCTGGAGTCTGTATTTATAATTGGATGATGGGAGCTTAATAGGGGTTTCATTTACTCAAGAGTCAATGGTTTAAATAAATTACCAGGCTCATTTTAAAGCTCCTTTATATCCAATAATGTCCAATACATTTTCAAGTCTTCCCTAATCTCCCATACACCAGCAGATATATTTAATATATAGATTTAACAAGGCAACAGAGTATATTGACACAAATCAACAAACTAGAGTCTAATTAAGAACTCCAGATCACTAAAATAACTGAGAATCACTGAGAATTAGTGTCTCATTATCGCCAGCTATCCCTTTTAAGCATATATTTTGAATACAGCCCTTGTAGAACAATGACTCTGGGACTATAGCTTCATGTGCCAAGTTTAGTTCACATCTCGGTGAGCAACAGTTAGACTTCAAGTAGAGAAAATGTAAAAACAATACCTCATAGAGTCAAAGCACCAGTGAGTATCAATTTCATTCTTCACAAGGCCCCCATAAACGGAGTGTTTCTCATCAAACTTATAAGGCCAGTTTATATTCTGTTAGCCTTCAGGTGCTGAATGGAAGGAAACCTGGGCTCAATTGCCCTCCTGTACGAGACTCTCCTCGTAGACTCCCGCAATCGACAGGCTCGGTTTCCTACGCTGGGATTAACTCCAGATATCTATAAAAAACAAATACATCGCTCTTCTGAGCATAGTAAATTTTCTACTGTTTAGCAGTAGACCCCCAGCCTTTAGGTAAAGATGGCACACCTTTCATAAATGCAGTTTAAACATTTCAGCACATAGTGCGGCATCTCTGTAAGCCATGTCAGGAACGTCCCTGGTCTTCTTAAGTTTCAGGTATCTCACTGACACCAGAGTCCATTAAATTCCACTTTCATCTCTATTTATAGCCGATATCCTCACCAGTACCATTCAAGCGGTGATTCCCTGCAGATGCAGCTCACTCGAAAGAACAGGCACATGGAGAAACAAGCGCCTGGGACAAACCCGTTGGTATAAAAAAAAAAAAAAAAAAAAAAGCTTATAAAACTTGTCCGGTAACGTGTTACCGATTACCTAGTAGCCATAAAGTAGCAGCATTTTATTAGACCAAATGCCGTTTAAACAAATGTTTCATTCACCGAATTAAAAAAAAAAAAGAAATATGGTGAATTTTAACGAAAATTACTTAAAACGCTCAACAAAGACAGAGTTGCTATGAGGAGCGGAGCAGCGTTGCTGCCGTCTTGCTGCTCTGCCCACTCCCCATTGTGATGGATAGTGTCAAGCCTACAAGAAGTTTTGCATGATCTCCTTGCAGAATCTGATTCTCCTGTTGTAAACAGGGGACTGGATTTGCTCCCTGGACATGAAGGGATGCATACCTTTGTATCAAAATCGGACAGCATCACAGACGGTACTTATTTGTCCTGATAGGGGTGCACTTTCAGTTCAGAGTTTTTTCCCTCTTCTGTGCCTCTGGTCTTTACCAAATGCTTAGCTATGGTGGCAATGGCAGTTTGCAGGGTAGAGGTCTCGGTCTCCCCATACCTGGATGATTGGCTATTGAAAGCCAGCTCAAACATGCAGTGATCCAAACAAGGTAGTTGTTTGAAGACCTGGGGGTTACAGTGAACATGCCAGAATCAGTACTGACCCCTTGCAGAGACTGCAGTATATATGGGCAGTCATGGACAGAGAACAGGGCAGAGGGTTCCTGCCTCTGGACAGGGCAGAGTGTCTCATGGCTGAAGTGCAGCAGGCGTGGCGCAGTCGATATTTCTCAGCCAGGACATCCCTGTGCCTGCTGGGATTCATGGCAGAGGCTGTTGTGATGGTGCCGCTGGCTCATTTACATATGTGGATATCACAGTGGACACTGAGAATGCAGTAGGATCAGTTGACGGATGATCTGGACCATCAGGTGCTTGTCCCATCCCGTTTATGCAAAACACTGACGTGGTGGATGAAGCGCACCAATCTCTTGAGGGGTGTTCAGTTTTTAATCTCAACTCCTACTCGGATTTTCACCTTGTATGCATCAGGATTCGGTTGGGGAGCATACCGGGGTCCTTATCGAACCCAAGGGTCTTGGACCCAGGTGGAAGCCAAATTGCAGATAAATGTCTTTGAGATGAGAGATGTTCTGTACAGCTTCCAGGCTTTCCAGGAGCATCTGCCACCACGTCATCTGCTCGTCCAGATGGACATTGTCAGTTTTATGCATTACATAAAATTGGGGGTTCATTCCTATCCCCTGTGCTGGGTAGCAATCAGAGTGTGGTACTGGGTGATGGAACATGGCATGGAGTTATCAGCTGTGCATCTCACAGGTGTCAGATGTGTCTTAGCAGATTGGCTAAGCAGGTCACAGTTGAAGATGCACAAATGGGAACTGCTGACTTCTGTGGTAGACAACCTCTTTGCAAGATGGGGTTGTCCAGAGTTGGACTTTTTGCATCCCTGTACAGTGCAAAACTGCTGCTCTTACTTCGAGAGGGCTCTTGCAGTAGGTAATTATATATAGGACTGACACCGGCAGGCGGCAGGACCCCATGGAAAAACTTCTAGCTAGCAGTCCCTGGCGAGGGACCGCCCCCACGTCAGGTGACCAGCATCGGGAGGCGTCTGTATAAAAGGGCGGTCCCTGACGCCCGCCATCAGTTCTTTCCTCGCCGCTGGCTCGCAGCTCATGAAAAGTTCGGTGCTTCGCAGCCCAATCTTCGTAGTTTTACCGAAATTATTTGTTTTTTTTCGACTAACGTCAGGTACCATCGTCTGTGTATGTCGTCCCCTACACCCTCAGAGCACAAAAATAAGTGCGACTCGTGCGGTGCCCAACTACCGCACAAGGACGGCCATTCCCTGTGCCTGTTCTGCTTAGACCCCAATCACCTGATCGAGAAGTGCCAGCACTGCCTCAGCTTCAACACGGCTACCCGAAAAAGGCGTCAGCAATACCTGGAAGCCCATATTTTGAAGAAAAAGATGAGTTCAATGGAGAAGGAGCTCCAAAAACTGAGGCAGGCGTCCACTTCCCCCAAAGGAAATCGGAAAAAGGACAAGGAGAGGCACCGGGACAAGGCCTCCTCTACCATGTCTCCCTCGGGAGCCGCCGGGACACAGACCGCTCCTCGACGGCCGCCTCAGAGGTTTCTGAGGCGGTGTCAGCCCGCCCGCCTGTTTGGCTCACGCTCGGGCCTTGCGGGTGCCTCCGGGCAATTGGAGGCCTTCGCCTCTGGTTTGGCCACAGGCTTGCGGCCTACTGGTGTGGGCGACTCCGGTAAGTCTGGCATCTGCTCCTCCGACGTCCGCACGGAGAGGGCCAGTAAGACGCCCGACCCTTCGGGGCGGCGCGTGGCCTCCACCCCACCGGACCAGGCCGATCCTCCCACCTGGCCCGCCTCTGGTGATGGCTCCCATAAGCCGGACGCCGGCTCCTCCGGCGCCCGCTGGGCTCGCCCTCAGCCGCCGCGTCGGCTGGGCTAGACGCCTTGCAGGCGAAGGAACCGGCGGACCCCACCCCACGCCCGGCGTATTCCGTTCCCGCAGCCTTCGCTGCCGACCGGGACCCAGAGTCTCCTCAGCCTGAACCCGGGGATTCTTCTCCTCCATCCCCGGACGATGCTGGGGATCTTCCTCCTCCATCAGACCCCCCTCCAGTGGGTGAGCCGGATCTGACGTCGGCTCCCCGGACGCCAGCTCCGACGCTGGTTCTACCGCCTCTGGGAGACAGCCCGCTTCCGGATGTCCCTCCTCTGCTGGGCCCTCCGCATTCCAGGCCCTCCAGTGTGGTCCCGCCTGTGAGGCCGCTGGCCGAGCCGGCAGCTCCCCCGGCTCCCGGGTACCCTCCATCTTATCCGGCGCCAACGTACCCGGGACCGCAGTACCCGACACTGGTTTTTCCGATGCCGCAGTACCCGACGCCGGGTTTTCTGCAGCCAGGTTTTGGATACTCTCCATACGGGTATAACCTGTATCCTTATCCCCCACCTCCTCCACTGCCCCCACAGCCGCCGGTGGACCTGCAGAGACTCTGGCTTCTTGGTGGGCTGAGGCCAAGGCCCAGCTCACCAGAGGTCGAGAGCCGCCTTCCGGCGACAGTGCCATCTCAAGTTCCCGTATGTCTGAGGCGACACACTTCCTCACCACCTCCGGACTCCAGGGCTCTTCTGTCTGGGTCCATAGAGGGGCAGGACACGCTTCCCTGGGGGCTTTCCAAGGGGTCTGTTCCTCCCCCGGGTCGGGAAAGGGAGTCTTTTTCCTCTTCTTCCTTCCCTTCACCCTTGGACTCCTCGGACTCTTCCGATGGTTGCTCCGAGAGAGACGACGAGCCACGCTCTCCAAAGCCCAGGCCAAGGACTCCTCCGAAGTATCATCCGGAAGATCCTTCTTTTACGGAGTTGCTTAGGAAAATCTAGGAGGTTCATCAGTGGCACTCCTTGGAACCAGATCCTCAGCGTCTGAAACTCGCTGAACATCTGGATCTGCCCGTGACAGCTCCTACCTTGGTGCCACCCTAGATAGAGCCTCACGCCGACCTAGTTACTACCATATAGAAACAGCTGTCGGCTTTAGCCCCACTTCCTAGGAAGTCGAACAGGCTATATCAGGCTCCAGAGGGTGTTGATTTCCTGGATTCTCACCTTCGGGCCGACTCGGTCGTGATCAGTGCTGCTCACGGCCGGTCGGCCAACCCTAAACACCTCAGCTCGTCGCCATCTGATAAGGAATCCCGCCTTCTGGACCAGTACGGGAGGAAGATTTACGCTTCCTCCACGCTGGGGATCAGGGCCCTGAGCTATGTCGGCCATATGGGGGACTACCAGAAGGCCATTCTGACCCAGGTGGAAGCCAAATTAGACTCCCTGCCTGACTTCCAAGTCAAGCAGGAGTTGGCTGATCTTGTCCGCTCTGCTCGTTCGGCCAGTCGACACATGCTTCGCGCGACGCAGTGGACACTGCTGGACGGAGCTCAGCTTTCGCTGTAGGTCTACGGCGTCATGCTTGGCTCCGCATATCAGGGTTGGTCCCGGAGGTGCAATTTGCTATTCAGGAAGCACCTTTCCGGGGGTCGGTGCTTTTCGGAGGTGATGTCAAGGACATCATCACAGATTTGCAAGAGAAGGGGACGGCACTGAAGTCAGTTGATTGCATGTACCATCCCCATCAGCAGCAGCACCGTCCCTTTCTCAGACGGAATCGACCCAAGGCGAAACCCCAAGGAAGGCGGGCCACAAAACGTCGGGTCCTCACAGCTGCTAAGCTCCCGCCCAAAAAAGCAGCGGGTGCTTCAGCTGCGGCGCTGCCCCACACCACCTGACTCCTCCCCTCTCCCACAGCCTCCGGACTCCCCGGAGGAACTGGTAGGAGGGAGGTTTTCCCTCCACCTTCTGGGCTGGGAGAAGATAACCACAGATTCCTGGGTGCTCCAGCTCATAGCAGAAGGACACTCGATAGAGTTTCTTCAGAAACCACCTCGCCACCCCCCTCTGAAGTCGTCATATTCAAGGGAACATCTTCTTTTGGTCCAGGAGGAAATCTTGGCTCTCCTGCTGAAGCAAGCAATAGAACCCATCCCCTTTCATCTGCAAGGGACGGGTTACTATTCCCATTTCTGCCTAGTCCTAAAGAAGACAGGAGATCTCAGACCAATTTTGGATCTCAGTTCCCTGAATCTTTTCATAGAATACAAAAGGTTCAGATGCGCTCGTTGCAGAGCCTCTTGCCCCTCCTCCGGCCGGGTCAGTGGCTGCGTGCTCTGGATATGCAGGATGCTTACCTGCACATTTCCATTCGCCCGTCCCACAGCAAATAACTCCGTTTTGCGTTCCAAGGGGACCACTACCAATTCAAGGCGCTCCCGTTTGGTCTATCCTCGGCTCCCCGAGTATTTACCAAATGCCTGGCGGCGGTGGTGGCGGCCCACCTGCGTACCAAGGGAATGCAGGTTTTCCTGTACCTGGACGATTGGCTCCTGGCGGCCTCGTCCAGGGAGGAACTTCTGCGCTGCCTCTCCCTTACCCAGCAGGTTTTTGCCTGCCTGGGTATTGCCATCAGCCATTCCAAGTCTCATCTGGTCCCATCCCAGAGACTACAGTATATTGGGGTGATTCTCGATACGACCACGGGCAAGGCCTTCCTGCCTCCGGACAGGGCATCCACCCTCCAGACCCAAATAGGTCTGCTGTCCGACCGCAGGAAGGTCTCTGCTAGCTCGGTTCTTCGCCTTCTCGGGCTCATGGCGGCTGCTATCCCGACAGTTCCTCGCGTGTGACTCCACATGAGGATTTCTCAGTGGACTCTATGCTCCCAATAGGATCAGTTAGTCGACGACCTGGATCACCCAGTTATGGTCTCCTCGCCGATGCTTCGAGACTTGCAATGGTGGATGGTTCGAGAGAACCTGTTTTGGGGAGTTCCTTTCTTTCGTCCTCCCCCTCCCAGACTCTAACCACAGATGCCTCGGGCGAAGGTTGGGGAGCCCATCTAGACCCTCATTGGACCCAGGGCTCCTGGTCCAAGCTAGAACAAGCTCTCCACGTCAATGTACTCGAGCTTCGGGCAGTGTTGTACGCTCTCCAAGCCCTTCACCAATACATCCTTCCCGGTCTCCTAGCCATCCAGACGGACAACATGTGCGTGGTTTGGTACATCAACAAACAGGAAAGATCTCTGTCCTACCCTCCTTGCAGGGAGGCAATGAGGGTTTGGGATTGGGCAACACAACAGGACCTTCACCTTGGCAATTCACGTTCCGGGAGTCGACAACACCCTGGCAGACAAGCTAAGTCGCTCTTCTGCTCTGGCTCACGAGTGGGAACTGGATCCAAGGGGTCCTAGACAATATCTTCTGACTTTGGGGAACGCCACAGGTCGACCTGTTCGCATCCCCTCTAAACGCAAAACTTCCAGTCTTCTGTCCGCTCATTCCAGAGCAAGGCACTTTTTGGAGCAACGCTCTGTCTCTAGACTGGAAGGACAGATTCGTCTGTGCCTTCCCCCAATTCCACTCATCCCACGAGTCTTGCAGAAACTAGCTTCAGAAGGAGCATGAATTATTCTGATCACTCCTTTCTGGCCCAGGCAAATTTGGTTCTCTCTTCTACAACAATACTCAGAGGATCCGCCTCTTTGTCTTCCTCTATCTCGAGGCTTACTGACCCAGGATCAGGGGACCTTGGTCCATCCGGGTCTCAAATCCCTACAGCTGCATGCATGGCTCCTGCAGACTTAGCTAAATCCCGTTTTGGGGTGTCTCCCCAAGTGGCGGAAATTTTGGTGGAGGCTAGAAACCCCTCCACCAGATCCACTTACGCCATGAAGTGGAAAGGATTCTCTATCAGGGCCACTTTCAAGAATGTGGAACTCTTTTCCTGCTCAGTGGCACTTCTGCTGGAGTTTCTCCGTCATCTGTTTGACCTGGGTCTCAGTCATTCCTCGCTGAAGGTGCACATGGCGGCCATCTCGGCCTATCCTATTCCCTTTGCAAACAAAATTTTCGCCCAATTGGAGGTCTCTAAGACCTTTCTCAGAGGGGTCCTCCATCTGAGGCCCCCCATCCGTCCTCCTGCTCCCCCTTGGGACCTGAACTTTGTTCTCGAGAAACTTACTCTCCTTCCCTTCGAAACTGCAGCTTCTGCGGATTTGAAGTTTCTTTCGTGGACGACTCTTTTCCTGGTGGCCATTACTTCTGCTTGGAGAATTTCCGAGCTCCAGGCCCTGATGTGTAAAATCCCATACTTGATTTTTCACAAGGAACGAGTTGCTCTTCGCACGAATCCTAAGTTTCTTTCTAAAGTAGTAGCAGAGTCTACTCTAAATCAGTCCATTGAGTTACCTGCCTTTTTCACGCAGTACTCTAACCAAGGGGAGTATCTACTCCATACTATGGATGTTCACCGAATTCTGAGATACTACACCAACAGGACGAAGGATCTCAAAAAGACTGATCATACGTCTCTTTTGCTCATAAAAGGGAAGGCAATGCTGTTTCCAAGCAATGCCTATCTAAGTGGTTGGCTCACTGCATCACTTTCTGTTATGACAAATGCAAGACCCTCCCGGGTCAAGTCAGAGGCCACTCCACAAGAGGAGTAGCTGCCTCAGCGGCCTGTTTCAAGAATGTGTCTGCGGCAGACATCTGCGCTGCCGCCACCTGGACTTCCGTCCATAGCTTTACTAAACACTACAGTTTTGATGTTGGCTCTCGCCGTAGAGCAGGCTTCGGGCTGGCTGCTTTGCAAGGCCTCCTATCTTGAGGCTTGCACAACCAGAGCTACTTTTTGGAGTAGTTTTTCTCCTCCCGGTGCCTCTCTTTGTTCCAGACTGCTTGGGATTCAGTCCTATATGTAATTACCTACTGCAAGAGCCCTCTTGAAGTAAGATAGTTCAGTTATGTAAGAACTTACCGTAACAGTAGATCTTCGAGACAGGCTATTGCAGTAGGTAATACCTTCCCGCCCTCCATCCCCCTAAGCTTTTCATCTCCTTTTCCATTGAGGGAAATAGCCACTTCTCTCTCGTCCGGCCTCTCTTGGCCTGTGGCGGGAAAGAACTGGAAGGCGGGCGTCCAGGACCGCCCCTTTATACCGATATCTTCTGACGCCGGTCACCTGACGTGGGGGCGGTCCCTTGCCAGGGACTGCTAGCTAGAAATTTTTCCGTGGGGTCCTGCCGCCTGCTGGCGTCAGTCCTATATGTAATTACCTACTGCAAGAGCCTCTCTCGAAGATCTACTGTTACGGTAAGTTCTTACGTAACTGAACTTTTCTCTGCCTGCTCACTCCAGGGCTTGGAGTTTTCTGGCAAGAAATATCCTTCCCTTGGAAAGGGAAGCATCTGGATGCATTCCCTCCCATTCCATTAATACAGAGAGTGTTGCTGAAACTACAGAGGGTGTGACCCTTCTCCTTGCACCTCTGTATCCTCAAAAAATTTGGTATCCGCTGCTGCAACAACCAGCAGTGGAGTCTCCAATACCAAGAGCAGCTGGTGGCTCTGGGAGGAGCCACAGTGTGGACCGTTCTCTCCTCACCGGACTGGGCAGGGTCTGCAGAAGGTGGGGCCACCCGCAAGGGACTGACTGGCTCTGATCGCCCCATCGTAGGGTCCTTGCCCATGGGCACCACATCGTGGGGTCCTTTCCCGTGGGCACCACTTTAGCTGCCCCTGTCTGGTTGGGTGACATGCAGTGGGTGAGTTGCGCAGCCTATCCCCCCCCCCACCCGGGAGGGATCTCCTGGGCGTTATCAGAGCCTAGCAGAGGTCTTGCTCTGGCTTGCCAGACTTCCCCTCTGCTATCAGATCCTTTGTTGCCTCCTCCTTCTCTTCCAGGTCTCTGGGGCCCTTCAGTGCCAGTGACCTGGGAACAGTTCAGGGTGTCAGCGGCTGCTTTCCCTCGGTACCTCAGAGCCCTGGACGAGGTCGTCTTCAGACCAGCGCCTCCAGCTGCCCCTGACTCTGAACTGGGCTCCTCGTTTTCCTGCCCTGTGGAAGAGGATCCCCCTGTCCTCCAACGCTGATATCACCAGCTATCCCTGTTGGGGATGCTAGGGGAGTTCCATATCTCCCACTTTGTGAGCTGCAATCCTGACCATCCGACGCGTGCTTTCCTTGGAGTTTAGTGCCGAAAACCTTTTTTTATTCCTCCGTAGCCTCGCTCTTTCACGGAGGCGTTCATCGGGTCTGGCAGCGTCTCTCTGTCCCTTTTTCAGCCCCAACGGACTGTCAGCGCAGGTGCTGCGCACCCTGGGGGACTCCAGGTGCTGTTCTTCACCCTTTTTCGGGAGTGGAGCTTCTGGATAACTCTTCCGGGCATCTTCGCCCAAGGCATGACCACCCCCCAGACTCTGACTCGGCTGAGTTCGACTGCTGGGGTAGGAGGGTTTTCAAACAACATGAAGTCTTGCTGTATTCTGACTATTGCAGTGATCTCCAACCTTTGAACTGCCCCGGAGAACAGGGAGTTAACTTTCCATGCAAGGCATGGAACGCTGAGCTCGAGCTCGGTTGAAGCCTCTGTTTGCTGTTGTTTGAACCCCAACCGCCAGATTCTTTACTCCGCCTCACTGAACAGTCGCTCCGGAGATTTCTCCTTCGCTCGGTTCAAAAAAGTCTGTTAAAGTGTTGTGTTTTCTCTTGGTTTGAACCGAATTTCTACAATCTTAACCTGTCAGTTAAGTCTCTGTCTGTGGTACCGTTAGTACTAGATAGGTTTTCTATATTAGTTTTCTGTGTGGAACTTGTAAACATTGGATCGGTTTGGTTTGAACCGATCAGGTTTGTGAAAAAGTTTTTCTATTCTTATTAGAGTGTGGTAACCGGTCCGTATCAGTTCTAAAAAAAAAAAAACGGATTTTATTACAGTTTTTTCCAAGACCCGTAACACGGTCAGGAACCGATAGGGGTGTCTTGCCTGGCGGATTGCCGAAAAAAAGGTAAGTTTTGGTTAGGATTGTCCATGTCTGAGAACCCCCAAAAAAAGGCCCACTGGGTTTCAACACTGTAGTGGGAAGCCTTTGCTAAGGCTGATCCCCACACCACCTCTGTTTATTGTCTGGGGTTTGACCACCTCGATTCAGACTGCCAAATTTGTAAAGTTTTCCAAAGCTACCCTGGATAAGAGTAGGTAGACTAAGGGAAAGGGAGGCCGAGAAGTCCGCTGACCCGGATGGCCAGCCGGTTCGGTTCCGACCGAACCAGAAGGAGTGCCCTCTGACCAGGGCGAAACTTCTTCGGGCAAAAGGAGAGCCGATTCTGAGGAGTCTGTTCCGGTTAAAAGAAAAAGGGATAAGTCAGCCGGTTCGGATCCACAAGTTCTTTCTCCGACCGCTGATGAGATAGCCAAAGCGATAAGGATACTTCAGTCGCTACCTTCGGTTCCGACCGAACCGGCACCATCGGTCAGGGGCTCAGTTCGGTCAGTTCCCCTGGTTCCGGATTATACTTTAGAAGAATTTTATGAACTGGAGGAGGGAGAGTATGAAGATAGTGATGGTGATTATGAAAGTCTGGATGTGCCCATTGACCCGGACATCTCCCCAGACAGACCTTCAGGTGTTTCTCCTCCTAGGCTTTCTGAGTCCCCTTCCCACTTTGTTTTACAAAAAAGTGACTGAAACCCTCCAGCTTCTTATGGAAGAAGCAGTAGAGGATCAGGAGGAGCCTGATTCCGTTGAGATGATGGACATCCCAGAGTCCAGGAGATTGTCTATTCCCCTCCATAAGTCTTTTGGGAAACAGACATTTAAAATTTTAAAAACTCCTAATTCCATACCTCCTGTGGACAGAAGAATGGACAAGAGGTATACTCTTTCAGGCTCAGACACGGAGTTCCTTTCCCAGCAATGCAGCCATGTTGGGGTAGTGCAAGCTGCTGCCTGTGATAAGGCAAATATACCCTTGGCTTCCACCCCAGATAAGGACTCCAGGAGGATTGATGCTATGGCAAAGAAACAGTACATGGCAGCATCTTTGGGACTCAGGCAGGCTAATTATATGGCCTACAGCTAGATACCAGAAGTCCAGGTGGGACACTGTGATGGCTGTAGCTAAACAGGCCCCTGACCAGCTTGCCAAGGAGCTGGAGGCGGGTGGCTGCGGATGGGATTGAGGGCATCCAAGGTGCAATTTCATGCTGCTGTGGACTCCAATGATGTTTCATCTAGAGTCATGGCTACATCTGTGGCCCTTGGAGGATGGCTTGGCTCAGATGTACTAGCCTGTCACAGGATACCCAGACTAAGGCCATGGATTTTCCTGTCATTGGTAATTCTCTGTTTGGGGAGCAGACAGAGAACTACATGAAAAAAATGGACGAGTACAGGACCACCTACAGGAGTGCTCAGGCCGAAGAAAGGCAAGCCACTCCTCAGGGGCAGCATTCCAGGGGCAGGGGCAGGCTCTTTCATAGACCTTTTTACCAAGCCCAGGCCTCTTCTTCTGCCTTTGCTCAGAGGGAGTTCTTTAGAGGGAAAGGCAGACTGGGTATGAGCAGGGCTGCTTCCACCCCTCAGCCTAAAGCCTCTGCCAAGCAGACACCCTGATGTGTTTGCCCGGGCCGATTCTCCACTACCTGTAGGGGGCAGGCTGGCTTACTTTGTTCAGGACTGGAAGTCTTTAACATCAGACAAGTGGGTCCTGGAAGTAGTAAGCCAGGGACTGGTTCTCAGCTTCAAAAAATTTCCCAAGATGAGAACCAGATCCTTTCCACCTGCAAATCCTTTAGAGGCCCTTGCCCTGGAGGCAGAGGTCTCTTCCCTCTTGGCTCTGAGTCATAGAAAGGGGTCCAGCCCTACACAGGGGAAAAGGATTGTACTCCAGGTACTTCCTAACCCCCAAAAAGACAGGAGAATGGAGGCCCATCCTGGATCTGAGATATGTAAACAAGCACCTTTTAAAGCCAAAATTCAAAATGGTGACTCTGGGAATAATTCTGCCCTCTCTAAGGCCAGGGGACTGGCTAGCCTCCCTGGACCTCAAGGATGCCTATTTTCACATTTCCATCAGGTGCTCCCACAGAAAGTACCTCAGGTTCGAGTTGCCCTCAGGCCACTATCAATTCAGAGCATTGCTCTTTGGTCTAACATCAGCCCCAAGGGTGTTCACAAAGTGCCTGGCAGTAGTGGTTGCTTTCCTAAGGAGAAAAAAGATCTCCATCTTTCCATACCTGGACGACTGGCTCATAGTGGGTCTGTCTTCAGACCAAGTCAAGTCACATCTTCAGATAACTCAGCAACTGCTCACTTCATTAGGATTCCTCCTAAATCTTCCAAAGTCGGTTCTGGAACCAGTGCAGCTCCTCACCTTTATAGGGGCGGAGCTTGATACAGTAAGAGCAAAGGCCTTCCTTGCCCGGGACAGGGCAAGGACACTAGTAAAACTGGCCTCTTCTTTCACCCTTTAGGTGTCTCGACCAGCAAGGCACTTCTTGCAGCTCCTGGGCCACATGGTAGCCTCTACAGCAGTGGTCCAGGAGGCAAGGTTTCAGATGAGGGACATTCAGTTCCACTTGAGAACCTTCTGGTCCCAGAGAAAGGATTCCCTGGCCAAACTAGTCCCAGTGACTCAACCCTGATCCAGGCTTTGCAATGGTGGCAGGATCAGGACAATCTAAGGCAAGGAGTTCCCTTTGTCACTCAATCTCATTCTCTAATCCTTACCACAGATGCCTCCCTCTTGGGCTGGGGAGCCCACTTGGGGGATCTGACCACCCAAGGGCTGTGGTCACCTCAAGAATCTGCTTCACATCAGTCTCTTGGAACTCAGAGCAGTGTTTCTGGCACTGCAAGTTTTTTTCCAAGTCTGTTCAGAACAAAGTCCAGATCAGAACAGACAATACCACCACAATGTGGTACATCAACAAGCAAGGGAGGACTCTGTCTACGGCCTTGTGCACAGAAGCAATGAAGTTGTGGTCTCTGGCCTATTCCCTGCAAACATCTCTGACAGCAGTGCACCTCCCAGGCAAGGACAATGTCCTGGCAGATACTCTCAGCAGGATATCTCAGGGCCATCACGAATGGTCCCTGGATCCCCTAATTTTGAAGGTGATTTTCTCCAGATGGGCACTCCACAGATCTTTTGTAGCCCCAGACAATCACCAACTTCCCCTTTGCTGCAGACCCCCAGTATTGGGCTCAATCCCCTGGATGCTCTAGTTCTCAATTGGGAAGGAAGTTTCTGTATGCTCCCCTGTTCAAGGTACTAGTCAAAATCAGGTCTCAACCCTGCAAAGTGATTCTGATTGCTCCAGACTGGGCCAGACAGCCCTGGTACCCACTGTTGCTGTCCTTAGCAGTCCACCTCCCCTGTCACTTCCCAGGAATTACAACCTGTTGATATCCTCTCAGGGAGGGTTTGGTATCGAATCTCAAATCTCTCAATCTCAAGGCCTGGCTCTTGAAGAGTTGGAGTTTGCTGATCTGCATCTCTCTCAAGGTGTTTTGGATATTCTAAAGGCTTCTCGAAAGCCTTCCACCAGAAAGACTTACAACTCCAAATGGAAAAGGTTCACTATTTGGTGCTCTGGTAAGCATATTTCTCCAGAATCTGCTGAGTTGCCTACAGTCCTGGACTATATGGTTCATCTCAATAGCTTGGGACTCAGACCAGCTACACTCAAAGTACATTTAGCAGCTGTTTCTGCTTTTTTGTCAGTAGGTAAGCCCTCTTCTCTTTCAGCTCATCCTGTATTTTGCAAATTCTTCAATGGATTGTTGCACACCAGTCCTCCCTTCCGGGACCCTGCTCCTGCTTGGGACCTCAGTGTTTGCATTGCTCAGCTTATGCAACCCCGTTTTGAGCCTTTGTCCTCTGCAGAACTTAAGTACTTGACTTGGAAAACTGTGTTTTTGGTAGCTATTACCTCTGCCAGACGCATCAGTGAATTGCAGACCCTTTCAGTGGAGCCTGATTTTATCTCTTTTCCTAGAGATAAGGTGGTCCTAAGAACTAATAGGAAGTTTTTGCCCAAGATGGTCTCAGATTTCCACCTTAACCAGTCTGTCTCATCCTGTTTTCTTCACTGACCATTCCTCCTCTGGAGAGAGAAGGCTGCACAGCCTGGACGTGAAAAGGGCCCTTAGCTACTACATAGAGCACACCAAGGGTCACAGGTTTGACTCCCTCCAATTGTTCCTCACTTATGGTGAGGTCAGTAAGGGAAAAGCTGCCACTAAAAGATCTGTTGCCATTGGATTGTCTCTTGTATACAATTCTGCTATAAAAAATTGGGTAGGACCCCACCCTCAGGCCTGAGGGCTCACTCTACTAGAGGTACAGCTACGTCCCTGGCTGCTGCCAGGGATATTCCTATCTTAGAGATCTGTCAAGCAGCCACCTGGAAAACGGTCCATACTTTTACCAAGCATTACTCTCTGGATATCCAGGCTAGGAGTGATGCTCGGTTTGGCACAGCAGTACTTCAGAGCCTATTCCCAAAGTAGGTTCTGTCCCTCCTCCATGGAGGTACTGCTTGGTAGTCTGCAGTAGTCAGAATACAGCAAGATTTCATGTTGTTTGAAGAAAAATTACTCCCCTTAGTAATGTTGTTTCTTCTAATGGAGTCTTACTGTATTCTGACCTCCCCGCCTCCCTCTCAGAACCTGGTTTTGGGATGTGGGTGGGCAGGAGCAGTGTTGGCACCTAGAGGTGCCCTTTTCTCACCCTCCTTTATTTTGGGTGTGTGTTGTGTTTTGTTTTTTGGATTTCCTGACTTGAGTCTTTGCTTTGAAACCAAAAAACCCTTTTTATTAAATCTAGTTGCCAGTTGGCTAGTGTGAGTTTACAGTTTCCACACAGAATGCCCAGTGAGTATAGCTCGTAAAGATCTGGTGGTTGGGGTTCAAACAACAGCAGACAGAGGTTTCAACCGAGCTCGAGCTCAGCGTTCCATGCCTTGCATGGAAAGTTAACTCTTTGTTCTCTGGGGCAGTTCAAAGGTTGGAGATCACTGCAATAGTCAGAATACAGCAAGACTCCATTAGAAGAAACATTACTAAGGTGAGTAATTTTTTCTTCTCGGTGGTGCACCTCCTTTTGTGCATCTCGGCGCACCAGGCTGCTTATTCTAGGCACCTGTGGACAGTGCTGGGACAACTTCTGGCATCTTTGCCTGACAGAGGCAACCAGGCAAGCCATTAGCCTTTCTGCCCGCAGTCTGGAGCTAGTGAGACACCAGGCAAAGGTGTCCTATGATGCCAGTGAGGTAACTTCCAGGCTGGCAGGAACTGTAGTCTGCTTTAGGCTGATGGTGTGATTTCACCTTTCCACGTTATCACCCCTGGCCCGGCATAGGGTGATTGCCTCTCCCTTCTAAGGGGGCCACTTTTTCTCCCGTAGAGTGAGGCATGAGTTGTCGGGGCGCCTTACTTTTCCCATGCAGCGGGAGTCTTCACCTCATCCTGACCAGTCTTTGGCCTCACCAGGCCCATAAGGGCCCCTTGCTCTGTGTCTCTCCCCCCCTCCCCCCCACAGGATGCAAGGGAAGATTCAGCCCTCAGGGAGGTGCTAGCACCACAGTTGTGGTGTTTGGTACTCACCCACATACATTAAGACAGGAAGATATGAAAATTACATATATACCATAATTCTTGATCTTCCTTTATCTTCACCACCTCATCACTGCTTCTCGCCCACCATCCCCTCTTGTGCCCCAGTCTCCTGGACAGAGCCTCCTCCCTGCATACCTTCTCCCTTATTGAGATCAATTGTGGGTGTAATCCTGCTGGCACCTCTGGATTCCCTGACTATTCATCTGAAGCACCAGGGAGCCACCTCTGAGGAGAGGGCAAGCAGGGTCTCTTGCCCTGTTTTTACTAGGGGTTCCTCGGGGCCTCACATGATATTGATGGGGGCTGTCTGCGGAGGGCACCATGGGCCAATAATTCCTTCTTTTTTTTTGGCTCCTTCAATCCTGTGCAGGAGGTTCAAGGTTGCCCTCATTCTTGGATCCCCGTCTTGGTCACAGGGGCTCCGAGGACCTTCTCCTGCTTCTTGGAGCCTTAGCTTGCTCCACTTTTCTTCTCTCCTCTGGTAACCCACTCCTGGGTTCTCATGGGGCAAGGTCCCCGTGGACCTCCTATCGGATCCCTGGCCCCATCTAGAGGCTTAAGTTCTCTGCCTCCACTGCTTTCCCGGTGGCACCGGGCACAGGGGAATTAAAATCTGTCTTAGGGTCCTGAGCTTCTCCTAATTAGGTGGCCCCCTTTTTAGGGGGATCTTGCCCCAGGATGGGTCCTTTCCCCTACCCTTTTTGCAGTAGGGGGAGGTGGTGAGTGTCGTAGGGTGTGGGTGAAGGATAACACACAACAACAGATGTAAGGTACAACACACCTCGGTGTGGCTTTATTTTTTTTATACAAAAATAAGAAAAAATCATAAACTAAAATTATAAATAATGATAGTTCCAATCACTACTTTTAGCAGTACAAAACACAGACTTGATCTTAGCCAGACACTTTTGATCCTTACTTCTGTGGAGGTCCAGGAGCCTGCACCCTGCAAGTCCTCCTCTTACCTTTTCTTCAGGTAAGTGAGACTAACTCAAGCTAATCGAACATGCTCCCTTTTCCCAGGGTTTATATACCCTTCCCCTGAACATGAGATCCGCCCACATTTATTAATTAGGCATTTCTGGGTTCAACAGCATACATTGCTACACTAACCATTTTTCTTACTGTATCATCTGTACTGCAGTAATCATACTATGTATAAGCAGTACATAACATGTATTTCCCCAGAAAAGCGTCATGCATACATAATTGACACTGCCATATAGCTCCTCCCTCTGAACAGCATGACTGGCATTTATTTTGTTATAAAAAGGGCCCTTAGAGGCCGCTGTCATCCTAAAGGGACTAGTCAGAAATAATTCTCCTGCAGGTAAGCTCAGTATTTATTTCAGCCTGCCTTCAATTCAGCAAAACACAATTCCATAGTACCTTTTAGTTATGGTACACATATAAACTCTAATCATTTCTCTCAGGGTTTAGTATTAAAAGGGAAGACACCATAGTGGCATGGAGTGTCTCTAAGCTCATTTATTTCTTTTAACATGTTTTACTTCTATTTATTTCTGCTGTGCCATCTATCTTTTTTTTTTTTTTTTAATTTCTTCAGGGGCACCAGGAGCGCAAGTTTTTCTATAGGGGACGTTTCTGTCCTGTTCAGTTTAATCTGCAGGTGCAGGGTTTATAAGCAGAGCGGTTTTGGCAAAGTAGAAAGTGAACGTTTTGAGCCGCTTTGCTTTTATTGCATAGTGAGAGAGAGCAAGAGAGTGAACGAGGAGCAACTGCGCTCCTGTTTGCAAGTTTGGAAAGCTCTCCTCTCTCTCAAAATGGACATAACATTATTTTCTCTGTGGCCAGCTAATCCTCTCTTCATTAATTTACTCCAACTTTGATGCAAATGAGGTACTTTTATTCACGGAGTGGCATTCGGCAGTGAAAGTAAAACTTAAAAACTGCTCCATGACAGATTATTCTTCTCTGTCTTGACTTCGGGTCTGTGTGGTTTTCATACCAACACCACTGTCATTCCAAACAGAGACACAAATGGGGAACACTTTACTATCTAAGCTGCTTTCAGTAATGTAAGTGACAGTAAAGGAAAGCCGCTCCATTCCATTGCTTGTCTCTATAAGCAGTACAAAAATAAATTCTATAACGGACGGTCTCTCCCCTCTTCATTTATAAACCTCTGCATTTCATTTTTAATCATGAGGCTAATGGGGAACATTTCCTTCACGGAGCGGCTCACTGAAATAACAGTAAAAGTGAAGAAAGGCCATTCCGATTTTTAGCCCATAGCTCCTTCTTGTCTGGGCATCTACTTTACAGATCTTCCTGGATATAAAATCTCCACCACTCATTCACACTGATGGGATCTACGCCGGAGGCGCTAGGACCCAGCCAGGAACAACATTTTTGCAAGAGGTCGGCGCCAGAGATGGAGCAGGGAAGCGTGCCACGAGCCTCGGCTCGTCGCGGCAATGACTATCGCGCGTCGACCCTCCAACCGCTTCAGTTCCTTTTTTCTTGCCGTCGAGTGCACTTCAGTGACTACGTCGCTCGCCCACTGGGAGTCAAACTTCAAACCAGCAGCATAGATTTCAGTTTATTATTTTGTAGTATTTCTCAAATAAGTACCGCTTACTATAGTTTATTCTTATTAACTAAAGAATTCTCAGCCTACATTGATGGAGTCTACCATGAGCGGGTCAGGTGACGGTAGGGAGACTTAGTATGAAAGCTCTTCAGTCAGCCAGGCTGGGTCTGGTCCGCCGCCCTCTCCGGAGGGGGGGGGTCTGACAACGGACGGTCCAGTGCCTGAGGGGAGGTGCGGTCCCCCTGGAAGCATAAAATAAAACTGTCGCGTTCTCGGCATCGTTCAGCCTCAAGCTCTTCTTCTTAGGCTCCACAGGTCAAAGGGGTGCCACTTTCGAAATTAAACTCTAATTGTGTCTGTCGCGTCGATGGTCGGTCATTGGGGTCAGTTGCCGGTCTCCTTCTCCGGAGTCACCAGTTTCTGTTTCTGGTCACCGACCTTTTTGACTTCGGAGCCCTTCCCCGCCTTCTGGTAGGGCTTCGGATGAGCAATTTTATCAGTGGGCTGCTCTGATGGAGCAGTGGGCTCGGAGATTGGTCCAGCTGGCTGGACCGGTCACTCGGGGGACCTCGGACCCTTCGGGGGATCGGGTAGGGTGGTTGGGCCTCCCTAGTTGCGCAGCGCCCTCTTCGGTGCCGTCGACTTCACACTCTGGTGTTTTCCCCCCTCACATGGCTGCAGCGCAAGGGGCCACACAGATGCCTCTGTCTCCTGGTAGTCTTCCTTCTTTCTCCTCAAATCCTAGTTTTCGGAGCCCTGGGTTGGTTTCGGCACCGTCTACGTCGATGGGTTGCTCGGTGCCATCCTCAGCGCCGATGTGTCTGTCGGCGCCGTGTGGTCTTTCAGCACCATGTGGCTTCTCGGCGCTGTGCAGCTTTTCGGCACCGGGGGCTCTGTCGGTACCGTGCGCTGCACTGGGATAGGCGGCGCCTTGCTCTTCTTCGGCGCCGAGGCTTGGTGTGACGTCTTCAGGGCTTCTAGACTCCGAACTCTTTTCCTTCCTTTTTTCTTTCTG
Source organism: Neoceratodus forsteri (assembly GCA_016271365.2). Lineage (NCBI taxonomy): Eukaryota > Metazoa > Chordata > Ceratodontiformes > Ceratodontidae > Neoceratodus > Neoceratodus forsteri. The sequence goes on along the minus strand of CM057459.1, from coordinate 433,697,804 downwards.
ATTTTCACTCCTTTCCTGTCCATACAGTCCCTCCTGGACTGTTAGGAGATGATATTGAGCCTGACCCAGACCTTAGGCTTGGTGATGACATGGAAGGAACAGGATCTAATCCTATTGCAGAGCCTGTGGTCGAGGACCTGTCTTAAGTCTCTGCTGAAAAAATTTGAATTCCACTCTTTCTCTCCAGACTACAGATATCGATCCTGGGAAGCTTTTAAGGCTCCAGTACCTTCATGTCCTGGAGATCCCTATGGATTTAACTCCCCCAGTACAGCCTTCCTTTGAGATGCTTTCTCAAATGGTATGGAATAATCCCACTCTCATTCCTTCTGTGGCTAAGTCCATAGATAGAAAGTGTGCTGCTTCCAAAGATCGACCCATTTTGACCTCCCAAGCCTTTGCGGACCCTATTGTAGTCTTGGCAGAGAAAGATAGTCATCCTCCCTCAGGCAACTACAGCCCGACCTATAAACAAAGAATCTCGTACGATAGATACTTTAGGTAAGAGAGTCTTTGCTGCATCCACCCTGGGTATGTGCATTGCCAGCTACCAGGGCTATTTCTTGCAATATCAATATGTTCTGTGGCATTCACTCAAACAAATGGTAGAAGCTCTACCGGAGTCGGACACTAATTCAGAGCTTCTTCAAATCATAACCAGGGGTATCGAGTCCAATAACTAGCAGGTTAAAGCAGCTATGGACGCTTTCGATACTGCCTCCCTAGCGGCGGTGGGCATTTGTACCAGCCGTCACTCCTGGCTGCGCACCTCAGGCTTCACGAATGATGCCCAGCAACAGGTCATGGCGTTGCCCTTCGATGGTATGTATCTCTTCGATCCTCAAGTAAAACAAGCTCTAGAGGCCACACAAAAGACTAGGTCCGCCATTAAATTGGCTCGACCTGCTCCTGTCCCTTCTCGGGAGGGGGAGGTGTTAATAAGCGTCAATTTCACAAAAGTCTTTTCGAGGCAAGAGCAGGGGAGGTTTTAATAAACACCAAACCCCCCAGCCTCAAAAGAAAAGGCAACAGAAAGCACAAGGGCCCAAAGCGCCCAGTGCCGCCTTCTGAGTTTCTGGCCCTAGTCCCACCTCAGCTGCCCGGGGGGGACTCTTCCTCAGCAGTGGGAGGTCGTCGGACTGTATTCTACAGCCGGTGGAAGTCCATAACATCGGACAAATGGGTCCTCCGGATAATCCGTGAGGGGTATTCCCTCAATCTTTCAGAGACCCCTCCAGATCGTCACCCCAAGCGACAGTCCAGGCTGTCAGTACTTCAATCAGAACTTCTCGCTTCCGAGATGCAAGGCCTTCTGAACAACAGGGCAGTAGAAATAGTTCCGCTGAATCAACGGAACACAGGGTTCTACTCCCATTACTTTCTAATTCCAAAGAAAACCGGGGGCATGTGCCCCATTTTGGACCTCAGAAAATTTAACAAATTTCTTCCCAAGGAGAAGTTCAAAATGATATTGCTAGGAACCCTGTTACCTTTGCTTCATCAACATGACTGGCTAGCCTCCCTGGACATGCAGGATGCTTACCAACATATTCCTATTCACCCAAAGCATCACAAACACCTAAGATTTGTTGCTTTGGGCCAGCATTATCAGTTCAGAGTCCTGCCCTTTGGGCTATCCTCGGCGCCGCAAGTTTTTACAAAGTGTTGTGCAATTCTCGCAGTGCATCTCAGAAAGATTGGAATACAAGTGTTCCCATATCTGGATGACTGGCTTCTAGCAAGTCCTTCCAGGCAAGGAACTCTCGATGCCGTACCCACGGCCTCAGACTTTCTCACGTCCATGGGAGTTCTGCTAAATCTCAAGAAATGGAAGTTGCAGCCCTCCCAGGAACTCCTTTTTATCGGAACTCTTCTGGATACCTCCTGTGCGAAAGCCTTTCTACCAGAGGACAGATGGAGCAATATCCTTCAGATGGCCCGATACATCAGAGAGAACAGCTCGGTTCGAGCTATCTCATTGCAACGGATGCTAGGTCTCATGGCATCCTCGGTGTTCACTGTACCCCTGGCACGCCTCCACATGAGAGCCTCTCTGTGGATGCTCAGTATGCAGTGGTCTCCAACCACTCACCCTCAGTCCTTTCTATCCAAGGTGACAGACCCTCTGAAGAGGTCGCTTACCTGGTGGTCGCAAGAGAACAACCTTCTGGAAGGGTATCCCTTTGCTCCCCTGGATCATCAGATTTCCATTACCACAGATGTGTCCCTGATGGGGTGGGGAGCTCACTGTCAGAGTCTCCACTCTCAAGGTACGTGGACTCAAGACGAGTCCCAGATTCACATAAATGTCCTAGAAATTAGAGCCGTCCTTTATGCAGTCCGTGCTTTGAAGGAGAATGTTCTTGTGATAGAGAATGTCCTTCAAACGGACAACAAAGCAGTGATGTATTACATCAACAAGCAGGGCAGTGCACACTCTTACCCTTTATGCAGGGAAGCGATGAGAGTGTGGGAATGGTGTTTAGAGCACAAGGTTCTATTCCAGGTGGTCTACCTGCCGGGAGTGCAGAACAAACTGGCAGACCGTCTCAGCAGAACGGAGACAGATCCCCACGAATGGTCTCTCGACTCAACCGTAGTTCAGTCACTGTTCGCAGAGTGGGGAACTCCAGATCTGGACCTTTTTGCATCCCCACTCAACACAAAGCTGCCTCTTTTCTGCTCCAGAAATCCAGGGTCTGGCATTTTCTGTCAGGATGCGTTCAGGCTGCAGTGAACAAAAACGCTTTCTGCATGCGGTCGGAAACTCCTCCGAAAGCGCTTCCCCTTCAGACGAACCTTCTAACTCAGGGGCCTGTGGTCCATCCCAATCTGAGGTCACTTCACCATCATGCTTGGCTCCTGAGGAGATAGAAGTGAATAGGTTCAATGTCTCTCGCAGAGTTTCAGATATTCTTTTGTCTGTGCGCAAGCCAGCCACTAGAAAAACGTACACAGCCAAATGGAAGCGTTTTTCTCTCTGGTGTGTGAAATCCTCTTTGAACCCCGTTTCCTGACCACCAAATAAAGTTCTAGAGTACCTTTTAGACCTCTCAAATTCAGGTCCACAATACTCTACAGTCAAAGTTCACCTTTGTGCCATTTCAGCCTATCATGACCCAGTACTTTCCTTGTCACTGGCTCACTTACCAGTAGTTAAGAGGTTTCTTAAGGGTATTTTGCATACCAGACCTCCTGTCAGACGTCCAGTCGCAGCCTGGGACATTGATCTTGTACTAGACATGCTCACTCGAAAGCCTTTCGAGCCTCTAGCTACCTGTGAGCTGAAATTTCTCACTTGGAAAACGACCTTCCTGGTGGCCATTACCTCGGCTCGCAGGGTCTCTGAAATACATGTCTTGGTCACAGACCCTCCGTATACTGTTTCATAAGGAAAAAGTAGTTCTTAGGACCCATACTAAGTTTCTCCCTAAGGTTGTTTCAGAATTCCATCTAAACCAACCTTTAGTCATACCTACTAACTTTGCGAACTTCCAAAATGAAGGAGAGCGTACCCTTCATTCTTTAGATGTCAAAAGAGCTCTGCGTTTCTATTTAGATAGAACAAAACAAATTTGCAAAGCTCAACAACTGTTTGTTTCCTTCAGCGAGACCCGGCTAGATCAGCCTGTCGCTATCAGATGCATTTCAGCATGGCTGGTGGTGGCATGCCTTCGCCACTGTTATTCCGTGGCGCAGGTTAAGCTGGAGGGCAGAGTGTAAGCTCCTCTACTAGAGCAGTACTGGCATCCCTGGCGGAAATCTGCAACGTGCCCATTGCAGACATTTGCAATGCGGCTACCTGGAGCTCAGTGCATACTTATCAAGCACTATGCCCTGGATGTCCATGCCAGGCGACATCTTTTGTTTGGCAGGACCATCCTTAGCGGACTTCTGTCCTAAATTTGTGAGCTCTTGGTCTCTCCTGTCGCCCTCTCGGGGGATTATTAGCTCGGTACTCTCCCATCAGTGTGAATGAGTGGTGGAGACTTTATGTACAGGACGATATGGAAATTACATACCTACCGTAATTCTTGATCTTCTTGGGCGAAGTCTCCACCACTCATTCACTCGCCCACCCACCATCCCCCGAGCTCACCTCTGTTGTTGGTCTTCACTCCCTCAATCTTTAGGCTGTGAAGACTTCTTTGTTGACCCTTTTTATATGGGTCGTCCGGACTATCTTATGTCCAGTTTTTTGTTAGGCTATCCTAGGTTAGTTACACTGCACCTCTTCGGAAAAAACGTACTGAGGTGGTTGGAGGATCGACGCCAAGATAGTCATTGTCGCACAAGCCGAGGCTCGCGGCGCTGCTCCTCGCGGCTCCATCTCTGGCGCCAACCCTCTTGCAAAAAAGTTTGCTCCCGCTGGGTTCTAGTGCCTCCGGCATAGATCCCATCAGCGTGAATGAGTGGTGGAGACTTTGTCCAAGAAGATCAAGAATTACGGTAGGTACGTAATTTCCATTTTTCTGTATTTAATGCAGCTTTCTTTAGTGAACCTGCAGCATGTGTAAGCTCTTCAGGATTTTGCACTCCGCCTTCACATATAATTAATTTTAAGCTGCTTTCATAAAAGCACTGCATGCTCTTCGTAACAGTGTTGTAAACATCAATTTCTCTAGCTTTCCAGCCTTCTTAATGCTGTCATTGTATTCATTTATCTATCGCTACTATTTCCTTAGCAAGGCATACAGTTTATTGGTGAGGGACAGAATGGGGAAAAAGAAACAAAGAAATTTAGAGATGATTAGCAAAGACTGTCATAGTTGGCCAGCCTACTTTAGTATTGAAAAAGGAACAGGATAGGTTTTAGGGGATTCTGTTGCGCAACAGATTTTTAGAAAAGAAAAAAAAAGAATATTGGGAAGTCATCCCTCTGCCCAAACATCCTTCAGATAGATCGCAGATCTACCACACACCTCCCTCCTTAAGAGGAAACCAGTTTTCTCAAATAGACTGGTTTTCAGTGTTACAAACCCCCCTGAATGTCATTCTACGTTCAGCAGAATGGGGGTTGGTTGGAGCTTCCACCCACCCACTTTAGAAGCTCCACCCCAAGGTCCCTTATTCAAAAAATAGTTTACAGTACAGACTATACAAACTGTACTTGATAAACAATCATTCAGTTACCCTGGGGCTTAATCAGTACTATTAAACATCATAGTACTGATCTGTCGTTCTATTGGTGGTTGGGGTCCCCCTCCCAGACCTCTTAGAGTTCTACTCTTCCTCCTCCTGTGGCCGGCTTATTCCTTTTTCAGTTTATATCCTTTCACTATCCCTTGGGCTCCCTTGCCCCACTGTGATAGGGCGCAAGTGTAAGTGGGCAGTCATATAGAAAAATGTCTCACCATTCTTTGTAATATTTCAGTTTTAATTAATTCTCTTCCAGGCGTTGTTTACAACAGGATAATTTCAGCATGGTTCAATACTTTTTCCATCTTACACTTCCATTCGGACAGCAGACATCAAAGCAAATGGCATAATCTGGTATTTATCAGTCTTCCATGTGAGGCATTAAACAGAAGCAAACAGAATATTCTGGCAGTTCTAAGTCTTCAATTCTGAGCAGGAAATAACACAGTTGATCAAAATTCCACAGAGCACTTTTCAGCAGCATCCAGAGCATACCTCCAGACCCACAGCAAACGGAATCTAAATTTCAAATCAGTCATTCTGAATTTATACCCAGAAGGGGTCATGTGATTGTATAACTCCACTCTAGCATCTGATTACATACTTTAAATCTTTATTTATCACATATTTATTTTATTTATAAACATATAATCCCTTTTAATTACTAAAGCAGAACGTTTTCACTCCTATAAACAAATTAAACCCTTTTAATAACATTTTAAGTATTATTTCTAACAACTAAAGCACCTCCCCTTCCAATGTTTGATAAAAGGAATGTGGTTGTGGCCGGCCGGCTCTTAGAAGAACAAAGACGCTGTCAAGATCCGAACCCATAACCTCACAAACACCGCAAATATCTTCGTCTCAAAGAAGTCCCAGACTCAATTCCAAACCTCCCCACTTCACCTTCAGAAGGTTAGCCAAATTTCAAATACAAATAATATAACTGCTAGTGTTCATTATAACTTAAATCTAACGATAATTGACTTTGCGATAGTGTGAATGTTCGCACTATCGAGAAGGAACTCTGCGGCTTATTTAAAAAGACCAAGCCGAGAACACCTTCTCAGGGAATACATAAACACTACAAATGGGTTACCACTAGAAATAGGCATTAATATGCCTTTTCAAATCCCACTTCTTTATTTTAAAGACACCCCGATAGCAGAGCATAGCGCAATACAAGCGCTTACTCTCACTGAATCCACTCACACAACTCGCGTCACCGCAGCAACCCAAGAAAAGGGCTACTAGAGAAATTTAACACCAAAAGCCACTAGATAAATTCCTAACAAAAAAAAGGGGCAATGACTCAAAACAAACAGAACGGCTCCAGATAGCCCCTCAACTCAATAAAAGGCACCCTCAAATGGAAGAAAAGCACAGAACAAGCAAGGGAACCCCCAAAAAAGGATACCTACTACCTTCAAATTTAAGTAACCACGGAAACGCCGAAGGACACCACAATGCTTCTTTTGTATCGTAACGTCCTTCCATTTTCCATTACGGAGGGCTTACAATACACAAAATAATTACAAGCTACAATTAGAAGTTAAGATATATTTTATTCATCCCTTACTTATTTGTGCTTGATATATTGATTATAAGAAACACTACCGAAAACTAAATCAGTCCCATACTCAAAATTCTCTCCTGTCCCAAAAATTCTCGAAGTACGTGTTAAACAACGTTACACGTCTAACGAATTAAATTTAAACCGCTGTTCCTTCAGGTCTAAAAGGTTTAAGCTTGTGTATGTGCAAAACTGACTCGTGTACTTGCTAGGAATTCTAAGAGACGTTTCAAATAAATTTGTATTTAATGTAGCAAACCTCTGCACCAAAAGCTTGCTCTAACTCAGCCTTTGGTTTTTTTTAAATTATGCTGTTAACGTTAAAACTAAATCAATTTCATTTTTAACCTGTTATGATTTATCTAATCTCACTGGTGTTTCTTTCGTTTTAAACTAAATTTGTTTTTGTTTGTTTTAGGAAAATCTGTTTCTCTTTTCTGCCGCTTAGCAATCCTCCATTGATTTTCATTTGCATTTCCCTACAACAACAACTTTCCTCTGTTACCTACACACTTAAATTCCTTGTCTCTATTATCTTGTTCTTTTTTTTTATTTCACACTGCGTGCTTCGTTCTCAAACCTAATTATTATTTTTTTTAAATATCAGTTCCCTAACATTACTTAATACAGTGAAACTGGATTGACAAGCAAGCAAATCATGGCTGTATTGTGTGACTTTTGGTATTGGTGACCTTTAGAAGAATACAAAACGGGGCTTTCAGGAAGCCCTCCCAGTTTTATGAATATTATTTGGGGCCCTCAAACCTTCACAGGAGCACCCTGTGACACCCACCTTCTCCTCTTTTTCCTCTGTCTCCAGTTTCCTCTCCGATGAGCAGAACTGAGGTGGTGGAGGGCCAGCCACCTGTTGCTCGCCAACCCATGAGCGCCACGCAATACATTGGCCTCGAGGGCGGCACCATCCCTGATGGTCAGCCCCTCCTCCTTAGGAAGCTAAAAAAGCTTAAAGCTATAAGCTTCTTGTGGGATCCTAGCGCCTCCAGCTAGTCCCACCAGTGATGAATGGTGAAGATATACAGGAAGATCAAGAATTACGGTAGGTACGTCATTTTCATTTTTTGCCTAAGGTTGTGTCCGAGTTCACATTAAACCAAACCATCTGCCCTCCATTTTTATTATCTGGAACATGCCAATCAAGGTGAAGCATTGTGCCATACTTTGGATGTATATAGAATCCTGAGATACTGTTTGGCTTGCACCAAGGACTGCAGAAAGTCCTCTCAACTTTTTGTTTCCTTTTCCTTGGGAAAGAGAGGGTGTACCAGTTTCAAAACGGTGCTTGTCCAAATGGCTAGCACATTGTATTATATTTTTTTAATAGGAAGTGCGGTAAGCAACTTCCCTGGTGCAGTTTGTGGTCATTCATTCCACAACTGGGAGGCAGTATAACGCAGTGGTTTAAGGCTCTGAGCTGCAAATCTGGTGACATCCTGCTGAACAGACCTGGGTGAGTCCCACAGCTTCCATTTGCATACTGTGACACCCTGAGCAAGTCACTTAACTTCACTGTGCTTCCAGGTTGCTCCTGTAAAAAAGATTTCAGCTTAGTGTGCTACTCCTGGTTAAACAACTAAATAAAAAGAGGCATGGCCACATCTATTGCCTGCTTCAGAAGTGTCTCTGCAGCTGACATCTGTGCTACAGCCACCTGGAGTACTGTCCACACCTTTACTAAACATTGCAGTTTGGACATTGTTTCTCGTAGACATGCAGGCTTTAGCCTTGCTGTCCTACAGGGCCCATTGTCATGAACAGACTGCACCAACCTCCCAGTTGGCTTTTGTGACAAGGGGTCATGCTGTAAAGCTGGGGGGGGGGGCTCAGAGGAGATATGAGGAGATACTTCTTCACGGAAAAGTGTGTTGGACACCTAGAACAGCCTCTCAGTGGAGGTGGTGTGCTAAAACTCTTAACAGGATTCAAGCATGCATGGGATAGACACAAGGGGACGTTAGAAATAAGGGGGGGGGGCTGAAGATAGAGTATCCTCTGTGTTTGCACTGTAGGTAGGGAAAGTAGGGCAGACTAGGTGGGCCAAGAGGTCCCTATCTGCCAACAACTTCTGTGTTTCTATGCTTGGGACTCATTCCAAAGGTGTGGCCTAAGGGAAGAGATCCTCGAAGAGACAGAACAGTTATGTACTAACCATAACAGTAGATCTTTGAGATAATCTCTTCTCTTAGGCCATGCCAGCTCTCCTTCCTTCCCCTTTTATCAGCTGTAGGGGAACATGGCATCCTTTTCTGCCTTGGGAATTTGCATAGTTGCTTCCTTCAGCGCCTACGTCTGCCTTACATCAGAGGCGCTGGTATGATCTCCTGGTTCCCCAAGAAGAGTCCTCAGAGCACATTGTCTGGTGGGGAAGTCTGGTGAGATAGGCCCGACCACGTTTATTTAGATTAATGTGTGATGTGGGTAGCAGCCCCGGCTAGCAAACATTTCCATGTGGTCCTAGCACTGATGCGAGTATAGTTCCAAGAACTTCCAAAGGTGTGACCTAGGAGGAGAAATTCTCTTAAAGATCTACTGTTACGCAGGGTTCATTGCAGATATTTCTCTATGCGGGACACTGACCCAGTGAGTATAAAAAAATAAGGGTCAAATGAAAAGAATAAAGGGTCATATTGTTCAGCCAAGCCCAGATTCATAAAACAGTAATGTAAAACCTCCATAACAGTGAGCAGGTTGTCCCCAAGCTAGAAGAAAAGGTGGGTCAAAATATAAAAAAAACTGTGTGCCAGTTGTCCCAATCCACCACCTAAAAATGAAGCCTGGTTATGGTAAGTATGTAACTGTTCTTTTCCTGCCATCAAATTAAGTTCTAAAGCATCGACCAACACCAGGATTGGGGCCGCCCCCACCAGGTATGCACAGAGAGACTGGGTGAGTGAAGCAAACACCACTCATCATACGGCCAGCAGCGACACCTTGATAAAGGTGAAAGACTTGCTACCCAGTGCTGTGCCAAGAAGCTGAAAAGGGCCTGCAATATTATGGGGACATTTGGGAAGAAACTATGGCTCTGTGGAGATGCTGTCAAAGATCTACTGTTACTGGTAAGTAACAAACCTGTTCATGGATATCCCCATAGAGCAGTAATATAGAGAATTGTTTGTGGCCGTATTGGTTCTTGTACAAAATGATGAACAGGCCGCCATCTCAGACGGAGGAGTTGGACAGGGAACTAGCGGGACAGATCAGGAGGACCTGCGAGAAGGGTAGTGTGGTGATTGTGGGGGACTTCAGCATGCCAGGAGTGGACTGGAGTACCCCAACAACCAGGAACAGAAGGGAGCAGGTACTGCTGGATGACTTCAGGACAGCTTCCTGCGCAAATGGTCAGTGAACCAACCAGGTTAGGGAATACCCTTGACCTTGTGCTGGCAAATGGGGACTTTGTGAGAGAACTTACAGTGGAGGAACCACTGTCAGGGAGTGACCACCATTCAGTATGGCTCACATTGGATATGGGCAAGGAAGGAGTGGAATCTGGCACAAGAATGCTGGACTTCAGGAGGGCCGACTTTGGGAGGATGGGGGAAGTGGTAAAAGGGTACCTGGCCAGAATTCAATCTAGTATGGACCACTAACCAGAGGTGGGAGCTCATAAAACTGGGGATAGTGGAGGCAACCAAAACCTGCTGCAAGGCCCAGAGCAAGAAGGCTAGGGCTAAGAAACCAAGCTGGCTGAGCAAGGAGGTCATGGAAAAGAGCTGCCTTTAGGAGATGCAAGAAAACAGGAAGGGGGTAGGACAGGGAGGAGTAGTTGATGAAATCGGAGGAGGTGACAAGGGCTGTAAGGGGAGCCAAGGCATCTATGGAACTCAGGCTGGCACAAGGCATTAAGAAGGGGGAGAAGGGCTTCTTTAGGTACATCAGGGAGAAAAGGAGCTGTAAGGACCACATAGTAAGGATTAGGAGGGAGGGGGGTTGGGTGGAAGCAGGGTGCAATAAGGCAGAAGCACTAGATTGCTTCTGCTCGGTATTTACTAAGGAGAAGGGGGGGTGACACCCAAGGTAGGGGGAGGAATAGCAGAAACAGGAGGGGAGTGGTGACAGATGAGGAAATCCTGGAGGGCAGAGTTCGGAAGGGTTTGAAGGCACTGAGGGTGGACAAGGCGCCAGGCCCAGATGGCATCCACCCCAGGGTACTGAAGGAGCTGACAGAGGTCCTTGCAGGACCTTTGGCAGACCTATTTAATGCTTCACTACATTCGGGGTGTGTACCTCAGGACTGGAGGATGGCTCATGTGGTGTCCCTCCACAAGAGTGGCCCCAAGGATGAACTGGGAAACTGCAGACCAGTGAGCCTCACATCCATCGTGGGTAAGCTAATGGAGACTATCCTGAAGGAGAGGCAAAGGACTACAGGACAGCAGACGGCATGGCTTCATACGTGGCATATCCTGCCAAACCAACCTGGTGGAGTTCTGTGACTGGGTAACTAAGCAACTGGACAGGGGCCATGCAGTGGATGTCCTGTATCTGGACTTCAGTAAGGCATTCGTTTCATTTGCTGCATGGAAGGCTGGGAAGTAAGTTAGAAGCACGGGGGGTGCAAAGCTGGTGAGATGGGTAGGGAGACTGGCTTCAGGGAAGGCAGCAGGGGTGGTGGTGGGTGGGACTCTCACACCCAAGGGCAGTGACGGCGGTGTTCCACAGGGCTCAGTGTTGGGACCAGTGTTGTTTGGGATATTCATTGCAGACATATCATTGGACATCAAGAGCAAGATCAGCCTGTTTGCTGATGATACCAAGGTAGGAGCGGTGGTGGATGACCTAGTGGGATGGCAGGGTTGCAGGATGATCTGGCAAAGCTTGAAACCTGGTCAGACACCTGGCAACTGGGGTTTAATGCCAAAAGTGCAGGGTGTGGCATTTTGGGATGAAGAACCCAAGGAGGAGTTACCAGCGGGGGTGCAGCTAGACCAGAGGAGGAGAAGGATCTAGGGGTGCTCATTACAGGGTTAATGAACAACTGGCACAGTGTAGGAGAGGCAGCTGCAAAGGCCAACAAAATGCTGGGTTGTATTGCTAGGGGTATATCCTCGAGGAGGGAGGAGGTGATTCTGCCACTGTATAGGTCATTAGTTAGACCACACCTGGAGTACTGCATGCAGTACTGGCGCCCGTATCTGAAGAGGACAGTAAGTTACTGGGGGGTGCAGTGGGCGACAAAAGATGATCAAGGGGCTGGGGGACTTATCATACTAGAGGAGGCTGAGGGAGTTGAACATGTACTCGCTGGAGGAGAGTAGGTTCAGGGGGCATGATTGAAACCTTTAAGTACATGAAAGGAATAAACAAGACAGGTACAGAGGGCTGTTCAAAGTAAGGGAGGGAGGGCGCCAGGGGCCATGATCTGAGACTGGAGGGAGGAAGGTTCAGGAAGGAGATGAGAGACACTTTTTTACAGAGGGGGGGGTGGTGGCTGGGTGGAATGCATTACCTGCAGAAGTGGTATCCAGTAGAACAGTGGACTGCTTCAAAAGGGGATGGGACAGGACAAGGGGGAGGGTCAATGAAGGGGAAGGGTGGAAGGGAGGGGCAGCTGCAGAATAAGGGGTGCTAGCTGCACATTCGAGCAGACCTGATAGACCTCTAGGCCTTTATCTGCTGGCAAATTTCATATGTATGTTCATATGAAGTGGGTGATTTGATGCCTTTTACTGGACCAACAAGACATTTTCATAACAAGGTTTCAGGCTACACAGATCCCTTCTTCAGGTTACGGCAGTTTATATAGAAAGCACTCTTTAATTCAGTGGATAGTGCAGTTTATTAATTTCAGTTAACATACATAAGATCTAAAGGCAGGATGGCTCTCATGAGGTGTTAAAAGTACCTCTTCTGAAATGTAATGAAGCCAGGATACTGGAGTTGGAGGGAATGGTAGTTGGTGGGGAGAGGATAAAAAGCATATATGTATAAGCTGCATAAACATACATAACACATAAGAATACAGTAGATAAAAAGTATGCTCACATATATAAAAACATGCTCATGCATGAGGCACAATAAATATAAACATAATGTAATGTTTATATCTTACTTCGAGAGGGCTCTTGCAGTAGGTAATTACATATAGGACTGATGGCGGCAGGACCCCACGGAAAAATTTCTAGCTAGCAGTCCCTGGCGAGGGACCGCCCCCACATCAGGTGACCGGCATCAGGAGACGTCGGTATAAAGGGGTGGTCCCTGACACCCGCCTTCCAGTTCTTTCCCGCCGTTAGCCCGTGCAGTGCCTCATGGAAAAGTTCATGCTTCGTCAGCCCAGTCTTCTTCAGTTTTACCGAAATTCTTTGTTTTTTTTTTTTTTTCCCCAACGTCAGGTACCGTCTGTGTATGTCGTCCCCTACACCCTCCGAGCACAAAAATAAGTGTGACTTGTGCGGCGCCCAACTACCGCACAAGGACGGCTATTCCCTGTGCCTGTTCTGCCTAGGTCCTGATCACCCGGTCGAGAAGTGCCAGCACTGCCTCAGCTTCAACGCGGCTACCCGAAAGAGTGTCGGAAATCCTGGAAGCCCATATTTTGAAAAAAGATGAGTTCAATGGAGAAGGAGCTCAAAAACTGAGGCAGCGTCCACTTCCCCGAGGACATCGGAAAAAGAAGGACAAGGAGAGCACGGGACAGGGCCTCACTCTGCGTCCCTCGGGGCCGCTGAGACACTGATAACGTCCCCTCGAGGACCCGCGCCTCGATGGCCGCCTCGGAGGTTTCTGAGGCGGCGGTGGCCGCCCATCTGGCTAAGGCCGAGCCTCTGGGGGCCACGGGCACTGGAGGCTCCCGCCTGTCTCGCCAGCAGGCACGGCAAATCAGCAGGGAACAGTCAAAAGCAACAGCCAGCCGGTAACATGGTCGGTCAAGTGCATAGACAGTAGATAGAGCCTTTTTTGGCACCAGGCGAGGACGTGGCACAGGAGCATGGGATTCACAGAGTAATTTATCCTCAGACACACCCGGCCACCATACTTGGCCTGAGAGACACTGGGCCCACCATAAAGTTCACAGTGTTTGACTTTGTAATAGCCCTGGGTATGTGCACGTTGTAAAGTATAAGCAGCTGCTAACTTTTGTGTTTTTGATAGTCCCCAAGGACTTGCCCAAAATGATCCCCGTGGATCCCCCCCGACCCTTATCCAGATCCAGTGTCATCTGATGGCAGTTTGGGGGGTAGCAGGCCCAACTTCATTAAGCCCACTCAGCTGATTTTTCTCATCTCCCCCTCGGCTGTGGTACGGACATCAGCATGTGCCATGTTGAGGCACACACGCTGCATCAGACTGGCAGCCCTCCCTGATCTCGTCCTTCAGTCTGCACAGTCACCATGCCTCCACTTGGTAGCAGGGGCAGTCGTTGCCCAGGAGAGGGAAACCAGTCCATCAAATGCTCTATTTCCCCTACCCTTAGCCACCCTGGTCCGTTCCTGAAGCTCTACTGCTGCGCCACAGGGCCGGCTCCCTTTTTTTTTCCTGTCATAGAAGAATAATGTATTAAAAAAAATCCAGTATAAGAAAAAAGTAGCACTTAATAGACCAGGGTGACGATGTGTATAACCATGTCTATGCATTATACCATGTCTGAAATATTTAAATTCCAACAAATGATAATGAATAGTGAGAAATTATAGAGCTGGACTTCTAAGGTTGAAACAAAATAGAACTTCAAAATGGAGATATACTCTGCAGCAAATATATTGCTTACAGTGCAGCTTATCGAGAACCCTGGCTCTGCCATGCATTTCCAGACTCCCCACATTAAAATGACCATCTTGTCCTTCCCGTAGAAAATGGAAGACCATCCCCTGCCATGTGGCATTCGCAGTTTCCACTGAAATGCAGGAGAAACCACCTTATTCCATTTCCTTACAGCCCATCTCTGAGCTCCAAGTCCCAATATTATGAAACCTTTCAGCCAGTCATCGACAGTAAAATATTTGCATTCGGAAAAATTTGTAAATGTAGAGCCACATAAACATTCAATAGGTAAACTGGTTAACTGTGAATTGTAGAAGAGACTGCTTATTTTAAACTTCCGGCTCACCTAGGAGAAAATCAATCCATTGACATTTTAAAATTAAAGCAGTAAGGCATGACAGGGAGTGCGTTATGGTGGAATAATATCCCGCCTCAGATGGATTGAAGCACGAGGTGAAGCCAAGTGCTTTTACCACCCGAGAAGGACCATTAGCCCACCCCCTGGAGTGCCTTATTGAGATTATGAAATGGGTCCTTTTTAGTAAATTGGATGCATTTTTTAAATATATTTTTGTTGAGCTACTCTCAGCAGGGCTGTTGTGCTGGGTTAAAGACCTGGCTGAAAGTACCTCTTGGCCAGTCAGGAGCCAGCAGTCTTTCTACCCATTACTTAATATAGCACAATGCACTTAAACAGTATGGTTCTTCCCATATAGGGAAAAGAAAGCATGTCACTTATCCATTTCTGAGTTTCAAACAACATGAAGTCTTGCTGTATTCAGACACAATGCAGTTAGCCCCAGCACTTGAACTGCCCCGGAGAGGAAAGAGTTAACTCTATGCAGAAGCATAGAACGTTGAGCTCGAGCTCGGTTTTCAAACCTCTGTCTGTGGTACTTCCAGTGTAACCATCAGATTCTTTACTCCACCTAACAGTGAAGTCGCTCTGGAGATTTCCTCTGCACAGTTCAGTAAAAGTAAAGCGTTTGGTTTAAACCGCATATTTTTTTGTTATTTTCGGATTTCCAGCCTCTGTCTACGGTACAGGTAGTGTGTAGATAGGTAATGACTGTGGTTTGTTTTGGTGAAAAAGTGGAAATTGTTCTTTTCTTTGGTTTCTTTCCGGTCGGTCCGGTTTGGAACCGACTTTGTTAATTTTAATTGTATTTTTTTCTGGGATTAGTATGGTGTTCTAGTACCGATCGGTTTAAAAAAAAAAACGGACCTTTTACTGGTTCTTTTAAAAAGCCTGTGACACGATCTGTAACCGATTGGTTATTATATTACCTGGCTTGAAAGCTGCAATAGGGTAATTTGTTAGGTTGGCTATGTCTGAGAAACCCAAGAAGAAAACCAGTCCCACTGGGTTTCAACACTGTCCTGAGTGTGGGGAGGCCTTTGCTAAGGCTGACCCCCATCTCATCTGTGTGTTTTGTCTAGGGTTTGACCACCTCAAGTCAGACTGCCAAATTTGTAAAAAAAAATTTTCCTAAATCCACTCTAGATAAAAGACTGAGTAGGCTGAAGAAAAGGGAGACCGAGAAGTCCGTAGATCCGGATGGCCAGCTCGGTTCGGTTGCAGCTGAAACTGAGGAGGTGCCTACTGACCTGGGCAATATCTCCTCAGGCAAAAGGAGAGCCGACTCTGAGGGGTCAGTTCCGTCAAAGAAGAAGCGTAAGTCTGCCGGTTTGGATCCTGTATCTCACTCTCCAACCCTGGATGAAATAGCCAAAGCGATTAGTATTGTTCAATCGCTTAGACTGGTTCCGTCCAAACCGGTACCACCAGTTAGGCAGTCGGATCGGTCTCCCCCGGATTATGATCAGGACGCTTATTATGAGGAGTGGGAGGGAGACGAAGACTATCCCGGCGATGACGATGACCAGGGGGGTTTGGATATGCCCATTGAACCGGACATCTCCCCAGACAGGCCCTCAGGTGTGTGTCCTCCCAGGCTCTCTGAGTCCCCTTCACATTTTCTGTTCTACAAAAAGGTGGCAGAAACCCTGCAGCTTCCCTTGGTTGAAGCTGCAGAGGAGGATGAAGAGCCTAATTTGTGGAAATGGACATCCCAGAGTCCAAAAGGCTGTCTATCCCTCTTCATAAATCCTTGGGGAAATAGACACACAATTTTACAAACTCCTAATTCAGTACTTCCTGTGGATAAGAGAATGGACAGGAGGTATTTGTTATCAGGCTCAGCTGCGGAGTTCCTTTATAGTCATTGCAGCCATGTTGGGGTAGTGCAGGCTGCAGCCTGTGACAGGGCTAACATTCCTTTGGCTTCACATCCCCCGGATAAGGACTCCAGGAAAGTGGATGCCATGGCCAAAAAACAGTATTTGGCGTCTTCTTTGGGACTCAAGCAGGCTATCTATATGGCCTACACAGCCAGGTACCAGAAAGCCAGATGGGATACGGTTCTGGAACTGGCTAAATAGGCCTCTTCCCCAGCTAGCCAAGGAGCTGGAGAGGGTGACTGCTGATGGAATCGAGGCATCCAAAATGCAGTTTCATGCTGCTGTGGACTCCAGTGATGTGGCATCTAGAGTCATGGCTACATCTGTGTCTCTCAGAAGACATGCTTGGCTCAGATGTACTAGCCTTTCACAGGATACCCAGACTAAGGCCATGGATTTTCCTGTAGTAGGTAACACTCTGTTTGGGGAGCAGACAGAGGCTTACATGAAGAAAATGGATGAATACAGGACCACGTACAGGAGTGCACAGGCCAAGGAAAGGCAGGACCTCTGCACAAGCAGCAATCTAGGGGCAGGGGCAGGCCCTTTCAAAGGTCTTTTTACCAAGCCCAGGCCTCCTCTCCCTTCCCACAGAAGGGGGTTCTTCAGAGGGAGGGGCAGGAGGGGGATGAGCAGGGCTGCTCCCTCCTCCTCTCAGTCTAAGGCTCCTGCCAAGCAGACACCCTGATGTGTCAGCCTGGGTTGACTCCCCATTTCCAGTAGGAGGCAGTCTGGCTTACTGCTTCCAGGCCTGGAAGTCTGTGACCTCAGACAGGTGGGTCCTGGAAGTAGTAAGCCAGGGACTGGCCCTCAGCTCCAAAAAATTTCCAAAAAAGAGGGCCAAGTCTTTTCCATCTGTTTCAATCTCAGAAACCCTAGCCCTAGAGGCAGAGGTTTCCTCTCTTCTAGCTCTGAGCTATAGAGAAAGTTCCTACTCGGCACAAGGGAAAGGACTGTACTCCAGGTATTTCCTTACCCCAAAGAAAACAGGGGAGTGGTGACCCATCCTAGACCTAAGGTATTTGAACAAACACATTTCAAAACCCAAATTCAAATAGTAACTCTGGGAATAATCCTTCCCTCTTTAAGGCCAGGGGATTGGCTAGCATCTCTGGACCTCAAGGATGCCTACTTCCATATTCCTGTCAGGTGCTCACACAGAAAATACCTCAGGTTCATGTTGCCTTCAGGCCATTACCAATTCAGAGCCATGCCATTCGGCCTAACATCAGCTCCAAGGGTGTTCACAAAGTGCCTTGCAGTAGTGGTGGCTTACCTCAGAAGACAGGGTATCACCATCTTCCCGTATCTGAACGACTGGCTCTTAGTGGGTCAGTCACCTTTACTGGTCAAGTCAGCTCTTCAAACTACCCAGGACCTACTCTGCTCCCTGGGGTTTCTTCTCAGTCTTCCAAAGTCTGTCCTTGAACCAGATCATCTTCTCACCTTTATAGACATAGAGTTGGACACTGTACAAGCAAAAGCCTTCCTTCCCCTGGCAAGGGTGAAGGCCCTAGTGGATCTCACTTCCTCCTTTCAACCTCAGGTCTCCCGCCCAGCAAGACAGTTCCTCCAGCTCCTGGGCCACATGGCAGCTTCCACAGTAGTGGTGCAGGGAGCAAGGTTCCAGATGAGGGACATTCAGTTCATTTAAGGTCTTTTTGGTCTTAAAAGAAAGATTGACTTACCAAACTGATTCCAGTGACTCAGACTCTGGTCCAAGCTCTCCAGTGGTGGCTGGACCGGGACAACCTCAGACAAGGGGTTCCATTTCTCCCTCAAGTCCCATCAGTGGTTCTAACTACGGATGCTTCTCTCCTAGGGTGGGGAGCCCACCTGGGAGCCCTGACAGCTCAAGGAGTCTGGTCTCCACAGGAGTCTCTCCTTCATATCAGTCTTCTGGAGCTCAGGGCAGTTTTCCTAGCCCTGCAGAGCTTCTCGGATTCAGTCAAGGGCAAGGAGGTCCAAGTCTGAACGGACAACACCACCACAATGTGGTACATCAACAAGCAGGCAGGCACTCAATCCTCAGCCTTGTGCACAGAAGCAATGAAGCTGTGGTCTCTGGCCTATTCTCTTCAGACTTCTCTGGTAGCAGTTCACCTTCCAGGGAAGGACAACATACTAGCAGATGCTCTGAGCAGAATTTCACAGGGACATCGTGAATGGTCCCTGGATCCTCACATCCTGAAGGTCATCTTCTCCAGGTGGGGCACTCCAGAGATGGATCTCTTTGCAGCACCGGCCAATCATCAACTTCCTCTGTTTTGTTGCAGACCTCCAGTCCTGGGGACGGTTCTCCAGGATGCTCTCTTTTGGACTGGAAGGGCAGGTTTCTCTATGCCTTCCCTCCCTTCCCTCTGCTGTTCAGAGTTCTGATCAAGATCAGGACTCAACCCTGCACAGTGATACTGGTGGCTCCAGATTGGGCCAGACAGCCTTGGTATCCTCTACTGCTGTCCTTGTCAGTGTCGCGTCCCCTGTCTCTGCCCAGGACATGCAATCTCCTGTCCTCCTCCCAGGGGCGGATCTGGTACCCCAATCTCCAGTCTCTCAATCTCAAGGCCTGGCTCTTGAAGAGTTAGAATATGCAGCGCTACATCTTTCTCAGGGAGTTCTGGATATTCTGAAGGTCTCCAGGAAACCTTCCACTAGAAAAACTTATAACTCCAAATGAAAAAGGTTCAGTATTTGATGCTCTCAGAAAGGCATCCTGCCTGATTTCTGCAGACATTTCCACAACCTTAGACTATCTAGTTCATCTGAATGGTCTAGGCCTTAGGCCTGCCACTCTGAAGGTTCATCTAGCAGCTGTTTCTGCATTCCTCTCAGCAGGGATTGGCTCTTCCCTGGCATCTCATCCTGTTTTCAGAAAGTTTTTCAAAGGTCTGGTTCACATTAACCCTCCCTTTAGGGAGTCCACTCCACCTTGGGATCTTAATGTCTGTATAGCTCAACTTGTGCAGCCACCCTTTGAACCTCTGGCTTCAGCCGAATTGAAGTACTTGACCTGGAAAACTGTGTTCCTGGTAGCTATTACTTCTGCCAGGTGGATTAGTGAGTTACAGGCTCTGTCAGTTGAACCTGACTTAATCTCCTTCCATAGGGACAAAATGGTCCTAAGAACCAATAGCAGGTTCTTGCCCAATGTAGTATCGGATTTTCATCTGAACCAGTCTGTATCTCTCCCTCTGTTTTTTCACTGACCATTCTTCTTCAGATGAAAGAAGGTTACACAGTCTGGATGTTAAGAGGGCCCTTCTCTACTACAATGAGCATACTAAGGCACATAGAAATGACGGTCTTCAATTGTTTCTCACTTATGGTGAAGTGGGGAAAGGTAAGCCTGCCACTAAAAGAACTGTTGCCAGGTGGATTGTTTTTTATACAATTTTGTTTTGACAAGTTGGGTAGAAAACCCCCTTCAGACCTGAGGGCTCACTCGACTAGGAGTACAGCTGCTTCTCTAGCTGTGGCCAGATATACACCTTTGTTAGAGATCTGTAAAGCAGCCACCTGGAAAATAGTACATACTTTCACCAAGCATTACTCCCTGGACATCCAGGCTAGGAGTGATGCTAGGTTTAGCACAGCAGTACTGCAGAGCCTCTTCCCAAAGTAGGTTCTGCATTCCCTCCTCCATAGGGAACTGCTTGGTAGTCTGCATTATGTCTGAATACAGCAAGACTTCATGTTGTTTGAAGAAAGATTACTCACCATAGTAATGTTGTTTCTTCTAATGGAGTCTTGCTGTATTCAGACCCCCCACCGCCTCCCCTCTCAGAACCTGGGTTTTGGGAAGTGGGCTGGCAGGTACAGTGTTGCACCTCAGGGGTGTACCTTGTACCCTCCCTCTTGGGTGGGGTAGATGTTGTTATTTTTCTGGTGTTTTATACTTAAATATTGTCACTACCTTTCCTTCTTGGGTTCTCGACTTGAGTCTTTTGGGCCCAAAAAGAATCTTTTGCCCTTTGGCTATATGTTTGAACAATTTCCATGCTATAGTATATTAGTTAGTTTGCTCGTAAGAATCTGACAATTATACTGGGAAGTACCACAGACAGAGGTTTGAAAACCGAGCTCGAGCTCAACATTCTATGCGTCTGCATAGAGTTAACTCTTTCCTCTCCAGGGCAGTTCAAGTGCTGGGGCTAACTGCATTATGTCTGAATACAGCAAGACTCCATTAGAAGAAACAACATTACTATGGTAAGTAATTTTTTCTTTCTGCAGCTGCCAGAGCCTTGGATTTCGTGACAAGGAGAAACACAGAGAAGGTGAGATCCACAGAAGTAACTGTCTAAAGGAACAGTCTGTAGTTTTTTTTTTTTTTTTTTTTTGAACAGTGAAGATCAGCACACTGCCTGTAGATGTATTTATCAGTTGTGAGGTTCCATGCAACTTTGCAAGTAAAGAGACTGGGACAAGAGAGGCTCCTTGACTATGTGGTCTCTCTAGGGATTGCTTTATCCAGCCTTTGAAAGAGTGGTGGCAAGCTGATTTGTACTTTTATTGATCAAAATACTGTCACATTTCAGAACCATTATTGAAAAAACAAAGAACGAACAAAGGGCAACATGAGGAGCCACGCATGGGTGCTTTAACTCCAGCAGAACTTGTGGAACTTCTTAACTTCTTAAATATAGAAAGACACCCTGACCCAGTAGGGGTAAGTAATTTTAAAACCTGGCAGCCTACTTAAAAAAAAAAAAAAAAAAAAATTTCACTGGCTTTGCTTTTTTGTTTTATTACTGTCACGGAGCCATCATCTAACAGCTAGTTCATTATTGTCACAGAGCCATCATCTAACAACTAGTTTAACACACCAAGTGCTTCCACCAGCCAGTTATGAATTTGCCCTTGGGCTGTTTCCCTTTTAGACACTTGCTGACACAGTATAAGGCCTCTGGACAAAGGAACCCCTTAGGGTTCTTTCCAGGGGCATTTTGGATATTTGAACAATTAAGCAATAAGACATGACATGTGCGTTATTGTGGGATAACAGCAGGCCTTGGGAAGTGAGGCACAAGGCAATGCAGAGTGTTGTGCCTGAGAAGTGCCGTTCTCACAATAACACCCTGGAATGCCTTATTGCGATTAAAAAATGTTCCACTGATTTCTCTCCCAACCCCCCAACCCCACTGATTGAAGTTCAGAAATTTTTTTTTACATTATATTTTATTAGTTTTATAAGTAAAATTTATACAGTTGATCCACAGTGAGAGAGCATGTGAGATAATGGGTATTCAGTACATTACAGTAGTAGATGGGCACATCTCACCCAGATTGTTGCATCACTAAAAGGCTAATTAAATTGAAAACACTAACCTGAAAACAGGCTTAACCGTGTCTGTATCAGATAACCAGCATAATTACCATTAGGCTAGGGACCTGTGTATAAATTCTTAGAGTTCCAAATAGTTTTAAATGAGCCCTGACTGCTAAAGTCCCAGCACTGCATATTTAAAAATTGTATCACATTTCTTTCATGTGTTCTTTCTACTCCTGTTGAAAATCTTTTATTGTGAATATAGTATGTAATTCAGCATATCCTAAGGGAATCTTAGGAATGTATTCAAGATTACAGTAACAGTGTAGCTGATACCTCCACCTGTGTGCGTGAAGAATCTCTTTACTCGTCCCTCTGTCCCAGTAGGAAAAATAGGTGTCTGAAAACTTTAAAAATATTTGTTAGCCATGCATTCAACCCCCGTTTATCAAGACAAGCAACATTTCTCTTACTAATTTATGATCTATGCTGTTGTGCTGTAATAATGCATGGTCTTGTGATCACATCTAACCAGTCACAGGTGTTGGTTTCTCTTACCCATTTTATGAAACGGATATAATGGAATCCTGATATGCTTTCTGAAAACTGTCACTATACTGAAATGAACTGGAGCTGAATCCCATTAATTTCAGTGAGAACAAAGCATCAAAACAGATAATTTCCTTTATGGGGGTTTGGATAGTGGCACATGTTCGTTATGAGCACTTCTGAACATGCAAATTAATCTCACTTTAATTGTGAAACTGTACTTTAACGGAACACAGTGTTGCCAGTAAAATAAATAACTACTTCCCTTTTTTTTTAAACTTTTTTTTATTCATTTTGTTATACTTACACACAAATAAAATGAAAGTACGTAGCTGTAATACACACACACACCGCTGTAAGGAATGGATATGTTCAGGCAGCTAATTGTTACATCATGGTGAGGGATAATGTCAAAATGCATTGCCTTGGCAATGAAGCCCATAAAATCAAGTTCAAAGATGAGCCTTTGCAGTACAGCACTGGGCCATTATATAAGGAAAGAAAGCCCCAACATATAGTCCTTTTTATGTTTGCTTGCACGCATGTGCAAGAAACATAGTGCCATCATCCGAGTTTTCCAGAGGTGTGTCAGCCTCTTCCAGTTCAGTCAGTGTGTTTGCAGGCACGGTCGCAGTGTGCCAATCACTGCTCCAGCTGTCTGACAGCTGAAAATACAGTGGAATACAGTTGAAGGGAGAGCTCCGCTTCGGTGAGCAGGCTCTCCCCTCAACTGCCTTGCCTGCGCATATTGCGTGCTGGCGTGCCCATGCACATACAGCATAGCCGACAGGGTTCCCAATGCCCGTCGGCTCCCGCCCCTTCAAAAGCTTTCCTGGTGCCACATCCATATGTCGGGGTGCCCAATCCCCGTCTGCTCCAGCCCCAAAAAAACATCCTTTCCAGCTGCCACGCTGAGGCCCACCCACATGGCAAGCGTCCTGCGTCGTCTTAATTAAAAAACAAAACAAAAACTGTAAATTAAAAAGCGGTCCTCGCAGTCTCCCTGCCCCCACCCTCGCACCCTGCCTCCCACCCCCCACCCATACTTACCTCCGAGTCTGGCACGACAGTCTTAGGTGGACCGGGAACACGTCTGCTCTCTTCAAAGCCGACCGTGAACTGAGGAAATGCTGGTAAGCTGTATAATGTAATAGATAGGGTTTTTCAACTTTGCTGCATATCTCGGGCATTTTTTGGAATTTCTGCACCAAATTTTAAACATGGGGTTTTTGGGACCCCTTCTCAGGAATGCTTTCACTGTCATGGCGTTATTCTGGCCCGAAGGGTGATTTCGCAGTCACTGCGCGAAATCACCTTTCGGGACCAATTAACGAAATGACACTGCCAGTGTGTTCATAAGGTGGGCTCTCAAGAAGCCTATTTTGAAAATTTGGTGGAAAAATTCCAAAAAATGACTGTTAGGGGCGTGCGTTGCGCAGTTTCTGCGCATGCTCGTAAGTTCGCAAATTTTCAATATTTTCACTCCAGATTTTCAACATTGCCTTTTTTCCACACCTTCTTATGAGTAGTACAGCTGTCATTTTTCACATCTCACCCAAAGCGTGTTTCGTCATGTAGCGCTCATAAAAGCGATGCGGTGTTGAAATCAATGCGGGACAAATTAAGAAAATCACAGTGACACTGATCATGAGCAGAGGTCTTAAAATGGCATGTTGGAAATTTGGTGAAAAAATTCCTAAAAATGACTGTTTTGCGAGCATGCGTTGCAGAGTTCCTACGCACGCTCATAAGTTCGCAAATTTTCAATAATTTCACTCCAGATTTTCAACATTGCCATTTTACCACACCTCCTTATGAACAGTACAGCTGTCATTTTTCACATCACGCCCACAACGTGTTTCCGCCCATAGCGCACAATGGTACAGTCGGTGTGCGAAAATAATGTTGGGACAGATTAATAAATCACAGTGACACTGGTCGCAGCAGAGAGTCTTAAAATGGCTATGTTGAAAATTGAGGACAAACTCCATAAAATGACTGTGTTACGAGTGAGCATTACGCAGTTTCCACGCACCCTCGTGAGTTCATGAATTTGTAATATTTTCAGTCCAGATTTTCACCAGTGGCATTTTTCCACACCTCCTTATGAACAGTATGGCTGTCATTTTCCACAACATGGCTGAAATGTGTTTTAACACTTTCAGCGCAGAAATGCATGGTCGCTGTGGGAAATCATTGTTCAGGACAGATAAAGAAAATCACACTGACACTGTTCATGATCGGAGGTCCCAAAATGCCTGCGTTAACAATCTGCTGTAAAAAAAAAAAAAAAATCCCCAAACTAGTTACATTATGGGTGTGCGTTGCACAGTTTCCATGCACGCTCGTGACTTCACCAGTTTTTTTAAGATTTTCACAGCAGATTTTCAACATTGTCATTTTTTACACCTCCCCATGAACAGTACCGCTGTCATTTTTCACATCCTGTTCGGAATGTGTTTTTGCACCTGTGGTGCCAAATGCCATAGTCACTGTGCAAAAGCAGTTTTACTAACAAACTGATATTGCCACTGTTCATGAGGTGGGGTCACAAAAACCATGTTGAAAATTTGGAGATGTAAATACCAACGAATGCCCAGAGGCGTTGGGGTTTCTGACCATAACGCTCCACCCTGTAGAGAATGACAGGCATCAGGGGTGTGACTTGGGATTCTTGCCTGTAATGCTCATACCATTCCACCCCACCCACACCCTGCAGCCAGTAGAGGCATCAAGGGTGTGCCTTGGACTCTTTAGGGCCCCAAACGTTAACCCATTCTCCTATACACTTCCCTTCCTGCACCGTATTTCCTGATAGAATGGGTGCTTATAAGGGCCAAAGACCCCAAGGCACACCGTGACACTTGTCAGTGTATGCAGGGTAGGGTGTGGTGAAATGGCATGGTCGTTATGCCTGACGACCCAAAGGCACACCTCAGTGCCTGTCACTCTCTGCAGGGTGGTGGTGGGGTTGGCTTCAGTTCAATACTTCGCTGCCATTCCTATTATGCAGCTCTGTAACTTCTACACTACCAATGCCAATGCCAGCAAGCAAACATTCGGCATTGACAAATGCTTGTTATAGTGGCTCTGTCCCTATGAGCTGTTTGGTCTAGGAGAAAATGCAAAGTGTGTGTCAACAGAATATCAAACATCTGTCTCAAGGAGAGCACTGCATTAAAACATCTTTGCATATAGCAGGGTTTTTGTTCGATACTAAAACTAGATCTAACTAATAACGAAACTTTGAACCACATTTAGTACAGCTGTGTAATTAAGAACGACCTACTGGCCAGCTGGTGTAGTGTGTTAGATTTGGACTGGGAGGTGTATTTCAACTCTTACAGTAAGTGTTCACTAGGTTATGAACAGTTTGTAATGTCGAATGGTATACTTTTGGGCGGGCTGCAGTTGTACTCAAGGTATAGTCTTTGGAGTATACTTTTCCAATGACAGCTTGTGGCCCCAACATTTTTACAGTCCAAAATGGCAACTGCCTTGTTGTCTAACCGCTCTCAGAGAAAGCAAGGAGGGCAGGAAGAGCCATGTTGGAGGCGCTGGGGTGATCACGGCACTTAGCATACAGTTGCAACCCTCCAGTCCAAATTCAGTATACCTCTTCCTTTTTAAAAAAAAAAACTGCACAGTCACAGACAGAAAAATATGATATGTAACAGACAAATAGGGGTATACATCACCCACATGAGAGAAATGTAAATGTTTTAAACAATAGAATGTCAGACAGAAAAAATAGATTCATGCCACACAGGTTTACTTAAAGGACTTCAACCACATGGCTTCCCTTAAAATTGAATACTGAAGTAATTTTGGGGGAATGGTCCTTCTAGGGACGTGGATATAATGTCCTAGCCACACTTTCTGGCAGTTGCCTTTCCCTTTAATTCTGGCTGGAATGTCTTCAAGCTGGCTCCTCCCACCCACATGGGTGGTAACTCTGCTCCACCCCATGACGCCAGATCTTCCTTTCCGCTGGAAGAAGCAGGTTCCCTCCATATCGCTCTCAGCACTGAGTAGGCCCTTTTACTGTAAATCTTCAGATTTACTTACAAACCTCCAAAAATTTTGTCTTCAGGCTCTATCTTCGATCGCGACTGTGATGAGCAACAAGTCCACTCCGGGGTTCCGCCGGTGCCTTTTCGGGCAGAACATGTCCCGAACGGATCCGCACACTATGTGCATCTACTGTTTAGGCCACAAGCACGATCCTCAGGCCTGCGACATGTCATTCCTTTCATTCCTCCGTTCCCCAGGATCACTACTCCCACCTTGTTCTCGGCTGACCAGACGAACGGGACCTGCCTGTCAAATCTAAAGATGCCCGCCAGATGGTCTCCATGGCTGTGGGGTCTGCTGACCAGCTTGCAGAGTTTGAGGAGGTGGCTGCTGTGACGCACACCCCCTCGGCTTCGGGCTTCATTCCGCTTTCACTGGATGCCTCCTTCTCAGGATCTGTCAAGGAGTTGTGCCAGTCCTTGGGGCACAAGTCCAAGTCTTTAAAAAAAAAAAAAGAGGCCAAAACACGGTCTCGCTGTCGATCGTTGGATCTGGAACACTCTCGGTCGAGGGTTTCTGATTCCCGCGTTTCTCCTGATCCAACTTCGGTTGAATCTTCGTCCCTGGCTCAATGGTACCCCCGTCAGGCCAGTTGTCCGTGATGCTGGTCAATCTTCCGGACAAGATTTTTCTTGAGCCGGTCGACCAGTTGTCGACTGCAGAGGTCGATATTTCACTTTCTTTGACTTTAAACCTGTTTGATCTTTAGGTCAACGATACGCGAATTAAAGCAGTTAAGCTGTGCATTAATGTTCAGCTGGCCCTGGCTAATTGACTGGCTCACTGCTTTTGGCCTTTATACTTTATAATGAAACAAAACGCTCTGCATGAACACCTGTGCCTGGAGGAGGACACAGTGCGAAGCAAAGTAAAATAGCTTGGCACCAGGCTACTGAACCAGTACTGATAACAAAAACACTAAAGTGTGTAACACAAACAAAAAAAAAAAAACAGTATCAGAGCATATACTTGCAAGCTTCAGATGAGACCCATTCTCCTGCAGTCCAACGTTTCAAGCAGTCAGCCTCTGCTCGTTGACAAGGTGTACCAAACCACTAGTGATTACCCTATTTATACTTTAATTGATTTAAATTGACAGTGCCTCAATCTTTAGCAGCCCGCATACTACATGCCTACAGGCACAGGATAACAAATCCAATTGATCCATTATCTGTCTCAACATTTATATAACAAAGAAAGGAAGAAAAAGGCAGTATACAAAATATATTCGTTATAATAAATACATGCGGCAGGTACCTCAGACTGTACACCCTGTAATAAATACATTTATCACCCACACATACCATTGCTAAAAACCCATTGTACATAAATAAACTATTAAAAACATTCATGTAATGAAACATGCATAAGGTATGGCTGGAATATAGCGTTGCATACCTAATATTGATTCATACTGAAGAACCATTACAAACACCAATAATATGACTGCCAGTATTAGGAAGTGATACAGTAAAGATACTTCAGCCTTATCAAGCATTACATGACTTCCCAACATATAACTAGGAGATTAAATAATTGCTTAATTTCCTTTCAGGCAGTAATGATACTGATATTTATTCAAACCTAGAACTGTGGTATAAGTCAAGAGGAATCTGACAAGGAAGCATTGTTACTAGTAATACCCTAAATGTCATACCTGATGAGAAAAGGGAAATAAATATTAAGAGCGGAGGTGTAAAACAAGCTTGCCTTATAATATCCAAACAAGGATGAGTAAAACCTAAAGCGGCAGAAATCTGTTTGGGGCTTTCTCCACCCAAGGGGAAGGATGTCTGTGGGCACCCCCAGGACAACTTTAAGAAGGGAGCAAGTTCAAATCTATCATTCAGACCTCGTGGAGTTGTAGCTTTCAATTTAAAAATTCGAAATGCCTTTCTGCGTAATAATTTATTGTCCAGATCCCTTCCTGGGTCCCAGTTTTGGTGCCTCGATCCCCTGGAATAAGAACTTCTGTTCTGCATTACTAGTTTTTATATGATGGGCTAGGGTACTCTCATCTACTTTTTCTACTGCCCTGACATGCTTCCCCCACCTTAATCTTGAGACTTCTAATGATCTTTAAAGGAGTCACATTTACATATGGCCAAATATACCACCTCGTTGAATCATAATTGATAAAATCCCATGACTGGGGGTGGGGGGGGATCAAAGATATTTCAGACACATGACAATGACAACATTTATAATGACTGAGCAGTACTTCCATTTCCTGCAGCTAAAAGTACCAGTAGGTGGAGG
The DNA here is from genome assembly GCA_016271365.2 of Neoceratodus forsteri. Lineage (NCBI taxonomy): Eukaryota > Metazoa > Chordata > Ceratodontiformes > Ceratodontidae > Neoceratodus > Neoceratodus forsteri. Next base: position 433,668,975 of record CM057459.1, on the reverse strand, counting down.
TGGGAACCATGTACTGTTTCATGGTGTCAAAAAATAATTAACAGTATCTGCAACATTCTTATCCCACCAATGTATCATACAGGGGTAATTTTCACTCGCCTCCTGTAAGGGTGGATTTAGTTACAATCACATGCCAGTGTGTCTCTCACCTTTTTAATATCTGCTGATTGTGTTTAAAAAGTGCTAACAAAATTGTCTCTGGTTCTGGCTGTTACCTAGATCCTCCAGGATTATCCAGGGTATCTGGGCATAACCCTCTTCCACCCCATGTGCGCTATCATTTCACTGGATCGGACTGTAACAGCTGGTCCCTCTTCAGTTGTTCCACTCCAGGCTTTCTTAGTACAAGCCCTGTTGTAACCTCTGTGTTGGAACTGTTCTTGTAGAACATTGACATGCTGTTGGTAATCCTCCTTCCTACTGCAGTTTCTTTTAATATGTAGCAACTGGCTCTTAGGGATGTTCCCAGTGGTGTGTCGGGAGTGGCAGCTGGTAAAATGGAGCGAGTTAGTGTCCTTAGGATTTCGGAACAAAGTAGTTCTCACTCTCCCTTCCCATCCTTCATGATTTCTAAATCCAGGAACTGTACAGATTTACAACTGGGAGTTACAGTGAATCTAAGGTTGCAATTAGTGGTTTCCAAATACTGCTTAAAATTATCCAGTTCCTTCAGTGACCCCCGCCACACCACTATGATGTCATCAGTATATTGCCTCCTTATGCCTAGGAGGTCAAAAAATGGTTTAGCATCTGAAGCCAAAACGGTCCTTTTCCCACGTACCAAGATAAATATTGGTATAGCTGGGGGCCATGGTGGCCCCCATAGCTGTACCCTGCAGTTGTAGAAAGTACTTTAGTTGCAACGCAACACCTTTTCAGTGATACAGATTAAAAAAGAAATCAATAGATGACTAACTGTATTCAGTGGGCTCCCTCAATGCTCTGGACAATGCCAGCAGGCTGCCTCTGTGAGGTATATTAGTATACAGAGACTCCACATCCATAATTACCAGGCATCATCAATAGCTATGTTCTGTGGTGCCTTAAGTACGTCTGTAGAGAGCCTAATATACGAAAGGAAGCCCTGTGCCACAGATTTAATGTGGGCATCTATGTACTGTGCTAATGGCTCTGTTAAAGAGCCAATACTGGCCACTATTTGACGTCCAGGTGGGTTAGGCAGATTTTTATGCATTTTAGGCAGTATATAAAAAACTGACTTCACCGGATTGTTAGCCATAAGAAAACTCTGTATTTTGAGTAACGAGGCCCTTGGTTAATGCTTCTTGTATAACTAAATCAAATTTCCTGCTTAAACACTGGAGTAAGATCCCTATCCAGGGTTTTACAGCGGTCAGCATTGCCCAGCTGTCTAAACTTCTGCACTGTACGTCTCAGTATCAGGGACAGCAATTGCCCCATCCTTATCTGCAGGTTTAATCACCATGTACAGATTATGAGTTAGAGTAGACAGTGTTTTAAATTCATCCCCAGTACAATTCGCATAGTTGTTATGCTGTTTAGTACTGGAAAACTGCAGTGTCCATCTTGCATAACTTCTCAAAGGTAGGTACAGCTGCACAATATGGGGGAGGGGGCAAAAGGCAGATTTTCTTTGTAGCTGTATTATATAGCTCATATATACCCATCAGTCTAAGTGTTTCAGAATGATTTGTTGTCCTAGTTGGAACAAAGGACAAGCCTTTGCTTAATAATTGTCTTTCAGACTCTGATCGAGAATATTTATGACCTTCAAAAAGCATCTTTTCTTGATATTTTTTAATTCCAAAAACATCAAACAGGGAGCTCCCTTACTTCATCAGGAGCTCCTCCAGACTGTTTTCAGATTCTTATTTTTTTTAAATATTATATATCCAAGGAAGGGAAAGGATCGTAATTTGCCCCTGAGAGGCTGGCTGCACGATCCCTGTCCACTTCCTGACTCTCTGATCCACCCCCGCGCAGTGACGTTTTGTGATGTCTTTTATAGGTCGAGTGCAGGAGTGCGCTACATTCATTTGACTGGAGTGCCTTTTTCAAATGTGATTTCTCGATTTTAAAGACTCACTAAGTTAAGCCTATGCACCACATATATAGTCTGCTTTCGGCTCCGGTGGCTCCCACGAGGGTCGTGTGGGCAGAAGGACGAAGCCCTCCCCCACAGCAGTGCCACAGATAGTCGACTTCGGCTCAGCTCCCTGAGGGTCGTGAGGCAGAAGGAAGAAGCCTTCCCCCGCAGCAGTGCCACAGGTACGCATTACATGGGATTTGGCTCTTCTCTGCGTTCGGCTGAGAACCCCGCCCGTGACGGTCAAAGCCAATCAGCTGTTTCCCATTAGCAAGCTACAGTATCTTGTTTTGCCACTAGTGGCCGCAACTGGATTTAACTCAGTTTCCACTCCTTGCCTCTCTGAACCACCATGCTGCAGTCCTTCTACTGTGCCTTGTCCTATTAATTCCACTTCCTTCCACTTTTCCCTCTCTGCTCCCCATCCTGGCAACCCCTCGCCACCCACCCACCCTCCACTTTTCTCCTACCCTGTCTGGCTCACCCCTATACTATCACTTCCACACACTCCTCTCCTTCCTTATCCCCCCCTTATCCATTTCCCCCTACCTTCCCCAACCATACACCCTTCACTGCTCCACTCACACCTACTAAATCTTGAGGCTCTTCTCCGGTACTTGAACTTCCGTGCTCCGACCTCCAGGTGCAGATCCAGTAAATGCAAGCAATCCTCTTTCCTCACTATACCGCTACTACTTCTGCTCCTGGCTCTCAACATACATCCAAACCTGGGCCCTTTAACGCCCAGACCAACGTCACCAGGACCCACACCTTCATCCAGCCTGCCCCCAGATCCCCTCTCCAAGGGCCTCCGTATATTTCACCTCAACTCCAGGAACCTCCTACCCAAACTTGATTCCCTCACCGTCTGGGCCACCTAGTACCAACCAGACATACTTTGCATCACGGAATCCTGGCTATCCGCCCAGATCCCCAACCCCACTCTCGCCATCCCTAATTACATCTTGTTCCACCAGGACTATGGTAAGCGTGGCGGGGGGGGGGTAGCACTGTACATCAGGCATTCCATCACATGCTCCATTATATTCAAGGAATCCATCCCTTCCTCCCACGAATCCATTGTTGCTCATCTATCCTTTCCATCATCCACCCACCCTCTACATTGGGATTCTGTACGCCTCGCCAAAATCTTCGCCAGACTCCCTTGTCAAGTCCATCTCGGCAATTTCCTTGAGTACTTCAAATGGTGAATTCATTCTACTAGGCGACTTCAGTATCGACTGGCTCTCCTCCTCCTCCGCCAAACCCACTACCCAAGGATTGAAGCCCTTAATCTCTCCCAGTTAATCCAGGAACTAACCTGCCTAAACCACCGGTCCTAAAGTCATACCCTCCTGGACTGGATTTTATCCACCCATCCCCACAGGATCACTTCCTCTGGCATCCTCCCTTGATGCCCCTTAGCGACTACTGTATAACTTATTGCACCCGCAAAATCCACTCCCCGCACTCTCCTCTCAAATTCATCTGGTCTCACCCCTTACACCTCCTCAATGAGTCTGCCCTACGCATGACCTACAGTGCCTTCAGAAAGTATTCACCCCCCTTGGCTTTTGTCACATTTTGTGATGTTGCAAACTCAAATTAAAATACATTTATATGGGATTTTTTTGTCGCGTATCTACACAAATTACTCTAATGTCAAAGTGGAATGAAACTTCTGGAATTTTTTGTACATGTAATTTAAAATAAAAACCTGAAATGTCTTTAATTTGATAAGTATTCACCCCCATTGCTATGACATTCAAAACTGAGCTCATGTGCATCCAATTTCCTTGCGAGATCACTCTAAAACTTGAATGGAGTCCACCTCTGGTCAGTTCAAATGGTTGACATGATTTCAGAGGAAATACACCTGTCTATATAAGGTCCCACTGTTGACAGTGCATGTCAGAGCAGAAACTCTACCATGAAAACCAGGGAGCTGTCCGTAGAACTCTGGGATAGAATTGTAAGGAAGCATAGATCTGGGAAGGGGTATAAAAACATTTCTAGGGTGTTGAAAGTTCCCAGGAGCACAGTCAAGTCCATCATTAGAAATGGAAGATTACGGAACCACCCGACTCTTCCTAGAGCAGGCTGTCCTCCCAAACTGAGCAATCGGGCAAGAAGGACCTTGGTCAGGGAAGTGACCAAGAACCCAGTGATCACCCTGACAGAACTACAGAGTTCCATGGCTGAGATGGGAGAACCTGTCCAGAGGACAACAATCTCTGCAGCACTTCACAGATGTAGCCTCTATGGGAGAGTGGCTAGACGGAAGCCACTCCTGAGAAAAGGCCACATAATAGCATGCCTGGAGTTTGCAAGAAGGCACATGGCAGACTCCGAGACCATGTGGCAAAAGATTCTCTGGTCTGATGAAACAAAAATTGAACTCTTTGGCCTGAATGCAAAGTGCTATGCCTGGCGCAAACCAAACACAGCTCATCACCTGTGTAACACCATCCCTACCATGAAGCATGGTGGTGGCAGCATCATGTTATGGGGATGCTTTCCAGCGGCAGGGACTGGGGCACTTGTCAGGATAGAGGGAACAATGAATCGAGCCAAATACAGGCACATCCTTGAGGAGAACCTGCATCAGTCTGCAGTAGACCTTGGACTGGGGCGAAGATTTACGTTCCAACAGGACAACAACCCCAAGCATACAACCAAAGCAACACTGGAGTGGCTTCAGAACAAGAAGGTGAATGTCCTTGAGTGGCCCAGCCAAAGCCCAGGCTTGAATCCCATTGAGAATCTGTGGAAAGACTTGAAGATTGCGGTTCACCGACGCTCCCCATCCAACTTGACAGAGCTTGAGCAAATCTACAAGGAAGAATGGGTGACAATCCCCAAATCCAGATGTGCAAATCTGATACAGACATACCCAAGAAGACTCAAAGCTGTAATTGCTGCCAAAGGCGCTTCTACAAAGTATTGACTCAGGGGGGTGAATACTTAAGTAAACAAGACATTTCAGTTTTTAATGTTTCGTAAATTTTTGTTACACAATAAAAATATTTTTGCCCCTTTAAATGGTTGAGTATGCTGTGTGAATCAAGGGGGAAAAAATCATTTCAATGCATTAAAAATTCTGGTAGTAACGCAACAAAATGTGACAAAATCCAAGGGGGGTGAATATTTTCTGAAGGCACTGTAACTAACACAGACTGGTCTCCAGTCTTTTCCGCGACAGATGTGGACCTCGCCTTATCCCACTTCTTCGACATTTTCCACAGTACCTGGGACACCCACGCTCCCCTCAGGAAAGCTAGAGTTAACCGGCATCATCACCCCTGGATCACATCCAACCTCATTGCCTTGTGCTGCTCCAGGGACAAGGCATGGAGGCTATACAAAGCCTCCCATGCCACCTGCGACCTCCAAAACTACAAACACCTTAGAAACAAATGCACAAAAACTATTCGGCAATCCAAGTCCTCCTACTTTAAAGCACAACTTACACAGAACCAAGATTCCTCTACGTCCTTGTGAAAGGTGATCAACTCCCTTATCGACCTGCCCTCTAAGCAGACTTGTCCTGTCCTGAACATCGATGGCAGACCTGTCTCAGATCCTGCTTCAGCAGCAGAACTTTTCAACTCGTTTTTTGTTTCTTGTGCCCTGCCTGACTCTTCCCCCACCACCACCACCACCACCACCACCCGACTATACCGAATCCTCCCCCACCATCCTGAAGTCTACAATGCTCTCACCTCCCTAAATCAGTCCAAATCCAGCCCTGATGGCGTGCACCCGAGGCTGCTCCGCATCTCTGCCTCGGCCATAGCTGCACCCTTGACACACTTAGTCAACCTCTCTCTCACCACAGCCATTGTTCCCTTTGCCTGGAAACTGGCCAAGATCCTCCCTCTGCACAAAGGTGGCGACCCCCTCCCTGCCAGGAAACAGGCCCATCTTGCTCCTCCCCTCCCTCGCCAAAATCCAAGAATCCCTCATGCTGCCAAAACGGTATAATTTTCTCTCCTGCAGTGGCTCCCTCTCGCCCTTTCAGTCAGGATTCAGAAAACACCACTCCACTATCACTACCTTGTTGCGAGTAACCGACTCAATCCTCACTGCCATGGACAACAGCCAAACCACCACCGCCATCTTCATCGACTTGGCAAAAGCCTTCGACTCTGTCTCCCACCCTCTGCTGCACTGAAAACTTAGCTCTTTTGGCCTTGTCCAACCTGCCATCAACTGGTTCCACTCTTACCTCCAGAATAGGCAGCAGTCCATACTAATAAGAGACACCCTCTCCCCGCCCCATCCTCTCAGGTGTTCCCCAAGGCTCTATCCTTGGCCCCATCCTCTTCTCCCTTTCCATAAATGACGACCTCCTCGCCTGTCTCGCCTCTAATGTGCATCTGTATGCCAACGATACTATCATTTATGCCTCTGGCCCCTCCCACGACAGTGTCCTCTCAAATCTTCAAAATTACTTCAGCAGAGTCCAATCCTGGTTCCTGAAAAACCAGCTTAAACTTAATGCCAAAAAAACTGTAACCATGGTTTTCGGTTCTAGACAAAAGCTTGCCTCCCTACTTGCCCCCCACACCCCGCAATCACCACCCTGGACGGCTCCCCCCGCCTTCAGGTACCTGGGAGTCTGGCTGGATAGCCACCTTAACTTTTCCACCCATGTCGAGGCCATCTGCGCCAGACTCCGGCCCAAGCTTGCCGTTCTTTATCGCCACAAAGCCAGTCTTCCTCTTCCCACCCATAGTGAGCTCGTATGGAAAACAGTCCTGCCAGTGCTGGACTATGCAGACATCATTTACGGAACGGCCCCATCCTCATCCCTTCCCAAACTTGACATCCTACTCAACTCATTCTGTCGTTTTCCCACTGCCTCCTCTACACTACCCTCTCCCTGGCCCCGCTCTCACACAGGAGAACCGTCCTCAGCGCCTCCTTCATAGCTAAATATTGGCTAGGCACCCTACCCCCCTACCTCACTTCCCACCTTTCACCGGCCAATTCCCTAGGCTACTCCCTCCGCCACAGGGATGCACGCACTTTCCACCTCCTGCGCCCCCACACTGCTACTGGCCAAGCTGCCTTTTCATATCTCTCCCTCCTATGGAACAATCTTCCGCCCAACCTTCGTCAGGCCTCCTCCCTTTCAGCCATTCAACAACTCCTTAGGCCCCCCCCCCGCCATAGATGCTCCATGGGACCCACCCCTACTTGGGCCTAACCTATTTTTGGAGGCCGCTACAGTCAATATTGTACAGCTGGCCTCCAATTGAATTCATGCCTCTCTACCGTACAATTCCAGTACTTGTTTCTATCATACTGTAATGATTAGTGCTTGTACTGTTTTTCTGATGTATATACTGCCTGGAATCCAAAATATTATTGTACTTTTCTGCATACCTCAGTGACACCTTGTACCTGGGTCGCGCCTGGAAACGAGCCTCGGCTCAGTGTGCCTTCCCCAGTCACCAAATTTTAAATAAATAAAATAAAATATCGGTCGGTGCCTTACCTCTGCAAAATACTGCCTATGTGTATTTGCCCCCAAAATTTCCAGTAGTTTAGACGTGATATCGCTCACAAAGTTTCATCCACTGGATTACTATGACTTCCTGGTCTTTAGATCCACGCCAGCGCGCAGCCAAAGTATGACGTGAACCCAGGGAGAGCGTGGAGACGAGCTCCATTATAGTCTGTGGGGGGCAACTTTAACAACATTTTTAAATATCACAGTGACCATCTGGTGATTAGTCAAACTAAGCCCCTTGTTAGTTGTTCAGTGCCCTTGATTAATCACCAAATGGTCACTTTGATGTATAAAAATGTTAAAGTTGTCCTCCATAGACTATAATGGAGCACGTCTCCCTCCCTGGGTTCACATTATAATTTGGCTGAGTGCAGGGCTGGATCTGAAGACCGAGTTAAAAGTAACCCGTGGATGAATCTTTACGGGTAATATCACATCTAAACTACCTGAAATTTTGGGGGCAAATATACATAGGCAGCATTTCGCGAAGCTGAGGCACTGATGTATGTGGTGCATAGCTCCATTTATTTAACTTAGTGAGTCTGTTTAAATTGGCTTTTGGTACCTATTGATGCCAGGGTTCAGCTAATGGGTACCAAAACCCGACTGAAAATCGGGAAGTCACATTTGGAAAAGATGCTTCATTCAAGTGAATGGAGTGCACCCCTGCTCGTGACCTATAAAAACGTCACAAAACAGAGAATGGAGGTGGATCAGAGAGGAAGTGGAAAGGAATTGTGGACAGCCCTCAGGGCAAATTACGATCCCTTCCTTGGGACCTATATATAATAACAAAAAAAAAATCTGAAAACTGCCTCAAGGAGCTCCTGACTGATATTTTCACAATTAAGAAGGTGCTCTTTTGGCCGGCCCGGTGGCACTGAGGGTTGAGGCACTGGACGTCACATCTCGTGCCACGCCGGTGATCCGTGTTCGGGAATGAGCACAGGTTGTCTGGGACGAGGAAGGATCGAGCATCCTATGGACTGCTCTCCTTCCCCGGGGAGGTGGGTTCATCCTAGCCGGTGCAGCAGCAGCCCCTGGTGGTGACTGGGGGACTGCAATGCTCGGCAGGCAGATGTTGGGGATTGAGCTGCGGTGGATGTCCTTCAGGTGCATTCGGTAATGCACGATGAGCAGGACGTCATTGCACATCCGAGCTTTGGGGCAACACCCATGAGAAACCACCCCACTCACATGGATGGGGCTTAAATCGGCACTCATGCCTGGCCCACACTCCCACCATCGGACTGTCCTCCGAACCTGTCCTCTCCTAACTCCGGGACATTGAATTATAGATAGAGCGCCAGGGTGGGCGCCCCTACGTCGGGGGGCTCAGAGTCTAGGGATCCCCTGGACTGGAGAAGCCGAAGGTGAGTTTCAGACTGGGAGGTAGAGACTATCATGGGTGGCTGCTGGAGAGTGTTCCACGGACCCGGGGTGAATAAAGAAATTGTACAAAAAAAGTGCTCTTTAAATACCTCATGGTGTTGAATAAGATACAGGTAGAAGGTATTTTTCAGAGAAAAAGGTGCTTTAGAACAAGGGGTGCTGATGTGAGAAAGTACTTCTTCACAGAAAAGGGTGGTAGATGCCTTGTACAGCCTTCCAGCAGAGGCGGTGGGGGTGAAAACAGTGGTGGGGTTCAAAAATGCCTGGGGCAGGCACATAGGAATCGTAGGGGTAAGGAGGGTGGCGGAAGAGACAGAGCCCTAGATCAAGCAGCGTCTGCAGCATAAGCGATCACAATAAAAATTGGTAGACCAGATGGGCCAAGCGGCCCTTATCTGCTGTTGGTTTCTCATTTTCTGTTTAGAGACATTTATCACTTTTCAATGTTTTCAGTGCCCCCTCTGGTTGTTCGCATTTTTCTTGGCCTTGCCCTTCCCCTTGTACCTCTGTGGACGATAGGCTGTTTCTTCTTCATCATTGTCCTGTTCAAGTTCTTGATTTCTGTATTTGTGAAAAATAATAATCCGCTTGTTTCAAACACCAGGAAATCTTTACTGTATTCTGACATGCAGTTAGCCTTCACCATTCAACTGCCCCGGAGAGAAATGAGTTAATAAAACCTATGTTAATAGAGGAACAATGATCGGCTCGGTTTTCAAACCACTGTCCCTGGTGCATTCTGTGCATTCTATGCAACCGTCAGATTCTTTACTCCGCCTGCTTAGTAAGATGCTTCAGAGACTTCTTCGGCTGTCTTGAATATTTTATCTTCTCGGTTTTCGTAGCACCGATTAATTTTATTTCAGTTTTTCGAAGTACTGTCCTTGGTACAGGTAGAATTGTTTAGATTTAATGTTATTTTGGTAAATTTAGTGGTTTCCAGCAACCGGGAAGGAACTGGACCCCCTTTCTTATTTAGGTAAAATTTTTATTTTTCTTAAGTTTCTCTTTCAGCTGGATTCTCCTATTTTAGTGTGGGGTTTTATCGTGTTTTGTCTCGGTTTATCGGTCGCTGAACCGACCGCAAAAAAACATAAATACAGTTTAATTATATGCCGACAGAGAATTCTTAGTTTTTCCTGAGTACCCACGCTTTATTTTGTAGGTTGTGTCAGACTCCTAAAAAGAGAACCAGCCCTACGGGTTTACAGCATTGTACTGAGTGTGGAGAAACTGTTGCCAAGGCTGATCCACACCTTATTTGTGTAGTCTATCTAGGTTTTGACCACCTTAAAACAGACTGTGATATTTGCAAGAATTTTCCTCAGTCCACTTTGGACAGGCGTTTAAACCGGTTGAAAGAAAATAGTGTCTGTAAAAGCCGCTGACCCGGCTTCTGGACATACAGCTCCCTTGCAGAGCAAAGATGAACCGGAGGGGAAGCCTTACGACAAGGGCGAAACTCCCCCAAGTGCTAAGAGGAGCACTGAACCGGCTGCAAAAAAGAAGAGGAAAGAAAAGCATACAGCACAAGAACAGACTGTTCCTACCGCTGAACAGATTGCAGCCGCTTTTAGAATAATTCAGCTGCTGCAGTCCAGTTCCTCTGTTCAAGTTCCAACAAAGGTAGCAGGGAGGAGGCAGGGAACTACAGACCAGTCAGTCTTACCTCAGTAGTGGGCAAGATTATGGAGGCACTCCTTAAAGAAAGGATAGTGCAACACCTGGAATCCATAGGGGCACAGGATCCAAGACAGCATGGGTTTACAAAAGGAAGGTCCTGTCAAACTAATCTCATAGATTTCTTTGACTGGGTAACCAGAGTGGTGGACCAAGGGGGAGCAGTTGATGTCTCCTACCTTGACTTCAGCAAAGCTTTCGACACTGTTCCACATAGAAGATTGATAAATAAGCTGGGTAGGCTCGGGGTGGGTCAGAAGTTGGTCAACTGGGTGGCAAACTGGTTGACGGGCAGAAAACAGAGAGTGTTGGTAAATGGTATACAGTCAGAAGAGATGCAAGTTACAAGTGTGGTACCTCAGGGATCAGTCCTGGGGCCAGTCCTCTTCAGTATCTTCATTAGCGACATTACAGATGGACTAGAGGGTAAGGCTTGTCTGTTTGCAGATGACACCAAGATCTGCAACAGAGTAGATGATCCAGATGGGGTGGGCAGAAAGAAAGAGATCTGGATAAACTAGCAAAATGATCAGAAGAGTGGCAACTGGGATTTAATGCAAGAGTGCAAGATCATGCACATAGGGAAGAAAACTTGAAGCCACCTATAGGCTGGGAGGGGAGTTGCTGGCAGTCACAAAGGAAGAAAGAGACTTGGGCATCATCATCACCGATGACCTGAAATCATCCAAGCAGACCTCTAAAGCAGTAGGTAAGGCTACGAGGATGTTGGGGTGTATTAGAAGGGGTATCACAAGTCATAAGAGGAAGGTAATAATCCCTCTTTACAAGACACTGGTTAGGCCCTATCTGGAGTACTGTGTGCAGTACTGGAGGCCACACCTTCACAAGCACATTAACCAAATTGAGGCAGTCCAGAAAAGGGCAACCAAAATGGTGCAGGGACTGCATCAGAAGACATATGAGGACAGATTAACGGAGCTCAATATGTATACCCTTAAGCAAAGCAGGGAGAAAGGTGATATGATCGAAACATTCAAACACCTTAAGGGCATTAGCAAGGTGAAAGAGTCTAATAAATATAAGAAAAATAGCAGGACAAGAGGACACAGCATGAGATTAGAGGGAGGCCGATTAAGGGGGAATGTGAGGAAATTCTTTTTCACAGAAAGGGTGGTGGATGCATAGAACGGTCTACGTCAGGAAGTGGTGGCTATGAGTACAGTGCAGGGCTTCAAACAGGCATGGGATAGGCATAAGGGAGCAATACAGATGGGTATGAATAGATAGGCCACTGACAGAACAAAGGCCGATGGCGCATTTATAATGTAGAAAAAGAAATGGGCAGACTGGATGGGCCTTGCGGTCCTTATCTGATGTCAACTTCTATGTTTCTAAAAGGAACCACAATCGGTTCGAACTCTGGTTCCCTCTACTTTTCCCGGTTCATTTGAGAATGACCCTTGCTATGAGGAGGAGGAAGAAGATTATGAGGAATCTCCTGAACCAGAGATTTCTCCAGAGAGGTAAGAGTTTGAATCACCTCCCCAACAGCCTGAAGATTAGTCTTGACATTTTTCCTTCATGAAGATGGTTGCAGAGGCTCTGGAGCTCCCCACTCAGGAAACTACTGGGGAGGAGGAGCAGCCAGATTACATGGAGATGATGGACGTGCCAGCAACTAAAAGGTTGCTTCTCCCTGTCCAGAAATCTCTGAAAAGACAAGCTACAAAAATCCTGTAAACTCCCACTTCTTTCCCTCTTGTGGATAAGAGTATACGAAAATGCCAGCTGAAATAGGCCTCACGGTCTGTCGAGTCTGCTCGATTGGGCAGCTAGCCCCTCATCTCGCAGCTGCCCCTCCTACTCCTCCCCTCCTTAGATTTATCCTCACCCTGTCCCATCCTCTCTTGGAGAGAAAGTACTTGGTTGCCAAGGAAGGAGCTGAATTCCTCCTAGGCCATCCCAGCCATGAAGGGGTAGTGCAGGCAGCTGCCAGTGATAAACAGGCATATCTCTATCCTCCCCATCCCCCTGAAAAGGATTCCAGGAAGATGGATTCCATGGCAAAAAAGGCCTATTTGGGAACTCCCCTAGCTATCAGGCAAGCCTCCTACATGGCTTATGTTTCCAGGTATCAGAAGAACCTATGGAATTCAGTTACGGAGGTGGCCAAGGTCGCTCCCTCCCCACTGGCAAAGGACCTCATTGAAGCTGCAAAGTGTAGTATTGAAGCTTCAAAGTACCATTTCCACATGGTCGTGGATTCTAATGATACCATGGCTAGGGTAAAGGCAACCTTGGTATCCCTGAGGAGGTTTGCTTGGCTTGGGGCCACTAACACATCTCAAGACACACCGGCTAAGGCCCTGGATTTTCCCTGTGAACCAACCTTGCTGTTTGGTGAGATGCCTACATGAAGAAAATGGATGAGTACAAAGTGGCCTATAAAAGTGCGGCTGCTAAAGAGATAACATCCACCCCAACCCCCCCAGAAGCACCACAGAAGGGGAGATAGCGGGGAGTCCATACGCACGGCCTTTTTACCAGACCGAGGATTTCCCAGCCTATCAGCAGCAAAGAGGATATTTCAGAGGCAGGGGAAGAAAGGGCAGCAGTCATGCTAGACCCTCTCTCCAGCCCACTACACAAGCAAAACTGAACCCCTGAGGGGCTTGTCAGGGTCACCTCCCCAGTTCCAGTAGGGGAGCAGGCTGGCTTGCCACTTCCAGGCATGGCAAAACATCACCACAGACAAAGTGGATCCTGGAAGTGGTAAGCCAGGGCCTTGCTCTCAGCTTCAAGATTATACTAAGGTTGAGGGCAAGGCTATTCAGACCTGCCACCTCAACAGAAAAAGTACTACTGGGATCGGCAGTAGCCAACCTTCTCCTCGAGAAGGCAGTGGAACCTGTTCCCCTGGATCCGAGGGGACAGGGTCGATATTCTAGGTACTTCCTAACTTTAAAGAAAACTGGGGAGTGGCGACCCATTCTGGATCTTAGACACTTGAACAGACACCTTACAAAGCTAAAGTTCAAGATGGTCAGTCTGGCAGCTGTTCTCCCCAGACTCGGGCAGGGAGACTGGTTGTCATTTCTGGACCTCGGGGCCGCTTACTTTCACATTCTCATCAGGCAATCTCACAGGAAGCATCTCTGATTGAGATTCCCATCAGGCCATTATCAGTTCAGAGCCCTACCCTTCGGCCTGACCTCTACTCCGAGTATTCACATAGTGCTTAGCAGTGGTGGTGGCACATTTTAGAAGGCAAGGGGTTGACGGTCTTCCCTAGATGACTGGTTAGTCGTGGGACAGAGATGCTTTAACCCCCATACACAGGACACCCTGGGGCTCCTGGTAAACCTGAAAGTCAGTCTTGCAACCGGTTCAGCTCCTGGAATTCATTGGAGCAGAATTGGACACATTGCAGGGAAAGACATTCCTCCCTCGAGGAAGGGTGGAGACCCTGGTGCAGCTGGTAAGTTCCTTCCAGTTCCACACACCCAGACCAGCAAGGCATTTCCTGCAGCTGTTAGGCCATATGGCAGCTTCAACAGCAATAGTACCAGGAGCTAGGTTCCAAATGAGACATTCAGTTTCACCTCAGAACATATTGGTCCCAGAGAAGGGACGCTGTGTCACAGGTAGTGCCAGTCACAGGAACCCTCCTTCAGGCACTTCAGTGGTGGCAGGAAAGGGACAACCTCGGACAAGGTGTGCCATTCCTGCAGCAATCCCCAACGTTAGTGTTAACCGATGCCTCCCTCCTAGGGTGGGGTGCCCACCTAGAGGGGAACACACACCACACACGGTACGTAGCTTCAGCAGGAATCTCCGTCCCACATAAACCTGCTGTTCTCCTGGGCATACAGTCCTTTGCAACAATGCTCCAGGGCAAGGTAGTACAAGTCAGAACGGGACAGTACAACTACCATGTACGACATAAACAAGCAAGGGGGCACAAGGTCAACCTTGCTGTGCACGGAAGCTATGAAAATCTGGAGTTTGGCTTACTCTCTCAGAATTTCTCTAACAGCAGTTCATCTGCCAGGGAAGGACAATGTCTTGGCTAACGCCCTTAGTAGGATCAGTCAGAACCACCACAAGTGGCCTCTGAACAGACTGGCACTTCAAACTGTCTTTAGATGGTGGGACACCCCAGAGATGGACCTCTTTTCGTCCCCAGACAATCACCAGCTGGCACAGTACTACTGCAGGCTTCCCATACTGGGCACAGTGCTAGTGAATGCACTTCTGCTGGACTGGACTGGACAGGGAAGTTTCTGTATGTCTTTCCTCCCTTTCCTTTGCTGCCCAGGGTACTGAACAAGCTCAGGATCCAGCCAGCAACAATGATCCTCATAGCACCAGACTGGGCCAGACAGACTTAATACTCACTGCTCCTGTCCTTTTCAATCTCGGCCCGATTCACCTCCCCAGCAGGCACAACCTGCTGACATCCTCCCAAGGGAGGATCCTTTACCCTAACCTCAAATCCCTCAGGCTCAGGGCCTGGCTCTTGAGGACCTAGAATATGGCAGTCTGCATCTCTCGGAAGGGGTCCTGGAGGTTCTTAGGGTCTCTAGAAAACCCTCTACCAGAAAGACTTACACTTCCAAGTGGAAGAGGTTCTCTATTTGGTGCCAACAGAAGGACATAGATCCTCATCAGGCCTGGCTGCCAGTATTGTTGGACTGTCTGTCTAGCCCATCTCCGTTCCCTTGGGCTGAAGCCATCCACTCTCAAGGTATACTTCGCAGCTGTCTTGACCTATCTCTCAGCAGGGAAGGGCTCTTCCCTAGTCTCCAACCCCATTTTCAGGAAGTCCTTTAAGGGACTGCTGCATTTCGTATCTTTGCCAGGCACCAACCCCATCATGGGACCTGAATATATGCATTGCACAGCTGATGCAACCCCATGGAGCCCATGTCTTCAGCAGAGCTCAAGTATGTGACTTGGAAAACAGTGTTTTTGGTAGCAGTCACTTCAGCCAGGGGGATCAGTGAACTGCAGGCCGTGTCCATAGAACCTTACATTTCAGTCCACAGGTACAAGATAGTGCTCCGGACCAATAGGAAGTTCCTCCCCAAGGTGGTTTCTGACTTCCATTTTAACCAGTCCATTACCCTGCCGGTTGTCTTTACTGATTATTCCAGTTCAGGGGAACGTAGGCTACATAGCCTTACTGTCAAGAGGGCAACTAGCTACTACTTGGATCACACAAAAGCCCATTGGCAGGACAATGCTCAGCTTTTCCTGACCTGTGGGGAAGGGCAAACCAGCTTCAAAGAGAACCATTGCACGCTGGATTGTTGCCTGTATTCAGTTTGCTACAGCTAGTTGGGTAAGGAACCCCCTGTGGGCCCCAGAGCCCACTCTACCAGGGGTACAGCTGCCTCCATAGTAGCTGCCAGAGATATTCCTCTGTTAGAAATTTGTAAAGCAGCTACCTGGAAAACTGTTAACATATTTACTAAGCACTATTGCCTAGACACCCAGGCTATGTGTGTGCCAGATTTGGCACAGCAGTATTGCAGAGCCTGTTTCTAAGTAGGTTCCCTGCCCATCTCCAAAGGTACTGCTTGGGTAGTCTGCATATGTCAGAATACAGTAAAGGTTTCCTGGGGTTTGAAGAAAAAATTACTTACTGTAGTAATCTTGTTTCTTCCAAGGGAATCTTTACTGTATTCTGAGCTCCCACCTCCCCTACTAGAACCTAATGGACACTGCATTCCAGCTGTCCATGTTGTTGAGACGGCTTGAATTGGTTGTATTTGGGTATCTGTGACCAGAGCCTTGGGGATGCCACCATTGTTAAGGGGGGGGGGTTGTTTGGGGTGGGGGGAGACTATTGGTGGGTGAATATTTTTTCTTTAGGATAGTATATTTAGTATTTTTTTACGTATGTTTCGTAAGAATCCGACTGTTGCATAGAATGCACCAGGGACAGTGGTTTGAAAACTGAGCTCGAGCCTAACAACGTTCCACTATTAGCATAGGTTCTATTAACTAATTTCTCTCCAGGGCAGCTGAATGGTGAAGGCCAACTTCATATGTCAGAATGCAGTAAAGATTCCATTGGAAAAAATGAGATTACTATGGCAAGTGATTTTTTCTTCTTCGTGGTAGTCTCCTGGTAGTGCTCCTCCCATGTTTCTTGTGATTGTTGCAAGTGTATGTTCCAATAAAGTGTTTTTACACCTCAACTAGTGTTTCTTTTATCAGTACTGGTTCAGTAGCCTAGTGCTACTTTGCTTTGTTTTGCCATTCACACTTCCTAGGCTGGAGCCTTGCTCATCATCTAACAGAGACAAATTTGATGGCATTCCCATTGGGTCATACAGATCAGTTACAACATGATGACTGGATGTTTGCAGCCATCACAATTGCAGCCTAACCAGTGGAAGAAATGAAAGAGCTAGCATACTAGCTAAAACTAATATTAGTTTTTAAAAGCAGTCAACCATTACCTTTTATATCCGAGGTACTTTTTATTTTCACTTTGGATAATTAGAAGATTGTTTACCTGATGGTAGTATGTGTGATGTGTGGGACAACACTCTGCCAGGCAATTGACATATCTATATTCCCCCACTACATCATTAGTATTGTGACCCCAGTGAATGTGACATCACTGCTGTTTAGGAACAACCTTTCAGTCTGCCATGTCCATCACCTGTGATGTCACTGTCTATGAGATCACAATGCTGATGTTTTTTTTGGGGGTAGAGAGATGTCAACTACCAGGCTAAAAGCTGTTCCACACATCTAGCACAATATTATCACATAGGAGACTTTCTGATGAACAAAAGGAAGAAAACAATCCTTAAATAATTACAGCTATCTACTTAATGTGTGTGTTTTCCTGTATGCCTGTTTTGGCTCCACTAGCTCTTAAAAAAAAAAAAAAAAAAAATTGTACTTTGTGTAGCAGAGTTTGAAAACACCAAATTAAGTATCCTTTCTAAGGACGTGGATATGTTGTTCAATCCACACTGTCTGGCATTTCCTTGCCGCATTAAGATGGGCCAGAAAGTCTTCAAGCTGGCTCCTCCCACCCACCCGGGTGGTAAAACCCTTGGTTCCGCCCCATGACGCCAGATCTTCCTTACCGCTTGGAAGCTCGGGTTCCTTCCCTAGTGCTCTTGCGACTTTAGGCCTGAATTCTAAATCTTCGGTTCTACCAAAAATCGTATTAAAATGTACAAGACTTAAGTCTTCTCCTTCCTTCGCAGCAGCGATGGATTTGAAATCTACTCCCGGCTTCCATCGGTGCCCTTGCTGGCAGAAGATGTCCCGGACTGACCCACACGCCACGAGCATTTACTGCCTGGGTCTTGCCCATGACCCGCAGGCCTGCAATCTCTGCAAGTCTTTTTTGGCTCCAGTTCTGGAAGACCGCGCTGCCCAACTTAAACTGGGGTGCCTGAAAAACTGTTCCTGCTGGTGAAGTCAAAGGAGGCCCATTGGTCGGTGTCCATGTCTGCGGGCTCCGCGGAGCAGCTAGAACAATTAATCGTCCTCGAGGAGGAGGTGGCCCAGGCTGCGTCATCTTCTTTCTCGGCATCGGCATTTATCCCGCTCTCCTTGTGCTCCTCCTATACTGCTTCGTTTAAGGAGCTTTGTTAGTCCCTCTCCACTAAAGAAGGGCCCTCAGGGACTCACTTTAGTAGGTCAAAGAAAAGGAATCAAAAGGTAAGTCCCACCGTCTAGGTTCATGGGAGTGGGAGACATCTCGCTCCCCAGAACATCTGCATTCGACTTCAGTCGAGGTTGCGGCTAAGGCTGCTGGCTTTTCGGTGTCCCCATCAGGTTAGCCGGCCGAGATACCCGTCGATGCGGTCAAGATTTTTCTCTACCCGTTGGACAGGTTGTCGACTGGAGAAGCCAATAACCCTCTTTCACCTGCAC
Source organism: Neoceratodus forsteri (assembly GCA_016271365.2). Classification (NCBI taxonomy): domain Eukaryota; kingdom Metazoa; phylum Chordata; order Ceratodontiformes; family Ceratodontidae; genus Neoceratodus; species Neoceratodus forsteri. The sequence goes on along the minus strand of CM057459.1, from coordinate 433,650,445 downwards.
CCCCAGTGGTTACCGAGGACTTGCTTCGGCCTCCCGAGCCGAAGTCCCCGGTCAAGGACCCTGAACCGGGGGATGAGCAGGTTTCCCCTGCCCCCTCTTCGACCCACCATTGGCGACCCCGACAGTCTTGGTCCTCCTCCGTGTCAGGTAGATCCCGCCATCGGCGGTCTCGGTCCCGGCATCACGGAAAGTGGCATCTCCGCTCATCCTCTTTGAAGGACAGGCTCCAGCGCAAGTTGCATCGGCGCTATGAAGACATGATGTGGCAGCAGCTCTTATTGGCCGGCAACAGGCAGACTCCATCGCCTTCCCTGGCCATTGAGTGGCTGTTGCCTGAACGGCCGAAGCAGCCTCTCGCCATCAGTTCTTTGGTCGAGGAGCCAACTCCAGCACAGATTGCTCGGCCGAAACCGGCTGCTTCACCCATTGTAGTGGAACCACCGCCCCCGCAACAGAAGTCTGGGGCCCTGACCAAGGATTCTTGGTCGGGGCAGGGCTTGCCCCACAGGTTGTCGGTCATCCTCACCTCCGATCGGCCTCTGCGAGTGGAGGGTAGCTCGGGCGCTCAGCAGCTGTTCGCGGACCCCTTGGAGTCTGACTCTTCCCTGTATTCCAGGCCTCTCGACCTGGAATCTTCCGGGGGTCTGTTAGTGGACAAGAGCCCATCCTCGTTCCTGGATGTGCTTTGGCTCATCTCAGAGTCTACTGGGATGCAGCTCAAACCCGTGCAGAAATGAGCCAGGTATCCCCTCAGAGATTTTGGACCGAGGGGATTCCCCCACGGAGGCCTTCCCTGTGGGCGAGGCCATTGTTGTTCCGGCCCTGGAGTTGTGGCAGCGGCCTGCATCCTGTCCTGCGCCTTCGGCCAGGATGGCCCGCAAGTACGCAGTCCCCACCGGTTCCCTCTCCGGTTTTTCGGAACACCCCTCGGCTGAAGGGCTGGTAACCGATGGTGTCTTCCGGCGCTCCGGAAATGCTAGGGACGTAGAGAAGCCCCTGGACAAGGAGTCCAAAAAGCTGGACTACTCCGGGCGCAAAGTTAACCCCGCCTCCTCCCTAAGCCTTCGACAGGCTAGCTCGGCTTTACTGGTGGCACACTTTTCACACACCCTTATGGGCTTTCTCTGGATGAGGTGCTTCCTCGTCTCCCGGCTGACCTTCAAATGACGGTCAAACAGGTGCGGGATCAGGGAAGGGCAGTGGTCAAGCAATAGCTCCAAACTGCCTTGGACATCTGAGACTTTTGTGCCCGGTCAGTAGCGGCCGCAGTAGCTATGCGCCGCAGAGCTTGGCTGCAGATCTCCACCTTCACAGCGGATACCCAGCACAAGCTGGCAGATGTTCCCTTCTTGGGCACCGACTTTTTCGGGCCTGAGGTGGAGGGCCATGTCCAGAGGATTGAGAAATCTTACTTCGAGAGGGCTCTTGCAGTAGGTAATTACATATAGGACTGATGCCGGCAGGCTTCAGGACCCCACAGAAAAATTTCTAGCTAGCAGTCTCTGGCGAGGGACCGCCCCATATCAGGTGACCGGCATCAGGCGACATCTGTATAAAGGGGCAGTCCCCCACACCCGCTTTCCAGTTCTTTCCCGCCGTTTGCTTTCGATAGTGCCTCACGGTTAAGTTCCACTGCTCATCAATCCGTCGCCGGTAGTTATACCATCGGGTTTTTTTTCGACTTTTCTAATATATTCGTTAGGATTCTTTTACCTGCCTTGTATGTCATCCCCTACCACATCTGAGCACAAAAACAAGTGCGACTCGTGCAGCGCCCAACTCCCGCACAAGGACGGCCATTCTCGGTGTCTCATCTGACTAGTCCCCGACCACCCCGTGGATTCCTGTCAGCACTGCCTGAAGTTCAGCGCGGCTACCTGTAAAAGAAAGCAGCAGTCCCTGGAGGCCCACATCCTAAAGAAGATGTCCTCAATGGAAAAGGAGTTGAAAAAGCTCCGACAGGCTTCCACCTCCCCCAAGGGCCTTAAGAAGGAGGAGAAGGAGAAGCACTGGGACCGGGACTCCTCATCCGCGGCTGTGGCGACTTACTGGAGTCACCACCCGCCAGGTAATGTCCCCTCCGGTGGACCGTGCCCCGACGGCAGTCTTGGTGGTGTCTAAGACGGTGTCTTTCCCCCCGGCTGGTTCACGCTCAGGCCAGTTGGGAGCCTCCGGGACAAAGGAGGCCTCCGCTCCCAGTAAGGCCGCCCCTGCATGGCCTTCTGGTTCGAGCCTCTCTGGTAAGTCTGGCGTCTGCTCCTCCATCCACCCGGAGCCGGCCGCTGAGCTGCTCGACCCTTCAGGCCAGCGCACGGCCGTCAAGCCGCCCATCAAGGTCGCCTTCCCTGCGTGGCCTTCTTCGGGTGCTGGGTCCGATCAGTCGGACGTTGGCTCCTCAGACGCCCGCTGGCCCATCCGGCGGTCGCTCAGCAATGGAGCCTACACCGGCTCCTTTGGACTCATCTGGTGCCGCTGGCTCCCCGCAGCCTTCGCCACTGCCGTCTGAGGCCCCTGCATCTCCCCAGCAGGACCCAGAGGATCCCTCCGGCCCTCCCCCGGACACTGCTGGGGACTCTTTGGTGCCTCCGTCAGGCCTCCCTCCCGTAGGTCCGGATGTCCTGACGTCAGACCCTTGGACGCCGGCCCTGATGCCTGCCAGGCCACCTGTCCCTGGTCCTCCTGCAGGGCCCCTTCCTGGACCTTCTACCCCAGTAGAGCCCCTGGTGCCGGATCTTACATCGTCGTATCCAGCACCGCAGTACCCGACGCGGCAGTATCAGACACAGCAGTACCCGGTGCCCTAATACCAGACGCCGGGCTTCCCGCCATCGGGCTATGGATACCCCCAGTATCCATATCCATATCTCCTCCTCCACCGCCCCCTCAGCCACCGGTGGATTTGAGGGAGACTCTGGCTTCTCGGTGGGCTGAGGCCAAGGCTCAGCTCACCAGGGAGGTGGAGAGCAGTCTCCTGACGACGGTCCGGTCCTGGATCCCCGTCGCTGGGGGCGAGAGACCCCTCCTCCCCCCCCAACCCCAAAGACACTGCTACGGGGTCTAAGGCTGGGGGTGGCACCTTGCCCCTGGGGGCCATGTTCCTCCCCTGAGTGGGGAGGGGTCTTCATCTCCTTCTTCGGACTCATTAGAGGACTCCAATGACCACTCCGATCCAAACGAGCCTCACACTCCTGACAGGCCCAGGCCTCCTCCGAAGTCTTCTCTGGAGGATCCCTCGTTTACGGAGTTGCTAAGAAAAATCCAGGCTCTTCATCAGTGGAAATCTGTGGAGCTGGATCCACAGAGGCAGAAGTTAGCTGCCCATTTGGATTTGCCCAAGGTCGCTCCCACGTTAGTTCCACCCTGGATCGAGCCTCGCACTGACCTCATTTCCACGATCTGGAAACAACTGTCTGCTTTAGTCCCCCTTCCTCGGAAGGTGGATAGGCTGTATCGGGCTCCTGAGGGGGTTGACTTTCGCACGTCACACCCCAAGGCTGATTTGTTCGTGATCAGCGCTGCCCATGGCTGTTCGGCTAACCTGAAACACCTGAGCTCGTCTTCACTCGATAAGGAATCCCGCCTTCTGGACCAGTATGGCAAGAAGGCCTATTCTTGTTCCACTCTGGGCATCGGAGCCTTAAACTATGTGGCTCACTTGGGGGATTACCAGAAGGCTATCCTTAGCGAGGTAGAAGCCAAGTTGAACTGCCTTTCTCAGTCTCGGACTAAGCAGGAAGTGGCAGACCTGGTCCGCTCGGCACGTTCAGCCAGTAGGCACATGCTGCGCACTACTTATGATGCGGTGGACGCTTCTGGATGAAGCTCGGCGTTCGCCGTGAGCCTGCGGTGACATGCCTGGCTTCGGGTGTCCGGTTTAGCCTCGCAAGTACAATCCGCCATCCAGGACGCCCCCTTCCGAGCTTCGGTGGTGATGTCAAGGACATCATTACTGGACTGCGAGAGAAGGGCACTGCTCTCAAGGAGGTTGACTCCATGTATAGAGCCTCTCAAGCGCAGCGTCGTTCCTTTCACCGCCACATACGGCCTAAGGCAAAACCAGAAGGAAAGCGGGCCAACAACGCCGGGCCCTCGGCTGCGAGACCCACACACACAACAGCGGGCGGGACCTCAGCACAGCGCTGCCTCACACCTCCTGACTCCTCCCTCTCCCACAGCCTCTGGTCGATCCAGAGGAACCGGTTGGCGGGAGATTCTTCCCACATCTGCTGGGTTGGAAGAGGATCACTTCCGACTCTTGGGTCCCCCAGCTCATAGCAGAGGGCCACACCATTGAGTTTCTTCAGACCCCCCCCCAGTCGTCTTACTCCCCAGAACATCATCTGAGGGTTCAGGAAGAAATCTCCTCCCTTCTGTTGAAGGAGGCAATAGAACCCCTCCCTCCCCTTTTTCGGGGGACAGGTTTCTACTCCCATTTCTTCCTGGTCCCCAAGAAGACAGGAGACGTGAGGCCCATTCTAGACCTCAGCTCACTGAATCAGTTCGTGGAGTACAGATGGTTCAGGATGCTCTCCCTGCAGAGTCTCCTGCCCCTCCTTTGGCTGGGACAGTGGCTGTGTGCTCTGGACATGCAGGACGTGTACCTGCATATCCTTATCTGCCTTTCCCACTGCAGATACCTCCAGTTTGCTTTCCAGGAGGACCACTACCAGTCCAGGGCTCTCCCATTTGGTCTTTCCTCGGCTCCCCGAGTATTCACTAAATGCCTGTCTGTGGTGGCGGCCCACCTGCGTACTCAGGGAGTTCAGGTTTTTCTGTACCTGGACGATTAGCTCCTGGCGGCCCCGTCCAGGGAGGAATTCCTGCGTTCCCTTTGTCTTACCAGGCAGGTTTTTACCAACCTGGGTATTACCATCAACCAGGCAAAATCCCATTTGATCCCATTGCAATCCTCAGTTTATCAGGCGATTCTGGACATGACCACTGGCATGGCCTTTCTGCCTCCGGACAGGGTGGCCACCTCCAGGCTCAGGCAAGCATCTGGTCCTCCCACAGGCGTGGTTTCCGCCAGGTTGGTCCTTAGCCTCTTAAATTTTGGCGGTAGCACTCACATGCTGCTCCACATGAGAATCTCTTAGTGGACTCTTCGGTCTCAGTGGGATCAATTGGTCGACGACCTGGACCAAGAGGTGCTAGTCTCGACCCCGATGCTTCAGGATTTAAACTGGTGGTTGGTTCAGGAGAACCTTTGTCGGGGAGTTACCTTCTGTCTTACTCCCCCCTCCCAAACGCTGACAACGGACGCCTCGGGCGAAGGTTGGGGAGCCCATTTGGGATCCCAGCGGACCCAGGGCTCTTGGTCCAAATTCGAGCAGATGCTTCACATCAATGCGCTCGAGCTCGGAGTGGTGGTGTACACTCTTCAAGCACTGCACCCTTTTCTGCTTCCCGGTCATCTGGCCGTCAAGATCGACAGTATGAGTATAGTCTGGTACCTCAGCAAACAGGGGGGACTCGTTCCTACCCTCTTTGTCGAGAAGCGATGCGGTCTGGGAATTTGCGACCCTCCTCAATCTTCACCTCACAGCAGTCCACGTCCCGGGGATAGAGAATTCGTTGGCAGATCTCTTGAGCCAATCCTCGGCACAACCTCACGAGTGGGAATTGGGTCAGGAAATAGCAGACGACATCCTCCTACGTTGGGGAACCCCTCTGGTTGACCTGTTCGTGTCCCCTCTAAACGCAAAACTGCCCACATTTTGCTCACTCGTTCCAGGGCACGGGCGACTCTGGAGAGATGCTGTCTCTCTTGACTGGAAGGGCAGATTCGTCTATGCTTTTCCCCCAATTCCGTTGATTCTGAGGATCCTGCTTAAGCTCAGCTCAGAGGGGGCCCGTATGATTCTCATCGCTCCCTTCTGGCCCAGGCGACTTTGGTTCTCTCTTCTGCAGCAGTACTCAGAGGAACCTCCGATTCCTCTTCCACTTTCACGTCTACTGTTGACCCAGGATCGGGGATCCCTGGTCCATCCCGGCCTCAAGTCCCTTCAGCTGCATGCTTGGCTCCTACAGACGTAGCACAAGCCCACTTTGGGGTTTCCCCACAAGTGGCAGAGATTTTGGTGGAAGCCAGGAAGCAGTCCACTCGTTCCACCTATGCCATGAAATGGAAACGGTTGTCCAAAGACTTAGAGCTTTTCTCCTGTCCTGTTGGGTGACTACTGGACCACATGTGTTATCTCTTCGACCTGGGTCTCAGTCATTCCCCTTTGAAAGTTCACATGGCGGCTCTTGCCGCTTATCATATTCCCTTTGGAGACCGAACTTTCGCTCACCTGGAGGTCGTGAAAACCTTCCTTCGAGGGGTTCTCCATCTGAGACCCCCCCATTTGGGTTCCTGCCCCCCCCTTGGGATTTTAATTTAATTCTCGAGAAGCTTATGCTGCCTCCCTTTGAGCCGGCAGCCTCAGCAGACCTTAAGTTCCTCTCGTGGAAGACTCTCTTCCTAGTGGCCATTACTTCCGCTTGAAGAATTTCTGAGCTTCAGGCCTTGATATGCAAAATTCCATATTTGATTTTCCATATGGAACGTGTAGCTCTGCACACCAATCCTAAGTTTCTCCCTAAGGTGGTAGCAGAATCTACATTGAATCAGTCCATTGAACTGCCTGCATTTTTCACACAGCACTCCGATCATGGGAGTATCTTTTACATACTCTGGATGTTCACCGGATTCTGAGATACTACACCAACCGGATGAAGGATCTCAGAAAGACTGATCAACTATTTGTTTCTTTTGCCAGCAAAAGAGAGGGCAACACTGTTTCCAAACAGTGTTTGTCCAAATGGTTGGCTCATTGCATCACTTTCTGCTACAGCAAGTATCACAAGACCTTGCCAGGTCAGGGGTCACTCCACCAGGGGTGTCGCAGCCTCTGCTGCTTGTGTCAAGAATATGTCAGCGGCTGACATTTGCGCAGCTGCAACTTGGACTTCTGTCCATACCTTTACGAAACACTACAGTTTGGACATTGCCTCTCACCGTAGAGCCGGCTTCGGGTTGGCTGTTCTGCAAGGGCTCCTTTCTTGAGCCCTCTTCAGCCAGAGGATCTCTGTATGAGTAGATCTTACTTCGAGAGGGCTCTTGCAGTGGTAATTACATATAGGACTGATGCCGCAGGTGTGCAGTGACCTCACGAAAATTTATTAGCTAGCAGTCCCTGGGCGAGGGACCGCCCCCACGCCAGGTGACTGCGTCAGGAGACGCCTGGTATAAAGGGGCGGTCCTTGACACCTGCCTTCCAGTTCTTTCCGCCGTTAACTGCAGCGCTCATGGAAAAGTTTGTGCTTCGTCAGCCCTATCTTCGTCATTTTTGCGCAAATAATTTGTTTTTACGGTCAGGTACCATGACAGTGTATGTCGCCCTCACACCCTCCGAGCACAAAAATAAGTGCGATTCATGCAGCGCTCAACTACCACACAAGGACGGTCCATTCCCTGTGCCTGTTCTACCTAGATCCCGATCACCTGGTCGAGAAGTGCCAGCACTGCCTCAGCTTCAACGCTGCTACTCGGAAAAGGCGGCAGCAATCCCTGGAATCCCATATTTTGAAGAAGAAAATTAGTTCAATGGAAAAGGAGCTAAAAAAACTGAGGCAGGCGCCACTTCCCCCAAAGGCTATCGGAAGAAGGAGAAAGAGAGGCACTGGGACAAGGCCGGCCCACCGTGATCTCCTCTGGAGTCGCTGGGTCACAGGTAACGTCCTCCAGGACCGCCCTCAACTGCCGCCTCTGAGGTTTCGGCGTCGGCCTGCCTGTCTGGCTCACCTCGGCCTTGCTGGTGCCCAGGCAATTGAAGCGCCCTGCCCCGTCGCCTGCAGGTCTGCGGCCTACCACTGCGAGACTCCGGTAAGTTAAGGCCGGCCCTCGACATCCGCTCGGAGGGGCAGGTAAGATGCCCGACCCTTTGAGGCGGCGCTCGGCCTCCACTCCACGGACCAGTCAATCCTCTACTGTTACCTGCCTCCGTTGATAGCTCCATAAGCGGACGCCGACTTTTGTCGGCCCGGCCGACATCCGCCAGTGAAGGAACAGACAGCTGACTCTCCCACGTCTGCTGTACCCGGTTCCCTGCAGCCGTCGCTGCCATCTGGGGACCCAGAGTCTCCCCAGCCCAAACCTGGGGATTTCTCCCCTCCATCCCCGGGCAATGCTGGGGCTCTTTCCCCTCCGTCAGACCTTCCTTCACTTGGTGCCCGGATCTGGCATTCCTGACTCCCCGGACGGCCGGCTCCTCCAACATTAGGTACCTCTGGCCGGTTCTGCCGACTCGGGAGACATCCGCTCCCGTCGGGACCTCTGCCCTCCGGGCCCTCCATCTGGACCTGCCCGTGAGCCGCCCGTCCGGGCTGTCTGCTCCGGCAGCCCCGGCTCGCGGTATCTGCGCCACAGTACCAGGCGCCTTTTTCTCAGCGCGGGTTTTGACACGCCCATATGGATATAACCCATAATCTTTATCCCTGCCGCCCGCCTCCTCCCGCCCTCCGCCGCCGTGGACCTGCAGGAGACTCTGGCCTCCTGGTGGGCTGAGGCCAAGGCTCAGCTCACCAAAGAGGTCGAGAGCCACCTTCCGACGACGGTGCCGTCCCAGGTTCCCGTACGTTCCAGGCGGCACACTACCTCACCACCTCCGGACTCCAGGGTTTTTCCGTCTGGATCCAGAGAGGGGCAGGACACGCTTCCCAAGGGGTCCATTCCTCCCCTGGGTCGGGAAAGGGAGTCTTTTTCCTCCTCATCCTCCTCTTCACCTTCAGACTCCTCGGATTCTTCCAACGGTTACTCCAAGAGGGACGATGAGCCACGCTCTCCGTCGAAGCACAGGCCAAGGACTCCTCCGGAAGATCCTTCTTTTACGGAGTTGCTTAAGAAAATCCAGGAGGTTCATCAGTGGCACTCCTTGGAACCAGATCCTCAGCGTCCTGAAACTCGCTGAACATCTGGATCTGCCCGTGACAGCTCCTACTTTGCTGCCAACCTGGATAGAGCCTCACGCCGACCTCGTTATCACCATATGGAAACAGCCGTCGGCTTTAGCCCCTCTTCCCAGGAAGTTGAACAGGCTATATCAGGCTCCGGAGGGTGTTGATTTCCTGGATTCTCACCCTCGTGCCGACTCTGTCGTGATTAGCACCGCTCACAGCCGGTCGGCCAACCCCAAGCACCTTAGCATGTCACCACCTGATAAGGAATCACGCCTTCTGGACCAGTATGGGAGAAAGATCTGCGCTTCCTCCACGCTGGGGATCAGGGCCCTGAACTATGTTGGCCATATGGGAGACTAGCAGAAGGCCATTCTGACTCACGTGGAAGCCAAATTAGACTCCCTGCCTGACTCCCAAGTCAAGCAAGAGTTGGCTGATCTTGTCGCATCTACTTCCGTTCGTAGATTGACACATGCCGTGCAACATATGATGCAGTGGACACTGCTGAGGGCGAGCTCAGCTTTCACACTGAGCCCTCTCTGGCATCATGCTTGGCTCCGTGTCAGGGTTGGTCCCGGAGGTGCCATCTGCTATCCAGGAAGCACCCTTCCGGGGGTCGGTGCTTTTCATGGGTGATGTCAAGGATATCATCACCGATTTGCAAGAGAATGGAACAGCACTGAAGTCAGTTGATTCCGTGTACCATCCCCATCAGAAGCAGCGCTGTCCCTTTACAGACGGAATGGCCAGGGTGAAACCCCAGGGAGGCCGGGCCTGAAACACCAGGCCCCACGGCTGCTAAGCCACCGCCCAAAAAGCAGCAGTTGCTTCCGGCTGTGGCCTGCCACCACCTGACTCCTTTCCTTTCCTACAGCCTCCGGACTCCCGGAGGAACCCGGTGAGAGGGAGGTTTCTCTCCACCTTCTGGGCTGGGAGAGGACAACCACACATACTTGAGTGCTCCAGCCTTGAAGGACCTTTCGATGGTTCTTCAAGCCACCTGCATGCCCCATCTGGAAATCGTCGTATTCAAGGGAACATCTTCTCTTGGGCCAGGAGGAAATTTCGGCTCTCCTGCTGAAACAAGCATTAGAACCCGTTCCCCTGCATCTGCACGGGACGGGTTACTATTCCCGTTTCCTCCTGGTCCCAAAGAAGACAGGAGATCTTGGACCAATTTTGGATCTCAGTTCCCTGAATCTTTCCATAGAATACAAAAGGTTCAGGATGCTCTCTTTGCAGAGCCTTCTGCCCCTCCTCTGGCGGGGTCAAGGCTATGTCCCTGGATATGCAGGATGCTTATCTGCACATTCCCATAAGCCACCGCCATAAAATACCTTCATTTCTGCGTTCCAGGGGACCACTACCAGTTCAAAGGCGCTCCCGTTTGGTCTGTCATCAACCCCAAGTGGTTACCAAATGCCTGGCAGTGGTGGCGTACCTGCCTGAGGTGCAGGTTTTTCGTACCTAGACGATTGGCTCCTGGCGGCCCTCATCCGAGGGAGAAACTCTAATATTGCTCTCCCTTACCCAGCAGGTTTTGCCTGCCTGGACATTACCATCAACCATTCCAAGTCTCATCTGATTCCCATCCCAGAGACTACAGTTTATTAGGCGATTCTCGATATGACCATGGACAGAACCTTCCTGCCTCGGACAGAGCATCCACCCTCAGACCCAAATAAGTCTGCTGTCCGACCTTGGGGCCGGTCTCGCTAGTCGGTCCTTCGCCTTCTCGGGCTCACTGGCTGCCATCCTGGCAGTTCCTCGCTTTCGTCTCCACATGAGAATCTCATGGACTGTCGCTCTAATGGGACCAGCTAGGGGCGACCTAGATCCTTTCAGTTCTGGTCTCCTCGCGATGCTTGAACTTGTAGTGGTGGGATGGTTCTAGAGAACCGGTTTTGGGGAGTTCCTTTCTTTCATCTCACCGACTCTAACCACAGGCGCCTCGAGGCGAAGGTTGGGAGCCCATCAAGACCCTCATCAGACCCAGGGCTCTGAATCCAAGCTAGAACAAGCTCTCCATGTCAGTTATTAACAGGAGCTTGGGGCTGTGTTGTACACTCTCTCAAGCCCTTCACCAATGCATCTTCCTGACCACCTAAGTCAGGCCGGACCCAACATGTGCATGGTGGTACATCAACAAGCGGGGAGGGACTCTGTCCACCCTCTTTGCAGGGAAGGCAATGAGGGTTTGGGATTGAGCAACACAACATGACTTCACCTCCACGGCAGTTCACGTTCGAGTCGACAACACCCTGGCAGACAAGCTAAGTCGCTCTTCTGCTCTGACTCACGAGTGGGAACTGGACCAAGGGGTCACAAACAGCATCATCCGACTATGGGGAACACCACAGGTCGACCTGTTCGTCCCGCTAAATGCAAAACTTCATCATTCTCTCACTCGTTCCAGAGCAGCTTTTGGAAAAGCTGGCTCTGTCTGAACTGGAAGGACAGATTCATCTATGCCTTTCCCCAATTCCACTCATCCCACGAGTCTTGCGAAACTAGCTCAGAAGGAGCACCGAATGATTACTGATCGCTCTTTCTGACCCCAGAGCAAGTTTGGTTATCTCTTCTACAACAATACTCAGGATCCTCCTCTTCCTCTATCTTGAGGTTTACTGACCCAGGATCAGGGGTCCCTAGTCCATCCAGGCCTCAAGATCCCTTCAACTGCATGCATGGCTCCTGCAGACTTAGCCCAGTCCTGTTTTGAGTGTCTCCCAAAGTGTGGAGATTTTGGTGGATACCAGAAAACCCTCTACCAGATCCACTTATGTCATGAAGTGGAAAAGATTCACTATCTGGGCTGCTTCCAAGAATGCGGAACCCTTCTCCTTTTCAGTGGGGCTTCTGCTGGAGTACCTGTGTCATCTGTTTGACCTGGGTCTCAGCCATTCTTCTCTGAAGGTACATATGGCAGCCATTTCGGCCTATCATGTTCCCTTTGCAGACAAAACTTTCGCTCAGTTGGAGGTCTCTAAGACCTTTCTCAGAGGGGTCCTCCATCTGAGGCCCCCCATTCGTACTCCTGCTCCCCCTTGGGACTTGAACTTTGTTCCAGAAAATTACTTTCTCCTCCTTGAACCTCGCAGCTTCACGGAGTTTGAAGTTCAACTTTCGTCGAAGACTCTCTACCCTACTGGCCATTAGCTTCTGCTCAGAGAATTTCTGAGCTCCAGGACCTGATGTGTAAAATCCCCATGTGATTTTTCACAAGGCGATGTTGCTCTTCACCACGAATCCTAAGTCCCTGAAGTAGTAAGCTGAGTCTACTCTAAATCAGTCCATAGAGTTACCTGTCTTTTTCGCGAGTACTGTAATCAAGGGAGTATTTAACTCATACTATGGATATTCACAGTTCTGATTACTACCAACAGGACGAAGGATCTCAGAAAGACTGATCAATTGTTAGTCTCTTTTGCTCATAAGAAGGCAATGCTGTTTCCAAGCAATGCCAATCTAAGTGGTTGGCTCATTGCATCACTTTCTGTTATGATAAATATAACAAGACCCTCCTGGGTCAAGTAAGAGGCCACTCCACCAGAGGAGTAGCTGCCTCGCGGCTTGTTTCAAAAATGTGTCTCGGCAGACATCTGTGCTGCCGCCACCTGGACTTCGTCCATACTTTCACTAAACACTACAGTTTGGATGTAGCCTCTCGTCAGAAAGTAGGCTTGGGTTGGCGTTGTTCTGCAAGGCCTCTTATCTTGAGGCTTGCGGTAGAACACTTTCTGGAGTAGTTTTCCTCCTCCCGGTGCCTCTCTTTGTTTCCAGACTGGCATGAGATTCAGTCCTATATGTATTACTACTGCAGAGCCTTCGAAATGGAGGAGATGGTACAGTTCGTCAAGAACTTACCGTAACAGTGGATCTTCAAGAGGCTCTTGTAGGAGGTCATACCTTCCTGCTCTCCATCCCCCTAAGCTTTTTCAGCTCCTTTTCCAGTGTTGGAAATATCCGCTTCTCTCTCATCTGGCCTGTGGCGGGAAAGAACTGGAAGGTGGGCGTCAGGGACCGCCCCTTTATACCAACATCTCCTGACGCTGGTCACCAGACGTGGGGGCAGTCTCTCACCAAGAACTGCTAGCTAGAAATTTTTTCCATGGGGTCCTGCAGCCTGCCGGCGTCACTCCTATATGTAATTACCTACTGCAAGAGCCTCTCTTGAAGATCTACTGTTACAGTAGGTTCTTACGTAACTGTACTGTCCAGTGCCACCTTGGACTTGGTCACGTCTGCCCAGAAGGACAAAGGCCACCAGCAGCAGCGTAAGCCCTTTCGCCCATCTGCCCTTGCGGCAAGTCCGGCCCAGCAGCACCAGCAACAGGGCCAGCAGGCTAACGTTGGCGCCCCAAGGCCAAGCCTGCTGCTTCCTCCAGCAGGAAGCCTGGAGGGAAAGGTCCAAGCGGCTCCTCGGCCGGCGCCTCTCAAGCCTTCCCAGTGGCACGGGTTGAGAGGTGCCGCCTCAACCCAACCACTCCTCCTGGGTCCCCTGTGTGGGGACAACTCAGCCACTTCCTTTCCACCTGGTCCGCTTATCCCCACAGACCGTTGGGTGCTGGAAGTGGTCGGCAGGGGTCTGCCTCTGAATTGAGCAGACCCCTCCCTATCGAACCATCGTCCCTCGGGGCTACCAGTTCAAGAGCCACTCTGTCGGCTCATTGAGCCGACATAGCTCTGCTCCTCCAAAAGGAGGGGATCAGCAAGGTGGCAGATCCTCCTCCATGCCCAGGGCTTGTGTCCAGGTACTTCCTGGTCCCAAAACAGACGGGGGGCTGGCACCTCATTCTCTATCTGCACGACCCGAGCAAGTTCCTAAGGCCACGCACCTTCAGGATGGTCACTCTGTCTCAGATCATACCATCCTTGGAACTAGGCATGTGGTTTTGCTCTCTGGATCTCCAGGACACGTTCTTTCATGTCCCAATCAGTCTGTCACATCGGCGATTCCTCTGCTTCAGAGCAGAGGGATCCCTCTACGAGTTCCGGGCCATGCCCTTCGGTCTTTCTCCAGCTCCCAGGGTCTTCAACAAATGCATGGCAGTGGTGACAGCACTCCTGCAGCACCGAGGGGTCTGGGCGTACCCTTACCTGGACGACTGGCTGGTAGCAGCCCCCTCCAGGTTGGAGGTGGAGCAGTCCAGAGATCTGGCCCTCCAGGTCTGCTCTCAAATTGGTCTCCTGATCAACCAGGCCAAATTGGAACTCATACCATCGCAGGTGGTTCAGTTCATCGGGGCAGAGCTTGACTTACTTCGAGCCAGAGCGCGGCTCCTGGCGGACAGGGCCGAGGTTCTTTCCTCCTTTGCCCAGTCATTTCTGGTTGGGCAATTGCGCCCTGCCTGGGACTTCCTGCATCTTCTGGATCTCATGACTGCTTGCACCAGTGTGATCCATTGGACCCTCTGGCATATGCGTCCCCTGCAATGGGGGCTGGCCCGCCAGTGGTCACAGCACTCCGGTCCTTTGGACCAGCCAGTATCCGTGACCCATAAAATGTGGGATGGCCTGCAGTGGTGGCTCGTCCCAGCTCATCTGCAGGAGGGGATCCCGTTTGTCCGCCCCAAGCAGACTGTCATTCTTACGACCGACACCTCTTTGATGGGTTGGGGTGCCCATCTCGGGGAGCTCTGGTCCCGTCAGGCGTCTCGACGCCACATCAACCAGCTGGAGCTTCAAGTGGTTTGTCTAGCCATCACAGCCTTCGCTCCATTTGCATGGGGTCAGGTGGTTCAGGTCCAGACGGACACTACCACGACCATTTACTATCTCAACTGGCAGGGCAGGACACACTCCTTGCCTTTGTGCAAGGAAGCTCTCTGCATTTGGTCTCTCGTGATGAGCCTGGAGGTGGATCTCCTAGCCATCCATGTGGCAGGAGCCTAGAACAGTCTGGCTGATGCCCTCAGCCAGATAGGCGCTGCATCTCACAATTGGTCTCTCGTGCCGGAGGTAGTTCAAGACCTGTTCTCCCATTGGGACACCCCTCACGTGGACCTGTTTGCCTCCAGGGAGAACGCGAAGCTGAGGTTGTTCCATGCCCGCTCCAGTCAGCAAAGCTCGCTGCAGGGGGATACCTTCTCGAGGCAGTGGACCCCGGGCCTCTTCTACGTGCCTTCCCTCCATTTCCCTTGATCCACAAGGTGCTTCTCAAGGCGAAGAGGAACAAGGCGCAGGTGATTCTGGTAGCCCCAGACTGGCCTCACCAGTTCTGGTACCCAGATCTCCTCAGCCTCCGCTCCAGGCTCCCAAGGAAGCTTCCAGCCCTCGCGGACCTGATCTCTGTCAACAAGGGAAAGGTACTCCATCCGGACCTTCAATCCCTGCACCTGATGGCCTGGTTCCTGAGTGGCTAGAGTTCCAGGCCTTGGGTCTTTCCGACGAGGTCCTCAGCATCGTTGAGGCGTCCTGTAAGGAGTCTACCATAAAATGCTATGCCTTTAAATGGAAGAGATTCTCCATTTGGTGTCAGAACAAGGGGTTGGACCCCTCTTCCTGTCTGGACTACCTGTGGTCCCTTTCTAAGCTAAGGCTTCGGTCGACGACCCTTAAGGTGCACCTGGCAGCTATCTCTGCTTACCGTGCGGGCCGGCCAGCGGTCGGTGGTGCAGGAGAAGGTGGTCGGGCACTTTTTCAAAGGCCTTGATCACGTCCCCTCCAGTGCGAGAACCTCCACCTCTGTGGAATCTACTGCTGGTATTGGCTAAGCTCATGGGCAAGCCATTCGAACTGATGCACAGGTGCGATATCTCCCACCTATCATGGAAGACCGCCTTCTTGGTAGCTATAACGTCAGCCAGAAGGATGGGAGAGCTCCAGGCTCTTTCCATTGAGTCTCCTTATCTGGTCTTCCACAGGGACAAGGTTGTCCTTCGCCGCCACCCAAATTCCTTCCGAAGGTGGTGTTAGTTTCACCTGAATCAGGTGTTGACTCTGCCGATGTTCTAACCCAATCACACCTCGGAGGCCGAATATAGGCTCCATGCTTTGGACCCTAGAAGAGCGCTCGCTTATTACAAGGAGCGGACGGCTGAAGTTCGGGGAGAGGTTCGCCAGCTGTTTGTCACCTACGCTGAAGCCGCACCTGGCAGACCTGCAGCCAAGTGGACGATTAGCAGGTGGGTCACCTCCTACATAGATCTTTGCTATAGGTTGGCGGGCATGGAGCCACCCAAAGGGCTAAGAGCTTATTCTACCCGCCATACCACTGCTTCGGTGGCTGCTTCTGGGGACGTCCCTATCCAGGAAATCTGCAAGGCTGCTACCTGGAAGTCTGCATACACCTTTATTTCCCACCATTACCACATTGACCTAGAGTCAAGCCGGGATACTGGTTTTGGGACCTCGGTTCTCCAGTCCTTATTCCCCAAGTAAGTACCGGGGGTGCGCGCCCTGCCCCCCTCCTCCCGGAGAACTGCTAGGAGTCTGCCAGACAGTGTGGATTGAACAACATATCCACGTCCCTAGAAATACAGGTTACTCACCTGTAACAGGAGTTCTAGGAGTGGTATATGTTGTTCATCTACACGACTCACCCGACCTCCCTGGCTTCAACACGCAACCTGGCTTCCAGCGGGCTAGATCTGGCATCATGGGGCGGAGCCGAGGGTTTTACCACCCGGGTTGGTGGGAGGAGCCAGCTTGAAGACTTTACGGCCCAGCTTGAAGACTTTACGGCCCATCTTAAAGCGGCAAGGAACCTGCCAGATAGTGTGGATGAACAACATGTACCACTCCTGTTACAGGTGAGTAACCTGTATTTCTCTGTCTGGTGTGTACATCTGATATGAAAGAACTGTTGCAGATTAAACTGAAGACTGGCATTGTAAAGAAGTGTTTTTCCAGCTTGATTACCAGCATGATGAAAATGGTAGTCCACTTTTGAAAGTGGTGTGCTAAACAGGGCAGGATACCATTAATTTGTAGCCCTGCTAACTGATTTCTCTTAAACCTTTCATTTACATATTTGAAAAAAAAATACAATGTTCTTTACATTGTATTTAAGACATACCAAATTCCTCTTCAGTTTTATTTCTTGCATGCCCTAGATGTGTTCATCCATGTTAATGATGGCTTTGCTAGAGTGCATTATAGTCCTGTTTTGTAGCAATCAGTTTCAATATTTGAAATCGAGAAGTAGTCAATACAAGGAGGGAACAGAGTCTACATTAGGAAATTGAAAGCAAAACACAGTTGTCATGTGTAGTCTGGTGCTTTCCTTATTGGAATTGTTTGCTGAATTGTTAATCTGTTTTTTCTGTTTTTCTCCAGCTGGAGTGGAAGTTGGTATTTTCATGCCCTATCCTCAGGTTTTTTCAAGAAAGACTAGACCTCCGAAAAGCTAGCATCTACAGATCCATTCCTCATTCACGACTAGGTTCCATTAGAGATGCATACTGCTACAGAAAGGTCTGCTCCCATCTTCAGGCATTTAAGGTAAGAGTTGTATGTATTAGTGCGGCATTGACCTCCATGAGATCAGATCTGAAGAGAAGGTAGTCACTAATGGAGTACCACAGGGATCGGCTCTGGTCCAGTCATTTTCAATATGTTCATCAGCAACATAGGAGAAGAAATACAGGGCAATAGGTGTCACTTAGAAGATGACACTGAGCTGTGTAGTAGGGTAGACAACAAGGGTGGGGTAGGGGAAATTAAGGGACCTGCAAAGGCTGGAGATATGTGGTTCAGGGTGTGGCAGCTGAAATAAAATGCCAGAAAGTGCAGGGTGATACACACAGGGAACAAGGATCCCAGAACGGAGTATTGGATGGGAGGTGTTAAGCTAAACACCACTTCTGGTGAAGGGGACATAGGAGTTATCATAAGTGACTCCCACTAACAATCTAGCCAGTGCAACAAGGCCTACAGTAAGGCAAATGGAATTCTGGGTTGCATTGGGAGGGATTTTGACAGCGGAAAGAAAGGGGTGTTCAAACAACATGAAGTTTTGATGTATTCTGACATAATGCAGTCAGCCCCGGCACTTGAAATGCTCCGGAAAGGAAAGAGTTAAATTCTATTCAGAGCATAGAACGTTAAGCTTGAGCTTGGTTCAGACCTCTGTCTGCTGCACTTTGAAGTGCAATCGTCAGATTCTTTACTCCGCCTAACTGAACAGTCGCTCTGGAGATTTCTCCTCTGCTTACAGTTCTCGGTCGGTTAAATTCGTCGGTTTTACCGATTATTTCATAGTTTTCTTGGTTCAGATCCCTGTCTGTGGTACAGTAAGTACTTGGGTAGTGGACTAGCTTTGGAAAAACTTGTGGAAATTGAAGTTTTAAACCGGTTCGCTGAACCGGTTGCTGTGTAAAGTTGTGTTTTTGTTTTTTCTTTGAATTTAGTGTGTGGTACCAGTCCTTATCGGTTTTAAAAAAAAAAAAAAAAAAAGTGTTTTGTTTTGTTTGTTTTTCAAATATAACACAGTTTAGAAACCAATAAGGGGTCGTGCTTGGTTGAAGCTGAGTAAAGGGTAAGTTTTCTGTTAAGTATGGCTACGTCTGAGAAACCCAAAAGAAAAACTGGGCCCGTTGGGTTTCAACACTGCAGTGTGTGTGGGGAGGCTTTGCTAAGGCTGATCCCCACACCACTTGTGTTGATTGTCTGGGGTTTGACCACCTCGAGTCAGACTGCCAAATTTGCAAGAATTTCCCTAAAGCCATCCTGGATAAAAGATTGGGCAGGCTTCGGGAAAAGGAGGCTGAGAAGTCCGCTGACGTGGATGGCCAGCCCGGTTCGGTTCCGACTGAACCAGGAGTGCCCTCTGATCAGGGTGGTACTCCTTCGGCCAAAAGGAGAGTCGATTATAAGGGATTGGTTCCGTCAAAAAGAAAAGAAAAATCTGCCGGTTCAGATCCAGAACCACATCATCCGACCGCTGAGGAAATTGCCTGAGTGATTAGCATAGTGGAATCGCTTTGTTCAGTTTAGACTGATCCTGCGCCTTCTGGCAGGTGTTCAGTTCGGTCGGTTCCTCCGGTTCAGAATTATACCCCTGAAGATTTTTATGAACCGGTGAACCGGACATGGAGGGGGATGATGATTATGATGAAGGTGATGGTGATTGATGATGGTGGAGTAGAAGGTGTGGATGAGCCTGTAGAACTGGACATCTCCCCAGACAGACCTTCTGGTGTTTTCCCTCCTAGGCTTTGAGTCCCCTTTCCACTTTATGTTCTACAGGAAAGTGGCAGAAACCCTTCAGCTCCCTGTGGAAGAAGCTGTTGAGAAGCAAGAGGAGCCTGACTGTTTGGAGATGGACATCCCAGAGTTCAAAAGGTTATCTATTCCCCTTCATAAGTCTTTTGGGAAACCGACACAAAAATTGTTAACTCCAGATACTTTACCGCCTGTGGACAGATGGATGGACAAGAGGTGGCAGGAACGGAGTACTTGTACCAGCAGTGCAGCCATGTTGGGGTTGTGTAGGCTACAGCCTGTGATAAGGCTAATATTCCCTTGGCTTCACCCCCCCCCCCGGATAAATACTTCAGGAAGTTGGATGCCATGGCAAAGAAACAGTACATGGCATCTTCTTTGGGACTCAGGCAGGCTAATTACATGGCCTATACAGCCAGGTACCGGAAGTCCAGGTGGGACACTACTGAAAATGGCTAAGCAGGCCTCCACCAGCTTGCCAAGGAGCTGGAGGAGGTGGCTGTTGATGGGATTGATGCATCAAAAATCCAGTTTCATGCTGCTGTGGACTCCAATGATGTGTCATCAAAGAGCCTTGGCTACATCTGTGGCTCTTCGGAGACTAGTTTGGCTCAGATGGACTAGCCTATCACAGGATACCCAGGCTAAGGCTATGGATTTCCCTGTTAATAATTCTCTGTTTGGGGAGCAGACAGAGAATTATATGAAGAAGATGGATAAATACAGGATCACCTATAGGGGTGCACAGGCCAAGGTAAGGCAGGCAACTCCGCAGCGGCAGCAAGCTAAGAGCAGGGGCAGGCCTTTTCATAGGCCTTTCTATCAAGCACAGGCCTCCTCTCCTTTTTCCCCAGAGGGGGTTCTTCAGAGGGAGAGGTAGAAGGGGATGAGCAGGGCTGCATCCACCTCTCAACCTAAAGCTCCTGCCAAGCAGACACCCTGATGTCAGCCCGGGTCAACTCCCCAATTTCTGTAGGAGGCAGGCTGGCTTATTACTTCCAGGACTGGAAATCTGTTACCTCAGACAAATGGGTCCTGGAGGTAGTAAGCCAGGGACTGGCTTTCAGCTTCAAAAAATTCTCATAGCTGAGAGCCAGATCTTTTCCACCTGCAAATATCTCCGAAACCAGTGCCCTAGAGGCAGAGGTTTCATCTCTACTGGCCTTAAGGGCTATAGAGAGAGTCCCTACGATTCACAGGGGCAAAGGTCTGTACTCCAGATACTTCCTTACCCTGAAACAAACGGGAGTGGTGGCCCATCCTAGACTTAAGATACCTGAACAAACATCTATTAAAACCAAAGTTCAAAATGGTGAGACTGGGAATAATTCTTCCCTCTCTAAGGCCAGGGGACTTGCTAGCCTCCCTGGACCTAAAGGATGCCTACTTTCATATTCCCATCAGGTGCTCCCACAGAAAGTACCTTAGGTTCGAACTGCCTTCAGGCCATTGCCAGTTCAAAGCAATGCCCTTTGGCCTAACATTAGCTCCAAGGGTGTTCACAAAATGCCTAGCAGCAGTAGTAGTAGTAGCTTTTTTTAAGGAGAAAAAATATCTCCATATTTCCGTATCTGAACGACTGGCTCATTATGGGTCAGTCTCCAAACCAAGTCAAGTCAGATCTGCAAGTGACCCAGCAAGTGCTCATTTCTCTAGGATTTCTTCTCAGTCTTCCCAAGTCAGTTCTCGAGCCAGTACAGCTTCTGACCTTCATATGGGTAGAGCTGGATACTGTTAAAGCCAGAGCATTTCTCCCCTTGGTAAGGGTAAGGGCCATCATAGAGCTGGCTTCTTCTTTCTACCTTCTGGTTTCTCGCCCAGCAAGGCACTTCCTTCAGCGTCTGGGCCACATGGCAGCTTCCACTGCAGTGGTCCAAGGGGCCAGATTTCAGATGAGGGACATTCAGTTTCACCTGAGGGCCTTTTGGTCTCAGAAAAAAGATCCTCTTACCAAACTCATTCCAGTGACTCTGTCCCTGATCCAGGCTGTTCAGTGATAGCAGGATCAGGACAATCTCAGGCAAGGGGTCCCATTCATCACTCTGTCTCACTCTGTGGTCCTAACCACAGATGCTTCTCTCCTGGGGTGGGGAGCTCACCTGGGGACTCTCACAGCCTAGGGAGTGTGGTCCACTCAGGAGTCTCTTCTCCACATCAGTCTTCTGGAGCTCAGGGCAGTTTACCTGGCCCTGCAAGCCTTCTCAGAATCAGTACAGAACAAGGTGGTTCAGGTCAGGACAGACACCACCACCATCATGTGGTATATCAACAAGCAGGGAGGTACTCGGTCTACAGCCTTGTTCATGAAGCCATGAAATTATGGTCCCTGTCTTGTTCTCTACAGATCTCTCTGGTAGCAGTCCACCTCCCAGGAAAGGACAATGTGCTAGCAGATGCATTGAGCACGATTTCCCAGGGCCATCACGAATGGTCCCTGGATCCTCTAGTGTTATAAGTGATTTTTTTCAAGGTGGGGCACTCCAGAGATAGATGCCTTTGCTGACCCAGACAATCACCAACTTCCTCTCTTCTGTTGCAGACCCCCAGTCTTGGGCTCAGTCCCTCTGGATGCCCTGATCCTGGATTGGGAAGGGAAATTTCTGTATCCCTTTCCTCTACTGTTCAAGGTACTAGTCAAGATAAGGGCACAATCTTGCAAAGTGATCCTGATTGCTCCAGATTGGACCAGGCAGCCTTGGTATCCCCTGTTGCTGTCCCTAGCAGTCCATCTTCCCCTATCTCTTCTCAGGAATCACAACCTGTTAACCTCCTCTCTGGAGGATCTGGTACTCCAACCTTCAGTCTCTCAATCTCAAGGCATGGATCTTGAAGAGTTAGAGTATGCAGGGTTGCATCTGTCTCAAGGGGTTCTGGACATTCTTAAAGCCTCTCGAAAACCTGCCACCAGAAAAACTTATAACTCCAAATGGAAAAGATTCAGAATTTGGTGTTCCAAGAAGCATATATCCCCAGATACTGCTGACTTGTCTACAGTTCTGGATTGCATGCTTCATCTTAATGGCCTAGGCCTCAGGCCTGCTACCCTCAAAGTACACTTGTCAGCTGTTTTTGCTTTTCTGTCAGTAGGAAAGTCCTCCTCACTGGCATCTCATCTTGTTTCCTGTAAATTTTTCAAGGGATTGCTTCATACAAATCCCCCCCTTTAGGGATCCTACTCCTGCTTGGGACCTTAATGATTGCATTGCTCAGCTTATACAACCACCTTTTGAGCCTTTGTCTTCAGCAGAGCTTAAGTACTTGACTTGGAAAACTGTGTTCCTGGTAACGATTACCTCTGCCAGACGTATCAGTGAATTGCAAGCTCTATTAGTGGAGCCTGATTTTTCTCTCATTCCATAGAGAGATAAGGTGGTCCTTAGAACCAACAGGAGGTTCTTACCAAAGTAGTTTCAGATTTTCATTTGAACCAATCCATGCCTCTCCCTGTTTTCTTCACTGATCATTCGTCTTCAGGAGAGAGATTACACAGTTTAAATGTTAAAAGGGCCCTTAGCTACTACATTGAGCGTACTAAGGCACTCAGGTTTGACTCCCTCCAGTTGTTCCTCACTTACGGGGAAGTGGGAAAGGGCAAACCTGCCACTAAGAGAACTATTGGCAGGTGGATTGTCTCTTGTATACAATTCTGCTATGAAAAGCTAGGCAAAACAGCACCCTCAGGGCTGAGGGCTCATCCGACTAGAGGTACAGCTGCTTCTCTGGCTGCTGCCAGAGATATACCCTTACTAGAGCTATGCAAAGCAGCCACCTGAAAAACGGTCCATACATTCACCAAGCATTACTCTTTGGATATCCAGGCTAGGAGTGATGCTAGGTTTGGTACAGCAGTACTGCAGAGCCTATTCCCAAAATAGGTTCGATTCCCTCCTCCATGGAGGTACTGCTTGGTAGTCTGCATATGTCAGAATACAGCAAGACTTCATGTTTGAAGAAAAAATTACTCACCTTAGTAATTGTGTTTCTTCTATTGGAGTCTTGCTGTATTCTGACCTCCCTCCCTGCCTCCCCTCTCAGAACCTGTTTTTTGGGAAGTGGGTGAGTAGGCACAGTGTTGCACCTCAGAGGTGTGTTTGGCACTCTCCCTTTTTACAGGGGGAGTGGATTGTTATAATTTGGTGATTATTTGTTCACTACCTAGTTTTTGTTTTGGATTTCTCGACTCGAGTCTTTTAGGGATCCAAAATATTTGGTTGTCTTTTTGGCTAGTAAAAATGTTTGCAATTTCCACATAGTGGGGGTAGTTAGTATTAGCTCATAAGAATCTGACTGTTACACTTCAAGAGTGCAGCAGAAAGAGGTTTGAACCAAGCTCGAGCTCAACATTCTGTGCTCTGTATAGAATATAACTCTCTCCTCTCAGGAGCAGTTCAAGTGCTGGGGCTAACTGCATATGTCAGAATACAGCAAGACACCATTAGAAGAAACACAATTACTAAGGTGAGAAATATTTTTCTTACTTCCGCTCTATAGATCATTAAGACCACACACTGAGTACTGTGCCCAGTTCTGGAGTCCTCACCTAATGAAAGACAAGGACAGGCTGGAGACAGTGCAGCGTAGGGTAACCAGAATGATTCAGGGTCAGCAGGGCTTAGGGCACTGAACATGTACGTCGCTCAAGCATAGACGAAAGGGGGGTGATATAATGGAGACCTTCGGGTTCCTGAATGGAGCAAACAAGGTGAACTGCAAGGAACTATACAATGAGAGTAGCGAATCTAGAACACAAGGTCACAAGTAGAAGCTGGTGGGAGAGGGGTCTGGGGTGACTTGAAGTTTTATTTTACAGAGAGTGGTTGAGCCATGGAACAGTCTGCCAGCAGAGGTGGTGGGTGCCAAAACCATCAATGGTTTCAAACACAGTTGAAACAGAGTTAAGGGCTTAGTAGTTACTTGGGGGTAGTAGTAAAACCGGGAGCAAGGGGCCTTATATTGTAGACAAAGACCCCCCTGTATTGTCAAAAGGTCTTGGGTATGATGAGAGTGTTACGGGCAGACTAGGTGGATTACTGGTCTTTTTCTGCCTTCATTGTCGTCGTTTCTGTGACAAAATACACTGACTTGGATTTAAGTACTTTCCTGGAAATGTTTCTTGTTGTGAGGAAATATTATTGTTCTGTGCCATTCCACGTTGTCACTGTGCCAACATTGACTGCTAGCTTATATATGCTAGCCTACTGTGGGCCAATGCACTCCTCAGCTGTGACATCATCATGGAACTCCTGGCTTCACCCAATTCAGAATCCGCTTAGAATGTTGAGTCTTAAAGGCCCTGGACACACTACAGAACTGTTTTTGAAAACAGTTTTTAAAACCAGTTTAAACCATTTCAGTGCATCTACATTACTCAGTAACCATTTTTGATAAGTTTAGTGTGGCCACACTGCTAGTGTTTAGCCTGTTCTCCTTGTAACTATTTAGTGTTGAGTCCAACACACAAAACTGTGCTTGCCTAGACACGCTGCAGCTAGAACTGTTTTATTTAAACCATTATAGCTTAAAACATTTTTACTCCTGGCCAGACCTGTGAGTAGAACCATGCTAGTGCCAAAACATTTTTAGGAATGGTTTTAAGACTAGGTATCTAGCAGGGTTTAAAAGCACTTTTGTTAAAACATTTTAAGGGGCTTGTAGTCTGTCTGCAAATAGTGCTAGAGGGATTTACAACATTTTTAAGGCACTAAAACCGTTCTAAGTTCCCCAGTGTGTCCAGGGCCTTAGAGTATTGGTGGAGGGGCTGGCAGCAGAGCTAGCTCATTACTTCCAGTAGCGCCATATGAAGTCCAAACCATCCATTGCTTAACCTGATATGGCCGCCCAGGTAATAATAAGCTAGGATCTCTACTGCTTGAAGACTTTCTTAGTAACCTTTGTTGTCCTTTCTTACTGCAATAACTTTTAAAAGGGAATCCTATTAATTTCCCACAGCCACTGGCTCTAGCAGTGCTTAACAGCTCCACAGGGAGCCGGTAGCTTTTCTCCTCGCTGCACATCAGTCAGCAGGGTACTCCGTTCAAACACACCTGGAGTTTTACGAACCAGTTACACCCCAGCTCAGGCGGGCCAGTCTTCAGAGACCTCATCTGCATAAAGTGCCTTAATGGGTCCTTCTGTCGCTTCGCTCTTAAGCACGTGAGGGCTTAAGAGATCAGCTCAGCCCCATAGATTTCCACACTTTGATGTGCTCTAGAAACAGCCTAAAGCTACATTCACTGTAAGATCGGGGTTACAGTCTGTTTCTGGTGCCCTCCTCTGGGAATTAGACCCTTTGCCACCTGCCTTCTGTAAAGTCTTGGGATTTCTGCAGCAGGACCTTGTTTAAGAGCGTCTGTGCCTCCCTCCCTCCCGGGTGCAGGTGGTGTCTCTTTGGCTGACCAGAGTTCTCTGAGATTGTACTCCCAGGCTCCCTTCAGCTCCATTTCAGGTTGATGCATGCTCCTACTACTGTTTCAGACTCTGCCCTTCAAAACCAGGATAGCTGCTGCACTTCTAGCCTCTCACTGCAGGCTACGGATACTTCAGTTGATCCTCTTCCTTGATAGGGAGGCGTTTCTTCCTGTTGCACAGACACGGTAGGCCTCAGATTGGTGTCCTCTTCTTTCCAGAGGTGGACTCCAACTCTCTCTTGCAGCAGGAAGTATCACGGTTTTCTCTTGCAGAGGCTTAATGCAGCCACTGGTCTACAGCATTCTTATCTGGATGCTAGGAGAGATCTATGTGTATTTTCTGTAAGAGCCTCCTGTGTCATCCTACGAACAAACCAGCAGGTAAGGGCCTTACGGACTATCTTGTCTGCTTGGTTGTGCAGGTCTCTCCTCTCTGCACTGAGACCTGCTCCCCCCGGAACATTCCCCTTCATTCTATCCCATCCTGTCTTGAAGCTATGCACCATTTTCAGGGAGACCACCTCCTCTGGCAACTCGTTCCATCTCCCCACCACTCTCTTGGTGAAAAAGTGCCTCCTCATTTTCCCTTTCAGACATCCTCCTACCAGCTTTAGGTTCTGCGCCCTAGTGGACTTGATCTCCCTAAGACTGAAGAGGTCCTCTGTATTCACCCTATTAATACCTTTAAGGTATTTGAAGGTCTGTTATATCCCCCTTCCGTCCTCAAGGGAGCACATGTTGAGCCCCTTGAGCCTCTCCTCGTGGATATTGCCCTGCTATCCCTGGATCATCTTGGTTACCCTTCCTTCTTTGGACTGTATTCAGCAAATTGACAATCCTCAAAGGAGCACATGTTGAGCCTTTCCTCATGGGTATTGCCCTGCTGGCCCTGGATCAGGTTGGTTATCCTTCACTGGACTGTATTCAGCAGGTTGACAATCCTTCTTAAGATAAGATCATCAATACTGCACACTGTTTCTGTAGGTGCGGTCTTACCAGTATAAACGGTAGTACTTCTGCCCCCAGCCCAGAGCTTACCCCCTCATTTGGTCCGGGCAGTTGGGAGATCACACAACAAGCGTCAGAGGCAGAGTGGGTGAGACATCATGCCGGAGGGGGGCAGCCTTTTTTTTTTTTTTAAATGCTGGATCCCTTTGGGGCGGTGACATCCAGCATACACCCCGCCCCTGAACATGCTGGCGCTAGTACCCCTAGGGATCCGTGTTGTCCCGGACACTCTTCCCATCCCTCCCCACGGAGGAGGAGAGCAGTCTCTAAGATGCTCGATCCTTCTCCCCTGGCCGGCCCTCCGACTCCCGGGTCCGCTTCTGAACCCGGGTTGTCGGTGTCTTAAGTGGAAATTCAACCGCTGCTGATGGGCCGGCTCATACAACCTCTGCATTCCTGCTGGTAATTCCCCTGGCTATGCAGCCCAGCATCCAATTTTTTTTTTTTTCTCTGATTGTTTAACCAGGAGTAGCACACTAAGCTGAAAGCTTGTTTCCAGGTACAACCTGGAAGCACAGGGAAGTTAAGTGACTTGCTTAGGGTCACGCAGTATGCAAGTGGGAGCTATGGGATTCAAACCCAGGTCTCCAGATTTGCAGCTCAGAATCTTAAACCACTGCGCTATACTGCCTCCACTGTTTACTGTTGCTCTCCTGCAGTGCCTTTTGTTCTTCAGGTCACTCTTTCTTTTTTTTTTTTTTTTAACCCTCTTCTTTATCCCCCTTCCTACCTCGGTGTCCACTCCTTCGGACTGCTCATACCCTTTGTGCCACTCCTCCAGAATCTGCCCCTAGAGTGCTTCTCCTCCTTCCTATCTGCACATTGGGGTCTGTCCTGGAATCGGTGGTCTTGGGTGGAGCCGTCTTCATCTAGGACCACCGAGGGGCTTATCCGTTTTCTGTGCTCCCTCAACCGCCCCGGGGCGCGGGCGCAGGGCGTCGTCCAGAGGCGGCGTGCCCGCACACCTCTCTCAAGTGCCCGACAGCGTCCTCCCTCCCGACTCCGTGAGCGGAGCCGCCAGTCCCCTCGAGAGCCCGTGTTCCCACCGGCTCTCTTAGGGTGTCGGGTGCATATTGCACCCCTGGTATCCCACCCCTGAGGGAGGAGAGCATCCGTTGGGACGCTCAATCCTCCCTCTCCCAGCGACCCTGCCGACCAGTCCGTTCCGGACGGGTCGCCCGGCATGGCGGTGTGGCGTCCAGCGCCTCAACCCTCAGCACCACCGGGCCGGCTCTTCAGGTCACTCTTGATGATATCCCCCCTGACTTGGTGAACTGCACACTTCCCGGCCAGTATTTGGTCTGTGGGTTCTTTGTCCCCGAGTGCATAACTTTCCACTTTTTAGCACTGACACCCGGTTGCCAAATGCCAGACCACTTCTCTAACCTAGCCAGGTCTTCCTTTAGTTTCTGTCTCTCCTCCTCCATGTCAGCCATTCCTCATGAGTTTCGTGTCATCTGCAAACAGGCAGATTTTACCTGTGATCACATCAGACACCAGACCGGGCATAGAGCCTTGTGGCAACCCACTGGTCACTGGCCTAGCTTCTGAGAATTCCTCCCTTGACCATCACATTTTGGCTTCTGTCAGTTTTTGACCCATCTAGCGAGCCTGGCCCCCACCCCCAGATCCTCCAATTTCCTGATCAGTCTCCTATGAGGTACAGAGTCAAAGGCCTTGCTCCAGATAAAAGGACATCAGCTGCTTGGCCCCTGTCCACTGTCTTGGTCATCCAATCAGATTAGTCTGGGCGGACCTTCTCAACACAGACGTATGTTGCGTCTCATCTTGTAGCCCGTTAACCAGTCTCTCCTTCAGGATAGACTCATCAGTTTTCCCCTCTATTGAGGTCCGACTGACTGGCCTATAATTCCCTAATTCATTTCTTTGACTGCTTTTATGGAGAGGTATTGCATGTTCAGTTCTCCTTTCCCGGGGCACACTCCTGTCCAGTTCCTGTTCTTGGTTCTGGGAAGAAACTCATGCTCTTTGACCCGGTATTTGTTTCACCAATTGAATTTGTGTTGATTTCAGTTTAGCACTTGTTTCCCAGGGCCCCTTTGGCAATTCAGGTCTTGGAAGTCTGCTTGGTGAGTCATGGCTATAATTACTTTCGCCGAGTGCCCCTTCAGGATGTTTGCGAGTCCAATGCAAGGGCACTTCTCCTCTTCTGTTCCATGGTGCCTTAGCCTTACTGAGGTCAGATCAGCTGGTACAGCATGTGGCTTTCTGGGCTCTGTGGTACAGCACAGACCCTCCCAGTATTTTTTTTTTTTTGGCCTGTACCACATTACTGCCCACCTATAGGAGCAAACACACAAAGAGGAATTGTAATTAACTTACTGGCAATTCTGGTTGTGTGTAGACTGCATCCATAGGCAGGCCACCTATTTTTCAGTGCTGTAGCGTTTTTTCCTTCCTGTAACTCTCTCTCTCCCTCTCTCTCTCTCTCTCTCTCACAGTCCCCTTAGCATACAGGTTGATCAGTACCTTCTGTTTTTTATTGCATACAAAATTTGCCAGCAGATAAAGGCCTAGAGGTCTATCAAGTCTGCTTGAATGTGCGGCTAGCACCCCTTATTCTGCTGCTGTCCCTTCCTCCCACCCTTCCCTTCCCTTGACCCTTCCCCCTTGCCCTGTCCCAGCCCCTTTTGAAGCAGTCCACTGTTTTACTGGATACCACTTCTGCTGGTAATGCATTCCACCCAGCTACCACCCTGTCCATAAAAAAAAGTGTTTCCTCATCTCCCTCCTGAACCATCCTCCATCCAGTCTCATATCATGGCCTCGGATGTCCCTCCCTTCCCTTACTTTGAATAGCCCTTCCATACTGGTCTTGTTCATTCTTTCAATCTACTTGAAGGTTTCAATCATATCCCCCCTGTTCCTCCTCTCCTCCAGTGAGTACGTGATCTGACTTCAAGGGGGAGCTCTTGCAGCAGGGAATACCATTAGGACTAAGGCTGCCAGGCATTAGGACCCCACGGAAATCTTGTAGCTAGCAGTCTGTAGCGGGGGACCGCCGCCGACGTCGGCTCCACCCGACATCAGACATGGTATAAAGAGGGCAGTCTCCTGGCACCATCTCGGTTCTTTTCCCGCCATCGACCCACTTAGTTTGGCTCCACAGACACCTTCTTTCACAGTCGACCGCTGTTCTACTATTAGAGTATTTTCAATTACTTGTTCGATAGTTTTCGAAGTTTCCACCGATGTCTGTGCATGTCGTCGCCCTATCCACACGACGAAAGTCAAAGCAAGTGAAGCAAACCCAGCTTAGAGGGCGGCCTGCTTGATTTGCCTAGGCCCCAATCATCGGCCCGCTGACTGCCCGCACTGCTGCAAATTCAACCAAAAAAGCAGGATCAGGAGAGCCAACACCTTTAAAGCATACCTCCTGGGACAGAAGGTGGAGGCCATGCAGTGGACTTCTGATCATAGCTCCTCTTCTCCCACCAAGGACAAGTCATCGGGAGGGAAACACCATCACCAGGAGAAGGATAGGGCCAGGTCGGAGTCCCACCCCAAGTCATCTTCGAAGCCCTCCTCATCCTCTTCAACCTCCAGCCGGAGGTCGGGCTCGGTTCCTGCCCAAGCGACTGAGTCCTCCCACATAACTAAGTCTGCTCCCGCCTCTTCTCAGGGCAAACACCAGGAGCTAGCCTCTTCTGGGAATTCGCCCGTGTTTACTTCCCTGGCTCACCGACCACATAAATCCACTTCAGGGTCGACCCAGGAAGGACATTCCTCGGGTAAACCAAGAGAAGTCCGGTTCATATGAAAAAACGTAGACGTACGGACGAATCTGAGGAGCGGCAGGTAACCGTCCGCCATTTGACGCCCCTTCCGCCTCTTTCAACCAAGGTGCGCCCCTCTGCAGACAAGTGTCCACAGAGCCGGTCTCCTTCACTGGTGTCCCACACTCCGACACCTGATATGAGGTGGTCGCCGGTGGAGGATCGGACACCCGCCTCTCCTTCCGAGGTTCGGTTGCCAGATTGGCCTCCTGCTTCAGACACTGGCTTCCCCGGTCGTCCCTGTGGCACACATCGGGTCTTTATTTACTTCCTGGTGGAACACTGTGAAGGGGGATCTTCTTTACAAACCCCCAGAGCCCACCCTGCCTCCACCACCCATGGGTCCTCCTCCAACCCCACCTAACCTAGTTGGAGATGAGGGCTCCCATCCGGATCCTAAGGGCAAATGCAGAAGACTGCATTCCTTTCCTGTTCCTTACTCAAGCGGATGCCTGTCCTCCCCGGACAACTGAGACGCTAGTCAATCCTCTCCGGATTCCTCTGAAGAGGATGAGTTTGTCTCACCTTCTCTGGGCCCCAGGGACTCTCCAAGGTCCACCCCGATGACTCTTCGTTTTTAGACATTATGAGGCATATTCAGTCTGTCTGTGAGTGGGATACTGAGGAACTGGACCCAGAGCGCAGACGTCTGGCCTGGATCCTAGGGTCCAAGGGGCCGAAGCCCCTGGTCATTCCGCCTTTGGTCGAACCTTTTTGGGACGTGACCAGAATAACATGGCACAAGCCTTCGTCTGCTTCTGCCATCCGAAAAAAGGCAGACAGGCTTTACAGGCCCCCCAAAGTGGAGCTTTTTTGGGGGGGAAACAACCCAGAGCAAATTCTTTGGTTCTCACAGCCATGGTAATCAACCTAAACATCTTAGTTCCCAGCCTCCAGATCCTGAATCCAAAAAGCTGGACAGCTGGGGCAGAAAAGTATACTGCTCAGCAGTGGGTTCCATTTGTTCCCTAAATTTTCTCACCCATATGGTGACATACCAGCAATCACTATGGGAAAAGACCATTGAAATGGTCAAGACACTGCCGGACTTGGACACAAAAGAAGTCGTCTTGGATGTAGACAAACATGTCCTTCGCTGTTCTTACGATGCAGTGGACATGGCATCCTGGGCAGCCGCCTCGGGGGTGTCTGAGAAGGCACTCTTGGCTGAGGCTGACTGGGTATCGTCAGGAATTTCCCTTCCCAGGGACCAGTGCTTTTTTGGCCAGGAGGTAGATCCCCTGGTCAGGGAAGGCCGTGGCGGACGTCCACCGTATGTACAAGTTGGAGCCTCAAGGACCCCGCCACC
The DNA here is from genome assembly GCA_016271365.2 of Neoceratodus forsteri. Classification (NCBI taxonomy): domain Eukaryota; kingdom Metazoa; phylum Chordata; order Ceratodontiformes; family Ceratodontidae; genus Neoceratodus; species Neoceratodus forsteri. Next base: position 433,618,817 of record CM057459.1, on the reverse strand, counting down.
GTCCCTTTCATAAAGGACAGGGCCGGGGGGGGGAAACATCTCCAAGGCAAAGGATTCAAGAGGCGGGGTCACCCTGCCCCTCAAGGCCCCAAGCAGCCCAAAGCTCCTAGGGCACAGGGCCCCAACCCTTCCACCGCCTGACTCACTGCCTCTCCCTCCTCTCTCTCGGGAGATGCAGGACGAGAAAGTCGGAGGGAGATTTTCCCTTTACCCTGCCAAATGGTCCAACATAACATCAGACCAGTGGGTGTTGGACACCATTCGCAAGGGTTGTGCAATAGAATTTCTGTGCATCCCACCAGACAACCCCCGTACATTGTCCACTAGTCCATGCCCAGCTTCTAGCAGAAGAAATCCAACAGCTTCTGGAGAAAAATGCCATCCAGCCAGTACCTCCGGCCTAGAGGGACAAGGTGTTTTACTCCTGTTTTTTTCTGGTCCCAAAGAAAACGGGAGACCTTCGCCTTATTCTGGATTTAAATCTGCTCAGTCTCTCAGTCAAATACCAGAGGTTTTGGATGGTAACTCTGGCAAACTTGTTACCCTTGATTTATCAAGGAGACTGGTTATGCTCCCTAGATATGCAGGATGCCTACAGGAGATGCATGTTATCGGGCTCAGCTGCAGAGTTCCTTTATTCACATAGCAGCCATGTTGGGGTAGTGCAGGCTGCAGCCTGTGATGGGGCAAACATTCCTTTGGCTTCACACCCCCCAGGTGTCGATCCCATGGCCAAGAAACTATACTTGGCATCCTCTTTGGGACTCAGGCAGGCAAATTATATGGCCTACACAGCCAGATACCAGAAGTCCAGGTGGGATATGGTTCTGGAACTGGCTAAAAAGGCCTCCCCCCAGCTAGCCAAAGAACTGGAGGAGGTGGCTGCAGATGGAATTGAGGCATCCAAAGTACAATTTCGCGCTGCTGTGGACTCCAACGATGTGGCATCCAGAGTCATGGCTACATCTGTGTCTCTCAGAAGGCATGCTTGGCTCAGATGTACTAGGCTATCATAGGACACCCAGTCTAAGGCTATGGATTTTCCTGTAGTTGGTAACTCTATTTGGGGTGCAGACAGAGGCTTACATGAAGAAAATGGACGAATATAGAACCACTTACAGGAGTGCACAGGCTAAGGAAAGGCAAGCCACTCCTCAGAAGCAGCAGTCTAGGGGCAGGGGCAGGCCTTTTCACAGGTCTTTTTACCAAGCCCAGGCCTCCTCATCTTACCCACAAATGTTTTTTTCCGAGGGAGAGGTAGAAGGGGGATGAGCAGGGCTGCTTCTTCCTCCCAATCTAAGGCTTCTGCCAAGCAGACACCCTGAGGTGTCAGCCTGGGTCAACTCTCCAATCCCAGTAGGAGGCAGGCTGGCTTACTACTTTCAGGCCTGGAAATCTGTTACCTCAGACAAGTGGGTCCTGGAAGTAGTAAGCCAGGGACTAGCCCTCAGCTTCAAAAGGTACCCAAAAAGGAGGGCCAAGTCTTTTCCACCTGCATCAGTTTCAGAAACTCTTGGCCTAGAGGCAGAGGTTTCCTCTCTCCTGGCTCTGAGAGCCATAGAGAAGGTTCCTACTCAACACAGGGGAAAAGGCATGTACTCCAGGCACTTCCTCACCCTCAAAGAAAACAGGGGAGTGGTGACCCATCCTGGATCTAAGGTATCTGAACAAACACATTTCAAAACCCAAATTCAAGTGTTAAGAGAACGAACATGGGTCGCTGGGGGTTGGCAGGGGAGGAGAAGGATTGAGCTTCCGAGGGACTGCTCTCCGGGGAGGGGGGAGGCAGTCATTGCACGCCTTCTCCAGGGGTGCCAATCAGAAAGCCAGGAAAATGGTCCCCAGGTCAATGCAGAGTGAACGGCTGCCCACCGCAGGCCCTAACCCTGAATGGCACTTCCCCGGACGCTAGATTCTGTTTGAGGTGAGTTGAGTTGGGGGCTCCTCACTGCCCTGCCACAGAGGGGAAACCATGGGGGAAGATGGGGATTCAGCCTGATGATGTCGAGTGCAGGGGCTGGGTGGGTGCCCACAGATTTAAGCCGACGGGGGACCGAGGGAGAAAAAGATTAACGTAAAAAAAAGACATTTTGAAGTTTGTTTTATAGGTTGTGTTTTCTCTCTCTCTCTCTCCTTGGCAAAAAAGAAACTGAGGTGTTTGGAGCCGGTATCACTATTTATGTTGTTGGGGTGCTTGGCAGTTTACTCTGTGATCTGCACATGGTACGTGGTGGACCCAAAAGTCCTAGTTCCCGTTGGGTCCTGGTGCCTCTGGTCCCAAGATCACAGCGTGGTACTCTATGGAGAAGATATTCTGGAAGATTTGGAGTTACAGTAAGTATCATTCCTATACTTTCTAGCCTGAGGCTTCTAGCAATACCAAGTAGTTTGAAATCAAATCCAGAAAAGCCATTGTTCAGTTTGTTTTTAAATTCTTGAAATATCACCATGTAAAGGGCCAAAAATTATGACTTTGACATTTGATGTAAAAGCCCTAGGGAATGTCCTTAAATAATATTGAGAAGTTTCTTACGTAACTATTTTCCTTTTTTTAATAGAAGACGTGCCTGGAACAAGGAACGATACTGTTGCATGCAGAAATGTGGAAAGTGGCAATAGAATATGTCCTGATTGCCTGGCGGTACACCAGTGACCTACCACAGTGGGAGAGCAACAGCCATAATAAATACAAAGAGCAGTGTTACAGCTCATTGGCAGCACTGTGTAGGACAGCCTTAAAAAGAAGTTGCATAGGATTAAAAATGTGCAAGGAGCTGAAGAAAAGGTTTGTTTTATATGGCGTGTAATGGATCATTTTTGGCCTTTTCTGTTTGGCCTACTACCTTCATTTTTTTGGATTGTTTTTGGGACTTTCTCCCACCTTTTTGATTCACTGTTGGTACATGGTGTTATCCAAATTGTGGTCTTCCTTCTTGGTACTCACTGCCAGTGTTTAGTTTTCCATGGGACATCAACCAGTCTTTCTCCCTTTAAATGGCAACTGCTTTGAGCTGCTCAGAGCTGGGGGCACCTAGATTGGTTTCTGCTTTTTTAACTCTTAGTAAAAGCAACCATCATTTTTGTGGTGGTGCTCCTTTTTTCTCGGAATGCACTACTGAAATCCCCCCCCACACACACACACCCCACAAAACACCGCACACATCTTTTTTTTTTTTTTATTTATTTTATCCCTCTCGTTAAAAGCATCACCCTTGTAATAGGTGTTCTGCCATGTGCTCTTGCCAACACAGAGGACAGGCGAGGTGAAACTAAAACCTGAGTGTCCAGTGCTATGGCCCTACTAATCTCTGCACCTTTCTGATTGCAATATAGTGTTCTCACTGAGGCTTTCTAGTTTTTATTTAAAGCAGCAATGCAGCGAAGAATTGTTTTTCTAGGGATGTGGATATGTTCAATCCATACTTATTGGCAGGTTCCTTGCCACTTTAAATCTTGCCAGAAGGTCTTCAAGCTGGCTCCTCCCACCCACCAGGGTGATAAAACTCTCGGCTCCTCCCCATGACACCAGATCTTCCTTACCGCTTGGAAGCTCAGGTTCCCTCCTTAGTGCTCTGCGTTTTAGGCCTGGATCCACACACTCCGTTTAATCCAAAACTAATTCTCAAATTTACAAGACTTCAGTCTTCTTTTTCCCTCGCGGCTGCAATGGACAAATCGACTCCCAGACTTCGTTGGTGCCCCTGTGGGCAGAAGATGTCCCGGACCAACCCGCACTCCACGTGCGTTTACTGCCTAGGACTCTGCCACAATTCGCAGGCTTGCGATTTTGGCAAATCCTTTTTGGCTTCGGTCTTGGAAGACCGCTCTGCTCGACTTCTTTTGGGGCGCCCTGAAAAACTGTATCCGCCGGTCAAGTAGAAGGAGGCCCTTTGAGCGGTGTCCACAACGGCGGGCTACGCAGAACAGTTGGAGCAGATGATCGCCCTCGAGGAGGAGGCAGCCCAGGCTGCGTCTTCTTCCTCCTCGGTCGCGACATTTATCCCGCTGTCCTTGGGCTCTTCATGTACAGCTTCTTTTAAGGAGCTTTGCCAGTCCCTCTCCACCAAGGGAGAAGGACCATCTGGACCTTCCAGTCGGTCCAAGAAGAAGGACTCCAAAGGTAAGTCCCACCGTCGACGTTCGTGGGAGCGGGAGAGATCCCCTTCACCGGATGGTCGACTTTCGACTTCAGTCGAGGTTGCGGCTAAGGCCACTGGCTTCACGGTGTCCCTGTCAGGTCAGTCGACCGAGACACCCGTCGATATTTTTCTCGACCCGTTGGACGGTTTGTCGACTGGTGATGCCGACAACCCTACTTCACCGGTTCCCCCGGTGGAAACAGAGGACTTGCCTGTGTCTCCTGTGCCGGAGTCCCCGGTTAAGGTCCCTGAACCGAGGGAGGAGCGGGTTCCCCCGTTCCCTCTCTGACCCACCCTCGGAATCCCCGAAGGTCTCGGACCTCTTCCAGTTCCAGCCGGTCCCACCGACGTCGGCGGTCTCAGCACCATGGTAAGCGGCAGGGCCGCTCATCCTAGTCATCCTCTTCGGAGGATAGGCTCCGGCGCAAGTTGCGCCGGCGCTTCGAGGATGTAATGTGGCAGCAGCTCTTATTGTCCAAGAATAAGCAGACTCCGTCGCCTTCTTCGGCCGTTAAGTGGCTGTCACCTGAGCGGCCGAAACAACCCCTCGTAGTCGAGGAGCCGAAACCGGCTGCTCCACCCATTTTGGTGGAACCTCCGCCTCCACAACCGAAGACTAGGGCCCCGACCAAGGATTCGCAGTCGGGTCAGGGCTTGCCCCATAGGTTGTCGGTCACCCTCACTCCTGATCGACCTCGGCACGTGGAGGGTGGCTCAGGCACTTGGCAGCTGTTCCCAGACTTCTCCGAGTCTGACGACGACGACTCTTTGTTCTCCAGGCCACTTGACCTGGAGTCTACAGGGGGTCAGTCGGTGGACGAGAGCCCATCCTCATTTTTAGGAATGCTCCGATTGATTTTAGAGTCCACTGGGATGAAGCACGAACCCACTTCAAAATGGGCCAAGTGTCCCCTCACGGAGATACTGGACTGAGGGGAATCCCCTACGGAGGCCTTTCAAGTGGCCGAAGCCATTGTTGGTCCAACCCTGGAGCTGTGGCAGCGGGCAGCATCTTGTCCTGCACCTTCGGCCAGGATGGCTCGAAAGTATGCAGTCCCTACTGGTTCACGCTCCGGTTTCTCGGAGCGCCCATCTGCGGAGGGGTTAGTGACCAATAGCATTTTCCGGCGTTCCAGGAACGCTTGGGATGTGGACAAAACACCCGATAAGGAGTCCAAGAAATTGGACTACTCAGGGCGGAAGATATACGCCACTTCCTCCCCAGGCCTTCGTCAGGCTAGCTCGGCCGTTCTGATGGCACACTTTTCACACGCCCTTTTGGGCTCCCTGGATGAGGTGATTCCTCATGTCCCGGCTGACCTTCAGACTGTCAAGCAGGTGCAGGATCAGGGAAGGGTGGTGGCTAAACAGCAGCTTCAAACTTTTTTGGACATCGCTGATTCGTGTGCCCGGTCAGTAGCGGCCGCAGAGCTTGGCTGCGGATCTCCACCTATACGGCTGATACCCAGCAGACGTCCCCTTCTTGCGTACTGACTTGTTCAGGCCCGGGGTGGAAGGTCATATCCAACGGATCGAGAAGTCCAACGCCACCTTGGACTCGGTCATGTCTGCCCAGAAGGACAAAGGCCGCCAGCAGCAGCGTAAGGCCTTTCGTCCTTCAGCCCCTACAGCACGTCTGGCCCAGCAACACCAGCATCAGGGCCAGCAGGCTCGTGCTTGGCACCCCAAAGGCAAGCCTGCTGCTTCCTCCAGCAGGAAGCCTGGAGGAAAAGGCCCAGGAGGCTCCTCAGCCGGCCCTTTCTCCAAGCCTGCCCAGTGACGGGTTGAGTGGTGTCGCCCCCAACCTCGTCACTCCTCCCGGGTTTCCCCCTGTGGGGGGACGGCTGCCGCACTTCCTTTCCACCTGGTCTGCTATCACTACCGATCGCTGGGTGTTGGAAGTGGTAGGCAGGGGTCTGCCTCTGGAATTCGAGCAGTTCCTCTCCTGTCGAGCCGTCGACCCACGGGGGGGCCTGCGGGCTCCGCAGCCTGTCGGCTCGTCAAGCCGACATTGCCTTGCACCTCCAGAGGGAGGTGATCAGGAAGGTGGCGGACCCCCTCCAGACCCAGGGTTTGTGTCCAGGTACTTCCTGGTCCCAAAACGGACAGGGGGCTGGTGCCCCATTCTTAACCTACACGACCTGAACAAGTTCCTAAGGTCTCGCACCTTCAGGATGGTCACTCTGGCTCAGATCATTCCATCCTTGGAATGAGGCGTGTGGTTCTGTTCTCTGGACCTTCAAGACACGTTCTTTCACGTCCCAATCCGTCCGTCTCACCAGCGATTCCTCCGCTTCAGAGCAGAGGGATCCCTTTACGAGTTCCGGGCCATGCCCTTCGGCCTCTTTTCAGCTCCCAGGGTCTTCACCAAATGCATGGCAGTGGTGACAGTATTCCTGCGGCGCCGAGGGGTCCGGGTGTACCCTTACCTGGATGACTGGCTGATTGCAGCCCCCGCCAGGCTGGAGTTGGAGCTGTCCAGGGATCTGGCCCTCCAGGTCTGCTCTCAGATTGGCCTCCTCATCAGCGAGGCCAAGACGGAACTCGTGCCATCGCAGGCGATTTAGTTCATCGGGGCAGAGCTCGACTCTCTTCAAGCCAGAGCACGGCTCCCGGCAGACAGGGCCGAGGTCCTTTCCTCCTTTGCCCAGTCATTTCAGGTTGGGCAATTGCGCCCTGCCCGGGACTTTCTGCCCCTCCTGGGCCTCATGGCGGCCTGCACCAGCGTGGTCTGTTGGGCCCGCTGGCGTATATGTCCCCTGCAGTGGCGGCTGGCCCGCCAGTGGTCAGAGCGCTCTGGTCCTCTGGACCAGCCAGTGACAGTGACCCAGGAGATGTGGAACGGCCTCCAGTGGTGGCTCGTTCCAGCTCATCTGCAGGAGGGTATCCTGTTTGTCCGCCCCAAGCAGATGGTCACTCTGACAACCGACGCCTCTCTGATGGGTTGGGGTGCCCATCTGGGGGAGCTCAGAGCCCACGGCCTCTGGTCCCCTCAGGAGTCTCGATGCCACATCAGCCTGCCGGAGCTTCGAGTGGTCCGATCAGCCCTCACCGCCTTCGCTCCGTTTGTTCGGGGTCAAGTGGTCCAGGTCCAGATGGACAACACCACGACCATGTACTACCTGAACCGATAGGGCAGGACGCACTCCTTGTGTCTGTGCAAGGAAGCTCTCTGCACTTGGTCTCTCGTGATCAGCCTGGAGGCGGATCTCCTAGCCATCCATGTGGCAGGAGCCTCCAACAGTCTCGCCGATGCCATCAGCCGGATGGGCACTGCTTCTCACGAGTGGTCTCTCCTGCCGGAGGTAGTACAAGATCTGTTCTACCACTAGGGCACCCCTCAGGTGGACCTGTTCGCCTCCTAGGAGCATGCGAAGCTGAGGCTGTTTCATGCCCACCCCCTCAGCAGGGCTCGCTGCAGGGGGATGCCTTCTCAAGGCCGTGGACCCCGGGTCTCTTCTACGCCTTTCCTCCATTCCCCTTGATCAACAGATCCACAAGGTGCTTCTCAAGGTGAAGAGGGACCAGGCGCAGGTGATTCTGGTAGCCCCAGACTGGCCCCGCAGTTCTGGTATCCAGATCTTCTCAGCCGCAGCTCCAGGCTCCGTGACTTCAGCCCCCCGGGACCTGATCTCAGTCAACAGGGAAGGTACTCCATCCGGACCTTCAATCCCTGCACTTGACGGCCTGGTTCCTAGTGGCTAAAGTTCAGGCCTTGGGTCTTTCCGGCCCAGGGTCCTCAACGTTTTGAAGCATCCGTGGAGTCGATCAGAAAATGCCATGCCTTCAAATGGAAGAGATTCTCCATTTGGTGTCAGATCAAGGGGTTGGACCCTTCCTCCTGTTCATTGGCTAGCATTCTGGACTACCTGTGGTCCTTTTCTCAGCAAGGGCTTCGGTCATTGACCCTTAAGGTGCACCTGGCAGCCATCTCTGCTTACCGGGTGCGGGCTGGCAGGCAGTCGGTGGCACAGGAGAAGGTGGTCGGGCGTGTTTTCAAAGGCCTTGATCACATATCTCCTCCGGTGCGAAAACCTCCACCTCCATGGGATCTACTGCTGGTATTGGCTAAGCTCATGGGCAAGCCATTCGAACCGATGCACAGGTGTGACATCTCACCTGTCATGGAAGACCGCCTTCTTGGTGGCTCTACGTCAGCCAGAAGGATGGGAGAGCTCCAGGGCTTTCCATCGAGTCTCCTTATCTGGTCTTCCATAGGGACAAGGTTGTCCTGCGCCCCCACCGAAATTCCTTCAAGGTGGTGTCAGAGTTTCACCTTAACCAGGTGTTGACTCTGCCGGTGTTCTACCCCAGTCACACCTCGGAGGCCGAATATAGGCTCCATACTCTGGACCCTAGAAGAGCGCTCTCTTATTATAAGGAGCGGACGGCTGAAGTTCGGGGAGAGGTTTGCCAGCTGTTTGTGACCTATGTTGAAGCCGCACCTGGCAGACCTGAAGCCGATAGGCAGGTGGGTCACCTCCTGCATAGTTCAAACAACATGAAGTCTTGCTGTATTCTGACTATTGCAGTTAGCTCCAGCCTTTAAACTGCCCCAGAGAACAAAGGGTCAACTTTCTATGCATGGCATAGAATGCTGAGCTCGAGCTCAGTTGAGGTCTCGGTCTGTTTCCCTTTGAAACTCAACTGTCTGATTCTTTACTCCGCCTCACTTGAACAGTCGCTCCGGAGATTTTTCCTTCAGCTCGGTTCGAAAGTCTGTTAAAATGTCGGTTAAGTTGGCGGTTTTAAACCAAATTTGTTTCCGCATAGTCTGTTCAGTCTCTGCGGTACCGTGAGTACTAGATAGGTTTTGTCTGTTTTTCTGTGTGGATATTGTAAAGTAATTAGATCGGTTCAGCTGAACTGATCACTTGTGGTGGATTCTTGTGTTTTTACTTTAGTGTGTGGTTACCGGTCCTTTATCGGTTCTTAAAAAAAAAAAAAAAAAGTGTAGTGAACGTTTTTTTCCAATACCCGTGACACGGTTAGGAACTGATAAGGGAGTCTGGCCTGGCGGTTGCCATAAAAAGGGTAAGTTTGGTTAGGTTGGCCATGTCTGAGAAACCCAAGAAAAAACGAGCCCACTGGGTTTCAGCACTGCAGTGAGTGTGGGGAGGTCTTTGCTAAGGCCGATCACCACACCACCTGTGTTTGTCTGGGGTTTGAACACCTCGATACAGACTGCCAAATATGTAAAAACTTTCCTAAATCTACCCTTGAAAAGAGATTAGGTAGACTGAGCGAAAAGGAGGCCGAGAAGTCCACTGACCCGGATGGCCAGCCCGGTTCGGTTCGACCGAACCAGAAGAGTGCCCTCTGACCAGGCGATACTTCTTGAGCAAGAGAGACCGATCCAGAGATTGGTTTCTACAAAACAAACGCAAAGAAAATCGACGGTTCAGATCCAGAGGTTCATGTTCCGACTGCCAAGGAAATAGCCAGAGCGATTCGGAATGTGGAATCGCTTCACCCCGTTCCAACCGATCCGGCACCTTTTGGCATTAGTTCGGTTCGGTCGGTTCCCCCGGTTCAAGATTATACCCCTGAAGACTTTTATGAACCGCAGTTTGAGGAGGAGGGGGAGTTTGAAGACGATGATGGTGATGGTGAAAGTCTGGATGTGCCTGTGGAACTGGACATCTCCCCAGACAGACCTTCTGGTGTATCCCCTCCTAGGCTTTCTGAGTCCCCTTCCCACTTCATGTTTTACAGAAAGGTGGCTGAAACCTTGCAGCTTCCTATGAAGGAGGCAATGGAGGATCAAGAGGAGCCTGATTATGTGGAAATGATGGACATCCTAGAGTCCAGGAGACTATCTGTTCCCCTTCACAAATCTTTTGGGAAGCAGACACAAAATCCTAAAGTCCCCAAGTTCTTTACCTCCTGTTGACAGAAGGGTGGACAAGAGGTATACACTGTCAGGCTCAAATACGGAGTTTTTATACCAGCAGTGCAGCCATGCTGGGGTGGTGCTGGCTGCTGCCTGTGACAAGGCAAATATTCCCTTGGCTTCACACCCCCCAGACAAAGACTCCAGGAAGATGGATGCCATGGCAAAGAAGCAGTACATGGCATCTTCCTTGGGACTGAGGCAGGCGAACTATATGGCCTATACAGCCAGGTACCAGAAGTCCAGGTGGGATACTGTACTGGCACTGGCTAAACAGGCTTCCCCCCAGCTGGCCAAGGAGCTGGAGGAGGTGGCTGCTGATGGGATTGAGGCATCAAAGGTACAATTTCATGCTGCTGTGTACTCCAGTGATGTGTCATCAAGAGTCATGGCTACATCTGTGGCTCTTCGAAGGATGCCTTGGCTCAGATGTACTAGCCGCTCACAGGACACCCAGGCTAAGGCCATGGATTTTCCTGTGGTGGATAATTCTCTGTTTGGGGAGCAGACAGAGAATTACATGAAGAAAATGGATGAGTACAGGACCACTTATAGGAGTGCTCAGGCCAAGGAGAGGCAAGCAACTCCTCAAAGGCAGCAATCTAGGGGCAGGGGGCAGGTCTTTTCATAGACCTTTTTACCAAGCACAGGCCTCTTCTCCCTTTTCACAGAGGGGGTTCTTCAGAGGGAGAGGCAGAAGGGGGATGAGCAGGGCTGCATCCCCTGCTCAGCCTAAGGCTCCTGCCAAGCAGACACCCTGATGGGTCTGCCCGGGTCGACTCTCCTATTCCTGTAGGGGGCAGGCTGGCTTATTATGTCCAGGACTGGATGTCTATTAAATCAGACAAGTGGGTCCTGGAAGTAGTAAGCCAGGGACTGGTTCTCAGCTTCAAAAAGTCTCCAAAGATGAGAACCAGATCTTTTCCACCTTCAGGTCTTTCTGACACCCTTGCCCTGGAGGCAGAGGTTTCATCTCTTCTGGCTCTTAGAGCCATAGAGAGAGTTCCTACCCTACACTGGGGAAAAGGTCTGTACTCCAGATACTTCCTTACCCCAAAAAAGACAGGGGGAGTGGCGACCCATCCTAGATCTAAGATACCTGAACAAACATCTTTTAAAACCAAAGTTCAAGATGGTGACTCTGGGAATAATTCTTCCCTCTCTAATGCCAGGGGACTGGCTAGTCTCCCTGGACCTCAAAGATGCCTACTTTCACATTCCCATCAGGTGCTCCCACAGAAAGTACCTCAGGTTCATGTTGCCCTCAGGCCATTATCAGTTCAAGGCAATGCCCTTTGGCCGAACATCGGCTCCAAGAGTCTTCACAAAGTGCCTGGTAGTGTAGTAGTTATTGCCTTGCTAAGAAGGCAAAAGATTTCCATTTTTCCATACCTGGACGATTGGCTCATAGTGGGTCAGTCCCCAGACCAAGTCAAGTCAGTCCTGCAAGTGCTCACTTCTCTGGGTTTTCTTCTCAACCTCCCCAAATCGGTTCTTGAACCAGTTCAACTCCTTACCTTTATAGGGGCAGAGCTGGATACTGTCAAAGCAAGAGCCTTTCTTCCCCTGGAAAGGGCAAGAGTTCTTATAGAACTGGCTTCATCCTTCAGCCTTCAGGTGTCCTGACCAGCAAGGCACTTCCTTCAGCTCTTGGGCCACATGGCAGCTTCTACAGCAGTGGTCCAAGGAGCAAGATTTCAGATGAGGGACATTAAGTTCCATCTGAGGGCCTTTTGGTCCCAAAGGAAGGACCCTCTTACCAAACTGATTCCAGTGACTCGGACACTGATCCAAGCTCTTCAATGGTGGCAGGATCAGGACAATTTAAGGCAAGGGGTTCCTTTTGTCACTCTGTCTCATTCGGTGGTCCTTACCACGGATGCTTCTCTTTTGGGGTGGGGAGCTCATCTGGGGGATCTCACAGCCCAAGGACTGTGGTCCTCTCAGGAGTCCCTCCTTCGTATCAATCTCCTAGAACTCAGGGCAGTTTTTCTGGCCCTGCAAGCCTTCTCTCAGTTGGTGCAGAACAAGGTGGTTCAGGTCAGAACAGACACCACCACCACCATGTGGTACATCAACAAGCATGGAGGCACTCTGTCTATGGCCTTGTGCACGGAAGCCATGAAATTGTGGTCCCTGGCTTATGCCCTGCAGACCTCTCTGATAGCAGTCCACCTTCCAGGAAAGGACAATGTGCTAGCAGATGCACTGAGCAGGATCTCCCAGGGCCATCACGAATGGTCCCTTGACCCTTTGGTTTTGAAAGTGTTTTTTTCAAGGTGGGGCACTCCAGAGGTGGATCTCTTTGCAGCCCCAGACAATCACCGGCTTCCTCTGTTTTGTTGCAGACCCTCAGTCTTGGGTTCAGTCCTTCTGGATGCTCTGATTTTGAACTGGAAAGGTAAATTTCTGTATGCCTTCCCTCCCTTTCCTCTACTGTTCAAAGTCCTAGTCAAGATAAGGTCGCAACCTTGCCAAGTGATTCTGATTGCTCCAGACTGGGCCAGGCAGCCCTGGTACCACCTCTTACTGTCCCTAGCGGTCCATCTTCCCCTGTCTCTTCCCAGGAATTACAACCTGTTAACCTCCTCTCAGGGGAGGATTTGGTACCCCAATCTTCGGTCTCTCAATCTCAAGGCATGGCTCTTGAAGAGTTAGAGTATGCAGATTTGCATCTGTCTCAGGGGTTCTGGATATTCTCAAAGCCTCTCAAAGCCTTCCACCAAAAAGACTTATAACTCAAAATGGAAAAGATTCAGCATTTGGTGTTCCAAGAAGCATATCCCTCCAGTCACTGCTGAATTGTATACAGTTCTGGATTATATGGTCCATCTTAATGGCCTAGGCCTCAGACCAGCTACTCTCAAGGTACACTTGTCAGCTGTGTCTGCTTTTTTGTCAGTGGGAAAGTCACTGTCATCTCATCCTGTGTTCTGTAAATTTTTCAAGGGATTGCTTCATACCAATCCTCCCTTTAGGGATCCTGCCCCTGCCTGGAACTTAAATATTTGCATTGCTCAACTTATGCAACCTCCTTTTGAGCCTACGTCCTCAGCAGAGCTTAAGTACTTGGCTTGGAAAACTGTGTGTTTGGTAGCCATTGCCTCTGCCAGGCGTATCAGTGAACTGCAAGCCCTGTCAGTAGAACTGATTTTATTTCATTCCATAGAGAGAAAGTGGTCCTTGGAGCCAATAGGAGGTTCTTGCCTAAAATCATTTCAGACTTCCACTTGAATCAGTCCATGTCTCTCCCTGTCTTCTTCACCGATCATTCTTCCTCAGGAGAGAGAAGGGTACACAGTTTGGATGTTAAAAGAGCCCTTAGCTACTACATAGAGCATACCAAGGGTCACAGGTTTGATCCCTTCCAGTTATTCCTTACTTATGGGGAAGTGGGAAAGGGCAAACCTGCCACCAGGAGAACTATTGCCAGGTGGATTGTGTCTTGTATACAATTCTGCTATGAGAAACTAGGGAAGATTCCACCCTCAGGCCTGAGGACTCACTCTACAAGAGGTACAGCTGCTTCCCTGGCTGTTACCAGGGATATCCCTCTGTTAGAAATTTGTCAAGCAGCCACCTGGAAAACAGTCCATACCTTTACCAAGCATTACTCTCTGGATATCCAGGCTAGGAGTGATGCTCGGTTTGGCACAGCAGTACTTCAGAGCCTATTCCCAAAGTAGGTTCTGTCCCTCCTCCATGGAGGTACTGCTTGGTAGTCTGCAATAGTCAGATTACAGCAAGGCTTCATGTTGTTTGAAGAAAAAATTACTCACCTTAGTAATTGTGTTTCTTCTAATGGAGTCTTGCTGTATTCTGACCTGCCTCCCCTCTCAGAACCTGTTTTTGGGAAATGGGTGGGCAGGTGCAGTGTTGCACCCCAGAGGTGCCTATTATACACCCTCCCCTTTTTGTTGTTATTGTTATCCCTTATTGGGATGGATTTTTGGTTTTGGGTTTCCTGTCTTGAGTCTTTTTGGGAATCCAAAACTCCTTGTTGTAAAAATTTTACAATTTCCACATAGCATAGTGAGTTTTTGCTCGTAAGAATCTGATGGTTGAGTTTCAAAGGGAAACGGACAGAGACCTCAACCGAGCTCGAGCTCTGCATTCTATGCCGTGCATAGAAAGTTAACTCTTTGTTCTTCGGAGCAGTTTAAAGGCTGGAGCTAACTGCAATAGTCAGAATACAGCAAGACTCCATTAGAAGAAACATAATTACTAAGGTGAGTAATTTTTTCTTGTGTCCCAACCAACATGGCTTCAGGCAGAATCATAGTACCTCCACTGCCTTGCTTGACTACACTGACTACTTGCACAAGGCACTAAACTAAGGAAAACTGGTGGGGTCAGGCTTCATAGACCTCACTATTGCTTTCGACACTGTCAATCACTCTCTCCTCCTGACTCAACTACAGAACCTGGGGGTTGCAACGTGTAAAACTTGGGCACACAGTATCTAGCTCCAATGAGGTATCTTTAGGAGTCCCACAGGGGTCAATACTGGGGCCCTTACTATTCAGCCTCTTCCTAAATAATCTTCCTGAAGCCTGTGACACTAAACTGATACTTTAAGCAGACAACGCTGTACTTCTCACCAGCAGTTCATCAGTAGTTGCCCTTCACTCCGAGCTGCAGGCATCCTTCTACAAGCTGGAAGACTGGTTCTATAGCCATAAACTTCTGTTAAACTACAAAAAGACCAAAGTGATGCTCACAACTAGCCCACAGCACAAAATGAAACTCCCTTACCATCTCCAATAAAGTCAGTGAGCTGCTAGAACAAGTTCACTCCTTCAAGTATGTGGGGGTCACCATTGATGACTCTCTCACCTTCACCCAACACATCGACACAGTGGTAAAGGCAGTGAATACCAAGCTGGGTGTATTCTATAGCATAAAAAGTATCTCACTCCAGAGGCCCTCAGTCTCCAGCTACATCCTTTATACCATCGACTATGGATTGGTGGTCTACGGCGCAGCAACAGACACTGCACTAAAAAGGATTCACATTGCCCTCAACAAGGCATGTAGGCTCACAATGGCTGCAGATTGAAATACCCACACCTGCTCCTTATACAAGCAGACTAATTGGCTGCCTCTAAAGAACAGGATTATATTTCAAACATGTCTCCTTGGAAAAAAGGTGCTAATGGGTAAACCCCCCCAATGCATTTCTAGCATCCTAACACCAAGTGCTACCGGCTATACCACCAGAGGTAGGGTGAGGGGGGTCCTATCAACACCTTTCCGTCGAACTGTGCAGGGACAGCGTGCTTTCAGCTGTAGGGCCCCCCAATGGCTCAGTGAAATCCCAGTGCACATTCTAAACTCTCAATGCATCTCGCAATCCAAAAATGGCCTAAGGCAACATCTTCTTACTAGGACAGTTTGTGGCTGCCACTAGGATCTAACACCCATAGTGCCCACTCATCCACACTCTCCTTCCCCTTCCCATTACCCCCATTCTTCCCCCTTGCCCTATCCCTCTGTCTTCCTCTCCTCCTGTGCCCCCACTGGATCAACCTTATAACCAGTCCACTACCACTACCTCCCAACCTTGTAGACAAAGCCACTTCTTTTGGCGGCCGCCTCCCCGTCTCCCCTCCCCTCACCTTAACTCCTCCTCGGACTCTCACACTAGGTGTTACACCTCTTTATTTCCTTTGCTACATACAAACAATGTCCTTTACCCTAGTGAATGCTCTTGACACTGTACTATCACCGGCATTGTAACCTTATTGTATGCTAGCTACCTACTGTTGAGTATTGTATATAAACTGTTTGTTCTAGGGACATGGATATGTTGTTCATCCACACTCATTGGCAGGTATCCTTGCCGCTTTAAATCTTGCCGGAAGGTCTTCAAGCTTGCTCCTCCCACCCACCCGGGTGGTATAACTCTCGGCTCCGCCCCATGACGCCAGATCTTCCTTACCGCTTGGAAGCTCAGGTTCCCTCCTTAACGCTCTGCGTTTGAGACTGGTTCCTATTTCTCCGTTTGCGGATTTAAAAATAAAATTTGGGAAAAAGACTTCTATCCCTCGCGGCTGCGATGGACAAATCGACTCCCGGATTTCGGAGATGCCCATGCGGGCAGAAGATGTCTCGGACGGATCCACACTCCACGTGTGTCTACTGCTTAGGCCTTGAGCACGACCCGCAGGCTTGCGACCTGTGCTCATCTTTCTCGGCCTACGTCCTCGAAGACCGTGCTGCCCGATTGCAACTGGGCCGTCCCGAGAAGCGTTTCCCTCCGGTGAAGTCCAAGGAGGCCCGGTTGGCGGTGTCCTCGGCGGCGGGCTCGGCGGATCAGCTCGAGCGGATGGTCGCCCTCGAAGAGGAGGCGGCGCGGGCCGTATCTTCCTCGGCCGCGGCATTTATCCCGCTCTCTCTGGGCTCTTCTTACACGGCTTCTTTTAAGGAGCTTTGTCTGTCCCTCTCCACTAAAGGAGAAGGGCCTACGTTTGCGGGACCTTATTCTCGGTCCAAAAAGAGGGACAGGGGTAAGTCCCTCGTCGGCGCTCTTGGGAGCGGAAAGGTCCTCTCCCGGGCGATCGACCCGTCGGCTTCGATCGACCAGCTCGGCTTCAGCCACTGGCCTCCAGTGTCCCTGTCAGGTCAGTTGACCGAGACTCCCACCGATGAAGTGATTTTCTCGACCCATTAGACGGGCTGTCGCCTTTAGCAGCCGACATTCCCTCTCCCGGTTCCCCGGAGAGTTGAGGATCCCGTGGGCTCGCCTGTGCCTCCGGTTCCGGAGCCCTCGGATGCACCATCCGAGCCGAAGGGAGTGCCGGTTCCGGCCGACACCTCCCCGCACCGACCTCGGAAATTCCGGGACTCTCGGTCTCGGTCTCGGACCTCTTCGCGGTCCAGCCGATCCCACCGTCATAGGCGGTCTCGGTCTCGGCACCGCAGTAAGCGGCGTCGCCGCTCGGCCTCGTCCTCCTCCTCGGATGAGGGGAGGCTTCGGCGTAAATTACGTCGACGGTACGAGGACCTTATGTTGCAGCAGCTCCTCCTGGCGGGGTGGCCGACCCGTCGCGCCTTCCCGGCCATTAAGTGCTGTCACCGGGCGGCCGACACAACCCCTCGACTTATCCGAGGCCTATACAGGCGGTTGTTCGGCCCAAAACCCAGCTACTCCACCGATTCGGTGGAACCTCCGCCTCCACAGCCACCAATTGGGGCTCCGACCAAAGTTACCGATTCGGCTGAGGTCTACCATCGGCTGTCAGTTACCCTCACTCCCGACCCGACCTCGGCAGGTGAAAGGGTGCCTCAGGCAGGGCAGCTCTTCGAGGACTCTTCGAGTCGAAGATGATTCCTCCTTTTTCTCAGCGACTGGACTTGGGTCTTCAGGAGAGAGGTCAGTCAATGGGCCGATGGCCGTCGTCCTTCCTAGGACCGCCGGCTCATCTCGGAGTCCACGGGATGGAGCTCGAACCGTTCCAAGCAGGCCAGGTATCCCCTCACGGAGATTCTGGACCGAGGGATTCTCCGGCCGGAGGCCTTTCCGGTGGCGAGGCCATAGTGGGTCCGCACTGGAGCTTTGGCAGCGCCCTGCTTCCTGCCCTGCGCCTTGACCAGGATGGCCAGGAAGTATCACGGTCCCTACGGTTCCTTGTCCGGTTTTGGAACACCCCTCTGCTGAGGGTTGGTTACCGACAGCGTTTTCCGGTAGCCCGGCTGCGCCAGGGATGTGGACAAACCTCCTGACAGAGTCCAAGAAAGTGGACTATGTAGGCGAAAAGTCTCGCTCGTCCTCTCGCCCTTCGTCAGGCCAGTTCGGCCGTCCTCATGGCACATTTTCTCATGCCCTGTTGGGCTCCCTGGATAGGTCATCCCTCATCTTCCCGCTGATCTGCAGACTATGGTCAGAACAGGTGCGGGACCAGAGCAGTGGCCAAACAGCAGCTCCAGACTGCTTTGGATATAGGGGACTCATGTGCCAGATCGGGTGGCGGCCGCAGTGGCTATCGTCCGGCGGTTTGGCTGAGGATATCCACCTTTACTTGGATACCAGCACAAGTTGGCGGATGTTCCCTTTTGGGGACTGACCTCTTGACCCTGGGGTGGAAGGTCACCTGCAGAGGATCGAGAGTCCAATGCTACCTTGGACTCGGTCTCTTCCGCTCAGAAGGACAAGGCCGCAAACCACAGCCTAAGCCCTTTCGGTCCTTCTGTGCCCCCGCGTCGCCCGCCCAGCAGCGTCAGGGCCAGCAGGCTCGGCCTTGGCATCCCAAACCCAAACCGCCGGCTTCCTCTAACAGGAGGCAGGAGGAAAAGGCCCAGGAGGTCCCTCGGCGGTCCCTCCTCCAAGCCTGCCCAGTGGCCGGGCTGAGGGGTGTCGCCCCATTCCCGTCCACCTTACCACTGGGTCCCCCGTGAAGAGGGCTCCGGCACTTCCGTTCCGCCTGGTCCGCTGTTTCCACGGACAGGTGGGTCTTGGAGGTGGTGGGAAGAGCCTGCCTCTGGAATTCGAGCAGGCACCACCCTCAGAGCGTTGCCTCGGGGAAACCCGGGATCCCCAGCCTCACTGGCTCGTCGAGCCGACGCCGCTCTCCTCCTCCAGAAGGAGGTGATAAGAGAGGTGGTGGACCCTCCTTCAGACCCAGGGTTTGTGTCCAGGTACTTCCTGGTTCCAGGCAGACTGGGGGCTGGCGCTTCATTCTCGACCTACCACGACCTAAACAAGTTCCTAAGGTCTCGAACCTTCAGGATGGTCACTCTGGCTCAGATAATACCATCCTTGGAGCGGCGTGTGGTTCTGCTCTCTGGACTTGCAGGGCCGCTTTTCACGTCCCTATCCGTCCGTCTCACCAGAGATTCCTTCGCTTCAGGCGGAAGGATCCCTCTTGAGTTCAAGCCATGCCCTTGGCTTGTCTCCAGCTCCAGGGTCTTCACCAAATGCATGGCAGTGGTGACAGCATTCCTCTTGGCGCCCGAGGGTCCGGTGTACCCTTACCTGGACGACTGGCTGATTAGCAGCTCCCTCCAGGAAGGAGGCGGAGTGGTCCAGAGATCTGGCCTCCAGGTCTGCTCTCAACTGGGCCTCCTTATCAGCGAGGCCAAGTCGAACTCGAGCGAAGCAGGTGATTCTATTCACCGGCGCAGCTCGACTCTCTTGAGCCAGAGCGCGGCTCAGCGGACAGGGCCGAGGTTCTTTCCTCCTTTGCCCGATCATTTCTGGTTGGGCAATTCGCCCTGCCGGGACTTCCTGCGCCTCCTGGGTCTGCGGCGGCCTGCACCAGCGTGGTCCGTTGGGCCCGCTGGAACATCACGTCCCCTTCAGTGGGGACTGGCCAGCCAGTGGTCACGCTGCGATCCTTTGGACCAGCTTGCTCGGTGACACAGGGGATGTGGAGCAGCTCTCCAGTGGTGGACGTTCCAGATCATTTGCAGGAGGCATCCCGTTAAGTCCGCCCGAGGCCGCGGTCTCTCTATCGACCGATGCCTCTCTGATGGGTTGGGGTGCCCATCTGGGGAACACGGGCTCATGGCCTCTGGTCCCCGGGAGTCCCGATGCCACATCAACCTGCTGGAGCTCCGAGGCGGTCCGCCTAGCTCTCACCGCCTTTGCTCCGTTCCTCCGGGGTCAAGTGGTCCGAGTCCAGACGGACAATACCACGACCATGTACTATCTAAACCGCCAGGGCGGGGCCGCGCTCCATGCTTCTATGCAAGGAAGCTCTCCGCATTTGGTCACTCGTTGCGCAGCCTGGGCGGATCTCCTAGCCATTCACGTGGCAGAGCCTCCAACACCCTGGCCGATGCCCTGAGCCGGATGGGGCTGCATCCCACAGTGGTCTCTCCTGCGGAGGTAGTACAGCATCTGTTCTCCCATTGGGGCACACCTCAGGTGGACCTGTTTGCCTCCAGGGAGCAGAGCTGAGTCTGTTCCATGCCCGCCCCCTCAGCAGGGCTCGCTGCAGGGGATGCCTTCGAGGCAGTGGACCCCGGGCCTCTTTTACGCCTTTCCCCCATTTCCCTTGATCCACAAGGTGCTTCTCAAGGCGAGGAGGGACAAGGCGCAGGTGATTCTGATAGCCCCAGACTGGCCTCGCCAGTTCTGTACCCAGATCTCCTCAGTCTCAGCTCCAGGATTCGCGGCAGCTTCCAGCTCACCGGACCTGCTCTCAGTCAGTCAGGGAAGGTGTTCCATCCGGACCTTCAATCCCTGCACCCTGTGCCTGGTTCCTGATGGCTAGAGTTCCAGGCCTTGGGTCTTTCCGGCGAGGTCCTCAATGTAGTTGAGGCGTCCGTAAGGAGTCGACCAGAAAATGCTATGCCTTCAAATGGAAAAGGTTTTCCATTTGGTGTCAGAACAAGGGCTTGGACCCTTCCTCCTGTTCCTTGGCAAGCATCTTGGACTGTTTATGGTCCCTTTCCAGTCAAGGGCTTAGGTCGACGACCCTAAGGGTGCACCTGGCAGCCATCTCTGCTTACCGGGCGCGGGCCGGGAAGCAGTCGGTGGCGCAGGAGAAGGTGGTCTGGCGCTTTTTCAAAGGCCTTGATCACATTTCCCCTCCAGTGCGGGAACCCCCACCTCCGTGGGATCTACTGCTGGTACTGGCAAAGCTCATGGGCAAGCCATTCGAACCTATGCACAGGTGTGCTCTCTCTCACCTGTCGTGGAAGACCGCCTTCTTGGTGGCTATCACGTCAGCCAGAAGGATGGGAGAGCTCCAGGCGCTTCCATCGAGGTCTCCTTACCTGGTCTTCCACAGGGACAAGGTTGTCCGCCCCCACCGAAATTCCTTCCGAAGGTGGTGTGGAGTTTCACAACAACCAGGTGTTGACTCTGCGGTGTTCCCCCAATCACACCTCGGAGGCGAATATAGGCTCCATACTCTGGACCCTAGAAGGCGCTCGCTTATTATAAGGGGCGCCTGGCTGAAATCGGGGAGAGGTTAGCCAGCTGTTTGTCACCTCGCTGAAGCCGCATCTGGCAGACCTGCAGCCAAGCGGACGATAAGCAGGTGGTAACCTCCTGCATAGATCTCTGCTATAAGTTGGGGCATGGAGCCTCCCAGAGGATAAGAGCTCATTCTACCGCCATACTGCTGCAACGGTGGCTGCTTCCAGGGACGTCCCTATCCAGGAAATCTGCAGGGCTGCTACCTGGAAGTCAGCAAACACCTTCATTACCCATTACCACATCGACCTTGAGTCACGCGGGATGCTGGTTTTGGGGCCTGGTTCTCAGTCTCTCTTTCCCAAGTAAGTATTGGGGGTGTGCGTCTTGCCTCCCTCCTCCCGGAGAACTGCTAGGAGTCTGCCAATGAGTGTGGATGAACAACATATCCATGTCCCTAGAAATACAGGTTACTCACCTGTAACAGGAGTTCTAGGAATGGTATATATTGTTCATTCCTGACACACGACCTCCCAGCTTGACGCACAACCTGGAGCTTCCAGCGGCCAGATCTGGCGTCATGGGGGAGCGAGTTATACCACCCGGTGGGTGGGAGGAGCAAGCTTGAAGACCTTCCGGCAAGATTTAAAGCGGCAAGGATACCTGCCAATGAGTGTGGATGAACAACATATACCATTCCTAGAACTCCTGTTACAGGTGAGTAACCTGTATTTATTGTTGTCATTGTCACTGTTTGACATGGAACCTTTGTAAAAGAGCTCTGAGCTCAAAGGTATGATCCAAATCCCTAAATAAATAAAATAAATATTATGAGACATGAGTGCAGAATGCACGTATGCAGTTTAAAAGAATACCATAACTGCTGTGTAGTACCCTCCTGGACTCAGTACTATAACAGTAACATTAACAGTACCTTGTCCTCCAGGTTGGTCAGGTTGAACAGCACGCCAAGAGCTGTGATTGGGTAGCAGAGCGGCAAATCAAAAGTTAAGGAATCAATGACATTGTGTGTGTGATGCCAAAATGCAAAATAACTATTAGTGCAAATCCAAACACAAGAACTGAAATGAAAGATGAAATCTTAATGTCAGAGTAGTAGTCCAAGGAACCTTTTCAGTCAGAATCATCGTATTCGTCAGCGGTCCCAGGGGCTTCCGCATTCCCGAATGCATGGTCCTCCTTGTTGGCATCTGACGTCACGTTCGTCCCCCGAAACTCCTGATGTTCCCATCGCTCCAGATGCTGTTATGTCATCCTACAAAAGGGGGACACTGTTAATATACGCTTGACAACAGGTACAATACATAACAAAAAGATGCATTTGGGATGTTTTGGGAAGTTTTATATGGTACTTACCCACACTAAACAGTTGGTGTGTGCGTGTAGAATGCCAGCCTCAGTGAAACCTCTAATGCAGTCATCCCTCCGTCCGCACAATTTGACAAAACTCTGCTCTAACCACGTTGAGCATCTTTCCTTCAGGTGGTGGTATTTAAAGTCTATTTTAAACTCCTGACTTCCTTTGGCAGCAGTCTCTGCCACCAGCCCGACATACCAGTTTGTAAAACATTGTTGCAGGCTGTCTTTAAACAGTTTATTTAGGCTAATATCGAGGGGCTGCAATAGATCAGTGCAGGAGGCTGGTATGAAGATAGGAACGTGTTAGCTTCCTCTAAAACATTTAAAACAGAGCTGGTGGTGTGGGCTCTGAATAAATCCATCAGCAGCAGAGCTTTTTGTTCACTTGGTAAATCCAGTTGTGTTTTTTTTTTGTTTTGTTTTGTTTGTTTTTTATTGCAGAGAAGTATGGGATTATGACATCTTTGATGTACTCTTAACATTGTAAACTCATTGGCCCAGTGGTTGGTAGAGTGTGTTATGGACCAACTAGGTGGAAATTTATGGGCAGGGTTTCATGCCGTTGTCTTCTCCTTGTAGATCACCTGAGGGGGAAGAAAATCAAAGGATAGTGTACACCCCAGTAACATCAATACCTGCCGCTTGTCCTCTAGCCCAGCTACTGAAACTTGATGAGAGCCAGTGACTGCCATGGTCCCCTCAGTCACTGGTATCATGCTGACACCCGTTTCATCAGTGTTTATTAAAAGTTCTGGGGGATGAGCTCCTGGGCCACACATTTAGCAATACAGCTTAGAAATGAAGCCTTCAAGTTGAGGAAATCGGGTGGGGTTTTTCTAGCGTTTTTTGTCCTTTTCTCTCACTGTACCCCATCAGATTTAGGAATTTTCAAGCCCATTTCCTTGTCAGTTCTTTTGTGCCGCCATTTTCTTTTAATAGTTATGGGGCACTTGTCTTAATGATTCCCTGGGCAATGACTAGAACCACAGGCGCATTAACAGCAAACTCAGAGTGCAGAGTACACACAATTTTCTTGAGCTGTTCAGTGACATTTGTCACTAGCAGCATCGGTCTACCTCTGGGCTTTCTGGGCAACTCTGCAGTAAGGTATGCAGGGTTTGGTGTGGTTTTTAGACGGTCCAGGTAGTCCTTCTTGAACTTCTTAATGGTGCTGTCATTTATGTTATTTTTGGTTTTGGCCTTATACAAACGCTCAGCGGCCATCACAACATTATCAGCCGCATACCTGCCGTATTCAAAACGCGTCTCCGGAGTATACTGCTGGTAGGTCTCCAGATGTCTCCTCTTGACGGATGGGGATCACTTGAAAGTTCCTGGGCTACCGCTGAAGCAACTGGTGCTGCTACACCAGATAAATGCGCTAGACTGTCAGGATCAATTTCATCAACATCAAGTGGGTAATTCCGCTTTGCTGGGCTTTTTGGCTTCTCAGGCTTAGCATTCAAGACAGCAAAGACATTTTTGCAAATCAGCATAAGAACACAGCCAGGAATGCGCAGTAATAGCAACAGTACTAGCAAGCTGCAGACTGATTTGGAACAGTTTTATTAAGATGGTGTTACATGTTAATTAGCAGATGCGATGCCAAGGCACGTGTGCCAGTTCTAGAAGCAGCGAAAATGTTTTGACAGCTGAAAGCGCGATTACTAAGGAATGCAAATTCATTGTTCTCTACAGTAAATGCTAGGCAACTGTGGAATACAAGGATACATACCTATTTCAGGGGCTAATTAGGGCAGTAATGCCACTCGCCCTTCGGGCGTGTGGCTTATAGCCCCAGTTAGCCCCATTGATAGGTATATATCTCCAGTTGCCTAGCATTTATTCTATATGTATTGACTATTAAAAAAAAAAAAAAAGTTAATATCAATTTCAGGCGGTGTATTAACTGTTTAAAGCACCAGTGCAGCAAAAAGGGGAGTTTGTGGTTTTGTTGCCATTGGAACCCTTTTTCACAATTTTAGATTGAGTAGTTAAATGTTTGCATATGTTCTTAGCAACCTTTTGACCTAATGGCATTCACTTGTGCTTGTGCTCTCTTTTTTAGAAGCTACAGCAGTACATGAACGTGTCCATAGTTTTCACATGTCTTAATTTTTCTTTAAGTGGGAGGGGGCTAGCTAAATTATTTTGGAACCAGTGTGACCTGTAGGATTCGCACTGCAGTTGAGATCTTTGGATGCACACTTGGTATTTGCCAGAGCTTTTCTTTCTTTGTGTGATCGGAGAGTGTTAAAGTTGGATATGTTGGAATGCGTGTAAATGATAAACCTAAAAGCTTTGTGTTATTAGGGTTTTGCTTTCAGAAACACTAATTATATATCCTGCTTTTTTTTTTTGTTACAGATTCAAAATTGCAGGTGCACACAGTAAACAGATAAGGCCTTGCATTGAAGAATTGGAAAGAATAATGGACTCCCTTGAGAGCAGTGGGTCTGAATTGGACTCTTGAGTTGTATGAATCTTGAGCATCCCCAAACTGCATTTTGTTACATTCCAGATACATATGACCATACCTCTCGACTGTACCACATTACGAGGAACGTTCCTCATTTTACTTCACAAAACCTCCCTGTTCCACATTGTGAGGACTTGTCCCACATTCAACATTAACATTTTAAAGCAAAAATCTATAGTAAATGATGCAAAAAATATATTATTCAATTAATAACAGAGTTTCTGAACATAAATGCAAACATTTTAAGTGTCCTAAGCTTCCTAGGCAAAGATCTGATTAAGTGTTCCACATTTTGCTCATTTGTTCCACATTTTTAGAGGCAATGTTCCACATTTGGGGAACAAGAGGTTGAGAGGTATACATATGACATATATTTAAGTAAGTTCAGAAGCAAAGAATACATGCCTCAACAGCAGCAGACCTATTGCCTGCATGTATGAAAAGTCTTGCAGCTGTGGTGGATTATCTGTTTCCACCAAGTCCACCCTGGAGAGAAGAGCTAATGGCACAAGTCTTGTCCAGTTTGTGTACTGCTCTGAATTTCGTTGGAATTCTAAATTGGGGTATATGGTGGTTTCCCTGTTTTGTGTTATTTACTGCATTATTTGCAGTAGCTGCTATTAACCTGAAAATTATTTGAACTTGGAAGTAAAAATGCACACTGATAGCAAAATACACGACAAAAGAAGCAGTTGATTTGCCAGGGATGTTGCAGTTCTCCACAGCTTGTGAAATTAGACTTATTGATTTTAATCAAATAAAGTGAAGAGAATTTGTATTTAAAATGTATAGCTAGTGTTAATGACATAAAAATCGGCAGATGCTTACTTTTGTTCAAGCAGTTGCGTAACATTGCTGACTTTTTCCTTCCATCTATGTTTGAATGGGGTCAGCTGGCACTCTACCTTGAGTTAAAACTGCCTTTCTGTGTCGTTTCGCGTTGTCTGTGAGAATTGTTTACAGTATGGAAAACGTGTACTCTAACCAGGGGCTCTTTGATATAGCTGTAGTTCTAAGAGCTCTCCCTAGCAGTATAGGATGTTATCATGAGTGTGTTTCATCAGTGCTCCATTTTGGTCAGCCTTTTGTTAAAGTGTACTAGGGGCACAAGCCCTGTTGAGGAGCTTTTCATCTGATTCAGCGTTATTTGCAGTTTTAATTTTTTTTCT
Organism: Neoceratodus forsteri; assembly: GCA_016271365.2. NCBI lineage: Eukaryota > Metazoa > Chordata > Ceratodontiformes > Ceratodontidae > Neoceratodus > Neoceratodus forsteri. The sequence goes on along the minus strand of CM057459.1, from coordinate 433,592,893 downwards.
ATGTTGAATAACTAGCAGGTAGTGGCTGTTTGAACTTCAAGGATATTTCTTCCATTAGGCTACACCTTTGGAATTATACTCGTGTCAGTGCTAGAGCCACATGGAAACTTTTGCTAGCCAGGGGCTGCCCATGACAACGTCATGTGTCAACATCTGTATAAATGTCGGTGGCCCCATCTCTCCTCAGTTCTTTGCTGTCGTTGATCATTCTCGCAGGACCTGCTGTTGGAAATGTCAAGTAGCCATTGGCCAGTTATCCTTTATTTGTAGTGTTTTTCATCATCTCGGCATGCTGCCAAAATGTAGAGACTTTATTTCAGTATTGTAAGTGCAGAGATGAAATTTACGAAGACACAAGATCTGTGTGTGTTGTTTAGGCCTATCTCACAATGTGAGGACTTGTGAGATCTGCCAGAGCTTTATCTGTGTCACCGTCCACATCTGGCAAGTTGCTGCCGCTGAAGTGGAAGGACCGGGACAGGGAGCGGTCGGTGTCACGGCTCTCCTCATTGGGCCATAAGCACAAGCATAGAGATAAGGAGAAGTCTGTTTTCCCGATGAGATAAGTCACTGTTGAAACAAGGTAATCCTACAGTGCCATCAGCCACTTCGGCGGCATTAATGAGTGCGCCCCCCCCCTTCCAACCAGCAGTGAGACACCAAGGTCGGGGCTTGGCTCAGGCACTGCTGTACCTGCTTTGGACAGTACAGTGCCAAGATGATGGATGCATTCTGCCTGCTTGCCAGTGCAGACTATTATTCCGTCGCAAGGGCTCATTGGCTCTCAGTCCCCATTGATGACATCTTCCAGGAAACCACAAATCCCTTTTCAGCTGCTGTCGGCGGCACATTCAGTGGTTCCTGTTGTCGACGGAGACTCCAAGGTTGAATATAATCCTAACATCATGATGGAGGAGGGATGTGAGGGAGAACATATGTGCCAATACCCAGTTCTGCCCTCTCCTTCTGCAGTGAGGACTCGGTGGTGTATACCCCATGTCTCCTCCTGAGGACCCTACTTTTCAGTCCGTGATGCAGCAAATGCAAACTGCAGTGGGCTTTGCTGTGGAGGAGGAAGACTCCACAAAAAGGAACCTTACAGATTTTCTGGAGGTCCTTTGCACGCCCACCATTATTATTCCACCAATATACCCTGCATAGGAGGCTGCCACTTTTGACACATGGTCCAGGCCTAACTCCCTGCTTCCAGTTCCATGAAAGGCTGACAAGCCAGTATCCTGTACCATCTGCTAAGCCTTGCTTTGCTTACCAGCCAGCAGCTGACTCTGTGGTGATAATGGCTGACCACGATAGATCCAAGACACCTAAACATATGAGTATTTTACCTCCTGATAAAGAATTCAGGAGACTGCATGTGATGGGAAAGCACGCTTATGCTCCTGTCTCATGAGGCTTTAGAACTGCAAATTACTAGGCCATATGATTAAATATCAGAATAGCCTATGGAAAGCTGCTAAAGCCGCAGCCCAGGTTTTGCCTGAAGGATCTGCCAAGAATGAATCTATTAAAATTTAACTTCTCCGGCTGAAGTTGGCAAGCATTTGCCCTGCTCGGCATATGTCTGATGCCTCTGCCAGGGCGGCTGCCTTTGGCGTTTGTATGAGTCGGTATTCTTGGCTAAAGCTTGCTGGTTTTGCTAACCCTATGCAGCAAGCAGTTTTAAGTGTCCCTTTTAGAGGGAAAAAACTGTTTGACTAAGATGTTGAAGAGGCACTTAGAGGCCTTCAGACATCTAAAATGACCCTAAAATCTGTTAAATCCCTTTACCCCACTCCTGCCAGGGGATGTGGCAGGGATCCTTTCGTCTGCCTGCTGCCCAAGGTGACAGTCCCTACCATCAGCAAAGCCTGAGGTAAGGGAAGTGAGTCCTTGCCAGCCCTCCCAATGCCCATACAGAAGCTCCCAAGGTAGTTAGTGCCAGTGCCCCGACCAGTTCTGCATGACTGGCTACAGACTCCTCCCCCTCTACCACTATTGCCTTCAGGGGTGGTGGTTGGGGGAAGGGAGGCAGATTCTCCCTGCATCTCAAACAATAGCGGGACATCACAAAAGAAAAATGGGTAGTAGATATGATAGCAAGGAGGTATGCTCTGGAGCTTAGTCCCCCAACCCCCACCCCGGATCATCCCCGCCTCCTTCCAGTTTTCCTCTGGGCCATTTGTTCTTTCTGAAGGGAGAAGTGCAGTCATTGTTTTAAAAACGTGCTATAGAAGCTGGCTTGGTGGCGCTGAGGGTTGAGGCGCTGGACGCCACACCTCGCGCTGCACCGGCGACCCGGGTTTGGGAGTGGGGTCGGCAGGGAAGGGAGTTGGATCGAGCAACCAGAGGACTGCTCTCCTCTCCCGGGGAGAGATTCAGGGGGTTTCCCAGCGCATTAGTGGAGACCGGGGGTACTGCATGCATGGGACAAAAAATTAGGGGACGAGCAAGGCAGGCGTCTACGAGGGTAACCTGCGTGCTGACGCCATTGCACGCCACGCTCGTGAGGGAAAAGAAATGCCTCCTACACCGTTGGTGAGATGAGTGGCCCCAGGGGAATTACCCACATCCCAAGCACCGCCCAGACCTCTCCATGGCCGAACTGTCGCAACAACAGGTAAGGCACTCATACTTAGGGAGTCAGCCGGAGGGAGGGAGGGAGGGTGGAATCAGCCCTGGAGATGGTACTGGGGGTGGGGCCTGCCTGTGGTCATTCGGGGGAAGAGAACCTGGGAGAAGCAGAGGGTTCAGGCTGGGAGTAGGGTGAATTCCGAGTGGGCACTCCTGAAGGATGCCCGGGGGTGTAGGTGTATAAAGTAAGTTTAAAAAAAAAAAAAAAAAAAAAAAAACATGCTATGGAACCAGTTTCTCCTCGACAGAGAAACAACGGGTTCTATTCCAGATACTTCCTGGTATCAAAATGGACAGGGGATCTGCCTCCTGTGTTGGATCTAGGGGACCTCAGCTTTTACATAGAATACAAGAAGTTTCATATGGTCTACCTACAAGTTTTGATCCCCTCTGCTACAGACCGGGAACTGGCTTTGCTCCTGTGACATGAAGGATGCATATCTTCAAGTCCGAATCAGAAAAGCTCACAGGCAGTACCTCTGCTTTATGCTGCAGGAAGAGCACTGCCAGTTTAGAGTATTGCCCTTTGGCTTACTTCCATGCTACGGTCTTTACCAGATGCTTGGCAGTATTGGCAATAGCCTTTCACAGGGAAGGCCTGTATGTTTTACTTTATCTGGACGACTGGCTCTTGAAGGCAAGCTCCAGGGAGGCCCTGTTAAATACCCAGTATCTGACATGACAGTTATTCAGTGACTTAGAGAATACAGTGAATGTGCCAGAGTCTGTTTGACTCCCTGCCAGAGACTGCACTGCATGGGGCAGTCCTGGTTACAGAGAAGGGGTGTGCTTTATTGCCATTAGACGGATCAGAAAATCTGATGGCAAAAGCACAACTGGTATACAGAAGTCATTATGTCCCAGCAAGGACCATGTTATGTCTTCGGGGTCTCATGGCTTCAGCCATTGTCACTGTGCCACTGGCCCTCTTACATATGAGAATCCCTCAGTGGACACTAAGGGTCCAGTGGGATCAGCTGACAGATGAGCTGGACCAAATAGTGCTCTGTTACTCAGAGCCTTGCTATGGTAGATGGCCCGTTAAAATGTGTTACTGGACATTCCATTCCTTGTATCGGCTTTTGTACAGATCTTCACCACAGATGCCTCTGGCTTTGGTTGGCATGCACATCTTGGCCCTTCTCGGACACAGGGGTCATGGTCGAAGGTGGAGGCCAAGTTAATCTTAAAATATTCTGGAGATGAAAGCTGTCCTGTACAGCCTACAAGCATTCCATGAACATCTGAGGCCAGGTCCTCTGTTAATACAGATGGACAACGCCAGTTTGATGCATTACATCAGCAAGCAAGGGGGCACTCATTCCCATCCCCTATGCAGGGAAGCTGTAAGAGTATGGTACTAGGCTCTGTCCCATGGCCTATAGCTGTCAACGGTGCATCTCACAGGTCTCCAAAACATCTTAGCAGACAGGGTAAGCAGGTCACAGTACAAGATGCATGAATGGGAACTACTGCCCTCCGTGGTAGATTATCTGTTCGTGAGATGGGGTCATTCAGAGTTGGACCTTTTTGTGTCCCCACACAACCGCAGAACTGCAGCTCTTCGGCTCACTTGCTGCAGGGCCTTGAGTTTTCTGGCAAGACACATTGTCCCTCTCTTGGAAAGGGAAATTCCTGTATGCATTTTCTCCAATTCCTCTAATATAGAGGGTGCTAATCAAACTGAGTATGGAGGGCGCCACCATCATCCTCATTGCTCTGTTATGACCTCACCATATATGGTTTCCACTTCTGCAGCAGATAGCAATACTTCTACCTCTGTTTTCAGGGTCTGTTGTCACAGGACAAAGGGTCCCTGATCCATCCAGACCTGAAGTCCCTCCATCTGCACGCATGGCTCTTGAAGACCTAGCCATAGCACGTTTTTGGGTATCCCCTAAGGTTGCTTATATGTTGGTTGTGGCTAGGAAGCCTTCTACCTGGCATATGTATTCATTGAAATGGAAGTGGTTCACTTTGTAAGCTGCTTCCAGGCATCTGGACCCATTTACATGTTCTGCAACTGTGGTGCTGGAATACTTGCTATCACTGTCAGACTCTGGTCCACAGTATTCCTCACCAAAGGTGCATTTGGCTGCTATTTCAGCTTTCCATGCTTCTATTAATAGTTGTATGGTTGTGCAGTTAGAGGTGTCCTGTACTTTTCTGTGAGGTATTTTACAGATGAAACTCCTATCCACAATCCAGTCCCGCCATGGGACTTGAATGATGTGCTTGAGAAGCTGACATTGTCTCCTTTTGAGCCTACCGCGAGTTGTGGCTTATGTTTCCTGTGATGGAAAATTTTATTTCTGGTTGCAGTCCATTCTTCTCGAAGGATCTCAGAGCTACAGGCTTCAATAAGAACGAGTTTCTATGTGTACAAACCCTAGGTTTTTACTGAAGGTGGCATATGAATTTACACTGAATCAAACAATACACTTTCTAGTGTATTACCCTGTGCAGGCCAGTCAGGTTGAGGCACCGCTCCATGCTTTAGACATACATAGAATACTCTTATATTGTGTGAATTGCACCAAGGGCTGCAGAAAGTCCTCTAAGCTTTTTGTTCTCCCTTGGAAAAGAGGGCACCAGCATGCATAAACAGTGCCTGTAGAAATGGCTGGTGCATTGTATTACATTTTGTTATAGGAAGTGTAGTAAGGAACTTCTGGTGCGGTGTTTGGTCACTCCACAAGGGGGGGTGGCCACTTCTACTGCTTGTTTTAGAAATGTTTCTGCTGCTGACATTCGGGCTGCAGCCACTTGGAGCACTGTCCACACCTTCACTAAACATTACAGTCTGGACAAAGTCTTTTAGATGTGCTAGTTTAGTGCTTGCTGTACTGCAAGGCCTACTGTCCCGAATGATATATCAGACTGTACCAGCCCTTCAGTGGCTCTTGGAACTGCTTGGGACTCATTCCAAAGGTGTGGCCTAATGGAAGAGACATCCTCAAAGACAGTAGTTATATACTTACTGTAACGGGAGAGCAAGAGAGAATCTCTTCTATTAGGCCGTGCCCCTCTCTCCATCCCCCTAGGGTGGCATCACAGATTTCTGCAGTATCCTAATCCATGGCTGTTCTGTCCAGCACCGTGGTTTGATCTCCTGGTTGTCTAGAAATGGAGGTCCGCCAGGTTTGATCTCTAGCAGGGAGCTGAAAAGAGATGGGGCCACCTTCGTTTATGTAGACACTGATGCATGACATCATCATGAGCGGCCCCTGGGTAGCGAAAGTTTCTGTGTGATCCTAGCGCTGACATGGGCATAGTTCCAAAGGTTGGGCCTAATGCAAGGGGTTCTTTCGAAGACCTTCTCTTATAGTAAGTACATAACCATTCTTTTCTACAGGCAATTTCTCTAAATACAATTGTTCCTGTAAGTTGTAAACTGGCAAGCCTGGTTTTTACGTTATTTACAACAGCTGTGAAGGCTCAGTGAGTGCTGCTGCCAGAGTATCTGTGAAATTTTAAAGGGGTTTTAAAAAAAATTACCTTGGCCGTACTTGGTCTGCTTCCCCTGCCTTGTGCCTCAGGAAAGGTGGTCACACATGCGCTGTTTCCTTGCCTAGCCCAGCTGCTGAGTGTGAGCTTGCCACTTAGTTTTTACCGGGCTCTGCTTTGGTTGTGTAATATCATTATGTAGCTATGTATGCACAAACACGCTGTTGCCATCACAGAGGCTGTCTGGTCGTAAAGCAAGAGAAAGACAATGTTTTTAAGTGTCTGCCTTTTTTTTTTTTTTTATGCTTCCTCCTCTAAGCTTGGTGGTGGAGGTGGTATAACACTGGAGTAGCTCCTACTCCGTGGTAACAGTTGACTGCAAGTGCTAGTCTGTCTTCTGAAAAAAGATTTTAGTAACTAGACAGTTGTTTTTTATGTGCTATTTGGAAGGGATTTGTAAATGGGCGCTGTGGCATATTCATGTAAGAAGTGCAAGGCACCAACAGGCCAGTGAGACATTCTCAATATGGCTCATGTTGTCTGTTTTGTGCTAGGCTAGTGAATATAGTTGGTTTCTTGTTTGGTATCCTAAAGACCCAGACCCCTGGTGTTGTGGGAGAAGGGACATCTGGCAATCCAGAAGGCAGTGGCAAAATTGAGCTACACCAGCCCTTACTAAAACTCCTGAAATTTTCGTTGCCCAAGAACCACAGGCCCCTCCTGGGAAGATGCCCATTGGTGGGTCCCTCAAGCCAAGGAGGTCTGAAATGGGCACTTGCAGATAACTGGACCCTGCCTAGGATGCTATAATTGACTTGCGGGCATCCCAGTTTTGTTTGGTGATTCTTATATTCTGTCATAGCTGAAAACTGTAGAACACTACAGCTCTCGGAGTTTAAAAATTGGCTACCCCACTACCTGTGAACACCATCATTTCAGCTTCAGGAAATTAATGTTTCCTCGAGTTTTCAGCACTGTAATGTTTGCCAACTAGGAATGATTTTATATTAAGGAAAAGCAGTTTGTAAAATCAAGAGTGAAATGCTGTCCTTTTCAGGAGCTAACATGGTTATGCATACCACTAGCCTCATCAGGACGGTCTGCTTTTTTGCAGGGAAAGGAAAGTAGATGCAGTTTGCCAGCATGCATTTGTGGTAGCAGGTTCTAACATTAGGATTATGTGTGCCTCTTTTCTGATCTCCAGGACACTCTGCACTGTCAGTGCACTTGGAAGACTTGTCAGAAGATTTCCCGGTGTCCAGCCTACTGCCTATCATTAACTTAGTGTCCTCCTTACTAGGTGATGCGGTTCTAGTTTTGCCTATGGGAGGAGTCTGCCTTAAGCACTGGTCTGTGGATTAGGCCTCCAAGGCACATCAGTCCAAAGTTGGACTAGTTAAAAAAAAAAAAAATATATGTATTAAGGGCCAAACGGGCTAGTTGTCCTTTTCTAAGGGAAGCCAAATTTCCTTTAACCTTCCTCAAGAGAGAGGTTTTAATCGTGCTCAGTATTTAATGGAGTTATTTTTCCTTCTCTTTGAGGCTACAGAGATCAGTGAGGCGGAGGGTTCCTTTACGATTTTTTTTTTTTATTCTGTGTATCTACTCAGGCACCACCCTTGCCCTCCTCCTGCTCCAGCGTCCTCTGCCCTGACACCCAGGTTACTGTGGACTTGCCATCGCTCCGGTTTCCCCCCTGTGATAGTGAGGCGGCAGGACACCCCTCCGTCCCACCACAAAACAAGATCCAAATCTGGAGGAGGGTCTCGGCGTCACCGATGTGTGGCCTGTGAGGGGCCATAGCATCATCCTGCAAAGGCCTGGGATTTACCAAGGTGCACTCCCCCAATCCCCCTGAGACACCAGCCACCCACACGAACATGCAGAGCGCATCACAGCCGGCGCCCCCTTCATGGCAGTATAGTATCAGAGCTAACTGCCTTCCTGCCCCAGAGGAGAAGAGTGTCCTCTGAGACACTTGATCTCTTCCTCCTACCCCTCCCCCACCCCCAGCCAGCCTCGATGACCCAGGCTCATTCCTGAACCTGGTCACCAGTGTCACAAGCGGTAGCACTACAGAATCAACAGTGGTCTGACTCCCTTGGCTGATTTTAAGCTCACTGAGTAGGGGTTCCTTTTCCTGTAGTCCGGAGGAACCAACAGAAAGGGCAGATTCTTGCATGAGGATTTGTGAGCCGTCTGGTCCCTCGAGTGCTTGGGGGACGTCTTCAAAACTTTATCCAAAGATGAACCCAGACCACAACAGACTTGTGGATGTTAGATTGTATATCTCTGTTATGCAGCAGAATTCTCTACTGTGCCCTTAAGTGACTTTTTTTTTTTTTTCCTTGTTTTTTTCCTCTTCAGTATCCAAGAAAGCAGTTGACCCAGACCCTGGATCACCTGTTACAGATAGGGGCTATAATTCCAGTTCCACCCTCCGAGAAGTGACGGGTTCTGCTTGATTTACTTTGTAGTCCACAAGAATCGAGGGGATTTCGCCCAGTCTTTGATCTGCAGAGTCTAAACAAGTTGATGGTCACGTGCATGAATAATCAAGGAGGCAGAAAAAGCAAACGCTTGCTCCTAGAACCTAAATTCTTCAGTGGGCCAGAAAGAATCTTGTGTCATCAGCCATATATCTAGTGGGAGATCTAAATGTTCAGGCAGATTTGCTTAGCTGCCAGATTGTCCACCTGGGAGGGAGGTCTAAACCTGAGGATGTTCATCCTTTTGTGCAGTTTGGGACCCGTTAGATCATTTTCTTTGCATCCTGGGAAAATGGTCAGGTTTCCAGATTCTTCATTTGCTTCCGATGTCCACTATTGGAGGCAGTGGTCTCTCTCTCTGTTCGGACTTGAGAAGGGCTTACCGGTTTCCTCCAATTCCGATGATCCCAAGGGTTCTTTGAAAAATTCAGCAGTCAAGAGGAAGCTTCCTTCTGATTGCTCCAAAGTGGCCAAGAAGGCAGTCATTCTCAGATCTGATGAATCTTGGAAATTCAGGAACCATTCTGGCTCCCTTGCCACAGGGATCTTCTAGGTCAGGGGCAAGTTATACATCCAAACCCGGGGTTGCTTTAGTTAGCAGTCTGGTTACTGAGAGGAAAAAGCTTCTAAGGCAGGATTTTTCTGCTAAGGTTGTAGACACACCCTTCTGTCATCCGGAAAGCTTTCGACCTCCTCATACAACAGGACCCCAAACCTTTTTGCCTCCTGGGCTAAGGAATGAGGCCTTAAACCCACAGAAGCAACTGTCCTGCAGCTTTTGAATTTCTTGCAATTAGGAGTGGAAAAGGACCTGTCTCTCAGTACTCTCCAAGGTCAGCTTTAGAGTCCATGCTGGGTCCTTTAGATAGGTTCCCTCTAGGCATTCATTTCAACGTTACTGGATTTTTTTCAAGTGGTTTTCCATTCCATACTTTCCTACCACTCCTTGGAACCTGAATGTGGTTCTCTTTGCTGTTTGCAAGCCACCTGTTGAGCCTTTATCTTCCATCTTTGAGTATATACTCTTCTACAAAGTTTGCTACCTGATGGCTATATGCCCTGCCAGATGCATAAGTGATCTTCAGGCCCTCTCTTGCAAGTAGCCATATTTAAGCATAAGGACAAGGTAGTTTTATGGACAGCGCCCTCCTTTATTCTCAAGGTTCCCATTGCTTTTCATGTGAACGAAGTGGTATGTTTTCCTTCCTTTTGTTCACAGTTGGGTAATCAAAAAAAAAAAAAAAAGCTGCATAAGCTTGACGTTTGGCAAGTGTTCAAACCCTGTCTTTCGCGATCTGTGAAATTACAGCTCTCCCATAATCTTTTAATACTTTTTTAGCAGCAAAGAAGGGTCAAAAAGCTAAGGCCATCTTGGCAAGGTGGGTCAGATCTTATAATATGGTAAAGGCTTATGTAATGACAAAGTTAATGCCGCCAACGTTATTCAGAACACATTCCATCAGTGCTAGGGCAGTCTTGTGGAATGAAAAAGCAGAAGCAGCGTCTGCATCAGAACTGTGCAGGGCAGCAACATGGTCCTCCCTACACACTTTCATAAGACATTACAGGCGTGACATTCAGAGTTCAGTCAGTGTACAATTATGATTTGGGTGCAAAGTGCTACAGACAGTTATAAGGTCATAAGAAAGAATTTCTCACTGGGCATATATATGGGCCAGTATTCTTCCCACATAGGTCTGTATGGGTACTGTTTGTTAGAACCTATGTTGTAAGTAATTTCTGTTGACAACATGGAATGACACAGAAAGAATAGATTGTTAGACATATCATGATGACTTTTTCTGTTAACGCCGTTGTCAGTAGGGCGACTCCCAAGAGTTGCTCGGTTACATATACTTTATCATATCATGTTCCCAGTGAACTTGTATTTGTTGGTTATTGGAGGTGTTCTTGATCTTATGTTGCAAGTTCTGTGGACAGGCCAAAATGGAACAGTGGAAAACACACAATGCCAACATTCCATGCTGCTAGGGACAGCTTTTAAAGAGCTGCTGATGCCTCAAAGAAAACTTTGAAAAACATAATATTTGGGCACAATTTAGCTTTCATTATGTATGTATTTGATAGATTTCTCCTCATTACTGAGAAATTTGCATGGAAACATGCTCTATATCCCTTAGAGCTCATCTACCTCGTTGGCTTACTCCCTACTTCATGTCATAGTTCTCTGTTGTGACATCATAATCTGTTGCCGTGGGAGTAATTGTGATGTCACAAATCGAGCATTATGATCTTAGGGAGAAAGCAGCATGAATAGATGAACTCTTCAGGAACACAGATCCAGTTTTCATGCAAATGGCCTCAGTAGTAAATAATAGGGAGGAGGAATACAGAACTAATGTGAAATACATAGAAACATAGAATTTGACGGCAGATAGACCATTTGGCCCACCCAGTCTGCCCATTTCCCTACCTAATAGATAAGCTGCAGATCCTAGTTAACCAGCAGCCTACTTCTTTCTACCCCCAACCCCCTAGAATTGCCTTATGTCTGTCCCTTGCATGCTTGAATTCCACCACTGTTTTGACTCCACAACCTCCTCCGGAAGGCCGTTTCATGCATCCACAACCCTCTCTGTGGAAAAATACTTCCTTACATTACCTCTGAGCTGCCCCCCAAATATTCAAATTGTGCCCCTTGTTCTTGCACACCTCTTTTCTGAAAGATGCTACCTCTTGGACTTTGTTAATTCCCTTGAGGTACTTTAAAGTTTCTGTCATGTCCCCCCTCTCCCTCCTTTCCTCGAGGCTATACATATTAAGCTCCTTAAGTCTCTCTTCATATGTCTTCTGGGGCAGACCCTGCACCATTTTAGTTGCCCTCTTCTGGACTGCCTCCACCCTGTTTGTCTTTGCTGAGATTGGGTCTCCAGAACTGCACGCAGTACTCCAGATGGGGTCTCACCAGCTGTCTGTACAGAGGGATAACAACTTCCTGTTTTCTACTAGTGATGCCTCTCCCTATGCATCCCAGTATCCCCCAGGCCTCCTTATTGCCCTCTCACATTGCTTGCCCACCTTTAGGTCATCTGATATGACTACCCCCAGGTCCCTTTCCATTTTTGTTATTGGTATCTCACCCCCCATTGTGTACTCTTCCCCTGGGTTTTTGTTTCCCAGGTGCATTACCTTGCACGTCTTAGCATTGAATCTAAGCTGCCATACATTTGACTATTCCTCCAACCTTGCCAAGTCCCTTTTCATTCAAACAACATGAAGTCTTGCTGTATTCTGACAATTGCAGTTAGCTTCAGCACTTGAACTGCCCCGGAGAGTGAAGGGTTAAAATTCTATGCCAGGCATAGAACGTTGGGCTCGAGTTCAGTTGAAAACTCTGTCTGTGACACTTTGAAACCAAACTGTCAGATTTTTTACTCCTCCTCACTGAACAGTTGCTGCGGAGATTTTCTCCTTCTGCTCGGTTAAAGTTGTCTGTTTTAGTTTGCATTAAATTCCGTTTATCGGTTTGAGACTCTGTCTGTGGTACCGTAAGTACGTAGGATAGTATTTGTGTGGAAATTGTAAAGCTCTTTCGATCGGTTTGGCTGAACCGATCCTGTAGACAAAAATCTTGTGAAAAAGTTTAGTGTGTGTTTACCGGTCCGTATCGGTTCCAAAAAAAAAAAAAAAATGAATTTAACGTTTTTTTCCCAACACCCGTAACACGGTGAGAAACCGATAGGGGAGTCTTGCCTGGCGGTTGCCTTATAAAGGGTAAGTTTTGTTAGGTTGGCCATGTCTGAGAAACTCGAGAGAGAAAAAACGGGCCTACTGGGTTTCAACGCTGCAGTGTGTGTGGGGAGGTCTTTGCTAAGGCCGATCCCCACACCACTTGTGTTTACTGTCTGGGGTTTGACCACCTCGATTCAGACTGCCAAATTTGCAAGAATTTCCCTAAGTCTACATTGGATAAAAGGTTGGGTAAACTTAGGGATAAGGAGGCAGAGAAATCCGCTGACCCGGAAGGCCAGCCCGGTTCAGTTCCTACCGAACCAGAAGGAGTGCCCTCTGACCAGGGCGATACTTTTCCGGGCAAGAGGAGAGCCGATCCTGAGGAATCGGTTCCTACAAAGAGAAAACGCAAGGATAAATTGGCCAGTTCGGATCCAGAACTTGATGTTCCGACCGCCGAAGAGATAGCCAGAGCGATTCGGATTGTGGAATCGCTTTGTCCGGTTCTGACCGATCCGGCGTCTTCTGGCAGAGGTTCTGTTTGGTCAGTTCCCCCGGTTCAGGATTATTCCCCTGAAGATTTTTACGAACTGGAGTTTGATGAGGAGGGGGATTTTGAAGAGGATGATTACGACGGTGAAAGTCTGGATGTGCCCGTGGAACTGGACATCTCTCCAGACAGACCTTCTGGTGTTTCCCCTCCTAGGCTTTCTGAGTCCCCTCCCCACTTTCTGTTTTACAGAAAAGTGGCTCAAACCCTCCAGCTTCCTATGGAGGAGGCTGTGGAGGATCAGGAGGAGCCTGATTCTGTAGAGATGATGGACATCCCAGAGTCTGAGACTGTCTATTCCCCTCCATAAGTCTTTTGGGAAACGCACAAAAAAATTCTTAGGTCTCCTAATTCTGTACCTCCTGTTGACAAGAGGTACACCTTGTTAGGCTGAGATACGGAGTTTCTTTATCAGCAATGCAGCCATGTTGGGGTAGTGCAGGCTACTGCCTGTGACAAGGCAAACATCCCCTTGTCTTCACCCCCGACAAAGACTCTAGGTGGATAGATGCCATGGCAAAGAAGCAGTACATGGCATAATCTTTGGGAGTCAGGCAGGCTAACAATATGGCCTATACAGCCAGGTACCAGAAGTCCAGGTGGGACACTGTACTGGCACTGGCTAAACAGGCTTCCCCCCAGCTAGCCAAGGAGCTGGAGGGGATGGCGGCTGATGGGATCGAGGCATCAAAGGTGCAATTTCATGCTGCTGTAGACTCCAGTGATGTCATCAAGAGTCTTGGCTACATCTGTGGCTCTTCGGAGAATGGCTTGGCTCGGATGTACTAGCCTTTCACAGGATACCCAGGCCAAGGCCATGGATTTCCCTATTTTCACATTCCCATCAGGTGCTCCCACAGAAAGTACCTCAGGTTCGAATTGCCCTCAGGCCATTACCAGTTCAGAGCAATGCTCTTTGGCCTAACTTCAGCTCCTAGGGTATTTACAAAGTGCCTCGCAGTAGTGGTGGCCTTTTTAAGAAGGAAAAGGATTTCTATCTTTCCATACCTGGACGACTGGCTCCTTGTGGGCCAGTCCTCAGACCAAGTCAAGTCAGATCTGCAGGTCACCCAGCAAGTTCTCACTTCCCTGGGGTTCCTTCTCAATCTTCCCAAGTCAGTTCTCGAGCCAGTACAGCTCCTCACTTTTATAGGAGCAGAGCTGGACACGCTCAAGGCAAGAGCTTTCCTTCCTTTGGAAAGGGCAAAAGCCATCTCTCAGCTGGCCTCTTCCTTCCTCCCTCTGGTTTCTCGACCAGCAAGCCATTTTCTTCAGCTTTTGGGCCACATGGCAGCTTCCACGGCAGTGGTCCAAGGGGCCAGGTTTCAGATGAGGGACATTCAGGTCCATCTGAGGACCTTTTGGTCCCAAAGGAAAGATCCTCTTACCAAGCTAGTTCCTGTTACTCAGACCTTAATTCAGGCCCTTCAGTGGTGGCAGGACCTGGACAATCTGAGGCAAGGTGTTCCATTTGTCACTCAGACTCACTGTGTGGTTCTTACTAGAGATGCTTCCCTTTTGGGGTGGGGAGCCCATCTGGGGGCTCTCACGGCCCAGGGACTGTGGTCCCCTCAGGAATCCCTTCTTCATATCAACCTCCTGGAGCTCAGGGCAGTTCTTCTTTTGCCCTACAAGCTTTCTCTGTCAGTACAGAACAAGGTGGTTCAGGTCAGGACGGACAACACTACCACCATGTGGTTGGAGGGAGGACGATTCAGAGGAAACGTGAGGAAGAATTTCTTCACAGAACGGGTGGTGGACAAGTGGAACACCCTGCCAGAGGAAGTGGTGGGGGCTGAAACAATCATGGGATTTAAGAATGCATGGGATGGACATAAAGGAATTCTGGAGGTCAGGGGTAAGGGGCAACAGACTTCTAGGAAAACATAAACATAAACTGAACTTACAAGCTCAAATGGGCAGACTGGGTGGGCCATAGGCCCTTATCTGCCGACACTGTCTATGTATGTATGTATCAACAAGCAGGGAGGCACTCTGTCCACAGCCTTGTGCATGGAGGCCATGAAAATATGGTCCCTAGCTTATTCCCTACAGACCTCTCTGGTAGCAGTCCACCTCCTAGGAAATGACAATGTGATAGCAGGTGCATTGAGCAGGATTTACCAGGGCCATCAAGAATGGTCTCTGGATCCTTTGGTGTTGAAAGTGATTTTCTCAAGGTGGGGCACTCCAGAGATGGATCTCTTTGCAGCCCCAGACAATCACCAACTTACTCTGTTTTGTTGCAGACCCCCAGTCTTGGGCTCAGTCCCTCTGGATGCTCTGATTTTGAACTGGGAAGGGACATTTCTTTATGCCTTCCCTGCTTTCCCTGTACTGTTCAAGGTTCTAGTCAAGGTAAGGTCACACCCATACAAAGTGATTCTGATTGCTTCAGACTGGGCCAAGCAGCCTTGGTACCCCCTGTTGCTGTCCCTAGCAGTTCATCTTCCCCTATCTCTTCCCAGGAATCGCAACCTGTTAACCTCCTCTCAGGGGAGGATTTGGTACCCCAGTCTCCGGTCACTCAATCTCAAGGCATGGCTCTTGAGAGTATGCAGACTAGCATCTGTCCCAAGGGGTTCTCTCAAAGCTTCTCAGAAGCCTGCCACCAGAAAAACTTACAACTCCAAATGGAAAAGGTTCAGTATTTGATGTTCCAAGAAGCATATATTCCCAGATACTGCTGAGTTGTCTACAGTTCTGGATTATGTGGTTAACCTTAATGGCCTAGGCCTCAAACCAGCTACTCTGAAAGTTCATTTGTCAGCTGTTTCTGCTTTCTTGTCAGTGGGGAAGTCTTCCTCTCTGTCATCTCACCCTGTATTCTGTAAATTTTTCAAAGGATTGCTTCATACCAATCCCCTTTTAGGGATCCTGCTTCTGCCTGGGATTTGAATATTTGCATTGCTCAGCTTATGTAGCCCCCCTTTGAGCCTATGTCCTCAGCAGAGCTCAAGTACTTGACTTGGAAAACTGTGTTTTTGGTTGCTGTTATTTCTGCCAGACGAATCAGTGAATTACAAGCCGTGTCAGTGGAGCCTGACTTCATTTCATTCCATAGAGATAAAGTGGTCCTTAGAACCAATAGAAGGTTCTTACCTAAAGTGGTTTCTGATTTCCACTTAAACCAATCTGTCTCTTCCTGTGTTCTTCACTAATCACACCTCCTCAGGAGAGTGGAGGCTACACAGTTTAGATGTTAAAAGGGCCATTAGTTACTACATAGAACGTACAAAGGGTCACAGGTTTGACTCCCTCCAGTTGTTCCTCACTTATGGGGAAGTAGGTAAGGGAAAACCTGCCACCAAGAGAACCATTGCCAGGTGGATTGTGTCCTGTATCCAATTCTGCTATGAGAAACTGGGAAAAACTTCACCCTCGGGCCTGAGAGCTCATTCCACTAGAGGTACAGCTGCACCTCTGGCTGCAGCCAGGGATATTCCTTTGTTAGAAATTTGCCAAGCAGCCACCTGGAAAATGGTTCATACCTTCACCAAGCATTACTCTCTGGATATCCAGGCTAGGAGTGATGCTAGGTTTGGCACAGCAGTATTTCAGAGCCTATTCCCAAAGTAGGTTCTGTCCCTCCTCCTTGGAGGTACTGCTTGATAGTCTGCACTTGTCAGAATACAGCAAGACTTCATGTTTGAAGAAAAAATTACTCACCTTAGTAATTGTGTTTCTTCCAATGGAGTCTTGCTGTATTCTGGCCTGCCTCCCCTCTCAGAACCTGTTTTGGGAAGTGGGTGGGCAGGTGTAGTGTTGCACCCCAAGGGTGTCTTTAGCCCACTTTCTGTTGTGATGGGTGCCTTATGTTTGATTAGTTGAGAGTTCTTTTATTTCTTATTGCTTGGTTTTTTGGTCTTTGGGTTTCCTGACTTGAGTCTTTTGGGAATCTAAAGTCTTTGTTGCCAGTTGGCTAGTAGGAATTTTACAATTTCCACATTTTATAGACAGTGAGTTTTAGCTCGTAAGAATCTGACTGTTTGGTTTCAAAGTGTCACAGACAGAGTTTTCAACCGAGCTCGAGCCCAGTGTTCTATACCTGGCATAGAATTTTAACCCTTCACTCTCCAGGGCAGTTCAAGTGCTGGAGCTAACTGCAATTGTTAGAATACAGCAAGACTCCATTAGAAGAAACACAATTACTAAGGTGAGTAATTTTTTCTTCTTTCCACCCCACCTTGTGTATCGACTCTGTTGCAGATCTTTGTGTCGTCTGCAGAGACATACTTTTCCTTCCAGTCCTTCTGCAATGTCGCTTATAAAGACATTGAAGAGGACTGGTCCTAGTACTGAACCCCGCGCTACCCCACTAGTCACCCCCTTCAGAGTGGATTCCATTTACTATTACCCTCTGTGTCCTGTTCTCCAGCCAATTCTGTACCCAGGCTACCATCTTGGGACCCACTCCCAGGCTGGCTAACTTAATATATTAATCTTTTGTGTGGGACTGTCAAATGCCTTGGTAATGTCTAGGTAGGCCATGTCCACAGCCCTTCCCTGATCTACTACTTTGGTCACCCAGTCAAAGAAATCGATTAGATTCTTCTGACATGACCTTCCCACTGTGAATCCATGCTGCCTTGGGTCCTGTGCCCCTCTGGCCTCTAGGTATGCGACAGTTCTTTCCTTAAGAAGTGATTCCATCATTTTCCCTATCACTGAGGTTAAACTAACAGGTCTGTAGTTGCCTGCTTCTGCCCTGCTCCCAATTTTGTGAAGTGGAATCACATCTGCCCTCCTCCAGTCCTCGGGTATCACCCCATCCTCCCATGATTTGTTAAAGAGGGTAGTCAGTGGTGTCACTAGTACTACCCTTAGTTCTTTTAGAATACAAGCTGAACTGTGTCTAAATACTATGTTTTGCTAAAGCTATCCTAATGGCGTCAGCTGCTCTTTAAAACTTTAGCTGTAACAGTGAGCTCATGGTAGTAGGGAGTGCACATAACCTGTATTTTAAGTAATTGCCATTGACAGTGTTGGAGTTAACAGAAAAATAAATTGCAGCAAGCCTGATAGATTTTCTTCCTTTACAAGATAGGGAGTTGTGATTTTCAGATAACATGGGATTCATTTCTCTGGAAAAAAAACACCTGAATAAAAACATTACCTTATTATACATTTTAGAAAACTGATTTTTTTTATTTGTCCTGATTTTCAGAAGGAAGTAGTATAGTAAAAAACAAAATGGAAAACTGTTTTACATGATGATTCCAAATCCCTGTTCTAAAATTAACAAAATGAAAATCACAAGCCCTAAAGCCTCACTGGATTTTGAGTGGACCCAGTTCAAGTAAACTTTAGCTGTCAGTGAATTCTGTTGCATGTTGTTTACAATGTGATCAGTAATGTTTCCACAAGCCATAGGAACATAGAACGTTGTATAATTTTATATATTTTTTTAACTTAAGTTTATTTAAGAAATCCAAATTGACTAACAGGAGGAAGTTAAACAAAATACAATTTTACAGTCAATGGCACCAAAAGGATAACTCTCCTGTAGAATATCACATTTTGATAAAAAAAAAAAAAAAAAAAAATTCTCAAAATGTAATGCAACAGCCACAATAATTTTAAATATTTTGATTCACAACCCTGGAATTGAGGCGCATCAGAGGGGACCTTCTGCAGATGTATAGCATATCTAAGGATAATCAACTTGAAGAAAGTCTGGGTCCGTAGCCAACCAATAGGATAGAGAGTCTGAAAAGTCACAAGCATCAGTTGAAGCTGACCTTTCCAAGGACAAATTTGAGGAGATCCTTTTTTTACATAGAAGATTATACCCTTGTGGAACACCCTCCCTCGAGAGGTGGTTGAAGCAGACACTTTACTGACTTTCAAAGAGAGGCTAGATGAGCATCTGCTAACTACTGCTTGGGCACGCATACCCCGCTAGAGCAGGAGACTGGAACTATGGGTGCGAAACCTTCTGTCTTTTAAACCTAGTATTAATTTGCAGAAAAATGGATTGGTCACTAATCGTGCTTAAGTAGCTCATAGGACATCATTGTGTATGTGTGCGCATATGTGTGTGTATTATAATGCGCGCACACGCATTCTGAGAATAATCTGAAGGATTACACTGAGTGAGTTAGGTGAAGATAAGAAGCTGCTTGTGCACCATCCTAAAGTCCGGGCAGTGGATGGTCCTCTACAGGGATCAGCTGTCTGAGATTGTTGTGCTGCAGTCACCCTGGAGCTTTGAAATGCTTAAACGTGCCTCATAGTTCCGTGCTACTGCCGAGGCCAAGTACAGGTAGAGCTGTTTGTACTTGGCTTCAGGAGTGTACACAGGGCTGGAGTGGTAAGACCATTTTAAAACTCCAGGGTACATGCAGTGCCCTTGAATGTCACTCAATTGATTCCCTTCAGTGATGTCAGCCGGATGGGAGTCTGTGATAACACAAAAACTGCTTTTTAAATATCTATCTCTGTAAGGGGTGGTATCACATGAGCACCAGATTTTTTTTTTTTTGATTGTCAACCAAAAGAGGTGCACTGAGCTGAAGTTAGTATTCTGGCGTGCCCTGGGTGATAAACCTGCCAAATCTTGTACATTGAAGTAAAAATAAAAATTTGTTTGCACTACAAACATTGGGGCAGCACCACACAGGTGGAGTGATGAAAAGATGAAATAAACTATTACATGAAAAATCTGTGGACTGCTGTGGGGTGGAGCTGAGGGTTGTTGGTGATTTAGATGCTGTTTTCTCAGTGAGCAATTAATGACTTTTATAACATGGGTTAGAAAAAAAATAAATAAATGGAACTGGTGAAACACCATCAGGTGACCGTGGATTTAAATGCCTTTATATGCACGGTTGATGTGAAGCTTCCTGAATCAGTATCCCAGGGCAGTGCAGCACATATGCACTGGTAAAATCAGAACTGAAAGGCAGCCATTTAAAACCAGTATTGAAGCGAGAGAATGCTCCACTACTGTTATTGGGGGCAATGAGGAGTTGTAAGTACCTATTGGCATTTAATCCACGGTGACCTGATGGAGGAAAGTGCCATTGGGACCAGTTCTGTCCTGCAGATGCTAAAAGAGAAAGCCAGCCTTGTAAACCCCTGCCTCATCGCTGAGCAACCACATGGACATCGAGCGAGACCGGAACCATTTAATGCTAAATCCCCTGCGGTGCCGTCTCTCTCACTGTCACACATTGGACTGTGCATAGTGTTTCCAGGTGATTGGCAGTGGCTCCCCACCCGCCCAGCATTGTTCACCCGCATTTGGACTGTGACTGGGAGGCAGTACTGGGAGTGCAAAGAGAATGGAAAACCAGCAGAGTTCGCTCACCACCCTCACTGACTGGGGGAGAGAGAGAGAGAGAGACCACAACATTTTGTAACAGAGAGAGACCCAATGGTTTGTCAGCATTCCCTCTATGTGGTCCGGTTTATGTGCTATGTGGCTGTCCCCTGGAGCACCGCACAGACACACAGAGAGGGCTGCCAGTGTTTTTGTTCCCTGTCCCTTGGTAAATCCACATTCCCTCTATGTGGTTCAGTTTCTTTTCTGTCTGTCCCCTCGAGTATTGCACAGAGAGAGATGGTCTGTTCCCCCTCCTGTCCTGTGGCAAGTCAGCATTCCCCCCTGTGCAGTCCGATTTCTTTTCTGTCTGCCTGTCCCATCGGGCACCGCACGGAGACACAGAGAGAGAGAGAGCTACCAGTGTTTCTGTTCCCCCTCCTATCCAGTGGCGAATTGATCCTTTTTGGTACCCATCTTGTTTCTGGGTTGGGTGTCGTTGACTGCCCGCACTGAGTGCTGCACCTCCTGACAATGAGAGAGAGAATGACAGTGACACAGGTACATATAGTGCACAACTTCTGCAGTGCCTGCATGTCTGTCTGTCTCTTACTGTTGAGCCATACAGTCCTGTTTGTGTTGGCAGCTCATGGTGTGCCCCCAAAGCTATGGAGCAGCTCAGTGGGACACAGTCTCCGGACAAGGCAACTGACACATGCATTAATGGTGTGGACTACTTTTCAGTGCGGTAGCATACATTACAGTTTTTCTATTTGAACTGCAAAAACACCTTTCTTGATGTATGTCCCCCCACACACACACACACATATAACCCATTTTATAAGCATAATAACCTACTATAGGGTATGGGGCTATAGGCATTTAATCCATGCCTTGGGTGCTGTGAGGACACTCTGCCTGCAGCCTCGTGCCTCACAACACATCTGAGGTGTGGATTAAATGCCTACAACCCCATACCCTGTCGTGGGTTATTGCTAACTTAGACACTGATTCAAACTGTGTTTCTGCCCTCTACTGTAGTAGTAAATTGATCCACGGAACTCCTTGTATAAATACTTTGGAAGGATGCATTTCTTTTTTAATAGGGAGATGTTTGTTTCAAGAGTAACAAGATGTTCTACAGAACACTTAAGATTTTTGCCAGTTGTACAGAGTAAAAGGGAGTGGCAGTACATATCCTTTATGCATGTGCTTTAAAAATAAAAGGGGAAAGCTAGGTAGTTGATATTACGCTGATGAAAAATTGTTAAAACGTGGGCTTTTGATCATAGACTTGTACAGAGGAAGCGCTGTCTGACGCTAGTCTTCATTCCAAAGTGAGCTGATGCATAGTTTTGGGCACATGTACTATATTATTGAATTTGATTTGTAATAATGTTTTAGCCACTTGTAATATATGCTGCTTTGAAGAACTGGTAATTTATCTCCGTTATCTTTTTAATACAGAAAGGTTTAACCTGTTGTTCATCTGTTGCTTCATAGAACTCGCACCATTTTTATTTACTTGCCTCATAAGATTTAATTATGATGGGGTCCAGCCAGTCCCAAATACAGTTTCCCCCTTGGGGATCCTTTTGTTAAAAAAAAAAAAAAGGGAAGGGTATCTGCCTGTCATTATTTTTCGGGGGACTCTCCCTCTGGTGCCGGGGCCTCCCTCCTCTCACCCACTTATCTAAATATGTATATACCTGTTTACCTAGTCCAGGAGACGTTCCACAGAGTATGACCTAGCTCAGAGCACCTGCCGATGTAGGTTTACCTCTAAATAAGAAAGGATTTAAAATATCTGTTGCCATTTATCAGTAAGGTAAATATCAATTCTATACTCATTTGTATTAATATTGATTTATACATTATTTATAGAGTCTGCTCCTTTTATGGGTGGTTACTTTTATTAATGAAGCTTGCTATTTTGTCTTGTACAGTACAATATATTCTTGTATGATTACAAAAGTGATCTTATATCTGTTAAAAAATGAAATAAAAATAGTTTAAAAAATGTAATTATGGTGATAAATGGCTTTGTTGTGGTCGTACAGTAATATCAGCATCCTCTAATGTGAAATGAACAATGCAACAACATTTGTGTTCTGTGACAAACTATTTCTTTATGTATTAAAAGCTGTTAACACTGTTAACTTCATTGCATTGGCACAGGAGATCTGTAACTAATTCTCAGTGGGACATATAGATTTGTGATCACCTCATTTTGATAGGTACTGTGGAACAAAAATTAACTTTTTCAGGGATTGATCCAGTCACAGTGACGTTGTGCATTATTTCCCAAATTCCCTTACGTAAGCAAATGCTGGTTTTATTTAAAATTGATGGAAAGAGAGCATCACACGTGAAGTAAGCATGTTGTACTAATGGGGTCTCTGCAGCCCACTTTGGGGAAATAAACTACTTTTATATATGCCACACCTTTTGGTACAGCAGTGTGTGATAGTGCTAACTTTCCTTTTGTTTTAAAAAGGAGATGCTTTTTGGAGTCTAAAGTCCTCTTCATTGTTGATTCAGGCTTTAAAGTTGGGGACTGAGCTGCTATTGAGTTTTTTTTTTTTTTTATGGTGACAGTCTTCACATCTGACTGTCGATCTTCATAGATCAATTGCTGCTTTGTACAGTTTGTCCCTTCCATACTAGTTACTTACTACAGTTCCCTTATTCCCTCTGAATCAGACCCACAGAAAATGTTATTCCTGTTGTTAATCTTGTTCTTTGAATTTGTCTGGAAAGTATTGCACATATCCTTTGGAAAAAAACTTGAATATTGTATGTATTTTTAAAAAAGTTTTTTTAAAAGGAAACTTACTTGAACTTGTAATAAAAGTTTAATTTATGGGTAGAACTGTGTTTTCTTTAATATGTTTTACACTGCCTATGTTTAAGAATGTCCGTTATTGAAACATTTGGTGTCAAAAATTGTCTACTAGGAAATGAGTAACAAATTCTGAATCTGCTCGGTAAACGGGTTGTAAATCATGTGAGATGCTAATGTGAATTAGGCTGCTAGTGGACCTCTTCATTGTTGTTCCCTGGCTACATGTGTAGTTTATAAGGGACTGGAGGGAGATACACGTGATTCCACTTCACAAGGAAGGGGATTGGGAATACAGGCAACTACAGGCTGGTCTGATGGACTTCTATAGTGGGGGAAACTGCTCAAGACCATCATTAAAGTGTCAGGAAAAGTGTCTGGCTCAGCAGGTTGCACACTCACTTCTTAGGATAGAAGATTGGAAGGCTGTGGGTTCTAGCCTCACACCAGCACCCTGGGGTAAAATCCTAGTACTGACACTGTAGCTAAGCGTGGGGGGCGGTGCTGTCTTTCAGATGGGACGTTAAACCGAGGTCCTGTCTGCCTATTCTGGTGGACGTTAAAGATCCCATGACACTTCTTGAAAAGAGTAGGAAAATTTCCTTGGTATCCTGGCCACATTTCCAGCATTCACTAAAAATAACACCTTAATCTGGTTCAATGTCAGTTAGCTTCTATCTGTATCCCCTCCTCTGAAAACAGGCAGAGTTGCCTAGTCTTCCTTTCCCGGTCAGCAAAAAACTAAAGTAGAAGTGGATGGAATTCCTTGAGGGTAAGGGGCTGCAGGATGGGAGGCAGCACAGCTCAGTAAGGGGGATATCATACCAAGCAAATTTCGCCTTTCAACACATTAACCAGATGGTTAATAGGGCTTCAGCTGTAAATGTCCTGTACCGGCTGTGACAGAAATGGAAAGGAAAGAGTTAATGGTTTGGATTCTGTAGGTGCCTTTTTTTTTTTTTTTTTTTTTTTTTAGCAGTTTGAAAAAAAAAATACACTCGGGCTAAAATCTTCTGTCCAGCAGCATCCAGCTTGTGCAATTCCTAGCTGCTAGATAAGAGCTGGGTCATAAATCTCGAGTGGACATCTCCACACACAGAGACCTGCAGACACATACGCAGGGCAGTTTGAATGGATTGGATCATTCAAATTTAAACTTAAGGTGAAAAGGGAATATGATTGGTCACTGATAGGTGTTCACTCTGATTGGGACAATTAAATACATACATGTTAGTTGGTTGGTGCATTCAAAGGGAGAATAGGAATGACCTATTCTCCAGAGAGTATATAACCTTCTGAAAGACAGAGAAGGCCCTCTCTTGCTTTGGGAAGTGGAAGGGGAAACATAAGTTTGGAGCCTACCTTGTAGCTATGTCCGTGGGAGCTGGCAGTTAGAATAGGGTCCAGTGTCTCTTAGAAGGACAGGAAAGGGTAAGTTTAGTGCTAGCATATTTCAGTAATAGCCTTCTTCTTTTGCCATCTGTCATTTAAAAACATTTGTTTACTTTTCCTGTATCAGTGTTATTCTCTTGTGTTGTAAATATGTATCCTATAAATGCTCAGTGCACTTTCTGTTAAGTAAAAAGCTATTCATTTGCTCAACAGTTGTGACTGTGATGTCATTTTTTTAAGGTAATATTTGGTTTCCACTGGCTGAGGTAAACTCTGTGTAGCATCCGCCACCCAAGAGAGACACACACTACCAGACTTTAACTTGTGCAATTGCACGTTTAATCATTCAAGTTCATAGACTTGAAGGAGGTGCCGGAAGACAGTCCGGCCTGGTGGCAGTGAATACCCGAGGACAGACACCTCTCTAAAAGCTGTTGCAGCCCAGAGGGAGAGGTGGGTTGTCACACCGGCTTTCAACAAGACCTTGGACTCTGTCCTGCATGGAACATTGGTGAAAAAACTGAGAAGCCTGGGAGTAGGGGACTGATTAGTTAATTGGATAGGGAACTGGTCAGGTGATGGGGCCCAAATGGTGGTGTTGGTTCTCAGAAGGGACTCTTCAACATATTGACATATTTATCTGCAACACAGGAGTGGAAATTCTTTAGGGTAATATTAGCTTATATGCAGATTATGTAACAATCTTCATCGGGGGTATCTCGGTTATCGGGTCACACAAATGGAACTTCACCATCGGTGAAGCAGGATCCACATGGAAGATTTTCAGCAGTACAACTGAGGCCACCCACGCTGATGTTGACTGCTGATGTCACCGACCCTATAAAGGTGTGAGCAGCCCCGCTCCCTCCTCAGTTCTTTCCCATCGTCGACTCTGTTCGCACTGATCTCCGCGGAAGCTCTGACGCAGTTTCATGCCATTTTTGCTTACAGCTTTTTTCATTCTTAGCCTTTTAGAATCTTTTTTGAAACAGATTTCTTTATTCTGTGTTACGAGTTAATCTTTCAACTTCTCTTCCGTCGCTGCGGAAAGAAGACGAATATTCACTCTGTGTCTGCTGTCTTGGGCCTAACCACGATGTCTCGAACTGTGAGCTCTGCCAGAAATTTAATCAGACCATCTCAGGTGACACAAAAGGATCTTAAAAATTCCTAATGGAGCAAATCTGTGCAGAGGCCCTCTGGGGTCCCTCCTTTTCCAGTCACCAGCGGGTTCAAGCTCCCAGGCTGCCAAGGCCAGAGACAAGTCCTCGGAGAAAAGTCATAAAAAGGACCATGATCAGGGTCTTCCCACTCCCAGACGGCCTCCAGGGATACTTCTTCAGCTGTGGCTGTGCCAACACCTGCTGCTGTCCTGGTCTCTGTTCCTACCAGCCCCCTACCGACAGCGCTGCCGCTCGCAGTGCAGGGCGATGGTCGTCAACCTCATGGTCATCGGCCTCCACTTTGTTGATGACGGGCTCATTGGCAGCCCTCCCGTCGAGGCCTGATGTTTCCCCAGGTCCTCGGGCTCTCAGGTTCTGCTGGATGGGTCATCGCACTTTGTGCAGTCGACGACCCCCCCCCCCGGACACAGCATTCCACTGTCATTGACTTTAACAACATTTTGACCAAATTCACCACAGTCTTGGTCCATCAGTTAGGTGCATATAGGCCTGCATCACCTGCTCAGTCGATGTCGACACCACTTCGGTCCCCACGGGTTGCTCCCCGCAGGCCATTGATGGTCCCTTGTTTGTTCGGACCTTGAGCTGGAGCAAGTTGGCATAGAGGAGGAGGAGTACCATCCTGACCTCGTCTTACCTGAGGAAGAGGAAGAATCTCCTCCTGACAGATCCACTGCCTCCTCAGTGAGCGAGGACTCTGTCAAACATACACCTAGGTCTCCTCCAGAGGACCCTACCTTTTTTCAATGTCATGAAGCAGCTGTCCTCAGTCATGGGCTTCCATGCTGAGGAGGAGGATGCCACCAGAAGGGATCTGGTGGACTTCTTGGAGTTCCCAGAGGCTCCCCCTAAGGTCATTCCTCCTATCCTTCCTGCTCTGAGGAACGCCACTACTGTGGTCTGGCACAGGTCTGACATAGTGCCAGCCATGCCCCACAGGGCTGATAAGTTGTATCATGCCCCACAAGGTCTGCAGCATTATACTGCCCAGCCCGAAACTGATTCTGTGGTCAAGAGGCAGCTCATGATGGGTCAAAGGTGCCCAAGCACCTCAGTTCCCTCCTCCCCGCCCCGGACAGAGAATCCCATAGGATTGATCTCTAGGGCAAGAAGATCTATACCTCCTCCAGTCTCGGACTGAGGATTGTCAGTTACCTCTCCCATATGGTCAAGTACCAGAATACTATCTGGAAGAAGGGCAAGGCCGTCGCACAGGCCCTTCCTGATTGCTCCCAGAAACAGGAGGTTCCTAAATGATTGCAGAGTGCTGAGGATATTAGCAGGCACCTCCTGAGGGCCTTCTATGATATTTCGGATACAGGTGCCAGGGTGGCTGCCACAGGCATTTGCTTTCGTAAGCACTCCTGGCTGAGGGTCTCTGGTATCCCTGCTGATGTCCAGCAAAAGGTGCTTAATGCCCCTTTTAATGGCTCCAAGCTGTTTGGTCCAGATGTGCAGGACATCATAAATGAGCTGCAGGCATCTGGTAGGGCTGTTAAGTCTGTCCACTCGCTCCATCATACCCAGCCTAAGAGCAGATGGCACCCTCCTTTTTGCAAGATGTCCCACAAATCCAGAGCTGCCTCCCAACTCCAGGGCAAGAGAAGAGCCTCCTCCACCTTGCCAACCCCCTTCTCATCCGGCACCACAACAAAGTGCCCCAGGGTTGATTGATCAACCCCTGCGGCTGGATCCACCTCCGCTTGACTCCTTGCCAGACCTCCCTCTTCCAGTCCCCGACCAAAAGGTGGTGGAGGTTGGTTCTTCCATCTCAGTCAGTGGAGAACCATTACTTCAAATGCCTGGATTCTTCAGATCATAGAGAGGGGTTACACTCTGGAACGCATTGAGATGCTCCTGGAGACTCCTCCAGTACCTTCCACCTACCCCCCTCTAGCCCATCTGTCTGTTGTTGAGGAGGAGGTACAGTCCCTTCTGCACAAAAAGGCCATCGAGCCAGTGAACAGGCGCCAAAGAAACGAGGGATTTTATTCCAGGTTCTTCCTGGTTCCCAAGAAGACTGGAGATCTGAGGTTCATATTAGATCTCAAGGACCTCAGTCTATATGTCCAATACAAAAAATTTCGCATGGTAACCCTGCCATGCTTGATGCCATTTCTCAAGCAGGGCAACTACCTGTGCTCCCTGGACATGCAGTAATGCTTACCTGCATATAGTACAGTTATGTAAGAACTTACCATAACAGTAGATCTTTGAGAGATGCCCTTGCAGCAGGCCACACCGATAGGACTCAGGCGCCAGTACCACATGGAAAACTTCTAGCTAGCAGTCTACCACAGGGGAACCACCCACTACCAATGTCAGTCAGCTGATGTCAGCCTAGCCTATATAGGTGAGCAGCCCTCCACACCCACCTCAGTTCTCCTGCCAGAGACCCCGTACGGACAGCTAAAGGAGAACAGAGGAGGTTTTCTGAGAGCCAAAAGAAAGGCAGAAGCAGTGCGAGAGAAAAAGAGTAGCAGGGGGAAGGAGGGTGGGAAAGCCAGAGCTTCTCTCGAAGATCTACTGTTACGGTAAGTTCTTACGTAACTGTACTGTCTCACTTTGAGGAAGGCTGTTGCAGCAGGCCACACCAATAGGACTGAGTTCCAAGCAGTACTAAGCATCAACAGGGTGACACCACCGGGAGGAGGACAAGTGAGCAGCTAACAGCTC
Source organism: Neoceratodus forsteri (assembly GCA_016271365.2). NCBI lineage: Eukaryota > Metazoa > Chordata > Ceratodontiformes > Ceratodontidae > Neoceratodus > Neoceratodus forsteri. The sequence continues at coordinate 433,564,725 of CM057459.1, read as the reverse complement.
ATGACAGAAGGCCCTGAAGAACTGCCAGGCCGAAATTGGCCTTGCACCTAGAGGTGATGTCCAGACTGTAATGCTTGATGAAGGTGTGGACAGAACTCCCAAGTGGCAGCTGCACAAATGTCCGCAGCAGACAGCATTTCTGAAGCAAGCTGTGGAGACAACCATACACCTGGTGGAATGGCCCTTGACTACCCCCAGAAAGTGTTTGTTGTACTTGTGGTAGCAGTAAACAATGCAATTAGCTAACCACTTAGACAAACATGTTAACTTCACCAATCCTGTATGTTGTAAATTGTTGATCTCATTTGTCCTCCTGTATCCTCAAAAAAAACTACACTGTTTCTACCAAGTTATCGCTGTATTGTTCTCTCTGTGACGAGGTACCTTTGTAAACGAGCCTCTGGCTCAAAGGTTGTAAACTGATGCTTAATAACTAAATAAAAAATAAATAAAACATTGTTTGGAAATGGGAATGCCCTCTTTTGAAGGTGAATAAAACAAACTGGTCAGTTTACCTCAAAGACTTGGTGCAGTTCATATAATACCGCAACATTCTGTGAACATCCACGGTATGGAGCAACGCCTTCTCCTGATTAGAATACTCGGGAAAATAAACTGGCAGGTGGATGGATTGATTTAAAGTGAACTCCGACACCACCTTGGGTAAAAACTTGGGATTAGTATGCAAAGACACCCTGTGCTTGTGAAAAACCAACTAAGGCTCTCTACACTTAAGAGCCTGTAGCTCAGAAATCCTAGCAGAAGTAACAGCAACTAAAAAGAGCGTATTCCATGACAGAAAGCATAGCTCACAACCGAGGGAGAGCAGGTCTCTGCTGTTTCGGGTCTCACTTGGACCGGAGGCCTGCGAGAGGGGTCAGGTGGACAGTTGGCCTCCTTCAGGGGGTTGGCTGAGCACCCCTACAAGTTCTGTAGCTTCAGATGCCTCCCAGACCCAGTCCAAGGCCCTCTTTGCAGCCTACACTTTACTCTGGCTGGTGAAGACGGTGGTGCCGCCCCTCCTGCAACTGCTGGCATCACTTGCAGTGACCCATCTGGTGCCAGATCAGGGGACGGTGCTGGGTCCTGTGCCGCGGCTGTTTCCAACACTGGATCCAGTGTCGTTTCGGCTGTCAGTGCTGGGTCCGGCACCAACCCCGGTGCTGGATTCTCTTTTCCTTCTTCCCTAAGCACTGCTGCTTTCTCAAGGGGCAGGTCCTTGTCTGCCAGGTCGGGGAGGGCGAGGTCATGTTCAGCGTCCCGCCTGTCCCCACGGCATCTGGCGTCTTGGGACAGAACTGGAGTGCCAACTCCAGCATCGTTTCCCCTCCTGGTGGACTGGGATCTGAGGTCAGTGGGTACGGGCCGCTTTCATGGACCAGAACGGCTCCAGTCTCCTCACCAAGGTGTTACCCCCCCCGGGCACCACCCTGTTCGCTCCTCCCCAGTTGAGCGTTCTCCAGTGGGCAGGCAACACAGCCCCCTCGGGAGGGATCCCCTGCATGCTCCCGCAGCCCTAGCAGAGGGCCATCAGTCTCACAACCCTTCTTCCCCCTTCTCCTCTGCCTCCTTCTCCCAGGGCTTTCAGGTCCCCTGGGATCCATGACCTGGGAGCAGTACAGGGTGATGGCTGTTGCATTCCCAATCTATCTTGGGTCCATTGACGAGGTCATTTTTGCACCTCCACCCCGTGCACTGCCTGCATGCAGTTCTGGAGACCGCATCTCCGCAAGGACACAGACAGGATGGAGGCGGTCCAGAGGACGGCAACTAAAATGGTGCAGGGTCTGCAACAGAAGCTATATGAAGAGAGACGAGACTGAGAGCTTAATATGTATACCCTTGAGGAAAGGAGGGAGAGGGGGTACATTATAGAAACTTTCAAGTACCTCAAGGAAATCAACGAAGTCCAAGAGGGGAGCATCTTTCAGAAAGAGATGTGCAAGAATAAGGGGGCACAATTGAAAGGTGGAGGGGGGACAGATCAGGGGCAATGTGAGGAAATATTTTTTCACAGAGAGTGGTGGACATGTGGAACGGCCTTCCTGAGGAGGTCATGGGGTCAAAAACAGTGGGGGAATTCAAGAATGCATGGGACAGCCATAAGGCAATTATAGTGGGGTGGGGGAAGTAGGCTGTTGGTTAACTAGAATCTGCAGCTTATCCAATAGGTAGGGAAATGGGCAGACTGGGTGGGCCCAAGCGGTCCTTATCTGCTGTCAGTCTTATGTTTCTGTGTTCTCCCTGAACAAAGCTCCTCTGCATCCTCACTTTCCTCCTCTGAGGAAGAGGATGTCTCCACACAAATTTCTTCTGATGCTGATTATTCCAGTTAGCAGCAGTTCTTCTTGGCAATACAGAAGGAGCTTCATCTTCCCTGTTTTGTAAGCCACAATACACATGCGATGCTGTCCTTTCTTGGGGAGTACAGCTCAGAATCCACAGTGATCTCGCCATGGCCTCTACCTTTCCTGCAGGAGTCGCACAGCGTCTGGCAGTTTCCTTCCTCCTCTGTTCCCACCCCAAGGGCCTGCCAGCGCAGGTACTGCGCACTCCCCCCCCCCCAGGTCTCCTGGAGCTATGTCCCATGCCTCCTCAGGTTTGGAGTGGCTGGATTCCTCCAGTGGATGTCATCTCCTTCAGCTAGATCATCCCCCAGATTCTGACTCTGCTGAGTTTGATCGCTGTGGGAGGAGGGTTTTCTCCTCGGTTTGTCTCATGTCTATATCTGCTCGTCAGGCACACCAGGTAGCTTATGCAAGGTGCCTGTGGGTCTTGCGGGGCAGATCCTTGGGACCATACTTGATTGTGAGGCAACCCGATGAGCCATCGCCATCTCTACTCAGGGCCTGGAGCTAGCGAAACCCAGGTGACAGCATCTTATGATGCCAGTGCGGTAGCCTCCAGGTTAGTAGAATCAGCGGTCTGCATCAGGCAGATGGCTTGGCTTCGTCTGTCCCGGTTGTCACCCTTGGCCTGGCATAGGATGATTGCCTCACTTTTCCAGGGGCCTGTTTCTTCTCCCATAGGGTCAAGCGTGAGCTGTCGGGGCACCTTCCCTCTCCTGGACAACAAGAGCCTCCACCTGCCCCTAACCAATCTTGGGTCTTGCCAGACCCATGAAGACCCCCTCCTGTTGTGTCTCCCCCACAGGAGACTGAGGGAGGTTCCTTCCCTCAGGGAGATGCCAGTGCCACCTAAGTGGAGTCTGGTACTCGCCCAACAGTAATGAATGGGGAAGATTGATCTCTGGAAGATATGAAAATTACGTACTCACTGTAATTCTTGATCTTCCAAGATATCTTCATTCATTACTGCTTCCCGTCTGCCTTCCCCCTCATGACCAGACCTCTGAGCAGCGTCACCTCCCTGTTGGCCATCTCCCTTCTCTGGGGCTGTTCCTGCTGGTACCTCCGAAGTGTTTTGGGACCTTGTTCAAGGAAAAGACCTTTACCTTAACTTCTGGAGGGAGAAGGTGAGCAGGGACCTTACCTTCTCTAGTGCAGGCCCCCTGGGGCTCGTGTTGCCCAACCGTTGCGTAACCTTACCCGGTTATCAAAGACTAAAATAAAATGGTGTGGAGGGTGCCAGGCACCCTTTTTGCTGGAGCCTATATGTAACCCCCCTGTTACCTGGGGTTACTAGAATCCCAGTAAGACCTAGTGGTAGGTAGGGAAGGCAGCTTGTGAAACTCCAGTTAAATGGATTTCACACACTCACTCTGTTCTCAGTCTCAGCTGAGACTGAGGGATGACATCATTTAGAACTGTCGCAGCTGCATAAGCCACACTGGAATGTTGCAGTTGGAGGTTAGAGTAGAATGTTTGGGATTTTGAAGTGAGTCTGTAGAGTTCAGTAGAGTGTGTGCAGTCTGAAAGAGGTGCTCTGCTGTAAGCAGGCCCTCAGAGCTCTAAGCTCTGTCAAATAGCTACTTTTGTTGTATAGGTGTGTGTGTTCTCACCTGAAGAGGAACACAAGAAGAGCACTTTTGAAGTGGTGGAGAGCGCTTTCAGTGGTTCAGGGCCCCATCCCTGTGGGGATGGGTGGAAGAAATCAGCCTGCTTCCAGGGGCAACCCCCTGGTCCGGCTAGGGAAAAGAAGCTGCCTGGTTTAAGTTCGTGCTGAAGCACCAGAAGCTCTGGAAGAGTTTTCTTTGTGAAGAAAATGCCTGTGGGGCACCTGCAACCAAAGGGTGAGTTCGCTCTGCTAAAGGGTCACGTGTCTTCACCTGAAACAAAATGAAACTAAAGGGACTGTTGCTGTGGGGTCAGGAAAAGACAGCCAAGTACAGTTTGGAAGATGTAGGGATTGGACTGCTTAACTCTGAGGGGGGTCTAGAGTAATGGACAAAGCCACTTATTAAGTATGTTCAAGTTCAGCACAAATGGGATGTAAAGACAGTAGATTGAATGTGAAATACATTTAAAAAGAATCTACACAGCAAAGGATTTAAAGTATGAGGGGTTACAGTCCAGAGAAATGGCCAGGTATGAATTATGGGAGCGAGAGGTGGGAGACCTCCCCCCCCCCCAAAATCAGTGTAACCAAATTCACCTCTACAGATTTGCTCTGGGACACCTGTTGCTTTCTCTCAGGTACTTGGCCAGTGCCTGAGAAAAGTACCCAGATATGGGATTGATAAGGAAGATTCCCTGATGGAGCAGAAGTGCTCAGAGGTGGTTTAGGGAGCCACCAGTAAATGTTTCCATGCTATATGGAAAGTGTCCAAGTGGCTGGTAAGGGAGCCGAGCCAGGGAAAACCCAGAGCAGCATATAAGTTCGGGATGTGTGCCCAGTGTGTTTGAGTCTGCGGGCTAAAGTGATGAGGATGTGTTCTGGTCTCCTTAAATCTGCATTACCAGGAGTGTAGCCCAGTGGGGGTCCATCTATGCTTTGTTTATTCTGTTGGATGTGAATAAAAACCACACTTTAGAATCCCACTTCTGGTATTGGACATTACAGTTATTGCTTCCTTTGTCCGGAGTTACTTGGGTGCCCCTGTGCAGAGTAGCCAAACCTAGCCAATGTGCCGAGTGATATATTCCTCCCTGAACCCAGGCCACCAGGTAGAGCTGTCAGATAGAAACTGCATACCTGGGTGGGGGTTACATATATAAATCCCAACACCTCAGATATGGGGTCGGTATTCTGTTCCTAGCATCACACCATCCTACAATGCACGCCTTGTCTCAGGCGACTCTTCTGAAGCAAACCTTTTTTTTGGCAGGCTTTTGAACTATTCTCGAGCCCTGGGAGCCTTCATATCTTCGCCCCCTTCCAAGTACCTTTCAGGGCCCTCTCTATCTTTTTTTTTGCGCTCTTCCTTGGTTACCTTAGGTAACCAATCCAGGCAGGGTCCCCATGGAGTTCCCTAGTTTGGAGATGCTCTGTACCCTACGTAGTCTTCTGGAGGACTCTGACTCTAATACCTCCTACCACTTCAGAGATGGTGGTGGAGTTACCTTGTAGGGATGCACTCTTACTGGCTGGAGACGTACTTGATACTCTCGGTCAGGTGCACCTCCATGTCTGTGGGGACACTGCCCCCAGGAGTGATCTCTGTCACAAACCTATTCTTGGGGGGTCAGGTCCACTGAGCTCTCAGTGCCCAGCCCTAAGTGCAATCCGTGACAGGGGGAAACAGAAATACCCTCCAAGTGTCTGTCTAAAGTGCTCGCCGAGTTCATGACTGAACACCCACCATGAGGTCCCAGGGCTTCCTCTCTATTCTGGGTAAGGGCTAAATACAGTCTGAAGTCTATAGTATGGTGAGAACCCTCCTTGATTGCTGTACTGGGGGGGGAATGACTCAGGTGTTACGAGCTCTTAGGGATTTGCCCTAGTAAACCTGTTTGAGTCCTCTACCCACGGGGTGTGCAGCACCTAGTTCCCCCTTACAGACTCTCCCCGAGACCTGTATATCTCCCCTACTTAAGGCACCCAGATCCCCTTTTTCAGGATCCTAGTCTTGGCAGTGAATGGTAGTGCTTTAGCAATTACAGGCTGGTCTCAGAATTGACTAAACCTTTTTATCTCTACACACACAAAAATCACTCATAGGCAGTTTTAAAAGCAAAATGCCTTTACTAAATCTAATTATCATACAAAATTTTACAAACAAAAGATTTCCGATATCTGGTTACAGAATTTGCAGTGTCAGTGGCTCAGTAGGTAGCACACTCACCTCTGAGGCCGGGAGATCAAAGGGCTGTGGGTTCAGTTCCCACATCTGGCACTTAGGTTAATATCCCAGTACTGACACTGTAGTGCAGCATGAGAGGGGTGATGCACTTCTGAGGTGCCGTCTTTCGGATGAGACGTTAAACCGAGGTCCCATCTGCCTGGATTGGTGGTAGTTCAGGTGGATGTTAAAGATCCCATGACACTTATCGAAAAGAGTAGGGGAATTTTTATTGAAATCATAACAAATCAAAAACAATATAGCATCAAAACCAAATAGCAGTAAGCAATGTTTAAATCACACAGAATAATATACAAATCATATAGTAAAACGTAAAAACCATTGTACTTTCTTTAAACCAAAATTAAAATCCATTACAGTATTACATCATACTTAATACAAAGGATATAAATTGGAAAACTTAGAAAAATCACAATACCGAAATCCTAATATATACCATATTGAAACCCTCCACCTGTTCCATTTTTTTTGAGTGAAAAAGGAAGTACAACAAAATTAAACATTCAAATACTAATAAAATAATGCTTCAAACAATTTCCCTAAATCTAAAGCAAAATTACTCCTCAATAAATGAAACCATCACAGTAACCTAAATTCCCAAAAAGTCAAGGTTATTCCACAATCTTTTCCACTAAACAAAATTATAATTCTCTCTTTCTTCCAATTTCCATTTATTCAAATCAGCATTAATAATAAAAAAAAGTTCTAAAGCAGAAATAAACTGTTGTTGCAAAGCTAATCTACAACAACCTATCCAAATCCAGTAAAGAAAATGAGCATAAATAATACGAAGTGTTCCATAATGTACTGAAAAAGGTAAAGTAGGAACTATTCCAAAATACAATAAATTTGGTTCCGGGGGAACTGAACCTATCCACCTCCATCTGTTTTTAACTATATCCCAAAATTGAGTTATATATGAACATTGAAAATATAAATGATCCATTGTTTCTATTTTTAGAATTCATGTCTCCCTAGGACAATACCATTCCATTAAAGCCTTATGCTTATGATTACATTTTACATTAATTCGACCATGTAAACCCAACCATACAGTGTCCCACATACAGGGCGGAAGTATTTTATCCGAAATATATTCCGAAAGCTGCTTTTGCTCTGAGTTAAATCTGTAAACACCGGTTCATTGAAACATTTCATAATAATCTGCTCATAAAGTAATTTCCTAGAAAAATGGAGTGTATCATCCATCTGTACTCCCCATTTTTTTATTGCATCAATGACTCCATCCCACCGTTTTGGTAGGCGAGGATTACGTTTATTTTTATGCAAAAATGTTTTTGTTGCCCACTCTGTTAATACCCCAGCTAATGCTTCTTTCCCCCATTTACCCCATAATTGAACCCTTCCCTTCACTAAAGGAATAATATTATTGTAAAGAAAAATCGTGAAGAAAAACACCCCAGGATGTACCATATTTAAACCCCCAGATTTAATTGGTTTATATAAAATATTCCGTTTTACCAGATTTAACCTGTTTCCCCACACACAAGAAAAAAAAAACAACTCATCAAAGAAGTTTCTAAAGAGGATGGCAAAAAGAAAATGGAACTAATAAATAAAAATTCAGGTATTAAAAGGTTTTTTAATAAAAAGATCCGGCTTTTTTTTTTGACAACTTCCACCTATTCCATAACTTAACTTTTGTATGACCTATTTCTAAAACTCTCTCCCAGTTTATGTGTGCCATGTCTTCTCCACCAAAATATATTCCTAAAATACGACAAGGTTTCCTAGAAATATCACATACTGAACTATCTGAGTCTCTAAAATCTGCCACATCCAAACATGATTTGGCTACATTTAGCCAAGCACCTGTAATTTAACCAAGTTCTTGCAACAAATCACAAGGCAACCGGACCGAAATGTCATCATTTACCAATAGACAAATGTCACCCGCATAAGCTATCACTTTATGCTCTAACACTATACCCATACCTAAACCATGTATATTTGGCGAATTTTGAATTAACCAAAGCAATGGATCTATCATAAATACATATAAAATTGGACTTAAAGGACAACCTTGTCGTACCCCTTTCTGAATCGTAATTTTCTGTCCCATCCAACCATTCTCGTACGGTTTAACATATGCCAAAGCATAACATAGTTTAATCCTTTGTATAAATAAATCTGGAAAACCATATGCAGCTAAACAATCCCAAAGAAAGGAGTGAGAAACCCCATCAAAGGCTTTCACCTGATCTAAACTTACTATATAACCTGCACCTACTGACCCTTTTGGGGAATTTTTACTTTCCATTATTTCTGGTAATAATAATAAAACTTCTGTCATTCTTCGACCAGGAACTGAACAAAATTGTGTAGAAATAATTAGTTTTGCCATTACATATGCCATTCTATTACCTATTAATTTAGCAAATATTTTGAAATCAACATTTAATAATGTGATTGGTCGCCAATTTTGAATCTCATCTCGCACTCCAGTTTTATACAAAAAAAAACATAAGTCCTTCATACATTGAGGAAGGTAAGGAAAAATCATGCCAGAAGGAATTAAAAACCGCTAAAAATTCCTGTGGAATAAACTGCCAAACAATTTTATAAAGTTCTCCAGTCAATCCATCTGATCCAGGTGCTGTATCCCCCTTTAAAGACTTAATAACTGTATCCATTTCTAAACAGAAAAATGGTAAAAGCAAATTAGCCTGCAAATCTGAAGACAACTGGGGTAAAGATGCAGATTTCAGTATTTGATCATGAAAGCCTAAATCTGGAACTGGAATCCCAAACACAGATTTTTATATATTCCTCTAAAGTTGACATAATACCCACATTATTAGTAACATATTTCCCATTCAATGTATTCAAGCCATTAAACAATCTTTTCTCTGTTTTTTGACAATTAAGGAAAGGATTCCCTTGTTCCAACTTCCCTTGCGTACCAAAAATTTGTTCCTGATGTAATGACAACATTCTATTATACTGATAAAATTCCATACTAGTCTTTACTTTTTGAATTTCTATAGACGCGTCTTCTTGTCCCAAATGGTGCTTTGTAAGTAATTCACCCAGTTGTTTTCTTAACTGTAAGTATTTAGAATATTTCAAAATCTGTTGACCCCTCCCTTCTTCCTTAAAATAACTTTTTAAACACCTTTTGAAATCTTCCCATCATTCTCCCATATCATCATACAAACACAGGGTAGAAAGTTTATCCTGAATTATCTCAAACAAATTTGACACAACCAAAGGATCCTTTAAAAGCAAAGAATTCAACCGCCAATATCCTGGGCCTGCCATTCTATGAGGAGGAGACTCAATATGCACCCCTACCAAAACATGGTCAGAAGATTCAATCGGTATTAGAAACATTTTACCCTGCGGTAATGATTGTTTAATAAAAATCTTATTGATACATGAAGAAATTCGCCCTCTATAATAAGTAGGTTTTACCAACTGAGTATTCCCTTCAGACACCTTTTTTAAACCCGCACGATTTACCATGGTTCGTAAAAATGCTGTATCACAATATACTTTATCTGATGGACCCTCTTTTGACACATTAATATTAAAATCCCCAGCAAAAAAAACAATTCTGCTAGTATACAGATATGGTTATATTTGTTTTAGTAATTCAATTCTAAGGGCCTTCGACTGATAACCATAAATATTAATTAATCTGCAATGAACGGCTTTTATTTCTATATCCAACAAAAAGGCTCGTCCTGATTCAATGTCAACCATACGAAAACATCGAATTTCCGATGAGGTGAAACAAAACCCTACTCCACTACAAGTATCTACTCCTGAAGACCAAAAAGACAAACCCCCTTTCCATTCTTTAGTAATCTGGTTTATATCTCTAAGGGAAGGTATCCTAGTATCTTGTAGGAAAAAAAACATCATATGGTAACTGTTGAAGTATCCCAAAAGTAACATAACGTTTTCTCATCGATAGCACACTATTCACGTTTAAACTTGTAATCCTTAAACAGAATGGATCAGGGGAGGAGAAGCAGCCAATTTTCCACTAGATCTGGTCACCCTTTTTTGTGTAATTTTGGGTTGACTTGATTTTTGTATCATGGAAGATCTGGGTTCCAGAGGGGGAAAAGGATCCAGATCCATTCCCTCCATAGGCAAATCTGAATCCGCCTGCTCACCCCATGAAAAAACTGAAAATCTATTTAAGAGTAATGGTGAAAGAGAAATTTCTCCCTTTGTCTGTTTCTGAGACTGGGTCTTTAGAGGAAGCATGAAATCATCCTCTGTTGCAGTTATAACTGACTCATCCCTTAGGTTTACCGAAGGAGAGGCCACAATACCAATACCTATTATTACAGAAGTTTCTGGAATGGAAAAGACTGGTGTTTTTGCTCGTTGGCTTAAAAGAAAGGTGTCTAATGTCACACTTCTCACAGGAGAACTCTGTGGAGTAACATAAGGGGTCACATTTTCAGTTTGCCTGTTTTGTGGCTGTAATTGCCTTTTTAAAGGCTTTGGTGGAAGTATCATTGTTATTTAACTCCATGGCCTTTGTAGAAATTGGCTGGTGCCTACCCGTGACCCCAGATCCTGAGTCTTGGCCATGGCCTCTGCAAGGGGCGGAAAAAGAACCCTCATAATTCTGCTCAGTAGGTTGACCAAAACGTTGTTTGGCTTTATTTAGAAAATAATCATGATCAGATTCCCCCTCTGTATTATGAGCGGCCCAAGGGCAGTCCTGAAATGAATGTTCTTCTTCTCCACACAGATTGCAAAAAGGGCGGGCAGTATACTGAGGAGCAGTATGACCCAACATCCCACAATGAAAACATCTAATCTGCTCACAATCTATATTTAGATGATCCAGAGCTCTACATCTGTAACAACTTTTGGGCTGTCCTGCATAAAACAGGACTCCCCGATCCCGACCCAAAAAAAAGGAACTGGGTAAGTGGGAAATTCCAGCCTCAGTTTGATTCAATTGGACCCGAAACAACCAGCCACCATTCCAAAATCCATTTTCATCTATAATGGGTTTTGGATGTTCCATAACAGTACATTTTTTTCTCCAACCAAAACATAATATCATTAATACAAACCCCCTCGTTTCTAAATAATATTGTAACAGTCTTAATGGTTGGTTTTGTAACCGGAATAGCCAAAAAGTCAATCCAAACTCCAAAATCCTTAAGTGTGTAATACAATTTCCAAAATTTATCCAACAACTGCATGTTGCAAAAACTTAAATCATATGTTCGATCTCCAGGAGCATGTATAAATGCATACACCTCGGAAGGTGCAAAGCCCATAGAATCTTTAATTAAAGTCTTTCCTACCCATATCCTATCCGGGACTATGGGTGCATTCCCCTTGTATTTAAGACGAACCAAAAAACGTCTTTTCACTGCTTCTGCAGGTTTACAAAATAATCCTGCAAATGTTTTAGATGGCTCCACATTTGTAGAATCCCGCTCTTGTCCCTCCATCCCGGTAGGTACAGAATGGGAAGTAATCCTACCTTGGATCCCCAGAGAAACTCCGTTTTCATTTACAACACTGGACTCTGAGCCTTCCATCCCAACAGGCCCCAATGGGTCTAAAACCACTTGTCCCCTTACTGTATCCTGAGGACTAGGAAGCACCGCTGCAGCCTCAGCAGGCCCACCTGTCACCTCCATTACAACAATCGGCTGTATTAATCTTTTGTGGGCTTCTTGGGAGGAAACAACTCCATTTTTCAGAGAACCCGGTAAAGGGATAATCGGGTCGGGAATCCATCGGTCACCGTCATGAGTCCACCCGGCATTCTACAAAGCCAACCCAGGGGTCCATTCAGTATCCGGTTTGGTGTCTCCAGAGTGATGTCATCTACCTGGTTTTGTATCCTTGAAGAGCTTAACCTGACGGAAAGGGCTAATCCCAAGCACTGCTAATGGTACCTGTTTACTCCCCAGGTAAAGGGCTCACCGCTGATCTTTTCCTTTTCTTTTCTTTCTAAGTTTAGCTTACCTGCCATAAATTCTTGTTCCGCCACCGAAATTAGGTCCAACAGCTGTTTTTTCTCAAAGCCAAATCTCGCTGAAGAGTCTCTTCTTCCAAATCTTGTATTTCATTCAAATGCTCCATTGATGTAGAGGGCTCCTTAATTTGGATGTCTGCCCAAAACTTAGCTCATACGGCAGCATCCGCATTTCCATAACCTCCTCCATCTTCTCTTTTTCCCGTCCTTCCTCCTCCATATCAAATTCACACTGAGCATGATCAGACTCTCCTGCAGGCCTTCAGCACTGTCTGCAGCAAGAGTAGGGGAATTTCCCCGGTGTCCTTGCCAAATTTCCCTCATTCACTAAAAAAAATACCACCAACAACTTAACCTGGTTCAAGGTCAGTTGGCATTCATCTGTATCCCCCTCCCCCGGGTCGTGCCTGAAAATAGGCAGGATTTGTCTAGTGCATTTACTCGGTCAACAAAAAATAAAAATAAAATAAATAATGAAAATATACATCAAGCACGTACTGAAAACTTAATTGTCTAGTGTCTTCCTGGTTCATGGATGAGCAAAGTCCAGAAGAATAAATGAGTTTCAAAGACCCAGTTCTCTCTTGCAGCCACTGGTCTTCAGTGTGGCAATCTTGCTTCTGTTGTGTGTCAGGGACAGTGTCCAAAATGAAAAATGCCCTGAGTTTCTGTTTGGAGGGACTGTTTATAGGCCTGGCCCCTCCAGTCTGTGGATAGCTGGTGGCCTTCTCTTTTTATGCCAGCAGGGGTCTCTCTTGCTCTTTCCCGGGTTTTAAGTGAACCATATTATTTATTAGTTAGATTCTCTTACAATTCAAATATCCAGCCAGCTAACCAAATGTACATATACTGTGACAGTTTCCTGGAACCTAAAACACTCTTCCTTTGAAGTGCAAAGTTTATAATAGGTGAGGGCTTCTCCCGTTTCCCTGAGATTGTATTACCTCTGTTGCCTTTTAATTAGTTAACCAGGGACTTCCATCCCTTTGAAATGAACTCTTGGTTTTCCTGGCTAATCAGCTTGTTCTCAGCTCACAGAGGAATGTCAAATATTTTGCAAGACATTCTCTCTTTCCTGTGACCACTGGGCATTCTTTTGACCTGTTTGGGATTTTGAAACATAACCAAGTTCCTCTGCATGTAACCCTTTTAAAGCATAAACAAAAATCAAGAAAAAATATAACAGCAATATGTCTGCAATTATTATTTCCGCAGTGACCAAATCACCACAATCTATGACCCTTGGGGGGGGGGGGTCACCCTCTCTGGAATACTTTGCTCCAGTCCTCTGTTGGATCTTCCCTGTTAAAAAAAAAAAAAAAAAAAAGGGCAGAGAACACGCGTTCTATGTCTTCCTTGGCAGGTATTGAATTCATGTCTTGTGCCTTGCTAATGGCACCCTGTCTGGAAGAGGGCTTCTAGGACAACTCTCCTTTTCAGCCACTCCTTGAAGATTTCTGCATAGATAGGGCTTATGGCCTAACTTCTGTTCTAAACTCTGCGTGGATGGAGGGAGGGCAGTTTCCTTTCGGTATTTTACAGGGAAATCTTCTCAGCCTACCTTAAGAACGCTGCGGCTGCTCGTCCTTGAGTGGGGTTAAGGGACTCTGTCTCTCTCTTCTCTTTCTCCGTCTCTTTGGCCTGCCCAGTGATTTTGGTCACCCTTGGCCCATAAGACCAGCCTAGAGTCCTTGATTGGCCTTAGAGTTTTTAGTTTATATCCTTTCTGTTTCTTGCCCCCTGGCCCTATCCTTTCCTCTTCTCTTCTGTTCTTTTCTCTTCTCTGTTTTTCCCTCTCCAACAAGCAGAACTGAGAGGGTTGGAGAGTCTGTGTCCGTTTCTGGCCAACCCACGAGTGCCACATTCTACGTCGCGCTCGAGGACAGTTCCGTCCCCTACGTCAGCTCCTCTCCTCAAGAGTTTTAAAGCTATACGCTCTTACAGGGTCCTGCACCTCCAGCTTGAACCCAACAGTAATGAATGGTGAAAATATCTTGGAAGATCAAGAATTACAGTGAGTATGTAATTTTCATTTCTTTTCCCATTGATCAGCCTTGGACTGGCTGAAGGAAATGCTGTCAACATAGCTGTTGCCATTTATTCTTTTATTTTACTAAAGTGTTTATTTTTGTCATCTCTACGTGCTACTGAAGTCAAAGAGCCTTTATTTCGGTATTGTAAGTGTGGAGATAAAATTTACAAAGAAGATGCACATGCGATCTGGGTGTGCTGTCTGGGCCTGTCTCACAACATGAAGACTTGAGATTTGCCAGAGCTTCAACCAAGCTACGGGGGTGATGCCACAAGAAAGTTGTAGCAACTTTCCTTCTTCACAAAACTTTGAGAGTCATGGAGAAGGAACAACGTCAAAAGTTGATGTCTTCCTCACTGTTGGCCGAGACGTGACTGCCGAAGACAAAGAATTGGGACGGAACAGTCATTGTCGTGGCCCGTCTCATTGTCCCGCCACAAGCATAAACCTAGAGAAAAAGATCTGCTTTGCTAGTGAGGTCCCAGTTGCTGCTGAGACAAGGGACATCTCGTGTCATCAGCCCCTCTGGTGGCATTAACTACAGCTCCTCTGACCGTTGATGAAACATCAAGGTCGGGGCTTGGCTTAGGGCGTTGCTATACCTACTATGGACAGTAGGATGCCATCATTGTCGGGCCTAGGCCCGTTGAGACAAGTAATCTGGACCCCTTTACAGGCCACCATCGACTCTCGGGCTGTGTTGATATCGTTAGCAGTTGCATTCTGCTGGGACTACCGATAACAGGCAGTTGTTCCACCAACAGGGCCCCCAGTACTTTGCCTTCGTTGACTGGTTCATGTAGCACACCACGGATTCCTCCCTCTCAACTGCTGCCGGTGTCACCAGTGCATTTTGTAGCTCCCGTCCTCAATAGAAATGACGAAGTGGAATTCTCTACCTCATCTCTTAAGAGAATGCCTGACCATTGATAGTTTCAAAACTGAGCTAAAAACTTATTTAATATGGCCTTCCCTAATTATGGTTAATCTGTTTTATTCTCTTGTTTTAAATTGTATTTATATCTGATTTTATGTACAGTGCCTTGATTTTGAAAGGCGCTATAAAAATAAAGTTGATTTGATAATCCTGACCTTTCTGTGCTCTGTACCCTGAGATCGCCTCGTGAAGACTCCAACTTTTCAAGTCATGATGTAGTAAATGTAGTCTGCCATGGGCTTTGCTGGGGAAGAGGCAGATTCCAGAAAAAGAAATGTAATGGAATTTCTGGAGATGCCCTGCACGCCCTCCCTTGTAATTCCACCTATATATCTTGCATTCGAGGATGCTATGTTTGCTGCATGGTACAGACCAAATGCTGCTTGCAGTTCCTAGAAAGGTTGATAAGCAGTAGCCTGCACCGTCTGCTAAGCCTTATTAGGCTAACCAGCCAGAAACTAACTCTGTAGTCATCATGGCTGCTCATGATGGGTCTAGGGCACCTAAACATATGAGCACTTTTCTTCTTGATAAATAATCTAGGAGGTTGGATGTGATGGGCAACTTTACTTCAAACAACATGAAGTCTTGCTGTATTCAGACATAATGCAGTTAGCCCCAGCACTTGAACTGCCCCGGAGAGGAAAGGGTTAACTCCATGCAGAAGCATGGAACATTGAGCTCAAGCTCGGTTTTCAAACCTCTGTCTGTGGTACTTCCCAATGTAACCATCAGATTCTTTACTCCGCCTAACAGTGAAGTTGCTCCAGAGATTTCCTCTGCTTGGTTCGGTAAAAGTGAAGCGTTCGGTTTTAAACCAATTCTTTTATTATTTTTCAGATTCCAGCCTCTCTGCGGTACAGGTAGTTTAGTAGATAGGTACTGACTGTATTTATTTTAAACAACTTGTGGAAATTGTTTCTTTTCGATACTAACCTTGTGTTTTCTTCTAATTTTGAGTAAATTTTCTGGGATTAGAGTGGTGTTCCGGTACCGATCGGTCTCAGAAGAACCAGGCTTTTTCTCGGTTCTTTTCCAAACCCTTGACATGGTTGTTACCGATTGTGTTGGTATTATCTGGCTTCAAATCTTCTATAGGGTAATTTTGGTAGGTTGGCCATGTCTGAGAAACCCAAAAAGAAAACCGGTCCCACTGGGTTTCAACACGGTACTGAGTGTGAGGAAGCCTTTGCCAAAGCCGACTCCCACCTCATCTGTGTTTATTGTCTGGGGTTTGACCACCTCCAGTCAGACTGCCAAATTTGTAAAAAAATTTCCCAAAACCACACTAGAAAAAAGATTGAATAGGTTGAAGGAAAGGAAGGTCGAGAAGTCCATGGATCCAGATGGCCAGCCCGGTTCGGTTGCGGCTGAACCTGAGGAGGTGCCTACTGACCTTGGGCAAATGGAGAGCCGACTCTGAGGGGTCAGTTCAGTCAAAAAAGAAACGAAAATCTGCCGGTTCGGATCCAGTACCGCAAACTCCTACCACGGACGAGATAGCCAAAGTGATTAGTATTGTCCAATCGCTTCATCCAGTTCCGTCTGAACCAGCACTGTCGGTTAGGCGGTCAGTTCAGTCGGAACCGGCTCCTTCGGATTACGATCTGAATGCTTTCTATGAGGAGTGGGAGGGAGACGAAGATTATCCCGATGACTACGACCAGGGGGGGTCTAGATTTGCCCATTGAACCGGATATCTCCCCAGACAGGCCCTTGGGTGTCTCCTCTCCCAGGCTTTCTGAGTTCACTTCACACTTCTTGTTTTACAAGAAGGTGGCCGAAACCCTCCAGCTCCCTATGGTTGAAGCTGCTGAGGAGGAAGAAGAGCCTGATTTCGTGGAGATGATGGACATCCCAGAGTCCAAAAGGTTGTCTATCTCTCTTCATAAGTCCTTGGGGAAACGGACACAAAAGATTCTACAGACTCCTAACTCTTTACCTCTTGTAGATAAAATAATGGACAGGAGATGCATGTTGGGCTCAGCTGAGGAGTTCCTTTATTCACATTGCAGCCATGTTGGGGTAGTGCAGGCTGCAGCCTGTGACAGGGCAAACATTCCTTTGGCTTCACACCCCCCAGACAAAGACTCCAGGAAGGTTGATGCCATGGCCAAAAAACTATACAGGGTCACGTGACCTCTAGATGGCGTAAAGACGTGCCTTTTCAGAGCTCCTTCCCTCGGGCATAATTTTTCATTTAAATCCGCTAAAATCCACTACAGATTTCCTTTGGAGAGTGCCAGATACCAGCGAGAAGTAATGATGGACAAATTTGTGGTCTCAGCCGCGGGTAAATCGCAGAGATCAGGGGCCAAAAGTAATAAGAAACCGACAGCCACGGCCCCGGTGAACGGGGTAGGCCCCATATCCTTCTCGTCTGCGGAGATGTCGGCCCTGGGCCGAGAGCTGAAGGACCAGCTGATGGAAGCCCTCTAGCCGAAGTTAGAGAGGCTCGAAAACAAGATTGAGGGGCGTTTGAACCTTGTGGAGGCGCAAATGGAGAGACAGCAGGAGAGGCTGGAGGAGATGGAGGGACGGGTCTCGGCTACGGAGGACACGCTGAGTCCTCTTAGCAGGAGGATTACTGAGCTCGAGAAACAAGTGGCAGAAATGAAGGAGGCAATGGATTACCAAGAGAATTACCTCCGGAGATCAAATCTGAGGCTCAGAGGCCTGCCGGAGGGGAGTGAAGGGACAGACATCCTGGGTTTCTGCGCTAAAACATTGCCCGCGCTCATGGGAATGAAGACAAAAGGTGGGAGGCTCAAGCTGGAGAGAGTGCACCGAGCCGTGCAACCGAGACCTCAGAGTGGCCAACCACCACGACAAATCATTTTTCGTTTCCACAATTATCAAGACAGGCAAGAGATGTGGAAGGCCTACAAAGCTATGCCAGAGCTTAAGTATGAGGGGATCTGTCTTTTTCTTTCACAAGACTACTCGCCCAGGATTGGAAGGAAACAGAGAGAATTCAATGAAGTTATTACTGCTTGTCAGCAGATGAAGGTAGAGTGGTTTATGGTATTCCCAGCCATTATGAAGATAAAGCACGAAGGAGCAACTTATAGTTTCTGGGAAGTCGAAAAGGCGCAGAAGTTCGTGGCAGAGCTGAAAAAGAAAATCTGGTGATACACCTGGCAAGATAAATAAGAACTTGGGGTGAGTGGCGTTGTATGGAAAGCTGGTGAATATATACTTTTTCTCTTGTTTCTGGTTAAGACACTAAGACTTTCTATTGGCAAGGGGGATGTTTGATGGCCCCTATACATGGGAGACGGGCTGCCCCCCCCCCTCGTTCTTCTGGGCCAGGACGTGGAACTTTTGAATTGACTGACGCTTAACAAGCTGGCCGATGCACCTCAAAAAAGAGGAACTATTGACTTGTGATCAGTGGCCAGGCGAATAAATGGTGAAGCCACGTCTATAGTAAACGACATGAGATGGTAAAGTGAATCAGTGGTGAGCAGAGGAGGCGAGGGCCAGCTTCGGAAGATCACGGTTGCCAGGGGGGCTTGCATGTTGTTATTAAGTCACGCGGCCTATCCTGGCAGACCGCAAGGAGAATTTCCTATCTGCAAGGCTGGATCCCCACTTAGCTGAGAGGAGCCAGCATGATGGACTACATGGACGTGGGGAGATGATGTGGTCTGGGTGAGGGGGGCTCTTGATGTCTCTCAGCGAGCCTCGAGCATTCTCATTGGTTCTGGATCTGGTTTGGGGGTGGGGTGAAAGGTTGAAGCGCGAAACGCTGCAGACTTAAAGGTGGGCCTGATCTGACTTGCGTTTCATCCTGGGGGAGGGTGGTGGAGCAGAACCCCCGGTATGCTTGGGAGACAGGAGGCCTGTATGGGCCTCCAATCCAATGATAAAATGTTGCCAAGGAAGGGGTAGAGGAGACAAGAGGATAAACCCAGGCGGAAACGAGAGGTGTAGCGGAGGCAGTACTGAGCCTCGACATGCCGGGGAGGTTGAACATGAGATCGATCTATGTATCAAGCCCTGCAACGAAAATGGGGGGGACTCTACTGGCGTAGCATTACCTGTGCATTGTGTTGGGGAGACATGAGACATGATGTATATAGGTTGGGGGCGCAGTTCAGAGTTTCTGGTTAATTGTTAATAGATGTAGAATTAGATCCACACATACAGAACGAAATCACAGGGGCAAGTGGTGTATTGGGGGGCGATGGTGGTTGGGGAAGAACAGAGGGGTTAAGAAGAAAGAACTAGGGGTATAAATGGCACACAAGGAAAAATTAAAGGTGGTTTCCTGGAATGTGAGAGGGATGTTTTCTCCCATTAAAAGGACATCGATAATCACGGCACTCAAGAGAGTGGGTGCACAAGTGACCCTGCTGCAGGAGACCCACTTAACCCCTCTGGAACATCAAAAGTTGGTCAGAAACTGGGTGGGGGCTTCTTACGTAGCCTCCTTCTCCTCTCATAAGAGGGGGGTGGCCATACTCATACACAAGCACCTTCCATTCCAGGTAACTAGAATCATGCAGGATAAAAAAGAGGGCAGATACGTATTTGTGGAGGGCAACTTGTTTGGGGTCACTGTTACATTCGGGTGTGTATTTCCCCCGCAGTTTGTGAGCCAATATTTTATAGGAACATCCTGGAGGTGTTAGTGAAGGAACAATTCAAGGGCCTGATTATGGGGGGTGATTTCAACTGCACACCGGACCCAATCTTGGATCACTCTGGTGGGAGGGGCAAAGGAGGTAGCTTCCTCAAAGACTGGAGGGAGGGGCTGCTAGATTTAGATTTAGTTGATGTGTGGAGGACAGCGAACCCTAAGCTAAAGGAGTATACTTTCTTCTCCAACCCACATAAAAGCTGGTCAAGAATAGACCACATATATACTGATGGGAGTTGGTACCAGAAGATGGTGGAAGTAAAACATGAGCCCATTCACATTTCAGACCACGCGATGGTGACAATGACTCTCGAATGGAGATTCCCCACATACCTGCTGGGCAATGAAGATTTTAGAGCCTTTCTCAAGGACCAGCTAAAGAGGTATGCGGAGACAAATAAGGACACGGCCCCGTCCACACAGGTCTTCTGGGACGCAGGCAAGGCATATTTAAGGGGGGCCATTATAGGCTATGTCACCGGCTATAAAAAAGAACAAAACAGGAAGTATGAGGAGCTGTTCCAGCAGGTAAAGAGATTATAAGGGCTGGTGGCAGGTGGGGATGAGGGTAGCACCCAGGTCTTAGTGGCGGTTAGAGGGGCACGCAATAACATGCTGGCCAAACAGGCGAGGGAGCATATGTGGTTGTTGAAGCAAAGATTTTATGAATGGGGGAACAAGCCTGGGCCCATGCTAGTCAGGTTAATCAAGGGGAGAAGGGGATCAGCGAGGGTGCTAGGAATAAGGAACAGACAGGGTGCTCTGCTAAGAGAACACCAAGCGATAAGGGACAGGTTTAAAGAATTTTATCACTCTCTATATGAGAGTGAAGCTGTGGGGTGTCAGGAACAGGCTAGGAAATTTCTAGATGAGGTCAAGCTAGAGCGGATAAGTGAACAGCAAAAGCCAGCCTTAGATGCTGAAATGTCCAAGGGCGAGATCAAGAAGGCCATCGCGGGGCTGAAAGCGGGCAAGGCGGCTGGCCCAGATGGGCTCCCTATTGAATTTTACTGGGCATTGGGACAACACATAACTGATATGCTGTGGGAAGCCTTTAGGGAAACTAAGGAAGGTGTGCCGCTTCCCCCCACTATGGGGATGGCGACGATTTGTGTGATCCCGAAACAAGGCAGGGACCCCCAAGATTGTGCGGCATATCGCCCTGTATCATTGTTGAATGCTGATGCGAAAATATATGCGAAGGTCCTAGCCAGCAGATTGGAGGGATTGCTACCTAGCCTGGTACACCCGGACCAAACTGGGTTTATAAAGGGGAGACACTCTTACCATAACTTGAAAAAGCTCCTGAATGTGGTGCAGGCCTCTTCTCGGCGTCCTGGGGCCACACTAGTTCTGGCACTGGACGCCAAGAAGGCCTTTGATTGCATTGAATGGGAGTATTTGTTTGAGGCCCTGAGCCGATTTGGATTGGGAGAAGGTTTTCTGAATATGGTGAAGGCCCTTTATTATTCCCCAAAAGCCGCAGTATTGGTCAATGGAGGCCTCTCGCAGGTTTTTAGCCTGCATAGAGGGACAAGACAAGGGTGCTCCCTCTCCCCGCTTCTGTTTGACTTGGCCTTGGAACCTCTGGCCACAGCTATAAGACAGTGCGAGATGGTGAAGGGGATGAAGGGGTCGGGGGGACACCAAGTATAAGGTCTCATTATATGCTGACGATATGATTTTATTCTTGAGCAGCCTGAAGAGCTCCGTCCCGGCTACCCTTGAGCTGATAAATAGATTCTCCCTCTTTTCAGGATATAAAATTAATCTTGATAAATCGGAGGCGATGTGTTTGGGGAAGGGGAAATCGGGGGATTTAGTTAGATGGGGTCTGCGAGAGGTTGGTACCTCCTTTCAATATTTGGGGATTAGGGTTGGGAGATCCCTCACTGAACTATACAGGCTGAACTATAAACCGATGGTGGAAAAAATAGTGAAAGATATGAAAAGGTGGAGGGCACTCCAGTTTCATGGCTGGGCCGCCTGAATCTCTTAAAAATGAACGTCCTGCCTAGAATATTGTATTTACTGCAAATGCTCCCAATGGGTCTTACTAAGAAGGACACGAGGAAGCTAGAGAGGGGCTTCACGGAATATCTTTGGCAAGGGAAAAGGCCCAGGATTGGCCTTAAAAAACTAAAGCTGGGCTCAAAGGAGGGGGGACTCAGCTTCCCTGACATAAAGAGTTATTTTCTGGCCTCACAAGTGAGAGTGATCAAGGACTGGGTAGCACAGCCAGAGGTGGCCAGCTGGTTAGAGCTGGAAGGGAAAGGGGGGAAGGGTAGATTATCGGCCTACTTAATTAAAGGGGGTAAGAGGGCTTATTTGAATCAGCACAGGCCCAATCCCTTAGTACTGTGGACCCTAGAGGGATGGGAACAAATCAGGAAAATGGTACGGGATGACAGGTCAGAAATGTTGCTTCTCCCATTAAATAGGAACCCCTTTTTCCGGCCTGGCCTGGAGGATCTGGGATTCGCAGAATGGGACAAGAGAGGTATACACTGCGTGAGAGACTTATATGCTGGAGCGAATCTATGTTCCTTTCAGGAACTAGGGGAGAAGAGGGGAATCCCGGGCTCCCACATGTTTAGATTTCTTCAGGCCGGGGATTTTGCCCGAAGTTTAGGGAGGCCTGGGGCACAGCCCCTTGCTCAGCAAAGAATCGAATCCATGATTTGCAAAGCTCAAGAGAATCCGAGGGGGATGATAGCCAATGCAGTATGCATCTTTAGGGATGGCTTGAATAAGGGGAAACAGGGAGTTAGGGAGCTTTGGGAAAGAGACCTCGGGGTCAGAATCTCAGATCCCAATTGGGACCTGGTAGTTGAAGCACATATGGGCCTACTGCTATCGAATAGGTATAAGGAATCAGCCTACAAGTTCATCTAAAGGCTGTTCTACCCGCCAGCTATGGTCCATAAATTCCAGCCAGAGATTCCTGAGACATGCCCTAGGTGCAAATCACAAAAGGGCACATATCTGCACTGCTTTTGGAGCTGCTCCCGAATACAAAAGTTCTGGAGTGCAATTGTGCAGTATTAAATGAAAAGACAGGCTAAGATCTCCCTTCATCCAGTGGAGATGCTGTTCGGAATTGAGGAAGAGGAGGGGGACGAATGGACACTACATAAGAAATGGCTGAGAGTGGTCCTTGTATTGGCCAGGCAGTGCATATTGAACACCTGGGTCTCTGCAAAAGACCCTTCCATTGAACAGTGGAGAGCATTGGTTATAACTGCACTAACAATGGAGAAAAGGGCCTACCAATTAAAAGGTAGAAGTGAAGCTTTTGGTGCCTTATGGAGCCCCCTGCTAATAGCTATGTCCCAGGAAGAGTTAGGGATTATGAGCCGGGGCACCTAAAAATAAAAACAAATAACTAGAATAACTAAAATAAAGGAGGTCAATAGAGGGACACTGCCATTTACCCTAGATGTAGGCTTAATGACTGCATTAAGTTATAGGGGTATCCCCTGGTTCTGGCATAGTTTAAATGTAATGAAATAATGCAATGGGCCTATGAATTTGGTGGGAAAACCGCAAGGGACTTCTTAGGTTAACTGAGACAATGGAATGGCTCTGTATGTTGTGGATAAATGTAAATAGTTTTTGATTAATTTATGTTAGAACCCCCCTTTTTTTTTCCCATGGTTCTGTTCTTTCAACTAGTATTATTTACTTTTCTCTTATGAGGTACAGAATGTATTTCACTCTGATGGTACTGGATGTTTACTCCCATCTTAAATGGATGACTACTTCTGTGCATGGCCTGGCCAAACCTTGGACTTAAATGGACAATACAAAAGACTGAGTTTCTTTGGACTGTAATACTGGCAAACTCGGCCCATAAGTAATTGACATGTGGAGAGTGTATGAATTGTGCCTCTGTTGTTCTCTTTTCTTTTTTTTTATATGTCTAAAAGATAAACTCAATAAAAATATTAAACAAAAAAAAAAACTATACTTGGCATCCTCTTTGGGACTCAGGCAGGCAAACTATATGGCCTATACAGCCAGGTACCAGAAGTCCAGGTGGGATATGGTTCTGGAACTGGCTAAAAAGGCCTCCCCCCAGCTAGCCAAAGAGCTGGAGGACGTGGCTGCAGATGGAATTAAGGCATCCAAATTACAATTTCACGCTGCTGTGGACTCCAATGATGTGGCATCCAGAGTCATGGCTACATTTGTGTCTCTCAGAAGGCATGCTTGGCTCAGATGTACTAGCCTATCACAGGACACCCAGTCTAAGGCTATGGATTTTCCTGTAATTGATAACTCTCTGTTTGGGGAGCAGACAGATTTACATGGAGAAAATGGACGAATATAGGACCACTTACAGGAGTGCACAGGCCAAGGAAAGGCAAGCCACTCCTCAAAAGCAGCAGTCCAGGGGCAGGCCCTTTCACAGGCCTTTTTACCAAGCACAGGCCTCCTCTTCTTACCCACAAAGGGTTTTTTTTCTGAGGGAGGGGTTGAAGGGGGATGAGCAGGGCTGCTTCCTCCTCCCAGTCTAAGGCTTCTGCCAAGCAGACACCCTGAGGTGTCAGCCCGGGTCGACTCTCCAATCCCAGTAGGAGGCAGACTGGCTTACTACTTTCAGGCCTGGATGTCTGTTACTTCAGACAAGTGGGTCCTGGAAGTAGTAAGCCAGGGACTGGCCCTCAGCTTCAAAAGGTACCCAGAAGGAGGGCCAAGTCTTTTCCACCTGCATCAATTTCAGAAACCCTTGCCCTAGAGGCAGAAGTTTCATCTCTCCTGGCTCTCAGAGCCATAGAGAAGGTTCCTACTCAACACAGGGGAAAAGGCCTGTACTCCAGGTACTTCCTTACCCCAAAGAAAACAGGGGAGTGGCGACCCATCCTGGATCTAAGGTATTTGAACAAACACATATCAAAACCCAAATTCAAAATGGTGACTCTGGGAATAATCCTTCCCTCTTTAAGGCCAGGAGATTGGCTTGCATCACTGGACCTCAAGGATGCCTACTTCCATATCCCCATCAGGTGCTCCCACAGAAAATACCTCAGGTTCGAGTTGCCTTCAGGCCATTATCGGTTCAAGGCCATGCCTTTTGGCCTAACATCAGCTCCAAGGGTGTTCACAAAGTGCCTTGCAGTAGTGGTGGCTTACCTCAGAAGGCAGTGTATCACCATTTTTCCATATCTGGACGACTGGCTCCTAGTAGGGCAGTCATCAGACCAGGTCAGGTCAGCTCTGCAAACCACCCAGGACTTGCTCAGTTCTCTGGGGTTTCTTCTCAATCTGCCAAAATCTGTCCTCGAACCAGTACAACTTCTCACCTTCATAGGGGTGGAATTGGATACTATCCAAGCAAAAGCTTTTCCTCCTCTGGCAAGGGTGAAGGCCTTAGTAGACCTTGCTTCCTCCTTTCGGCCTCAGGTTTCTCTTCCAGTGAGACAGTTCCTCCAACTCCTGGGCCACATGGCAGCCTCCACTGCAGTGGTTCAGGGAGCCAGATTTCAGATGCGGGACATTCAGTTCCACCTAAGGTCCTTTTGGTCCCAGAGAAGGGACTCTCTCACCAAACTGATTCCAATGATCCGAACTCTGGCACAAGCTCTTCAGTGGTGGCTGGACCAGGACAACCTCAGACAAGGGGTTCCATTTCTCCCTCAAGTTCCATCAGTAGTTCTGACTACGGATGCTTCTCTCCTAGGCTGGGGAGCCCACCTGGGAGCCCTAACAGCTCAGGGGCTCTGGTCCCTGCAGGAGTCTCTTCTTCATAGCACCCTCCTGGAACTCAGGGCAGTTTTTCTAGCCCTTCAGACCTTCTCAGATTCAGTCAAGGGCAAGGTGGTCCAAATCAGGATGGACAACACTACCACAGTGTGGTACATCAACAAGCAGGGAGGCACTTGGTCCACGGCCTTGTGCACAGAGGTCATGAAGATTTGGTCTCTGGCCTATTCCCTTCAGACTTCCCTGGTAGCAGTTCATCTTCCAGGGAAAGACAATGTATTAGCAGATGCCCTAGCAGGATTTCACAGAGACATCACGAATGGTCCCTGTACCCTCACATTCTGAGGATAATTTTCTCCAGGTGGGGCACTCCAGAGATGGACCTGTTTGCAGCACCAGACAATCATCATCTTCCTCTGTTTTGTTGTAGACCTCCAGTCCTCATTCTGGACTGGAAGGGCAGGTTTCTCTATGCCTTCCCTCCTTTCCCTCTCCTGTTCAGAGTTCTGATCAAGATAAGAACTCAACCCTGCACAGTGATACTGGTGGCTCCAGATTGGGCCAGACTACCCCGGTATCCTCTACTGCTGTTCTTAGCTGTGTCACGTCCCCTGTCTCTTCCCAGGAGATACAATCTTCTCTCCTCCTCCCAGGGGCAGATCTGGTACCCCAATCTCCAGTCTCTCAACCTCAAGGCTTGGCTCTTGAAGAGTTAGAATATGCAGCACTACATCTCTCTCAGGGAGTTCTGGATATTCTGAAGGTCTCAAGGAAACCTTCCACTAGAAAAACTTACAATTCCAAATGGAAGAGGTTCAGTATTTGGTGCTCACAGAAAGGTATTATGCCTGATTCTGCAGGCATTTCCACAACCTTAGATTATCTAGTTCATCTGAATAGCCTAGGCCTTAGGCCTGCCACGTTGAAGGTTCATCATAAGCTGTCTGTGCATTCCTTTCAGCAGGGAAGGACTCTTCCCTGGCATCTCATCCTGTTTTCAGGAAGTTTTTTAGAGGCCTGGTTCACCTTAACCCTCCCTTTAGGGAGCCTACTCCGCCTTGGGATCTTAATGTCTGCATTGTTCAGCTTATACAGCCACCCTTTGAGCCTATGGCTTCGGCTGAATTGAAGTACTTGATCTGGAAAACTGTGTTCCTGGTAGCTATTACTTCTGCCAGGCGGATTAGTGAATTACAGGCCCTGTCAGTTGAACCTGACTTCATATCCTTCCATAGGGATAAAGTGGTCCTGAGAACTAATAGGAGGTTCTTGCCTAAAGTGGTATCGGATATTCACCTAAACCAGTCTATATCTCTTCCTGTGTTTTTCACTGACCATTCTTCTTCAGGGGAAAGAAGATTGCACAGATTGGATGTTAAAAGGGCTCTTAGCTACTACATAGAGCATACTAAGGAACACAGGAATGACTGTCTTCAATTGTTTCTCACTTATGGTGAAGTGGGGAAAGGTAAGCCTGCCACTAAAAGATCTATTGCCAGGTGGATTGTTTCTTGTATACAATTCTGCTATAACAAATTGGGTAGAACACCCCCTTCAGGCCTGAGGGCTCACTCCACTATGGGTACAGCTGCTACTCTAGCTGCAGCCAGAGATATACCCTTGTTAGAGATCTATAAAGCAGCCACCTGGAAAACAGTACATACATTCACCAAGCATTACTCCCTGGACGTCCAGGCTAGGTTTGGCATAGCAGTACTGCAGAGCCTGTTCCCAAAGTAGGTTCTGCATTCCCTCCTCCATAGGGAACTGCTTGGTAGTCTGCATTATGTCTGAATACAGCAAGACTTCATGTTGTTTGAAGAAAAAATTACTCACCATAGTAATAATGTTTCTTCTCATGGAGTCTTGCTGTATTCAGTCCCCGCCTCCCTCTCAGAACCTGTTTTTGGGAAGTGGACTGGCAGGTACAGTGTTGCACCTCAGGGTGTACCTTGTACCCTCCCTCGTGGTAGGGTAGCTGTTATGTTTATCTTTCTTGTGTTGCATAGCTTAATTTGTCACTACCTTGTTTCTTTTTGGGACCCCAAAAATATTTTGCCTTTTGGCTATCTGTTTCAAACAATTTCCATATATTTTAGTGCTAGTTGGTTAGTTGTTCGTAAGAATCTGACAGTTACATTGGGAAGTACCACAGACAGAGGTTTGAAAACCGAGCTCGAGCTCAACATTCCATGCTTTTGCATGGAGTTAACCCTTTCCTCTCCAGGGCAGTTCAAGTGCTGGGGCTAACTGCATTATGTCTGAATACAGCAAGACTCCATTAGAAGAAACATTACTATGGTGAGTAATTTTTTCTTATGCCTCTGCCTCACTGGGCCTTCGTGGCCCCTAACCTGTAGAATTCTCTACCTCGACAGATACGAGATAGCCAGACCATTGATGGTTTTAAAAATTGTCTGAAGACATACTTGTATAACCAGGTGCTTTCAGGGATATTTTGAGTTCAAACTGATATGGTTGTTTTAGTATGTTTTACATGTTTTATGATGTATGGTGATTTTAACGTTATAAGTGTAAAGGCACCCTGAGCTTTGGGAGGGCGCATTATATAAATGAACATTTGCTTGCTTGCCTTAGGATTGCAAACTACCAGGCCCACATGATAAAATATCAGACCAGCCCATGGAAAGCTGCTTGTACTGCAATCCTGGTTTTGCCTGTTGGCTCTGCCAAGAATGAGTTACTTGAAACATTATCCTCTGGTGCTGAGGTTGGCAAACATTTGCTTTGCTCAGTTTATGATGTCTGATTGCTTCTACTTCAGGGATTTGCGTGAGGAGGTATTCTTGGCTCAGAGTTGCTGCCTTTGCCAATGATGTACACAAGCAGTTTTGAATGCCCCTTTTAGAAGGACAAGTTGTTTGGCAAGAATGCTGAAGAGGCTCTACGTGGCCTTCAGACCTCAAAAATGACTCCAAGATTTGTAAAGTCCCTGTATCCCACTCCTGATAAGAGGTGTGGGAGGGGTCCTTTCATCAGCCTGCTGCCAGAGGTAGCCGTGCCTACTGTCAGCAAAGCTGAAGTAAGGGGTGGTGGCCCCCTGCAGCGTTCCCTCCCCCAGGTGCCCATACAAAAACACCCGAAGCAGTCTGTACTGGTGGCACAGCTCCACCTGTTCACCTGACTCTCTTCCGGATATACCCCTACCTCAACTGTTACCTCCAGGGGTGGTTGTGGGAGAAACAATCTCCCTGCATATGAAACAATGGTGGGAGACCACTACGAATGAGTGGGTTCTAGAGATAATTGCAAGGGGGCATGCTCTGGAACTGTTGCAGACCTCTCCAGATCATCCTCTGCCTTCTTCCTGTTATCCTCCAGGCCATGTGTCCCTTCTGATGGAAGATGTTCAGTCATTCAAAAAAAAATGTGCTATAGAACCAGTTCCTTCTCAACAGACAAACAGGATTCTATTCCAGCTACTTCTTGGTCCCATAATGGACAGGGGATCTGCCTCTTTTGTTGGATCTCAGGGATCTCAACTTCTGTATCAAATGCAAAAAGTTTTTAGTATCCCTGCAAGCTCTGATTCCCCTTCTGCAAACTGGGGACTGGCTTTGTTCTCTGGACATGAAGGATGCATACCTTCATGTCGAGATCAGGTAATACCTCTGCTTTGTGCTGAAAGGAGAACACTACCAGTTCCAAGTATTGCTCTTTGACTTCACTTAAGCACCACAGGTCTTTACCAGATGCTTGGCAGTAGTGGCAGCAGCCCTTTGCAGGCAAGGCCTTTATGTGTTCTCCTATGTGGACGATTAGCTTCTGAAGACCAGTTCCAGGGAAGTTCTACTACATACTCTGTCTGACACAGCAGTTCGAAGACTTGGGGTCACAGTAAATGTGCCAAAGTCTGTCTTGACTTTCTGCCAAAGGCTGCAGTACATGGGGTAGTCTTGTACACAGAGAAGGCACATGCTTTCCTGCAACAGGACAGAGCAGATAATCTGACTGCCCAAGCACAGTTGGTATAGGGAGGCAGTATAGCGCAGTGGTTTAAGGCTCTGAGCTGCAAATCTGGAGACCTGAGTTTGAATCCCACAGCCCCCACTTGCATACTGTGTGACCCTGAGCAAATCACTTAACTTTCCTGTGCTCCCAGGTCACACCTGTAAACAAGCTTTCAGCTTAGTGTGCCACTCCTGGTTAAACAATTAAAAAAAAAATACAAGAGACACAATGTCTGCGAGAACAATGTTACTTCTTATGAGTCTCATGGCTGCAGTCATAGTGGCTGTGCCACTGGCATGTCTTTCATATAAGGATCCCTCAGTGGACACTTAAGGATCCAGTGGGATCAGTTGACAGACAAGCTGAACCAAATGGTTCTCGTCACGTTTCTGCTTCGCAGAGTATTGCTGTGGTGGATGGATCAGGAAAGCCTTTTAAAGGGCATTCCATTTCTTGTACCATCTCCTGTACAGATCCTCACCACAAATGCCTTGGGCTCTGGCTGAGGTGCTCATCTTGGCCCTTGCCAGACACAGGGGTCATGGATCCAAGGCGGAGGCCAAGCTGCATATAAATGTCTTGGAAATGAGGGCTGGCCTGTACAACCTCCAGGCTTTTCAGGAGAATCTTTGCCCTGGTCCTCTGTTTATCCAGATGGACAATGCCAGTGTGATGCATTACATCAACAAGGGGGCGCTCACATATACCCAATATGCAGGGAAGCAGTGAAAGTATGGTACTGGGTGTCACAAACCCACTCCTGAGGGTCCGGTCCACTGAGCTCACAGTGCCCACTCCTAAGTGCAATCCATGACAGGAAGGGGGGAAAACAGGATACCCTCTTCAAGTCCCTCTATAGTGCTCGCTGGCTTCACAACTGAACACTTGCCACGAAGTCTTAGGGTCCCCTCTTTACTCTGGATCAGGGTACAATACCAGTCTTGAGTCTTGTAGCCAAGTGAGAACCCTTTCTCAGTTGTTACACAAAGGGGGAAGATCCAGGTTTTACAACCTCTTCGGGGTAGCGTTGTAACCCTGATTCTGCCTTCTCCCACAGGCATGCAATAACCTGGTTCAAATCCCCACAGACCCTTCTTTGAGACTTTGGTATTCCCCTATCTTTATCCAGAGTTTCTCTTTTTAGACCCTTTGTTCGATTTGGTAGCATATGATAGTCCCCTTAGCAATAACAGTTTAATCACAGGTTAATACTGAACCTCTCACAATTGCACACACAATTATAAGAAAATCTCACTCAGGCCGGTTCTCTTAAAAATAAAATGTTCTTACTAAATAGTTATTAATCATACAGTTACAACTAAAAAGGTTTACATAATCTTTTTGGTCACAGCATAACAAAATAAAAGTGAAATTGTACAAAAAAAGCACTGACAGTTATCTAAAGTTCTACCTTAGTTTGTAGTGAATTGAAATCCATAAAGAGTAAGTGCAGTCTCTAGTTCTTAGTCTCTGTGCTATGGCAGTTTTGCTTCTCTGTGTGTTCAGGAGAGGATCCAGATGAAAAGTGTAATACATGCCCTGAACTGAGGGCTTTAAATACCTTCTGTAACTTGCAGTATCAGCAGTTATCCCAGTTCTAAAGAAACTGCTCTATTTACCTATCAGGCGAGTCGAACAACTACTCCATTTGGCCAGGAGATGTCACTGTTCTGCTGTTTCCAAAATTCCAAGAATATCAAACATCAAATCCAGACACATGTTCAGTTCGTTTATTGTTCGGTCAAAGACCATGACATAGTACATTCCGTCACTTACAAAACATATACATTGTATACAATATTCTTTTCCATTTTGGTTATAATAAATAACTTACATAAATACACTTTTGACCACTATCCACCAATTTATAAAAATTACACTCAGTATGCAGAGCATATAGAGGCATATAAAACACAGCAGAACTAATCCAGCATATCACATACTTCCTAGTAGCTGCCATTTTCTCTAAATACTTTTATATTAAATTACACAAAACAGTATTTAGTACATGTGAATCATTATTATCCCTTCAAGGTCTATAACTTTTAATGCCCCATCTATCACAATAAAATCCATTTGTCAGATGTTAGTCTGACTCCTTTTTTCATTCTGATCTTACTGGCTGCTACTAATTAAGCAGCAACCCTCTTTATAATTATTTCATCATGCGAGGTAAAAAAGATGGATAACAAAACATCTTTATCCTTGGTTTGAATACTATTAATTATTGGATTAAATTAAGCCGTATTTCTCTAAATGTTAAATACCAGCTGCAATCAAAAATCACGTCTTAAATTTTCTACCTCCTTTCTATTACAATCACAACAAGCCAAAGGATCCTTCACTTTACCAAATCTAGCTGTTAACCTTACTTGGAAATAACTCCATGCGGTATCTAGTATACAGTTTTCTTTGGTTATCTGTCAGTATAGCCAAGTAATGTCTATATTGATGGAACACATCATTATAAACCAACCAGTTAGAAATATGCAACTTTTCTATACATCTTGGATCTTTATTATTATAATTTTCAGAAATCTTTTGTCACACATTTCTGGTATTTAGTACTAATAATTCCTTTTTCAACAAAAGTTTCTGAACAGTCCAGCCCATTTTCTTTTAAACTGTTCGATACTGTATTTAACCAACCCAAATGAGATAATCCATTGTTTCCATTTATATTTTTCTTCCAAACATAGATATGTTAAACGTTGTTTATCTGATTGTAGTAACTTAATCCAATAATTAATTTTTCTTGCACAAGCATGAGCTAACACACTTGAGTCCTAGTTCTGCTCGTACCAAAGCTGCAGGAGTTGACTTCCCTGATCCAAGATTTGAGTTTAATATTTTTAAAAGTGGTACCTCTAATATTTCCATCTTTTTTATTTCCTAAATATCTGCATTGTTCAATACTTGTGCATAGTACTTTGCTTTTGTTGCAATTATCAGGGGTCTGATAGTACTACCCCTGTACTTTTTATTAAAGACATTTAATGAATTAGCCGTTTGTTTTAGCTTAGTTTTCATGATGTCCGTATGTTTTTTCCACTGCCCATTTGAGATTATGGTTAAGCTCAGATAATTATATTGCTTTGCTGTTTTAAGTTTTAAAGAACCAACCTTCCATGTTTTGGAAAACTTTTTTGCACCCATAACCATTACTTGACTTTTTGATTTGTTAATCTTCAGATCATAGCTATCCACAAATTCCTGCAATATTTTCAATTTTTTATTAATCCCAGTTGAGTTAAGGACATAACAAGATTGTCTGCATATGCAAGGGTGGCACCTCTTTCCCCTAAAACATTTGGTGAATCAGATTGAGACTCATTTAACTGGTTTAAAAGTTTATTTATGTATATGCAGAACAATGTAGGGGCCAATGCACAACCCTGAAGAACACCACCATTAGTAGAAAATGTTTTAGAAGTCTGTGAACAGGAACTTATCCTGACCTGAGCCCATGTTTCGGTATACAGTACTCGTATAATATGTATTAACTGTTCAGTATACCCCACTCTCTCATTTCTGACCACAGTTTATGTCTATTAATCATATCAAATGCCAAACTAAAATCAATAAATGCTAGATATATCTTTTGTTTTCTGATTTTATGTTTTTTCATAAAGATGGCCATGTATAAAGCAGTTGTCCGTGGTACTTTACCCACTTCTAAATCCAGCTTGGTATTTTGAAAAATCCCCTAACATAACTATTTGTTCTTTTAGCCTTCCCAAGATAATTTTTGAGAAGATTTTTCCCATAATGTCTAATAAAGAAATGGGTCTATACATGGCTGGATCCTCCTTATCCCCTTTCTTATATATGGATACAACAATTGCACCTTTCCAAGAATCCGGAAACTTTACATTGTGAATGTATTCATTAAAATATTTAGTTAATATATAGGACCACAAAGAAGGAGTTACCAAATAGACTTCAGGCGGTATTAAGTCAGGACTTGGAATGTTTTTTTTTTTTGGTTATAAACTAGCTATAGCAAAATAGATTTCCTCATTAGTTATTGGTTTGAACAATGTCCTATCAACTGACCCTCAGACACATATAACTAACATGGATTTGACATTCAGGCCCAGATATTCAAAAGGGTTGCGCCATGCGCAATAGGGTTGCGCCTGCACAAGTCCGAAATTGCGCCATTCTGCGATATTCATCAGGAGGCAGTTGCGCCACTGAAAACATGCTGAGCAACAGTGCAATGCAAATGAATGCATGCTGAACTGGAGGGGGAGGAACCATGCATAAACTGCACAGCCCGATATTCAGCGAGCTGTGCCAGGGATATCTGGCAGGCGCAACCCCAACCTGCTGCCTACTGCACAACTCTGAGCCAAAAAAGGATCAGAGATCGAAGGCCACCCACAGGTGAGCTGCCGCATTGCAGGTGCAACACAGCAGCTGCCACCTGTGGCTGGCCTCAACCTACTCCCTGTGCCCCCTGCAGCCTGATCACGGGCAAATGAGTAAAATCCCCCACCCCACTGTGGCCCGATCGCGGGCAAAAGCGTAACTCCCCTCCCCGATTGGCGATCGCGGGCAAAAGCTGAAAATAACCCCACCACCACACAGCCCGATCACGGGCAGCAAAGTGCCCCCAGACATATCCCTGGTGGTCTAGTGGACCAATAAGCCCGATTGCGGGCTGCAGAGTGATAACCCCCTGAACATATCCCTGGTGGTCCAGTGGACCCGATAAGCCCGATCGGGGCTGCAGATATCTAAAACACCCCCAAGAACATCCCTGGTGATCTAGCATCTCCCACCCACTGAGCCCACCACCCGCTCCCCCCTGCAGCCAGCGGCGGCAGCATCCCACCACCTGCCACCCCGCCGCCCGACTGACTGCCGGTGAGACTGCATACCATTGATGCAGAGCAAGAGCCAATGGGCATGCAGACCATACCGTACTAAGGCAGTCAGATTTGTGAATGAATGAATTCATTCAAAATCTGGACTGCCTTATATGATGGCTGCTGCCCGATTGGCTCTTGCTCTACCAATGGGAGTGCAACCTACCAGGCAGTCAGTTAGCCGGCAGCAGGGTGGCAGGTGGTGGGATGCTGCTGCCCGCCCGGCTGCAGGGGGAGCGGGTAGGGGCTTCGGTGGGTGGGTGTGGGGACGCTAGATCACCAGGGATGTGTTCTTGGGGGTTTAGACATCTGGAGCCCGCGATCGGGCTTATTGTCCACTGGACCACCAGGGATATGTTTGGGGATAATTTGCTGCCCGCGACCGGGCTGGTGGGGGGTTTCAGCATTTGCCCGCAATCGCCAGTCGGGGGAGGGGGAGTTTAATGCTTTTGCCTGTGATCGGGCCAGTGGGGGGGGTGGGGGGATGCTTTACTCTTTTGCCTGTGATCAGGCTGCAGGGGGGCGTCGGTCCCCGACGGCTGCTGCCTGGCAGGGCGCCAGGCGCAAGTCCTCGGGGATCGGCGCACCTGCATGCTAATGGCATGCAAATGGGGCCATAAACAGATGCATATGGCCCCCCTGCGCCTTGCATGAATTATGGCCCCATTTGCATGTCACCTTTTGAATATCGGAAATTTGCACATGGCGCAATGGTACTTGCGCCACCGCAAGTTGAATGCTCCACTCTGACCACTTGCGGTGGCGCAAGTTCCACTGCGCCATGCACAGTGGCTGTGGCCGGGGGGGTGATATTCAAAGGAGTTGCTCAATAGCACAACTCCTTTGAATATCGCTCAGGCCACACCCCTGCGCAACTATTTTGTGCAGCGCAAGGGCTTGCGCCACAAAATAGCGCAGCTTGAATATCCGGCCCTCAGAGTTTAAGCCTTTTGAAGTCCCCTGTAGACAATTCGCATCCATAAGACAAAATTCACATTAGCCTGTCAGAATGGTCATTTGCTGCTCAAATCCTGGCTAAAACATCCTGGGCTTTGAACTGGCTTCCTTCAATTAAGTTACAAAGAAGATCCTGTAAGGTTTATGACTATACAAGCTGATTTTATTACCTCTGAGTCAGCTAGTCAGGAAATGCAATTAGCTTCTAGAAACATACATAGAATCTGACGGCAGATAAGGACCACTTGGCCCACCCAGTCTGCCCATTTCCCTACCTAATGGATAAGTTGCAGATCCTAGTTAACCAGCAGCCTACTTCTTTCTACTCCCACCCCCTAGAATTGCCTTATGACTGTCCTATGCATGCTTGAATTCAACCACTGTTTTTGACTCCACGACCTCCTCCGGAAGGCCGTTCCATGCATCCACAACCCTCTCTGTGAAAAATACTCCTTACATCACTCTGAGCCGCCTCTATCTTCAAATTGTGCCCCTTGTTCTTGCACACCTCTTTTTTGAAAGATGCTACCCTCTTGGACTTTGTTGATTCCTTGAGGTACTTGAAAGTTTCTATCATGTCCCCCTCTCCTCCTTTCCTCGAGGCTATACATATTAAGCTCCTTTAGTCTCTCTCCATATGTCTTCTGGTGCAGACCCTGCACCATTTTAGTTGCCCTCCTCTGGACAGCTTCCATCTTGTCTATGTCCTGAGAGATTGGGTCTCCAGAACTGCACACAGTACTCAGATGGGGTCTCACCAGCTGTCTGTACAGAGGATAACAACTTCCTGTTTTCTACTGGTGATGCCTCCCTACATCCCAGTATCCCCCCAGCCCTCCTTACTGCCCTCTCACATTGCTTGCCCACCTTTAAGTCATCTGATATGACTACCACCAGGTCCCTTTCCATTTTTGTTGTTGTTAGTATCTCACCCCCCATTGTGTACTCTTCCCCTGGGTTATTGTTTCCCAGGTGCATTACCTTGCACTTCTTAGCATTGAATCTAAGCTGCCATACATTTGACCATTTCTCTAACCTTGCCAAGTCCCTTCTCATCCTTTCCACCCCACCTTGTGCATCAACTTTGTTGCAGTTCTTTGTGTCATCTGCAAAGAGACATACTTTTCCTTCCAGTCCCTCTGCAATGTCGCTTACAAAGACATTGAAGAGGACCAGTCCTAATACTGAACCCTGCGGTACCCCACTAGTAACCCCCCCCTTTCTTCAGAGTGGACTCCATTTACTATTACCCTCTGTGTCCTATTCTCCAGCCAATTCTCTACCCAGGCTATCATCTTGGGACCCACTCCCAGGCTGGCTAACTTGTATATTAATCTTTTGTGTGGCACTGTGTCAAATGCCTTGCTAAAGTCTAGGTAGGCCATGTCCACAGCCCCTCCCTGATCTACTACTTTGGTCACCCAGTAAAGAAATCTATTAGATTCGTCTGGCATGACCTTCCTGCTGTGAATCCATGCTGCCTTGGGTCCTGTGCCCCTCTGGCCTCTAGGTACTTGACAATTCTTTCCTTCAGAAGTGATTCCATCATTTTCCCTATCACTGAGGTTAAACTAACAGGTCTGTAGTTTCCTGCTTCTGCCCTGCTCCCACTTTTGTGAAGGGGAATAACATCTGCCCTTCTCCAGTCCTCAGGTACCACCCCATCCTCCCATGATTTGTTAAAGAGGGTAGTCAGTGGTGTCACTAGTTCGACCCTTAGTTCTTTTAGAATTCTGGGATGAATCCCATCAGGCCCCATTGCTTTGTCCATCTTCAGTTTTAAGAGTTCTTTCAGAACCCTTTCTTCTGTAAATGGGCTGGTATCAACTTCTGTATCCAGAGTGTTTCTGTTGTTTCTTTTAGGTACCCTCTTCATTTGAAAATACTGAGCAAAAATATTTGTTTAGTATCTCTGCTTTTTCACTGTCACCTTCTGCCCACCCCTCCCCTTTATTAAGCCTCACTATCCCTCCCTTATTCTTCCTTCGTCCCTGATGTACCTAAAAAAGGTTTTATCCCCCTCCTTAACTGAGTTGGCTATCTTTTCCTCGGTTCGGGCCTTTGCTGTTCTGACTGCCTTTCCAGCTTCCTTTTGTTTTAACTGATACAGTTCTCTGTCTTGCTCCTTCTGTGATTCCTTGTACTTTCTGAATGCCTTCTTTTTCTCTTGAACCTTCACTGCTACCTCCTTTGAGAACCATAGTGGTTTCTTACATCATTTTGTTTTGTTTATTTGCTTCACACAAAGCCTTGTTACCTCTGTGATGGCAGTTTTTATTATTCCCCATTGTTCTTCCACCCCTCCTTCCTGCCCATTTGCTAGTGCATTCCTTAGGCACTCACCCATTTTGGCAAAGTCAGCCCTCCTGAAGTCCAGTACTTTTGCCTTTGTATGGCTTGACTCTATTGCTGTGTTTATTGTGAACCATACTGTTTGATGGTCGCTAGTTCCCAGATGGCTACCCACTTCTACATCCGTGATCCTCTCTCCATCTCCATTTGAGAGAACCAGGTCTAAGATTGCTCCCTCTCGAGTGGGTTCCAATACTAGTTGTCTAAGGCATGCCCCCTGTAGGGCATCTAGAATAACCCCACTCTTAGAAGTGGCTGCTGCAACTGCACTCCAGTTAACATCTGGCATATTCAGATCACCCATCAGCAATATCTCCCCTTTATCTGCCATTCTAAGTATACTTTCTATCATTTTCTTGTCCATTTCCTCCCTGAGAGGTGTTTGTATACAACCCTGTGCGGGACTGTGGTGCCATTGCCTGCCTCCAAATTGACCCACAGTGCTTCTTCTCCTCCTCCTGTTTACCCTTTTGTTCTGTTGCTTTGATTCCTTCCCTTATGTAGAGAGCTACTCCTCCTCCTCTTTTACCCTCCCTGTCCCTCCTGTAGATAGTGTATCCTGGTATGTTTACATCCCAGTCATGGTTCTGTGTGTACCATGTTTCTGTGACTACCACGATATCCAGATGTTCCTCCTCCATCAAGGCCACTAATTCAGGAAGCTTGTTACCCAGACTACGGGCATTGGTACTCATTGCTCTCCATTTTGTGATGGTTTTACCTTCTGTAGCAACATCCCCCACTGACCTTTCGACCTTAGTCTTTTTTTCATTTAGTACCCTGTTTTGTAGGGGGAGGCTGGGATATTCCTGCTGCTTATCAGTGCCTCCCCCCTTGACTAGTTTAAAAGCTTGCCAATGAAGCATTTAAACCGATTGCCCAAAAGACTTGTTCCCTTCCTGGACAGATGCAGACCATCCTGCCAGTATAGGCTGGTGTCCCTCCAGGTGGAACCCCAGTCCCCAGTAAAGCCAAACCCCTGTGCTCCACACCATTTTTTCAACCATTCGTTAAACTGCATGGTGCAAAGTACCGCCTCACCCATGCCACTAACTGGCAGCACCTCTGAGAAGGATACTGTGTGCTACTTGTCTTAGGCCCTCCTTAACTCTACAAAGTCCTTCTGCACTGCTCTAATCTCATGATGAGCCAAGTCATTTGTCCCTAGGTGGACAATGACGCCCAGCTCGACTCCCGCAACTGTTCTCATGATCCCAAGGATGCGCTTCCTGTCCCTCCAAGCCATGGCACCAGGCAGGCACCTTACTCAGTTTTCCTGCTCCCCAGTTCTATCCCCAATAATTGAGTCCCCACCAGGAGTTGTTTCCTTCCTGTGGTGCCTCTGCCTCTTTCCTGAGGACCTCCCTTGTGACAGTTGTCTGCAACCTCTTTAGTCTCCTCTACGGGTGCATCCATAGGGGAACTATGCTCCCCCAGAATGGTGTATGGATTGTGGAGTGGAATAACTGACTGGGTGTGCCTTTGTTCCACCACCCTTACCATCCCTGAGCCCACTGTGGTCCAACTGCTGTACTTTCTTCGCAACCTCTGAGGTAGTGGTGGTGGCTCTGGTGCTCCCTGGATGGGGGAGGTTCCCTTACTACTGTCCAGTGCGACCTGAAGACAGGCAATTTCCTCCCTCAGGGCAGAGAGTTGTCTGCAAACAGGGCAGCATCTCAGCCTCCAGAAAGACTCCTGGAAGACTGCTGCCCCACAGCCATTACATTGCACTACTCCCCACATGTCTGTCTACCTTAGGTTTTTTTTTTTTTTGTGTATGTGTGTTTGTGTCTGTTTTGCAGGTTACAGGACTATCAGCCATTAAAAAAAAAACATTCCCTTCAAACCCCAGGAAATCTTAACTGTATTCTGACTAATGCAGTATGGTATCACCATAGGACTGCCCCGGAACCAAAATGATTAATAGAACCTATGCAAATGATGGAATGCTAGGCTTGAGCTCAGTCTTCAAACCACTGTCCCTGGTAACAGATCTTCAGCCGTCAGATTCTTTACTCCGCTTGCCTCAGTAAGACATCTCCGGAGAGGTCTCCTTCATTTGCTTGAAGAGATTTGTTTTCTCGGTTTTTATAAAGTATTGTTTATTTATTTCGGAATTTGAAGCACTGTCCTTGGTTTTCAGGTAGAATTAGTTAGGTTTAGTGTTTTTTGGGGTAAGTAGATGGGTTCCTTTTCCCTAACTTGGAAGGAACCATTTCTTGTATTCTCTGAAGAAAAATTTCTGTTTAGTTAAGTTGTTCCGACTTGGATGTAAGTCAGTTTTTTAAGCAATAATGCATGACAGGGTGTGGGTTGTGCAGGGATAACCTCATGCCTGTGTGGTTAGGCACGAGGCCACAGGCTGAGTGTGTCCAATGTCCCAGAAGCACCAGAATAGAGGTGGAAGGGGCAGGGCCCATTACAGGCCTTTTTTCCAACCTCAGGCTTTCTCCCAGTATCAACAGAAGGGATGCTTTAGAGGCAGAAAGAGCAGT
This sequence comes from Neoceratodus forsteri, assembly GCA_016271365.2. Lineage (NCBI taxonomy): Eukaryota > Metazoa > Chordata > Ceratodontiformes > Ceratodontidae > Neoceratodus > Neoceratodus forsteri. Next base: position 433,524,567 of record CM057459.1, on the reverse strand, counting down.
GGCCACACTAGCCCCAGCACTCAGCCAGTAGCCCAGGCAAAGCAGACACCCTGAGGTGCCTGCCTGGGTCACCTCCCCAATACCAGTAGGGGGCAGGCTGGCTCACTACCTCCAGGGGTGGCAAAACATCACCACAGACAAGTGGATCCTGGAGGTAGTGGGCCAGAGTCTTGTCCTCAGCTTCAAATTCATGCCAAAGCTGAGATCAAGCGCCTTCAAACCCTCTACCCTATCAGAAACGGCTTTGTTAGAGGAGGAAGTATCCAGCCTTCTGTCACAAAGGGTAGTAGAGTCAGTCCCCTCGGCCCAGAAGGGAAAAGGCTTGTGCGCCAGGGACTTCCTCACATTAAAGAAAACAGGAGTGGCGACCCATTCTGGATCTCAGACACCTAAACAGACACTTGTCAAAGCCAAAATTCAAGATGGTGACTCTGACTACTATTCTTCCAACATTAAGGAAAGGAGACTGGCTGGCATCCCTGGACCTAAAGGACGCCTACTTCTACATTCCTATCAGGCAGTCCCACAGAAAGTACATCAGGTTCAGATTGCCATCAGGGCATTATCAGTTCAGTACAATGCCCTTTGGACTGACCTCTACCCCAAGAGTGTTCACAAAATGCCTGGTTGTGGTCGTGGCACTCCTAAGGAGGCAGGAGGTAACGGTGTTCCCCTATCTGGACGACTGGCTAATAGTAGGCCAGTCACATCAGTAAGTAAAGGAAGCACTAGCACTCACACAGGATACCCTGCAGTCCTTGGGGTTCCTGGTGAGTCTAAAAACGTATGTTCTGGAATCAGTCCAACTTCTCAAGTTCATAGGGGTCGAGTTGGACACTCCAAGAGGAAGGGCTTTCCTCCCTCAGGACAGAGTGGACAACCTGGTACAAGTAGCCAGCTCCTTCAAGCTCCATGCCTCAAGGCCGGCAAGACATTTTCTGCAGCTGCTGGGCCACATGGCAGCATCCACAGCAACAGTGTCGGGAGCCAGGTTCCAAATGAGGGACATTCAGTTCCACCTCAGAGCTCTCTGGCTCCAGAAAAGAGACTCACTGTCAAAGCTAGTGCCTGTCACAACAGCATTTCTTCAAGCACCGCAGTGGTGGCAAGACATGGCTAAACTCAGGCAAGGGGTGCCATTCTTGCAACACACCCCTACACTGGTACTAACCACAGATGCATCACTCCTGGGTTGGGGGGCACATCTGGGAGAGCACACAGCACATGGGAAAAACAGGAGTCACTTCTGCACATCAACCTATTGGAACTCAGAGCAGTCTTTCTGGGCATCCAGCCTTTTGCCAGCCTAGTAAGGGGTAAAGTGGTGTAGGTCAGGACAGACAATACAACCACCATACACTACATAAACAAGGGGGCACAAGGTCAACCCCACTGTGCACGGAGGCAACGAAAATCTTGTCTGGCATATTCCCTAGAGGTCTCCCTCTCAGTTGTCCATCTCCCAGGGAAGGACAGTGTCTTAGCGGATGCCCTCAGCAGAATCAATCAGAACCACCATGAGTGGTCTCTGAACAAGCAGGTCCTGGAGGTTTTCAGGAGATGGGGTGCCCAGAAGTGGAATTTTCGCAGCTCCAGACAATCATCCACTACTGCAGTTCTGCAGCAGACCTTCTGTCAAGGGCACAATCCCTCTGGATGCACTACTGCTGGATTGGACTGGGAAGTTCCTGTATGCCTTTCCTCCTTTTCCCTTGCTGCCAAAGATCCTGAACAAGTTCAGGTCCCAGCCAGCAACAATGATCCTCATTGCCCCAGATTGGGCCTGGCAGCCCTGGTATTCTCTGATTCTATCCATGTCAATAGCCAAGCCAATCAGCCTCCCCAGGAGGCACAACTTACTGACATCCTCCCTGGGCAGGATCGTGTACCCCAGCCTTCAGTCCCTCAGGCTCAAGGCCTGGCTCTTGAAGACTTAGAATATGTAGACTTGCATCTGTCAGAGGGAGTGATGGAGATACTTAGGGTATCCAGAAAACCATCTACTAGGAAAACCTATTCTTCCAAATGGAAAAGATTTTCCATTTGGTGTCAGGGAAAGAATGTAGACCATAACCAGGCCAGTTTGGCAGTGGTCTTAGAATACTTAACCCATCTCCATTCTCTGGGCTTAAGGGCCTCTACCCTTAAGGTGCACCTGGCAGCTGTTTCGCCTTACTTGTCAGCTGGCAAGGGGCTTTCCTTAACCTCTAATCCAGTGTTCAAAAAAACTTTCAAGGGATTGCTACACTTGCAACCTGCACATAGGGAGCCTACACCCATGTGGGATCTTAACGTATGCATTGTCCAGCTCATGCAACCCTCCTTTGAGCCCATGTCTTCAGCCGACCTCAAGTATGTGACTTTGAAGACAGTGTTCCTAGTAGCCATTACTTCTTCCAGAAGGATTAGCAAGCTTTAGGCCTTATCCACAGGACCACAGAGCATGGCTACATTGCTGTCCATAAAGATAGTCATTCTGAGGACTAATAGGAAATTCCTGCCCAAGGTGGTATCCGAGTTCTACCTCAATCAGTCCATTACATTGCCTGTCTTCTTTACTGACCATTCAGCTTCAGGAGAACGTAGGCTGCATAGCTTGGCACCAGATTAATGAGATCCTGGGGAACACCAAGCCACTTACTCCCAAAGAAGTGCTAATAAATGGCTCTGTTTGCAACAATGCCAGGACTATTGCAAATGTCTTCAACTCTATCTTCACCGAGGTTCCCAATATCCCCCCCCCCCTGTAGCTTGGGTCACCCAGCCCCCTCCCACAGCTCCACCTGATGCTCCTCTGGCCCTGGTTCTTTCCCCTGTCTTGCGCCTGGACGTTCTTAAGTTACTTCAGTCAATTCCCACGTGCAGCAATGCTGGGCTGGTATGCTGGTATTGAACCTCGGATCCTTAGGGTGGGTGCCCCGTTCTTTGCCACTCCCATTACTCGGCTTTTTAACTTGTCCATCTGCACCTCCACAGTGCCACTGACCTGGAAATCTGCCAGGATTACACCGGTCTTTAAGAAAGAGAACCCTAAAATTCTGTCCACTTATCGCCCCATTGCTTACTGCCTACCCTCAGCAAGACTTTGAAGAAATTTATCCATCAACAGATCTCCACCCATCTACAAAACTTTTTTAATCTACAGTCCCCGATTCAACATGGCTTCAGGGTGGGTCACAGCATCACTACGGCCCTTACTCTATTAACTAGTGAGGTAAAGTCCAACATGGATAAAGGCCTGCTTACCGGTGCCGTATTCATTGACCTCACCAAGGCTTTTGACTTGGTTGGCCACCACCTGATTGTTCATAAATTGTATTCTCTTGGTGCTTCCAGTTCCGCTATATCCTGGATTAGCAGTTACCTCTCTGGCCGATCCCAATCTGTCTCCTTCAGCAGGGTCCTTTCATCTTCGGCTCCCATCTCCTGTGGTGTCCTACAAGGATCCATTCTAGGACCCTTGCTCTTCTCCATTTTTGTAAATGATCGTCCCATTTCCTTTACCCACTGTTGCTCCATCATGTATGCCGACAACCTGGTGCTCTACGCATCCTCTTGCTCAGTCGCTGGCCTGAATGCTCACCTATCATCGGCGTTCCAACAGATTCAATCCTGGCTCTCCTCAAACTCCCTAGTCCTCAATCTACCAAAGACCCAGGCCATACTCTTCGGGTCCACCAGAAAAGTTCATGCTGAGACTCCCAAGCTTCACGTTCTGTGTCATAATGAGTCTGCAATCACATCAACCGACTCTTTCAAATACCTTGGAGTGACATTGGATCCTGCACTTGACTTCTCTTCTCACATAAACGAAGTATGCAGATCAGTTAACATCAGGATAGGTGCACCACTCCCTCACCCCTGCTGCCAGGATCTCCGTGGCTAGAGGTGTCTTGCTCCCAAGGCTGCGGTATGCCCTCCCTATCTTTTCCCATGCCAATGCTTCTATTCTTCATAAATGTGACACCACATAGAATATCTGCAGATTTGCCCTATCAGCCCCTTGCCTTATGCACCACTGCCTCCTGTACTTCTCCCTACACTGGCTATCCCCCCAAAATCTGCGCTTCTATTCTCTGGGCTGTTTCACTGACTCCATGACTAGAAACCCTCGCCCTGACAGTCTCGGGGCGATGCTCACCCTTGTGCCTTCCTCCCACCAACTTAGGTCCTCTAACTCCTTACAACTCTCCATTCTGCTCTGTTCAACTAGAATGGGGGAGCAAGCTTTCCTCTCATTTTGCCCTTAACTTTTGGAACACTCTGCCTCTCATTCTCAAGTGCTCGCTATCTCACTCCTCCTTCAAGTCTGCACTTTTCTCCAACCTTTATGCACTTGATTCCTGTGACTGCTCCTAACCTACCCTGGCCCCTGTTTTAATATACTCCTATCTACTACTGCTTGGCTCCTGTAACTTGTGCATTGTGCTTGATAGTCAATCTGTTCCCTTCCATCCCTGAGTGGATGTGTACCACCTGTAGGTTTAAATCCCCCTCTATCCCTGTGAGGATAGCTGTGTCGTTAAGCACTCAAAACTGTCTATCTTATATGTCTTAAACATGTATGCTGTAATTCCTGGTATATTCTGCAAGGATATCTGTTGTATAACTTCAATAGCTATTTGTATTCCTCTGATGTCTTGCTTGTTGATTGTACTGTAGCTTGTACCCTCCCGGGTTGTGCTTGAAAATAGGCAGGTTCTTGCCTAACGCACCCACCCGGTCAACAAAAACTAATAAATAAAATAAAAAGGGCAATAATTTACTACCTGGATCACACAAAGGGTCACAGGCAGGACCATATTTGACTCTTCCTCACCTATGGAGAGGTGGAAAAAGGAAAACCAGACACTAAAAAATCTATTGCAAAATGGATTGTTGCTTGCATCCAATTCTGCTACAGCAAAGTGGGCAAGAAGCCACCCACAGGCCTCAGGGCCCATTCAACCAGGGGTACAGCTGCCTCCTTAGCTGCTAGGGATATTCCCCTGGTGGAAATCTGTAAAGCAACTACCTGGAAAACAGTCCACACATTTACCAAGCAGTATTGCTTGGATGTTCAGGCCAGAGGAGATGCCAGGTTTGGCACAGCAGTCCTGCAGTGCTGGTTTCCTAAGTAGGTTCTATACCCACCTCCAAAGGTACTGCTTGGGTAATCTGCATTAGTTAGAATACAGTAAGATTTCCTGGGGTTTGAAGAAAAAATTACTTACCCTAGTAATCTTGTTTCTTCCAAGGGAATCTTACTGTATTCTGAGCTCCCTCCCTACTTCCCCTACTAAGAACCTTTGGGTCACTGCACTCCAGCTGTACAAATAATGTTGCAAACCTGTGGGTATTGTGTTTTTTCTTGGGGATCTGTGACTTGAGTCCTAGTGGTGCCATTCTGAGCTGTTTGGGGAATGGTAATTAAGAATGGGGTGGGAACTTAATTGTTAGTATAGCTAGATAGTTCACTGTACATGCTTCGTAAGAATCTGATGGTTGAAGAACTGTTACCAGGGACAGTGGTTTGAAAACCGAGCTTGAGCCTAGCATTCCATCATTTGCATGTGTTCTATTAACCATTTTGGCTCTGGGACAGTCCTATGGTGAGACCATACTGCATTAGTCAGAATACAGTAGGATTCCCATGGAAGAAGCAAGATTACTACGGTTAAGTAATTTTTTTCTTCTCTTCACATTGGCATTTACCATGTGGCCATTTTTAAACATGTACAAGAATATAACATAACACCACACATCTGCCCATCTGACTGGCAGGGGCACAGCTTGCCACACTGGGTTCTATCCCATGGTCTGCAACTATCAGCCATGCATCTCCTAGGTCTCTAAAACATCTTGGCAGACAGGCTAAGCAGGTAATAGGATTCATGAATCAGAACTGCTGACCTCCATGGTAAATGACCTCTTTGCAAGAGGGAGTCATCCGGAGTTGGACCTTCTTGCATCCCCACACAGTGCAAAACTGCCACATTTCTGCTCGTTCGCTTCAGGGCTTGGAGTTTTTTTGGTAAGATGCCCCTTATATGCATTCTCCCCAATTCCTCTGATACAGAGGGTTCTGCTCAAGCAGCGGTGGAAGAATACCATTCTCATCCTCATTGCTCCATTATGGTCTTGCCAGATATGGTTTCCACTTCTGCAACAGATGGCAGTGGAGCCTCCTGTCCCCCTACCTGTGTGTCAGTGTCTGTCACATAACAGAGGGTCCTTGGTCCAACTGGTCCTGAAGTCCCTACATCTGCATGCTTGGCTCCTGAAAATATAGTAGCCATTGCACAGTCTGGGGTATTCCCCAAGGTTGCTGATGTACTGACTGTGGCTAGAAAGCTTTCTACCAGACATATTTATTCTTTGAAATGGAAGTGATTCACTTTGTGGGCTGCTTCCAGGAATTTGGACCCATTTACAAGTCTTATAAATGCTGTGTTGGAATACCTGCTGTCCTGTCCAACTCCAGCCTACAATATTTCTTACTTAAGGTGCATTTGACTGCTGTTTCAACTTTCCATGCCCCTGTTGATGGTTGTATGGTTGCCCAGTTAGAGGTATCCCATACATTTCTGAGAGGTGCAGTATTCATTCTCCATATGAAACCTCCTATCCATAATCCAGTCCCACCATGGGACAAGAATTTTGTGCTTGAGGAACTGACAATGGCTCCTTTTGAGCTGGCCATGAGTTATGGCCTATGTTTCTTATCATGGAAAACGTTACATGTTCATCGAGGGTATTTCTTTCATCAGGTCACACATTTGGAACTATACCGCATCAGTGCTAGGACCCCACAGAAACTTTTGCCAGCACTGGCCTGGTGACACTGAGGGTTGAGGCGCTGGATGCCTTACCTCGCACTACACTTGCAACTGGGTTCAGGAACAACTTTGGGTCGTTGGGATGCTGGCCTGGGAGGAGGAGGAGCAGAATTGAGCAAGCCAGGCTGCTTTCCCTTCCCGGGTGGTGGGGGTGAAGGTTCTCCCGCATCCCGTCTTCCCACCGGCGTGCGGAGGTCTGGTGGGCAACGTAGGTGGGCGGGGGTGGCAGTACTGGTGGGTGGAAGGGGCTGAGCTGGCTTTTGGTGTGCATGCACACCTCCACGTGTACATATGGCCGTGTGCCGGGGCTCGAGGGGGATGCGGGAGAAAAAAAACTACAAAAGCCTATAAAAAGCTATATTAAAAAGAAAGAAACTTTTGCCAGCAGTCCACCGGGGCTGCCCACGTCAACGTCATATGTCAGCATCCTTATAAGACGTGGGAAGCACCCTCTCTTCTCAGTTCTTTTCTCACCATCGATTACACTTGTCGGACTTGCCAGCGGAAAGAGCTACACCAGTTTATTTTCCTTTTGTAAATAAAATAGCAATTCACCTTTTTCTCTTTTTCTGTGCCGTTGAGGGGATCTTCAAAATCATTTTGCTTTTGCGACCGTGGAGAGCATATTTTCAAGGACAACCGTGCTTACTGTCTGTATTTGCCTCCTAGGTCTCGAGCATGACGTCCAGGCCAGTGACAATTGCCACGGATTTAAAGGGGACAGGAAATCTGTGCTAATTGGCAGCTGTTTATAAAGTTCTTTTTCTCTGAAACAACATGCATTCTCCTAAAGTATCCATATTTAACTGTACCTGAATAAAAAGTGATAGGAAAACTGTAGTTTGCATTGTTGTGTTTTTATGGACAGCATTCTGTTACAATTCACTTCATGGAAGCACTTAGGTGGAGTTTTTACTATGTCGTGATTTGTGTACAGAATGCTAATTATGGGCTGCTGACCTATCAGAACCATGTTTGGAGTTCTGTGCACAAATCATGACATAGTTAAAACTCCAAATTATTGGTTCCATGAAGAGAATTGTAACAGAATGCTGCCCATAAAAACAAGACAATGCAAAATACAACTTTTAATATCACTTTTTGTTCAAGTACAGTTAAATATGGATAATTTAGGTGAATGCATATAATTTCTGAGAATAAGAACTTTATAAACAGCTGCCAGTTATAAATGATTTTCTGTCCTCTTTAACTCCACTAACAGGCATGGCGGCAAGGGGGCCTCAGTACTTTTCTCTTACGGAAGGCCCTTGCAGCGATGGAGAAACAGCTGTGAGAGACAAATGCATCGTCCGGTTCCACAGCGAAGGGCAATGAAAAGAAATCCTCAGGAAAGAGCCACAAGCATAAACATTGTAAAGAAACTCTTCTCCAACAGAGATCTCAATCACCATTACAGCCTGTGAGGTTGCCACCTTGACCATAACAATCTATTTCCACGCCTGTGGCTTAGGCTGCCCCTATTACCCTTCAGCCTTCTGCAGTGGACTCTAACTGGGACAATGCTGGCCCTGTTATGGCTGGTAGTTTGTGCCCATCAACAGTCGTTCCTACACCGTCCACTGATCAGGTGGTGGCCCTTAGTAAAGGAGTTGCTGCCTCTGATCTCTCAGCCCCCAAGATGACCTTGTTGACAAGGTCAGGATCGGGGTTAGGCACAACCGGGCCTCATACTGTGGGTCGGTCGCAGTCATTGATGAAATTTCCGTCATAGACACCTTCTATCGTACTCCCTACTTAGGGAACCACTGATGCCTCTTCAGCCACCAAGACCTCTGTCTACAAGGTCAGGACTTGGCAGGGGCAGTACTAATTCATGGATGCATTTACTACTAATGGGCTAGTACCTTTGACCATCTCACAGACTTCTTGGTCACCTCTGCACCAGCTTGCTGTCACTGCAGTTGTGACTAATGCCCAGTCATCACCACACATCCCTCAGGGTGTGTCCGACAGGCTTGCCTCTGGCCCATCCTCACAGTGGTTGACATTCATTCTGTCTTCGCACTGCCACCGCAGAGATTCTCTGATCAGTACTGTATTGCCAGTCTGGGCTGGTCTGCTGGTGCAGTAGTAGAGCTACCGCTTGTGACACAGACCTCAGTTTGGAAGCGAGTCCAGGTGTTGGAGGGCTGGCCGAGGGAGGAGAATGAACATCCTCAGGATTGCTCTGCTCTTCCGGGGTGGGCGGGGGACAGCCTGATGCTTGCCTGGCCCCTGGTAGAAGCTGGGGGAAAGGCAGCCCAGGCCAGCAGATCTGAGGCGGGGCAGACGTCGGAACATGGGGGTGCATGACACGCACCCTGATGTCCTCATATGCCATGCTTCCAGGGGGACAGGAAAAGGGAAAAAACCCGGCTAGTAGGATAGACACCATCTGCCGCAGACCCTGCACCCAGCGACCTAGGCGCCTCCTGCTATCTGGATTCAGTTCTGGCACGTTGAGAGGATTCCCTGTCATCCTGCCACAATGGACAAGGCATGGGGGACTGTAGGAGAAGGTAAATCCCAGGGGAAACTGGGGTGACAGGGCTGGGTGGAGTGGTGGGAAGGAGGACCAGCCAGGAAGGGGAGGATAAAAAGAATACCAAAAAAAAATGCCAGTCTGTTTTTCCATTGTCAGGGCACGTTCCCATAGCCTGTTTTGCCTACTGGACCTTCCTTATTGGTGTCCATGCCACAGCTTCTTGGGCCCATAATCTGTGGGTACCATGATGACTGGGTCACTACCCCTTTTTTTCAAAAAGACGATGGATATGGGAGGCCTTGGTCTCAAGCCGACGCAGATTCCACCCTGTCCTGTAGTGAGGACTCTATGGTTTATGCCCCCGAGTCTCCACCAGAGGACCACTCCTTCATGTCCGTGCTGCAGGGTATGCAGGTTACCATGGGATTCTCTGGGAGGAGAAACATTCCTTAAAGCAGGATTTCTTTGAGTTCCTGGAAGTCCCTGAGGCACCTCCAGTGATCATCCCTCCCTTATATCCAGAGTTAGAGGATGCCACATATGCGGCTTGGTACTTACCTAATGAGGTGTCACCAGTCTCTAGGAAGGCAGACAGAACATATCCTACCCCTTCTAATACAGCATTTTATGCCCATCAGCCTGTCACAGACTCGGCAACATTAACGCCTGATTACCATTGCTTCTGGCACCTAACCGTCTGAGTTGTCATCCTCCTAGCAAGGAGTCTAGGAAGCTGGATGCCCTGGGCAAATATACATATGCCTCTGTGGGCTTAAGGATTGCCAGTTATCAGGCACACATGGTAAAATACCAAAATATACTAGAGCACAAAGCACACACAGCTGCCCCGAGGCTGCCAGAAGGCACAACTAAACAAGACCTCCTATGCAACGTGGAGTTAGCCACCCAAGAGGACAGACACCTCATCCAATCAGTCTGTGATGCCTTGTATGTCTGAGCCTGGGCAGTAGCAGCAGGCATTTGCTTAAGGCATTGCGCTTAGCTCAGTCTCAGGACTCCTGTGCCAGATACAGAGAACAGTATTAAACACCCCTTTTAGAGGGCAAAAATTATTTGGAAGGAAAGAGGAAGTGGCCTTAAAGACCCATATTCCACTCGGCCGCTGCTGGAGCACTCAGGACAATCCACACATGCGTCATGTGCCTCTAAAGATGCTGGTCAGGGATATAGGCCCTTCACGGGCTGGCAGACCTCCCTACAGGGAGTCTGCCTCAGGGATTAGCTGTCACCAGGTTACACCATAGGAACCTTTGCTGTCGGAGAAGGGGAATCCACACAGAAGATTTTCAGCAGTACAACTGGGTCCACCCACACCGTCAACGTCAGCTGACATCAGCAACCCTATATAGGCGTAGGTGGCCCTCCTTAGTTCTTTCCCGCCATCAACTTGCATGCACAATATCATGAAGCTTTGTCACAGTGTTTACACCCATTTTACCTGCAGCTGTTTTTTTACATTACTTCCTCATCAAATCTCTTTGAGATTTTTTATGTCTAGAGTTAATCCTTCTTCCTCTCTTTTCCGTTGCTGCCGCTTCGAAAAGAAGATTGCTTCTGTAGATGATTACTCGGTTTGTGTCTGCTTTCTTGGGCCTGATCATGACGTCCCCAACTATGAGATTTGCCAGAAGTTTAACCAAACTGCCTTCAAGCGACGCAAAAAGGCCCTCAAGAAATTCCTGATGGAACAGCAAGTAGACCTGAAGGAAGTTCTTGTCAAATTCACTAATGTGCTTGTTCAGCAGCTGGGCTTTCAATAGGCCCTTGTCACTGGCATCGTCGACGGCAGCTTCATCATCGACACCTGCTCGTTGACCCCAGGAGGCTCCCCGCGGGCCGCTGCACGAGCCTCCAAAGCCAGACCCAGATGAAGAGGTCAACATTGAGGAGTATCACCCTGATCTCATCCTCCCTGATGACACAGAGGATGAAGGGAAGGAGGAAGAAATCCTTATATCTGACAAGTCCAATGATTCATCTGTCAGAGAGGAGCCTGTCAAGCATATTCCCAGGTCCCCCTCCTGAGGATGCTTTCTTTTTCAATGTCATGAAGCAGTTGTCTGCAACAATGGGCTTTCAGACTGAGGAGGAGGAGGATGTCACCAGGAAAGACCTGATGGACTTCCTGGAGGTTCCTGAATCTCCGCCCAAGATCATTCCTCCTATGCTGCCAGCCCTGAAGAATGCCACTACGGCAGTCTGGCACAGACCAGATATGGTGCCAGCTATGCCAAGAAGGGCAAACTATAATGCCCCTCAGGGCCTTCCTTATTTTGCGGCCTAGGCTGAAACTGACTCGGTCATCAAAGCTGCCCTTGACAGATCTAAGGCACCTAAGCACCTTAGTTTCCTTCCCAGACAAGTAATCCCATAGGATTGACCTCTGGAGTAAAAGGGGTTTATGCCTCCTCCATTTTGGATCTGAGGATTGTAAACTATTTGTCACATATTGTTAGATTCCAGAATGCCAACTGGAGAAAGGGCAAGGCTGCTGCTTAAGCCCTTCCGGATGGCTCCCAAAAGCAAGAGTTGCTCCACTGCTTGCAAACTGCAGAGGATGTCAGTAAACACTTCCTATGGGCCCTCTGGCCTGTGTGTTTGACTGTGAACTCTGCTATTATCTGGAATTGTTGGAGAGGAGAAGAAGGAACAAGGCTGCAGGTGGAGTGTGCAGGGTGAGAGCCTGTTAATTACTCCTGCAGTTGCATTCCGTTGCCTGTGTGTTTGACTGTGAACTCTGCTATTGTTTGGAATTGTTGGAGAGGAGAAGGAGCAAGGTTGCAGGTGGAGTGTGCAGGGTGAGAGCCTGTTAATTACTCCTGCCGTTGCACTCCCATTGCCTGTGTGTTTGACTGTGAACTCTGCTATTATCTGGAATTGTTGGAGAGGAGGAGAAGGAACAAGGCTGCGGGTGGAGTGTGCAGGCTCTTGGATTATCGCTGCCCTGCTGAGTTGGGGTTCATTTGGACACTTGGTGTGCCTCTGTCTGCTTGCTTTTAGGGGGTGCCTGTTTGTGTATTGGGGCCGCGGCGGGATGCACCGATGCACATCTAGTGAAGAGTGGATGTGTTATCGGCAGCCTCTTGGTCTCTCGGTGGGGGTCTTCTTTTTAGTGGTCCCTAGTCGGGGACCATAGTTGTGACTCCTTTGCACGGGGCAATTGCCCCCTGGGGTGAGCAGTGGAGAGGCTTCTTCTCTGGACTCTGGGATGCCTGTGGATTTGAGCGGTTGGCCTATATGGAGTGGAGGATTCATTTCTTGGGACTTGGACTTGGACCCCCTTGGATTTATCGACTAGGGGGCCAAATAGAACTCCGTACTCTGGTATTCTCCTAGGGGTCCCAGTAGTTGGTGAGAGTGGTGCTGGGGCTTCCTGGGTAGCATACGTCTGGTTATATTTTTAAACTGTCGCCAGAAAATCTGACTACATAATGACTGGGGCAGTGAGAGGGCCCTTTGCCTTAAAGTAGTCTAGGCTGTGGATCGATATTTTCCTTAGATTCTTATAGATTATTGTTTTATTTTTATTTTGTGTAATCTTGAATGTTTGTATTTTGTCTGTGATTTGCAGTCTGCTCTCCTGAGCTGTATTTGGGGATTTAATTCTGAATTTTGTTTTTAAGGAGTTATTTGGTGGGTGGGTTAGTGTTTATTTAATTAAGAGTGTGTGTGTGTATGTGTGTGTGTGTGTGTGTGGAGTGTGTGGTAGTGGGTCTTGTTTGGTTTTGGGATTACGTAGCCAGAGAGATGTGTCTGGGAAGGTATGTGGGCCTGGCGCAGGCCAGGAAGTGTATCCTTTGAGTGTGTGGCCATTCATGGCGGTCCGGGTGCAGGCTGCTTGATTCTTCTGATTTACCACCCCTCTGGGGTGGTGGGAGATTTCTTGCAGGAAGTGACTGATTTCATCATTGAGGAAACATTGGAGGCCCCCAGATGTTTGGTGTTGGGGGACTTCAATGTTTGGGCCGAGGATGAATCCTCTCGGTTTGGTTATAACTTCCTTCAGATGATGTCATCTCTGGGCTTTGCGCAGGAAGTTTCTTCCACGACCCATCAGGGTGGCCACATGTTGGATTTGGTGTTCTCACGGGGGCTTGAGATAAATAGTCTCAGTATTGATGGGGTCGCTTGGTCCGATCATTGCACGGTGAAGTCTCGTTCGGCCCCCCGTGCCCTCCCCCTGCAGAGATGGTCAGCTGTCACCCTTTGAGGGGGTTAACCTCTGAGGGTTTTTTGGCAGTGACTGACCTATCTAGTGCGGACAGTGCATGCGTTGGGGGTGTGTGCGTAGCAGTGGATGTCTATAATAAGGCGCTTCCTGGTGTGCTAGACTCCCTTGCACCAGTCCGTGTATGACCCAGGTCTTCTCACTTGAGATCCCCTTGGTATGATGGGGAGCTCAAGGTGATGAAGACCTTGGGTTGGAGATTAGAGCACTGCTGGCGGAAGTCCAGCCTGGAGGTGGACAAACTGGCCCTGTGTGCGCACTATTGTGCATACCAGGGGGCAATCAACTGTAAGAAGGCAGAATTCCTGTCCAGGGAGATTGCCACCAGGAGGAACCGACCAACTGTACTCTTTTGGACTGTGGACAGGCTTCTTCATCCTTCCTGTCTACAGTCGAAGGTAGCTTTTTCAAACGCATTATGCGAGGAGTTTGCTCGGTTCTTCTTGGACAGGGTGTCTGCCATCAGGCAGGAGATTCCGCCAGTGGACCAGAATCTGGCTGACAGTGGTCGCCATAGGCAACCGGAGAGCACTCCGCCTGGTTGGGGTGAGTTTAGACCGGTGGAGGTGGCCGAGGTCAGTGAGATTGCTTCAAAGCTGCGGCACACCTTTTGTGAACTGGACCCGGTGACAACTCGTTTCTTAATGAGATGTGTTGACTCAGTTGGCCCAGTGTTTGCCTTGATTGTCCGGTGTTCCTGTTGAGGGGGTCTTTCCTGATGTCTTGAAGGAAGCATTGGTGAGACCCTTCTGAAAAACATCGTTGGACCCTGACGTCAAGGCAAATTACTGTCCTATCTCCAATCTCCCATTTTTGGGTAAGATTGTTGAGAAGGTGGTGGCGCTTCAGCTTGAGGAGCATCTCGTGGCCCATGATTTATATGAGCTGCTCCAGTCTGGGTTTCATGCGAGGCATAGCACTGAAACTGCGCTAGTTCGGGTGCATAATGACCTCCTTAGGGCTAGAGATCGAGGGCAGGGGACAATTCTTGTTCTCCTTGATCTCTCTTCAGCATTTGACACGGTGGACCATCGAGTGTTACTTGACCACCTAAGGGAATTCTGTGGACTTGCCGGCACCATTATCTGCTGGTTTGAGTCTTTTTTATCTAACAGGAAGCAGAGAGTAATGATGGGGAATTTCTCCTCCTCCCCCATCAACCTGTCGTGCAGAGTTCCCCAGGGTTCGGTCTTGTCACCGATGTTGTTTGCTGTGTACATGCTACCCATCAGAGGGATCATTAGGAAGTACAGTCTGGGTTTTCACTGCTATGCTGATGATACCCAACTCTACCTCTCCTTTGCCGCTGGAACATCTTGTGCAGTGGAAGTACTTAACAGCTGCCTAGCTGAAATCAATGACTGGATGGCCTCCAGCTGGTTGCGACTGAATCCCAGTAAGATGGAGGTACTGGTGGTGGAGTCGAACAGAGGGCATGATAGGTTGGCCTCTGGTGCAGAGACAAGACTTTGTCTTGGCTCTGTACCATTGAAGGCCTCCTCTAGGGTGCGTGATCTTGGTGTTATTCTTGACAGCGGTTTGACACTTGAGTTTCAGGTGGCATCCGTTGTCCATACCAGCTTTTATCATCTGAGGAATATTGCCAGGATAAAGCCCCTAGTTCCGCCACTGGACTTCCTCACTTTGGTGCATGCCTTCATGACGTCCAGGCTTGACTACTGTAATGCACTCTAACTCGGAGTCTCTGGGGGTACCCTACGCCGACTGCAGCTGGTGCAGAATGCAGCAGCAAGGCTGTTGACAGGACAGTCTAAATATTGTCATATTACCCCGGTGCTGCGTCAACTGCACTGGCTGCTGGTTAGGTGGAGGGTCCTCTTTAAGGTAGGTTTGCTCACCTTTAAGGCCCTACATGGCCTGGGCCCTGGCTACCGGAAGGACCTTCTTGCACCTGCTGTCTCGGTCCGCTCCCTCCACTCCTCCTCTAGGGGTCTCCTAGTGATTCCCAGGACGAGGTTAAGATCTGCTGGTGACAGAGCATTTAGTGTTGCCGCCCCCATCCTGTGGAATTCACTTCCTCTAGCTGTTAGGGAGGCCCCATCTGTGGAGGTATTTAAGGCCCGCCTCAAGGTCTTTTTGTACAATCAGGCCTTCCCGGACTATGTTTTATAGTTCATTACCTGTCTTTTTAATAAAGATTAATCTGATGTTAATTTAGTCTTAGAGACTTTAAATGCTGCTGAAGTTGAGGGTAATTAATTATATAGCAAATTTTGTTTTAACTTGTTCAGATTATTGTATTTTTTTTTTGCATAATCTTTTTATTAATTTCAGAAAAATTACAAAAAAGAATACACAGCAACAACAACATGTTTAACAGACATACAGCAGACAGATGCATTCCATATAATTTTACAGAAAGTTATTAATAAGTTAACAATACATTAATTATATTTACCCCAGCCCAGATCTACCATATACCATTTCCTTTACATTTCCATTCCATTCTTCCCCAAATTTATCTGCAGCCATTAATTTATAGGTCTCTAATCATCCTGTATTTTCCTATCCCAGTCCCATCCGTAATGTAATTTCCTCTTCTCCACTAAGTGATGCCAGGAAGGGAGCCCGTTCCTTGTAAAAGGATTCTCCCCTGTCCTTAAGCACGAGGGTCAGTCTTTCAAGGGCTAGTGTCTGTAGAATAAGTCTACGCCATTGCACAATAGACTGTGTTACACAGGTAACCCAAGTATTTTGTATACAATGCCTCGCCAACATTAGTACTACCCTCATCCACCGTGGTAGTGGCTCCCATTCTCCCTCCTCTCCCGGAGTCATTCCAAATAGACCTACAATAGGTTCTACCCATAAAGGGCAGTCTGCCATTTGACTAACTTCCCCAATGACTTCACCCCAAAAGGTCTGGAGAACTCTGCACACCCAGAAACAGTGCATATACGTCCCTCTCTCTCTTCCACACCTACCACATAAAGGAGATATAGTTGGGTGTGCCTTATGTACCGCCACCAGAGGATAATAAAGCCTATGCACAAATTTATAGAAGGCTTCTTTGAATCTATTACACACTAAGAGTCCTGTATGCCCTTCTAACAACTTTTGCCAATTACCCTCTGTGATGTCACCCCCTATGTCTTTTTCCCACAATATTCTTGTTTTCTATGTATGGTCTGGGTAGTCCTGTTTCCCTATTTTCGCAGCCTTTCTAACAAAACCCTTGGGGTCTTTCTGCACAAGATATATCAATGACTCAGTCGCCCACCATTTCTGTACCTGCTGTCCTCCCCTATCCATTTCTGACACAAATACCCTAAGCTGAAGGTATCGGAATACCTGTTGCCTCTGTAATCCAAGCCCCTGGACAATATCTTCCAGCGGGCACGGAGTTCCCTGCTTAACCAAATCCCCTATACTCTGGACTACCTTATTCTCCCACTCTTTAAAGCCTTCGTCCTCCAGTCCCGGGAGAAAAAAAGGATTATCCACCACAGACAGGAGCAGGGTCTCCCCTCTACCAATCCCTCTTTTTTTCTGAGGTAATTCCAGGCCTCTAACACTGACTTTGCCAATGGATTACCCCCACCCTGAGCAGATAATGCTTTGAGGCCCCTACTATGCAAGTAGGCTGAGAGACGCCCTGGACACCCCCATTGCTCTAAATCCACCCAACTAGCCACAGCAGGTCTATGTACCCAATCCGCCACATAGCATTGCTGTATTGATAGATAACTCCACAAATCTGGAAAATTTAGCCCCCCCTTACTTGTTGCAGCTTTCAGTCTTTGTAAGCAAGCCCTTGGATGCTTTTCTCTCCATATAAATTTAGTAAATGCTTTCTCCATCCGCTGAATATCCCTTCTTAGCAGACCCTCCGGTATCATCTGCATGGGATATAAAATTCTTGGCAGGACATTCATTTTTATCAAATTGATACGACCCAACCATGAGATGGGAAGCTGCATCCAACGCCTCAGGTCTGCCTCCACTTTTTTAAGTAAAAGCGTATAATTTAACCCATACAATGTCCCAATTGTCCTACCCACCGTTATACCCAAATAAGTGATAGCCTTAGACTTCACCTGTAAACCCCACCGTTCATCCTCCTTCTCCCTTTTAGGAAAGCACAGCAATTCCGATTTACTAAGGTTTATTTTATAACCAGAGAACGCCACAAAGGTATCTATTATCTCCAACAAAGGCAGCATAGAAACCTGCGGGTGCTTGACAAATAAAAGCATGTCATCTGCATAAAGAGCCCCTTTATGCATAGTGCCCCTAGCCCCTTTCACCCCATGAAACTCCGAGCACTGACGAAGTGCTATAGCCAATGGTTCTAACGCCAGTGCGAACAGCAGAGGAAAGAGGGGGCAACCCTGCCTCGTCCCTCTTTCCAAATCCAAAGCATTCGTGGGTACTCCATTAACCAAAATCCGGGCCCTAGGGGCCCAATACATACCTTGTACCCACTGTACATATGACTCACCCAGACCAAACTGGCCCAACACCTCAAAGAAGTATTTCCACTCCACCCTATCAAATGCTTTTTCAGCATTCATAGAAATGATATACGTCTTTTCATCTGTTTGTCCTGCTCTCCATATCACATTAAGCAACCTTCTCATATTATGATAGGAGAATCTCCCCTTTATGAAGCCGGTCTGGTCTGGGTGAATCAGCACAGACAGGTAATCCTCGAGCCTCGTGGCCAGCACTTTAGCTATAATTTTAAGATCAGAATTTAAAAGTGATATCGGCCTATAAGAGGCACATTCCAACTCATCTTTGCCTGGTTTAGGTACTAGACAGATCAGGGCATCAAAGCAGGTAGTGGGCAGCTGTGGGCACTCCCCCTTCCTTCTCAACCTGCATCAACCCACACAACACCTCTGCTGTCTGCCCCGCCAAAGTTTTGTAGTATTCCACAGGGAATCCATCAGGACCACTTGCCTTCCCCCTCTGCAACCTCCCTATAACGTTAATTACTTCTTCCTTCTTTATAGTCTGATTTAATCTTTCTCTCTGGGTGGACGAGAGCTTGGGGAGTTTCACCTTATCTAGAAAGTCCTTCATCTTTTGTCCCTTACCCTGGCAGCCAGCCTTATATAGCTGCTTATAAAAATTCTGGAAAGTACTCCTTATCCTCTGGGGTTCTCTATGCACTACCCCTCCCTGCCCCCTTATACCTGTTATCCGAGTAGGGCATTTACCTCCCTTCATAAGTCGCACAAGTAGGGGCCCGGGTTTATTAGACCATTCAAATATTTGCCACTTGCAGTAAAACCAGGATGTTGTGGCCTCACTTCTAACCAGAGCATTCAATGCCTCCCTGGTAGTCGTTAATAATTGCACCACCTCCCCCCGCTCTCCTCGGGCTGCCCTTTTTTCCAAATCTTTAAGCTTATTCTCCAGTCCCTGCCTCTTTTCATGTTTCTCCCTCTTGTGTTTAGCCATATACGCTATAATGGCACCCCTCATGAAGGCCTTGCCCACATCCCAGTATATAGCTTTTGAAACCACAGTTTCCTCATTAGTTTCCTTGTACCCTTGCCGTTGATCTACCAAGTATTCCCTAAACTCCTGGTTTGAGAGCATGTACGATGGGAATTTCCACTGGGAAGGGGGAATCTCTAACTACCCGCATCTGAATCCTCCCTCTAACCATAGCGTGGTCCGACACATGAATAGGGCTATGGGCTATATCCACCACTCTGTTATGCCAATCCCGCGGCAGGAAAATATAGTCAATCCTGGACCATGTCCCGTGAGAACTACAGAAAAAGGTATACTCTCTAGCCCCTGGATTCAACATCCTCCAGCTATCAACCAGGTCCATATCCACCACTCCCTCCTGCCACTGACCCAGTACCTCTGTCCTCCTCCCCCTGCTTTCAGAATGGTCCACTACCGGATCCATTGTACTATTCAGATCCCCACCCATAACTAACCCCGGGAACTGTTCTTTAGTAAGTAAATCCAGGAGTTCAGGGAAAAACCCAGGGTCATATATGGCAGGGGCATAAACACTACCAAAAGTAATTAATTCCCCACATAATTGCCCCACTATGAAAACATATCGCCCATTTCGTGATCTCTCACCACTCTTGTGACTTCCATTGGTAACTGCCTATGTAAAAGAATGGCAACCCCTCTTTTGCGAGCAGAGCACGAGGCAGCGAAGCACTTGCCTACCCAGCCATGTACCAGCTTAGCATGCTCCACACTTGACAGATGGGTCTCCTGGAGTAACACAACCTGTGTCCCCTTTCTTTTAAGTGCCGCTAACAGTGTTGTGCATTTGACCGAGTTGTTAACCCCCCGGACGTTCCAGAAGACCACCGTCAGCTCCTGTGAATTAGCCATAATGTATCCTGCCTCGATCCCTGCCCTCCACCTCACATATCCGGGATTCCAGACCATAAATGTGATCTGGACTCTGTAGAGATCTCTATCCGCCATAGAATGCATCACACATAAAACAACAATGAACTATATACAGTACATAAACGTAAACATTGTCCCCCCTTTCCCCACTCCACCTCATTTCGTCTCCAACTTCGTTAAAAGTGTCCCTCACCCCCCCATCTGCCCTCCTTCCCCCCTCCATCCAAACCAATTGAGAAAACATTCCACCCCATATACCCCCCTTATTGTTGACACCAATTGCTGTCCTAACATGCGTGTCATTAAACCCTCCATGGATAACTGTCTCTGCTGCTGCAACAACGGTCGGCACCAGCATTTACCCCTTCTCAAAAAAGCGATTGAAAATTGTATATTGTAAAGAACCCCCTCAATCCTCCACCTTTGGCCCATAAACACAACCTGGATAACCCACATAATTCAGCCAGATTATTGTATTTAATTGATTATTATTGTGATGTGTTGTATTTATTGATTAATGTACGGTGCCCAGAGCCTCCGGGATGGGCGTCTTTTTAAATAAAATGTGCCTTGCCTATGATATGGTCAATATAGTGGCCTGGGCAGCTGCCACTGACATATGTCTTCAAAGGCACTCTTCACTTAGGGTCTCTGGATTTGCAGCCGATGTGCAGAGCAAGGTGCTTAATGCCCCTTTCAAAGGCACCAAACTTTTCAGCCCTGATATCCAGTACCTCATAAATGATCTGCAGGCCTCTGGTACAGCCATTAAGTCTATCCACTCTCTACCACACTCAGCCCCGTGGTAGAGGATGCCCTACTTTTCGTCGACAGACCAATAGGCCAGGCTCGGCCCCCCCGTACCCAGGGTAAGCGCAGAGCCTAGTCTTCCTTGCCCGCTTCTCCAATGCGGGAACAGCGGCCAAGCGTCCCAGGCATGACTGACCAGCCTCCATGGCTAGTCCCATTTCAGCTTGACTCCTTGCCAGACCCCCGCTCCTCTGGTCCAGACTCAGGGGGTGGAGGTCAGAGGTCAGTTTTCCCTCAATATAAATCAATGGAGAGCCATAACTTCAGATGCATGGATCCTGCAGATCATAGAGACAGATCATACCCTGGAACTTCTCCAGCGACCTTCAGATACCCCTCCCCCACTTTCCAACTATCCCCCGGCTCATTTGTCTGTTCACCGGAAGGACGTGCAGTCTCTTCTGCGCAAGTAAGCAATAGAACTGGTGCCAAAATGACAGAAGAATCAGGGGTTTTACTCCAGGTTCTTCTTGGTCCCCAGAAAGACCAAAGATCTGAGACCCATTTTAGATCTAAAGGACCTCAGTCTCTTTGTCCAATAAAAAAAATCCAGGCCCTGGGCGCAGGCATGGCTGCTGTCTGCAATGCAGATGACCCGGGTTCAGGAGCAGATCTGGGAGTCGGAGGCCAGCCGGGGGAATAGGATGAAGTGTTGGCTGGACTGCTCTCCTACTCTGGGGGAGGGGGTGGAGTGTCCGATGCACTGCGGACCCCTAGGCGGTGGGCCAAGAGTACCACCGCCGAGTTGGCACCATGACGCATTGGGGCAAGATGTCATTGCACGCCCTGCCCCCGAGGGACTTACAGCAAAAAGATATGCTGGCCCCTTTAATGAGCTGGCTCTGGTGCCATCCCTCTGGCCACTACAGTCCCACTTGGGGGCGGATCCCACTTTGGGGGTAGCTCAAGTATGAGGAGGCGGCTGCCGGAGCCTGGCGAGGCCCGTTAGCGGGGCTAGGGGAGCACGGCAACCAAAAAAAAAGTTCTGAATGGTAACTTTGCCAGGTCTTGTGCCCCTTCTGAAGACTGGGGACTGGCTCTGCTCTCTGGACATGCAGGACACATACCTGCATATCTCAGTCTTTCCTCCTCACAGGAGGTTTCTTCTTTTTGCCTTTCAGGGTGAATACTACCAGTTCAAAGTGCTGCCCTTTGGCTTGCCCTCTGCTCTGTGTGTCTTTACCAAATGCTTGTCAGTGGTCGCAGCAGCTCTCAGGAGAGAGGGACTGTATGTTTCCCCTACCTGAAAGATTGGCTTCTCAAGGTTCCATCTAGGGAACAGCTTTTGCTGACTCTGGAGTACACGCTCCAGCTGTTCCATGCTCTGGCTATTACAGTCAACCTGCCCAAGTCTGTTCTAGTACCGTCCCAAAGACTGCAGTACATAGGGACGGTTCTGGACTTCGAGCAGGGGAAGGCCTTCCCACCCCAAAACAGGGCGGAATGCCTAATGGCCCAAGCTCAGGAAGTCGCTCAGAGTCGGTACATTCCTGCCAGACTGTACCCCAGGTTGCTGGATCTAATGGCTGCAGCCATTCCCACTGTTTCACTAGTCAGATTTCACATGCTCACCCTTCAGTTGACCCTCAGACTAAAATGGGACCAGCGTATGGATGAGTTAGACCAACAAGTCCTGGTCTCCTCTCCAGTTTGCAGGGTACTGCAATGGTGGATGGACCCCTTGAATCTTCTTCAAGGGGATCCCTTCCAGATTTTTTTCCCCACATCAGATTCTAACTATGGATGCTTCGGGTCTAGGCTGGGGAGCACACCTGGGTCCCTTCCAAACCCAGGGCTGCTGGTCCCAGTGGAGAGCCACCCTACATATCATTGTCCTGGAGATGAGAGCAGTGCTCTATGCCTTGCAGGCATTTCAAGAACATCAGGCTCTATATGCGCCTATCCCGCAGGTCTTAAAGGAACAGCAGCTGTGATTCACTACACCTTACCCAGCCCACCTTACGATCATGTTCCCAGAGGGCCCCCAAAATTATGACACTCCAGAGGAAGCAATTAAAGCTTTCAATACTAAAGGAATCACAGTGAACCCAGCAGATCGGTGGAAGATAAAGAAAGGCAGGACCTCTGGAAGACAGTTTGGAAGAGACCACAGTCACAGCAGCCACGCAGACAGGGGCTATTAGCACTTCAGGACGCAAAGGAACTGTTGAAAAAATTTAGCCAGGAAGCTCCAGCCTGAGGTCCTCCTGAGGTCTGAATGGACAATTAATTGAAACAGGTACCGTAAAGTACTGGGGCCATCCAGGGGAAAAGACTGAAGGTGAATGAACCACTTCCATGATGGCGGGGGGGGGGAGGATTCTTGACACAGGATTAGTTTGATGAGGGTCAGTTATAATTGTCTATCAAGATGGGCTTGAGACTAGAGGGACAAGACTCGACCTGTACAGTTGTACCAACTCAAGAACTTTATGCAAATTAAGTGCCCTGTTTAACGTTTTTATGCTTGAACAAATACATGTCTGATGGACTGGGGGGTTGTGGGTGAGAGGAGGCCATCTGCTGACCTGATAATATAACCATGAGGTCTCGCGTGGTGACAGTCCCCCAAAACCGCTGGGGGTGGAGGGGAGTTTAAGATCTTCACACAATCCAGTGAATCCCTGCACAAGATGGGCCAATCATGAAAGACTGGTTGCCTTTCTGTCGACCGGACATCCAGGCTCACCTCATTGTAGGAGGTGATAGGACCAACTCACGACAAGAAGCAGTCACATAATAACGAATACTGGTGAGAGAGATCCAGGGGCCATGGATACCTTTGTAGGTGTGGGCTCTCCTAACCCAGCTGGCTGATATGGTGCCCTGAGGACACCTGATCCCCTGTAGTGACAAGTTCTTTAATGCCATTAGATTTACAGACAAGAACGCAGTGGAGGGAAAATCTCTAATAGCAGTTGGATGTGTGCTCGCTCCCCCCCCCGCTCCCTCCATTTACACTTCTTGATGGGACAACGGACTGCCATGGGACCTAGGAGGCTTGTGGGGGTCTTGTGGCGGACCATACCCAAGAAGACCCTCTCCCTAACACTGCGCACCACCCAAACCTATACGTACCCTTTGATCAGAGGTGTTCCTCGAAGAACAGAGGACACATTAGTGGGGGAATGAATATTTTCGCCATTGCCCTGCTGATGGCTGGCCTGACCCAGACTGTGTAATATTTGCTATTTGCTGACATCTGTTTCAGGTGTGGCATGGGGTTCCCCGGATTTCCCGAGGACCAACCCCCCAAGGAGATACCACCTACCCCCAAACAGGAGGAAAAATATTTTTCGCCCTACCTTGGAAGTCACAAATAAATGGTTTTGGAACTCAAGTGTGTGGATTACTGTATTACCAGTTCATTAAAAGGATTAATTGGATTCAGATGTTAATTTTTGGCATCTCGCCATGTTGGTGGTTAGCCTTGTTATTAGACTCTTTTTATATCACTGGTTATGGATGTTTGAAACTGTTAGTAGAGTTTATAGTTCCTTATTAGATACTGGCTTCAAATGCATTCCACTAGTCAGACAAAGTACTGAGGTAAAACTTGGAGCTGAATTCATTAAAAGTGGTTGGTCACAGGAAGAGGTCACGGACAGTCAGAGGAATTTTGTATGTATGCCAAATGGTTAAACAATCATTAGTGATATCCCTAAATATAAATGGGATATATAACCCTATAAAACATTCTCGTCTCTTTCAGTTCATAAAAAGAGATAAGCCAGAGATCCTGCTGCTGCAGGAGATGCATTCGTCTTCTGCAGAGCACCTTAAGCTACAGAATTCCGGGTTCAAAATAGTAGCAGAATCTGCCCATCCAACCAGTAAACGAAGAGGAGTGGCCATGTTGATCGCAAGGGAGACGCCATTCGAGGTAACAGACCAAGTTACTGATGCAGAAGGTCAATACACCATAGCAGTGGGCAGGTTACACACTCGTAAGATCACTCTGGCCTCTGTATACTTGTCCCTGGGGTCCCCAAAGCGAATGGTGAAGAACTTTTTCTCGCAGTTGGTGGCGATGATGCAGGGGCAATTAATACTAGGGGGAAACTTGAATGTCACCTTACATCCAGACTTGGATGTATTGAAGCTCCTCCCACATCATGCCAACCCCCTACAAAAATATATATGGAGTCCCTGGGTCTGATAGACACATGGAGGCATTGTTATCCAACTGTCAGAGAATATACTTACACGACCACTCACACGAATGTGGCCTCCCGGCTAGACTACATACTCACCCCTGTAGAGCATCTGGAAGAGCTGTATGACATATGGCATGGTGCCACACTTCTGTTGGATCATGCCCCAGTCTATGCCCAGTTTAATCTTGGCAGGAAGGGGAGATCACCCCAATGGTGTCTTAATCTAGCACATCTAAGATACCCCGTGTTTAAACAGTTGATAAAAGACCTCATCCCCCATATCCTTGCTGAAAATTCTCAGCCGGAGATATCCTCACCTATACTACGGGACACAGTTAAAACGGTATTTAGGGGAAAAGTAAATTCTCTTCTAAAAAGGAAAAAGACAGAGAGAGGTGCTGGCAGAAATCACAGGAGGAACTGAAGAAGCTGAGAGACTGGCCAACCAGGGGGACCGGGGTGTCCAGAAGCAAATAAAAATTCCCAAACAGCAGCTCCAAAAGATATTTGACCAGAGAATAGAACAGCTATTTTACCTAAAGCATGTACATCATGAGGGGAGGACCAAGAGATGCCAGAAACTTGGCATGAAAACTGAGAGCACAAGGCTAAGGCCTGCATAACCAATATGATAGATCCGAACACAGGGAAACTTCACACACAACCGCGAGAAATTCGGGAAATACTAGCATCCTATTATAAGCAACCCTATACAGCAGATGAAACTCCCACTCAGAAACATATACATACTTATCTACAGAAACTTTCTCTCCCCAAATTGACTGCGGAACTGGCGGGCATCCTGCTGTCCCCAATTACAAGAGAAGAAATCCTTGTCACCCTTAAAAAGGTTAAAATCCAAAAAGCCGCGGGATCAGACGGATACTCATCTGAATTCTATAAGCAATTTAAAGACATACTAATTCTACCCCTGCTTTCGGCATACCGAGCGGTGCAAGACAGACACCCACCCCCCTAACATAGCAGTATGCAGTTATAGCTGCAATCCCCAAGCCCCAAAAGGCCTCCTACAGACCCATATCAATGTTAAACTATGATTACAAACTATACATGTCTATTCTGACCCCAAGGCTAGAAAACTTGCTCCCCACATTGATCAACACAGATCAAGTTGGATTTATTAAAAGTAGACCGGCTCAAGATGTGATGTGTCAAACCTTCTTGCTAGTGGATCATGCCTCCACTCATGAAGTCCCCTTGGTTTGACTGGGACTGGACACAGAGAAGGCATTCGACAGGGTCGCCTGGCCTTTTTCTGTGGGTGACCCTGTCAAAATTCAGTTTCCCGGATGCATTCATTATGCAGCTAAGGAACATCTACCAGGAGCCAGTGGCATACCTGAGGCTAGACAGATCTCTGTCAGGCCCATTTACACTCTCTCGGGTGACCCACCAGGGTTGTCCCCTATCCCTCTTACTTTTTGCCCTATATCTAGAACCCCTGGCAGAAGCCATATGAACACAGCCAGAAATAAAAGGGTTACAGGTCTGGGACAGACAGAGGGCACACCATCTCGCTGTTCGCAGATGATAGCCTGCTAACTTTATCTTCATTGGAACAATCTATACCGGCAGTGTGGAATCAATTGAAACTTTTTGGACAGTTGGCAGGATACAAAGTAAATGACTAAAAGATGGAGGTCTTAACCTACAACTATGTACCCCACGATCACCTAAAAACTACATACCCCATCAAGCAGAACAAATTTTCAATCAGATACCTAGAAATAAAGCTCACTAAAAAACTAATGGTAATTGATGTGCTGAATTATGAACCTTTAACCCAACAATTAAAAGAAGATCTCTCTAAATGGTCCAGACTGCCCCTTAGTTTTTTAAACAGGATAGAGGCTATACAACAGAATGTGCTGCCCTATATTTTATTCTTGTTACAGACTCTCCTTGTACTCCCTGATAAAAGCTATTTCCAGGCATGGGACAGGTTAATTTCTCAGTTCATATGGAGGGGACACCCACCCCCGGGTCCGGTACACAGTCTTGCAGCTACCACAAGATGGGGGGCTTAAACTTGCCTAACTTCCAACAGTATGCGCTGGCCACTCAGATTCGTATCATAATGTGCTGGTTAAATCCTCATTACAACGTACACTGGAAGCAGATTGAACTGACCATCAGCGACTCGTATAACCTCCTAGGCTCCCTATTTGGTAACCCCCTCCCCATGTAACCCATTAAACAAGAATCCCCAATATACAAGAGAACCCTACCATGGTTTGCTCCAATTGAGACTAAACTACCTGTCCTCTAAAGAGCATGTTTATTTAGAGGCACTTGCACACCACCCCAAGCTTCCCCCTAACCGGACAGGAGGTAGGACATTTCAGCAGTGGCAACAGCATGGTTTAACCTTCGTATCTCAGTTAGTAGGCCCCACATGTATACACTCTTTTGCCATGCTGCAAGCAACATACAGACTACCGCAAAAGTACTTTTATAGCTACCATCAATTAAAAACACACTTGCAACTGTTTGAGGAGACCCTAGCCAGTATAGCAGAGAAACCCCCCGTTGGTGACATTAATCCAGTCACACATAGGTGGATTGTCTATGGGACATCTCATAAGCAACGCATACAGAGCCCTGGGAAAATGCTCTAGTGACTCTATGGAGCAAACACGAGTTAAATGAGAACAGGAGCTGCAAACTGATATCCCATTGCAATGCTAGAAATCCTCAGCCCTCTCGACATATAAAATCTTGAACTCCCCTTATTGGAAAGAATATGAGTGAAAGATTCACATACGATTTTTCAGCACGCCGGCCATAGTAGCTAAATTTGCAGGAGAGGAGTTGGGACAATGCTGGAGAGGATGTGGGACCGCACATGCAGGCCGCGCACATATCTTGTGGGCATATGAGCCACTAACCCCATACTGGAGAGAGGTAACCCAAGAACTCATCTGTATCTATGACTGTGCCAAGCTGCTCACCTCAGCCTACCTCCTTACATTTACGCCACCGGAGGGGGTCAGGATAGACAAGAATACGCACAGGCAGGTAGCTCTCCTGACCCTGGCGGCCTTGAAAGCTGTGACCCATATGTGGCACACTAAAACTGTCCCTACAAGAGACTTGGAACTCTCTGGCTAGAGAAATATATGCCCTGGAGAGGCTCGCAGCAAGAATGCTGGACTGTATGAAAACATTCAAAATAAGATGGCAGAAGTGGGTAAGACACCAACTAGAATACTATCCCGACTTTGTACCATAATTCTTCCCAAGTCTGAGAGGATGATGAGCTGAAAGACTAGTAATGGGGCTGATCACTGAGAGCGACGAGAAGAACGGATGAAAGGGTCATCAAATGACCTATTCATGAAATTCACTAGTTGGGTGGACCCATCTGGTGCTTCTTGGTGTCTTTTAAAGCTATAATAGAATCTGACAGTGACCTCTTCTAGACAGTATTAATAGAAATGGCTCTTTTGTTTGGAGGACTACATAGTAAATGAAAACCTCAGCAACAAAGTAACCACATGAGTTTAATGGACTTAGAAAAAACAAAGTTCTTAATCATCAAGGACAAGTCTGTGACACCAGAATGATTGCTTGTATATTTTTTCTCTCTTTTTACTTCTAGTTGTATTATTAACTTTAATTGTTCTTCTCTATGAAGTCTGATTGGTGGCATTCACAATGAAGCTGGCAGAACTGATGCTGACAGAACATCAAATCAATCTTGATTGTATTCATATAAGGGATAGTTCACCACCACTGTACATGTCAACTGAAACAATGTAATATGAATTAACTGAAATAAAGATTAAAATATAAAAAAGAACAGCTATCTCCAGGCCAGCTGCTGGTGCAGTCAGACAATTTGATTATTGTCTACTACATCAACAAGCAGGGCAGGACTCACTTATACCCCCTTTGCAGGGAGGTCATGAGAGTGTGGTATTGGGTACTGGAACACAACCTGACACTCTCTGTGGTCCACGTGCCAGGCATCCTAAACATCTGGCAGACAGTCTCAGTAGGACTCAGTTCAGCATGCATGAATGGGATCTTCTCTCACCCAAAGCAGATCTGTTCAACAGATGAGGTCATCCAGAGTTGGACCTTTTTGCATCCCCACTAAATGCAAAACTGCTCAATTTCTGCTCACTAGATCCAGGGCCTGGAGTTTTTTGGCGAGGCGCGTCCCTCTCTTGAAGCAGGAGGTTTCTGTATGCATTCCCTCTGTTTCCTCTGATCCAGAGGGCGCTGGTCAAGCTGCAAATGGAAGGGGCCAGCATGATTCTGGTGGCTTCGTTCTGGCCTCACCAGATATGGTTCCCTCGGCTTCAACAGCTGGCAGAGGAACCTCCAGACTCTCTGCCTCTTTGCAGGAACCTGCTGACCCAGGATCAGAAGACCCTGGTCCATTCCAACCTCAGATCCCACCATCTGCATGCCTGGCTCCTTAGAATGTAGCCATTGCCAGGTTTGGGGTCTCTAACAGGGTGGCGGATGTCCTGGTGGCAGAACGAAAGCCTTCCACTCACGCCACATATGCCCGAAGTGGAAACGGTTTGCCATTTGGGCTGCCAAACACTCCTGGACCCTTTCACCTGTCCGGTGAATCATATCCTGGACTACCTGATTTCTTTGTCTGACTCAGGCCTCCAGTATTCCTCACTCAAGGTCCACCCTTCAGCTGTTTCTGCCTTTCATGTGCCTGTGGGTGACTGCACAATTGCTCAGCTGAATGTCTCCCATACTTTTCTTCGGAAGCATCCTGCATCTGAAACCCCCAGTCCATTCCCCTGTCTCGGCTTGGGACTTAAATTTTCTTTTAGAAAAGTTGACCATGTCTCCTTTTGAGCCAATTGTGACTTGCGATTTGTGCTGTCTTGGAAAGTGCTCTTTTCAGTTGCAATTACTTCTGCTCGAAGAATTTCAGAGCTTCAAGCCCTCTGGTGCGAGGAGCCTTATTTGATTTTTCACAAAGGCAGGGTATCTTTGCACACACACATCCTACGTTTTTGTCTAAGGTGGTTTCTGAGTTCACACTTAATTGGTCTATCCACCTTCCTGTTTATTTTCCTGAGCATGCCAATCCAGGGGGAAGCACTGCTCAATACTATGGATGTGCACAGAACCTTGAAGTGTTATCTGCTTCAGACTAAAGAGTCCAGAAAGTCTAAGAAGCTGTTTGTTTCTTTCGTCCCAGGTAGAGAGCACTCCAGTTTCTAAGCAATGTTTATCTAAATGGTTGGCTAATTGCATTGTGTTATGTTACAACAGGTATGGCAAAGGATTGCCTCGTGCTGTCAAAGCTCATTCCACCAGAGGCATGGCTACCTCAGTGGTTTGTTTCCAAGGGATCTCAGCTGCTGACATTTGTGCAGCTGCCACTTGGAATACAGTCCATACTTTCACCAAGCATTACAGTCTGGACATTGCCTCTCAAGACGCAGCATTTGGCAGGGCTGTGTTACAAAGACTCGTCTTAAGTTTATGGAGATCCAGCCTCCCTGACTGTCTGTTTTCACTTGTCACTGCTTGGTACTCGTTCCTATAGTGTAACCTGATAACTGAGATACCCCCAAAGAAGATAGAACAGTTACGTAAGAACTTACCGTAACAGTAGATCTTCGAGGGGATCTCAGTCATCAGGTATATTTTCCCACCTACCATTCCCCTTTTCAGGGCTCCATTCTAGGACCAGGCTATCTGTTGTATCCTATCTTTTATTGGGAGCTGGGACCCTCTTTCCTCAGTTCCTCAGGGCATGAGCCTCGCTCCCTTTGTCTCTGGGGGAAAGAACTGAGGAGGGAGTGGGGCCGCCTATGCCTATAAAGGGTTGCTGATGTTGGCCGACAGCGTAGGCAGCCCCAGTTGTACTGCTGAAAATCTTCCATGTGGATTCCTCTTCTCTGATGGTGAAGGTTCCTACAGTGTAACCTGATGACTGAGATCCCCTCGAAGATCTACTGTTACAGTAAGTTCTTGTGTAACTGTTCTTTTCCCGGCAACTTCAGCCAGTTTAAGCACCACAATCAGTTTTCCTACAAAGTGTGGTGCACCAGGTTCAGCCTTCCAGGGTTTTACTGATCACATTAGTCCCAGGATTGGGGTGCGGAGTCCAGTCCCCCCACCCCATGGCTGGGTGTCTACCTTACAGGTGCTTGGACATTCTTACTGATTTAAAGATTTGATACTGAAGATCTTGCCGTATCACACCTGTGCTCCGCTATCTGCACTGGCTGCCGGTAAATTGGCGGATCACCTTCAAGGTCTGCTTGCTGACCTATAATACCCTACATGGATGGAGACCCAGCTACTTGCAAGATCTTCTGCGCCCTTACTGCCCCCTCCACCCACTCTGTTCCACCGGTGGAGGATTGTTAGAGGTTCCCAGGGTTTGTTTAAAGACATCTGGGGTGCGTTCTTTTGCTTTTACGGCCCCTACCTTGTGGAACTCTCTACCTTGTCAGATTAGAGAGTGCCAGACCACTGATAGTTTTAAAGCTGATTTGAAAACATACCTCTTTAGCCAGGCATTCCCCGGGGAGCTTTAAATTTTAATTTATCTGCACTGAATTACAGTATACAATTTAATTATGCCTAATGTATTGCTTGTATTTTATAATTCTGTATGTGTAAAATTTTAATTTGTTTTAGAGTGAACTGTGCTATGGTCTCTTGGAATAGTGCATAATAAAGGATTGGTTTTTCAGGCATCCTTACTTAGGCCACCCTACAGTACATCCTGGTCCTACTACCCTATAGTGATAAGCTTATTCCAGTCCCTTGTCCATAATAGGACCAGTGACTGCTCTGGAAGACCTGAGGTCCCAGTCACAGAGCCATATGCCTTGCTGAGGCATTCCACTTAACAATGTTTCGGCACTTCCACCATCTTCCTAGTTACTCCAGATGGTCGTCACTGCCTAGGGCGGTGTTAGCGGTTGAACACCATCATTTTTACTGGACATTTCTGTTGTTCTTTACCCTTTTCTCCCCTCCCCTCCCTTCCCTCCTCCAGAAGGTTCTAATGATGCCTAGGTCCAATATTTTGTGGACACTGACTGAGCAGTAGCTTTGAGTCTATGCTTCTGAGGTTATTGTTCTGGCCTGTCTGGCTGGGGCCAGTTATGTCTCTTTATGTACTGGAATCTCTCCTAACACAGCACAGCTCATGATAACTGCTACTGTTCTCATGTTAGGCATCCTTACGAAGTAAGGGAGCAGCAAATTCTTTTGGTGGCTTATCAACCACTTCGCCTTCTGCATCTCCCTAGTTGGCCAGATGCTGGGTCCTTTTTTTGTCTTCTTCTTGCTACTACTGTGTACTGTTGGCAGGAGCCGATTTTTTTTTTTTTGCAGGGGGCAGCAAGGGGAGGACCATGTCAGTCCTTTATATTAGTCCTGATAGTTGAATGACCCCCTAGCCTTAGAAAAACCAACATGTTTGGTGTAGAGGGCTGAGGCATCTCTGCCTTATCTCACACCACGCCAGTGACCCAGGTTCGGGAACGACCTCAGGTCGTCAGGGAGACTGCATGGGAGGGGGAGGGTGGGAGCAGGATTGAGCTGCCTAATGGTAGCTCTCCTCTTCCGGGAAGGGGTGGTCACCCTCCCACAGTCCTGCCATCAATGGGTGGAGGTCTGGTGGCAGCGCAGGCAGGTATGGGTGACCTGTAGGGTGGGGTGTCCCGCAGTGCACTGCGTGCATGTGCCTCCACATGTGTGCGCTCGCACCAAGGACATCAGGTTGGGGGGGATGGAAAAATAGGGAACAAAAATGGATAAAAAGATAATAGAAAAAAAGTCAGCGTGTTTTTTCCTTTCATTGTTCTTTTTTAATGGGATACTATGATCTTACTTCGAGTGGACTCTTGCAGCAGGTAACACCGTTAGGACACCATGGAAAACTTCTAGCTAGCAGTCCATAGTGGGAGACCACCCCCTGACAGCCTGCCCCCAACATCACGTATGGTATAAAAGGGTGATCCCCCAGCCCGTCCTCCATTCTTTTCCTGACGTTGACCCGCGCACATCGGCTCCACGGACACCTTCTGCTTTAGTTGACCACCTTTTTTCATGATTACCACATTTTCTTATATTTATTAAAATTACTTCTTTTTCAGCAATTCTTGAAGCTCTTCTCCATCCTCCTCTTTTGAGCGGTGGCTAACGAAGTGTGCTTGCGGGACCCCACTCGAAAATGGCCATTCGGCTAAGCCAGCTCTGCCTAGGCCCAGACCGCAAAACAGAGGCCTGCCAGCATTGCCAAGACTTCACCAGCGCACTCTGCTCTGCTGCCAGAATACCCTCGGGGCTCTCCTGCTGAACAACACTATCCAATGGAGAAGGAGCTTCACCAGAGAGAAGTCAAATGGCAAGCATAAGCACTGGGAGAAGATCAGGAAGAAACCCCCGACAGCTTCCCGCTCTCAGTCCCAGGTGAAGCCGTTGACTGTTTCTGGGCCCTCCTCCTGAGAGGGGTTGGCCCCTTCTACTGGGGCCTTCGGGCCCCCAGTGGCTGAACCTCTCTCCCTGCATCTAGGCATCTAGGGAGGAGGTTCCTAGGGGCTCATGACTTCGTCCCCCGCTTGTCTGCCCCTGAAGCTTAGGCCCTTTGTCACAGCAGGTCCTAAGCCAGGTGGCATGGCTGGTAGATCTTCAGGTGGCGGGTCTATGCCCGTCGCCCTCCCAGCCATGGTGTCTGCCGAGTCCTCCCTGATGTCAAGGGCCAACTCCTCCAGGCGATGCCCAGGGCATATGCTCACCTCCCCCGTGAGAGTGGCATCCCTGCCCCACTCAGGAGCTAGTTCCCCAACAGGCCTCTCCATCCTTGGTGGATGCCGGCTGAGCCGCCAGTCTGGCACCAGCCTACATCTGAGCCTCCAACGCCGGCTTCTCCGATGTCTACTATGGACAAGGCGCAACCAATGTCACCCTACTCTCCTAATTCACCGGTTTAGCCAGACGCCCGCCCTCAGCTGATGCCCAAGGGTCCGGCGCCCGATATTGACTGGATGCTGGATGGCTCCGTCCCTTGGGGACCGATACCGGGTACCCTGGACCAACTTCCACTGACCCCAGATGCCGGGGCTTTCTATGCTAAAAGTCCCCAATGTCAGACACACCAGTCCCGCCGCCTAATCCTCCGCATGCATTAAATGAGGTTTTCGCAGCCGGGTGGGCCTACTCCTCTGACAAGAGGGGCTACCCTGATGCTGGATGGCGCCACCACCCCCCAGCCCAAGGGCAAGCAGCTTCCCCAGATTTCAGGAGTTTGGATTAGTAATCCTCCTCATCAGGTCGCAATGACGCCGACCTCCCATTGGAGCCTGAGTGGCATAAAGGACACCCCTCATTCTCATTCTGACGACCCCACTTCTGCAGTCATGCGGCCCATCCAGCAGCTGAAGGGCTGGGACATGGAGGAGTGGGATCCGGACCGACGGGACTCTATGGCCATGGTAGTCCCTCCACTCATTGAGTCTCATAAAGATGCTCCATAGTCAGTAATGCTGCCCATGATCACTCCAAGCATCCCTGGCACCTGAGGACTCCTCCGCCTGACAGGGACTCTGAGTAACTGACCAGCTGGCCAAAAGGTTTACCCCTTGGCCACATGTGCTGTTCGGTCTCTGAATTTCCACACCCACATGGTCTTTTATCAGAAAGCCCTGTGGGATAAGGCTGTGGAAGTGACTCAGGCAATGCTGGACTGCCCAGGTAGGGCAGAACTAATGGCCATCCTAAAATCCAGATCGGACATTGGCAACTACGTCCTCCAAGCCTCCTGTGATATGATGGAGTCTGCCAGAAGAGCTGTAGACTCTGCAGCATGTATCTGCCGGTATTCATGGCTCAGGACATACAGCTTTTTTGCTGGGCATACGGTCCAGGATAATGAACGCCCCCTTCAAGGGTCTTGTCCAGTTTGGCGAAGAGTCACAGAATATCATTATTCACCTGCTGGAATCCGAAGGGGCTATCAGACCCATATACTCCTTGTGCATATTTCAGTCTAAACAGTATGCTAGGCAGTCCTGTAGGTGGAATGTCAGACAGTAGTCTAGGGGACAGCAGCATAGAATGGGATTAAAATACAAAGCTTCTACCCCTGCCTCTGGAGGTTTCGCCTCTGGGCTCCTAGGACCTCCCAGGCCTCACTGCCCCTCCCTGGTTCTTCAATCTGAGTCACCTCCCCCCCGGCAGACTCCTTAGGGGAGGTGGTGGGTCGATCTTCCCTTGCACATAGAAGGCTGGCATCAGGTAACCTCAGCTCAGTGGGTACTTCAGTTGCTAGAAAAGGGGCACACTCTGGGGTTCATGTACATGCCCCCAGACAACCCACCTGTCCCCTCCCATTACCCTCAGGCTCACATCATCCTCATTGAAGAGGAGATCCAGGCTCTTCTGTGATGCAGACCATAGAGCCAGTTCCTCAGACACAAAATGGGAAAGGGTTCTAGTCCCACTTCTTCCTAGTGCCAGAGAAAACCGGGGACCTCTGGCCTGTCCTCAGTCTCAACTGCCTGAATCAATGCATAGGGTACAAATGATTCAGGATGATCACTCTGTTCGGTGGTCTTCCTCTCCTCCATCTATGGGATTAGTTATACTCACGGGATACGAAAGATGCATTCCTCCACATTCTGGTTTTTCATCCCCATATGAGGTTCCTGCGCTTCTGCTTCAAAGGGGAACCACCATCAGTTTTGGGCCTTGCCTTTCCGCCTATCCTCGGCCCCCAGGGTGTTCACCAAGTGCCTCACAGTAGTGGCTGCAGCCTTATGGAGACAGGGCCATTATGTTGTCCCTTACCTGGATGACTGGCTGCTGACTGCTCCGACCAGGGACCAGCTCATTCAAACCATGCAGGCCACCTTCACCTTGTTTCAGGACCTAGGGATTACCTTAATCCTGCCCAAATCCTCTTTTTGGTGAAGTCTGAGGCTGCCCTATACAGGGATGATCCTGGACATGGTGCAGAGCAAAGTCTTTCTTCCTCCAGACAGCGCAGAGCATCTTCAGGTGCACCCTCAGCAAGTCTTCTCCTATTGCCAGGTCTATCCTAGGACTCCTATCGCTAGGTCCTGGCCAGGTCTGTTCTAAGAGGCATCCTGACTCATGGAAGTGGCTACTGCCCCAGTCCCCCTGGCCTGGCTCTATACGAGGGCCCAGTGGAACCTGAGAGTTGAGTGGGACCAACGTTTAGACGTTCTAGAACAGCCTGTCCTGGTGTCGAACCCTGTACAACAGACCTTAGCACGGTGGCTGAATCCGACCAACCTTTCCCAGGGAGTTTATTTTCTGACCACAGACTCTTCAGGCATTCCAGACAGCCTTGCTGCCTGGCCCTCTCTTGCTCCAGATGGACAACATGTCAGTAGTCTTCTACATAAACTAGTGGGGGGGGACTCATTCTTGCCCCCTCTGCAGGAAGGCCATGAGAGTCCAGCCATGGGCCAAGGCTCATCACCTGGTTCTGTTAGCAGTCCATGTTCCAGGTGCTCAAAACACCCTGTCAGACAACCTAAGTTGGTCTCGCTCCACAGCCCGCAAGTGGGAACTACTTCTCTCAGTAGCTGAAGATCTCTTCAACAGATGGGGATGTTCCGAATTGGATCTATTTGCCTCCCCATCCATCACAAAACTGCCCAGCTTTTGCTCGCTATATCCAGGGCCTGGTGTTCTCTGGAGAGATGTGTTGTCCCTCTTCTGGATGGGGGGGGTCTTTTATGCTTTCCCTCCTTTTCCTTTACTGCAGAGAGCTCTTCTCAAGCTGCAGTGGGTGGGGGGGCAGAGATGATTCTAGTGGTACCCTTTTGGCCCTGTCAAATCTGTTTCCACTCCTTCAGCATCTAGCAGTGGAACTTCTGATTTCCCTTCCCCTGCACTCAGAATTGCTCTCCCAGGAGCGGGGCACACTGGTCCTTCCGGATCTCCAATCTCTGCATCTCCATGTGTGGCTCCGGCAGACCTAGCTATCTCCTGATTTGGGTTTTTTTCCCCTGCAGTAGCGGATGTCTTAGTGGTTGCCAGGAAACCTTCCTCCAGGGCCACTTATGCTATGAAATGGAAGCGGTTCTGCATTTGGGCCACCGCTTGGCATCTGGATCCTTTCACCTACCCAGTGAATTCTGTGCTGGAGTACCTCCTCTCCCTAGTCTGAGTTACTCCTCTTTAAAAATGCATCTGTCTGCCATCTCTGCCTACCATGCACCGATAGGGGGCAAAACTCTTGCCCAGACTGACCTTCCCTGCACGTTCCTGCAGGGTATTTTGCATTTGAAACCTCCCATTAGGGACCCAGTCCCGCCATGGGGTCTGTTTTTTGAGTGGGAAAAGCTCAGAAAAGCTCACTTTGCCTCCCTCCGTATCTGCCACAAGTTGTGAGCTGCGCTTTCTGTCATGGGACGCATCATTTTTAGTTGCCTTTACTCCTGCTCGAAGGATTTCTGAGTTTCAGGCTCTGATGGGTAAAGAGCCTTATTTACCTTTCCACAAGGACAGGGTATCCTTGCGGACTTATCCTAATTTTTTTTCTTCAGGTGGTGTCAAGAGTTTACACTGAATCAAGACTTCCACCTACCTAGCATTACTTCATGCTCTGGATGTTCACAGGGTGCTTCATTACTGTTTAGAGCGCACCCATACTATCAGAAGGTCTGACCAGTTATTGTTGTCTTTCGCCACCATATTGGAAGGGGTTCCTATTTCCAAGCGATACCTAACCAAATTGTTAGTTAAGAGCATTGTTTTCTGCTACAACAAGTATGTTGAGCCTTTATCAGGCTCAGTCAAAGGCCACTCTACCAGAGGCATGGCTGCCTCCTTTGCCTATCTGAGCAATGTTTCAGCTGCTGACATTTGTGCAGCTGCCACTTGGAGTTTTGTACACTGCTTCATCACACATTACAGTTTGGACATTGTATTAAGACGCAGAGCAGGCTTAAGACTGGCAGTCATACAAAGGCTCCTCTCTTAAGATTCATAAGGAGTTTCTGCTACCTCCACCCAGCTAACCAGGGTCTCTCCTTTACTGCTTGGGACTCAGTCCTAATGGTGTTACTTGCTGCAAGAACCCACTCAAAGTAAGATAGTACAGTTACATAAGAACTTACCATAACAGTAGATCTTCGAGAGGAGCTCTTGCAGCAGGTACTATTTTCCCTCCCACCTTCCCCCTGGTAGCTACTTCTCCATCATGGATACCCTTGCTCATCTATGAGGAACCTCCTCAGTTCTCCATATTCTCTCTCTTCGTGCCGGGGTCTTCAACGGGAGAACTGAGGATGGGCTGGGGGACCGCTCCTTTTATACCATATGTGACATCGGGGGCAGTCCCCCCCTATAGACTGCGAGCTAAAAGTTTTCCATGGGGTCCTAGCGCCTGGCAGCTTAGTTCTAATGGTGATAACTTCTGCAAGAGCTCCTCTCAAAGATCTACTGTTACAGTAAGTACTTACGTAACTGTACTATTCTCTTCCAGTCCAGGATGGACCCAGTGTGCTGTCCTTGGGGGATTTTATGCCCATGGGCTTCCTTCCAGACTGCCATGGATAGCATGTTATGCCTGTTTTTATTGTTAGGATGTTCTTTTTAGATCTGATGTCAGGGGTATCTCTTGCAGCAGGCCACACCTATGGAACTACTGCCATCAGGCACTAGGACGACCCGGAAACCTTCCTAGCTAGCAGTCTATATAGGGGCCACCCACTCCGATGTCACCCTCTGATGTCAGCCAGCTCTGTAACAGTGGGCAGCCCCCACTCCCTCCTCAGTTCTTTTCCTTCCATTGACCAACACACAGACCTCCAGAGACAGCCCAAAGCTTCAGTGGATCGCCATTTTTCTCGAATTTTCTTGCCCTACTTTTTTGAATTTCCCCTTGACTCTTTTTGCATGTTGGACCTGTCTTCTTCCGACTGGGCCTCCAAAACAAAGTGTACTTGTGGAAAGCAGCTCCTGGAGAAAGATGGCCACTCTGCCTGGTTCTGCTGCCTTGGGCCTACCCATGACACCCAGGCCAGAAACATTTGTAAAGGCTTCAACCAGGCCACTCAACGCCATCACCAGTGGGCCCTGGAAGAATTCCTCTTACAGCAGAAAGTCACCAACATGGAACGGGAGCTGCAGGCAGGAGCTCCTCTTCTTCTCCAGCCCTATGTTCAGGGTCACATCCCTCCTCCTTGGGGGGGGGGGGGAATCTGGTGGCAAGCACAAGCACCGAGACAAGGACTGTGAAAAATCCTGGTCCTCTTCCCGTTCGCAGTCCAAGTGCAAGGCCACAATGGGGTCTGCTGCCTCCTCGGGGGCGGCCTCTTCTGCTTCACATGCCCTATCTTCAAAAGGGGTTAATTTGGCAGCACCACCCGCCAACCTCTGCTTATCGGGTGCCGGCTCTTTGGGGGCAGGTTCCTCCCAGTCCTCTCAGCCCCTGCTGTTCAGGACTCTTCTAGTGGCAGGGCCGCAGTCAGGAAGCTTTGCCGATTCCTCTCAGTCCGGCATGGGTTCAGTGAGCTCTGGGTCTTCCCCTGCAACCCATCCACTGCCCTCTTCTGCGGAGGCAGCCTCCTCAGCTGTAGACCCTATTTTTTCTCTGGTGTCTTCTCCAGCCATCCCTCAGTCACCTTTGCCGGCTCCTCTGGTGCCTGTCACTGACATCTGCCTTTGGGCAATGTCGGTGTCTCCTTACCCAGCACCAGCACCAGTCAGGCCCTTCTTCCTCCTATGCCTGTCTGGAAGCAGCCCACCCATTCACCGGCCCCTCAACCAGTACCGGCGCCATCTCCTCAGCTTATGACAGCCCCGATATTCCCACCACCGATGCCAATGTCAGTTCCCCAACCGACAATGCCGGGTTACCCGATGTCAGTGACAGTGGATTTTCAGTCTATGCTGATGTCCCGCTGGGATTTTATGCCGGTGTGGCTTCTCTCTATGAGGACCTGACCCCACATGGACCCACACATCCTGAACTGGCGCTTGACGTCCCTCGGGACCTGCTTTCTTCCCGTTGGCCAGCACCCTATACGCCTCCCGTTCGTCATATGGGAGATCAAGGAGAATATCAACCGGATCTCCAACCCCTTCAAGAGTCTGAGGAGTCAGGTGATGATGGGGTTGAGGGGCCTTCCCTTCCCCCTGTACAGTTTTATCAGACAGGGAAGTGACTCCCAGATACATTCCCCGGTCTCCTCCCAGATGACCCATCTTTTTGTAGGGTCATGAGTCAGATCCAGTCAGCTATGAGGTTCAAAACTGAGGAGCTGGACCCCTCCCAACATCGGCTGACCACCTACCTCAAACTGCCCAACTCTTCCCTTCTGGTGGTCCCTCCCGTTGATAGACACGTTTGATGATGCCACCATGGCTGCCTGGCATCATCCAAATCTTATATCAGCCATGCCTAGGAAGGCAGATATATTATACAAGGCACCAGTGAGCAAACCTTTCTTTGGGAAACAGCTGCAGGTGGACTCAGTAGTCATTAATGCCGTGCATGACAGCATTATATATTTAGTAGCTGAAACAGGGCAGAGCTATCGACATATTTACCTAATGAGCAGTTAAAACCTATACAATTGGTAGCTAAAGCAATGCATGATATGAGCTGGTAGTAAGTCACCTCAGAGAGGCCTTGTCTTATACATAATGCAATGCATTCATAGTCCAGTGCAACTACATGGTAACCAAGGGAGGTGAGGAGCCTGTAGGCTAGAAATAGTGAGGGCTGTCCACTGCCTGGCCAAGGCCGGGAGCGTGGCCTAGTGGCATGGTGCAGGATCCACAGGTTACCAGTTACACTGGCATTGACGTGAGGAGAGGATATGGACCCTTAAGGCAGCTTTAAAGGGACCTAGATTGGTGATTGATGTGACAGCCGGTGGGAGGGCATTGTAGGATGGAGCTCTAAGGGGGAAGGATCGCTGGGTCAGGGTGGTCCTGACCCTAGGCACCTTCCAGATAGTTTTTGGGGCAGCCTGTGTGGACACTGAGATGGTGGCTGCCTGAAGAGAAGCCATGACACCTATTGGGGTTAAACCCAGGTGGATTTTTTTTGGTGAAGAGACAGGTCTGGTATAATAGTCTTTCCTCAAGGGAGAGGATATTGGTGAGCGCGTATAGAGTGCAGGTATGTGTATTTCTGTCGGCACCAGAGAGAAGCCGGCAGGCCTTATTGATGACTACTTGTATTTGATGAAGCACCATAAAAAATCATGATAAAACTCAAAAAAACAGGAAAATGTCTGTAAAGGAGACCAATGCGGGTGTTGGTGGCGGAGGTGAGGATTTTTATATGTTTGTGGAATGAGAGGGAAGAGTCAAATGTAATACCTAGATACTTATACTTTTGGACCTGTTCCAGTGGGATGAAAGAGGCGGAGAGTATTCCCAAGGGGAAATCTTTTTATCTGTTCTGGCGGTGTGCATAGAGCATCGTCTTAGTTTTTTTAATGTTGACCACCAATCTGTGTTCAGCAAACCAGTGTTCAATCTGAAAGGAGTTTTGTAAGGTACGCTGGAGAGAGAGAGGATCAGGATGTGCGGCATAAAGGACAGCGTCGTCCAAGTAGAAAAGAAGGTTGCCGGGGCAGGATTTAGGCAGGGCGAGGTAGTTGAGGTAGATGCTGAATATCAGGGGACCCAGGATAGATCCCTGGGAAACTCCTGAGCACACAGGTAGCATAGTAGATATGGTATTATTAATTTTAACACATTGGGTTCTAGGTGAAAGACAGCTGGAGAACCATGAGAGTGGACAGTGAGAGACCCCAATTTGTTGTAATGCGTTAAGGAGGAGGGGATGAGAAACCGTGTCGAAGGCTTTTGAGAGGTCTATAAACACGGCCCCTGCAAGGTACCCCTTGTCAAGCGTGGAGTGCAGTGAGTTAGCAAATTCTGTGAGGGCAGTCATAGTGCTATGACCAGCTCTGAAACCATGCTGCTCCCTACATAAGAGGTTGTGTGCGAGGAGGTAGTCAGTGAGCTGATTGGCCATGATCTTTTCAAGGGCTTTAGAGAGTGGGGGGAGAATCGAGATGGGCCGATAGTTGGGAGGGAGCTGTCACCACATTCAACATTGGTGTAATCAGTGCCATTTTCCATGAGTTTGGGAACTGGCCCAGGCGCAGGGACAGATTTAGAAGGTCCGTGAGTGGGGAGATAACTGAGTCTAGCGCGAGGTATAGGATATGCATATCGAAGATGTATTTGCAGTAATTGGAGCTCTGGAGGGCTTTGGACAGGTAGGTTTTCACTTCTGTAAGGTTAATGACGGAGTCTGAAGGGGGTGGAGGAGCGCAGGCGGCGGGGTAGGCTAAATTGGATCAAAAAAGTTGCTAGGGAGGACTGAGCTGAAGTCTGAGAAGGTGGAGTTGATGCAGTTAGCTATGTGAAGTGTGTTTGTGGTGGTAGTACCATTAACACTAAGTTGTGGGGGGGGGGGAGAGAGGGATTTACCATTAAGCTCCTTGATGTTATCCCAGAACTTTCTTGTGCACCCCAGGAGGTGGCTAGGACGGTTCTGTAGTGCTCTGCATTGGCCTTGTGGATTGCCCAGGAACACTTATTGCGGGCAGCATTATACACCTGCCTATCGCTTAGCAAACCGGAGGCAGTGGCATGATGCCAGAGGTTGTCATGCATTTTGAACTGTTGTAGGAGTTCTGGGGTGATCCAGGGGGCACTACGTTTATTAGTGGTCCCTTTGATGGTCGGTCCAAAAGCATCACAGGTGGCATTAAAGGTGGTGGTGAAGTAGTGCAATGCATCATTTATGTGCTGGGCTTGGGAAATAGGGGACCAGTCCCAGTTAATTAGATATTGTTGGAGTTTGGCTAGGCCTCCTGGGTGTAGTCGACGATGAAAGGTGATATTTGGTGGTGGTTTAGGTAGCTGACAGGACCAGCTGAAGATGATTGTGGAGTGGTCGCTTAAGGCGTTGGGTAGGACACCCAGGTCGGTAATATGGTGGGGACGATTAGTGAGCATGATATCTAGTAGGGTGTGGGTTCTATTAGTGGGGTTGGCCTTGGTAGGCTGGGATACCAGTTGAGTCATTTCTAATGCAGCAAGGGTATCTTTGGCGTGCGTTGATGAGCTCGCCAGCCAGTTTATGTTGAGATCCCCAACTAGGTTTCATTCCATTTTGTGGAGGTGGCTGGCTAGATAGTCAGAGAGCACTTTACAGGCAGGGGATTGGCTGCGGGGTGGGATGTAGGCAACGGTGAGAGTAACAGGAGCACAGTTTGGGTCAGGAGAGAGTTTTATTGAGAGAGCTTGGGCACCATGGTCTAGGGAGGGTGCAGGCAGGGCTTAGTAATGCAGTGAGTCATTTACATAGAAGGCACAGCCACCACCTCTCTTGCCATTACGATCAAGCCTAATGAGAGAGTAGCTAGGAATAGAGACAAATGAGTCTGGGGTCTTCTGACAGCCAGGTTTCTGTTAAAGCCAGAACACCTGGTTGGTGCTCTGCTGTCCAGCATTGCAGGGGTACTGTTTTATTAGGCAGGCTGCAGATATTCATAGTGGCTATTCGAAGCCCCGTGAGTGACCGCAGTTGTGGGGCGCTGCTGGGCCAGAATTTGGGTGAACATTGCCAGATAGTACAGTAGAAGAAGCAAGTGGAAGATCCTGACAGGGTCAAGAATTGGTGGCGTTTTGCTGGGTAGCGGTGGCTGGCAAGCTTAGAAAGTGATGAGCAGGGAATAGGCAGTTGTGTGAGGCCTGGGATGGTCAGGTGGAGGAACAGACAAGGAGGGCTCAAGGCACAGAGAGATGGGCAGAGGGGTAGAGGGGAGGGGTCCAGGGGCGCTGTGGGGAGAGACAGGGTGACAGAGAGGCTATGAGGGGTGAGGAGCTCCCACAGCAGCAAAGGTGTGTACATACCACAGGCAACTGGGGGTTTGTTACTGAGCAGGGTAAACGTGGTTACCAACAGTAGTATGGTTAGTTTGTGTGGGTGGGGTGTTGTGAGGAGTACAGTGGTGGTAGATGTGACTATAGGCAGGTATGAGTGGGTCTTTGCAGACACAGTGGTGCAGTGGTAGGGTTGCTGCCTTTGGAGTAAAAAGTACCTGGTTCGAACCTTGGTTTGGATGCCACTTTGTATGCCTAGTGATAACCTGGGAGACGGTGCAAGGGACACTGCAGAGAGGGGCAAAAGGCAGAGATTTAGGTATGAATGATGCAGGACAGAAGTGTTAGGGGGGAGCAGTGGCAAGAGGATCGCAATCTACATGTCTTGTTGCCCTCTAGTGGCTTTACAGTATAATCTGCAAATGGAAAAGTAGACACTTCTCTTTGGCGCCACCTTCATGGGGCATTTAGGGATTTGTGCCAGTCCCTTCCCACCTTTGTGCAGGGCCCTTCTAAAGGCACAAAATCCAAATCTTCAAAGAAGGATACTAAAAAGTCTCACCTTGGATCGGGGGATCATGAGCGCTCTCAGGCGTCCTGCACTTCTCTAGAGGTTTCAACTACAGTCAATCCTTCAGCCCAGGCCACTTGCTCCACGGTCTCTCTGTCAGGACAGTTGGTCAAGACGCCCATTGACGACCCCATCAAGATTTTTCTCAA
Source organism: Neoceratodus forsteri (assembly GCA_016271365.2). Lineage (NCBI taxonomy): Eukaryota > Metazoa > Chordata > Ceratodontiformes > Ceratodontidae > Neoceratodus > Neoceratodus forsteri. The sequence continues at coordinate 433,480,110 of CM057459.1, read as the reverse complement.
CCCAGTCAACGCATTGTCACCAGATGAGGTCAACACCTCTGTCTCTAGGACTCTGGTCCTTGCCCCTCAGGATATAGTAAATTCCGGAGAACCTTGGCTTTCACCGGCTCCCTCCAAGACCTACCATTGGCATTCCTGATGGTCGAGGTTGAGGTCTTGATCCCAAAGCCCTGAGTTGAGTAGCCCACAATGACATTGGCATTTCTGCTCTTGGCATTCGGGCAAATGGTGTCGCTGCTACTCCTCTTCTTCCTGCTTGGACGAGGAGAGGCTCTGCAGCAAAATGCATCAGCACTACAAGGCGCTCATGATGTGGCATCACCTCATGTTTATTAGGGTTAAGCCGATCCAGGCCCCCATCCTGGCTATCACATGGCTCCCACCACCAAAGCCTCAGCTTGCCCTGGCTTGGTCAGTCCAGGCTCAGCCTATTCTGGCCTTTCCGCCCATCCAGGTGGAGCCACCACTCAAGCAGCCAAAGGAGGTTCCCCCTCCTAAGGAGGGACATACCGCTCTCAGGCTACCTCTTTGGCTTTCAGTCACTGTTACCAATCTGACAGACCATGTAGGGTCAGCGAGAACTCTTCACGGTCAACCACTATTTGACAAATCCTTGGAGTCTGAGGGCTCCTCCGTACACTCCCATCTGGTGGATGCTGAGTTGGGAGAGGATTTATCCACTGAGTATGGTCCCATTTCTTTTGCGGGCCTGCGCCGCTTAATCTCAGAATATACGGGTCTCCAGATGGAGCCCATCCAGAAACAGCCATTCTTGGCCCTGCTGTGGAGCTTTGGCAGCACCCTACCTCTTGCCCTGCACCGTCAGCGTGGATGGCTCGCAAGTATGTGGTCCCTACCAGTTCCTTGTCTGGCTACACCGAACATCCCTTGGTCGAGGGTCTGGTGGCTGACTTAGTCTTTCAGCGTACCAGCAATGTCGGGAACGTGGATAAACCTCCTGACAAGGAATCCAAGAAATTTGATCATATGGCCAAGAAGGTCTATGTGGCCTCTTACCTTGGCCTTCAGCAAGTGAGTTCGGCATTTTTAATGGCCCACTTTGCTCATGCCATCTTACTCACCCTTGATGAGGTACTCCCTCAGATGCTGGCTGACTTACAGACCACGGTCAAGTAGGTCTGGGACCAGGGCCGAGTGGTGGCTAAGCAGCAACTTCAGACGGCAATGGACATGGGCGACTCCTGCGTCCTGTCTGTGGGAGCTGCAGGGCTTGACTGAGGATCTCGACCTTCATGGCAGATACCTAGCACAAGTTGGCAGATGTCTCCTTCCTGGGCACTGACTTTTTCGGGCCGGGGGTGGACACCTAACTCACATTATGATGTCCAGTGCCATCCTGGACTCTCACTTCTGCCCAGAGGGATCCCAAGGGCTCCAAGCTTCAAAGGAAGAAGCCCATTCAGCCCCTCTCTGCTCCTGTGGCCAAGCCATCCCAGACCCCAGCTGGGCAGTAAGCCTAGGCTTGGTGTCCTCGACCAAAGTGGGTTGCTTCGGTCGTCCGGAAACCAGGTGGTTGAAGCCCTGCTGCTTCCTCATCTGGTCCTTCCTCTGCCTCCAAGCCTGCCCAGTAACAGGATGGGAGGGGTGCCTCCCCCATGCCCGTCCTGCCTCCCCGGGTCCTCCTGTGGGGGACTGGCTCTATTACTTCCTTTCCACCTGGTCTGCTGTCACCATGGACAGGTGGGTCCTCGAGGTGGTCAGTCAGGGTCTCCCTCTAAAGTTCGAGGTTTACCCACCTTGCTGAGCCTGTGCCCCACAGGAGGACATGGTGTCCGCCGACATGATGTCAGCCCTTTGGAAAGATATTGCCCAACTCCTCTACAAGGAGGTAGTGGCTCCTGTCTCAGACCCTCCAGTACACCCAGAGTTTGTCTCCAGGTACTTCCTGGTGCCAAAATGGATGGAGGTGATGGCACACCATCTTAGATCTGCATGACCTGAACAAATTTCTTCGGTCATGCACTTTCAGCATGGTTATTCAGTCTCAAATCATACCATCTCTGGAGCAAAGCATGTGGTTTTGCTCTCTGGATCTTCAGGATGTGTTTTCCCATGTCCCAATCTATCCGTCCTACAGCCAGTTCCTCTGGTTATGTGCGTAGGAGATTCTCTATGAGTTCCAGGCCATGCCCTTCAGCCTATCCTTAGCTCCCAGGGTCTTCACCAAATGCATTGCAGTGGTGGCAGCCTACCTGAGGTGCCAAGGGGTCTGGGTGTACCCCTGCCTGGATGACTGGCTTTTAGCGGATCCCTTCAGAGAAGAGGTGGAGCGGTCCAGGGACCTGGCCCTCCAGACCTGCTTGTCCCTTGGTCTCCTGGTCAACCAGGCCAAGTCGGAACTCGTATCCTCGCAGGTGATACACTTCATTGGGGTAGAACTCGACTCTTGCAGAGGAAGGGCTCAGTTTCCGGCAGAACAGGTGGATGCTCTTTCTTCCTTTGTCTGATCATTTCGGGTTAGGCAGTTGTGCCCTGCTCGGGACTTCCTGCACCTCCTGGGATACATGGCAGTATGCATCAGTGTGATCTATTGGGCCCGGTGAAGAATGCACTGTCTGCCATGGGAGCTTGCCTGCCAAGGGTCCTAGTGTCAGGGCCACTTCAACCAGCTGGTCACTGTGACCCAGCTGATGTGGGACGCCTTCCAATGGTGGTTAGTCCTGGAACATCGGCAGGAAGGAATCCCATTTTGTCTGCCCAGAGCCAATGGTCATCATCATGACCAATGCCTCCCTGATGGGCTGGAGTGATCACCTGGGGGGCCACAGTGTCCACAGACTCTGGATCCCTGAGGAGTCCCAATGCCATATCAACCTGCTGGAGCTTCAGGCAGTTTGGCTGGCATTGCCAAACTTTGCTCTGCACATTCAGGGTCAGGTCGTCCAGGTCCAGACGGACAGCACCATGACCATGTACTACCTCAACCATCAGGGTGGGGTGCTCTCCCTTCCTGTAGAAGGACGCTTTCTGTATCTGGACGCTCATGCTCACTCTGGACACTGATCTCCTGGCCATCCATGTGGCCGGCATCTCCAAGCAGCTGGCGGACGCCCTCAGCCGTGTGGGTGAGGTTTCTCACAAGTGGTCTCTCCATCCAGAGGTAGTTCCCAGCCTGTTCTCCCAACGGAGCACCCCTCTGGTGGACCTGTTTGCCTCCAAGGAGAATGCAAAGCTGAGGCTGTATTGTGCCTGCCCCCCCCTCAGCAGGGAACGCTGCAGGGGGATGCCTTCTTGGGGCCCGGGACCCCATGCCTCCTCCATGCCTTCTCTCCCTTTCCGCTGATCCACAAAGTGCTGATCAAAGCCAGGAGGGACAAAGCATGGATGATCCTGATGGCTCTGGACTGGTCCTACCAGTTCTGGTACCCTGATCTCCTCAGCTTCAGTAGCAAGCTCCCATGGTGTCTTTCTTCTCCGCCTGGACCTGCTCTCTTGCAATGAGGGGAAGATACTCTATCCGGACCTTCAGTCCCTGTACCTGACAGCCTGGTTGCAGAGTGACTAGAGTTCCAGGCTTTGGGTCTCTCTGACAATGTCCTTACTGTGGTCGAGGTTTCTCAGAAAGAGTCGACCCAAAAATGCTATGCCTTCAAATGGAAGGAGTTCTTGATTTGGTGCCAGGGCAAGGGGCTTGACCCCTTATCTTGCCTGGTGGCTAGCATTCTCAACTACCTGTGGTCCCTCCCTTTCTCAGTTAGGCCTTTGGTTGACAACCCTTAAGGTGCACCTGGTAGCCATTTTGGCACACTGGGCATGGGCTGGAATGCCATCGGTGGCACAGGAGAAGGTGGTCTGGCACTTTCTTAAAGGCCTTGATTATATTTCCCCTCCAGTGCGTGAACCACCACCACCACCACCACCTTGGGACTTGTTGCTGGTGTTGGCAAAGGTCATGGGCAAGCCATTTGAACCAAAGCACAGATGTGAAATGTCTCACCTGTCGTGGATGACCACCTTTCTGGTGGCTATCACATCAGCCAGAAGGATTAGTGCGCTTCAGGCGCTCCTGGTGGAGTCTCCTTACCTGGTCTTCCACAGGGACAGGGTTGTCCTCCGCCCCAACCCGAAGTTCCTCCCAAAGGTTGTGTCTGAGTTTTACCTTAACCAGGTGATCAGTCTCCTGGCGCACTTCACCAACCACACCTCGGAGGCCAAGCACAGGCTCCATACTTTGGACCAGCGATGAGTGCTTGCCTGTTACAAGGAGCGCACAGCTGGAGTTCAGGAAGAGGTTCACCAGTTATTTTTTGCCTACACTGAAGCCGCACCTGGCAGCTAAGCAGACAGTTGGCAGGTGGATTGTATCCTGCATTGACCTGTGCTGTAGGTTGGCAGGAAGGGAACCTCCCATAGGGCTAAGGGCTCATTCCACCCATCATACCACTGCTTCCAGGGATGTCCCTATCCAGGAAATCTGCAGGGCTGCTACCTGAAAGTCAGCACACACCTTCATTTCCCACAACCACATTGACCTTGAGTTACACCAGGATGCTGGTTTTGGAGCCTCAGTTCTTCAATCTTTATTCCCTAAATAGGATGTGTGTGCCTTGCCCCCTCCTCCCGGAGAACTGCTAGGAGTCTGCCAGAAGTGTGGATAGTACATCATATCTACATCCCTAGAAAAACAAGTTACTCATCTGTAACGGTAGATCTTCCCTGGAGTGGTCTCTTGCAGTAGGTAATACACTTGGGTCGTCGCCAGTCTTTGCTGTGGCGCATGGCAGCTCTTCTAGCAGTCTTTTCCAAGGGCCATCCACACATGACACCAGCTTCCTGTTTCCTATATAAGTGTGAGTGGTCCCTGGTATCCTCAATTCATTTTTCCGCTGTCTTCAGCTTGCACACAACATACTAACATATTAATTGCCAGCAGATTAGGCCTTGCGGTCTACCGAGTATGCTCGAACCTCAGGTCCCTTGTTGGGAACCAAGGATCTTCTCCCCCCCCCACCTTGTGTTCCTATACTTCCCCTTTCTGTATCTATCTCACCCTCTCTTGAAGCCGTCCACCATGGATGTCTGGACCAGCTCACCAGGCAGCGCATTCCAAGGTTCCACCACCCTCTCAGTGAAAAACCTGCTCCTCTTTTCCCCCCTCATCCTTCCACCTTCCAACTTCAACCCATGCCTTCTGGTGATACCTCCCTCCTTTAGTCTAAAGATCCCCTCCGTGTTTACCCTATTTATTCCCTTGAGGTACTTGAAGACCTCGATCATGTCCCCCCTGTCTCTCCTCTCCTCTCCTCCAATGAGAACAGGCCAAGCTCCTCAAGTTTGTTCTCATAAGCCAGCTCCCCCAGTCCTCAAATCATCTTGGTAGCCCTCCTCTGTACCCTCTTCAGGAGCTGTATGTCCCTCTTCAGGTGCAGTCTCCAGTATTGTACACAGTACTCGAGGTGTGGTCTAAACAGTCCATTGTACAGCAGCAGAATCACTTCCCTGCTCCTAGAGGTGATCCCCCTTACAATGCATCCCAACGTCCTGTTTGCTTTGCTAGCCACTCTCCTACACTGCTCAGAGTTATTCATACATACATCCACCTTGACCCCTAGGTCTTTTTCCCCAGCTGAGGCCTTCAGCACCTCCCTTCCCAGGGTGCACCTGTGTTTTGGATTTCCCCGCTCAAGATGTAACACCTTGCACTTGGTGGTATTGAAATTTCATTTCTGTGTACGAGCCCAAGGGTGTCCAGGTTCCCTTGTAGGGCCAACCTTCCCTCTTCCTCCTCAACTACTGCTCCCATCTTGGAGTCATCAGCAAAGAGACTCATGTCACACCCTATACCTTCCCTGATGTCAAATATGTATGCATTAAACAGGATCGGACCCAGGACTGAGCCCTGTGGTACCCCACTACTGACCCCTCTAGGATTCGAGAGCTCCCCACCTACTACTACTCTCTATGTGCACCCAGCCAGCCAGTTTCCTATCCATCTGACCATCAAAGGGACCACTCCCAACCCTGTCAGTTTCTCCACCAGTCCATTGTGGGAGACTGAGTCAAAAGCCTTGCTGAAGTCCAAGAACAGTACATTCACAGGCTTCCCCCTGTCCAGTTCCGATGTTACCCATTCATAGAACTCCACAAAGTTGGTTTGACATGATCTACCTGGCACAAACCCATATTGTCGACTATCCAGCCCTCCCCCTCCTCCTCTAAGAACACCCCCAATCGTTCCTTCAGTATACTCTCCATTAATTTTCCCACCACCAAGGTCAAACCGATGGGTCTATAGTTACCTGGCATTTCCCTCGAACCCCCCTTTTATGGATTGGCACCACATGCGCCTCACGTCAATCTGTAGGTACCCTCCCTGCCTCAAGCGACTTGTTGAACAGCTCTGCCAGGGGTGCGGCCAGTACGTCCACCAGCTCCCATAATACTCTCAGATGAATGCCATCTGGCCCAGGAGATTTATCTTTCTTCAGTGCCTTAAGGGCTTGCCACACCCATTCGGTGGGGATAACATCATCCGCCCCCCCCCAACCTGGCTGGCCTTCCTAACCTTGTCCTGGTGTGAAACCCCAGGGGTGCCTCTCCTTCCCTTATGCTCTATATCTGTTGCTTCCCCAATCCCACACACTACTGCTTCTATCCCCCTCGTGCCTTGCTTTGTAAATATCCCATCCCTCTCCCTAGTGAACACCGAGGCAAAATACTCGTTTAATACCTCCGCCTGCTCCCTTGCCTCTTCCACCAACCCTCCATCTGATCTCAGTCTGCCAAGTTGGCCCTTAGTTTTTCTACGCTCCCTGATGTACCGGAAAAAAACCCTTTTCCCTCCCCATATCCCCTGTGCCCGCCGCTGCTGTTTACTGGACTTTGCCTCCCGCACCATCCGGGTGACTTTTCTAGATGAAAGACGGTATGCTTCCATTTATCTTCCCCCTCTCGATGTTTTGTATTCTTTGTAGGCAGCCTTCTTCTCCCTGTCCGCTACCTGAACTTCACTGGTCCAGCAGCATGGTTTATGTGACCTTGCTCCATTATGCTTCACCTTAGCGCAGGTCCTGACTGCCTCATGAAGTCCCCGTTTTATGACCTCCCATCTCTTTTCCATGTCTGTCATTGTTGTAATCCTCTTCAAGTGATCCTTGAGAATATTTCCCATGCCCATAAAGTCTGCTCCCCTGAAATCCACGGCCAGTGTCCTAGATCTCTCTCCTCCCCCCCCCCATGCTAATTTGAAACCAGACAGTATCATGGCTGCTCTCAGTTAGGCGATTCTCTACAACCAGGTCCCTTACCAGATCCCCATCCACCAGAACCATGTCCAGGACATGTCCCTCCCTCGTGGGCTCCATCACATGCTGTGTTAAGAACACATCCTGGAAGCCGTCCAGCAGCCTCTGTTCCTTGGCCACCTCAGAGGACGTGGTTCCCCAGTTTGTACCTGGCATATTAAGGTCCCCCATCAACACCACTCTCTCCCCTTTTGGTCCGCACTGGGCAATGATGTTGTCCAGCAAACCATCCTATAGGGCATCACCCATCCTGGGGGGCCTATATACTACACCCAGCTTGGCCTTACCTCCTGCCTGGGTTTGTAAGGTGACCCATAAGGCCTCCATGTTTCCCTCTGCTCTTCTACCCTAGGAATTTCTATGCCCTTTCTGATGTAGATAGCTACTCCTCACCTCTGCCCTCCTTTCTATCCTTCCTAAGTATAGTGTACCCCCTCACATTTAGGTCCCAGTCATGGTTTTTGTTGGCCCACGTTTCTGTGACCGTTGCCACATCCACCCCCCCCCCACCCGAACAGTATGGCTTGGAACTCTGTAACTTGTTTCCCAAGCTCCTGGCATTTACTAACACCACCCCACCCCTTATCCCTGATCCCTTTGTCGAAAACCCACCCACCCGGGTTCCTTGTGCCTCCAGCCCCCTCTGCTTCTCCTGGAACTTCCTCCCAGTCTGTTTCCTCCTCTTGGGTTTGAAGGCTACTCATCTCATCTGGAGGAGAGGGCTTCTGGTCAGCCCCTCCCTTGTCCCTCCCCTCTCACAAGTTTAAACCCCACCTTTCCTGAATGTAGTCCACCACCCCCTGTTTAAGGATTTCCTTCCCTAACGGGGTAAGATGAAGCCTGTCCTTGGCATACAGTCTCTTATCCTCCCAAACTCCCTCCTAGTTCCTTAACACTACTGACCCACTTTCATCCCCCCACTTCTTGAGCCAGACATTTACCTCTGTGATCTTCCTTTTGTCCTCCACTGATGCCCTAGGTACCGGCAATATTTCTGAAAAGGAAATGTTGCATCCATTATCCCAACAGACTCTAGCAAGTTCTCGGAACCTTGCTTGGATTTCCTAAGCACTGTGTCCCTCCTTATCGTTAGTCCCCAAGTGAACCAGGAAATCCGGTTTCCCTCCACAATCCCTTACCAGCTCATACACCATAAACTTTGCTCTGTGTACCGTCAGCCCAGATATACTCACTACCTTCACCTGGCTATGGCATCCCACCCCCTGTCCCTCCCAATGGATTCCCCTAATCATTGAGTTACCCAATAACAGATCCTTAACACTGCTATCATCCTTATGGTTACTTCCACCATGCACTCTCACCACCCTTCCCCCTTTATCTGTGATCCCAATTTCATGGGAATCTTCGTGCCTTATTATGAGAGACCCCCTTGTCACCCTCCCCTTTCTGCCTCCCTTAACTTTTTGCCCACTTATCTCAGACTCCCCTGTATGGGTATCCACTTTATCCCATTCATTTCTGGGCCTTTAATCATATCCCCTTCCCCCACACCACCATCATCCTCCCTCCTTATAATGATACCCCTACCTCCAGAGGTCCCCTGCAGGACCCTTTCACCTAGGGTCCCATCCATGGTGGGCCCCACCTCCTTGTCTTCTAGTTTCTCACCAGTCGTGCTCTCCTCCCTCGATTCTGCAATATGTTGCATCTCTCCCATCTGCTTCACATTGAAGTTTCCCCTTCACCCCCTGGGACCACTTCTATCCTTTCCATTTCCTACCTGTGATGCCCAATGGGTATCCGACTCCCTCCCCTTGGCCTCTGTATCAGTTTCCTCATTACCACTAATCCCCTTTCTCCCTCTCTAGGTTGCTTAGTAGCTCAAATTTATTGTGACACTCTATGCCAGCCTCCATCAAGTTACCTGAGTTTCCCCCGACTGCCCCTCGAAGCTGCCCCTCTTTCTCTCCCATCTTGCTGGGGGGTCCCTCCCTTTTCTCCTTATCTACCAGGTTTCTCTCCCCATAGCGCTCTCATCCCTTGTGTCTGCTGTGAGTTGCGTTTCCCCCCCATCTGCTTTACATTAAAGTTTCCGCTTCTCCCTCTGGTGCTATTTCTATCCTTTCCCTTTCTGGCCTGCGATGCCCTTTGGGTATCTGACTCCTTCCCCCCGGCCTCTGCATCAGTTCCCTCATTTCCATCAGCCTCTTCCTCCCCTTCTAGGTTGCTTAGCAGCTCAAATTTGTTGTAACACTCTAAGTCAGGTCCCATCAAATGACCTGAGTTTCCCCTTCTGCCCCTCTAGGCTGCCCCTCTTCCTCTTTCCTATCCCTGACCTCCTTTGGTTTACCCTTCCCTCCTCTGTCTGCACTTTTAGGCTTCCCCACAATAGCCCCTCCTGACTCTACCCCCTCCTCTCTCCTTTTATTTGGTACATCTACCCCATAAGTTCTCCCCATGGCATCAACACCCCTGCCTGTAGGCCCTCTTTCCCTAATATCCCTCCTCCTACTTGCTGAAAAGTAGCCTCCTCTATTTTCGGAGCTTTGCCCCAGCCTCTCCTCTACCCCACCCGTCTGTCATGCATACCCATACCCCTCATCCTTTGATGCACCCTCCGACTCCCCCAGCTTGCTCCTTAGCCAATATACTTCACTCCTGATCAGAGATAGTTGCCTGCAGAGTGGACAGCCTCCCTCTTTCCAGGCCCAGTTGAGAATTATTGCCACCCCACATCCTGTGCAACCTACAACCCTTCCGAATATGCCTGCCGTGGTAGATTAAGGCCTCCCTGTTTTTCCCCATGCAGACATATTAGGACTGTTCGCCTTTCCCCAGTCCCTACCACCTGGGTTACTATCGCTCCCCCCTCTCCTAGTAGCCATACTGGAGTGTATTCGAACAGTCATATTCACTTTGAACAAATTAAACCCCCCTCCCGGATTTGTAGTGGACTACAATTTTAGCAACCCTCCCCAATTTGTAGTGGGCTAACAGATCTAGCAGTCTACACAGCTCCTGATCAAGGTAGTTTTAAACTAACTCCTAGCCAAGGTGGGGGCATCGTGGCTGGGAATTCCGGCTGAAACAACTGCGTGCATCTCCCCGGACACCTTACCATCAATCTGGAACTGTTTATTAATTAATTTAGCCCAGTTACTGAACTTCATGGACAGTTGAGCTCTTAATTGACTGCTCCAGCAGCCCTGTTACTGCTGCCCTGTTGAAACCTGCCTAGCCTTTCTAACTAATTCGTGCCCAACGGAGCTGCTTAAAATTTAATTATGGGTTCTCATTTAACAAAGGCTGCAGCTATGCCATACGTTCACCTGTGCTGGCTAACACTTTCTTTTTAAAAGGTCTTCTCCGCAGTTGCTGCACGACTGCTCCCCCCTGCCCCCCAATACCCTCCCACCTTAGCTGGTGTTAAATATATAGGCTGAGAAACTTTCATGTGATTAGTAAATTTCTCTATCTCCCGAGTTCCTCATTTGCTCCTTATAGAGTTTCCCCACTAGAGGTCGTCTGATCTCTTCAATATATCTCCTTGCTTTCTTTGCCTTAGAGCTCCTGAGGCAAATCTCCCCAAGCTGTCCTCTCTTGGCTGAGTATCTGACACTTCGTCCTCCCACCCTTGCTGTGGAACCTCACTCTCTGCTATTTCCCTGCACTCTGTGTATTAACTTATAACTGTTTTACCTCTCATCCTGGTTCCACAGACTGCTGTTTCTTCTACCTGTCATTTAGATCTCTCCGACCCTTGCTGCGCACCCCACTTTTCTGATCTGCTGCTGTTTCTCCGTAACTCTGTTTTAAACTACACTGGTCTTATTTCCCTCTCTCTCTCTCTCTCTCTCTCTGTCTCACCGACTGCTGTTTCTGTTTCTTATTGCGACTGCTTATTTTACATATCAACACTCTTTCCTTGCTCATACCACTTGCCTCTCCTCTTCTCTGACCTTTCTCTCCTACCTAACCATCCTCAACTTATTCACCTCGTGAATCATGTATCTGAGGACCTTACTCACCCTCATGCTAGTACTCTCCTTGCTATGTCTCCTAGAACACTTGGTTCTTCCTTCGGTGCCTCCCTCAAACTCTCATACCTACTCATTTGGTAATTTCTGCTACTCGAGCTTACTTACAGGGTCTGACCCCAATCTTTCACCCATGTCTGGACTTAGCAATAGAATATATTGGCGTTACTACTTAGATATACCTTGCGCGCAAGTTCTCTATCTCCCTCAGAAGTGCCCATCTGGCTATGCTGACTGCAATGCTATGGATAATAACCTTATCCCTCTCTCTGGCTGGTGACATTGAAACCAACCCTGGCCCTGCTACTTTAGCTAATTCTAACCTGTCTCAGCCCACTCATTGTCTGCCAAAATCTTCCTGTCTCACCTTTGCTCACCTTAATATCAGGAGCCTCACTGCAACCCTCCCAGAACTTGAGGCTTGGGCTTGTGCCAACAACCCCGACATCCTAGCCCTTTCGGAAACATGGTTGAAGCCCTCTATGGCTGACTCCCTCTGCTCCATCCTGGGCTACAATATGATTCGGGCTGATTGCCCTAGCTCCAAAGAGGTGGAGGCTTGGCCCTGTATTACAAATCTCATCTCAACATCTCTATCTTGCAGGGTCCCTCCCTGACATAGTGTGAGGTCCTTCATTTCTGCCTTTTGCTTGGGAGTGTTAAGATACTGCACATCTTTTGTGTTTACATACCTCCCAAACACTCCAGACTTGGTCTTGATGAATTTATTGAGCTGGTGTCGTCTGTGTCAGGGAAAAATGAGGTCATCTGCTTGGGAGACTTTAACCAGAACTGGACAGGACCTCGCTCCTCTCTCCTATCATCCATTACCAGCAAGGTCAACCTCGTTCAATTAATCCAGGCTCCCACTAGAATCTCTAACCGGGGCTCCTCCAACACACTCCTAGATTGGATTTTGACCAATAGGAAGAAGAATTTCCCCAATGCTGGTGTTCTTCCTGATTCTATCAGTGATCACTGCTCAATTTTCTGTGTCTGGGACTCCTCACCTCCCTCCTGCCCCCCACAAACTAATATCTTTTTCCAATTTCTCCATTTTCAACCCTGCTGCTTTCCTGCATGATCTGTACCAGGTTGACTGGTCCCCTCCCTACACAACCAGGGATATCAACTGCATGACTGAGTATTTCAATGCTACCCTTCTCTCTCTTCAGAACCTACACATCCTGGTAACTACACTTAGAGTAAAAGAGAAGGTTACTAAATGGCTTAAGTGTCCCCTACTCCAGCTGCTTAAACACATGGACAAACTCTGGTCAATCTGGAAGTCCTCTTCCTTTCAGACTGACTTTGATTCCTATAGGTCATTGCGCAACACTTGCAAAAAGGAGATTCGCTTAGCCAAAAGTAAGTACTACTGGAACTTGTTCAGTGCCTCTGCCACAAGCCCAAAACGTTACTGGTCTCAAATTAAGGAAATTCTAGGGGAATGAAAAGACTCTGACTCCAAACAAAATGCTTGTCAATGATGTCCACTGTAATAATCCTCTCACTATAGCAAGTGCCTTCAATGCCCTCTTTTCCATTCTTCCCACCACCACTCCTACCCCCTCTCCCCCTGTTTCTTCCCCCATTCAATCCCTCGACAGTGAAGGCTCCCACCACTCTAGTTCTGACCCCAGTTACGCGTCTGGAAGTCCTTAAGCTACTTAGGACTATTCCTGCTCATGGCAGTGCTGGTCCTGATGGTATAGATCCTAGGATCCTTAAGCAGTTCGCCGCTCATCTCACTGAACCGGTTACTAGGCTCTTCAATCTCTCGATCAGCTCTGCCTCTGTCCCCTTGGCCTGGAAAACTGCCAGGACTATCCCGGGTGTTTAAGAAAGGTGATCCCAAAATCATGACTAATGACTAACTATCGTCCTATTTCACTCCTGCCTACGCTCAGTAAGCTACTGGAGAAAGCTGTGCATTGGCAGGTCTCTCAGTACCTACTTCACTCTAACCTCCAATCCCCTTTTCAACATGGATTTAGGGTTGGGCACAGCACAACTACTGCTCTTACCCACTTCTCCAATGACATAAAATACAACATGGACAAAGGCTTACTCACTGGAGCAGTGTTTATTGATCTCTCCAAAGCATTTGACATGGTACATCACCCTCTACTACTGGACAAACTGCAATCACTTGGAGCCTTTCTCTCCACTCTATCATGGTTTGCTAGCTATCATGAAAGTTGATCTTAGTCTATCTCCTTCTGTAGGGTTCTCTCTGCCCTTTCCCCTATCACCTCTAACGTCCCTCAGGGTTCAATTCTTGGGCCCCTGCTCTTTTCTCTTTTTATTAATGATATCCCCAGCCCCTTTCCTCTCTGCAATACTATCTTGTATGCGGATGACCTGGTACTCTACTCTGTCACTAAATCTATGACTGACCTAAATCAACAATTATCACCTGCCTTCCAGAGCCTCCAATCTTGGTTCTCCTCTAACTACCAAATCTTAAACCTACCCAAGACCCAGGCCATGCTGTTTGGTTCCTCTAGACAGGCTCCATCTGCGGCCCCTAATCTTCTGGTCCGTGGTTGTGATGGGTCCTCAGTCTCTAATACAGAATCTTTCAAATACCTTGGGGTATTACTTGACCCAGCGCCGGATTTTGCGGCGCATGTCAGTGAGGTCTGCCGCTCAGTGAACTCTAGGATTGGTGCGGCCTATAGAGTGCGCCACTCTCTAACTCTGGCCACCAGGATTGCTGTTGCAAAAGGTGTGTTACTACCGCAACTGATATATGCTCTCCCAGTCCTTTCGCATGCCAATGCTGCAGTACTCCGTAAATGGGACATTGCATACAAATAACATTTGTAGATTCACCTTATTGGCTCCACGTCTGACCCACCACTGCCGACTTTACTCTGCTTTAAACTGGCTGCCTCCCAATACCCTTAGATCATATGCACTAGGTTGCTTCGTTGACTCTTTTACCAGAATGCCTCACCCTGTGGCTCTGGGTGCCATGCTAACCTCTGTCTCTCACTCTCATGCCCTCAGGTCCTCTGCCTTCCCCCTGCTCGCTGTTCAGCCATGCTTTATTAAAATGAGTGAGCAGACATTCTCCGTTTTTGCCCCATGATTCTGGAATTTACTACCCCCTCACGTGAAGAACTCCTCATCTCACCTAGCTTTTAAGCATGCTGTTTTTTCACATCTCAATGCCCCTGGCTGCTATGATTGCACTTAAGGCTGAATTCTTGCCATTTCTGATTCCTACTGTATTTGAATGCTCTTGCCATTTCAGATTCCTACTGTATTTGAATGCTCTATGTCTCCTGTTAATTATATTTAGGACTATTGACTTGGTGATCTGAATAATTCTGCAACAATAGTATGACCGCCCTAGCCTGTAGTATTCTTACTGTATTTCTTAGGCTGTTTTTGTTTATGTTGTTTGTGTAGATTGTTCTGACAGTTATCCTTGCCTTTGAACTCATTGTGTCATTCAATGTCTCTGCTGTATTTACTGTAACTGTACTCTCCCGGGTCATGCCTGAAAATAGACAGGCTTCTTGCCTAGTGCACTTACCCAGTCATCAAAAGCTAATAAATAAATAAATAAATAAGGTATTCAGCTATTTGCTAACAGAACTGACAATCTAAGCAATTAAAACCGCTAAAAGCTCCTAATCAAGGTATTCAGCTATTTGCTAACAGATCTCCTTATCGAGGTACTTAGCTATTTGCTATCTGACAATCTAAACAGTTAAAAATGCTCTTTCAGCAATGAGCTGGCAAGGCTCTGTCCTCAGTTTTAAACTCTGGCACCTCCCACACAGATGAACAATACTGGCGCTCTCCCTCGCTTCTGCTCCCGGTCTCTGTTTTGGCCCACAAAACAGCTCTTCAGGCCGCTCCCAATCTGCCAATGCTGCAGCTGAACTCCCTCCAATGCGAGGGAAGAGGTGGTCCAAGCCTGGATTCAGCAACCCCCTACCCCTGTTGCAACAGCTCTCGCAGCCCCGTTTCAGCAATATACAGTTTTCAGTTTTACAGTTCTACCAGACCCTTGAGCTTTTATCCAGTAGTCCCGCCACAAAGCCCCAAGGACTTCCCTTTCAATTGTGATCCTCCTCCTCCTCCTCCTCCTGCCAGCTCTTACTCTGCCCTTGTTTCATCCAGTCGCTAAATTTGGGCGGGGCCAAGAAAGGTATTTAATAATGGAGGAGGTGGGGGCTCAGGCTGGAGTGGGATAAACCTCTCCCCAAAAACAGCAGCAGCAGCAAATCTCCAGCCTCTTGTGCCTCCATGGGGAAGAGGGGTCCAGCTGTGGACACCACAGTCCTCTGTTCCCCCGTGAGGATTTCAGCCTTTTTAAATGCTGGCGCTTCCTTCCTGCTCTGGCCCGATTGGCTCAGAGCTCCCCACAGTGCCTGCACTTGCCTGCCGGCTTCTGTTTCTTCCCAGCTGTCTCTCCCTGAAAACATTAGCAGTAGCAAATCTCCAGCCCCTTGTGCCTCTGTGGGGGAAGAGGGGTCCAGCCATTGACAGTGCAGTCGATAAGTAAACTCTCGCCATATTTTGCCAGAATTCAGCCATTTCTGAATGCTGCAGAGACAGCCAAGATACTGGGTTTTCAAATATCTGCCAACTTCAGCTTCTCAGAAACAGCAGGCGTCTCCCAGCTCCTCACTGTGGCACAATCCTTTGAGCCAAAAAAAAAGTGAGTGGCACTCCATGCAGTCTTAAAGTGCTTGTCTACCATTTAGAAAATGAATACTTGGTGGGGAAGTTGCCGTCTGGGTTGTTATGGCTTGACAGAAACAAATAACATGATTAAAATAAAACATAAAAACCTAATGCACAGCAGTGAGCCTATAGTATCCCAGCACAGCCCGAGGCTATTTACAGCCAGCAGCAGCTAGAGCAACTTCTGAAACAGCAGTCATCGACGAGAAACAACATTGAAGAATCTACAAGAAAGAAATTATCTCTCATGGAGGATGGGGGGGGGGCTCAACCCAAGAGCTTCCCGTCCACTGATTTTCATTACTGGCACAAAACAGAGAAGGAGAGCCCCTCCTCAACCTCTGTGCCTATCTCACTTATTGACTGCCACCACTGTTGACGATATATTCATATTCTGCCTTCTCATCGATGGGAGTTCATACTCTCTCATCAATGGCATCTTCCAGCGCTTCAAAGACACTCTATGAGGAACCCTTTGTGGGTTCCATTGATGACACATCAAAGAGAAGGAGAAACCCTCCTCAACTTCTGTGCCTTCACGATTGTTGACGGCCACCACCATCAACGATACATTCTTATTCTGCCTTCTCATCAACGGGAGGTTACACTCTCTCATTGACGACACTTTTCAGCACTTCCATGGCAGTCTATGAATAACCCTTTCTGGGTTCCATCCATGGCACTGAGCAGGAAAAGCCCTCCTCAACCTCTGTGCCTCATTACTCATCGACGGCCACTGTTTTTTTTTTTTTTTAACTTTATGTTTATTGCTTTATACAAAACCAATTACATAGAGTACAATTCTCCTGTAAGGCATCACAATGCATTTAAACGCATACATCCAATGTAATTAGGAGATATAGTCTATACAGTCTTGTATAAGGAGAAGGGGGAAAACCTAAAACAGGAATAAAGAACAATATGGGTTTGTCCAGAAAGGCTACAGCCGACTATGGCATTGGGGAACAAGTCCAAAGTACAGCAGTCCTTCAGATGTTAACAACTCGGCATCCAGTGTTGATGTGTCCCAAAGTCCAGAGAATAGTGACCCAAACATGTTTAGCTCTAACAAAACAGCTAGCGTATCTTATTAAATTTCTATTTGTGCCAGAACAATAAACTGGGATTACAATATTAACAGCGCTAGAATATATATATTTTGGCATTTAAATTGTGGCATCTAAACCAAAACCAGGGGGCTTAAAGTACTATAATTGTAAGAAGGGATCTCCCCTAAGTGACAAACCCCCTTCAGGTCTCCTCTTCTGACTCCGACTCAACCGCTTTTTGTGCCTCTATAGCTTGAAATTCCCTAGTGATAACTTCAACCTTCTTGTCGGCTTCTAGGGGATCTGTAAACTGATACGTGCATCTGCCGTAATGGATCCGAAGTCGTGCTGCTATCAATAGGAGTGAGAAACTCCTAGGCCCCTCAGACGAGCACGAACTACATCAAACTTCTTTCTCCTGAGATGGATGGCAAATGATAAGTCTGGGAACAGGTGTATCGTGGCTCCATTAAAAGTCAGATTCTCTGCCAATCCTGCAGCTTGTAGTAGTGTCTCTGATGCTGGGGCTGCTAGTTATCAATAAGACCACAATAGGAGCATCTCCTCGTGGTCCGACTGCTCTCAAGGTTATCCCAAAAACTCTACAGATATGATTTGCAACACTGTCCCTTGGTAAGTTCAGTACTTCTGGCAGCCAAGTTTGGAGAAAAAGCAATAGGTCTGAATCTTTGCTCCTTTCAGGGAGACCAATGATGCGTATGTGTGAGGCTCGATTTGCATTCTCTAATGCCTCAAGTCTGTAATGTAACTGCGTGTTCTCCTGGATAATTTTTGCAGTTGCAGCCATAGCTTGATTCACTGTTTTTTCCACTGAACTTGCAGTCGAGGATACTGCCTCCAGCTTTGCATCTTGCTCTCCAAATCGTAACAGGATTGACTCAACCTTCAGGTCGATCGCCTGCATCGAGGCCTGCAGAGCTCTCCAAGGGGAATCCGAGCTGACAGTAGTCATCGAGGAGGAGGATGCGGCCTGGTCTGTGGTCTGCGCTGAATTTTTTGCACTGCTGCCAGTTGCCTTCTGATTTCGGCCCATAGTTAAATGTGGTATCTGCCGACGCTGAATGGTCTAAGCTTTCCAATTCTGTTCTCAATATCTTTAAAATCTGACTAAAATTAGTCGTTTGTAACTTTTTATGCCCAAAAGTATGCCAAGCTGTTCAAAAGTGCATCTAGCCAGTGAGCTGCTCAACAGCGCCCCCCCCCGTCGACAGCCATTGTGACAGGTGCTCCACCGTCGACGATGCCTTTACATGCTGACTCCTCGTCAATGGGGGATTACACCCTCTCATCGATGGCACTTTCCAGCACATTGATTGCAGTCTATGATGAACCTATGATGGATTCATTCAGTGCTCCATCAACAGGGGTTCTTCTCCTGTCGATGGGGACATCATTTTTATTGCATAATACTGTTTCCCAGCTGGCTCCGTTGACGGAGAACCGTGTTCCACTAGGGCAATCAACTGCATTTGCCATGCATACTACCCCTCCACCCTCACAGGTACACACTTATAGGGGCTAGGTGGACAGGGTCTGGGACTCTAGACTTTACCACCCAGGGGCAAGACCTGCTTAGACTACGTGTCCAATCACCTCCAAAAAATAATTCCCCTGTTCTCTCCTCCCCCATCTGGACATTACTCTAGTAGTACTGCAGGTCTTGCATGCCGTGTGGCATGCTCTGCCCTCCGATCCAGGAGTGCCGAGTCTCCTCTCCCATTCCCCTACTTATCCGCCTCAATGCTTCCAGAGTGATAGAAAACCTTCCCACCCTGGTCACCTTCCTCGTAGGGCAATGACTACCTATCAGATGAGGCTGAATTACCAGTAGATTTTACTGGAGATTTGGAGGATGAGGACTTCCAGGAAATGTATTCTCCGTTCCACTCTCCCGCATTTAAATGCGGTATATCCCACTCCCCTCTTCCCCCAGGATTTGCTGTGAGTTGCTCAGTGTACCTTTCCTGGTGAAACAATTAAAATAAATAAATAAATAAAAATAAAATTGGAGATTTTCTCTATCAATGAGAATTTATCCAGGCAGGTGACTGCCTCTCCTCCGGATGCTCCATCCTTCCATGAGAGGATAGTCCAAATTGAAGAAAAAAAAAAGTCAAGAGATTCTTTACCACCAAACATGGCAAACATAAGAATATGGCAGATTATCTAAAGATACGAGAAGGCCTAGTCTTAGTGATACCCCCACTGATCCAAACCTATCAATATATTATGCTTGCAGCCTGGAACCAGCCTTCCACTGTTCCAGCTATCCCCCGCAAGGCGGATCACCTCTACCAGGCTCCTCTGGATCATCTTTTCCTTTCCACCACTCCTGAAATGGATTCAGTGGTGCTTACTGCCACTCAAGATCATCTTAACTAAATGAAACACATATTGTAAGTTCCTTACCTCCAGATAATGGAATATATGGTCAAATACCAGCATACACTCTGGTCCTCAGCCACTGACTCAGTCAATAAACTACCTCCTTTTCAGGAACAAGAAAAGTTATTGGCCACTATAGCTACTGGCATTTCTATTTTCTAGACACCCACTTCGCTCGACATATGACGCGGTCGATCCCTTTGGCCCACATGTCAGCAACTGGCATTACTCTGCATCGCCATTCTTGGCTTCGTGTCTCAGGCTTCACACCTGATGTACAACACAGAGTGCTCAATGCCCCTTTAATGGGTCTAGACTATTTGGGCCAGGAACCCAAGCTTTGACATGTGATATCCAAGTTCCAGGGAGAACCTTCCATACAGTGCATGGCATGTCCCATACTTTCCAGCCATCCTACCATTCCCAGTCCTCCTTTTACACAAAAAGAGGTGGAAAATACATAGGCTCTAATAAAAGCAGCTCCGAGGTCATGCCCAGCTTACTAGAACCAACACCTCTGCTGCCCAGGGCTCTCATTCCCACCCACCTGGTGGGACTGGTCAGCCTGCCTCCCAGTGGCTTACCGAGTCTATGTCCATGCTTCCTTGACCAGTCCACAGAAGCTGTGGGTGGTTGTTTTGCCCTCTGTTTGGAGGCCTGGAACACACCTCCTACAGAACACACAAAGGGATTTTACTCTCACTTCTTTTCTGGTACCCAGGTCAATACTGGACCTCAGACAAATGAACCTATACATCCAGTACAAAAGGTTCCGCATGATCACCCTAAACTAAAAACAAGGGGATTGCCTATGTGCCCTAGGTATGAAGGATGCCTACCTACCTATTCCTATCCATCCAGTCCATCACAGGTTCCTTCATTTCCACCTGTTGGGTCAACATTACCAATTTTGGGCACTCTCGTTCGGCCTCTCATCAGCCCCGAAAGTGTTCACCAAATACCTAGCAGTAATAACAGCAGCCCTACGCCAGAACGGGCACTTTGACTTTCCATACCTGAACAGCTGACTCATCAAAGCAGAATCCAGACCAGCTCTGCTTTCCCCCTAGAAGCAACCTTAATTCTGTTTCCAAGCTCTAGGTATTACAGTCTATTGGCCACAGTCCAATTCGACCCCTATACAGTTGCTCCAATATATAGGAGAGGTCCTAGACACTGTCTCCACCAAAACCTACCTTCCGGGCAGACAGGCAACACAATCTGGCATCATAGATACAAGCCCAAAAAGTTGACACAGCCTAATGCATGCTATGTCTTCTGGGTCATATGACCGCTACCATTTCTACTGTAGCTTTCGCCCGTCTTCATATTAGACTAGTCCAGTGGGTTCTCCAGAACCAGTGGTCTCAACATTGCGCTCTGTCCTAGTTGGTGGACACTCTGTGCCAACCTATGCCAAGGCATGCCCTTCAAATTTCCCCCTCCCACGCAGACGTTGACCATGGCTGCATCCCTGGAAGGGTGGGATGCATGCCTGGGTCCTTATAGGACACAGGGCAAGTGGACCACCTCTATCTCTCATCCCCACATCAATCTACTGAAGCTGAGAATAGTTTGCTTAACCCTTCAGGCTTTTTCAACATCATCTATCTCCGGGGACCATTGTTGATTCAATCAAACAACACTGCAGTAGTATTCTGCCTCATCAAATAAGGAGGTACGAAGCCCCGTTCTCTGTATAAAGAGACCCTTAGAGTCTGGCAGGAAGCCATTTGGCAAAATCTAGTACTGACAGCCATCCATATAACAGGACATTACAACCTCCTGGCCGACCTTCTCTGTTGCCAGTCATCAGCACATGAATAGACACTTCATCATGAAGTACCCCACCAAATCTTCCATCTGTGGGGGACCACACAGCTGGATCCGTTTGCTTCACCAGCCAAGCATCATCTCCCCAGATATTTATTCCATTATCCCGAGCCCCTCTGTAGCCTCGGCCGGTGTGGTTCCCTCTACTTCAGCAGTTATCAGTGGAGGAACCCATTCAGTTGCCAATCAGAGCGGATCTCTTGACTCAGACTCAAGGGACCCTTCTATACCCCAACTGGAAGGCCCCACACTCCTTCACGCTTGGCTCCTGAGGACGTTTCATTGCATGTCTACAAGTGTCCTCTCCTGCTGCTAATTTTTTACTGGCCTCATGTAAACCAGCAACCAGGAAAACATAATTCTAAATGGAAATGCTTTCCAATCACTGTATTCCTATTCATGTTCAGTGACGAAAGTTTTAGATTACCTGGACTCGATTTCCGATACAGGATTAAGCTATTCCTCCATCAAAGTCCATTTGGCCGCTATTTTGGCCTTGCACGAACCTCTGGATGGCAGATTACTGTACCAGCATCATCTAGTCAAATTGTTTCTGAAAGGAATGCTACATATTAAACCACCTATCAGAAGACCCACTTCTCTGTGGGGTCTCAATTTTCTGATAGAGGAATTGACTTTTGAGCCCTTTGAACTGGCGGCCACTTGTGACCTCCATTTTCTTTCTTAGAAAACACTTTTTCTAGTGGCTGTCACTTCAGCTTGGCATATTTCTGAGCTGCATTCCCTCATGAGTAGGGAACCGTACTTAATTTTTCACTAAGACTGGGTAGCACTTCGTACCAACCCTTCTTTCCTACCTAAGGTAGTGTCCGAACATACCTTAAAACCAGTCCCTGGAATTACCAGTTATATTATCCTAAACACTCCAATTGAGGTGAACACTTCTTACATACATCTAGATGTCCATTGTATATTACAATACTACACTAATCAAACGAAATCGACTAGAAATACTTTGCAACTCTTTGTCACCTTCGCCTCATGCAGGGAAGGACTTCCAGTCACTAAACAGACCCTCTCCAACTGGCTGGCACATTGTAGAACATTTTGTTATTCAAAATACAACAAATCATTGCCAGGACCTGTCCAATTCCATTCCACCAGAGCTATGGCCACTACTACAGCCTGCTTTAAAGGGGCGTCTATTAGGGATATCTGCATTGCATCTACCGGGTCCACAATCCGTACTTTCATAAAGAATTACAACCTAGATACTGCTTCATGCCATAGGACAGCCTTTGGCAGAGTGGTCCTATAAGACCTCCTGTCACAATGACCACCCTTCTTGGGTTTACTGCTTGGTATTCATCCCAAGTGTATTGCCTACTGCAAGAGATTATTCCATGGAAGCTAGTATAGTTTAGTAAAATTTTACAGTAACAGTAGATCTTTGAGGAGTATCTCTTGCAGTAGGTACATTCCCGTCCTCCTTCTCTAGGAGAACAAACTCTGGTCCAATGACTTATGGGTTGGGATACTACGGTACTGCGGCTTCCCCTTGATCCTCGCTTAGTGAGCTGAATCCGATGGGGGAAACTGAGGATACCAAGGACCACACACGCTTATATAGGAAACAGAAAGCTGATGTCATGTGTGGGTGGCCCCTGGAAAAGACTGCTAGAAGAGCTGCCGTGCACCACAGCGACCTCTGGCGATGACCCAAGTGTATTACCTACTGCAAGAGATACTCATCAAAGATCTACTGTTACGGTAAAATTTTACATAACTGTACTTTTAGGGATGTGGATATGATGTTCTAGCCACACTTTCTGGCAGTGTCTTTCCCTTTAAGACTTCACCAGAATGTCTTTAAGCTGGCTCCTCCCACCCACCCGGGGGTGGTAACTCCCTGGGCTCAACCCCATGATGCCAGATTTTCCTTTCCGCTGGAAGAAGCAGTTTCCCTCCTTATCGCTCTCGCGCTGAGTAGGCCCTTTTGCTACAGATCTATGGATTTACTTCCAAAACCTTCAAAACTTTGTCTTCAGGCTCGATCTTCAATTGGAATTGTGATGGGCGACAGGTTTGCTCCGGGGTTTCGTTGGTGCCTTTTCGGGCTGAAGATGTCCCAAACGGATCTGCATACCGTGTGTGTCTACTGCCTGGGCCACGAGCCCGATACTGAAGCTTGCAATATTAAACATAGAAACATAGAATTTGATGGCAGATAAGGACTGCTTGGCCCACCCAGTCTGCCCATTTCCCTACCTGAAGGATAAGCTGCAGATTCTATTTAATCAACAGCTCACTTCCTCCTGCCCAACTAGAATTGCCTTATGCCTGTCCCATTCTTGAATTCTCCCACTGTTCCTGACTCCACAACCTCCTCAGGAAGACTGTTCCATGCATCCACAACTCTCTCTGTGAAAAAATACTTTCTAACATTACCTCTGAGCCGTCCCCCTCTATCTTTAAATTGTGCCCCCTTTTTCTTGCACATCTCTTCTTCTGAAAGATACTACCCTCTTGTACCTTGTTAATTCCCTTGAAATACTTGAAAGTTTCTATCATGTCCCCCCTCTCCCTCCTTTCCACAAGGGTATACATATTAAGCTGCTTTAGTCTCTCCTTGTATGTCTTCTGGTGCAGACATTACACCATTTTGGTTGCCCTCCTCTGAACAGCTTCCACTCTGTCTATGTCTTTACGGAAATGGGGTCTCCAGAATTGCACACAGTACTCCAGATGAGGTCTCACTGTCTGTACAGAGGGATAACAACTTCCTGTTTTCTACTGTTGATGCCTCTCCCTATGCATATGCATCCCAGTATCCCGTCAGCCCTCCTTACTGCCTTCTCACATTGCTTGCCCACCTTTAGGTCATCTGATATAATTACTCTTAGGTCTCTTTCGATTTTTGTTGTTGTTATTAACTCAGCCCCATTGTGTACTCTTCCCCTGGGTTTTTGTTCCCGGATGCATTACCTTGCACTTCTTTGCATTGAGCCTGAGCTGCCACGTATTTGACCATTCCTCCAACCTCGCCAAGTCCCTTTTCGTTCTTTCCGCCCCACCTTGTGTATCAACCCTGTTGCAGATCTTTGTGTCATCTGCAAAGAGGCATACCTTTCCTTCCAGGTGATCTCCAATGTCACTTACAAAGATATTAAAGAGGACCGGTCCCAATACTGAACCCTGTGGTACCCCGCTAGTTACCCTCCTTTCTTCACTGTGGACTTCGTTTACTATTACCTTTTGCGTCCTGTTGTCCAGCCAGTTTTTTATCCAGGCTACCACCTTGGGACCCACTCTAAGGCTGGCTAATCTGTATATTAATCTTTTGTGTGAGACTGTGTCGAATGCCTTGCTAAAATCTAGGTAGGCCATATCCACAGCCCCTCCCTGGTCTACTACTTTGGTCACCCAATCAAAGAAATCTATTAGGTTCGTCTGACATGACCTTCCTGCTGTGAAACCATGCTGCCTTGGGTCCTGTGCCCCACTAGCCTCTAGGTACTCAACAATTCTTTTCTTCGGAAGTGATTCCATCATTTTCCTTACCACTGAAGTCAAACTAACCAGTCTGTAGTTTCCTGCCTCTGCCCTGCTCCCACTTTTGTGAAGTGGAATCACATTTACCCTCCTCCAGTCCTCAGGTACCACTCCATCCTCCCATGATTTGTTAAAGAGAGTAGTCAGTGGTGTTACTAGTTCTACCCTTAGTTCTTTTAGTAGTCTTGGGTGAATCCCATCAGGCCCCATTGCTCTGTCCACCCTCAGTTTCAAGAGTTCTTTTAAATCCCTTTCTTCTCTGAATGGACTGGTATCGACCCCCCTATTCAGAGTTTCTCCCTTGTTTGGTTTAGGCACCTCCCCCTCCTCATCTGTTGTAAATACTGAGCAGAAATATTCGTTCAGTATCCCTGGTTTTTCACTGTCACCCTCTGCCCACATTTCCTCCACTTTATTAAGTCTCTGTATCCCTCCCTTGGTCTTTCTTCGCTCCCTAATATACCTATAAAAAGTTGTATCCCCCTTCTTAACAGAGTTAGCTATCTTTTCCTCAGTTTGTGCCTTTGCTATTCTGACTGCCTTCACTGCCTCCTTCTGCTTTAACTGATAAAGTTCTTTGTCCTGCTCCTTCTGTGTTTCCTTATATTTCCTGAATGCTATCCTTTTCTCCTTAACTGTCCCCACCACCTCTTTTGAGAACCATAGTGTTTTTTCCTTTATTTTGTTTTATTGATTTGCTTTACACAAAGGCTTGTTGCCTCTGCGATGGCTGTTTTGATTATTCCCCATTGTCCCTCCTTCTTACCACTTGCTAGTGCTTTTCTAAGGCACTCTCTCATTTTCCCAAAATCAGCCTTCCTAAAGTCCAATACTCTTGTTTTTGTATGGCTTGACTCTACGGCTGTGTTTATTGTGAACCACACTGTTTGGTGTTACTTGTTCCCAGATGACTACCCACTTCTAAATCTGAGATCCTTTCTCCTTCCCCATTTGAGAGTACCAGATCTAAGATTGCTCCCTCCCGAGTGGGTTCCAACACTAGCTGTCTGAGGCATGCCCCCTGTAGGGCATCAAGAATGACCCTGCTCTTGGATGTGCCTGCAGCAAAGGTACTCCAGTTAACATCTGGCATATTCAGGTCCCCCATCAACAATATCACCCCTTTTTCTGCCATTTTAAGGATGCCTTCTATCATTTCCTTGTCCATTTCCTCCCCCTGAGATGAGGGTCTGTACACAACCCCCATGCAGATTGTGGTGCCATTTCCTGTCTCCAGGGTGACCCATAGTGACTCATCAACTTCCTGTTTACTCTTTAGTTCTGCTGCTTTAATCCCTTCCCTTATTTAGAGAGCTACTCCCCCTCTTCTTTTACCCACCCTGTCCCTCCTGTAGACTGTGTATCCTGGTATGTTGACTTCCCACTCATGGTTCTCTGTGTACCATGTTTCAGTGACTGCCACAATATCCAGGCATCCTTCTTCCATTAAGGCCACTAGTTCAGGGAGCTTGTTGCACAGCCTATGGGCATTAGTACTCATCACCTTCCATTTATTTTTTATGGCCTTACCCCTTTAAGCACCATCCCTGTCCTTAACACGTTTTTCTGCATTTATCCCTGTCCTGCTTCCTACTGACTTCTCTGCCTTGGTGTTTACCTCTCTAACTACTGCGCTTTGTCGGGGGAGGCTGGGATTTCCCTGTTCCTCTTCAGTGCCTCCCCCCCTTGGCTAGTTTAAATGCTTACTATTGAAACATTTAAACCTGTCACCTAGGATTCTGGATCCCCCCCGGACAGATGCAGACCATCGCGCCAGTATAAGCCTGCATCCCTCCAGGTGGCTTCCCAGTCCCCAATGAAGCCAAAACCCTGAGCTCCACACCAGTTTTTCAACCATTCATTGAATCTCATGGTGCGGAATACCCTAGCATAATCCTTCCCATAGACAGGCAGCACCTCCGAGAAGGTTACCGTACATGCTACTTGTCTAAGGCCCCTCCTCAACTCCACAAACTCCTCTTGCACCACTCTAATCCCATTTACAGCCAGGTCATTTATCCCTAGGTGGACAATGACATCCAGCTCCCTTTCTCATGCAGCTGCTCTGGCGATCCTGAGGATTCGCTTCCTGTCCCTCCAAGCTGTGGCACCAGGTAGGCACCTTACCTCCCTATCCCCTTCTTCCCCCACGTCTACCCCCTAATGATTGAGTCCCCCACCAGGAGTTGTTTCCTTCCCCTGTGGGGTCTCGTGCCACCCTCCTGTGGGTCTCCTTTGTGGAGGTTCCCAGTATCCTCCTTGGTCTCCACTACAGGTGCCTCCATAGAAGAACCACTCTTTGCCAGAACAGCATATGAATTGTGGAGAGCTACAACTGGAGGGATGCACCTCTGCTCCACCACCCTCTCCTTCTCTGAGCCCACCTTGGTCCAACCACTCCTCGTTCTTGGCAACCTCTGAGGTAACGGTGGTGGCCCTGGTGATCCCTGGGTGGGGGAAGAGGTTTCACGAATCCTAGCCAGGTGAGCCTGGAGACGGGCAACCTCCTCCCTCAAACCAGAGAGGTGCTTGCAAACAGGGCAGCATCACAACCTCCAGAATGTCTCCCAGAACACTGCTGCCCCACAGCCATTGCACTGCACCACTCCCATCTTGGCTTATTTTGTGTCCCCTCTTCTGTTGCTTTGTGTGCTTATTGTCTCCTCCCTCTATGTATTTTTACACTAACTTTCCTACTGCCTATGTGCCCTTCCAACTCTCGCCCTTCCTGTTCTGGGACAGGAACTTCCTGTAGTCTTCAGTAGTCTCCTTCCTCCGTGCTTGGATTCAGACCTCCAGCAACTGGGGGTGGAATAAAGAGGGTTTTTTTTGTTGTTTTTTTTCAGGTTTCTTCAAGGTTGCTGAAACTAATGTGTCTCAGTGATCCTTCACTTCCTACTGCCAAACAGGCAGTTCCTGTTGTCAGTCAAATTCAGTGACTATAAAACTAGAACTGGCTTTGGGTGGGAAGGAGGGAAACTAGTAAAAAATATGTAGTTACATACTAACATACTATTTGCCAGCAGATTAGGCCTTACGGTCTATCGAGTCTGCTCAAACCTAGATCCTTAGTTGGGTGCCGAGACCCTCCCATCCCTTGTGCTCCAGAAACTCCTATCATCCATCCCCACCCCCCCAGGACAGGCCATCATCTGATACATCCACTTTCTGTGTCTGTCCCACCCTCTCTTGAAGCCCTCCACTGTGGATCTCTGAACCAGCTCCCCAGGCAATGCATTCCAAGGGTCCACCACCGTCTCAGTGAAAAACCTCCTCCTCTTTCCCCCCTCACCCTTCCACCTTCCAACTTCAAACCATGCCCTCTGGTGATACCTCCCTGCTTTAGTCTGAAGATCCCCTCCATGTTTACCCTATTTATTCCCTTGAGGTACTTGAAGACCTCAATCATGTCCCCTGTCTCTCCTCTCCTCCAATGAAAACAGGCAGAGCTCCTCAAGTCTGTCCTCATAAGTCAAATCCCCTAGCCTCATATCATCTTTGTTGCCCTCCTCTGTACCCTCTCCAGGAGCTGTATGTCCCTCTTCAAGTGTGGTCTCCAGTACTGTACACAGTACTCAAGGTGTGCCTAACCAGTCCATTGTACAGCGCAGAATCACTTCTTGCTCTAGAGGTGATCCCTTCATGATGCATCCCAACATCCTGTTTGCCTTGCTAGCTGCTCTTCTGCACTGCTCAGAGTTATTCATACATGTATCCACCATGACCCCTAGGTCTTTTCCTCTATTGAGGCCTCCAGCGCCCCTCCCAGGGTGTACCTGTGTTTAGGGTTTCCTGACCAAGATGCAACACCTTGCACTTGGTGATATTGAAATTTATTTCCATGTGTAAGCCCAGCTTTCCAGGGTGTCCAGGTCCTTGCAGGGCCAACCTCCCTCTTCTCCCTCAACTACTGCTCCCATCTTGGAGTCATCCGGAATAGACTCATTTCACACCCTATACCCTCCCTGATGTCCGATATGTATGCATTAAACAGGATCGGACCCAGGACCGAGCCCTGTGGTACCACTACCTACCTCTCTAGGGTTCGAGAGCTCCCCACAGACCACTACTCTCTGAGTGCGTCCAGCTAGCCAGTTTTCAATCCATCTGACCATCAAAGGGCCTACTCCTAACCCCATCAGTTTCTCCACCAGACCATTGTGGGGGACAGAGTCAAACGCCTTGCTGAAGTCCAAGAATAATACATCCACAGGCTTACCCCTGTCCAGTTCTGATGTTACCCATTCATAGAACTCCACAAGGTTGGTTTGACATGATCTACCTGGCACAAACCCATGTTGCCGACTATCCAGACCTCCCACCTCCTCCAAGTACACCCCCAATCGTTCCTTTAGTATACTCTCCATTAATTTTCCCACCACCGAGGTCAAACTGATGGGTCTATAGTTCCCTGGTACTTCCCTCGACCCCCCCTTTATGGATTGGTACCACATGTGCCTCTCGCCAATCCCTAGGTACCCTCCTGTCTCAAGTGACCTGCTGAAAAGCTCGCCAGGGTGCAGCCAGTATGTCCGCCAATTCCCATAGCACTCTCGGATGAATGCCATCCAGCCCAGGAGATTTGTCTTCTTTAGGGCCTTGAGAGCTAACCACACCCTTTGGCGGAGATAGCATCATCCGTCCTCCACCTTACTGGTCTTTTTATCTTATCCAGATGTGACACCCTGGGGTACCTTTCCTCCTCTTGCTCCATTTCTGTTGCTCCTGATCCCACCCTGCCACTTCTATCCCCTTTGTGCCTTGCTTTGTAGATATCCCATCCTCCCTAGTGAACACAGAGGCAAGTACTATTAAATACCTCTGCCTGGTCCTCGCCTCTTCCACCCACCCTCCTTCTGATCTCAATCTGCTGAGATGGCTCTTAGTTTTCTCCGCTCCCAATTTACTGGAAGAACCCTTTTCCCTCCATGTATCCCCTGTGCCAGCCGCTGCTCTTTACTGGACTTTTGCTCCCCTCAACATACTGGGTGACTTTTCTAGATGCAAGCTGGTACATTTCCTTATCCCTATCCCCTTGTTGTTTTATATTTTTTGTAGGCGCCTTCTTTTCTCTGACTGCTACCTGTACCTCACTGGACCACCAGCATGGTTTATGTGACCTTGCTCCCTTATTCAACTTAGCGCAGATCCTGACTGCCTCATGAAGTCCCCGCTTATGACCTCCCATCTCCTTTCCACATTTGTCGTTGAGGTAATCCTTCAAGTGATCCTTGAGAATATTTCCCATGCCCATAAAGTCTGCCCCCTGAAGTCCACTGCCAGTGTCCTAGATCTCACCCCCACTCCCCATGCTTATTTGAAACCAGACAGTATTGTGGTCACTCCCAGTCAGGGGTCCTGTACAACCATGTCCCTTACCAGATCCCCATCTGCCAGAACCACATCCAGGACATGCCCCTCCTTGTGGGCTCCATCACATGCTGTGTTAAGAACACATCCTGGAAGCCATCCAGCAGCCTCTGCTCCTTGGCCACCTTAGAGGACATGGTTCCCAGTTTGTACCTGGCATATTAAGGTCCCCCATCAACACCACTCCTTCCCCTTTTGGACCACACTGGGCAATGATGTTGTCCAGCAAACCATCCTCTAGAACATCACTCATCCTGGGGGGCCTATATGCTACTCCCAGCTTGACCTTATCTCCTGCTGGGGATCGTAAGGTGACCCATAAGGCCTCCACGTTTCCCTCTGCCTCTTCTACCATAGCAATTTCTATGTCATCTCTAATGAACATAGCCACTCCACCCCCTCTGCCCTCCTTTCTATCCTTCCTAAGCATAGTGTACCCCCGTACATTTAGGTCCCAGTCATGGTTTTTGTTGGCCCACGTCTCCGTGACTGCCGCCACATCCACCCCCCCACAGCATGGCCTGGAACTCTGGCAACTTGTTTCCCAAGCTCCTGGCATTTACTAACACCAACCCCCACCCCTTATCCCTGATCCTCTTTGTTGAACCCCACCCAGATTCCTTATGCTTCCATCCTCCCCCTGCTCCTCCTGAAACCTCCACCTCCAGTCTGTTTCCCTCCCCCTTGGGCTTGAAGGCTACTCCTCATCTGGAGGAGGGCTTCTGATCAGCCCTCCCTTATCCCTTCCCCCTTACAAGTTTAAACCCCACCTTCCTTGTATGTAGTCAGCCATCCCTGTTTAAGGACTTCCTTCCCTAATGGGGCAAGATGAAACCTGTCCTTGGCATATAGTCCCTTATCCTCCCAAACTCCATTCCAGTTCCCTAACACCCCATCCCATTCTCTTCACCCCACTTCCTGAGCCAGTCATTAACCTCTGTGAGCTTCTATTTTTCTCCACTGAGGCCTTTGGTACTGGCAATATCTCCGAAGAAATGCATTCATTATCCGACAGACTCTGGCAAGTTCTTGGAACCTTGTTAGATTTCAAAGCCTTCTTCCTCTAGATCATTAGTTCCCAAATGCACCAGGAAATCTGGTTCCTCCACAATCCTAACCATTTCATACACCAAGAACTTTGCTCTGTGCACTGTCAGCCCAGAGATACTCACTACCTTCACCTGGCTATGGCATCCACCCCCCTGTCCTTCCCAATGGATACCCCTAATCATCGAGTCTCCCAGTAACAGAACCTTAACACCGCCATCATCCTTATGGTTACCTCCACTATGCCCTCTCAGCCCCCCTTCCCCCCCTTTATTCATGATCTCAATTTCATGGGAGTCTTCCTGTCTTATTAGAGACCCCCTTGTCACCCTCCCCTTTCTGCCTCCCTCGTTATTTTGCACACTTAACTCAAACCCCCTCTGGATAGGTGTCCCCTTTAACCCTCTCTTATCTGAACCATTTATCCTGGCCCTGATGGTTTCCTTCCCCACACCACCATCCTCCCCTTGTAATAGTACCCCTGCCTCCAGAGGCTCTCTGTGGGTCCCCTTAGCTATGGCCCCATCCTTGGTACTGACCTCCCTGCTGAAGGGGCTCCTCTCCACCTCCTTGTCTCCCAGTTTCTCTCAATCATGCTCTCCTCCCTCATGTCTGGAATATGTTTCATCTCCCCATTTGCTTAACACATATGTTTCCCTTCTCCTCTGGGACTATGTCTATCCGTTCCACAGCTGGTGTCAGATGCCCTATGGGTATCGACTCCCTCCCGGCCTCTGTATAAGTTTCCTCATTTCCACCAACCCCTTCCTCCCCCTCTAGGTTGCTTAGTAGCTCAAATTTATTGTGACACTCTATGTCAGCCTCCATCAAGTAACCAGAGTTTCCCCTGACTGCATCTGTAAACTGACCCTCCTCTTCCTCTCTTGCATTGTTCACCTTAGGAGCTCCCTTCCCACAGTCTGCTGTTTTAGGCTTCCGCACAACAGCCCCTCCTGACTCTTCCCCCTCTAGTCTCTTTGTATTCAGAATGTTCACCCCGTATGCTTTCCCCTTAGCATCAACTTCCCTATCTAAGGGTCCTCTGTCCTAATATCCCCCTCCTGCTTGCTGTAACATAACGTTCTGTAATTTTCAGCGTTGCCCCAGCCTCCCTCAGCCCCACCCTCCTGCTGCCCATATCCACACCCTTATCCTTGGACACCCCCCAGCCCCACAGCACTCCTTAACCAATATACCTCACTCCTGATACAAGATAGCTGTCTACAGGTGGGCAGCCTCCCTCTCCAGGCCCAATTTAGAATTATTGCGTCCCACAACCTGAGCAGCCTACAACCCTTCCGAAGATGCCTGCCATGGTGGAATATGGCCACCCTGATTATCCCCCTCTGTTTATAATAGCACACCCCCTTTTCTCAGTCCCTTTCCCCTGGAGTACAGTTTCTCTCTATACTGACTGTAGTTATTTACAAACCTAATTTCAACCCCACCAATAAAGTTCCCAAGTCTAACAAACACATACAGTCCAGTGTGTGTTCGGTCCCACTAATAGTGTGTGTAAGCAGACATCAGGTACCGTATGATGTCACAGGCCCACCAGCTCCTGTTGCTTCGAATTTCAGTCCCAAACAGAAATACTCAGCCCTTCAATCCCAACCCCCAGTGGCTTTTCAGTATTTAAGAAAGCATACAAAACAGGGTGGGTGGCAGGGCTCTTACCAAACACCAGGCAAACACATTTAAATTTCCCTCTAATTATCCCTGCCAAACAACTATCTCCAAAGTTACAATATCACAGCCCAAGTAACAGCTCTAATTCAAGGTAATAATTTTTAACACATATAACTAATTTCACTTACAAACTATTCAAATATTTCAGTTAAAAACAGAATATAACTGCAGCCCTCTTTCCTACCAGCTTGCTGTTTAAGCTCCCAAGTGAACAATGAGTACTGTAATGAGAACAATAGTTCTGGACTTCTGTTTCTTGCTCTGCAACCAGTTCTCTTCTGCTAGAAACAGCCGGAAGCTGTAAATGGAGACAGCTGCTTTTGAACACCTAAGCTGCTAAGCCACACCCCCAATTAGATTCACTCTCTGCTCTCAGTAAATTAAGGTGATACTGCCCCCTTCCTCAAAAAAAAAACTTTTTTTTTTTTTTTACTTAAATGAGAACCCCTTCTTCTAATAAAGTATCTGTTTGCTTTATCCAAACAGGTACTACTCCTGCTGAGGCAGAAGTGATTAATTAGTAAAAAAATCTGTAGTTCTGGACTTCTGTTTCTTGCTTTGCAACCAGATTTGTTGTACCTTCCTTCCCTCCATTCTTGAGGACCGTTATGCCCATCTCACCCTAGGTCATTCGAACAAACAGGACCATCCAGTCAAATCCAAAGATGCTCATTGGGTGGCCTCTGCAGCTGCGGAGTCTGACGAATGATTAGCTGCATTTGAGGAGGCAGTGGCCCAGGCCACAGCTCACACCTCCTCAGCTTTGGCCTTCATTCTGCTTTCACTGGGCGCCTCTTTTACAGGGTCATTTAAGGAATTGTGCCAGTCTTTACTGACTCTCAGTCAAGGTCCATCTTTGGGGCACAAATCCAAATCGAAAAAAGAGACAAAAAAAAATGTCTCACCATCGATCATGGAATCAGAAACGCTCTCAGTCGAGAGCTTCTGATTCCCACACTTCTCTTGATCTGACTTCAGTGATATCACCAGCTCAAAGGTACCCCCATCAGGTCAGTTGGCCGAGACTCTGGTCAAGATTTTTCTCACCCGCTCAACCAGCTGTCAACTGAGGAGGCTGACACTTCTCTTTTCAGGACTCTGGCCCTGATTCAGACTGTTGGAGGGATGGATCAGTCCGCTGACCCGCCACCTCTCATTATTGACCAAGACCTAGAGGTGCCTCGGCTTTTGCCGGCTCCCTCTGAGCCCCACTACCAGTCCCCTGGCAGTTGAGGTCGAGGTCTCAGTCCTACTTCCGGGGGCAGAGCGGTTCCCACCATTGTTGGTGCTTCCTCTCTCAATGCTCTGGAAAGTGGTACCAATGCTATTCTTCTTCCCTGGGTGAGGAGAGGCTTTGGCGCAAGCTGTATCGATGCTACAAGGATCTTATGTGGTAACAGCTGGTGTTCTCCGCTATGAAGCCAGTCCTAGTTCCCACACCGCCATCACCTGGCTTTCGCCCAACGTCAACACCTTCTCTGCTCAAGAGCTGACCAAAACGGTCCTGACTTGGCTGGCCCCAGTGTTTCCACTGGTACATGTGGAGTCGCCACCCCTACAGCTGATATCAAATGCTCCGGCTAAGGAGTCTCGGCCAGCCATGGGGCTTCTCCATCGGCTGTCAGTCACTGTTACTCCTGACCATCTGCGGAGGGTCTTTGGGGATTCTGGTGGTCAGCCCCTCTTTCGCAACTGCTCGAAGTCAGAGGGTTCCTCTTTGCACTCCCATCCACTTGACATGAAGTTGGTGGGGGGGTCGCTCGACGGACGAAGACCCTACTTTCTTTATGAGCCTTCTCCACCTGATCTCTGAATCTATGGGTATGAAAATGGAGCCTGTCCAGAAATGTGCTCTATACCCCTTGACTGAGATCCTGGATCGGGGAGATACTCCTAGGGAGGCCTTCTAGGTGGCAGAGGCCATCCTTGTCACTGCTTTAAAGCTTTGGCAGCACCCAACTTCCTGCCCTGCTCTGTCTGCCTGGATGGCCTGCAAGTACGTAGTCCCTACCAGTTCCCTCTCAGTATCCACAGAAACCCCTCAGCTGAGGGCTTGGTGGCCAATTCTGTGTTCAGGTGCTCTGGCAACACCGCATCGACAAGCCGCCTGACAAAGAGTCAAAGAAACTGGACCATACAGCTGAAAAAGGCTGTGCTGCCTCTTCCCTTGGCCTTCGCCAGGCAAGCTCAGCCCTATTCATGGCCCACTTCTCCCATGCCCTGCTGGGCACCCTGGATGAGGTGCTTGCTCATCTGCCAGCAGACCTCCAGACCACAGTCAAACAGATCCAGGAACAGGGCCAGACTGTAGCAAAGCAACAGCTCCAGACAGCCATGGACACTGGGGACTCCTGTACCCACTCTGTGGTGGCTGCAGTGGCCATGCACCGCAGGGCTTGGCTGCAGATCTTGACCTTCATGGCAGACACCCAGCACAAGTTGGCAGATGTCCCCTTCATGGGCACCGACTTGTTCAGTCCCAGGGGTTGAGGGCCACCTCACCCGCATTGAGAAGTCGAGTGCCACCTTGGACTCAGTGACATCCACTCAGAAGGACCCCAAGGGCTGCAAGCAGCAGAAGAAGAAGCCCTTTCAGTCCAGCCCCAGGCTGGAGAGCAGGCCCAGGCCTAGTGATCTTGGCTGAAGTCCATGGCCTCAGTTGTCCATAAGGCTGGAGAGAAAAGCTCCGGTGGTCCCTCAGCTGGGCCCTCCTCCAAGCCTGCCCAGTGATGGGATGAGGGGGTGCCTCCCTCATGCCCATCTCACCTCCCCTGTATCCTCCCATGGGGGGCCGGCTCCACCACTTCCTTTCCACCTGGTCCACTGTCACCATGGACAGGTGGGTCCTCGAGGTGGTGGGTCAGGGTCTGCCTCTGGAATTTGAGCTGTACCCTCCTTGCCAAGCCCGTGCCCCAAATAAGGACTTGATATCCGCAGACATTCTGTCAGCTCTTCAGGACAACATTGCCCAGTTGCGCCGCGAGGAGGTCGTGGTTCCTGTCACGGATCCTCCAGAACTCCCAGTGTTTGTCTCCAGGTACTTCCTGGTGCCAAAACAGATGGGGGGCTGGTGCCCCATTCTAGATCTGCACAACCTGAACAAGTTTCTCAAGATATGCACCTTCAGGATGGTCACTCTCTCTTAGATCATAACATGTCTGGAGCAAAAGATGTGGTTTTGCTTCCTGGATCTTCAGGATGCATTCTTTCATGTCCCAATCTGTCCATCTTACAGATGGTTCCTTTGCTTCTGAGCAGAGGTAGCCCTTTATGAGTTCCAGATCATGCCATTCGACCTGTTCTCAGCCCCCAGGGTCTTCATCAAGTGCGTCATAGTGGTGGCATCTTACATGAGGTGCCAAGGAGTCTGGGTTTACCCCTACTCGGACGACTGGCTGATCGCGGTTCCCTCCAAGCAGGAGGTGGAGCGGTCCAGGGACCTGGCCCTCCAGACGTGCATCTCCCTTGGCCTCCTGGTCAGTGAGGCCAAGTTGGAACTTGTGCCTTCGCAGGTGATCAGTTTCATTGCGGCAGAACTCGACTGTTACAGAGCCAGGGCTTGACTCCTGGTGGACAGGGCTCTCTCCTCCTTTGCCTGATCATTTCAGGTTGAGCAATTTATTTATTTATTGAGACATATTGGAATTAATACCTTTGAGTCAGAGACTCCTTTACAAAGGCTCCACGTCATAGAAAAACAATACAAAGCATACAGTGTCAGACATTACAGTGCAGAATTGATACAGAGTATAAGACAAACAGGCAAATGCGGTACAGGATATTTACAACAATCAGAGACAAATGAAGTACAGAGGCAAAATACATTATACAGTATTTACAGAGGTGATCATACAATAAAGCAATTGTTGTAGATAATTTTATGACATGCAAGTGCATGCAGTGCAAACCAATGATTGGTCTGAGGCCTCAGTCAGACAGAGGCCAAGGAAAAGCACTCTGGAGGCAGGACCAAGAGGGTCCATTGCCGTGGCACAGTTTTGGATGGGGGTAGGTCAGGTACGGTCACAGGTTGAGTCCTGTGAGACTTGGCTACAGAGAAGGGATTTGAACAGACCCAAGGTAGGAACCGAGAGGACTGGCCTGGGGAGTGAATTCAGCCAACTGGGGGTGTGGTACCTGAAAGTTCTATGACCCATGGAGGTTTTACAGTGGGGAACCTGGTAGAGCGCTTTCTCAGTGTGATGTGTGCCTGGTGCTGCGAGGAGGGGAGAGCAGTGCCAAAAGGGCGTGGGGGGGGGGTGAGGCTGGCTGTGATCTTCTTGGCAAGAAGACAGGTCTGATATTTTAGGCCGATCATCGATGTTTAACCAATTTGTACTTGTATAGGGCATGCAGGTGTGCGTGACTCTGTCACATCCTGTAACCAGCCTACAGGTTTTATTCAAGGAAACCCTAATTTTGTTAAGGGAGGAGTTGTCAGCAGCACCAAAGATAATGATCCCGTAATCTATGAGAGACAGAACAGAGGAGGAGATGGCTAGATGTAGGGCTTCAGGAGGGAGACAGTGTTTGTAGCGGTGGAGCAGACCAATACGCACATTTACAGCTGTACTAAGTCGGCGGATGTGTTCATGATAGGTGTACCTGGAGTCCAGGGTAACGCCCAAGTATTTAAAAGTAGATACTTGTTCCAGGGATACGTTTTGGGAGTTATGGATGAGCAGGGGGTGGCTGCTAAACTTGTTTTGGGCATGGGTAAACAGCATGGACTTTGTTTTTTTATAGTTTAGGACAAGCCTATGGTCAGCAAACCAGGATCTGACCTTGCTAAATGACCTTTGGAGGGCTACTTGGAAGGCAGCAGAGTTGGTGTGGGTGTTGAATAATACTGTGTCATCCGCGTACAATAGTAGACTCCCAGAGCAGGCCTTGGGCAGGGAGTTAAGGAATAGAGTGAAAAGTAGTGAGCCAAGGATTGACCCTTGAGGGACCCCCGACATAACTTGAAGGGGGGAATGACTGGGTTTGTGCTAGTCTGACTCTCTGGGTTCTGCCAGACAGGTAGTTCGAGAACCAAGAAGTGGCATCCTGAGAAAAACCTATTTGGGTTAGGGTGGTCAAGAGAAGTGAGTGGTGGATGGTGTCAAATGCTTTGGAGAGATCTATGTATACAGCACCAGCAATCTGACCTGCATCAAGGGTTGCACGGATGGTGTTGGTATATTCCAAAAGCGTGGTTGTGGTGCTGTGGTTTTTATGAAAACCATGCTGTTTGGGGCAGAGGAGATTGTACTGGGCAATGTAGTCTGTGACATGGGTGGCAACTATCTTTTCAAGAACCTTGGGGGTGGTAGAATTGAAATGGGCCGATAATTACCAGGCTGGGTACGGTCACCACTCTTCAGGATCGGAGTGATGTGGGCAGTATTCCATATGGATGGGAACTGACCTAGGGCAAGGGAGCAGTTTAGCAGGGCAGTGAGGGGGTAGAGTACTTTGGAGAGGGTCAGCCTTAGTAATTTAAGACCGAGAGAGTCATTGCTGAAATGAGATTTGCTGAGTGCCTTTAGCAGGAGGGGGGCAGCATCATGCTGGGAGACAACTTTGAAGTGGAAGGGGGACACTTGGGTGGGTGTCGGTGTTGTGGTGGGGGTAGGTGCAAAGAAGTTGGTAGGGGGGCACACTGCTGAGGTCCGAGAACGAGGAGTTCAGTGTATTCGCTATTGTTTTGGGGTCCGTGGAAATACCACCATTGACCAGCATCTGGGGCAGCAGTAGATGTTTTGCCACTAAGTTCTTTTTAATTGTGCCCTGCCTGGGAGGTCCTGCGTCTGCTGGGTTACATGGTGACCTGCACCAGCGTGATCCGTTGGGCCCACTGGAGAATACGCTCCCTGCAGTGGGAGCTGGCCAGCCAGTGGTCTTAATGCAGGGGTCACTTCAACTAGCTGATCACTGTGACCCAGGGAAGTGTGACACTCTCCAGTGGTGGTTAGTCCCAGAGCATCTGCAGAAAGGGATCCCGTTTCTCTGCTCAGAGCCAACAGTCATCCTGATGACTGATGTCTCTCTCATGGGCTGAGGTGCCCACCTGGGGAAACACAGAGTCAACAGGCTCTACATCCCTGAGGATTCCCGATGCCACATCAACCTGCTGGAGCTTTGGCAGTTCGGCTAGCACTAACTGCCTTTGCTCCTCACATTCAGGGACAGGTGGTCCAGGTCCAGATGGACAACACCATGACAATGTACTACCTCAACAAACAGGGTGAGATGCATTCCTTGCCATTGTGCAAGGAAGCTCTACATGTGTGGACATTTGTATGCAGCCTGGGGGCTGATCTCCTAGCCATCCATGTGGCAGGGGCCTCCAATCAGCTGGCGGACGCTCTCAGCCATGTGGGTGAGGTGTCTCATGAGTGGTCTCTCCACCCAGAGGTAGTACACAGTCTGCTCTCCCAGTGGGGCACCCCTCAGGTGGATCTTTTTGCCTCCAGGAAGAATGTAAAGCTGAGGCTGTTTTATGCCCACCCCCCTCAGCAGGGAACGCTGCAGGGGGATGCCTTCTCGAGGCCTTGGACCCCAGGTCTCTTCTATGCCTTCCCTTCACTTCCCTTGATCCACAAGGTGCTTCTCAAGGCCAGGGAGAACAAGGCACAGGTGATTTCATTTTCATTTTCGTTTATTTTTTATACTTGTAAGCAAGATGGCCAAATTGCCCATTTTCACAAGCGACAAATTTACACAAAAAACACATATTTAAAATACAATACAAGACAAAATACATACAAATAATAACTATAACAATTAAGACAATCTATCCTCTCATTAATCAAAACAATTACACTCAGATTTAACTGTTGGCCATTGTACCAACCTATTCTTAAAAATCCTAACAGTCCTAGAGTTAATTACTTTTGACGGAAAACTATTAAATAACATAATGGCCCTGTAAATAACAGATTTTTGACCTATTACTTTCTCATATAATGGGATACTAAACAATTCCTTATTCTGCACCCTGGTGTTTTTTACATTTTTAACACTGGTAAAGAGGTCAAAAATGGGCAGTGGCAACATACCAAGGGTGACCTTATACACAAAAAGACCCAATTAAATTTTTAATCGGTCTGATAACAAGGGACAATTTGCTTTCCTAGCAAGGACACAATGGTGAGTATCATATGGCAAACCTGTCATAAATCATAAAATACCATGATAAGTTGTCCTAAGTTTCTGTAACATCCTTTCATTTATGCCAGAGTAAATCAACAATCCACAATCCAGTAAACTTAATAATAGACTATGTGCAACTAACTTCTTTGATTCTGGGACAAGAAAGGCTCTCAGCCTGAAAAGCATCCCCAGCCTCTGATGAACCTTCTTAATTAATAAATTAACATGATCTACAAAAGAAAATTGCAAATCCAATGTAATCCCCAAATAATTAAATATATCAACCAGTTGGATGACATTACCTGTAAATCCAATATCGGAACGGAGATATCCTTCAATCTCTTAGGACACGAAAAAAACATAAACTTAGTCTTGGATATATTCAAAATTAAACTATGAGTGCTTAACCAGTTCTGAAATCTATCAAAGTCACATTGAACCATTAACAAAGCTAAATCAAGATCTGAACCTTCTATAAACAGAACTGCGTCATCCACATAAAAAATAATTTTAGAACTATCCAATGACAAAGGGGTGGCATTCATAAACAACAAAAAGAGTAGTGGGCCCAAAACTGAGCCCTGTGGTACCCCACAAGAGATTGGAAGAGACCCAGAACAAATATTAGAAATAATGGTCCTATGTTCCCTTTTTTGAAGATAATCAGATACCCATAGTCTCACATCCTCAGAGACTCTAACCCCCCTCAGGGATTCCAGGAGCTGGGAATGATTAACAAGATTGAAGGCCTTGGTGAGGTACACAGACACCGCAGCCGTGGAAAGACCTGAATCAAGGGCACTCCAAACGCTGCTTGTGAACCCCATCAAGGCCATCTCAGTATTACAACCTCTTCTGAAACCATGCTGATTCTGGTGGCTCTGGGCTGGCTGCGCCAGTTCTGGTACCCAATCTCCTCAGCCTCAGCAGCAGGCTCCTGAGGCATCGTCCTCTCTGCCCGGACCTGCTCTCCATCAATCAGGGGAAAGTACTCCATCCAGGCCTTCAATACCTGCATCTGACAGCCTGGTTCCTGAGTGACTAGAGTTCCAGGCTTTTGGTCTCTCTGAAGATGTCCTCACTGTTGTGGAGGCATCTAGGAAGGAGGCAACCAGGAAATGCTATGCCTTCAAGTGGAAGAGGTTCTCCATTTGGTGTCAGGGCAAGGGGCTGGACCCTTTGTCCTGTCCAGTGGCTAGCATTCTTGACTACCTGTGGTCCCTCTCTCAGTTGGACCTTTGGTCAGTGACCCTCAAGGTACACCTAGTAGCCATCTCTGCTTACCTGGCATGGGCTGGTTAGCAGTCGGTGGTGCAGGAGAAGGTTGTCTGGCGTGTTTTCAAAGGTCTTGACCACATTTCCCCTCTGGTGCATGAACCACCACCACCTTGGGATCTGTTGTTGGTTTTGGCAAAGCTCATGGGAAAGCCATCTGAACCAATGCATAGGTGTGACATGTCTCACCTGTCATGGAAGACCGCCTTCTTGGTGGCTATCACATCAGCCAGAAGATCAGTGAGCTCCAGGTGCTTTTGGTGAAGTCTTCATACCTGGTCTTCCACAGGGACAAGGTTGTCCTGCACCCCAACCCAAAGTTCCTCCCAAAGGTTCTGTCAGAAGTTCACCTTAACCAGGTGATTAATTTTCTGGTGTATTTTACCAACCACATCTTGGAGACTGAGCACAGGTTCTATGCTTTGAACCAGCAAGAATTGCTCTCTTACACAAGGAGCACATGGCTGGAGTTCGGGGAGAGGTTCTCCAACTGTTTGTCACTTACACTGAAGCCACACCTGGCAGACTGGCAGCCAAGCAGACAATTACAGATGGATTGTATCCTGCATTGATCTTTGCTATAGGTTGGCGGGTAGGGAGCCTCCTGTAGGGCTAAGTACTCATTCCACCCACCATACCCCTGCCTCGGTGGCTGCTTCCAGGGATGTCCCTATCCAGGAAATCTGCAGGGCTGCCATCTGGAGGTCGGCACACACCTTCATTTCCCATTACCACATCAATCTTGAGTCACGCCGGGATGCTGGTTTTGGGGCCTTAGTTCTCTAATCTCTGTTCCCTAAGTAGGGGGTATGCGCCTTTCCTCCCTCCCTCCTCCCAGAGAACTGCTAGAAGTCTGCCAGAAAGTGTTGATAGAACATCATATCCACGTCCCTAGAAAAACAGGTTACTCACCTGTAACAGTAGATCTTCCATGGAGTGGTCTCTTGCAGTAAGTAATTATTTTTATGAGTTTCCAGCAGAGGTCGCTGTGGCACGGCAGCCAGCTCTTCTAACAGTTTTTCACCAGGGACTGCCCACACATGACATCAGCTTCCTGCTTCCTATATAAGTGTGGGCAGTCTCTGGTATTCATTTTGCCGCTGTCTTCAGCTCGCGCAGCAGCTAGTTCAACTTCTATGTAGCAGTTATCGACAAGAATTTGAATGTCTAAAGATTCTTCAAGCAAACAAGCTCTTTTTCACTCCTGCCACTGCAGTAGAAAGATATACCAATTTGACAACCACATATCTTGTGTAAGGTGTCTGGGACCCACACACGACACCAATTCCTGCAGATTCTGTCAGGAATTCAATCAGGCAACTCGTCGATGATGGTTGCTTGAGATTCAACACCTTTTGATGGAGCAGAAAATGCTTCTCTCTTGGAGAACCAGGGGGCTCGTACCAAAGTCTCCCCCTCCACTGGTTCTCATCCTAGCAGAAAAAGGAAGAGAAACCTTCCTCACACTCCCTGTCTTGTCACCCATCGATGGCCACTGTTTCAGGTGTTCCTCCATCGACAGCGCGTCCTTCAATAGCATCCTCATAGGCGGGTGCTCACACCCCTCTCATCGATAACACTTTCCAGAGCCTTGAATGCAGTTAAAACTATAACTGCTCCATCGACAGAGGCTTATACTCTCGTCGATGATGCTTTCAAGCACTTTACATGCAGCTAAATACACAGCTGCTAGGTCGACGGGGGCTCCTCTCTGGTTGATGGCATCTGACAATTTAAGTGAAAATAATTATTTTTCCCCTGTGGGCTTGTTGACGAGACCCCACATTCCTCAGGGAAAACCTATGGCTTACGCCTTGCTTAC
This sequence comes from Neoceratodus forsteri, assembly GCA_016271365.2. Taxonomy (NCBI): domain Eukaryota; kingdom Metazoa; phylum Chordata; order Ceratodontiformes; family Ceratodontidae; genus Neoceratodus; species Neoceratodus forsteri. Next base: position 433,436,999 of record CM057459.1, on the reverse strand, counting down.
TGCCCTTCCACCTTCACAGGTGGCCTCTTATAGGGGTCAGGCGGACAGTGATTGGGACCCTGGTTTATACCATCCAAGGGCAAGACCTGCTCATACTGTGCATCCCATCCCCTCTATCACCCCACTTGTTTCTCAACATGCCCCTCTGCTTACTTCCCCCCCCCTTCTCAAGAACGGGACATCTCCAAAGTAGTGTGACATGTCTTGCATACCATGCGACACTCCCAGCCCTCTGACCTAGGAGAGCCGGGTGATCTTCTCCAATCTCCTTCTCCTCCACCCAAATGATTTCATAGTGACAGGGATACCATACCACCCTGGTCCCCTCCACCTAATATGGAAGATTATTTGTCAAATGAGCCAGAATTACCGGATGACTTTCCCGGTAATATTGACAAAGAAGAGTTCCAAGATCTGGATTTTCCAAATCCTGATTCTGCCTATTCGGAAATCTTTTCTCTGGATGAGGACCTGCCTAGACCTTCTGCAGCCTCTCCCCCAGATGACCCGACCTTTAATGAAATGATTGTTCAAATACAAAAGGTCATGGGATTCTCTACTACAGAACATGATAAACAACGTAAGGATATGGCAGAATATCTTGAATTACCAAACGAGCCAGCATTAGTGGTCCCCCTGCTAATACCAACATACCAGAATGCCATGCTGGCTGCCTGGCATCAGCCTTCAGTTATCACACCTGTTTCCTGCAAGGCAGATCATTTATATCAAGCTCCTCTGGACCATCCTTTTCTGTCCACCATCCCAGAAGTGGATTTGGTGGTCATTACTGCTGCTCATGATCGTACTGAATGACCTAAACACATGAGCTCCTTACCGCCTGATAAAGAATCCCAAAGAATTGACTACCTAGGGAAAAATATATTTTCCTCAGGTATCATGAATATTCAAATTCTGAACTATATGGGTCATATGGTTAAATACCAACGTACCCTTGGGGCTTCTGCCATTGAACTCATCAATAAATTCCCTCCTTCATAGGAAAAGGAAAAATTATTGTCAACAGTGTCAACTAGCAACTCCATCTCCCGCCACCTACTCAGGTTGGGGTATGATGCCGTAGATACCTCAGCCTGATTATCAGCTACTGGTATTTCTTTACGTCACCATGCCTGGCTTCACATTTCAGGATTTGCACCTGATACACAACATAAAGTAGCCAATGCCCCCTTCAATGGATCCAAGCTGTTCGGGCCAGGTACTCAAACATTACTACATGACCTGCAGGCATCGGGCAGAACCCTACATATGGTTCATGACATGTATCACACTCCACATATAATCTACCATACGCAATACTCCTCTTATTCCAAAAGAGGTGGAAAATACAAAGCTAATACCAAAGGCAGCTTCAGAGGTTGTACCCAATCCACCAGGGGCAACACCTCTGCAGCCATGGGCTCCTTCCCCTCTGGAGGGGCCGGGCAGCCAAGCACCCAATGACCCACTAGGGCTTTCCCCCTGCCTCCTCGACCAGGCCTCGGAGGCTGTGGGGGTTGTTTTGTCCTCCATTTGGAGGCCTGGCAAACGGTCGCTTCGGACAAATGGGTACTTCAAATTATACAGAAGTGCCACACTCTAGAGTTCATCTCTACCCCACCCCCTTGCCCTCCCTGGAAGATTCAGTATCCTCCAGACCATATACCCATCCTTCAGGAGAAATTGAGGGCCCTTTTGGCAAAACAGACCATTTTACCAGTGCCCCTTTCAGAACATCAGACGGGATTTTATTCCCACTTCTTTCTGGTACCCGAAAGAACTGGATACCGCAGACTGATACTAGATCTCAGACAACTGAATCGTTATATCAGTACAAACATTTTTGCATGATAACTAAACGCCATCATGTCTATTCTGAAACAGGGAGACTGGCTTTGTGTCCTGGATATGAAGGATGCCTACTTGCATATCCTCATCCATCCTGCCCACCACAAATGTCTGCACTTCCACATACTAGGTCAAAGCTACCAGTTTTGAGAACTACCTTTTGGCCTCTCATCGGCCCCAAGAGTGCACACCAAATGCCTAGCGGTGGTGGCAGCAGCCTTATGAAAAAGAGGGCACTTCGTCTTTCCATATCTAGACGACTGGCTGATCAAAACAGACTCCAGAGAAGCTCTGCTTGCCTCCGTAGATGCTACCCTGAAGATGTTCAAAGATCTAGGGATCACAGCCAGCTGGCCAAAGTCCAGCCCAAACCCGACACAGACCCTCCAATACATTGGAGCCATTCTAGATACAGTTACAGCCAGCGCTTACCTCCCACCTGCTCACCAGGACACCCTTATATCTCTGGCTTCACGGATACAGACTCAGAAAATAGTCACAGACGGACAAATGCTGAGCCTTCTAGGTCACATGTCCACCGCCATCTCGACAGTGGCATTCGCCCGTCTTCGCATGAGAACCGTCCAGTGGACCCTCCAGAACCAATGGTCTCAAAAAACAGGACAGTTCAAAGACAAAATCAGGGTTATTCCCTCTTTGAAGTCAATCCTGACATGGTGGACAACCAGAACCAATCTGAGTCAAGGAATGCCTTTCCGCCCCCCCCACTCCGTGCAAACGTTAACCACAGATGCTTCCCTGGAAGGATGGGGCATGCACTTAGGTCCTTATTAGACACAAGGTCAGTGGATCACCTCTCCCCCATCACCCTCATATCAATCTCCTAGGGATGAAAGCAGTCCATCTAGCCCTTCAGGCATTCCAGCCCTACCTGACCCCAGGACCATTGCTGATTCAATCAGACAACACTACAGTGGTATTTTACCTCAACAAGCAAGGAGGTACAAAATCATGCACCCTATGCATGCAGACCCTTGCAGTCTGGCAAGAAACCATCAGGCAACATCTAACACTAATGGTCGTCCACCTTCCAGGACATTGCAACCAGTTAGCCAACTGGCTGAGTCACCAGTCCTCGTCTCACGAATGGACATTTCACGAGCAAGTGCTCCAAGAAATCTTCACTGTATGGGGAATCCCACAGCTGGACCTGTTTGTGTCCCCAATGAATCACCGTCTCCCCAATTACTTTTCCATTATCCTAAACAAAAAGGGATGGTCTATAGATGCCCTGTCCCAACCATGGACAGGATTCTTCTTATATGCTTTCCCAAAAATACCCCATCCCTCTCCTGCAATGGACTCTACTGAAACTACAAATAGAACCAGCCACAATGATACTCATAGCTCCAATGTGGCCTCATCAAATGTGGTTTCCCCTACTCCAACAACTGTCAGTACAGGAACCTGTTCCATTGCCAATCAGACCAGACCTTCTGACTCAGTGTCAAGGGTCCCTCCTACATCCCAACCTGAAGACTCTACATCTTCATGGTTCATGCTTGGCTCCTAAGGACGCCTTCATAACTAGGTTACAAGTGTCCTCTCCTCTTGCCAATATTCTCTTGACCTCATGTAAACCAGCAACCAGAGAAACATACAATTCCAAATGGAAACACTTTTCCATATGGTCTACCTCTCGATCATTGGATCCTTACTCTTGTCCACTGATGAAGATTTTAGATTACTTGGCCTCATTATCCGAGTCAGGTTTAAGTTATTCCTCTATCAAAGTCCACTTGGCTGCCATCTCGGCTTTCCATGAACCTCCAGATGGCAGATTACTGTACTAACATCATCTAGCCAAGATGTTTTTGAAAGGAATGTTACAAATTAAGCCACCTGTCAGAAGACCCACTCCTCCGTGGGATCTCAATTTTATGATAGAAAAATTAACCCTTGAACCATTCGACCCAGCAGCCACTTATGAACTCAGTTTCCTTTCATACAAGATGCAATTTCTAGTGGCTGTCACTTCAACTCACCGTATTTCCGAGCTTCATGCCCTCATGTGTAGGGAACATTACTTGATTTTCCACAAGGACAGGGTGGCACTTCGTACCAACCCTTCCTTTCTTCCTAAAGTAGTCTCTGAACATACTTTGAATCAATCCTTGGAGTTACCAGTATACTATCCTGAATACTCCAATCAAGGTGAAAATCTTCTACATACTTTAGATGTCCATCGCATACTACGCTACTTTACTAATCGGACAAAATAGATTCGAAAAACTTCTCCATTTTTCGTCACTTTTGCCTCGGGCAGAGGAGGACTCCCAGTAGTTAAAAGAACCCTTTCTTGCTGGCTGGAGAATTGTATTACATTTTGCTACAAAAAATACAACAAATCTTTACCAGGACCTGTCCAAGCCCATTCCACTAGAGCTATGGCCACTACTGCAGCTTACTTTAAAGGAGCCTCCATTCTGGATATCTGCAATGCAGCTACCTGGTTCACAATCCATACATTCACAAGGCCTTAGAATCTGAATATTGCCTCACGACGTAGGTCGGCCTTTGGCCGTGCAGTCCTACAAGGTCTTCTATCATAACTGTCCTCCCACATGGACATAACTGCTTGGGATTCTCCCATAAGTAATTACCTACTGCAAGAGACCACTCCATGGAAGATAGTACAGTTTCGTAAGAACTTACTGTAACAGTAGATCTTCGAGGAGTGTCTCTTGCAGTAGGTGTGATCCCACCTTTTGTCCCCCTCCTTCTCTAAGAGAGCAAATTCTGGTCCAATGACTTTGGGATGGGAATCCTTTGGTACCTCAGGTTACCCTCAGTCCTCACTTTGTGAGCTGAATCCGGTGGGGGAACTGAGGATACTAGGGACTACCCAAACTTCTATAGGAAACAGGAAGCTGATGTCATGTCGGCGGTCCCTGGTGAAAAATTGTTAAAAGAGCTGCCGTACCACAGCGGCCTCTGCTGGAAACTCCCAAAAGTAATTACCTACTGTAAGAGACACTCCTTGAAGAATTACTGTTATGGTAAGTTCTGACGTAACTGTACTTTCTAGGAGTGGTATAAGATGTTTATCCACACTTTCTGGCAATGTCTTTCCCTTTAAGACTTCACCGGAATGTCTTCAAGCTGGTTACTCCCACCCATCTGGGGTGGTAACTCCTTCGGCTGTACTCCACAACATCAGATCTTGCCTGCTGGAAGCAGTTGTGTGTGCTAAAGCCAAGGGAGGGGTCAGGTGGGTCCATGTGGATGAACATCATATACCACTCCTAGAACTACTGTTACAGGTGAGTAACCTGTTTTTCTAGGAGTGGTATAAGATGTACTTCCACACTGACCCACCTGACCTCCGCTGGTAAGTGGCACACTGGTCTTGCTTCGAGCAGGTAGCATCTGACATCACAGGGTGGTGCTGAGGGAGTTACCACCCAGGTGGGTGGGAGGAGCCAGCTTGAAGACATTCTAGCAAGTCTTAAAGGGAAAGGAATACTGCCAGAAGTATGGATGTACATCATATACCACTCCTAGAACTACTTTTTACAGGTGAGTAACCTGTTTTTCCTTTTCTCCTAACAAGGAATTCCAGAAGCTGGACCTCTCTAGCAAACTGGCTTTTGTCTCTGCAACCCAGGCCATCAGGACTGTTAACTATATGGCCCACATGATTCAGTATCAAGATGTTCTGTGGGAACAGACCATGGAGATGGTCAAATCTTTGCCTGAAGTACCTAGCACTCAGTAGCTTCTCCAGGCTCTCAAATCTGGGGTGGATGTCCACCAGCACCTCCTGCACTCGGTCTATGACACGGTTGACACTTCAGCCCATTCGGCGGCTGTGGGCATATGCCTTTGCAGGCACTCCTCGTTGTGGATATCAGGGTTTGCTCAGGATGATCAGATGTCCAACCTGAATGCCCCTTTCAGGGGGTACAAATTGTTCAGAGCTGATGTCCAGGATATCTTGTCCAACTTGCAAGCCTCCAGACACACCCTGAAGTCAGTACATTCATTGTACCATACTCAACAAAGGAATGCCCAATGGGTGCCCTTTCATCGGGCAACCCACAAGCCTCAACCTTCCTCCATGCCAAACAAATGTAAGGCTACCTCAGTCCTCTCCACCCCGTCATCCTCCTCCAGCAAGGGGACTTGGTGGAGGTGGTAGTTAGTCGGTTCTCCCTAAACTGAGACAGGAGGTCAGAGATCACAGGGGACAGCTGGGTGCTACAGCTCATAAGCCACAGCCACATGCTGGAACTCATAGACTGGCTCCTAGAGTGATCCCAGTCCCCTCTTCTTACCCCCCTGGCTCACATACCCGTCCTTTGGGAGTTGATTCAGTCCCTGTTCAAGAAAAGAGCGATAGAACCTGTGCAGAAGCCCAGCAGGGCAGAGGATTCTACTCCCACTTCTTTCTGGTTCCAAAATACACGGGCAACCTCTGGCCTATGCTGGACCTCAGAGAGTTAAACCTCCTCATCCAGTAGAAGATCATTGTTGGTGGTATCTCAGTCATCAGGTAACACCATAGGAACCTTCATGGTTGCTGAAGGGGTATCCACACATAAGATTTTCAACAGTACAACTGGGGCTGCCCATGCTATCAACATTCTTCGATGTCACCAACCCTATATAGGCATGGGTGGCCCCACTCCCTCCTCAGTTTTTTCCCACCATCGACTCCCTTACATGGGTCTCCGTGAAAGCTTATTCCAGTATTCAGGTTTTTTCAGCCTACTTGCTTTTCACATACCTTGTAAAATCTCTTTTTCAAGAGATTTCTTCTTTTGTTTATGTCAAGAGTTAATCCTTCCTCCTCTCTTTTCTGTCACTGAGGAAAGAAGATTGCCTCTACAGACGAACATTCAGTTTGTGTCTGCTGTCTTGGGCCTGACCATGAAGTTTCCAACTGTGAGCTCTGGCAGAAGTTTAACCAAACAACCCTTCGGCGATGCAAAAAGGCTCTTAAAAAATTCCTGATGGATCAACAGGTAGTCAGCTCCAGGCAGGGGTCATCTGGGGCCCCAGCCTCCCAGTTGCCAATGGGATCTTTGAGCTCCCAGGCCTCTAAGGCCTGAGACAAGTCCTCAGGAAAAGTAACAAAAAAGACTGAGATCACGACCACTCCCCCCAGTGTCAATCTGGCTCCCCGTCGGCCTCTACTTCTTCTGGGGGATCTTCATTGGCTGCAGCTGTTCTGATGAAGAGAACTGCTGTCTAGGTCTCTGTGCCTACCAGACCCATACCGACAGTACCTCCGCCTGATTCACAGGGCACCCGGCCATCGACATCTTGGGCATCTGCCCCTCCATCATCAATGACAGGTTCTTCATTGATGACTCTCCCATTGAGACCTGCCCCTTCTCCCACCAGGGCTACAGGCTCATCAGGTTCTCAGGACACAGCAGGTGGGTCATTAATACCTGTGCCATCGAACCCCCACTCTGTCAACATCCACTGTTGACCTAAAAATGAACTACTGATCAAGTTCACTAATGTGCTTGTTCAGCAACTGGGTTCCTTGAATAGGCCCCCTTCACCAATGATGTCGATGGCAGCTTCGTTGTTTGTTTTTAACTCTTTTCCCTCCAATCACGGCCCACAGAGCCTCTCTCAGGCATCCTGCCTGTTCCTGCCTGCCTGACATCCTCTTTGACCCTGAGTTTCCTCTCTCTCTCTCTCTCCCCCTCCTCCCACAGCCAGCACTCCCACTTTAACCCCTCCGGGGTGGGGCCACCCCTTCTCTTGAGCACTCTTACATACATAGACTCTGGCTTTGGGTGAGGGCCTGGGTGGAGGAACTGGAAGGCCAGGCAAGGTGGACCCGGCAGTGGGCATGGGGGTCAGGTGCCGTCGCCTACCCTGTGGAGCTGGGCTTTTCCATTTTCTGGTGCCCTCCCCCCTTTGCATGGTGCAGCCCTGACACAATGGCACATGGCAACCCTGCCTTGCATCAGTCACACTGTAGAAGTGCTACCTGCGTACTTCAGTGCCCCCAATCTCCACCGGGAGCCGCTGGTATGCTGGCCATGCCCCAACCCTCCGCCAGGGAGGAGAGCAGCCCTGCGGGTGCTCAGTCCTTACCCTGTCCCTGCCGACTCCCGGCGCCCGAGCTCACTGCCGAACTTGGGTCGCTGGCATGGCACAAGGTGTGGTATCCATCGCCTCAACCCTCAGTGCCATCAGGCCCTCAAGCAGCTTCATTGTTGACAACTGTTTGTCGACCCCAGGAGACTCCCCATGGGCCTCTGCTGGCAAACCTGATGCCAGACCCAGAGAATGAAGAGGTCGACGTCGAGGAGGAGTATCACCCTGATCTCATTCTTCCTGATGATGTGGAGGAAGAAAAGGAGGAACTCCTGATGTCTAACAAGTCTACATCCTCTTCTGTCAGTGATGACTCTGTGAAGAATACTCCTAGGTCCCCTCCTGAGGACTCCACATTTTTTAATGTGATGAAGCAGCTGTCCTCTACCATGGACTTCCACATTGCGAGAGAGGATGCCACTAGAAAAGACCTGGTGGATTTCCTGGAGATTCCAGAATCTTCCCCAAAGATCATTCCTCCAATGCTCCCAGCTGTGAAGAATGCAGCTACGGCAGCCTGGCACAAACCAGACATGGTGCCAGCTATGCCATGCAGGGTGGACAACTTTGTCACGCCCCTCAGGGTCTCCTCTATTATGCTGCCCAGGCTGAAACTGATTCAGTAGTTATTAAGGCAGCTCATGACAGATCTAAGGTGCCTAAACAACTTAATTCCCTTTTCCCAGACAAGGAATCTTGTAGGATCGACTTGGGGGGGGGTTATGCTCCTCCACCTTAGGCTTAGGATTGCAAACTATCTGTCACACATGGTCAAATACTAAAATGCCAACTGGAAGAAGGGCAAAACTGTGTCTCAGGCCATTCCTGATGGCTCAGAAAAGCAGGTATTGCTTCAGTGTTTCCAGGTGGCTGAGGATGTTAACAAACATATCCTCAGAGCACTGTATGACATGGCTGATACCACTGCCAGAAGAGCTGCCAGAGGCATATGCCTCCATAGGCACTTCTGACTCAAAGTTTCTGGATTTGCAGCTGATGTGCAGCACCAGTGGTACTAAGCTGTTTGGCTCTGATGCCCAGGACATCATCAATGATCTGCGGGCCTCAGGCACGGCCATCAAATCGGTCCATTCCCTCTACCACACTCAGCCAAGGGGCAGAGGGTGGTCTGCTTTTCACAAACAGAACGGTAGGCCTGGAACAGCTCCCCGTAGCCAGGGAAAATGTAGAGCCCCGGCTCCCTTGCCCGCCTCTTCAGGTGCTGGAGCGGCAGCCAAGCACCCCAGAAGTGAGGGACCAGCCTCTGCAGCTGGCTCCACCTCAGCCTGTCTCCTTGCCAGACCCCTCTCCTCTGGTCCAGACCCAGGAGGTGTGGTCAGAGGTCGGTTCTCCCTCCGTCTGAATCAATGGAGAACCATAACTTTAGATGCATGGATTCTGCAGATCATAGAAAAGGGTCACACCTTGGAGCTCATACAGCAGCTTCCAGACACCCTGCCTCCACCCTCCAGTTACCCCTCGGATCACTTGTCTGTTCTCCGGGAGGAGGTACAGTCTCTTCAGCACAAGGAAGCCATCGAACCAGTGCCCAGACACCATAGAAACCAAGGGTTTCATTCCAGGTTTTTCATGGTCCCCAAAAAGACCAGAGTTCTGAGGCCCATCTTAGATCTAAAGGACCTCAATCTGTTTGTCTAATACAAAAAGTTCTGGATGGTAACTTTGCCAGGTCTAATGCCCCTCCTCAAGGCCGGGGACTGGCTCTGTTCACTGGACATGCAGGATGCCTACCTGCACATTTTGGTCTTTCCTCCACACAAGAAGTTTCTTTGTTTTGCTTTCAAGGTGAGCATTACCAGTTCAAGATGCTGCCATTTGGCTTATCCTCTGCATCTTTACCAAGTGCTTGGCAGAGGTCGCAGCAGCTCTCAGAAGGGAGGGACTGTATGTCTTCCCTTACCTGGATGATTGGCTCCTAATGGTACCATCCAGGGAACAGCTTCTGCTAACCCTGGAGTGCACTCTCCAGCTCTTCTACTTCCTGGGCATTACTGTCAACCTGTCCAAGTCAGTTCTAGTACCATCCCAAAGGCTGCAGTATATAGGGGTAGCTCTGGACTCGGTGCAAGGGAAGGCCCTCCTGCCTCAGGACAGGGTAGAGTGCCTCATCACCCAAGCTCAATAAGTTACTCAGAGTTGGTACATTCCTGCCAGGGTGTACCTGAGATTGTTGGGCCTCATGGCAGCAGCCATACCCACCATTCTGCTGGCCAGGCTCCATATGTGTACCCTCCGAGCACAGTGGAACCAGCGCATGGACGAGTTGGACCATCCAGTCCTGATCTCTTCCCCAGTCTACAAGGTACTGCAGTGGTGGATGGATCCCTTGAACCTGCTTCAAGGTGTTCCATTCCAGATCTCTTCTCTGCATCAGATCCTAACCATGGATACATCAGGTCTGGGCTGGGGTGCACACCTGGGTCCCTTCCAAACCCAAGGTTCCTGGTCCCAGTGGACAGCCCCTGCATATCATTGTCCTGGAGATGAGAGTGGTGCTCTATGCCATGCAGGTTTTTCAGGAGCATCTTGCTCCGGGTCATCTGCTGGTGCAATCAGACAAGTTGAGTGTAGTTTACTACATCAACAAGCTGGGTGGCACTCACTCATGTACCCCCTTTACTGGGAGTCCATGAGAGTGTGGTACTGGGTGCTGGACCACAGTCAGAAACTATCTGTGGTCCATGTGCCAGGCGTCCTTAACACTCTGGCGGACAGCCTCAGCAGGATTCAGTCCAGCATGCATGAATGGGAGCTTCTCTTATCCATCACAGAAGACTTGTTTGACAGATAGGGTCATCCAGAGTTGGACCTTTTTGCATCCCCACTCAGCGCAAAACTGCCCAATTTCTGCTCGCTAGCTCCAGGGCCTAGAGTTTTCTTGCAAGATGCATTGTCCCTCTCGTGGAGCAGAAGGTTTCTTTATGCATTTCCTCTGATACAGAGGGTGCTAATCAAGCTGCAGATGGAGGGGGCCAGCATGATATGGTGGCTCCATTCTGGCCTCACCAGATATGGTTCCCTCTACTTTAGCAGCTGGCAGAAGAACCCCCAGTTCCTCTTCCTTTCTACAGGAATCTACTGACCCAGGATCAGGGGACCCTGGTCCATCCCAACCTCAGGCCCTTCATCTGCATGACTGGCTCCTGAGAGCATAGTCATCGCCAGGTTCAGGGTCTTTAACAGGGTAGCGGATGTCCTGGTGGCCTTCTTGAAGCCTCCCACTCGAGCCATGTATGCCATGAAGTGGAAGCAGTTTGCCATCTAGGTTGCCAAACATGACCTGGAACCTTTCATCTGTTCAGTGAATCATATCCTGGACTACCTGATCTTATTGTCCAACTCAGGCCTCCAGTATTCCACCCTCAAGGTCCACCTTTTGCCTGTTTCAGCTTTTTATGAGCCTGTGGGTGACAACACGATTGCTTAGCTGGATGTCTCCTATACCTTTCTTAAGGGCATCCTGCATCTGAAACCTGCAGTTCATTCCCCTGTCCCAGCTTGGGACTTGAATTTTATTTGGAGAAGTTGACCCTGTCTCTTTTGGAGTCAATCACGATTTGTACTTTCTCTCTTGGAAAGCATTATTTTTAGTTGCAATTACTTCTGCTCAAAGAATTTCAGAGCTTCAGGCCCTCTGGTGCAAGGAGCCTTAGTTGATTTTTCACAAAGACAGGGTGTCTTTGCGCACAAATCCTAGGTTTCTGCCTAAGGTGGTTTCTGAGTTCACACTAAATCAGTCTATCCACCTTCCTGCTTATTTTTCCAAGCATGCCAATCCAGGGGAAGCACTGCTCCATACGTTAGATGTGCGCAGAACTTTGAAGTACTACCTGCTTAGGGCTAAAGAGTCCAAAAAGTCAAAGCAGTTGTTTGCTTCCTTCACCCTGGGTAGAGAGGGCGTTTCAGTTTCTAAGCAATGTTTATCCAAATGGTTGACAAATTGCATTGTGTTCTGCTACAACAAATACGGCAAAGGGGGCGTGGCCAAGCTACAGAGCAGAATGGAGGCTTAATCTTGAGCTCTGGTTCAATCCATTGAATATCTCTTCCATCCTGCAGTAATTACTGGTTCTTTGACTAAATAATAGTAGCTAAAGGGAAGACAAATGCCTAATAATGTCAAAACTTCTGAAAAAACAAACAAGGATTTCATTTAACAGATCTAAATCTCAGCTAACCAACAAGGGCCTATCTTGTTCTACAGGACTAACTGATCCACAGGACTCGCCTGGGACCTCTGCTGGAAACACGCTTAATCAGCAGGAACTGCACTCTGAACAAATGATGGCAGAGCACTACAGATCAATCAAGAGACTGATACAAGACTTAAAACATGATTTAGGGACTCGCATGGAAACAGGATTTGAGAATGTAACATCTCAAGTTACAGCATCTTCAACAAAATGTCAATGTTTTATCTGAGACTGTGGATGCTCACAAGCTGCAGATTGAGGAAATGGAGGCCCGAGTGATTTACAAAAAGCACTGAAAGATATTGAAAGGTTGAAACAAAACACAGACGATCATGAAAACAGGGAAAGGTGCTGTAATATAAGAATAGTGGGCCTGCCTGAATCTGTGAAAGGTCGAGATTGTACAAGTTATATCCAAAAGTGGTTGAAACAAGAGCTGACTCTCGCATCTGAGATACAACTGGAGATCCAACGAGCTCATCGATTGCCTGGGGCCAAACCCACTCCGGATCAGAGACCACGCCACATGATAGTAAAATTTCTCAGGTACTTGGACCGACAGAGAGTGCTAGAAAAAGTCATAGCCCACGGTCCCTTAATGGTGCAGCAGAGCCGAGTGAGTATTTTCCCCGATTACTCCGTTCAATTGCAGCAACAGAGACAGGCGTTTGCAGAGGTGAAGAGAAGACTGCACGCCATAAATTGTCAGTTTTCCCTGATTTACCCTGCCCACCTTGTTGTAAAGCCTCAAGGAAAACCACCGCATTCGTTCACCTCATTGGAGACGGCCCTGCAGTTCGTGGGGGATTTGGAGGAAGAGAGAAGGCGCAGACAGCCCTAAAGAAATTTACTGCTGATACAAGGACAAGAAAGTGACTAAAATGGTACCTACAGCTGGGATTAATGCAGAGCTGGTGGATTCCTAGCGACTGACTGTTCAAGGCTTTGTTTTCTCCCTTTGTCCCGTAAGTGGACAAAAAGATGCTACTGTTAATGGGAACCGTCTCCGGAGGGCAGGCGAAGGGGGTTGTATGAGGGCTCAGGGTGGAGGGTAAGGTTGGACAATACTGATTTACCTCACTTTAAAATATAAATGTTGTCGTTGGAGCAATGTTGGTTTTAAACTGTGTGAAGCATAGTAAATGGGTCATTTCACCCGCCTGGGACACTCAGACGTCGGGGGGGGGATGGCTCAGAGAGGGACTAGAAGGGTGGTAGTGGATACGGGGGGGCGAGAGCCCTGTTCGTCCTGGCCATGGGGTGTTCTTTCAGCTTTGGGAGGTTGAGGGTCATCTCCAAGTGCACCCTCTGCTTTTTGCTTCCTCTCGTCTCCAAGGATGGGGATATTTTCTCCTGCCAGTCGGGGGAGGGCTTATTGGATGGAAGGGAAAGAGGTATAGAGGGCTCCGGATTAGTGAGCCCTGGTAATACCAAATACTGAGTAAATAATGGTTTTGATGGCTTGAAAGCTCTATCCACGAAAGTTAGAGGTTGTACAGTAATGGAATGTGGGGTGGGGAAGGGGACAGTTAAGAGTGTACGGTTGGTAACTGTTCTAAAGTTATGTCTTCTCCCATTGGAGAGACTTTTGTATGGTTATAATGTTACAGTTGAGAGGTTAAGTGGTGATATCTTGGGGACTGTTCAGTTTTTCTGTTGCTTTTCATTCAGAGTCACATATACCATTATGCCTGTTACACAGAAGGATATGTATAAGAACATCAAGGATACTTTATGGATCGGTTAAATTTTTTAACATGGAATGTAAATGGCCTTAAAACTGTGGTTAAGCAGAAAAAAATATGGACAACTATTAAAAGGATGAAGGGGGATATTATTTTTTTGCAGGAAATTCATATGGATAAAGTGGAGGCTTCAAAACTGGCAGCCTCTTCGGGGGGGGGGTTCTCTGCTGGTGTCCCCTTTTACGTCCAAAGCTAGGGGGCTGGCCATATGGATCTGGCCTGGGATCCCCCATAAAGTACTTTCTACTCTCTCTGATACCCAGGGCAGATATGTGTTGGCTGAGGTGGAATTGGGGTCTATGAGGCTTACCTTGGGTTCCATTTATGGGGCAAATTTTGACTCCCCAGATTTTTTTACAAGATTAGGGGTTACCTTAGGACCTTTCCCTGATGAGATCATTTTAGCTACTTGGACCAGGAATGGGACCATTCTAGGGGAAGGACGGGACCCCCTCCTAATAGCTCAGCAGCCCTTAGAACCCTAACACAGGGTTGAGCACTACAGGAGGCTTGGAGATATATGCATCCAGGGGAGTGGGAATATTCATTCTACTCCCATGCCCACGGGCTATACACCAGATTGGACTACATGTTCCTTCCTCCAGACCTATTGGGAGGTATTAGTGAGGCATCATACGTCCTCCTGGTGGTATCGGATCATGCCCCATTGCAAATAACTATTTTAGTACCAAAAGGCCAAAAAGCAGAAAGTCAGTGGCACGTGGACCCGACATTGCTGAAGGATCCCTCATATATTAAACAGATTAGGAGTAAAATAGAGGAAGTTTTGGAGTTTAACCTCCCAGTAGACACAGGTATTAACAATGTATGGGACTGTTTTAAGGCCTTTATAAGAGGGAAGACTATTTCGTATGCAACATTCAGGAGTAAGAATTCGATCAAGGAGGAGAGGGAACTGGAGAGTGAGACAGGGAGGTTGGAGAGGGCAAATATGAAATATCATTCATTAGGCACCTCAAGAGAGTTGAGACACCTTGAGGGGCAGCTATCACAACGGACTTCTTTAAAAATAGAATGGAATTTAATAATAACAAAATCACAGAACTACTTTGAAGGTGATAAGAGAGGAAAGTGGCTTGCCAGTCTAATTAAGGGGAAAAGAGCAGATAGAATAATTCTCTCTATTGAAAATACGACAGGGAATATTACTTATAACCAACAAGAAATTAATACTACCTTTAAATCATTTTATTCCTCCCTTTATACCTCAGAATTTCCAGTAGGGGGTGATGTTTCCTCTTTTCTAAATGGTATTCAGATGCCATCTCTGGGGTCTCAGGAACTGGCAACCATAGACTCTCCAATTTCTTTGGAGGAGGTAAAACGGGCAGTTTGGAACACAAATGGAGGTAGGGCACCTGGGCCTGATGGAATCCCAATAGAATTCTATAAAGTGATGTGGGGCCCAATTGGCCCTTTGATGTTTCAGATGATAGAGAATGCTTTGGAAACGGGGGAGCTCCCCCCCTCCCTAACACTAGCTACAATCACGGTGCTGCATAAACCAGGGAATGATCCCAGTAAATGTGACTCTTACTGCCCAATATCTTTACTTAATTCGGATTATAAGGTGATAGCAAAGCTTATTGCTTCCAGATTGGAAAAATATCTACCTAAATTGATTCATATGGACCAGGGGGGATTTGTAAAGGGTAGGCAAGCCAGGCGTAACTTAAGAAGAACTCTAAACATAATCCATAGATGGAGGGGAGGGAAAGGAGAAGGTCTTTTAGCACTTGATGGAGAAAAGGCCCTTAATCGTGTAGAATGGCTTTTTATGATGGCAGTTCTGCACAAGTTTGGGTTTGGGGAAGGGATTATGGGATGGATCCAGGCATTATATAGGAGCCCTAAAGCTCAAATCTTAACAAATAACATAACATCGACTCCATTTGCTCTGTCCCGAGGAACAAGACAAGGGTGCCCTCTTTCTCCCCTGATTTATGTTCTTACAATTGAAGCATTGGCTGAGACAATTAGAAGTAAAGAACAAATCGAGGTCTTATTTGGAAAGGAAACAAAAACGTGATTTGATTATTTGCGGATGATATTCTGCTTTTTCTTAAAAATTCACACTAGGCAACGCCCATTCTGTATAAAATTGTTCAAACCCATGGTCCATTATCAGGACATAAGATAAATTGGTCCAAATGTGAGTGGATGCCCACGGGGAAATCTGGAACCACCCTCTCCCTGGGAGATGCGAGGATCCCTCCTTCTACCTCACTTAAGTACCTGGGTATAAAACTGACAACAAAAATGTCCAATGTGGCTAAAGCTAATCTCCTTCCGGTGATTCAAAAAATAAATGAACAATGCATTGTCTGGAGGGCTCTACCTCTTACCCTACTGGGGCAGGTGAATCTTGTTAAAGTGAGTGTTCTGCCACAATTCCTATGTTTTTCAGACACTTCCATTGTGTATACCTAAGAAATACATTAAATCAATAGAGGGCGCCATCACACAACTTCTTTGGCAGGGGAAACAAGCTAGAATTAAAAAATAAATATTATGGCTCCCAATTGATAAAGTGGGGGTTAGGCCTTCCGAGTGTCGAGCACTATTATGTCACTACGGAACTGGCCCATACTCTAGACCTGATAAGGGAGAAACCAGCATGCCCGGGTTGGGTGGAGTTCGAAGATGGAGGGAGAGGCTCTCTTTATTATTATAATATGATTACATTTCTGTACACTGGTGAACATGTCAAATTACCAAACCCCTGTTCAAACTCGACTCTTACGGCCCGGAAAGAAGCCCAATTTTACGCTCCAGCATCCTAGATCTCTTTTGCCAGACCTAGAACTCTCTGCCTTACTGCTAGATGACCCTGGTAAGAATAGACGGGACCTTAACACTCTTAAAATATGGAAAACAAAGGGTTTATATAAAGTGGGTCAACTGTAGCAAGATGAGCAAGCAGTCCATTTTAACTTTCTGGCTAGAAACTTTAACCTGAATGCTTCCCATTACTTCTTGTGGGTTAGGCTTCGGGGGGAAAATGTGCTCCAGCGGGCTAGGAGGTCAGAAGCTGATGCGGTCTCCTATAGAGGAATTATTTGTAGGGCGGAAAGAGGATGAGAATTTTAAACACATACGAAGCTGTTATAGAATACTTATGGGTGCCTGTCAGGATCCCATGGGATCAATAAAGGCAAAATGGGAGCAAGATTTTCTACCAGATGGACTGACGGGGGGGACTGGTTGCAGATTATAAAAAATGTATTAAATTGTTCAGTCAATAATAAACTCCGGACGATCCAGTATAATATTTTTGCTAGGGCATATTTTATCCCAGAACTGGCAAATAGAATAGATCCCCAGACAATGGACCTTTGTCCCAGATGTTGTGTCCACTCAGGATCTTTTTTTCATATGATATGGAGTTGTCCGAGGATTCAGACTTTCTGGGGTGGGGTTGTGGAAATCTTGGCAAATGTGCTGGGGTACCCAGTGGGGTTGGATCCGGTGGAGAGTCTCCTGGGACTTTATGTGGGCCATGGAGGTCGGACTAGGCCATATGAGGATCTCCGCAGACTAGGAGTGGTAGTAGCAATTAAATGTATTTTACTGTACTGGATGTCTAATGAGGTCCCCACGTTAGCTTTTTGGTTGAATTCCCTCTTAGAATGTATGAAAATGGAAAGAATCCAATATAATGTAACAAATCAGATGGATAAGTACCAAAAAATGTGGGGTCAGTTAGAACAAGCCATGACCCAGAACTGGTTCCCTATGTTTTAAGTACCTGGGAGGAAAGAGACATGTCTAGGACACAAGCTGTGAAATGGATTTCGGTTACTTGGGTAGATAGGACCACATGGGGGCCTTAAATACATTCCTAACCTTTTTTGGGGGATTTTATTTACATGTACATCCTAGTCTCTGGAAATATGTACAGTGTATGGAGTTATGTATATGATATTATATAAGTTACGCAAACCTGTTACTTCTTATTTTTAGAAGGCTGGGGACTTCAGAATGAACAAGAATGATAATCTAACTTCTGTAAGGTTGGATTGATGTGATTAATTTGATAAATGGAACTAGAGTATTAAACTACTGTTGATCAATGGCTATGTACTCTGCAAAATGGTAAATAAAGTTTTACAAAAAAAAAAACAAGTAGGGCAAATAATTGCCTGGTGCTGTCAAAGCTCATTCCACCAGAGGCATGGCTACCCTCGGTAGCTTGTTTCTTTTTTTTTTTTGCATCATTTCTTTATTGAATTTTTCCAAAATACAAGACAAACTAGACATACAATACATACATACCAAACATACTATAACTTATATACAACAAGATCCTTTTTCATCAGTTAATTAAAACTTAATACAGAGAGGAGAAAAGAAAAGAAAAAAAAACCCTTAAACTGCACATCAAACCATACAGAAGAGACCATTTATGAAACTGTGTACATTATACTCCAATTAATCATAAGGATTAGAGACCTCCCACTTCCCAGACCTAGCCCCGTGAGCTTCTAGGGAGGGTATTGCTATAGCCTCACCCCCATCCTTCTCTCAACACTATAGTACCCGCTACTGACACAGACGCCAAGTAGGGCTGCCATGTACTATAGAACAGCTCCTCCTTCTCTTTTATGACATAAGTCAATCTTTCCAAAGTAAGTGCCTGCAGGATTAGGGCTTTCCACTGGGGTATAGTAGGTTGTACAGCGGATACCCAAGTATTGAGAATACAGTGTCTTGCCAAAAACGGTACCACCCGTAACCATCTCTGAACAGGTATCCATTCCTCTTCTCCCACACTTTCCAACCCAAATAACAGCAGTAGTGGAGACATTGAGAGCTGTTGTCCCACAATACCCCTTAACTCATCTAGCACTTCTTTCAGAAATGTTGTAACACAGAGCATGCCCAAAAATAGTGGTAGTATGTTGCTGGGTTGTTATTACATCTAGGACATACAGGGAATACTGCAGGGTTATATTTGTGAACCACTATTGGTGGATAGTACAACCGGTGGCAAAATTTATAATGAGACTCCTTGTATTTATTGTACATCAATATACCCTGGTGTAGCTGGAATATCAATATCCAGTTCTCCTCTGAGATATGATGTCCAAGATCTCTCTCTCCCAGAGTTGTTTGGTTTTCCCTGTTTTATCTTGGAGCATATCTCTCCCCTCCTTAACCATTCTACGAATTGTGCCTTTTGTTTTGTTTTTTGTCCCAGCAGTATAGCATGTTCCAACTGATCCCATACAGGGGAAGCCCCACGAAGCCTACCAAGGGATTTACAATATGCCTGGATTTGAAGATATCGGAAATGATGATGCTGTCCCAAGCCCATCCTAACCCATAGATTTTCAAATGAGTCTAGCCCTGTCTGGGTGTAGAGATGTCTCAAACATAAAATACCCCTCTCCCCCCATTCTCTATATCCCACATCTTCCAACCATGGTAAAAAAAGGGATTTCCCCCCACAGGTAGTAACAGGGTGCCTTCCTGTCCCAGATCTCTTTGTCCTCTTAGCTTTTTCCAGCTTTCAATCACAGTTCTGGTCAACTGGTTTGGAACAGGTAAGTTAAGATACGCCTGCCATCCCCTAATAGATAAATACGCTGATATTCTGCCCGGACATCCCTCTCTTCTAAATCAAGCCATCTAGCTTCTTTAGGCTGGCCAGTCCAATCTTGGCTATATCGACATTGTATGGCCTTATGATAAACATCCAGATCTGGGAACTGGAGCCCTTCTTTTTCCGTAGGAGCTTTTAGCCGAGCCAGGCCCACCCTCGGGCGTTTACCTTGCCAAATAAAGTCCGAGAAAGCTTTTTCCACTCTCTTAACATCAGCCTTGCACAGCCCTACTGGCAACATCTGGAGGGGATATAATATCCTAGGCAATATGTTCATTTTGACTAGATTTACTCTTCCTAACTATGATACAGGAAGTTTGTGCCACCTAGTCAAATCCGCTATTATAGTTTGTATAAGTGTAGTATAATTCAAACCATACAGGCTACCAATACTACATCCTACTTTTATACCTAGATAGGTAAACTCCCTCTGAGCTGGCTTAAACCCCTACTTTGATCTCTGGGATGCATCCAAACCCCCAGCCTCCCCAACTCTCATCTCCTCCGATTTTTTCAAGTTCAGCTTATAACCAGAAAATTTAGAAAAAGCGTTTACCAGTGCCACTACCCGGGGAATAGATTGTGACGGTATTGTTACATACAGCAACATATCATCAGCGTAAAGTGATAATTTACACTCCTCTCCCCTCTTACCTCCCACTCCCGAGATTTTTGGGTCGGCGCGTATAGCAATAGCCAGGGGCTCAAGGACCATGGCAAACAAGAGAGGTGAGAGCGGGCAACCCTGCCGGGTACCCCTACCCAACACAAAACTCTCAGTGAGAGTGCCATTAACTAAAACCCTCGCCCTGGGATTCTTATATATGTGTCGGACCAGATCAATAAACTCTCCACCCAGACCAAACTTCCAGGGCCAAGACTTCCATCAAATATGACCATTCCACTCTATCAAACGCTTTTTCCGCATCCATGGATATGATATTCACCAGCTCATGTCCATTTCTGGCACCCCTATATCACATTTAAAAGGGTTTTCATGTTATGGTATGAATGTCTATTTTACCCACCTTCGGGATTAAACAAATAATTGCATCCCCTCAGGAGTGTGGCATTTCTCCTGTTTCTGCTCTAACCTCCCTAAATACCGCTTCCAAATGTTCGACCAGATGTGCCCACATGGTCTTATAATACTCGGCCGGGAGGCCATCTGGCCCACTTGTCTTCCCTCTCCTATGGGCTGCAATAGCACCCTCTATCTCCTCCTTTTTAATTGTGGACCCAAGCCAATTTCTCTGGGCCTCTGTAATCTGGGGTAACGTCACCTTATTCAGAAAGTCAGGCATTCCACTCTCCCCATTCTCAGTCTGGGAGCGGTATAGTTCCTGGTAAAACCTCCTAAATCTCTCTCCAATACATTTTTTATCTTTCAGGATTATACCATCCTCCCCCCTTAATGGTATGTATAAGATGTGTTCCACGCTTTCCCCTTATAAATTCGCTAACATATTCCTAGGCTTGTTGCCCCATTCATAAAAATGCTTGTGCACAAAAAGGCAGTTTTTTTTGTCTCTCCCAACAGTAGGTTATTTAATGCCTACTGGGTTCCTGCTAACAGGTGGTGTACACCATCTCCCCCCTCCCTCCGCGCCACGCTTTGTTCTAAAACTGAGCGTTTGTTCCAGGTTCATTCTATGTTCCCTTATTTTCTTTTTATGATGTGCTACATAACTGATTATGGCCCCTCTCATGAAGGCTTTCCCTGCATCCCAAAAAATAGCCTTGGACGGTGCTGTCTCTAGGTTAGCCTGCACATACTGCCTCCATTGTTCCTGCAGGTGTTCTCTGAATTCTCTTTTTGCAAGTAAATAATTAGGAAATGTCCACTCCAAGTATGGTTGTTTTTCTTCCCCCACCACAAGGACATTATGACCATCGCGTGGTCAGCGATATGGATTGGGCTGTGTCTCATGTAGGTGATACGAAAATACCACTCCCTTGGTAAAAATATATAATCCAATCTGGACCAAGTGCGGTGGGGGTGTGAAAAAAAAGTATACTCCCTGGCAGTGGGATTGGCTGTTCACCATCCATCAATAATATCTAAATCTAGCATACCCTCTAGCCAGTCCCTGGTGGCCCTTTTAGGGAACCCCTTACCCTCCGAGTGATCCATCACCGGATTAAGCAGACAATTCATATCACCCCAAATATTAAATTTGGAAATTATTCTTTAGTTAACAGACCTAGGAGAGCTCTATAATATAATGGATCATACACTGCAGGTGCATATACACTTCCGAATGTGATTTTTTTCCCCCTGTATACTCCCAACAACAAATACATACCGTCCCTCAGTTGGGTCATTTACCACCTGCTCCAGCTGAAATGGCAATTTTTTATGCAGGAGAACAGCCACCCCACACTTGTGGGAATTAAATGAAGCCATGTAGCATTCCCCCACCCAGCTCTGCTTCAGTTTAGCATGCTCTTTCTCTGTAAGGTGAGTCCCCAAAGGAGAGCCACCTGAGTATGTTGCCGCTTCAAGGCAGTCAGCAACATTGTACGTTTAACTGCGTTGGCTATTCCCCTAACATTCCATGATACTATTGTCAAGTCCCTCAAACTATCCATATAAGAGGCCATATAACTCTCCCCTCCAGTAAAACCTCATGGTCTTTCCTAAACTTTCCAGTTCTGGTCACATCAAACCTGTTTCTCCCCCAATTGACTCTGTATTTGGATCTTGAAAACACTAACCAACTATAATATAACAAACATACGAGAACTATCACATACATTCCCTCCCACCCCATTCCCCACCCTCCTTCAGAATAGTAACTGCCTGTGGCAGAGATTTTACGCCCTATCCCAATCATGAGACCAAGACACCCCCCCATCCCCATACCCGCTGCCTTTAATTTGTAAATAAAGACATTGAGACTGCAAAAAAACCTCTTTCCCTTCCTCTAGACCATTTAATCTTGGACAAACACAGCTTGCCCAGTATATTAGGAGGAAAGGAAAAAAAAACAAAAAAAAACCCAAACCTTTAACTCTTCAGCACTCTGAAACTGTATGGAGTAGCCCTTGCTGCTATCCTCAGTATAGCTCCATGGAAGGTAGTATTCATCAAACCTTCACGGCACAGGACAGAATGAGCCCAAATGGGAAACACAAAGCACTGAGGAGTACAAGGCGCCATGTCTCCAAGCCCTCCCATAACTGCCCCATCTAGTCTCACCACTACTCCACCCTGCTTTATGGCTCATCTCTCTATTTAGAATCACCAGAGCTTAACTAACACTATAATCCCTTCTCAAAATTAACATTTTAGCTTGCATAATTTATGCAAGAACCAACAAACCCAGATAGTACACAAATTACTTTGCAGACTTACAATCAGTACAAAAGTCTCCCTTCTTCTGATCCTTATATCCAGTCTCCAACGGAAGGGATGCGATCAAATTGGAGAAAAGAAAAAGACACGGGGGAGTCCAGAAACACCACAACACAAAGCGAAAGTAAACTTTCTGAGGCCTATTAGTGCAAGTACTCTCGGGTCTGTTCGGAATTCTCCCCCGTCTTATTACAAGGTGCAAAACAGTTTTGCCTCCTCAGTCATATTTCAAAACAAAAGAGGAAAGTCCAGACCGCAAAGCGAGCAGCTCTATTTGCTTCCCCAAAGAACCATAGTCGGAGTTATTCCAATTTTCAACACGAACTTCACAACAACACCAAAACAGCCATACAGAGAGATCCCTGTATTCCTCCGATATGCCTTTTCACCCCATTTTTTTCTTAAGGACACGAACAAACCCCTCTGCCTTCGATACCTCCCAAAAGGAAAAGAGAGCCCCTTCATGTTTAATTTTAAGCGTGGCCAGGTATAACATATAGCACTCCACTTTAGCTTCTCTCAGCTGCATCATCAGCGGATTGAAGGCCCGATGGCGTTTCAACAGCCTGGCCGAATAATCCTGGGATAGGAACAGTCTATGCCCTTCGTATTGCAAGCCCGAGTTTTCTCTATAGGTCTTCAGGACACTCTCTCTGTCAGCATAATTGTGAAATCGCATAACTATCTGTCTCGGGGGTTGGTTTGGTGCAAGTTTAGGCATAACTGCCCCGTGTGCCCTCTCAAGTTTGAATTGACCATTTTTCAGTGAGAGGCTAAGGAGCTCAGGTAATATTTTAGCACAGAAATCAGTCGAGCTCTGGCCCTCCATTCCTTCCGGTAACCCCCGGAGCCGTAGATTCAATCAGGCGCTCATAATTTTCTTGATATTCGAAAAGTTCTTTAAAGTCCTCCAGTTCTTTTTGCAGGGCTATTATTTGTTCCAGCAGAGGAGATGTGGCATCCTCTATGTGCGAGATGCGCTGCTCCGCTTCATTCAGTCTTGTTGCATGTGTAGTATTTAAGTCCATAAGCTCCTGCGGTTTTCTATCAAAATTAGTTGCCAAGCTTGTAAATTTAGGCTCCAATGCGGCCAACACTTGTTGAGTGACCTCGCGGCCTGCTGCAGTGACTTCTGCTGCCGAGAGGGAAATGTGGCCTGTACTTTCCATCTGTGAAGTCGGCGGTTGCTTTTTCGGATTTTTCCCCATGGCTCGTGAGCCTTTCAACACTGTGGAGACCACATATTCATCCATTCTTAGCTTCTGTACAGCTTTCTTATCTTATAGTAGAGTTTATTTTCTGTAAAAAAACACTTTTATTCATTTATTTTGAGGTGGTATTGGGAGCGAGAGAGAGAGAGATGCGTCTTCAGTCTAGCTTGCTCATTAGCACCCCCCCTCGGTGGCTTGTTTCAAAGGGGTCTCAGCCGCTGACATTTGTGCGGCTGCCACCTGGAGTACAGTCCACACTTTCACCAAGCATTACAGTCTGGACATTGCCTCAAGAGCCTGAGCAGGATTTGGCAGGACTGTGTTACAGGGACTCCTGTCTTTTAAGTTTATAGAGAGCCCGCCTCCCAGACTATCTGTTTATACTTGTAACTGCTTGGTACTCATTCCTACAGTGTTACCTGATGACTGAGATACCCCCGAAGAAGATAAAATGTTACATAAAAAACCTTACCGTAACAGTAGATCTTCGAGGGGATCTCAGTAATTAGGTATATTTTCCCTCCCACCATCCTCCATCTTGGGGCTCCTGTCTAGGAACTGTTTTTTTTACTTAGGTCTGGGTACCTCTTTCTCTCCTCTGTCCCCCTGGGCAAAAGCCTTGCTCCCTTAGTCTCTGGGGGAAAGAACTGAGGAGGGAGCGGGGTTGCCCACACCTATATAGGGTCGGTGACATCGAAGGACGTTGTTGGTGTGGGCGGCCCCAGTTGTACTGCTGAAAAATCTTCCATGTGGATTCCCCTTCATTGACGGTGAAGGTTCCTACGGTGTTACCTGATGACTGAGATCCCCTCAAAGACCTACTGTTATGGTAAGTTCTTACGTAACTGTTCTTTCCGGATGGTAACCCTTCAGGGACTGCTGCCCCTCCTGAACAAAGGGACTTGGATATGCGCTCTCGACATGCAGGATGCATATCTAAATATCAAGATTTGTGCCCCACACAGACAATATCTGAGGTTTCAGTTTCAAGGGGCACACCTCCAATTCCGAGCCATGCTCCATGGCTTGTCCTCCACGCCTCTGGTGTTTACCAAGTGCCTAGCAGTGGTCGCGGCTGTCCTCAGGAGACGGGTTCTATGTCTTCCCCTACCTGGAGGATTGACAGCTCAAAGCCTCATCCAGGGACAGCCTCATCATACCCTGGAATGCACCATCCATCTGTTCCAAGACCTGGGCATCACAGTCAACTTGCCCAAGTTCATTTTAACACCCGGTCAATGACTCTAGTACACTGGGGCAGTCTTGGACAGGGCATGGCCTTCCTTCCCCAGGACAGGGTGGATCATCTCATAGCCCAAGCCAGACTTATGTTTTGTAGCCTCTGTGTCTCCACCAGAGTATTTCTCCGGCTCCTGGGCATGATGGCAATGGCTATAGTCACAGTGCCTCTGGCCAGATTACATATGAGGATCTCCCAATGGACTTTGAGAGTCCTGTGGGACCAACATTCAGACGACCTGGAGCAGGAGGCCCGGGTCTCCTCTCCAGTGAAAAAGTTCTCCTCTGGTGGATGGAACCCATCAATCTCCTTAGGGGGCTTCCTTTTGCTATTTCTTCCCCTCAGCAGATCCTGACCACAGATGCCTCAGGGATGGGCTAGGGTGCTCATCTGAGCCCGCACCTAACACAAGGGACATGGTCTCATCTGGAGTCCTCTCTCCATATAACTGTCCTGGAGATGAGGGTGATGCTGTATGCCCTGCATGCCTTTCAGACCCAGCTGTCCCCAGGCCTTCTGCTGGTACAGATGGACAATATGACTGTTGTCCACTATATTAATTAGCAGGGAGGTACTCACTCGTATCTCCTTTGCAGGGAAGCGATGATAGTCTGGTATTGGGCTCTGGACCACAGCCTAGAACTGACAGCCGTCCATGTCCCAGGTATTCAAATCATCCTGGCAGATGACCTAAGCTGGTCAAAGTCAAAGACGTATGAGTGGGAGCTTCTGACCTTGGTTGTTGAAGACTTCTTTGACAGATGGGTTGTCCAGAATTGGACCTTTTTGCATCCTCAGTTAACGCAAAACTGCTTCATTTTTGCTCACCAGATCCAGGGTCTGGAGTTTTGGCAAGATGCACTGTGCCTCTCCTGGAAGGGGAGGTTTCTTTATGCATCCCCTTTAATTCAGAGAGTGCTCATCAAGCTCCAGATGGAGGGTGTCTCACTGATCCTGGTGGCTCCTTTTTGACCATGCCAAATATGGTTCCTGTTGCTACAGCAACTGGCTGTGGATCCTTCAGTTCCCTTGCCACTTTGTCAGGATCTGCTGACCCAGGCACAGGGGACCCTGGCCCATCCGGACCTCAAGTACCTCCATCTGCATGCTTGGCTCCTGAGGACATAGCCATCAGCCGTTTTGGGGTGTCCCAGAAAGTAGCTGACATCCTGGTGGCTGCCAGAAAACCCTGCACCAGAGCCACTTATTCTATGAAGGGGAAACACTTTGCTATTTGGGCCACCTCCTGACAACTGGACTTGTTCACTTGCCTAGTGAACCAGTTGACGGAGTACCTCTTATCCTTATCCAAGGCGGGACTCCAATATTCTTCTATTAAGGTACACTTGTCCGCTATATCAGCTTTACATGTACCTACTGATGGCCGTACGGATGCCCAGATGGACATGGCCTGTACGTTTGTGAAGGCATTCTGCACCTCAAGCATCCTATCTGCAATCCAACCCCTCCATGGGACCTGAATTTTGTGTTAGAGAAATTGACACTGCCTCCTTTTGAGCCAGCCGCGCCTTGTGAGCTGTGCTTTCTGTTGTGGAAAGTGTTGTTTTTAGTTATTATTTCAGCTCAAAGGATTTCAGAGCTCCAGGCACCCATGCAAGCAGTCTTATTTCGTTTTCCACAGACAGGTTGTCTTTGTGCACCAACCCTAAGTTTCTTCCTAAGGTGGTGTCTTGAGTTTACTTTAAATCAATCTATTTACCTGTCTGTGTGTTACCCGGAGCATGCCAATTCAGGGGCAACACTGCTCCACACTTTGGATGTGCATAGAATCTTGAGGTACTATATCCACTGTACTAAGGACTGCAGGAAGTTCTCATAGTTATTTGTTTCTTTCACCCCAGGCAGGGAGGGCTCTCCTGTTTCTAAACAGTGCTTGTCCAGCTGGTTGGCCAACTGTATCATTTTTTGTTATAGGAAGTATGGTAAACATCTTCCTGGTGTGGTTCATGGGCACTCCACCAGGGTTATGGCTGCCTCTACTGTCTGTTTCAGAAATGTGTCTGCAACTGACATCTGTGCTGCCACCACTTGGAGTACGGTCCACACTTTCACCAAACACTACAGTCTGGACATTGCCTCTTGAAGACGAGCATGATTTGGCCTTGCTGTTCTCCAGGGCCATCCGTCATAGACCTCTCCTTTCCTGCCTCCCAGACTGTGCTTCTGTCTGTTACTGCTTGGGACTCATTCCATAGGTATGACTTGATGACAGATATCCCCAAAGAAGACAGAACGGTTATGTAAGAACTTACCGTAACAGTAGATCTTAGAGGGAATCCGTCCCTCCTTCCATCCCCGTTTCCTTGCTGTCTGCTTGGTGCTTTTGCCTCTTATATTTCCCTGGGCATCTTTTCTCTCTCCTCTGTCCATAGCCATGACTCACATGGTTTCTGGCAGGGGAAAAGAACTGAGGAGGGAGCAGAGCCACCCATGTATATATACAGAGTAGGTGACGCTGGCGTGTAACAGCGACATGGGCCCTAATGACTGCTACAGAAAAAGCTTCCGTGGGATTCTAGTACCTGATGGCTTAGTTCCATAGGTGTGACCTGATGACAGAGATTCTCTCGAAGATCTGCTGTTATGGTATGTTCTTACGTAACTGTTTTCTACCAAAGGTGGTATCTGAATTTACACTGATTCAAGTGATACACTTTCCTTTTTATTACCCTCAGCATGCCAATCAGGGTGCAGCGCTGCTCCATACTTCACAGAATACTCAGACATTATGTTACTCACACCAAAGACTGCAGGAAGTCCATTCAGCATTTTCTTTCATTCACCTCTGGGAAAGAGGGCATCCCTGTGTCTAAACAGTGCCTATCCAAATGGTTGGCACATTGTATTACATTCTGCTATAAGAAGTTCGATAAGGAACTTTCTGGTGGTGTTTGGAGCCACTCCGCAAGGGGTATGGCCACCTCTGTTTCTTGTTTGAGAAATGTTCCTACTGCTGATATATGTACTATAGCCACATGGAACACTGTCCACACCTTCTTTAAACATTAGTCTGGGCATAGTCTCTGATGGGCTGGCTTTGGGTTTGCTGTACTGCAAGGTTTTCTGTCCTGAATTTACATCAGACTCTACCATCCTCCCAGTTTTTACTTGGGATTGTTTCAGAATTACTCCAGAGGTGTGTCCTAATGAAGGAGAGAGACTCGAAAAAAGATAAAACAGTTATGGAAGAACTTACCGTAACAGGTCTTCGAGATATCTCTTCCATTAGGCCATGCCATGCCATCCCTCCCTCCTTCCTTCCCCCCTTCTGCCATAGTGAGGGTTACGTCAGATGCTGTGTCTAAAACCTGCTCCATGCATCCCTATATCCAACCCCATGCCTCTGTTTGTATGCCTGGGGCTGGTCTTATCTCCTGGTTCCCTGTGGTTGGAGGTCCTCCGAGGCTAATCTCCAGCAGGGGTCGCACACATTTATATATATACACACACACACACACACACACACACACACACACACACACACGCCGTATATCACTGTGGGTGGCTAACAACTAATAAAAGTTTCCATGTGGTCCTAGCACTGATGATTATAGTAGGAAAGGTGTGGCCTAATGAAGGAAAGTCAATCGAAGACCTGTTACGGTAAGTTCTTAAATTACTGTTGTTTACTGCTTAGAGGGAATCCAGAGAAAGGCCATAAATATGTTGTGGAGTATGCAGTGTAAGACGTAAGTGGAACTGCTCTCTAGCCTTAACGTGTATATGCTAAATGCAAGATGGGAGAGTGATGATATGCTAGAGACCTACAAATACATCTACATTGTCAACAGAGGTGACTGATCAATACTGTTCAGACGTAGTATGGAGTCACTGACCAGGGGTCACAAGTACAAACTGGAGGGAAGTACATTTAAAAGGGACGCAGGGAAATACTACTTAATGGTGAAGGTGGTGAACAATAGGTACAGATTGCCAAACATGCTGGTAAGATCCAAGACTGTCCACAGGTTTAAGATGGGATAGAACTGATACAGGGGCATAGTGGCTGTGGGCTAGGGGACTGGGGAGCAGGTCAATGTTACGAGTCGGTCAGAGCTTTCATTTGGCAATAGGCCGCAGTGGGTATAGGTAGTACAGTGCAAAACAGACTCCCAGGTAGTCTGCCTACAAAATGTGTGCTTCCATGAATAACAGCCAGTCCAACTTATGCATCATCCTTATGTGAGGAATGGTTCCCTGGGACTTGGAATGTGTATCCAAGATTCTCTCTCCCACTGTGTTGGTCTTGAACTTTTTAGCATTCTAGCATCAGATATCTAATTTCCAGTGAACAGAGCAGTCACCCTGGATTGTGTTCATCCTCCCAACTAATCAACTTTCTGAGTCCTAAAGCTTTAAAAGTTGAAAGTTGTTTTTTAGTTATTTAACATTTGCTCTGTCTTCTGATTTGTGTTTTACTGCAAAAGTGTATTTCTAAGGATGTGGATATGATTCACTTATTCACATTTCTGGCAGTTCCTTGAGAGCTAATTTGCCGGAAGGTCTTTAAGCAAAGTTTCTCTCACCACCCGGGTGATATATCCCTCTGCTCCACCCCATGACGTGAGATCTTCCTTTCCGCTGGAAGAGTCAGGCCTCCACCTCTGCAGCTCTGTACGGTGTAGGCCTATGTGCACCATTGGCAAACTTGGTCAATTTGTTTAGTAAAGTGAAACTTCTTTGTGCATAGTCTTCGGTTCTGCTCTCATTTTCAATGCTGCATGGAACGTGAGAACTCCAAGCCAGTGCCCTTTTTTAAGCGGTGCATCCAGTACAATCAGAAAATGTCTCAGATGGATATGCATTAGTTGTTTATCTACTGCCTAGGGGCATCACACAACATTGCTGCCTGCGGCTGGTGCCAAGTGATGCTACCCTTGTCCGTGGAAGACCACCAGACTCACGTTCTTCTCAGCTGGCCAGCTGATTGGGACCCAAAGGGAAGACCAAAGCAACTCACAAGGCGGCTCCCGTGGTGGTGATATCCACACCCAGCTTGCAGCAGTGGAAGGGGCCACAGCCAGTGCCACAGTGGGTACCTCATCAGTCTCAGCGCTGGGCCAGTGTCAGAGCACTCTTCATGGCTGAAGTCCATGAAATTCACCAGGCCATCCAGACCCTCAGGGAGAGCCCTGCCCCCACATGGACAGAAGCCTAAGAAATCCTGTCATCAGTTGTGGGACCGGGAAAGAATACACTCTTTCCACTCCTGCAACTCTCTCTGACTCCATCAAGGCCTCTCAAGTGCTTAGCTTCGGCCGAGGGACAGGCCGCAAGCTCCACGGGGACCCCATCTGGCTTGTTGGGCTCAACACAGGTTGAACAGGTGGTCAAGATTTTTCTTGGCCCAGTTGACTCTTTGTCAGAAGAGGTCGAGGATGACTCTGTCTCTAGGACTCTGGCACTCATGGGTCTCACTCAGGAAGACCTGAAGTGGTCAGAGTCCCAGCTATCTCCATCCAGGAAAAGCCTCCCTCTGGATGCCTGCAGTGGTGCTATGAAGAGCTCTTCTGGCAATAATGGGCCTTGGCGGGTCAGGGTAGTTCTCTACCCTGACCATTGGAGTCAATTGGTTGTCACCAGTCAAGACCACACCAATCCTGCCAAGACAGCTGTCACCGACATGCATCTCGCCACTTTTGCAGGTGAAACTGCCACCACGTCAGCCCTTGTGGGGAGCCGCTTCCAAGGACTCCCATCAGGCTACCGGCTTGCCAGGCCGGTTGTCTGTGGAAATCTCCCACTCAGATGACTCCAGGGTGGTACATGGTGGGAAGAAGTTGCAGGCCATCTTTAAGTCCTCTGATGGGTCCTCCATGTAGTCCTTGAGGACTTGTACATTTGAATCAGTTGATGAACTGACTACTGACCATGGGCCAGTGTCATTCAGGGCTCTTCCCCGGCTTATGTCTGAGTCCATGGAAGTTCCCTTGGAGCCAGTGCACAAAACGGCCATGTACCTTTTCAGTAACATCCTGGATAGTGATGAATCCCTGGGGGTTGCCTTCCTTGTGGTGGAGGCCATTCTAGGACTGGAGTCAGAGCTTTGGCAGCACCCAGTTTCCTGCCCGGCATCCTCAACCCATATGTTCGCAAGTATGCGGTCCCTACCGGCTTGTTGTATGGATTTTCGGACCATCCCTCGGTCGAGGTTCTGGTCACTGATTCCATGTTTCAGAAGTCCAATAACACTGTAGACTTGGACAAGCCCCCCCCCCCAAGGAGTCAAAGCTTGACCAGATGGCAAAAAAGGGTATATGCTGCATCATCCTTTGGTCTCCATCAGTCAAGTCACACACTGATGACAGCCCATTTTGCTCACTCAATAATGGGAATCCTGGATAATGCCCTCCCTTACCTGCCTGCCGACAAGCCGCTTGTGGTAAAAATGGTCTGAGACATGCCAGCCTGCCGGCACAGTAGTTGGATTCCCATCTGTGATGCCAGCAACCTGGACTCAGATGCGAGCTTGGGACGCTGGAGGGCCGGCTGAGGGAGAAGGCTTGAGCATCCCACTACTGCTCATCTTCTCCGAGGGAGGGAGGAGGGGACCAAAGGTCTGCAGTTTGCCTGACCCTGAGTTGCAGCTCGGGTATGACAAGTCCTGCAGTTGCAGGAGGGACGGTTGGGATGTGTGGTGGGACGTCGGGCGATAGCCCTTTTGACGTTAGGGCACACACCACACGTAGGGAGGAAAAAGAGAAAATGCCTTGCATTTCCAGGAAGACGGAGCACCGGAGCTTGCCCTTGATGTGCCACCACCCACTTGGCCGCCTTGACCAATGAGACTAGAAGTGTTCGGGATGCCCGGGCCCCACCTCATCCCCGCCTGAGGGGTAATCCATGACTCCATGGGGATTAAGGCCGAACCAGATTGGGTGGCTGGCAGAGGGATGACTCCTAGGTGCTCCCAAAGAGTCGGAGATGGGGGATGTAGGAGGGGGATAAAGATTTTTTTTTAAATGGTCCGAGACCAAGGTGAAGCACTGGCCAAAAGCCAGCTTCAGCTGGCCTTGGACAATGGCAGTTCCTGTGCTTGTCCCATTGCAGCGGCCATCACAATGCATCACAGGGTCTGGCTGAGGATCTCCAATTTTACTTTGGACACTCAGCACAAGCTGGCCGATGTTCCCTCTTAAATACCAACCTCTTTGGCCCTGGGGTGAAAGAACACCTCACCAGGATCAAGAAGTCCAGTGCTACCATAGAGTCTGTGACTTCCTCCCAGAAGGACCAGATAGAGCAGAAACAGAAAAAAAACTTTCAGTTATGACCCCTTCCACCACAGCAGCCTAGGCAGCAGCAGTCCCAGCAGGGGCAGTTTCAGGCTTGGTGCCCCAAGATGAAGTTCCCGGTCAAGGCCCCAAAAAGGGTGGGGGTAGGGGTAGTGGTGCCCCTCGGGTAGCAGTGGTCAGTTTCTCTTTCAAAGCTGCCCAGTGAAGGGTCAGGGGTGTTCAGCTCCTGCCCAACCAGTCTCTGCCTCAGCTCCTGGTGGGGAGTCATCTACACCACTTCTGGCATGACTGGTCCATAATTACTGTAGGCAAATGGGCCCTCAAAGTGGTAGTCAGGAGGTTGCCTCTTGACTTTGAGGCTGTCCTACTTTACTGACCCCACACTCCCAGGGAGTCTGTGATGTCACAGGATGTGCTGTCTGCTCTCAGGGAGGACAATTCTCAGCTCCTCGCAAAAGGAGCCACAGCCCATGTCCCAGACTCCATGGCAAGTCAAGGATTCATGTCCAGGTACTTCCTGGTCCCTAAATGGACAAGGTGGGTGGGGTGGGTGGGTTGGGACCATATACCGGATCTTCACGATCTCAATCATTTTCTAAGGAAGTGCAGCTTCAGGATGGTCATGCTGAACCATATAATTCCATCTTTGGAGAAGGGCATATGGTTCTGCTTCGTAGACCTTTAGTACACGTTCTTACACAATGCAGTCCATCCATCCCATTGGCAGTACCTCTGGTTCCGCGCAGAGGGGGTGCTTCACTAGTTCCAGGTCATGCATTTTGGCCTCTCCTCAGTGCCTAAGGTCTTCACCAACTGCATGGCAGTGGTGGTAGCATTCCTGCAGCACCAGAGGATCAGAGTCTACCCCTACCTGGACAACTGGCTGATAGTCGGGCTGTCTAATAATGAGGTTATGAAGCAGTCCAGAGACCTACAGAGACTTGGGCCTTTTGGTTAACATGGCCAAGTCCAGACTGATCCCTTTGCAGATCATATACTTCACTGAGGCAGAGCTAGGCTCTCTCCTGGTGAAGGCCTGCCTCCCTATGGACCAGGAATTGGAGCTTACATTCTTTATGGGCTCGCTGGTGGATGCAGCACTTGCAGTGAGAGCTGGGCCATCAGTGGTACCAACATCTAGGTCACCTGGACCAGCCAGTCATGGTGACCCAGCCGAAGTGGCATGCCATCCGGTGGTGGCTTATCCCTGAACATCTGGAGGAAGTCCCATTTGTCTGCCCAGAGTCAACGGTCACCCTTACAACAGATGCATCTCTGGTGGGGGGGGAGCACTTCTGCAGCCCATAGGTTCTGGACTCCCAGGGAGTCCTGTTACCACATCAACCTGGTGGAACTCCATGCAGTAGTTTAGCTCTGGTACAATTTGCTCCTCTCATCTGGGGTCAAATTGTGCAAGTCCAGACAGACAATAACACAACCATGTTCTACCTGAACTGACAGATCAGCACACATTCCCTTCCACTGTGTCTGGAGGCCCTCCACACCTGGACACTCATGCACAGCTTAGGTACAGATTTCCTGGTGATCCATGACAGGGGAGCACACAACCAACTGGCAGATGCCCTCAGCTAGGTAGGCAAGGCGTTGCACGAATGGTCACTGCATCAGGAGGTGGTGAACCACCTGATCTTTTCTGAGGATATCTCTTTCATCAGGCCACACCTTTGGAACTTATAGCTGCCTGGCACTAGGACCATGTAGAAACTTTTTCAAGAAGTCTGCCGGGAGCCGCCCATGATGACATCAGACGTCAGCGTATAGACAAACATGGGCAAACCCCGCCCCCCCACTCAGTTCTTTTCCTGCCATTGAGCAGACTTGTCAAACCACCATCGGAAACGTCACTACTCACTGCCATATTATTTCTTTTACATCCTAAAGTAATCACATTTATAGTGATTTTCTATGACCTGCATGTCGTTGAAAGAACCATCCAAGCTTTCCTGGTACTGTGAGCGTGGAGAAAAGATCTACACTGGAGACTCCCTTTGTTTGCTGCTTAGCCCTAGACCACAATGTGAAAGCCAGCAAAATTTGCTGAGGGTTTAATTCTGCAACTGGGCATAGTCGAAAGGGGGCTTTGAAGAAATGTTTACTCCAGAAAACTGTAGACAGAATGGAGAAGCAGTTCCAAGAAAAGTCTGTGTCACCGGCTCTGTTGACCAAATTGTTGTCATTGAAATCCCAGGGGGAGACAAATTTCAGGGAGTCACAAGCACCAGGACAAGGAGAAGACTTCCCCGGTGCGGTCCAGGTTGCCTCTGCACTCTACTGGTACAACCTCTGCTTTGACATCTCCTATGGTGGTGACACCATCTGCCCCCCTGACCATTGACCTAAAACCAAGGTGGGGGCTTGGTGTTGGCGCTACTGGGTATTAGACAGCTAGTACATCGTTGTCAACGATGGGGGCTCAACCTCTGCCGTTGACTCCTCCAGTTATGCCTGCTAACCAAACTTGATCACCTTCTCGGCAATGATAAGGTGCCTACTGCCTGGGTTTCCTCTTCTAGAGAGTCCATCAATGGGGTCTTCTATACCTAACCCCTGAAAGACGCAAGGTACTCCCTTGCCACAGAACCCTCCTATGCTGTCACTGGCATGGTCTCTCATTCCGATTGAGCCAGTTGACAATAAATATGAGTATAACCTTAATCTAATGATGCAGGAAGAGGAGGAAGATGAAGAATATGCTGAGAACCAATACAAACATGGCACCAGCTCTGCATTCTCTACTTGCAGTGAGGACTCTGTGGTGAACACACCAAGTTCTCCTCCAGAGGATCGCTCATTTTTCCCAATGATGCAGCAGATGCAAGCTGTCATGGGTTTTGCTTTAGAAGAGCAGGATTCTACTAAAAAGAACCTGTGGGAGTTCCTGGAGCTGCCAGACTTTTATTTATCTTTTTATTTACCTGGTCTAGGATTAACACCTTTGAGTGCAGGCACACGTTTACAAAGGTTACACGTCCAAGGGAGGGTAACAAGCATACACAGTGAGAATAACAATAACTGAAAATGGCATTAACAACAATGAAGCTAGGATAATAACAATGAGCAACGTCACAATAAGAATAAGGAAAAAATACATTATGAAGAGCAATATAGGATCACACTAACTACAGCAGATTGAGCATATTAACAGTGAAAAGGAACAGGGAAAATAAATTCTCAAATGAGTTAATACAAATTCATTATGAGAGTGGAAGAGGGCTGTGGGAAGGAAAGGTGAGGTTGGGAAAATAAGAAACAGAGGAGAGGATACTGGTCATGGAGTGGAGCAGCAAAGGCCTTGTCATGTTGGTTGGGGGAGCAGGACAAGGTAGAGGGGGATGGGGAAATACTGGGAGATATAATATGCACTAAAAAGCAGTAGGGTTGCTGCAAGCACCAGAGGGTTCTGGAGGGGTGGGGACTATTAGAAGCAGTCAGAGAAGCTGCTGGCCACAAAGCCTTGTTTTAGTTGAGCCTTAAAAGCACCCAGTTTATTTGTAGTTGAGTATTCAAAGTCCGGGGAATTGAACCATAGAGGAGCTCTGTATGTGAAGGATCGCTGGCCTTGCGAAGTCCGGCATCTATGAACTAGGAGAGACTAGTGTACAGATGCACATGTGAGCTTGATGGGCCTTGAGCTGACCAGTAATGCTGCAGTCCCAGGTGGCATTAAGCCAAGGAGTGCCTTTTTGACTAGTAAACATGTTTGATATTTAATCCGATTTTCAAGTTGTAACCATCCTGTCTGCTCATAAAGACCACAGGTATGTGTAAGGCGATTGGACCCTGTAAGTAGCTTGCATGCCTTATTCAGTGCTACCGTTATCCTGTGAACTGAGGTGGGGGTAGCTGATCCGTAGATTACGAGGCCATAGTCAATGGTAGAGAGAATGGAGCTATACACTGCCAGTTTGAGAGGTTCTGGGGTTAAGTTATGCCTGATGCGATATAGCAGTCCAATTTTTAAATTTACTGCCTTGGCTACTGTTTCAATATGCTGAGAGAAGAAGAGGTGGTTGTCCAGGGTAACCCCCAGATATTTGAAGTGCTTCTGTACATCAAGAGGAGCAACAAGTTGTTGAGGGTATGGGATTTAAACTTATTTCTTGTTGAGTTGAACAGCATAACATTTGTTTTTTTGTAATTCAGAACAAGCTTTTGAATAGAGAACCAGCTTTCGACATCCTGAAGGCCACTTTGAAGATGCTTCTCGAGAAGGCAGGGTTAGGTTGGCTTGAGTAAATGATGGCATCGTCAGCATATAACAACATGTGCTGGTTGCAGTGGAGTGGGAGGTTGTTTACAAAGATGCTAAAAAGAAGTAGGCCAAGGATGGATCCTTGGGGCACACCAGAATGGACATCCCGCCGGTCCGAAAAACAGAGATATTTACACATTGCGAGAGATCATCCAGATAGCTTTTGAACCATAACATCACCTCCTTTGACATGCCAGTGTTTGTTAATTGTTGCAACAGCAGTTGGTGATTGACGGTGTCAAAAGCCTTCATTAGGTCAATGAAGGCAGCACCAACAAGATTCCCTTCATCAAGTGCATGGTGTATGTATCCAGTAAACCACAAGAGGGCAGTGGTGGTGCTGTGCCCTTTCCTAAAGCCATGCTGTTGTGGGCATTGAATGGAGTAATTTTCTAGGTATTCAATCAATTGATCAGCTACTAAGTGCTCCAGAACTTTAGACAGGGGAAGGATGATTGAGATAGGCCTGTAGTTTGTATGGGCGGCCAGATCACCCGATTTGTGTATATAGGTGATTTCTGCTAATTTCCAGTGCAGGGGAAATTGGGATAGCCTTAGAGAAAGGTTGAAGATGCTAGTGATAGGGGCAATAACTTCATCCAAGGTGAGAGAAATGTTTCAAGTCCAGGAGTCGCTACTGTAGCAGGACTTACCCAGGACCTTGCGCGTATGTCTTTTAACAAGGGGACAGCTACTTTCTTAAAGTAAAAAGGAGGGTGGAGTTTTGATGCCTGCTATGACCATGAGAGGCCCCAGAGTAGGATCAGGTGTGGATTGATTGAAGAAGCCTGGTGGGAGGACACCACTTAGGTCAGAAAAAGCACTGTTGAAAATATTAGCGATGGTGAGGGGGTCCATTGTTGGGGCACCATCTATGTTGATCATTGAGGGGGCAACCTTGAGGATGTTTCCAGTGACTTCTTTTATACTGGATCAGAAACTTCTACTTGTCACCCCATGACCTGGTGAGTAATTCTCTGTGATGGTTGCACTTTTCCTTTCGGATGTCTCATGTGCAGGAATTCCTAGCAGTTTTATAAACTTGCAAGTCAGCAGGGTTCCTAGAAGCTTTGACTCATAACCACAGGATATCCTGCTGCTTCATCTTGGATATAAGTTCCAGGAATTCATCGAGTCTCAAACTTTCCTGGTTTTTAAAAGAGCATGAGTGTCACATGCCTCATTGAAGCGTGAGATAAAAAACTGTAAGGCATGGTTTACATCCAAGGAAGAGTCAGTGTCGGACCAGTCAGTGGAGCACAGCTGTAACTTGAAGAGTTCAAGGTGGCCATGTTTTAGGACTCTGCTTTTACTAGTTTTAGGAGGTGGCTTAGTGAGTTTATTTGACCAGGAGCACGATATGGCAGAGTGATCACATAGTGAGTTAGAGTGGACTACAACATTGGTAATATGTTTAGGGCAGTTTGACAAAATCCAGTCTATTAATGTGCTTGTCCCTGTTCTATAGTTATGTCTGGTTGGCCAATTAACTAGCTGCGAGAGGTGGAAAGTGGATACGGCATCCTTGGTGGAGCTGTGGGAATGCGCAAGCCAGTTTTGATTAAAATCACCCAATAGTATTGCCTCCGAGGTGAGGGGGCTCCTCCTGATGTGTTCCAGAAGGTTGTGTAGACCATCATCAGCTCTTTGTGGTGGTACATAGATTGAGAACACAGACAGTGATTTGTTATGGGTCCCAAGGAGTATTTTAATGGGTAAGGCCTGTACTTGGTGCTCAAAGCACAGCACCGGTAGGGCATGCCCCACTAGTGTGTCTTTTAAATAGTTTGCACAACCACTACCTCTCTTGGTCGGCCTGTCCAGCCTGAAGATGTTATATCCTGGGAGAGTAACTGCCGAAACAGGAACAGATGGTGACAGCCATGTTTCTACAACAGACAGAACACCAGGCTTGTGCAGTGTAACCCAGGTGTGTAGGGAGTCACTTTTTGAGAGATGGTTACAGATGTTTAAGGATGCCATGGAGATAGCACCATTGCTTCTTCTGGTCAGGGTAGTTTTACTTCCAGCCAGGCCAGGGTTAGGCTGGACATTCCCCAAGTGCAGAATTAGCAAAAGGATGAGAATCTGATAGAGACCTTATATTTTCCTGGGCATCAGACACTGTGTATGCGATCTACCCTGTTTCATTTTTTGATTGGTGATCATGACGTTTTTACCAATGGTGATGAAATTTTGACTAGTGTGAAAGACTGGGTTGCCACCATTGTAGTATTCAGCTTTGTCAGGCCCTTTATATGGCCATGGTGGAAGCCAAAGTGGTGACCACACTCCTTTTGTTACAAGGAAGACATTTCCAGAGGCGGTACCTGGGTCATAGTGCAGGTGCTGGTCAATTCTAACTTGTATGTCAGGTTGCTTCTTTGCTAACTGAATTGACCCCCCACTTAGGATTGCAGCCATTAAAATTAGCTGAGTTAGTGGTCCACGCGGGCACATCATCATGTAGCTTTGGACTGACAGCCTTAAGGGAGCCAAAAAATATACGAAGATGTTAGACAGTGGGCGCCAGGTAATGGAGAAATGACGTTAGGGGAGGACAAACGGGTGGAAAAAACAAATAAAGAGGTTAAAAGATGGCTTGAAATAGAAATAAAAGGGAACAGGAGAAGAGAAGAGAAGAGGTGATATAGCAGGTAGGTACAAGGAAAATAATCCCACTAGTGGCTGCTCCGTATAGACGACGGTAACTATACAAGATAGAGCAGGAGAGATAAGCCGACAGTTCAAGACAAGAGTAATCCCTCTAGTGGCTGCTCTATATAACAAGCCAATGAGAGCTTTGCTCCAGCCGCTAGGTTTACGGCCGGTGTCTGGGGAGGCAGGCAGCAGAGCCGAGAAGTGTATGAGGCAGCCCACTCAAGGCTTCTCTGAAAGAGGAAAGACAGAGGGGGTTAGATAAGCAATAGGGTGAGTTAGGTGGTGCCTGAGAAGTGGCAGGAGGTAGACAGGAGAATAGACAGTGAAATCAGTGGGAAGGATAGTAAAAAAAAGGTGAGAAAGAGCAGGACAAAAGAAAAAATCAGGAGGGTTTAAGCGGCCAATCTAGTACTTGGAGATCTAAAGGTTCAGCTCCAGGCAGCATGGGCAGAGATTGTGTGCCTCAAATTGCATATTCGGAAGGAAATATAAGAATCACCCAGCATTTCCCCAACATCTCACTGAAGCACCTCGACTACTCAGGGTAGTTGGTCTGGGAGGTTGGCAGATGGTTGGGGGGGCAAATTGGGTGCCCCATCATTCAGTGCTCTCCACTGAATCACCTCCACAAACCATATAAAAACTACAAACCGGTATCTGCCTCTATCTCCGAAATCAAACAAAGGGGCAGAGGACACTGCAGAGCAGAACACTGCAGCACAGGAGCTAGCACAACAAAAACTCACCCAAAACAGGAACCAAAACAAAAAAAGCGGAAAGAAAATTCAAAACACTTCTGATCATAGGAGACTCCATGATTCGGGGAGTTGATACCTACCTCCAGCCGGGGGTAATGGTCAGATGTCTCCCAGGTGCATCAGCATGGAGAGACACTGACCGCATTGCTAAAATTGTGCAGGAAGCAGGAGAAAACATCAACGTCCTGGTACACATAGGGACTAATGATCTCGCCACCTGGTCAGTTGTGGAGACCAAGGAACACCTGACCAGGCTGGGAGACACAATGTCAACCATTTCATCAGGCATCTCCTTCTCTGAGATTCTGCCGGACTTGGGGTGGGGGCAGATGGACGGAAGGTCAGAGAAGGGAAGATAGAGGAACTAAACATGTGGCTCAAGGGATGGTGCCAGGAAAAAGGACACAAATTTGTAGGTAACTGGCAACAGTTTTGGGAGTGAAAGTTCTTTAAATTTGATGGACTGCATCTGACTAAGGAGGGAGTCAGTGCATTGGGGCAGAAGTTTGACATCTTTGTGGAATATTTAAACTAGCTAATGGGGAGAGGGGTGAAGCACCCAATATATCGAACAGGAAGAATACCCCTACCCCCTCCTCCCTCAGCTTGTGATCAAACAAGAGTTGAGCATGTTTATAGTTCATTTGCATCTCCAGGTAAGGAAAAAGGTCCAGCTCCCCATATGACAAGCAGGGGAAATGCCTGACCTCGCCCAACAACTAACACACTGAAATCTGGCCAATGGAAAATCATGTACACAAAAGCCTACAGTCTGGGAAACAAGATCCCAGACCTGCAGGCAACAATGACAGAGGCTAAACTGGTCATATTAGCCATTAGTGAGACATGGTTCACCAGTAACCACACTTGGGAGACTTCAGTACCCGGCTATGTACTGTTCAGAAGAGAATGAGGAGCAAAAAGGGGGGGTGGAGTTGCCCTTTATTTTAATGAAGATATCAAAGCTACCGAAATACAGAATACACGTAAGGAGCCAGAAGAACTGTGGGTCACCCTGGAAACAGGAAATGGGACAGCCATATGAACTGGGGTTATGTTCAGGCCTCCAGACCAGGGGGAGGACATAGACACATTACTGTTAGAAGATATACAAAACATGACAGCTAAAGGGTAGGATCTGGTAATGGGAGACTTCAACATGCCAGATACAGATTGGTCAATACCAGCAGGAACATCCGCCAGATCTAGACACATGGTGGATTCCCTGCAGGGGAGGGCCTCAAACAACTGGTACAACAACCCACAAGAGACAGGGCTATCCTAGATCTAGTACTGACTAACGGGGAAAGGATCACAGATCTCCAGGTAGAATGTCACCTGGGGGGCCAGAGACCATCACATGGTACAGTTCAATTTGGCCACTAGAACTAAATCATCACATTCCAAGGCAAAAATATGGAACTCCAGAGCAGCTGACTTTGATAAGATGGCCAACAGAGTTAAGCTAGCCCTGGCAAGAAGAAATACAGGTGATGGGGTACAGGCAAAGTGGACAAGCATTAAGGATGCAATGCTTGAAGCAACATCCCACTGTGTTAGAGAGAAAAGCACGAGCAAAAGGAGGAAACCACTTTGGTTCTCAAAAACAGTAGCAGAAAAGGTCAGAGCCAACAGGCTGGCCTTCAGGTAATATAAGGGAACGCAGCGGAATGAAGATAGGGAGGCATACCAGACTTCCCTAAGGGAAGCAGGGAAGGCAGTAAGGCAGGCAAAGGCCCAAACCAAGGAAACACTAGCATGAACAGTAAAAGAAGGGGCAAGACTTTCTATAGATACATTAGTGGAAGGAGAAAATCCAGAGGGGGAATTGCTAAGATCAAAGGGGATAAGGGGGAGTGTGTGAAGGAGGACCAAGGAAAAGCATCTATCCTAAATAGATACTTCTGCTCAGTATTTACTGAGGAGAAGGTAGTGCAGGGGCCACAGCTCAGCACCATGGATACAGGGGAGGGAGGTGTGCACTAGTCCCCCCAAAAAAGAAAGGGTCCTTCAAGAGCTCACTAAGTTCAGGGTGGACAAGGCAATGGGACCTGATGGCATACATCCCAGGGTACTTAAAGGAGCTAAGGGTGGAACTAGCAGAGCCATTAGCATAACTGTTTAGTGAGTCTCTGAGCACAGGAGAGAGGTCCCAGAAGACTAGGGAAGGGCTCATGTGATCCCGCTTCACAAGAGTGGCAGCAGGGAGGAGGCAGAGAACTACAGACTAGTCAGTTTTGCCTCAGTAGTGGGCAAGATTATGGAGGCACTCCTTAAGGAGAGGATAGTGCAACTGGAATCCATAGGAGCACAGGATCCAAGACAGCATGGGTTTACAACAGGAAGGTCCTGTCAAACTAATCTCATAGATTTCTTTGACTGGGTAACCAGAGTGGTGGACCAAGTGGGTGCAGTTGATGTTGCCTACCTTGACTTCAGCAAAGCTTTCAATACTGTTCCACATAGAAGATTGATTAATAAGCTGGGTAGGCTCAGGGTGGGTCAGAAGTTGGTCAATTGGGTGAAAAAATGGTTGGCAGGCAGAAAACAGAGAGTGGTGGTAAACGGTATACAGTCAGAAGAGATGCAAGTCACAAGTGGGGTACCTCAGGGATCAGTCCTGGGGCCAGTCCTCTTCAATATCTTCATCAGTGACATTGCAGATGGACTGGAGGGTAAGATTTGTTTGCAGATGACACCAGGATCTGCAACAGAGTAGATGATCCAGATGGGGTGGGCAGAATGAGAAGAGATCTGGATAAACAGGCAAAATGGTTGGAAGAGTGGCAACTGGGGTTTAACGCAAAGAAGTGCAAGATCATGCACATAGGGAAGAGAAACCCTGAAGCCACCTATAGGTTGGGAGGGGAGTTGCTGGCAATCACAAGGGAAGAAAGAGACTTGGGCACCATCATCACAGATGACCTGAAATCATCCAAGTAGACCACTAAAGAAGTAGATAAGGCTAGAGGGATGGTGGGGTGTATTAGTAGGGGTATCACAAGTCGTAAGAGGGAGGGAGGGAGGTAATAATTCCTCTTTACAAGACACTGGTTAGGCCCCATCTGAAGTACTGTGTGTAGTACTGGAGGTCGCACCTGTACAAGGACATTAACAAAATGGAAACAGTCCAGAGAAGGGCAACCAAAATGGTGCAGGGACTGCATCAGAAAACATATGAGGACAGATTAACAGAGCTCAATATGTATACCCTACAGCAAAGGAGGGAGACAGGTGATGTGATAGAAACATTCAAACATCTTAAGGGCATTAACAAGATGAAAGAGTCTAACATGTTTCAATACAAGAAAAATGGCAGGACAAGAGGACACAGCATGAGATTAGAGGGAGGCCAATTAAGGGGTAATGTGAGGAAGTTCTTTTTCACAGAAAGGGTGGTGGATACATGGAATGGCCTACCTCAGGAAGTGGTGGATATGAATACAGTGCAGGGCTTCAAACAGGCATGGGATAGGCATAAGGGAGCAATACAGATGAGTATGAATAGATAAGCCATTGACAGAGTAAAGGCCTATGGCACATTCATAAGGTAGAAAAAATGGGCAGACTGGATGGGCCTTGTGGTCCTTATCTGCCATCAACTTCTATGTGTCTATGTTAGTGTGGTACTGGGCTCTGGAACATGGTCTAGTACTATCAGCAGTACATGTTCCAGGTGTCTAAAACATCTTGGCAGACAAACTAAGCAGGTAACAGTCCAGAATGCATAAATGGGAACTGCTGATCTTGGTGGTCAATGACCTAGTCAGAAGACAGGGTCGTCCAGAGTTTGACCTTTTTTGCGTCCCCACACAACGCGAAACTGATGCTTTTCTGCTCACTCTCTCCAGGGCCTGGAGGCTTCCAGTGAGACACATTGTCCCTCTCTTGGAAAGGGAGGTTTCTCTATGCCTTCCCTCCCTTTCCTCTCATTCAGAGTACTGCTCAAGCTGAAAATGGAAGGGGGGGGACTCTAATACTCTTATGTAGAGTAATGGCGAACATAGTAAAGCTCAAAGACAGCACTGGTTCCCTACGTGGTGGGCAATATAGCTGTGTTAATTTATCTTTACAAATTCATAGTAAAATGAAGAAAGCTGTGTAAAAACGGGGAGATGACTACATCTGAAGGGCATGATTGGCTTCCATACTAGCTTTCGGTGGGGCAGGAGATAAGAACCACGTGGGTCGAGAGCTGTA
This sequence comes from Neoceratodus forsteri, assembly GCA_016271365.2. Taxonomy (NCBI): domain Eukaryota; kingdom Metazoa; phylum Chordata; order Ceratodontiformes; family Ceratodontidae; genus Neoceratodus; species Neoceratodus forsteri. Next base: position 433,392,525 of record CM057459.1, on the reverse strand, counting down.
AGATTCGCAGTTTTCACCTCAATGTTATGCCTAGTGCTTACATGCTTACTATTGTTACCCAGTTTATCAATCAATTCTTCTATAGTTTATCCTCAGGATAAAAGTTCTTATACTGTTATCCTCTTTTTTTATGTGGGATAAATACAGGAGTTATGCCATTATGGGAAGCAAGGAATTACTTTAACATACTTCTTTTAGGTTATCCCTGTAAAGTTCTGTGCTCTGATGGCCGTTGAGTATACAAATCCTTGAAACTAGACTAAATATCCCCCTTTGTCGTATCTTAAGGGGAGGTGTCTTTCATATCCTTTGTAAGAGAACGTGGATGTCATCAATTAATGTCACCTTCTGTGCATTGGTTTTTATTGTAAGTTTTGTTACTAAACTTATAAATAAAAAGTTAAAAAAATGTTTGCTCAGTATGCACCACAGTCACTTTGAATAGCAGTTGCACCTGCACTTTAAAATGTTTGCTCCCTCACCAGCAGCACTCTACTGGGGCAGGTACTACATAAGGGGAAGCCTGGCCTAATAATGGGGTATACATAGCTATGCAGGGACCATGGACTGTGCCTTCCCTCCCACAGGCATACCCTTAGGAATTTACACTAAAACAGCAGCCCTGCCCTCTTGGCTGAGAGACGATAAATCAATCAGTCAATCTTTATTTTACCAGGTGAAACACCATTGAGGTAAACTCATTTACAAGGTGGACCTGGGCAGTCGCATGAAGAGATACAAAACACAGTCATAAATACAGAGATAAAATAAGTACAGGAATATATACAGTGAGAACAGTATCCAAGCATGGACACATAGACAAGCACAATAATGGATAATACTCTATCAACAATACAGCTCTCAGAAATAAGTTACCAAGTTATAACTATCACTATCCAAGAAACGCCTCACAGGCAGGGGGTGTGGACAGTAGGGAAGTACTCCAGGAAATCAGGAGGGACAGTGAAAGGGAGGTAGCGTAATGAGGAAAGAATTAGATTTGATGAGAGAGAAGCACAGGGTAAGGCTGAGTAAGGAGAACTGCAATGTGGATAAAATCACTGGGTGTTAAGAGCCATCAGCAGAAGCAGTTACATGTATCCTTGAATACAAGCAAGTACAGGGATCTGAAGAAGGTCAGCTTCACCAGGATTGTACGCTTCAGAATTTTCTGTATGGAATTCCACAGGGATGGAATGGCATGGCTTATAGCCGATTTACCATAACATGTTCTGACCTTTGAGACCATAAGTGAGATATATGATAGGCTTCTCAAGGGATAGATTCCCGCAACACTGACAGGTAGGCAGTCGATAATATACCGGGGGAGCATATTAATGATGGCTCTGTAAGTCCAGAAGACAAAGAGTTTTTTTGCCGTCTGGAGCATAGGGAGCTCCAGCCTACCTTGGCATAAAGATCACAATGGTGGGTGGCATAAGGTAAACCAGTAATGAATCTAATAGCTCGGTGATAAAGGATGTCCAGTTTGGACAGGTCAGTGATCGGATCCTGGCCATACAGGAAGTCGGCATAATCCAGAAGGGGCATAAAGTTGACTGGACCAGCCAAGTTTTCACTACCTGAGTAAGAAAGTTCTTAATCGGAAAGAAAAGTCCCACTCTCTTTCTTAATTTTTTGGATAGTTCGTTGATGTGATCACCGAAGGACAGCTTATAATCTCTCCAGGAATCGAGATATTTAAATTTCTTTACAAACTCCAGAGGCTCTCCCAGGAGTGTGGATACTTGGGGAAATGTACCAGGGTTGTTGAGTTTAGAGGCGTTGAACAATGGGGCAAGAAGCATGGCTTTGGTTTTTTTTTTTTTGCATTTAAAAGGAATTTTAGCTGCAGTAAGTTTTTTTTAATTGGTCAAAATCACATTGAATATCCCTACAGGCAAGTTCTGGTGTGGGCCTATCAATGTACAGAACAGTATCATCAGCAAATAGATGGCTATTTGCTGACTTGATACTATTCTTAATGTTATTGATATACATAGATACATAGATACATACACAGTGTCGGCAGATAAGGGCCTATGGCCCACCCAGTTTGCCCATTTGAGCTTGTAAGTTCAGTTTGTTTTCCTAGAAGTCTGTTGCACCTTACCCCTGACCTCCAGAATTCCTTTATGTCTATCCCATGCATTCTTAAATCCTGTGATTGTTTCAGCCCCCACCACTTCCTCTGGCAGGGTGTTCCACTTGTCCACCACCCGTTCTGTGAAGAAATTCTTTCTCATGTTTCCTCTGAATCGTACTCCCTCCAATATAGATGGCAAAGAGTGGAGGGCTTAAAATAGACCCTTGTGATACACCTCTTAAAATGGTTTTTGGAGAAGAGAGGTCCCCATCAGCGTTGACCAGCTGACATTGATCAGTCAGGTAGTTAGTAAAAAAAACAGCCTGTGTGCTAGGGGTCCAACAATAACTGTCCCTCCCTTGCTAGGGTGCTCTGGGTCAGTTAAACCCTTTTAAATTAAGAGTTACTAACCCTCGGCTAGTGCTGGTGTAACCCCCTACAAATGGGGGTTCCCCAAAAGTCTTCCTTGAGCTTGCCTAAATGCTCACTGCCAGGCTGGTGTCCTGCGTGTTAGCAGTTTAAATGTGATTGCCAGAAAGTGCCTGTATAGCCTCTGTGTACTGTCTCTTTAAGAGCTGCCTGGATTGCAGTCATAAGTAATCTGAGAGGGAGCTCTGTTGAAAGATACAACTATTTGCTGAAAATCATTTAGAGTGATAATGATAATTTAGTTTGTCTAACCTGCCTTCTTTGCAGCAAGGACTGTTTTGTTTATCCACACCACTTTGGCCCGGGACTGCCGAATTGGACCAATCAGTACTGGTGGGCCTAAAATGGAGCCAGACTACAGGAGCTGTCTGGAGTCAGAATCTGTAGGAATTGAAGTTTTGGGCTTTTGGCACCTTTTTGCACCTAAAGAGGGAGCTCCTGTTGTGACTGACAGATGAATCCGCCAACCGAGCCTTTTGGATCTTGGGGAAATTCCCAGACTTGCTGGCTGTTGAGTCAGATCTAAGTTGGGAGCTGAAGAAGCAACAGCTCGAGACAGTCTCTGTGGAAAGGCCTGAGTTTTGGCTTGCATGCCTGCCTGCTGCCCCTGAGAGGGAGAAGAGAATCAGTTCGGACTGAATCCGAGTTTGTGAGAATGAAGTAAGCCACTGAGCTGCGACCAGGATCAACCTGAAGAAGACCGAAGATTTGCTGAATGCATTGGCCTGTCAGGATTTCCAGCTACTTCTAAACTCCCGGGGTGTGCAGAGACTTTGTGATTGTGACCGGTGAGCGGTTTGCCTGGTATGGTAGAATCCCTTACATGTAAATGTGCTGTGTGTTTGTAGTGGGTCGTGATTTGGTTCCCCACTGTGTGAACTGTGTTCTTCTTGCTGGAAGCTGTATCCAGCTCGACTGGACTGAATCCATGTTCATCTCCATACGGCCTGGGCCTTGCCACACCAGCCCTGCCAGACTACCCCTCTGTACAGAGAAAGCCATTGACGAGAGACCTGCCTGTGGATCAGCCCCCTGCTCCATGCTTGAACAGGAACGACGCCTCGGCAAATCGTGTGGGCCCTGCTTCTCCTGGCACTCCAGAACAACCACCTGCAGACTCAATTTTCGTCCAGCTTGTGTCCAGTCTTGGGTATCGTGAGTAACCATCAGGGTAGCTCCCTGCAACAACAGCTTAATCTAAGTGTGTTATCTGATTGTCTTGTTGTTTCTCTAGATTACAATTAGTGTGTGTGGTGCATGTTGTTTTCTTCCATCACAGGGCCCCAATCAGCTGCGATGCCGGCGTACCCTGGGCAATGATTCTGGCTAGCCTACCTCTTCCTCACCTGGGTACCCAGAGTGTGTGACTGTTTTTGGACCCTGAAGTGCATGCATAACTGTTTGACTGATAGAGCCTTTAAGCAAATTAACGTGATTGCGCCCCTCTGTTCAAGTCCCTTAAATAAATCCGATCTCTTTTTGCATTTACTCTTACTGTGGTTCCAGTTTGTGCAAGAGTACTGTACTGCTGTTATTTGCTGTGTATAACCTTATTTTGCAGGGGTTCCCCAGAGTTGAGCCAGAGGAAAGCCCTGGTGGTAAGTGCAAACAGTGTGGGTACTTGTGTGGTGTATCAGGGGTATTGTGAAAGTGATTATTGTGTATTGTTCCGGCCACTAGTAAGGAAAGAGGGGGGCTACAGTGTCCCAGAAGGCTGTGCCCAGGTTAGCTTGATCACTACCAACCCTGACCTCCAGGTGGAGGCACCCGTTTCAGAACTCAAGTACCTTAGCCAAGCAGGCAGAGGTAGTAGCCCTTAGGATAGCGCCACCTAGGGGTTACACTGTGATGACTATGCAGCTGGAATGGGTAATGGGGCTTGTTCGCTCCCTTCCCCTTGCTCCTGGCTGGAGCTGGTGTCACTGTACACTTGGATTATTAAGTTATTTAACGCTAGCCCTTTGCTTGGGCTGCTGGTGGCTAGTGGGCAACAAGCCCACTTTCAGCACTGATCCTGATGGTGCTGGTAAATTTCCAGTGGGGCCTGCTCTGCCATTACTTTGCTTACCTGGGCAGTCACTTTACTAAATAAGGGTCTGCTTCCCCCTTCCCTGCCCACTGGGTGATGACTTATTTGGAAAACAAAAAGGAAGAGAAAAAAAAAAAACACACAATATGGGCTTACTTGCCCTTCCTCCGTCCGCCCTGGGTTGTCTTTTTATATAAATAGGGGCTTTGCCTTGCCCTCTGCTCCTCTTGGAGCCTTTTATTGTTTAAATTATGGCCTGCTCTGCCCTTCATGCTGCACAGTTCTCCACCCTTCTGGGCTTCACTTAATATAAGGGGCCTGCCCTGCCACTCAGCCCACCCTCTGGGCATCTTCTAATCTAGGGTTTTGCCTGCCCCCCCTAGCCATCTCTTACTGTGCAGTCGAGCATTAAACAATTTCTTTTTTTAAATAAAGTCATTCAGGCAGTAAGTACCTGCCCTTTGGTGTTGCTTCTGACTCAATGCTCTGAGCTGGGGTGAAGTTCTGAGGGGGAAACCAGGATGCTGGCCGGGATGTGAGGTGGCTGACAGAAGGTGATGCCTTCGTTGGTGGTCCTCCTAGTTGGAACCTTGCTGCTCTTCCTGCTCAGCCCTGCCTCTCACTGCCACTGCTGGGATGGCTCTTCCTCTCACTGCTGTGGCCACTTGAATGCTGCCAAAGAGGGACCAAGTTAACTTTTTAAATTTAATAAAATAATAAAGGGGGCTATACAGAGCCCACATCATGGCCGTTGTTCTGATTTCTAGATGTTCTCCACTGCTGCCTCAGTGTTTCCGTCAGGTGCTGCTGCTGCTGCTCACATCTGAGGGGACCACGTACCTGATTTGCCACATATGCTGGGGAGGAACTGGCTACCGACAGAAGGAGAGACAAGAGGAACACAGCAAGTTAGCCCTTCCTTCACTTAGATTCCTGTGCTCCTGGCTACGCATGACAGGCCCTGGCTGCACTTTATCAGAGCACCTGAAAGCACTCTCTCTCCCTCGCCATTCTGCTTGACTCCTCAGTTCCCACCATGCTGGCCACACTTGTAGCCCACCAATTTTTGGGACACCAAGCCCCTGATAACATGAGGGGCAACCAACCATCCAGCACAAGGTAGTCATTTGAAACTGGCACTATTGTGCAACTCTGGCTGGGGCACAAAACTGCTGGCTGAGGGGAGAAACTGAGGAGGGAAGGAAAAATATATTTAAAAACTGCAGGCCAGTAGTTTACTATGTGGGGCCTTCCTGTTACTGTCTACCCCCATCCCTGCCACCTATACCCAGTTGGGTTTGAGCACCTAGCTGGGAGGTACTGGGGATACTGGGCACCAAGGTTTTGGCGTATTACATATTTGCCTACAGTAGCCTATGCAGTAAACAAAAATCAAAGTTTTGCTGTTGATCCCCCTCTCCATGCATCCCAACATCCTGTTTGCCTTTTCCACAGCTCTGGGATAGTGTGCTATGGTTTTTAGACTCTTTGATATCATGACCCCTAGGTATTTTTCCTCCTTGGTGCAATCCAACCCCCCTGCCCCCATTTTGTACTGCATCCTTAAACTCTTTTTCCCAATGTGCATCACTTTGCAATTTGTTGCACTGAATGGTCTTTTTTATTCATATTTTTGGGCAGTATTTTCAATAAAGTAAACACAGCCCGATTTAAACATTGTGTTTACTGATCTAGTACCATAAAAATAAAACTGAAATAAATATAGACAGTCTAAAGTAAGTACTGCCAAGATCTGTTTATGCTATGCTGTAGTCATGTATTTGCTGTTTTGTTCTAAATTGTACTGCTTAATCCTAAATCTGTTGTAACCTCCCAGATCATGCCTGAAAATAGGCATTTGATTGTCTACTGCACTTACCTGATAAATAAAAACTAAATAAATACCCATTTGTCCCTCACACAAAAAGAACTGACACTGACTACATGCGGGTGACTAATTTGAAAGGTTTACACTTCAGAAAGTGTGGTATAAACCAGATACACAATGGCCTAATTCAGAATGTGCAGTTTTTCATCATTTGCAAGACAGAGCAGAACCTTCACAATTCATTCATGACTTCTCCAGCTGTGAGTTATGACTGTGCCTTCTCACTCATGAAGAAAAAGCATAATTTGTGGGTCAGGTTATTATCTAGCCCCTACATTTGTCACAGTTATGTATTTTACTATGTGCAAGGCAAGCCCGATACATTATTTACATTTAAAGATCACCAATCGTGCTCATTTCAGTTTAGTTCTGATTCCCCCCACTGATGACTCACCTGCACCAGAGTTAAACTGGTGACTTGTGTTTTTTTCATATTTTGTGACAGGGAGGGGATCATAAATGACAGCTAACCACCTGATCCCTTCCCCTTTCTGGTCCCTATGCCATCCAACTCCACCCCAACGCCCAACGTTTCTGTGACACTGGAGTTTGTTCCATTGCTATGAATATGAGTGTATTTTACTGTTATGAATATGAGTGTCTTTTATTATACACATATATATATATATATATATATTTATATTTTAGAGGGTCACTGGAGTCCCATCAGTGCTACCAATTAACTACAAAGAACCTTCTTAGTTGATTGGTGGCATTGATATGACCCCAGTGACCTTTTTAAAATATAAAAATATAAACTGTAAAAGATGCTGCCACTCACAGCAATGGAGCATGCCCACGCTCCACAAACTCCAGTGTCACAAAACGTCAGAGTGCAGAGGCAGCACGGGGGCAGAGCTGGACTACATTGAGACCAGGAAGGGGAAGGACCATCAGCTCTCACTTACTATCCCTTCCCCTTCATAAAATATGAAAAATAACACTTTAAAAGATCTCCAGTTTAACTCTAGTGCAGGTAAGCTACATCGGTGTGTGTGTGTGGGGGGCTCAGGAAAGCACAGAAACAGGTGCTCTTTAAAGAAAAAATGTTAAGCTGGCCCAGTGGTATGGCGAACTGGGGCACTGGTACCACACTGGCAACCCAGGTTCAGAAATGTGTGTAATGAGGTATGTTCAAGAAGATGTCAGGGTGATGGGGGGTGGTGGTGGTGGTGGAGTGACATGGGTCAGCTGGAACGGAAGGAAGATAAACAAATTATGCAGAAAAAAAAATCTTAGTGTCCCAAACAGTACTCCACATTCCGGTAAGGTTTTTTTTTTTTTTTTTTAATTAATATTATTGATCAAGCTCGATCAATAATATAGTAATACTGACACCAAGACCACTCTTATGGTTCTTATGGTATCAGAACCCCTCACCTTCATTTCTGCTATGCTATGCTATATTCAGTTATGCTGTTCTCATATCCTAAGAATGCACGTGAGGGGTGTTGGCAGCACTATTTACATACAAAATCTCCAATTCAATAAGTAGAATATTCAAAAGGTACACTTCTAACACTTTACTTTAAAATAATTTATAACAATAGCAATAAAGCATTCCCAGGAGTTAAAGTAACAGTCAATCAACCCCTAAAGACATTATGTAGCCCCCTAAGGTTTCTGCGAACTCCACAGTTCATCTCAGATATGTCCTAACTACCCTGTGCAAATGGCACATGACTTCGCCACTGGCAACATTACACCCAAGGGGTGAGTAACAAACTGTTACTCTAACCCCGGTCATTGTTTAGTGTTTGATGCATTTCCCACCCACTTTACTGTGCTGTGTAGCTGTTAATTCCCTTGATAAACAGATATTTGCTCATGCGGTTCTGTTCTGGCTCGACTTCAAGCCAGTTGGCTGTCATGGATGTTGTGAAGGTCATCCAGAAGTTGAGGCCAACCAACCATAGTTTGGATCCGGGCCTAACACGCCTTTTAATAGGGCGTGTTGTTGTCATCGGCCCGATCCTGGCTAGGACAGGACAGGAAGTGAATCCTCAGGTTTGCAGGAGCAGGGAGAGGGAACTAGACATCATTGTCCACCCTGGGACAAATGACCTAGCTGGGCATGGGATCAGTACAGTGCAGGAGGAGTTTGTGGAGTTGGGGAGGGGCCTTAGACAGGTAGCACGCACAGTAACCTTCTCGGAGGTGCTGCCTGTCTATGGCGTGGGTGAAGCTAGGGTACTCCACACCATGTAGTTCAATGAATGGCTGAAAGACTGGTGCGGAGTACAAGGTTTTGGCTTCACTGGGGACTGGGGGTCCACCTGGAGGGATGTGGGTCTATACTGGTGCAATGGTCTGCATCTGTCCAGGAAGGGAACCAAGATCCTACTAGGTGATAGGTTTAAATGATTCACTGGCAAGGTTTTAAACTAGCCAAAGGTGGAGGCACTGATAGGAAGCAGGAATTTCCAAGCCTCCCCCAACAAAACAAGGTAGTTAGCACGGTAAACACCAAGGTACAGATTTCAACAGGTGGCAGGACAGGGGTAAATGAAAAAATACAAAGGCAATAAGGGCAGGGATGGGGCAAAAAAGAGTAATGCCATCATAAAATGGAGGGCAATACGTACCAATGCCCGTAGTCTGGGTAACAAGCTTCCTGGACTAGTGGCCTTGATGGAAAAGGGACACCTAGATATCGTGGCAGTCACATAAGGCTGGTACACAGAGAACCATGACTGAGATGTCAACATACCAGGGTACACAATCTACAGGAGGGACAGGGAGGGTAAAAAAGGAGGCGGGGTAGCTCTCTACATAAGGGAAGGGATCAAAGCAATGGAACTAAATGGTAAATGGGGAGGAGAGGAGGCACTGTGGGTCACCTTGGAGACAGGGAGTGGCACCACAATCTGCACAGGGGTTCTATACAAACCCTCATCTCAGGGGAAGGAAATGGAAGGGAAATGATAGAAGACATTCTCAGAATGGTAGAAAAAGGGGAGATATTGTCGATGGGGGACCTGAATATGCCACATGTTAACTGGAACACATTTACTGCAGCCACATCCAAGAGCAGGGTCATTCTCAATGGCCTACAGGGGACATGCCTCAGACAGCTAATGCTGGAACCCACTCAGGAGGGAGCAATATTGGACCTGGTACTCAAATGGAGAGAGGATCACAGATTTAGAAGTGGGTAGCCATCTGGGAACAAGTGACCACCACACAGTGTGGGTCACGATAAACACAACCATGGAGTCAAGCCATACAAAAACAAGGGTACTGGACTTTAGAAGGACTGACTTTGGCAAAATGGGTGAGTACCTAAGGCATGCACTAGCAAATGGGCAGGAAGGAGGGGTAGAAGAACAATGGGGAAAAATCAAAACTGTCATCATACAGGCAACAAGCTTTTGTGTGAAGTGAATAAAGAAACAAAATGGAGTAAAAAAACACTATGGTTCTCAAAAGAGGTGGCGGGGAAGGTTAGGGAGAAAACAATAACATTCAGGAAGTATAAGAAATCACAGAAGGAGCAGGACAGAGAACTGTATCAGTAAAAGCCGAAGGAAGTAGGGAAGGCAGTCAGAATAGCGAAGGCCCAAACTGAGGAAAAGATAGCCAACTCAGTTAAGAAGGGGGATAAAACCTTTTATAGGTACACCAGGGAGCAAAGGAAGAGAAAAGAAGGGATACTGAGGCTTAATAAAGGGGAGGGAAGGTAGGCAGAGATTGACAGTGAAAAGGCAGAGATACTGAACAAATACTTTTGCTTAGTATTCACAAAAGAAGAAGAGGAGGAGGAAGTACCCAAACCAAACAACAGAAGCACTCTGAGCAGGGGGGTCAACACCAGTCCATTCAAAGAAGAAAGGGTCATGAAAGAACTCCTAAAACTCAAGGTGGACAAAGCAATGGGGCCTGATGGGATTCACCCCAGAATTCTAAAAGAACTAACGGGAGACCTAGTGACACCGCTGACTACCCTTTTAAACAAATCATGGGAGGATGGGGTGGTACCTGAAGACTGGAGGACGGCGTATGTGATTCCCCTTCACAAACGTGGGAGCAAGTCAGAGGCAACTACAGACCTGTTAGTTTGACCTCAGTGGTAGGGAAAATTATGGAATCACTCCTGAAAGAAACAACTGTTGAGTACCTAGAGGCCAGCGGGGCACAGGACCTAAAGCAGCATGGATTCACTGTGGGAAGGTCATGTCTGACGAATCTAATTGATTTCTTTGACTGGGTGACCAAAGTAGTAGACCAAGGAAGAGCTGTGGATATGGCCTACCTAGACTTTAGCAAGGCATTTGACACAGTCCCACACAAAAGATTAATATGCAAGTTAGCCAGCCTTGGAGTGGGCCCCAAGGTGGTAGCCTGGGTAAAAAATTGGCTGGACAACAGGACGCAGAGGGTAATAATAAATGGAGTCCACTCTGAAGAAAGAGGGGTTACTAGCGCAGGTACCGAAGGGTTCAGTACTGGGACTAGTCCTCTTTAATGTCTTTATAAGTGACATTGCAGACAGACTGGAAGGAAAAGTATGTCTCTTTGCAGACAACACAAAGATCTTCAACAGGTTCGATACAGAAGGTGGGGTACAAAGGATGCAAAGGGACTTGACAAGGTTGGAGGAATAGTCAAAGGTCTGGCAGCTTAGATTCAATGCAAAGAACTGCAAAGTAATGCACCTGGGAAACAAAAACCCAGGGGAAGAGTACACAATGGGGGTGAGATACCAACAACAACAAAAATGGAAAGGAACCTGGGGGTAATCATATCAGATGACCTTAAGGTGGGCAAACAATGTGAGAAAGCAGTAAGGAGGGCTGGCGGGATACTGGGATGCATAGGGAGAGGCATCACCAGTAGAAAACAGGAAGTTGTTATCCCTCTGTACAGACAGTTGTCGAGACCCCATCTGGAGTACTGCATGCAGTTCTGGAGACCCCATCTCTCCAAGGACAATGACAGGATGGAGAGGAGGGACATGATAGAAACTTTCAAGTACCTCAAAGGAATCAACAAAGTCCAAGAGGAGAGTATCTTTCAGAAAAAGAGATGTGCAAGAACAAGGGGGCAGAATTTAAAGATTGGGGGGTGCTCAGGGCAACATGAGGAAATATTTTTTCATGGAGAGAGTGATGGACTCATGGAACCGCCCTCCTGAGGAGGTTGTGGGGTCAAAAACAGTGGGGGAATTCAAGAATGCCTGGGACAGCCATAAGGCAATTATAGTAGGGTGTAGGAGGAAGTAGGCTGTTGGTTAACTAGAATCTGCAGCTTATCCAATAGGTAGGGAAATGGGCAGACTGGGTGGGCCAATCGGTCCTTATCTGCCATCAAAGTCTATATTTCTATGACAGTCCAGTGTTCCCTAGTGACAGGAGTCTTTCCTGGGCCCCTGAAGGAGGCAGTGGTAAGACTCCTGAAAAAACTTTCTCTGGACCCAGACTGCCTGGCCAACTAGAGTCCTGTCTCTAACTTTCCCTTTGTGGGAAAAGTTATTGAAAAGGTGGTCATCCTTCAACTGGAGGCCCGTTTAACAACTCATGACATCTACGACCCTCCCCAGTCAGGGTTCAGAAAGAGGCATAGTACTAAGACTGCCCTTGTTCAGGTGCTGAATGATCTTCTGGTGGTGAGAGATAGAGGGAGTCATACCATCTTGATTTTCCTCGATCGCTCTGCAGCATTTGACACCATGGACCATGGGGTGATGTTGGAGTGTCTTCAGGTCTGTTGCAGATTGGCTGTTACAGTTCTCAACTAGTTTTGATCTTTCTTCACTGGCAGGATGCAGCAGGTGGTGTCTGGTATTTTTTCCTCACCCCTGCCCCTGCCATGTGGGGTTCCGCATGGCTCCATTGTGGCCCCCATGCTGTTTATGGTGTACATGCTACCACTTGGGCTGAGTTTTCACTGCTATGTGGATGACACTCAGTTATAACTGTCTTTTGTTCCTGGGCAGCGGGAGATGGTCTCGGTGTTTAATCTGTGCCTCGCTAAGATCCAGGACTGGATGAGTGCCAACTGGCTGAGGTTGAATCTGGACAAGACTGAAGTACTAGTGGTGGATCCGGGCCACCCAGGGGGAGGTGGACAATCTGGACAAGTCTTCGGGCTTAGGCTTGAGGACCTTCAGTTGCTCACTTCGATCATTGTGAGGAATATTGGCGTTGTACTGGACTGTGGCCTGACACTTAGATCTCAGGTGTCAGCCATGGTCCAGAAGGCCTTTTACCATCTAAGAAACATTGCCAGGATTAAACACCTGATACCCCCAGGTGATCTGCCATCATTGGTCCATGTGTTTGTGATGTCACGGCTTGACTACTGCAACACCCTATACCTGGGGATATTGCGGGTGGATCTTTGCTGCCTGCAGCTAGTGCAGAATGCTGCAGCCAGGCTATTGACTGGGTTGCCGAGATCATGTCATATTACACCTGTGCTGCTCTCACTGCACTGGCTGTTGGTTAGGAGGTGGATCACCTTCAAGGTCAGTTTGCTGATCTATAAGGCCCTGCATATTCAGGGGCCTGGTTACCTGCAAGACCTCCTGTTTCCCTGCTGTCCCACCCACTCCCTCCGTTCAGCAGATGAAGGATATCTGGATGTCCCCAGGGTGCGCTTAAAAATATCAGGTGCCCCTGTCTTTTCCTTTACAGCACCAGCCCTGTGGCACTCCCTCCCTTGTCCTCTGAGAGAGAGTTCTACCCTAGAGATTTTTAAAAGGGAGCTGAAAACATTTCTATTTAATCAAGCATTTCCATCTAGTCAGATCTAGTTTTAATCATGAATTAATGTAGCTACTTGTTGTATGTTATGTTTTATGTAAACTATTTTAACTGTCTGATGATGTTGCTCATCTGTAAAGTGCCCTGGGTCAAAATGAAAGGAGCGCTATATTAAATAAAGTTGATTTGATTTGATAGAAAGTGAGTGAAAATTAAGAAGGTGCAGGTAAAAAGGGCACAGGAAAAAGAGTGCCCGACAAGAAGGCAAGTGGCCAAAAGGGTGCCGTGACCGAATGTTGCCAGAAAGATGACCCTGTAAAGTATGGCACTGCACACAAGCTGGAACCATAATGTTGCAGGGGCTCTGCCCCTTCCCCCCCACCAGGTTATTATAACAAACTTTACAGCAGGGCACATCCGGGAGCAGGAGGCAGAGAGGTGCCCTCAGTGTGCAATGCCCACAAGTCCCATTCACCCACCTGAAGTGCGCCCACATTACGGCACCCTTGTTCCCACACCGTCTTAACAGTATACCACTCAGGCTTACCTTGAATGCCTGAACTATTTTTATATTTGCTGTCTGCCTGAAGGCATTTCACATGTTCACCACCCTCTGGGAGAAACAGTGCCTCCTTATGTTACCCCTGTAGTTACCACCTCTGAACTTCAGGGAATATCCCCACATCCTGCCAGAGGGCACTAGATCAGACCCATGGCAGCTTTATTCCTACCTCTGGACATTGAATTACTCCCTGGACCCAAATTCTTGTGTTAGTGTCTATGTGGCCATATGTAACTGAACAGAACCAGAGGCAGCATCCATGGGTGGGATTTATTTTATTTATTTGTTAAATGGGTGGGTACACCGATCCAAGGGACTGTTTTCAGGTACTGCCTGGGCCATAAAGATGGCACATACAGGAAAAAGAAAAACAGGTACAAAAGATACAAAGTACAGTAACTAGTTATAATATAAATTAAGTGATACAAAACAAAGGTACAGCATTGGACAAACTAGTTATAAAGTGACCTTAATGTAAGCTTTTTTAGTGCACAGAGTCTGTGTGGCATTGCAGTGCCCAACACGTAACACTGCAACAACAAACAGTTTCCTGGGTGACATAGAAACATAGAATTTGATGACAGATAAGGACCGCTTGGTCCACCTAGTCTGCCCATTTCCCCTACCTAATGGATAAACTGCAGATCCCTGTTAACCAACAGCCTATTTCCTCCTATCCCCTCCCCACTAGAATTGCCTTATGTCTGTCCCATGCATTCTTGAATTCCCCCACTGTTTTGGACTCCACTACTTCCTCAGGAAGGCTGTTCCATGTATCCACAACCCTCTCCATGAAAAAATACTTCCTCACATTACCTCTGAGCTGTCCCCTCTTATCTTCAAATTGTGCCCCCTTGTTCTTGCACATCTCTTTTTCTGAAAGATGCTCCCCTCTTGGACTTTGTTGATTCCTTTGAGGTACTTGATAGTTTCTATCATGTCCCTTCTCTCCCTCCTTTCCTCAAGGGTATACATATTAAGCTCTTTTAGTCTCTCTTCATTTGGCTTCTGTTGCAGACCCTGCACCATTTTAGTTGCCCTCCTCTGGACCACCTCCAACCTGTCTATGTCCTTGTCCACAGCCCCTCCTTGGTCTACTACTTTGGTCACCCAGTCAAAGAAATCGATTAGATTCATCTGACATGACCTTCTTGCTGTGAATCTATGCTGCCGTAGGTCCTATGCCTCACTGGCCTCTAGGAATTCAACAATTCTTTCCTTTAGAAGTGATTCCATCATTTTCACTACCACTGAGGTCAAACTAACAGGTCTGCAGTTTCCTGCCTCTGTCTTGCTCCCACTTTTGTGAAGGGGAATCACATCTGCCCTCTTCCAGTCTTCAGGTATCACACCATCCTCCCATGATTTGTTAAACAGGGTAGTCAGTGGTGTCACTAGTTCTCCCCTTAGTTCTTTTAGAATTCTTGGGTGAATCCCATCAGGCCCCATTGCTTTGTCCACCTTCAGTTTTAAAAGTTCTTTCAGAACCCTTTCTTCTGTGAATGGACTGGTATCAACCTCCCTACCCAGAGTGCTTCTTTTGAACAATATTCTTCAGTAGGAGCCAGGGCTCCCGGGAGAGGCCCCAATGACAACGTTGGAGCTAACAGAAAAGGAAATTACGGTAAGTACAAAGAAATTTCTTCTTTCTGTAGCACTCTACTTTGTCAATAGGTAGTCAGTACATATGGGTTCTAAGAAGCAGCACCCATTATCCAACTGGGTGGGGGAGGATATTGTCCCACACACAAACTGCAAAAAAGGGGAAAAGGAATATACCTGCTAACAGCCAACTGCAAAACTCTGCGACCAAATGCTGCATCAGCGGAGCTTTGAACATCCAATCTGTAGTGCTTAGTGAATGTGTGGATGGAGGACCACGTTGTTGTCTTGCACAACTCTAAAACAGATGCCTCCCCTCTCTCTGCCCAGAAGGTGGCCATAGCTCTGGTGAAATGAGCCTTGATGAGAGCCGGAGCCCTCTTCTTCACTGTGACATAAGCTTTGGCAATGCACACCCTCATCCACCTTGCCAGAGTGGCCTTGGAGGCTTTTTGTCCTGTTTTGGCTGTTCTGAAAAGTACGAACATCCTATCTGATTTTCTAAACTCTGCAGTTTGTGTAAAATATGTCCCAACTGCCCTGTGCAAATCTAACTTGTGCAAACCTTTCTCTCTTGGATGAGTCGGTTACGGACCGAGGGATGGAAGACAGATTTCCTGATTCAAGTGAAAGGATGTATGAACCTTCAGAATGAAGGACAGAACTGTTCTCAGAACCACCCTGTCCTTATGAATGATAAGATAAAGTTCTCTGTGGGACAAGGCCTGGAGCTTGCCAATCCTCCTGGCTGAGCACACGTAACTAAAAAACACACTTCGTAGGACAGAATGTCTAGCAGTACTGACGAAAGAGGTTCAAAGGGTTCTTTACAAAGAGCATTCAAAGCCAGATTCAGATCCTGTGGAGGAACAGAGGATCGAACAGGGGTCAGATTCTGCTGACATCTTGTGGGAATTGGATAACCTCCCAGTTAGTCCCTAAGACAAGCCCAAGGTGGCTCCAAGTGCACACACCTGACCTTTCAAGGTGCTCAAGGCCAAACCTTTGTCCACTCCTGCCTGCAAAAAATTCAAAATCTGTGAAACGTTTCTTTAGAAGGCTGTATATTTTTCTCTCTGGCCCAAACCAGAGGGGCCAAATATCTAGGAGTTGTTGTACTTGACCCCTCCCTTTCCTTTGCAGAGCACATAAACTCTCTGGTTCTAAGATTTCACCAAAAACTAGGGGCTGCCTACAGATACCGGCAATACCACACCCCGAGGCCTGCCATGCCATCATCCAGGGAAACCTGCTACCTGTCCTGGACTACTGCTCTCCCATCTACTCCAGGACCTCTGCATCCACCATGGCAAAACTATCAGTAACATACAACAGTGCCTGCCGCTTCTCCCTGCTGGCCCCTTTCTCCACACACCAATGTACACTCTACACTGCACTTGGGTGGCTCCCACTACAAGCCTGCTTTGACCTTGCACTGTGCAGTTTTATTGATTCTGCCATCCGTATTGTCCAGAAATCCCCTCTTGCTCCCCTTCTCACCGCCCAAACCCCACACCGCTGCCTACGCTCCTCCAGTATCCCTTCCCTGAAAATCCCCAGGGTAGCCATGAACATGGGCACTAGAGCCCTGTCTGTAGCAGCCCCCACACTATGGAACAAGCTGCCCACTGAACTGCACACCATAAACACTCACCGCCAGTTCAAGACTCACCTCAAAGACTGGCTCCTGTTGGCATCCACCTGCCACTGCTTTAAGGACTACCCCCGCCCCCGCCCCATAGGTTCCAGGGGTAGGGCCAAATAGGTTCTCTTATTTACTGAAACTGTACCGCCATGAGCCTTACTTTGCTTTGTTATTTGTTGTCCCTCAACTACTGCCATGTATTGCCAATAGTAACAACTGTAACCTTTCACTGTGTATTACATGCTCTTGTTATGTTCTTGTTATTCTGATGTTTCTACTCTATGCTGCCTTATGTGGCTCAGGTGCTGCCTGAAGACGGTCCCTGGGATCAGTGCACCTACCCTGTTAACAAAGTCAAAAAAAAAAAAAAAATCCCAAAACAGTCCATACATGAGCATAAGCTGCAGACGTGGAATTCTTTCTGGCGGCCATCAGGGTATCCACTACCTTTCTGGAAAAACCCTGTTTCAGGAGTTTCCTCCTCTCAGGAGCCAGGCCATAAGCTGCATTGCCTCTGGGTTTGGATGCAAAATGGGACCTTGGCTCACCCGAATTGGGAGACAAAATGGTCTGTGTTGAGCTAGATTCAGTAGGTCAGAGAACCATAGCCTTCTGGGCCATTCTGGAGCTATCAGAAGAAACTTCTGCCAGCCCGTTGGTGCAGCGGTTGGATTTCTGCTTGCGATGCTGGTGACCTGGGTTCGGGAGTGGACTTGGGTCGCTGGAGGGCCGGCCGGGGGAGAAGGCTTGAGCGTCCGATGACTGCTTGCCTTCTCAAGGGGGAGGGTGAGGATGTGGTCTGGTGTCTGCTAACCCCCGGTGGAAACCAGAGGTGTAACAGTGTGCTGACCAATTAACTTGGGGGCATAGCAGATGTCGGTGTATGCCTAGACGTCATGGCACGCTGCGCTCCCAGGGAGAAAACAGGAAAAATGTCTCCTCCGTTCGACTGGATGATGGCCATCCGGTCCCTCCGCCGCCATAAATGCCCTGTTTGGGCCCCTAGAAAGACCACCTCAGCAGCACCTGAGAGGCCAAGTGTTGTGCTGGCCGGCGCCTTTCTCCTCGGAGGGGGAGAACCCATCCGGTGAAGGGTTACATCAGGTTACCCCAAGGGTGGCTGCCATATGAGGTGGTGGTGGATGGTGGCAATAGATAGGAATGCAAACGAGTGGTAGGAGGAATAAGACCATTGATGGCCCAAAGGAGAGGCCAATGGGGAAGATATGGGGAAGGAGGAAAACATAGATAATACAAAAAAAAAAAAAAAGAAGAAACTTCCTTTTGAGTGTCTTATTTTGCATACTGTATGACCTTGGGGAGAAGTGGCAGAAGAGGGAAGGCATACTATCTGCATAAAATCCACGTCTGTGACAAAGCGTCCACTGCCTTCACCTGTGGACACTTGTATCAGCAGAAGAACCGCTACACTTGAACATTCTGGCTGGAGGCGAACAGGTCAGTCTGTGGATGACTGAACATTCTGCACAGAAGGTCGAACACCTCCAGGCTCAGCATCCACTCTCCTAGGTGGACATTCTCGCAGCTTAGCCAATCGACCTGAATGTTCAACTCCCCTACCAAGTGAACTGCTGAAAGAGAGAGAAAACTCTCCTCTGCCCACAATAACAGATCGGCTGCTTCTCTTGGGATCTCTCTGCTCTTGTGCCTCCTTGATTGTTTATGGACACCACCATGACTGCATTGTCTGACCTTATTTTCATGGCTTTTGAATGCACCAGCTTGCGAAAATGAAGGAGAGCAAGGTTTACAGCCATCATCTCCAGTACGTTGATGTGCAGGTGCTGTGCCTGTGCCAACCAAGACCCCTGAATGAGAAACTGGACCAGAACTGCACCCCAGCCCGACAAGCTGGCATCAGTTGTTAGGATCAGCTCTGGGGAACTTCCAAGGGGAACCCCCTTGCTTAGGTTCTCTAAACTCATCCGCCAATTCAGCAAAAAGGTGTGGAGAAATTGGAATCATGGCCT
This sequence comes from Neoceratodus forsteri, assembly GCA_016271365.2. Lineage (NCBI taxonomy): Eukaryota > Metazoa > Chordata > Ceratodontiformes > Ceratodontidae > Neoceratodus > Neoceratodus forsteri. The sequence continues at coordinate 433,373,589 of CM057459.1, read as the reverse complement.
GATAGCCCTCCAAGGTTGGGTACCAGGCTGCGAGCAACTCAGTCTGAGGGAGTTGCATGTGTAAACGAGCCCACAGAATTAGTTCCATTGTTGCCATCATGAGACCCAGAATCCACAGAAGACTGTGAGCTGAAGCCAACGACTGGCTCCTCAGCCACTGAACCTCTCATATCAAGGTGTTCTTCCTTATTTTGTCAATAAGTTTTTATTACATTTTTTCTTTTCTCATACTAAAAATGAACAGTTACATAAAACAATAGATATCAATAAAATGCTCCTTGATATGAAATGCATTACATAGATAAAATATCAGATCATACTAAAATATTTTGATTCAGAAATTTAGGTAAAGAGAACCATTTAGAATATATTAACTATATGAAAATTAACAACTTGTTGAAAGTAATGGGTAAACATATTATATAAATTAATTAATATTGAAACTGTATCTTGAATTAGAATATACCATCTCTACCTAAGGTGTTGAAAGGGATGTGCAGGGTAAGTGGGTGGGGTAGGCCTCATCTCCTGACCTTATAAAACAAGATAGAGTATAATAATAGTATAAACAATGTCTATTATGAGAATATTATGTGTGAGAGGTCTAAATATTCTGTAGAGTTATAAAGACATGTCATTCTTGAGTTATGAAGAATATTCATGCTCTCGTCAAAATTTGATATATGGTGGACCATTGTTTGTCTAACTTCTTGGGCAATTCATTCAATGTTAGAGCTAAGTGTTCTGTTTTGAGTATATCTATCATAGCATTTCTCCATTCTTGTATCACAGGTATTTCTTCTTCTAACCAGTGTTTTAAAATAATCTGTCTAGCTGTCACACCTATCAGCATGAGTGTATTTTTTGTTCATAAGACCATGCAGATGTTGGTTCAAAGTGGCCTATGATGCATGAATTTATTGTTATATGATCATAAATCATAGGATAATTAATGAAAACATCTTTTATTTCATTCCAGAAGGTTTGGATATGAGGACAGTTCCAAAACATATGTAACACAGTGCCTGTAGCCGAATTGCACTTATGACAGATTGGGGTGACAGCCAGACTCATCTTATGCCTCTGATATGGAGTATAATAAAGATTATGGATTGTCTTAAAATGTATTAACTTTAAATTGACTGTGGTAAAGAATGTAAAAGGGGAAGACCAAATTTTATCCCAATCCCAACCTCCTATATCTACTTGGAGTTCTTGTGACCACCAATGAGAAGATTCTACCGACGAGCCCCTGATCAGATCTACATATAATCTATACATGGAGGATATGGACCCAGATAATTGCAAACATCCCAACCAGGATTTAGAATTGTCATTAAGGGGGATGGATAAATCTATTTTGTTTCTGATAATATTCTGTAATCTCAAATAAAAATCTCTATCAGTAGGAGGAATATCATAATGATGCATTAGCTCATTAAAGGTTATAAAGTCTGTCTTTCATTAATGTTTTAAGTGTATTAATCCCTGTGATTGCCATATTGTTTTTTTATTTATTTATTCCATTATGGGAGAAATTAGAATTCTTCCAAAGAGGTTGATTCAGAGATGAATATAGATTTAACTGCAACATGTGACTAACTTGTTTTATTTGTCTGATAGAGTCTGTTATTATCTTATTATTTAGTGGTCTAGAAGGTCTAGAATACATCAGAGAATTAAGGTCAGTATCCTGTTTCTCTAACAATTCCCTTTTGATACCCACCCAATCTGGGACATATTCTCCTTTTGTGTCAACCTTAAGCCACCACTTGAGTTGAGCAGTCCTGGTTGCTAAAAAGTATAGATAAAAATCTGGAGCTGTCAATCCTCCTTTACTTTTTGCTCTACACATCTTGGAGTATGCTAATCTATTCTGGTTACCTTCCCACAAATATTTGGTGACATTAGAAGTTATGCCCTGTATCCACTTCCTGGTAAAACTACAAGGTATCATCACAAACATGTAGAGGAGCTTAGGTAATAGGGTCATCTTGACCGAATCTAATCTCCCTCACAGTCCCAAAGGTAGTTTATTCCACTTGCTTAAATCATCTATCACCCTTCCTCTGATTTCGCTAGCATTTTTAATTATTGTTTTGTGAAGGGTATTATACATTTTAATTCCAAAGTATATAATATGATCTTTTTCTCGTACAAGACCCAAATGTGTTATTTCTTCTATAATATGATCTTTTTCCCATACAAGACCCAAATGTGTTATTTCTTCTTTACAACATAACCTGTTATGAGGTAGAAAGTTTGTTTTATTCTTGTTAAGTTTATATCCCGAGAGATAACCAAAGTCCTGAATAATTCTTAAGATTTCCGGTAAGGAACTAGAGGGATTTGAGATCATCAGCATAAGCTACTACCATGTGTTTGCTTTGTGCAACCTTGATCCCCATTTTATCTTTCTCATGTTCCAGTTTTATTATGAGTGGGTCTATTGTGAGATTGAATAGCAGAGGAGAAAGAGGGCACCCCTGCCTGGTCCCTCTGCAAATATTAAAGAATGGCAAAATGACTCCATCTGTTACTACTGCAGAACTCGAGTTTTTGTACAACAAGTCTACCCACTGAATAAAGGCATTGGGGAATTAATAAAAATGTAGGGTTGAGGAGATGTGAGACCAGGAAATCCGGTCAAATGCCTTCTCAGTGTCAAGGGAAAGGAGGCCGAAGGGTATTGAGGCTTGATTGGCAGCTTGTATGACATGAAATAATTTTCTTGTGTTGTCTGTAGATAGTCTGCCTTTCATGAATCCAATTTGTTGCTTAGAGATGATACCTGAGACAACCTTCTCTAATCTATTTGATAGTATTTTCTCAAAGATTTTGGTATCAGAATTTATTAGTGAAATAGGTTGATAGTTACCACAGGAGAGAGGGTCCTTTCCCTGTTTGTGAATTAAGGTAATATGACCTCTAGTCATTTCATTTAAAAGATATCCCATCTCTCTAGATTCATTAAAAACCTCCACGAGTATCTGCGCAATCTCTTTGTCAAATTTGTTGTAAAAATTAGATGAATAACCATTGGGACCTGGGGCCTTATTTCTCTTAATTTGTTTTACTGCTTCAATAACTTCTACTATATGAATGTTGGTACTAAGCATATGATGAGAGTAAGGTGAAACTTTGGGAATATTTAGACCATCGCAGAACGTATGTAGAGAATCTGTCTCCTTGCAGCCAGTCTCTTTATACAGGTCTGAGTAAAACTTCATAAATTCATTATTAATTTGTTGATGACCTGTTATGATATTGCTTGAGTTACTACCCCTAATGGTGGTGATGTTAGTAACACCCTTATTTTGGCTCAGACGAATTGCCAATATTTTGGCTGCTCTCGGACCTGAGTCAACATATTTAAGTTTGGCTTTTCTTATAGAGAAGATCACTTCACCCCCAATTGTTTCATCATATTCTAATTTAAGTTTAGACCATGTGTTTCAGATAGCAGAAGAGTCAGAATTCAGTAGAAGTTTTTCCTGTTCTTTAATTTTTCATAGTAAATCTTTTGGTTTTTTAGTATTTTGCTTCTTGAGGGCTGCAGCTTCACTAATAATAATTCCTCTGAGGTAACACTTAAGACAATCCCAAGTATTAGCCCAGCAGGTGTCTGCAGGATCATTTAATAATATAAATGCCTTTATACTATCCCTAATTTTATCTGAGATATTATCTTTTTCAAGAAGGAAGTTATTGATCTTCCATCTACGAGACCTATGTGGATTGATTGTTTTATTGAAGGTTAGGGAGACTGGACAATGATCGGAGATAACCTGTGTCTCTATCTCTGCCTTAATAATCCTGCCTACATGTACTTTAGGGAAATATATCTGATCAATTCTGGAGCCTGAATGATGGCATTGGGACCAGAAAGTATAATCTTTAATGTCAGGATGTAATATGTGCCAAGCATCAATCAGTTGAAGATTTTCTGTGAGGTCTGCCAGTTCTTTATCAGCTTTGTTCCTTCGTAGTCTACAAGATTACCTCTCTAGTGTAGGGTTTAGAATACAATTTGTATCACCCGCTAAAATAATGGTGCTATCTCAAAAAGCACCTACACTATTAAAAGTCTTTTGAAATATTTCATGAGAGGGGTTGGTGGGACCATATATATTGACCAGTGTTAAATGTTCCCCATCTAGTTTCCCATAAATATTAGATAATGACCATCTGGATCCCCTAGCACTGTACATGGAGTAAAGTTAATACCTCTTTTAACGAGTATAAGCACCCCAGCTTACTTAGAATTGTCCCCAGCCCCAAACACTTGGCCTACCCATTCTCCATGCATCAATGAATAATGTTCTTTTTTAAGGTGAGTTTCCTGGAGAAATACTATTGAAGGATTCAGTTTCTGAAGGTGCCGCAGCACAGAGTATCTTTTAATCTTATGATTTAGAACCCTGACATTCCGAGTAATTAGTTTTAAACTATCTATGTTAGCCATCATGAAAGTTTAATGAACTGAAAAAACTGATTAATGATCTGAGCAAACATGTGAGATAAGGACCTACCTATTTAAAAAGGTGGGGGAGGAAAGAAACAGGAATGAGGAAGGAGATGTATAGGTACATAACAACGTTTATCAGAATGCACATAGACAAAAAACCCTGTTCACAAGAAATTGCAACTTCTCTGACAATCAAAAAATATTTTTTTTTGTAAATATGTCAGTGAGTACCCAATCTTGTTCTCTTTCAAAGGTTATTTTACTGAAAACAATAATAGCATACACTAAGATCCTTATCCAATACATTCTAGGATGGTAAGCTAGCATGGTGGCAGCCTCCCTCTCTCATCTTTGAGATAACCTAAGCTACAGGGATCTTGCTTTTGTTTGCAATGTTACCCCTAACATCATTTAAAGAGGAATCCCAGCCTAACATACATTTCTTACACAAAAACTTCCATATTTGTTTAATTGCATGAAGAAAGTAACTAAAATGTAGTATGATAGGTACTAGAAATAACTGAGTTTCCTTTTCAAATAAGGAGTATGCTTTGTTTAACTCTCAATTGATTATATATGCATAAACCAAAAAAAGGTAGAAAAAAAGAAAGTACCCCCTTATAAAAGAATACATTTGGACTATTTAAAGATCAAAACATTTCTATGAATGTATTCTATGTAAGCTATTCTGAAATGTAGAATAAGTAAAATGAGTCTGTTTAGATTCAGTCTCAGAGAGTTTCATAAATCAGGATTATTGGCATAAGCGTACTATAAATAACAGCTAATGATGCAAAGACTGTTTAGCCATGTACCATATGTTGTTTTAAAACCAAGTCTCTGTATGTCCAAAGATGTCCCCTTTAGAAAGGTAAGTAATCCAAACACAGGAGGGGTTTTAATATTTAGCTTACCACCTGAGGGATAGCGAGATGTCTTAAGCTGTATAGTTTTCTGGATCTATGAATTCCGCTTGCCACTCTGAAGTAATTCTCTGTGATCTCCGATGATATAGGAGCTGCACAAGTTTGAACATCAGTAAATAATTAGACATTAATCATATAACTGTATTTTACATATTTGAAATTACCATTGTCCCAACTCCTTAGATCTTGCATTTTTCCCATGCATCACCCTGACTTACCCAGTGTCCCCTAATAAAGGTCAAGGGTAACTAACCATAATGCAATGCTCACATTTGTCTGTGCACAGCTCGAGCATCTCTTGTCTCTTCAGCTATAGAAAAAATAAGGCACAAGACAGATAAACGGTCTTTTTACCCTTTAAAAAATTACTTGTTCTAAAAGTAGCCGAGATTCAAAATATGTTGTTATGAAAACAAGTATGTTAAGTGATTCACACCCCCACGCATTTTAAGTCACATAAAACCATTCACTTGGAGCAACAGTTCCCCTCCCCTCTGGTCCGCAAGGAAAAATAGTTTGTAAAAGCAGATTCAGAAGATATTAAAACTTTAGAATACATGTCTTGTGTTACTTCACCCCTGTCAAGCCACAGCTACTAGAATATGACATTCTTGGGCAAGAAGATACCTGATGCACCCCAACACAATAATTTGGGATCGACACCCATTCCTTGTCACCTCTAATCTGTGTATAGGTCAGGCAGAAACAAACATAGGCTGTACATGAGCTGCAACCAAAGACAGCTACCAGCCTACTAAGTACTATTGTTTTTCTTTCCTGACATTTTCTGTCAGATTTATTGTACCTGCCTGTAAGTCATTTAAGGGCAACACATTCTGTGTCGAAGGTCTAATCACATTGCTTAAATAAAAAAAGTATATAAAACCAGAAATACAGCAGTACATCTCCACCAATTAGCAGTAGTAGATTACAAATGGGTGAAAAAGACAGTAATGCATAGAAGAGCAGCTCAATAATCATTTTTTCTCAAAAAAACAGCTAGACAGAAGGGTAACCACCGCCCCCAAGTTTCCTTTCAGGGCAGCTTAGAAGAGTGAATCTACTTTGAATTAGCTACTACTCAATCACTTTAACAATATTAGGATATTGCAGGAATACTACCGTAAAAACTAAAGACCCCGGGGGAAGGGGGAGCACTGGAATGATGCATGTTACTCAATCCATGTCAAACACCAGTTTATTCATTTAGAGACAGATGCTAAAATCATCAAGAAATGTTGTAAAATAGACTATTAGTACTGAAAGTCAAATGACTGAAAAAGGTTAGAAAAGTCTTTCCTAAGCCCACTCTTTGCAGCTGTATATCCGTTGTATTCTTTAACTCCCTCAGGGCCCATATCTTAAGGAGTGTTGGAAAAAACAAGCTATATCTCAGACCAGCCTCTCAAAGCCGTTTTTTGATGGGGAAGAATGCTTCTCTTTTCTGTATAGTTTCAGGGATGAGATCATTAAAAATCTTCAGCTTACAACCCTCGAAAAGGATACTGGCTTTATCTCTAAGTGCTCACTGTACATGGACTTTTTGTTGAAATTTGAGAAATCTGAGTATGAAGGATCCTGGCCTCTCAGAGGCCGCAGGTGTGGCCTTGAGAGATCTATGTGCCCTTTCAATAATGTAATATTTAGTATCAGGGGGAGGGCTGCAGTAGCTTGTTTGTGAAAGCAATTGGGTCATCTCCTTCTATTCCTTCTTTTAAGCCAAAGATTCTCAAATTATTTCTACAATTTCTATTTTCAATATCCTCCATTTTATTTTCCAATTTAGAAATCTTACGGCTGTCAATAACCCTCTCTTTCTGCTCCTTACAGACAGTGTCTTCCAGGCTACTTGTTCTGACCTCAGCATTGGAAATCCTTAACTTATGCTCAGCTAACACCTGCTTAACTTCTTTTGGATCTGCTGACATGTCACCGAGAGTTGGTTTTAAACCTGCTATTTCAGAAATAATGATGTCAAAGTAGGAGGTATTAAGGCCATTATCAGCAGCCGATTTCTTGGCTAATGCCCCTTGCTGTTCGTCTGAGCTACTGTCAGATGAAGGAAGCGGTCTCTTCATGCTGCACACTTCTGCTTTCATGTCTATTAGATTTTCCCCAGTATTCATTATGGCAATGATGGAAGCAATAATGGGAATAAACAGGAGGTATGCCTTTTCTCTCCTTTACTAAGCTGGCACTTATTATTACAGCGTAATGTGTTTTATGTGTGAGATGAGATGTTAACTCACTCAGAACCAAGCAGCTGGAAATTCACCATTAGACTGAGTACCCCGGCACGAGAGTGATCTTCCCCCAAGCGATACCCACATAGACTACGCGGCTTCAGAGCCCGTTTCCTTCAAAGACTCTGAAATTTATAATTTGGCACCAAATTAGTTGAAAATGGGGTTGGAAGCACTATAGTGATGAGTGCTACCATTCTATTCAAACAAAACCCCTAACAATCGGGTTGACCTTAATGAATTGCGTTTAAAACATTCGAGGAGAAAGGCTGTGATGGAGCTCAACTTGGAACGTCCACACAGACCACTGCCATCAAATTGAATCCCACGGTGTTCTTCCTGGCTGCCAAGAGGAAGACGTTCCCCTCGTCCATCCTGAACATGGTTCCCAGATGCTCCAGGGTCTCAGATGGGTTGAGAGAGCTTTTCTCCTGATTGACTATCCAACTGTGGGACTCCAAAACCTCCGAAGTTCTGATCACTTGTTCCTTTGCCAGTGTGGCAGAAGGCACTTGAATGAGCAAGTTGTCTAGGAAAGGTTAGACATGATGTCACCCCTGCGGAAGTTGTGCTACCAGGCCTGTGAGCACCTTCGAGAACACTCTGGGGGCTGCTGCCAGCCCAAAGGGAAGTGACCTGTACTGGAAGTGTTGCCCCAGGACTGTGAACCTGAGGAACCTCAGATCAGATTGCTGAATGGGAATGTGGAGATATGCATCCCTCAGATCTTTGGATGCTAAATAATCCCCAGGCTGGACAGCCTGGATGAGTGATCGTAAGGATTCCATCTTGAAGGACATGCAGTGAATAAACTTATTTAGGTGTTTTGGGTCCAGAATAGGTCAGAAACCCCTGACTTTTTTTGGGAACCACAAAATAAATCAAGTAGAATCCCTGGCCTCGTTCATTGGGAAGCACCGGAACAACAGCCCCGATCTGTTTGAGGTAATCTATTGTATGAGACACTGCTTGTCTGTTCACTGGGTCCTTTGGTATGGGGGATGGTACAAAATGTCCCTTTGAGGGAATGATTGTAAACTCTATTGCATAGCCTAATGTCAGAATCTCCAGGACCCATACATCTGACGTGATCTGGGCCCATCTTGCATAAACATTCTGCAGTCTTTCACCACGGGAAGGGGGCTGAGATGGGCCCACGTACTCTCACTGTGATGTGCTACCTCTTTGCCCTGAACCTCTATTATGTTTTGGGGCAAAAGCCCCCTCAGGCACTATTGTCCTTGAACCCAGAGTAGGATCCCTTGCTCCTCTGGTTTCCGGAGTTACAAAAGGAATGAAAACCCCCATGATACTGCCTCTGTCGGATGCCTCCTCAGCCTTTTGAAGTTGAGTTGGTCTTTTGATGTTGTTTTGGTACTGGAAGATGTCCCATTTTTATCCTGGTTATCTTTCAAAATGTCACTTGGTCTGATCCAAATAATAAGCCCCCTCAAAGGCTAAATTAAACAGCTTGGCCTTGGACGCCTGGCCTGTGACCCAATTCTGTAGCCATACACCTTGCATGGCAGACACAATGTGATAAGTGGAGTGAAGTGACATCAGTATGTTTTCCACCTTGGCATCCCCTAGAAAGGTTGAGGCCATGGCTACCATCTGTAAAATGTCTGCCTCCTCAGAATCTGGGTAACCAAAACTACTCAGCATCGTAGAACCCAAGTTTAATGCTCTGGTGACAATAAAGGAAGTGTAGAGGTTTGCTCCATTGGAGGTGAAGGCTTTTCTGTATGAAGCATCCACTTGCTTATCATCAGGGTTCAATTTTAATATTGTTTTACTAGCCCTGGACCTAGTACAAATTGACCAGGACTAGTGCAGCTAACCCTCTACTTGTCCATCTTGACTAGTGTAGGTTTTTCTTAGCAGGCTGTAATCTTAATGCTGATCTCCCTCAGTGTTCCAGATGGCCTGGTGTGATTAACACCTCATTAGGAGCTTCAGTTATCTGGCAGTTCAAGAGGGGGATCCCAACAAAAGACTCAATGTGAGTCATTGTCACTCAGTTGTTAGGACTTTTAGCTAGTGTGCAAACTGTAATCAAGGGTTGAGTGTTATTAAGTCAATAGCTTCCAGTTTTCTGAACTTGTCTTTTTCTTATCATTTATCCCACATTAAGACCAGTGTGTCTCATTTCCATACATTTTAAGTATCTATAGCCAACATTTCAGTGACAAAATGCTAAGATATATTTAAGGTCTACCCTGCAGGTGATGGGTTTTATCCTAGCTTCTCTATAGCTGCTCCCTTTACCCTCCCAGTCCCTCAACTCTATACTTTCCCTGGACACCGCTACAGACCAGACTCTGAAATTACCATTCATAGACCCAGAGCTGCCATTACTGGCAGGTGTAGGGGTCTACAGCTTTTCTTAATGGACGACGCCAGTCAATGCCATCCATGCAGTCTCGCCCTTATCTCACCCAGCATGTCCTTTCATCCTAAAAAAATCAGGCCTTAGAGCATGTATGGTACAAAAATAAACCTTAATAAAATATATAATTTGAAGGATTAAAATAGGCATTCCTGGGGTGCATAGATCCTCCTAAATAACAGGTAGTATAGCGTCATGCCTGTACTATTTCCCCTGGGCTGATGAAAGAACAGTTTAAAAAAAATCTTTAATTGTTGGGGCAGAGCATGCCAAATCAGTATGTTTGTGCCTGGTATATATAAACAGAAATATAAAGTTTTCTACATCCCAAGCTCTCTAAGTTTGTGTAGCCCCTTCCCCAAAGAAATCCTAGATGTACCCCTGCTCACTTGACATGGTATGAAAACTTACAGAAGTGCATGTCTCCAGTTGATTGCATAGTGGGGGCTGAGTGTGTCTTTCTCTGCCTAACTCTGTTCATTACCCTCTGGGTGGGGGTGAGAGTGTGGTGAGGTGCATAATGATGTCAGCTATTGTGTGTGCAGAGCTAGGACTGCTTGATTGAACATTTGCTGTTGTGGTATCCTCTGGTTTGGTGGGAAGGGGCCACAGAAAGAGACATCAAGGGGCTATGGTACAAAACAAAGGTGGTGTACTTAGTTTATGTGATTGTATAGCAGTCTTTTTTTTTCTAGTGCAGGAAGCAATGTGAGAGCAGGATAAATGCGCAATAATCAGAGTATTTCTTGACTTGCATTTTTTTCTGTACAAGTGATCAAAATTTACCGTTATAATTTCAGACTAGTACAACCATCTGTGGACTGGTGCAATTTTGAATCAACTTGTTCTGCTACCTAGTGCAAAAAAAAAGGTTAAGGTTAACCCCTGCTTATCATGCATATCCACTAGAGCCCGAGATTCCTCAATTGGGACATTTGTGTGCCTTACCGAGTTATGTACATCCTTATCAGCCAGTGGTAGAGTTTCCCACTTGCGGGTATTTTCTTCCATAAAAGGAAAACACTGTACCTTATGTTCTGGCAGATATTTTCTGTGGTCCACACCTGCCCATTCTTGTTCAATAATCTGATCACAGAGAATAAAGTTTGGAAAACACTTCGGAGTTGAGGAGGATGTAGACAGAATAGGATTCACATCTAAGGCCTCCGTGGTTTGCACCTTCTTCAGCTACAATGTCCTACAAGCCCCAGTTATAAGACAGGACAGAGATTTTGTATCAAATGGGAGGGGCTGGAATCCTCCTCTTAGACTCTGTTCAATCCCTTTCCTCCTCCTCATCAGAAGGGTCCTCATAATCAAGCAACACATTTGTGTCAGGATTTTTCTAAAGATCCCCATTATCAATCTCCTTACCCTCTGCATGGTCAAGGTTTGAGTCCGCCTGCAGATCTAGGTTAGCAGACTTGTCCTGCTCTAGCGCACCTGGACGTGCCTGTTGGCTCCCCGAACGGCTTGGCTTGGGGTCAGATGTGTTGAAAGGGATGTCCTCAGAACATCAAGGCTCAACAGCTCACTTAAAACCAACAACAAAGATTTATGCAATTCTGCTTTGCCACTGCCAACCGGTACACCAGCTACACCACCCCAGCTTGAGGTTCCGTCTGGGGAGAACTGTGAGAGACATATTAGCTTGAGTAACACAATATGGCAATAGAAACCCAGTGGAGAGGGTTGCATCACCATTTTACAGGTCCTACATCTTTTAAAAATGAGATGTCTCCAATAAGGCATGTTGCCAATGACTACAAAGTAGAAAAAAAAACTATCCCAGAGTACACCAAAAGGAATTGTCTTATTTTTAATAACTCTGCTCTGATCTCCACCCCCCCAACCCCACTGTGGTGGAAAGCCGCAAAGAAAAAAACAACAGACAGCTGAGAACCGAATACTGTCTGAAAGACAGGCCAAAAACTATCACACAATAGTGTTCCTACCAGCCTACAGAAAAGACAGGGTGCAGCAGGAATGATCACAACCAGAAGAACATCATGCAAGCTAGGAAACACTGCTGCTTCGTCTAGTGCTTGAAAAAAACACTGCTGTGCACTTGCGCATTATGTCACGTCACTACATTGGGGGTGCACACCCAAGCTAAGAGGTGCAAAATCTGATAGTGCTGGGGTGCAGGAGGGCCACCTGGCTTGCAAAGGAGCACAAGTCTGACAGGCTCTCAGAAATGGTGAGAGTCTATGTGACTCAGTAGAGCCATTTGAAGTAAAACCAGCAACCAAAATGGAAGAGCTAAGGACAAAAAACAAAACAAAAAAAATGAGCCTTAGGGAAGAACCCCAGGCTCAGGCAAGCAGGCACACACAACACACAGAGCGCAGTAAAAGAAAAAAAACAATACCTCACATCAGAAGTAGTTTTAAGCACCAAGGGCACATACAATGTAAAATAACAGCCCTTTAACAGTCTGGGGGGTGGGGGAGGTGACGCCAAAATAGATTCTAGGGATAAAAAAGAAAAACAATTAGTGAACCTGACTACCAGACCTAACAATCACCCCCAAAACGAAAAAGTACTTACCTGAGGCACCAGAAAGAAAACGGAATAGGAATCCTGATAAAAGAAAAAAATAAACACCCCTAAAATAGAGTGGCAGAATGTGACCCCAATCCAAGCACAGACAGACAGTGGAAATGGGGAAAAAGGCAGGTTAGCCAATTTGAAAGCCGCAGCTTAACAAGCACGATTTTAAATTTACAGCTGCTCCCTGTCACCAGGTAGCCCCAACCTGCTCAGCAGAATCACAGCCCTAAGGATTAAACACCAAAAAAGAAATTTTTTTTTTTGTACTTTATTTTTATTGATTCTTCATAGTGATATGACAAGTATTAAATACAACAGACAGACCACCTTTACATTTGACTGTTGGGAAACAAATCCCTTAATCAAAGGATACATTTTGCATTTGTTGTATAGTGGTACCTCCTTTGAGGGTTACTACGTTACTTAGTCACCAAAAATTAAGTCCATATTTGCTGTTAGTGAGTCCAGGAGCTACATGGGTTTTTCTTGATGTAGCAGGATTGACCAGCAATCTAAGCCAAACATTTCAGCGTCCCTATATGGGACTACTGTAGCCATGTATAAATACTTAATGAAAAAATAAAAGCTGGTAATGAGTAAACAACAACCCCTCATTATAATATTTGAAATCTGATTCCCAACCTCCCCCAGGACTCCATTAAAAGCTATATATTTTAACAAGTATTTGAAAACAAGAGAAAAAGTAGATCTGTATTAACATAAAGACCGATTTGCCACTACAATTGAGATACCATCTCCTTTATCTATTATATCAAACATATGAGACTTTTAACAACTGTTAACTTTGGTATCCCATACTGTGGCATTTATATATTTACAGTACAAATATAAAGAAAGACACCTCTTCCCCTCCTCAGGGTACCGATATTTCTGGAACTTCCACATCCTCTGAGACCTCTGGTTCTGCTCTCAATTCTGCCGCTCTGTGTTCCACCCACCTGCCGGCTTCTATTGGATCCGAGAAGATACAAGTTTTATTTTAGTAAGCGATCCGAAGCCGCGCTGGAAATATAATTGTATGTGGAATATGGAGACCTCTAAGCACTCTCCTTACTCCCTCTAACTTTTTGCGCCTCTGCCGCGTAGCATAGCTAATGTTGGGAAACAGATGCACAGGGTTTCATCCTGCATCAGTGGGGCTACCCTGTGTGCAAATCGAAGGATCTTATCCCTGGCTCCAACGCTGGAAGTTACAAGCATCAGAGTGCGTGGTTCTTCGTTGTTTGCTGCTCTTCCACGTGGAGTCACCCGGTAGGTTTTATGAATACCCCAGTCCTCCTGTGTTCCCTCTGGAAGTAGTTTTTCTGTTAGCCATTCCTGAATATTTATAGTGGGGTGATCCCCTTCCAGGCCCTCTGGCAGTCCAATTATTCAAATATTTATGGCCTGAGAAGTGTTTTCAAGTGCCTCTAGCCTTGCTTGAAGATGTTGCAGTTCCTTTGCCATTAAAGCCGTGGCTCCGGTGGATGCATCAGCTTGCTTACTAATTTGTTTAATTTCTCCCTTCATGCCATCTACTGAAGTTTCGAGAACCAGAACCCGACTGTTAAAATCATCCATTTTCTGATTTAGTATGGAGATAGAGGTGATTAAGGTTTTCATTTTAGACCCCAATGTCATCAGTGTTTCCCCAGAGTTAGAGGCCTCCTCAGGCTGTGTGGTTTCTTCAGGTCTACCAGTCCCTCTAGATTTTCCAGTGGTTCCAGACAGTTTGTCTCGCTTAGGATTACCCATTTTAAGGTAAAAAGGGTCGCTCTTTCCAATGGTGCAGTCAAAATTCAATTTAGGAGTCAGCAAAAGGGTGTATTAGGGCAGATTTCTAGATTATCTGCACAGAGCTCTGAAGAGTTGCTGTTCATTGCTCAGGCTCAACAGTGCCCCCCCAAAAAGGAAATTTTTCTTCAGAGACTCTTCAGTGCTGCTTCCCCTTCAATGACACAGCAAAGACTGCTATTTGGACTCTTCATGTGCCCAGGGTTCTATGCTGCTGCTACAACTTTGGGCTGTACAATTACCCCTAACAGGGGTCCACATTACCCATATATACTAACTACCCATTGATAATGTGGAGTGCTACAGAAATGTGTTTCTGAACAAAGTTACAGTCTAATTTTGTGGACCGAGTGTGAGTTTCTATGTTTTGGTGGGGTAGGGTTGCCACCTGTTCAGTTTTAGATCACATAATCCATTTTGTAGGGTGCTGGACCTATCGAGTGTGGGAACTGCATGTGCACTGGGTGCAGAGGCAGTGACAGCCTATAATAGAGCTGTTATGAATGCTTTTGACTCTATCTTGACCATCTGTGTCTAGCCCTTATTCACTTGTCAGAATCCCCCTTGGTTTGATGGGGAGCTCAGGGAATTAAAGATAAAGGGTCAGAGGTTGGAGTGACACTGGAGTTGGTCAGGGCTGATGGAGGACAAATTGACGTTGAGGTTATGTTATGGTGACTATCAAAGGGCAATCTCCCAGAAAAAGGCAGATTTTCTGTCAAGGGAGATTGCTGCGGCAAGGAACAGATCGGCTCAGCTTTTTCATATGGTGGACAGGTTGTTGCACCTGACCTGTCTCTGTACAGAGGGGAGCAAGTTCAGGTACAAGGTGTGAGGAGTTTGCTCTGTTCTTTGCTGACAAAGTATCCTCTATCAGGACTGGGATCTCCTCCAGTGCCACTCAAAGAGCTTGCAGGGTTGGACCTGTGATGTGCAAGGGCACCCCTCTTGTCTGGGATGAGTTCAATCCAGTTGGAGTGGAGGAGGTGGTTGAGATAGACTTGAGGTTGTGATCAACCCATTGCAATCTAGACCCAGGTCCAACCCGACTTTTGGTCGAATGTGTTGGCCTGATTGATCCTGTGGTTGCTGGGATTGTCCAATGTTCCTTGGGGGAGTGGGATCTTTCCAGTGGTCTTGAAAGAGGCCCTGGTGAGACCCCTTTTGAAGAAATCTTCATTGGACCCAGAGTGTCTCACCAATTACAGACCAATCTCAAACCTCCAATTTTTCGGGAAGGTTTTGGAAAAAGTGATGGCTGTTCAGATTGAGGCTCATCTTGTTTCCTCTTCCATTTTTGAGTGCTTCCAATCTGGTTCTAGACCAGGGCACAGCACGGAGACCACACTGGTGAAGGTGCTGAATGATCTCCTTATAGTGAGAGATTAGGGGAAACATACCATCCTTGTTCTCTCTGTGGCGTATGACACCATGGACCATGAGATATTACTGGATCAACTGCAGAACTGGTGTGGACTAAGTGGCAATGTCATCAGCTGGTTTAGGTCCTACTTCACAAGTAGAGTTCAGAGAGTGATGATGCAGTTATCCTCATCTAACCCGATGGCTCTACACTGTGGAGTTCCGCAGGGTTCAGTTCTGTCACCTCTGCTGTTCACAGTATACATGTTGCCATTAGGAGATGTTATCAGATGGTATGGGCTGGGTTTTCATTGCTGTGCAGATGATATACAGCTATACTTGTTCTGTGCACCTGGAAACCAGATGGCGGCCTCTGTGTTTAACACCTGCCTGGCCAAGATCCAGAGCTGGATGACTTAAAACTGACTGCAACTCAACCCAGACAAGACGAAGGTATTTGTGGTGGATCCTGGTCATCGACAGGATGGTGGAGGGTTAGGGAATGATCCCGGCCTGAGACTGGGAGGTGTCCTCTTGACCCCATCTATTCGGGTTAAGAATCTGGGTGTGGTCTTTGATGATGGGCTGACACTTGATTCTCAGGTGTCAGCTGTCATCCAAAGTGGCTTTTATCACCTTAGGAGCATTGCTCAGATCTGGGCCCTGATACCGGTTGACAGCCTTCCCATCCTAATACATGCCTTTATTTATTTATTTATTTATTTCATTTTTGTTGACCGGGTAAGTGCACTAGACAAATTCTGCCTATTTTCAGGCACGACCTGGGGGAGGGAGATGCAGATGAAAGCCAACTGACCTTGAACCAGATTAAGCTGTTGGTAGTATTTCTAGTGAATGGGAGGAAATTTGGCCAGGGCACTGAGGAAATTCCCCTACTTTGTGCTAGAGGGCACTGCAACTGGTGCTGACATGCCAGTCTTCCCTATGTTGATGGAGGTGCAGGACATCTCTAGGGCTGAGGAGAGGGCATCATCCTTGGTCTTAGGAACTCTAGAGGCCTCACCTATGGAACTGGAAGCAGGACAGGATAATGATCATGATGGCGCTGCTGCTCTGGATGCTGTGATGGCGGCAGGCCGGGATGTGGATCTTGGTGTTGCAAGCAGTATAGAGGAGGATTTACTTTTGGAGGATCTTACCATGGATGCTCTTGTAAAAATGTTCTTCTCGGGAGACCCTCGGCCACCGAAGTTACAGGAACATATTGAGAGGGCTCTCAGATGCTGAGGGATGGATTTTGGACTGGACCAGGCGGTCCACCTCGATTTAGGTTTGGATCATGCTGCGGAGTCTCCCCGTGATGCAGAGGAAGACAATGGAACTACAGGACTGGATTCTATTAGCTCTCCGGAGCCTCAGGCACAAATTTCCACTTTGGTTTTGGCTCCGGATGGGAGTGACAGGGAGCGGGAGTCTCTTCCTCTTGCTGGGGATTGCCAGGCAATGAATGTAGTGAAGGGACCAGCACAGGTGGCTGATAGAGGGGATACTGACTCAGCTGAAAGAAAGGGGGTTTTGGACAACCCTGTGACACTTCCACAAGATGTGGTATTTTCGATCGGGATGTCTGCAAGTAGCCCAACGAAAACGGCTGCAGCAGCCAAGATTCTGGCAGACAAACAAAGGAAAAAAGATAGGATTACCTCTAATGGCCTTACATTACCTGCAGTCACATTTTCTGTTTTCTCCCATACTGCAGCCCATAGCCCTGTGCCTGATTCTCTTGTGTGGGTGCAGGAGGCTCTTATTGGGGCAGGTTGGTCACAGCATAAGGGAGGATGGGTTGCTACCCCTCCTCCACAGCAGGAAAGCCTATTTCCTGTCTCTGATCCCCCTACCTCTTTGCAGCAGGGGTCTAGTGATGTGGGATCTGCATCCTTTCAGCTGGGTCAGCCCGTGAGGCTTGAGGGGAGTGTCTCACCACACCATATGTCCCGTCCTGAATTATTGCATGAAATCATGGTATTGGAAGGTGACCATACTGAAACCCTGCTACAGGCCTCTCCTTTAGTAGTTTTAGACTCTGACTCTCAGCCTCGGCAATCTGCTGAGCCTCTCACCTCTGCAAATCTTGAATAACCAGAGGAAGCTAATCAGTTGGCCCGTCGAGTTGCCTCAGTGTGGGAAAATGGTCAACAACAAAATGTATTGCATAGCAATGTTAAAGATCATTTGTTCCCTGAAACTGTAAAATTAGCTTCAGAGCCTGCAGCACACAGAAACGCTGTGCGCCTTAGATACAGAGGGAACATGGAGATTTTAACTGCGGGCTGTCTGACAGAGATTGAGGTAGAAAACTGGGGAAAACATACTGTGACACAAATTTGTTACATGACATTTTAATAAGAAACAACCTGGGAGATGTGTATGATATTCTGCCTCTCCCGCCAACTCATACATTTTACAAGGGAAAACTCTCTACCAGAATTGATTTCTGGTTTTTATCCAACAGAACACAGGAGGTTTCTGCGAGAATGGTCCCTTTGGAGACTTCTGACCATTTTGCTGTTGGAATTTCTTTGGGGGTAAAACAGGCAACAAATATTGGTAGGGGTTATTGGAAACTAAACTCCTCATTATTACAGTCTGACTTGCTTCAACATGACATTAAAGTACTGTTAGAAATCCAGCATGCAGTTCGGTTTCTACATACTAGTCTTGTGGAATGGTGGGAAGACACGAAACTTGAGCTGCTCATTAAGCTCTCTACAAGGGTAGCAAAAGAAAAATACTTTGTTTATTTGGGACTACGGGCCAAGTTTATTAAATTAGTGACTTTAATGCCTGAAGCGAGAGTAGATTTCTCACAGAAAATTTCAGAGGTTAAGCAACAAATGTCTGCATACCTCCAGGACCATGAAATACACATGGCTTTTCACCAGAAATTCACTACCCAGGGGACTAGAAGGGAGGTTAATCCCTTTAATATACAGACGGATGTGGTGGAAAAGGGAGTAATGACAGCTCTGAAGGACTCTGATGGGAATCTAGTAAAGGATCTTCCCTCTATGCTACAGGATGTACGGCAATATATTACAGAAAGATTTCAGGTTGGTGGAGACATGGATCCTGATAATCTTCTGGGAACGATCGAGTTCCCTAGGATATCCTCAATTGTTTCAGCTCAGCTGGAGTCACCCCTTACTGAGTTGGAAGTAAGAACAGCAATAGCGTGTCTTTCGCGGAACACTTCACCGGGTGGTGATGGGATCACAAATGAATTTTATAAACTTTTTTGTGACCAGCTCGCTCCAATCTTAACAGCTGTTTTTCAGGCGGGTGTGAGAGATCATCAGCTGCTACGAAGTACAGTATGTCGGATGGGATTATGTTTTTTTGTATAAAACGGGTGACAGCACAAACATCCATAATTGTTTAAGTCTATTGACATCAGACTATAAATTGATCACAAACATCCTGACTGTCCACCTGGCAACAGCAGCAATAAAGGTCATTTGTGAAGCTCTGACATGTGCCATACCTGGGAGGAATATCACTGAGAACCCTCTTGTAATTCGAGAAATTGTAGAACAAGGGATGCAAATGAATTTGGATGGGTATCTCTTTTTGGTGGACCAAGAAACAGCCTTTGATGCTTTAAAACATAATTATCTTTGGGCTTGCCTTGCTTCCTTTGGTATTCCAACTGGTTTTATAGCTTTAATTCATTTATTATATACTGAGGCTACTGTGAGACCTTTGATTAATGGCCACTTTGGTATTCCTATGTCTCTAAAAAATGGGGTGAGGCAAGGGTGTCCCCTCAGCCCTTTGTTGTATGTTTTTGGTTTGGATCTCTTGTTGCGTAGCATTACTGCACATGATCAAATTTCCCCGATTACTCATCACCTGGGGAGTAATATGGTAATACTTACTGCATATGCAGATGATTGCACCCTGCCGGTGCAGGATATTTCTTCAGGCAGGAAGGCTCTCCAGGTGTTTGCACAACACTGTTCAGTCACTGGTATTAACATCAACACAGCCAAAAGTCAGGGTCTGGCTTTGGGAAGGGCACAGAGTGATACAGATTTTACAATACCAATCTGGTCGGATAAGATTAAAGTGTTGGGAATTTATTTTGGATCATGGGATGTAATACAAAGCAATTGGGATACTGTATATGATGCAGCTCAAATGAAAAGTCTAAAGGGGAAATTGTAAAAAATGACGAGGAAGAAATAGTTTTCCTGTTAAAGTCGTATATACTTCTGATATTTCTGTATCTTTCACATGTTTTCCACTCCCTTTTACGATGCATGCCAAGGTAATGGGTTTGTTTTCTTTGCTTTGGGGAGTCGTTTGCCATACCTATTGAGCTTGGAAGGATGGTGGCTTAAATATGGTTCAGCCTTTGGTGTTTCTTTAAGGGATTTTTTTTCCACAAATATTTTACCCCTTTTGTTAGAAAAGTCAGGGGCGGGCCCCATAGTTATGTCCTTTTGGTTTCCAGGTTTCCTTATGGTTTGGGGGAGAGGCAAATGGCATAGGGATGAACTTCGGCTTCCTTTGCCAATACAGACCAGTTTAAAAATATATTAGGATGTGGAAGCTAGAGTTAATGTGGGTTATGGCAGTGTCCGGAAAGCAGTTTTATAGACAGATAGTTGAGAAATGCTACCTGGAGGATCCAATTTTTAATGTTCCTCCTTCGGTTGATGTTTCTCTTTTGCTTGGAGGTATGCTGGATGTACAGATACCACAAAAAATGCAAGATACAATGTGGATGTGTGGGCACGATAAACTGAATATTCGGGGGAATCATAAGCATAAACAATTACAGGACCGTTTATGCGATTTCTTTTTATTTAGAGTGTCATGACAAGATAGAATCTATGCAACACCTTTTTTTTGACTGTGCTTTCATATAAGGTTTTTGGTTAGCTTTGGATACCTTTTGGAATACCACCAACTTTGCAACTATGACCTATGACATTCTGGTGTATGGTCACATACCTGCGCCTTGGAACTGTTGGCACAAACGTACTGTTTTTCTTGTTTTAGCATGCTTGTAATGGGCAATCTGGCACACAAGATGTCAGAGGGTCCTACAAACACGCACAGTCACCATTAATTATATTCTTTTTAATGTTCAAGCAGAATTGGATGCTGTGTATCACATTGAAAATAACCGTTGGGGAGGTCAGCTGTGTGCCCTCCTTTGGAGAGGAATTGATTGGGTGGGATAGGTCTTTTCCCTTTCCTTATGAGTTTACTGTTGTGTATATATTGTTTCAGTATTTCTTTTTTTTCCCTCTAAAAACCAAGTCTTTCATCTATTGTTTTTGGCTTTCTTCTATAGCTTTTGTATTATACTTTATTTCTGGTTTAGTTTTGAATGTTAATAAAAATTTCCCCTACTCTTTTTGAGAAGTGCCATGGGATCTTTAATATCCACCTGAACTACCACCAGAACAGGCAGATGGGACCTCAGTTTAACATCTCATCTGAAAGACGGCACCTCAGGAGTGCAGCACCCCCCTCATGCTTCACTACAGTGTCAGTATTGGGATTTAACCCAAGTGCCTGGTGTGGGGATAGAACCCACAGCCTTCAGATCTGCTGGCATCATAGGCGAGTGTGCTACCTGCTGAGCCGCTGACACTTTGTCACGTCTAGGTTGGACTACTGCAATGCTCTATACCTGGGGCTATCTGGATGCAACCTCCGCCATCTGCAGCTGGTGCAGAACACAGCAATCAGGCTATTAACAGGCGCATTAGGATCAGACCATATAGCCAGTTCTCCATGGACTGCATTGGCTGCCGATAAGGTGGAAGGTTGCCTTCAAAGTCAGATTACTGACCTACAAAGTCCTGCGTGGTCGGAGACCTGGCTACCTCTAAAACCTCCTGGATCCTCACTGTCCGGCTCATTCTCTTCGTTCCGCCAAGGGAAGCCTCCTGGTGGTTCCCATGGCTAAGTTGCGGTAGTCAGGAGATCCGGCTTTTTCCATTGCCACACCAGCCCTGTGGAATTCACTGCCAGGTTACCTGAGGGAGGAACTCCCAGTGGAAACCTTTAAGAAGGGGTTAAAACCCTTTCTATCTAATCAAGCATTTGATGTAAACTAAAAGTTGTATTTTCATTACTGTCTTACTTATTGGGTAGACACATAGTTTGGGATTTGTTTTACTTTACTCTGTAATGTAATTGTGGATATCCTTCTTTTTATAATCCTGTTGTTTTTAAAAATGTTGTACAGCGCCCTGAGCCTCCAGGATGAGGCACTATATAAATAAAGTATCTATCAATCTATTTCTGGCTTATTCAGTCATCTAGTTTAGATTAGAGTTAGTCTGGATTTGGGGCCATCCTGAGTACTCACATACTCTTAAAATTTAAATCTGATTGTATCATCTCCTTCACTGTTTTGGCTGCATGTCCAGGCTACAAAGAAGTTCTGATGTCATACAGATCTTTGAGAGGTGTAAAGTATTGCCATTAAAACCATCAGCAGTAAATCAACCTAATCTTTTCCACTATGAATTCTACGTGTGGTATTTAACTGCTGTGATAGGGAACAGTTTGAATATCTTTGTATGCTCACCTGTGTTCCTTTTGTTTGTCCTATATTCTGATACGTTTCAGACTCATTTTTGTAAAATTATAATTTATTTTCGCATTTGTCACTAAATTGATTCCCACCCAATCTACTGAATCCTTATCAGCTACTGCTTTCTTTTTCATACTACCTGGACATTCCTTGATATCATTTACACCATTACAGACCATTCTGCTAAATAGCATGGGATGATGTGCCTGAAACTGTGTAATGTCTTAGAAATATGGAAAAAAATGCAGTATCTGCTGAGATAAACTAAGGGAACACAATGCATAATTGAGGCCAGCACAAACCTAGATAATTAATCAAAAATTGGTCAAAGCATAAGCCGGCCCTGTGGCGCAGAGGGCTAAGGCAGTGATGCCTTACCTCCTGCTATGCCGGTGACCCATGTTCGTGGTGCAAACGGATCAGCGGGGGTCAGCCGGAGTGGGAGAGGATCGAGCGTTTGGAGGACAGCTCTCCTCTCCTCTCCTGGGGATGGTGGGGAAGAGGCCAGCATTTGCCTGACACCTAACAATGGCTAAGTGTTGGCACGCCTGGCCCAGTACAGTGAAGCATGGAGGTGGAGCAGCCAACAGGTGTGCTGCGTGTGGACGCACACATGGCATGCCCACTGTTGGCACTGCATGCTCTGCCACCCAAATAACATGGAAAATGGTGGCCTGGGTCAAGAGGCTTGATGGCTGTCCGACACAATGCACCATCTCCAGAGGGCATCACCTGTACTGGATCCGGTCCTGGTGAGTGAGTTAGGGGGCTCCCCACCACCCCGTCCAAGGGGGTAAGCCATGAGGGTAGCAAGGTGATGGCCTGAGTAGGAGGACGGGTGCAGGATGGCCGGTGGCCGGATGAAAGGATGCCAGGAAGAAGGGAGCTGGCAAGGGGAGAAACAAGTAAGCAAACAAAAAATACATTGGTCAACGCATATCAGAATACATGTATTTATTTAATACTAAATGACTGACATGGAAAGGGAAATGTGAAGGTGTTTAACAGAGATTAGAGCAACAAACTGTAAACAAGCTTGGTACAGCCAGCAGACAGTCTCCACTTACATAATGTGTGATCATGAGCCAGTCACTTAACCTCCCTTGTGCTCTCAGGTCACTCCTGTAAAAAAAAAAAATAAAAAAATTAATTTTAGTCTTTGGTAACCGGGTAAGGCCCACTAGACACAAGTGCCTGTTTTCATGGGCAATCTGGGAGCACTGGGGAGGTTAAGTCATTTGTAACCCACCCTACAAATAGGGGTTCTCATAGAAACATAGAAACATAGACTTTGACGGCAGATAAGGACCACTAGGCCCATCTAGTCTGCCCATTTTCCTACCTACAGGATAGGCCGCAGATCCTATTTAACCAACAGCCTATATCTTCCTGCCCCCCACAAGAATTGCCTTATGTCTGTCCCATGCATTCTTGAATTCTCCCACAGTTTTAGACTCCACAACTTCCTCAGGAAGGCTGTTCCATGCATCCACTACCTCTCTGTGAAATAATACTTCCTCACATTGCCCCTGAACCGCCTCCTTCTATCTTTAAATTGTGTCCCTTGTTCTTGCAAGTCTCTTTTTCTGAAAGATGCTACCTCTTGGACTTTATTGATTCCCTTGAGGTACTTGAAAGTTTCTATCATGTCCCCCCTCCCCCTTCTTTCCTCAAGGGTATACATATTAAGCTCCTTTAGTCTCTCCTCATATGGCTTCTCTTGCAGACCCTACACCATTTTAGTTGCCCTCCTCTGGACTGCCTCTATCCTGTTTATGTCCTTGCGGAGATGGGGTCTCCAGAACTGGACACAGTATTCCAGATGGGGTCTCACCAACTGTCTGTACAGAGGGATAACAACTTCCTGTTTTCTGCTGCTGATGCCTCTCCCTATACATCCCAGTATACCCCCGGCCCTCCCTACTGCCTTCTCACATTGCTTGCTAACCTTAAGGTCATCTGATATGATTACCCCAGGTCCCTTTCCTGTTTTGTTGTTGTTACTACCTCCCCACCCATTGTGTATTCTTCCCTGGGTTCTTGTTTCCCAGGTGCATTATTTGCACTTTTTGCATTGAATCCTTGCTGCCATCGTCAGACCATTCCTCCAACCTTGCAAGTCCCTTTTCATCCTTTCCACGCCTCCTTGTGTATCAACCCTGTTGCAGATCTTTGTGTCATCTGCAAAAGGCATTTTTCCTTCTAGTCCCTCTGCAATGCCACTGATGAAGACATTAAAAGGACTGGACCCAATACTGAACCCTGCGGTACCCCACTAGTAACCGCCCTTTCTTCAGAGTGGACTCCATTTACAATTACCTTCTGTGTCCTGTTGTCCAGCCAATGTTTTACCAGGCTACCACCCTGGGACCCACTCCCAGGCTGGTTAATTTGACTAATAATCTTTGTGTGGGACTGTGTCAAATGCCTCTGCAAAGTCTAGGTAGGCCATGTCCACAGCCCCTCCCTGGTCTACTACTTTGGTCACCCAGTCAAAGAAATCTATTAGATTCATCTGACATGACCTTCCCGCTGTGAACCCATGCTGCCTTGGATCCTGTGCTCCAATGACCTCTAGGTACTCAACTATTCTTTCCTTCAGAAGTGACTCCATCACTTTCCCTACCACAGAGGTCAGACTGACAGGTCTGTAGTTTCCTGCCTCTGTCTTGGTCCCACTTTTGTGAAGGGGAATCACATCTGCCTTCCTCCAGTCCTCGGGTACCACACCATCCTCCCATGATTTATTAAAAAGAGTAGCCAGTGGTTTCACTAGTTCCTTCCTTAATTCTTTTAGAATTCTGTGGTGAATTCCATCAGGACCCATTGCTTTGTCCACCTTCAGTTTTAGGAGTTCTTGCAGAACCCTTTCTTCTGTGAAAGGACTGGGATCGACCCCCTATCAAGAGTGCTTCTGTTAATTGGATTAGGCTCTTCCCCTCCTCTTTTGTGAATACTGAGCAGAAATATTCGTTCCAGTATTCCTGTTTCACTGTCCCCTCTGCTCACCCACGTTTATTCTATTCAGCCTCACTATCCCTCCCTTTGTCTTTCTCGCTCGCTGATGTACCTATAAAAGGTTTTATCCCCCTTCTTAACTGAGTTGGCTATCTTTTCCTCAGTTTGGGCCTTTGCTATTCTGACTTCCCTCCCTGCTTCTTTCTGCCTTAACTGGTACAGCTCTCTGTCCTGCTCCTTCTGTGTTTCCTTATACTTCTGGAATGCTATCTTTTTCTTCCTGACTTTCACAGCCACCTCTCTTGAGAACCACAGTGGCTTTTTCTTTCGTTTTGATTTGTTTATTTGCTTCACACAAAGGCTTGTTGCCTCTGTGATGGCAGTTTTGATAATTCCCCATTGTTGCTCCACACCTCCTTCTAGCCTGTTTGCTAGTGCTTTTCTGAGGCACTCTCTCCCATCTTGCCAAAGTCAGCCCTCCTAAAGTCAGTACCCTCACTTTGTATGGCTTGACTCTGTAGCTGAGTTTAATGTGAACCACACTGTTTGATGGTCACTTGTCCCCAGATGGCAACCCACTTCTAGATCTGAGATCCTCTCACTGCCCCGTTTGAGTCACGAGGTCTAAGATTGCTCCCTCATGAGTGGGTTCCGAAACTAGCTGTCTAATGCCTGCCACCTGTAGGGCGTCAAGAATGGCCCTGCTCTTGGATGTGGCTGCAGCAAATGTGCTCCAGTTAACATCTGGCATATTCAGGTCTCCCATCAACAGTATCTCCCTTTCTCTGCCATTCTAAGAATGCCTTCCATCATATCCTTGTCCATTCCTTCCCCGACATGGGGGTCTGTACCCAACCCTGTGCGGTTGTGGTGCCCTTTCCAGTCTCCAAGGTGACCCACAGTGCCTCCTCTCCTCCTGTTTACTCTTTTGTTCAGTTGCTTTTATCCCTTCCTTTACATAGAGAGCTATCCTCCCCTCTTCTCCCCTGCCTGTCTCTCCTGTAGGTTATGTACCCTGGTATGTTAACATCCCAGTCATGGTTCTCTGTGTGACCATGTTTCTGTGACTGCTCGATATCCAGGCATCCTCTTCCATTAGGCCACCAGCTCAGGGAGCTTGTTGCCCAGACTACGAGCATTGGTACTCATTACCTCCATTTCCTGATGGCCTTACCCCTTTTGCCCCATCCCTGTCCTTCTTGCCTTTGTCACTTTCTCCATTTATCCCTACCCTTCTCCCTATCGACACCTCCATGTTGATGTTTGCCACACTTACTACCGTGATTGTTTGGGGGGGGCTAGGATTTTCCTGCTCCTTTCCAGTGCCTCCTCCCTTGGCTAGTTTAAAAGCTTGCCAATGAAGCATTTAAACCTATCACCTAGGATCCTGGTTCCCCTCCCGGACAGATGCAGCCCATCATGCCAGTATAGGCTTGCATCACTCCAGGTGGACCCCCAGTCCCCAATGAAGCCAAATCCCTGAGCTCCACACCAGTTTTTCAACCACTGATTGAATCCCATGGAACGGAACACCCTAGCCTCTCCTATGCCATAGATGGGTAGCACCTCCGAGAAGGTTACCGTACGTGCTACTTGACTAAGGCCCCTCCCCAATTCCACAAACTCTTCCTGCACTTCTCTAATCCCTTTCTTAGCCAGGTCATTTGTCCCTAAGTGGACAATGACATCCAGCTCCCTCCCTGTGCAGCTGCTCGGCAATCCTGAGGTTTGCTCCCTGTCCTCAAGCCATAGCGCCAGGCAGGCACCTACCTCCCTCTCCCTTCCTTGCCCAGTTCTACCTTCCTAACAATGGAGTCCCCACCAGGAGTTGTTTCCTTCCCTGCAGGGTCCCCTGCCACCCTCCTGTGGGTCTCCTTTGTGGAGGTTCCCAGCATCCTCCTTGGTCTCCACTGTGGGTGCCTCCATAGAGGAACCACACTTTGCCAGAATGGCATAGGGATTGTGGAGAAGTACAACTGGAGGGATGCGCCTCTGTTCCACCACCCTCACCTCCCTGAGCCCACTGTGGTCCAACCGCTCCTCTTTCTTGGCAGCCTCTGAGGCAACGGCAGTGGCACTGGTGGTCCCTGGATGGAAGGAGGTCCCACAAATCCTGGCCAACTCAGCCTGGAGATGAGCAACCTCCTCCCTCAGCCCAGAGAGGTGCCTGCAGATGGGACAACACTGCATCCTCCAGAACATCTCCCGGAAGACTGCTGCTCCACAGCCACTGCACTGCACCACTCCAATCATGTCTTATTTCTGGCCCCTTAACTGTTTGCAATCCTTACTCTTTCCTCTGTTTTTTTCTCTCTCTCTTACTTTCTGCCTGTGTGCCCTTTAAGCTCCTGATTGTCCTGTTCTGAGACAAGAATATCCTATATTTCTCAGTAGACCGCTTACTTGTTCAGAGGCAGACCTCCAGCAGCTAGAGGGGCGGAGGCTACTCTTGCCCTTCTAGGATGGTGGGTCCTTGGTGGTTCTGTGATCACTCACTTCCTGCCCCTAAACAGGAAGTTCCTGTTGTCAGTCAAATCCTGTGCCTATAAAAATAGAACTAGCTTTGGGTGGGGGGGTGGAGGGGAGGGAAGCAGGGCAATATAGTCCCAGTAGAGAAGTTCAGTCACAAACAGTCCTTTCTCCTGGAGTCTTCTGCCAAGCTATTAGCAGAATCTTTCTAAGGCAGTCTTTAAATGTAGCTTCCTTCTAGCTAAGCCACTCCCCCTACTTACCAGATCTTTCTACAAGTAATTTAAACCTCACAACAGTTAAGTCCTTTCAGTCACCTGAGATTTACACCTAGATGACTTTTCAGTTACCCATTCAGTTCAGTTAACCCAAACACACACTTTTTTTTGTTTTGTTTTGTATGTTAGTTTTTTTACCCTAAATTAAAGGTCTAAATACAAAAGTTCTTCTACTTTAGTCCCAGCAGAGAAGTTCAGTCACACAGCAGTCCTTTCTCCTGGAGTCTTCTGCCAAACTCGAAAAGTCTTCCTCGAGCTTGCCTAAATGCTCACTGCCAGGCTGGTGTCCTACGTCTTAACAGTTTAAATGTGATTGCCAGAGAGTGCCTGTATAGCCTCTGTGTACTGTCTCTTTAAGAGCTGCCTGGATTGCAGTCATAAGTAATCTGAGAGGGAGCTCTGTTGAAAGATGTAACTATTTGCTGAAAATCATTTAGAGGGATAATGATAATGTAGTTTGTCTAATCTGCCTTCTTTGCAGCAAGGACTGTTTTGTTTATCTCTGCTATCTTGGTCCTGGACTGTGAATTGGACCAATCAGTACTGGTGGGACCTAAAATGGAGCCGGACTACAGGAGCTGTCTGGAGTCAAAATCTGTAGGAATTGTAGTTTTGGGCTTTTTGCACCTTTTTGCACCTGAAGGGGGAGCCTTTGTTGTGACTGACAGGAGGATCAACCAACCAAACCTTTTGGATCTTGGGGAATTTCCCAGGCTGCTGCAGCGAATTTCAGTTTTGAGCTGAGAAGTGAAGAAGTAACAGCTCAAGTGATTTTGAGCAGCAGTTCTGTGTAGTTTTGCATGGGAGAACTGTGAAAAGGCTGAGGGTTGGCCTGTCTGTCTGCCTGCTGTCCCTGAGAGGGAAAATAGAGTTTATTCTGACTGAATCTGAGTTGTGAGGACTATTTAAGCCACTGGACTGTGACCAGGCTTTAACCTGAAGAAGACCGAAGATTTGCTGAATGCGATCGGCCTGTCAGGATTTCCAGTTGCTTTTGAATCCCCGGTTTGTGCAGAGACTTTGCGATCATGAGAGCGGTTTGCCTGGTACAGTAGAATCCTTTACATGTAAATGTGCTGTGTGTTGAAAGTGGGTCGTGATTTGGTTTCCCACTGTGTGAACTGTGTTCTGCTTGCTGGAAGCTTTATCCAGTCTAATTGGACTGAATCTGTGTTCATCTTCATTCGGCCTGGGCCATGCCACGCTGGCCCTGCTAGACTGCCCCACTGCACAGAGAAAGCCACTGACCAGAGACCTGCCTGGGGATCAGCCCCCTGCTCCACGCTTGAATAGGGACGACACCTCGGTGAATCGTGTAGGCCCTGCTTCTCCTGGCACTCCAGATTAACCACCTGCTGTCTCGATTTTCGTCCAGCCTGTGTCCAGTTTTGGGTATAGTGAGTAATCATCAGCGTAGCTCCCTGCAACAACAGCCTAATCTAAAAGTGTGTCATCTGATTGTCTTGTTGTTTTCTTTTCACAAACTGAGCCCCCCGGCTCCGGATTACAAATTGTGTGTGTTGTGCTTGTTTTCTTCCATCACAGGGCCCCAACCAGCTGCAATGTTCCCGGCTAGCCCACCATTCTCCATCTGGGTACCCAGAGTGTGTGACTGTTTATGGACCCTGAAGTGCATGCATAACTGTTTGACTGATAGAGCCTTTATGCAAATTAACCTGATTACGCCCTCCCTTGTTCAAGCACCTTAAATAAATCAGATCTAACTCTTTTTTGCATTTACCCTGACTGTGGTTCTGGTTTGTGCAAGAGTACTGTACTGCTGTTATTTGCTTGTGTATAACCTTGTTTTACAGGAGGTCCTCAGGGCTGAGCCAGAGGAAAGCCCTGGTGGTTTAAGTGCAAACAGTGTGAATACTTGTGTGGTGTATCGGGGGTATTGTGAAAGTGATTATTGTGTATTGTTCCGGCCACTAGTAAGGACAGAGGGGGATTACAGTGTCCCGGAGGGCTGTGCCCAGGTTAGCTTGACCACTACCAACCCCGAACTCTGGGGTGGAGGCACCCATATCAGAACTCAGGCCCCTTAACCTGCTACTAGCCAAGAAGGCAGGGGTAGCAGCCCTTGGGATAGCGCCACCTAGGGGGTTACATTTTGGAGGCTCACCGCTGAGATTTTGTGCCTTCTAGTGGCCAAAAATGATGAATTATTGTTAAAGATTAATGGCTACCCCAGTAGAAATGGCTGTACACCATTTGTTGGTGAGGAGGTGTACTGGGCAGGAGATCGACCACAAAAATGCTCTACTTATACTGGATATTCCACTGGGTACCAGTAAAGACACTGTAGAGGGAGCACTCTCCAAAGCTGAATGTTTAACAAACCCTGTGGTGGTGGGTCGACAGGCTGATTTGATCGTCCGAACTTTCATAACCTTGGCAGAGTGTAGTGACCTCATGGACAGCTCTAAAGTGCCACAGACTATTGCCCCAGAAGGGGTTCCAGCTGCCTGGAGAGTGATAACAAAACACAGTAAAGACCCTGGGGAGGATGAGCTCCCACCATTATCTGAGACTTCTGAGGAGAAATTTGCTAAGTTGTTGCTGGAGGAAGGAAAACCATAGAGAACTTTAGAAACTATTCCTGCCACCTGGAGTGTTCCTTCCCCAACATCCCTCCCTCCAGCACCTGTTACTGCCCTGCCTTCTGTGCCCATGCCAATGCTGGCCCCTATATCTGCACCTGCCATTAGTCACGATTCCTACCGAAGGCTGAGAGTCTTCTTGGGCACCCTCCCCACCCCAGGGGAGGATGACTGGGAGACCTGGATAGACTATGTTGCCCCTCTAGTACTTGAATGGCAATGCTCAGAAGCAGAGAAATGAAAGAGGTTGAGTGAGAGCCTCCGAGGTCCTGCCCTGGCTACCATCCGTGCCAAGCGGGCCAATAACCCCGAAGCAACTGCACAGGACTATCTTGATGCACTGGAAAATGTGTATGGGAGCCCAGATTCAGATGAGGATCTGTGATGGAGAGTAAGAAATGCTCAGCAGTACCCAGGAGAGCCATTGTCTGTGTATGTACCTCGGCTTGAAAAGCTGCTACAAGAGTGCCTCAGAAAGGGTTGTTTGCCATCAAATGAATTAGATAGAACTAGGCTGTACCGGATCCTTAAGTCTGCTCCATTTTCAGAATTGTTACTGCTTCAGTTGCGCCTTGCCACCTGACTGGAATTGCCCCCCTCCTATGATGAGCTAATGAAAGAAATTCGGGGGGTTGAGCAAAGGTGACCCCATGGGGGAATTGCACCCATATCTGCTGCTGCTACACAAGTGACCAAGAGTGATCAGTCAAGTGAGGCTCAGGGGCAAAAGTCGGCACTTAATGAGCACTCTGAGAATGCAAAGGACTTCCTGCCCTGGGCCCAGCATTGGAAAGACGAGCCACTAAAGGAAGTCTGAAAGTTGAAGATGGGTGCCTCTGCAAGGGTTTCCCCCATGGAACAAGATTCTGGTCCCTTTCAGGATGTGACTGCCATGGGGTTGGGGGTGCACCCTCAGGCATCCGCTACCGAGGGTGGCTCCAAGGCTGAAATCACCGGATTGACTGCCACTCTAAAGGAACTGTTAAAACAAGTTGCACCACTCTCACCACTGCAAGCAGATACTAGACCCCAATCTCTTACTACCGCTTCAGTTCTTCAGACAATGTTCTCTCCCAGGATGACACAGGAGTCTATCATTTGTCACAAATGTGCAAAGTATGGCCACATGAAAAGAGAATGCCGGTCTCAGAAGGACTTAGAGAGAGAGTAGTAAACAGACTCCAAGGGGGACTCCGAAAAGCAAATCAATGGCCAAGGGGTGCCCAAAATGACCGCAGTGAGGGTTCAAGAAACCCTAACTCAAATTTCTTTGTGGCTAAATCGTCTGTCCAGGCCTCTGCTACTGCCTCTCCAGACTGGTCCAAAATAGTGGGCCCTTCAATGGAGACTACGGTGACTGTGAATGGTATTCATACTCGGGCTGTGCTTGACAGTGGGTCGCAAGTGACCATTGTATTCCAGGACTGGTATGACACTTACCTGATGTGCCTTTGCAATTCCTGGAAGGCCTACATGTGTGGGGCCTGAGTGAAAAATCTTATCCCTACCTAGGGTAAGTCCGCCTCTGGTTGTCTTTTCCTGCAACTGTAACGGGTGTAGAGGAGCGAGTAGAGACGTTGGCCCTAGTGTGTCCCCCCACCGGACTGTATAATGGGGTCCCCCTGTTAATTGGGACAAATGTCCATATGTTTGGGAGACTGGCGCAACTCTGTCACGAGAAACAAGGGCGAAGGACTGGGAGGGGCCCTGAGAATTCTGACTCTGATTAAGAGGTCCTATGATTTGCAACTGAAACCCGAGGACGTAGACCAGGATGAACTGGTGGGGATCATGTGGAAGAAGGATCCCGATTCAACGGTACTGGCCCCTAATGCCCAGTGTACCATTCAAGGGGAGGTCCTCCTCTGGAAAGATGTCAAGAACAAAATACTGATGTTGGATGCGCCAGGCGATGGAAAGTTGCCAGAAGGATTATTGGTCAAGTCCAGCATCTTGCCTGCTCATGCCCATGCACAACAAGTGATGGTCCAGATTCACAATGTGTCAGATCAGGAGATCAGGGTGAACAGAGGGTGCACCCTAGCTATGGTACACTGTGCAGACACTGCAGTATTGCCCAGCAACAAGCATCCTGGTGAGGACAGACTGACCCCAGACTTGTTTGACTTTGGTGACTCCCCGTTGTCAGCTGAATGGAAGGCTAGAATTAGCAAGAGACTTGCCCAGAGAGACCAAGTGTTTTCGTTGAAAGAATGGGATGTGGGATGTGTCCAGGGTGTGGAGCATCACATACGCCTGCACGATGAATGGCCATTTCGAGAGAGGTCCCGACGCCTAGCCCCAGCAGACATAGGTGATGTGAGAAGACACCTGCAGGAAATGTTTGCTGCTAACGTGATACAAGTATCCAGGAGCCCATACACCTCTCTCATTGTGGCTGTGCATAAGAAGAATGGGTCTGTGAAGATGTGTGTTGATTATCGAAACCTGAACCGGCGGACCATCCCAGACCAATACACTATGCCTCATATACAAGATGCCCTGGACTGTTTAAATGGGAGCAAATGGTTCTTGGTGTTGGATCTTCGCAGCGGATACTACCAGATCCCAATGGCCCCGGAAGACCATGAGAAAACAGCTTTCATCTGTCCATTGGGGTTCTACGAGTTTCTGAGGATGCCACAGGAGATATCAGGCATCCCGGCAACCTTTCAGCAACTGATGGAATGTGCAGTGGGAGATATGAATTTGCTGAAATGCCTGGTGTACTTGGATGATGTCATTGTGTTTGGGAGCACCTTAAAGGAGCATGAGAACCGACTGTTTAAAGTCCTAGACCGACTGGAAGACTTCGGCCTCAAGCTGTCCATTGACAAGTGCCAGTTTTTCCAAACCTCCGTGAAGTATGTGGGGCACATAGTATCTACAAAAGGGATACAGACTGATCCCAGTAAGGTTGAAGCACTGACTACTTGGCCCCAGCCCCATAATCTGAAAGAACTACAACATTTCCTGGGGTTCTGTGGCTACTACCGCAGGTTCATAAAAGACTATTCCAAGGTGATTCGCCCACTCTTAAACCTTACCCAGGGTTACCCTCCTTCCAATCGTAAATACAAAAAAGGGGCTGTTAAGGAAGCGGAAGAAGTATACTTCCACCCCGGTGAACTCTTCGGGCCCTGCTGGATGCCCAACTGTGAAGCAGCCTTCCATGAGATCATATACCAGCTCACCCATGCCCCCATCCTCGCCTATGCTGACCCCACCAAATCCTATGTGCTTCATACGGACGCTAGTCTGCAGGGTCTAGGAGCGGTGCTGTATCAAGACCATGAGGATGGCCTGAAACCAGTTGCTTTCACCTGTAGGAGCTTGAACCCGTCCAAACGAAACTACCATGTGCATAAGTTGGAGTTCCTTGTGCTAAAATGGGCCATCGTTGACCAGTTTCATGAATACCTTTATGGGGCAAAGATATTGGTGAAGACTGACAATAACCCATTGACCTATGTACATACTTCAGCTAAGTTAGATGCCACTGGGCACCGGTGGCTTTCTGCATTATCAACCTATGATTATGCTGCTGAATACACACCGGGCCTGAACCTTATTGATGCTGATGCCCTATCACGAAGGCCCACTTCCAAGAGTGATTGGGTCAGGCTGTCTGAACCTGACATTCGAGCACTGTGCCAAAAGTTTGATAGAGATGAACAGATGTCTATGGACACAGTGAACTGTTTAGTAGATTGCCTGGGCCCTTCAGATACCTGCATACCAGCTGCTTATTGCCACTTCTCTGCTCTAGATATTAGTGCACTACCTCAATTTGACAATGACAGCATTCAGTGGGCTCAATCCCAAGATCCTATGATTCAGCCAGCACTTGATGCCCTGCGTGCGGGGAAAGATGTGTCTAAGTTACGTTTCACTGACTTGTGAACTGCTTTATTGTTTAGAGAAGGCCCCGATTGAAGTTGCTCAATCAGTTGTTGTATAGAGAGACAGTAGATCATAGTGGCAAAGTAGACAAGCAACAATTGGTTCTGTCCACGGCCTTTAAAGATTTGGTACTGAGGTCCCTCCACAATCACATGGGGCACCTCGGTATTGACAGAACCCTTGACCTGGTGCGATCTTGTTTCTACTGGCCCAAAATGGGGGCCAATGATGAGCACCATGTAAAGACTTCTGGTCGCTGCCTGCAAAGAAAAGCCCTGCCTCAGAGGGCTGCCCCCCCTTGTTAATATTACTACCAGCGCCCCCAAGGAACTAGTCTGCATAGACTTCTTGTGTTTAGAATCTGCTCAGTGGAACATTGGCAATGTGTGAGTAGTTACGGATCATTTCACATGGTATGCACAAGCTTTTCCCACCAAAGATCAAAAGGCATCTACCGTGGCCAATGTGCTAGTGGAAAATTTTTTTCATCCACTATCATGCCCCCCCCCCAGCGGATTCATTCTGATCAAGGCAGAGACTTTGAGAGTCAGCTAATCAAAGAAATGCTCTCTCTCTATGGGGGTGCGAAAGTCAAGAACCACCCCCTATCACCCTCGGGGAGACCTTCAACCAGAATGTTTTAACCGCACCCTTCTAGACATGCTGGTCACCCTCCACCCAAAAGACAAGCATAAATGGAGCCAGTAGATTAGCACCTTGGCACACGCATACAATTGCATGAAAAATGATTCTACTGGGTTCTCCCCCTACTGCCTCAGGTTCGGGAGAGAGACCTGGCTGCCAGTTGATGTCTGTTTTGAGGTCTCTCCAGATGGGGTCTAAGCCGAAAACTACTTGCAATATGTACAAAAACTGAAAGCTCAATTGAACCATGCCTATCAACTGGCCCGAACAATGGCCGTCAAGAGAAATCTAGCCAAAAAAGAGAGGCATGATAAAAAAGTAAAGACTCAGGAGCTTCGACCTAGAGACTGTGTGTTATTCACATAATTTGGGACTGCATAGTAAACACAAAATTGCTGATCGGGTGCACCATCTTCCCATGTAGTAGTTGGAAAGTTGGACGATTTACGTGTGTACAAGGTGCGCCTAGAGAACAACTCCAAAGCTGTCAAGACCATGCACCGTAACCACTTGCTACCTATCGGCCAAGTCATGATTGAGGCTGAACCCCCAGAAATTAAGCCCCCTGGACCGGTGACTTGTGCTACTGCAAGAAAGAGACAGAGACAACCTACCTCAGTGGTCACAGATTTAAGGTTTCCTTCGCAGTAGGCCCAGAATGATAGTGACTGTCAGTCCACTTCTGACGAAACTGAATATGACCATGCCTATTACCCCTCTTATGAACTGAGTCAGCTGTTTCGAGGTAACCCCCTGATAAATTGTGGGAATGAAGCTAGGCCTTCTGGACTGCCTTATCCCCCAGCTACGTCCTTGGAGCCAACGCTCCCAGAAAGTGAAGTGCAAAGTATCATGTCTGAAGATGTTGAGTCTCTGTGTATTGTGGAACTGTATGACTTGCCTGAAGAAAGGGCTGAAGGTTTGAGTCTTTCTGGTGACATACCAGAACTTGAAGAACACTATGAGAGCACTGACCACCCCCCTTCAGTGCCTCAAAGCTTGATTGTGCCTGAGCCTTCACAAAATGAGTCAAGTGTTGTAGAAACAGAACCTGCAGAGCAAGGAGCCGACAGTGCCCCAAGTTTGGGCATTCCCACCCTGGAAGAGGCACCCCTCACAAGTGACGAGAGTCCCCAGATCAGTGCTGAGAGTACAGAGATTGTAGCTGTTCCCCTCAGAAAGACTGGCCGAGCTGTCAATCCAGTAATACGCCTCAGTTATGATTCTCCCGGGAGGCCAGTGAATTTGCCTCTCAATGTGGTGCACAAAAGTGTTTATGTCTCACCAAACTCACTGCCCAAATTGAGCTTGACAGCCAATTCCAGGTTACTTGTCTTTCCCTCTGACCATGGTGCCCCTGCCCCCTCTAGCCCCAAGTTAGCTGATAGGGAAGGGTCCCCTCTTCCATTGTTTAAGGTACAAGAACTTATTACCTGATTCAGTATAGTAATCTTCAATTTACCTGTGTGAAATATGCACAATGTGTTGTCAGAATGTATACAGTATCATGAAGTGTAGTGAATATGTATAGTAAAAAGTAATAAGTTTATGTTAACTGATGCATGATGGTACAGACTTGCCGCAGACGCCAAGTTTTCTCCAGGCAGGGAAGGTTGTAACCCCCCTACAAATGGGGGTTCCTGAAAAATCTTCCTCGAGCGTGCCTAAATGCTCACTGCCAGGCTAGTGTCCTGCGTTTTAGCAGTTTAAATGTGATTGCCAGAGAGTGCCTGTATAGCCTCTGTGTACTGTCTCTTTAAGAGCTGCCTGGATTGCAGTCATAAGTAATCTGAGAGGGAGCTCTGTTGAAAGATGTAACTATTTGCTGAAAATTATTTAGCGTGATAATGTAGTTTGTCTAACCTGCCTTCTTTGCAGCAAGGACTGTTTTGTTTATCTCCATTATCTTGGTCCTGGACTGTGAATTGGACCAATCAGTACTGGTGGGACCTAAAATGGAGCTGGACTACAGGAGCCGTCTGGAGTCAAAATCTGTAGGAATTGTAGTTTGGGGCTTTTTGCGCCTTTTTGCACCTGAAGTGGGAGCCTTTGTTCTGACTGACAGGAGGATCTGCCAACCAAACCTTTTGGATCTTGGGGAATTTCCCAGGCTGCTGCATCTAGTTTCAGTTTTGAGCTGAGAAGTGAAGAAGTAACAGCTCAGTGATTTTGAGCAGCAGTTATGTGTAGTTTTGCATGGGAGAACTGTGAAAGGGCTGAGTGTTGGCCTGCTTGCCTGCCTGCTGTCCCTGAGAGGGACAATAGAGTTTATTCTGACTGAATCCGAGTTGTGAGGACTATTTAAGCCACTGGACTGTGACCAGGCTTTAACCTGAAGAAGACTGAAGATTTGCTGAATGCGATCGGCCTGTCAGGATTTCCAGCTGCTTTTGAATCCCTGGTTTGTGCAAAGACTTTGCGATCATGACCGGAGAGAGGTTTGCCTGGTACAGTTGAATCCTTTACATGTAAATGTGCTGTGTATTGAAAGTGGGTCGTGATTTGGTTCCCCACTTTGTGAACTGTGTTCTGCTTGCTGGAAGCTTTATCCAGTCTAATTGGACTGAATCCGCGTTCATCTCCATTTGGCCTGGGCCATGTCACGCTAGCCCTGCCAGACTACCCCACTGCACAGAGAAAGCCACTGACGAGAGACCTGCCTGGGGATCAGCCCCCTGCTCCACGCCTGAACAGGAACGACACCTCGGCGAATCGTGTGGGCCCTGCTTCTCCTGGCACTCCAGATTAACCACCTGCTGTCTCGATTTTGGTCCAGCCTGTGTCCAGTCTTGGGTACTGTGACTAATCATTAGGGTAGCTCCCTGCAACAACAGCCTAATCTAAAAGTGTGTCATCTGATTGTCTTGTTGTTTTCTTTCCACGAACTGAGCCCTCCGGCTCCAGATTACAAATTGTGTGTGTTGTGCATGTTGTTTTCTTCCATCACAGGGCCCCAACCAGCTGCAACATTTCTGGCTAGCCCACCATTCTCCATCTGGGTACCCAAAGTGTGTGACTGCTTATGGACCCTGAAGTGCATGCATAAATGTTTGATTGATAGAGCCTTTAAGCAGATTAACCTGATTGCTCCCCTCCCTTGTTCAAGCCCCCTAAATAAATCAGATCTAACTCTTTTTTGCATTTACCCTGACTGTGGTTCCAGTTTGTGCAAGAGTATTGTACTGCTGTTATTTGCTGTGTATAACCTTGTTTTACAGGGGGTCCCCAGGGCCGGGCCAGAGGAAAGCCCTGGTGGTAAGTGCAAACAGTGTGGGTACTTGTGTGGTGTATCGGGGTTTTGTGAAAGTGATTATTGTGTAACGTTCCGGTAACTAGTAAGGAAAGAGGGGGGTTACAGTGTCCCAGAGGGCTGTGCCCAGGTTAGCTTGACCACTACCAACCCTGACCTCCGGGTGGAGGCACCCGTTTCAGAACTCAGGCCCCTTAACCTGCTACTAGCCAAGCAGGAAGGGGTAGTAGCCCATGGGATAGCGCCACCTAGGGGTTACACTTGCTCGAAGTCACACAGTCTGCAAGTGGAGGTTGTGGGAATCAAACCCAGGTCTGCTGGATGTACCAAGCTCATTCACAGCTTCTTACTCTAACCTCTAGGCTATACTGCCTCACCTGCTTAAAACCAAAAGCAGCTTCCGCTGGAGAAGGGTGGGTGAGGGCAGATCTAGAATTTTTGCAAGAGGGTATCAGTTTTGTCTAGTGGGTAGCACTTTCCCAGAAAAATGTAAAACGTTCCTCTTCAAAACGCAGATATGCACAACAGCTGTTATAGTGTATGGTGGAATGCGGTTGTGTATGGAAATCCATACACCTCAAAAAGTTGTTCTGCTGCAGTAGTGACATCCTCACTAACGCAGAACAACTTTTCGTTCTGCGTTAGTGAAGACGTCATAATACAATGGGCTACAACAGACGTCCTGATTCGTCCCTTGCTGTGTGAGAGGGGCGCATGAGTGTGCTGGGGAGCGGCAGTTGTGAATCAACAGCATCGGCAGAACCGAGTGAAAATATGGAAAAGTGAGTCCCTTTTTGTCTTTTTTTCGGGCACCATACACTATAAAGAGCAGTTTATGGTTACCCATACAGTACATATAGGATAGTGCATGAGTACCAATTAACAACAGGGCTATTCTTTCACCGAGTTGGTACTATGACGACAGATTACCTCGAGAGCTGCAGGAAGGTCATGCCAGACGAATCTAATAGATTTCTTTGACTGGGTGACCAAAGTAGTAGATAAGGGAGGGGCTGTGGACATGGCCTACCTAGGCTTTAGCAAGGCATTTGACTCAGTCCCACACAAAAGATTAATATACGAGTTAGCCAGCCTGGGAGTGGGTCCCAAGATGATAGCCTGGGTAAAGAATTGGCTGGAGAATAGGACACAGAGGGTAATAGTAAATGGAGTCCACTCTGAAGAAAGTGGGGTGCTGTAGGGTTCAGTATTAGGACCGGTCCTCTTCAATTCTTTGTGAGCGACATTGCAGAGGGACTGGAAGGAAAAGTATGTCTCTTTGCAGATGACACAAAGATCTGCAACAGAGTTGATACACAAGGTGGGGTGGAAAGGATGGGAAGGGACTTGGCAAGGTTTGAGGAATGGTCAAATATGTGGCAGCTTAGATTTAATGCTAAGTGCAAGGTAATGCACCTGGGAAACAAAAACCCAGGGGAAGAGTACACAATGGGGGTTGAGATACTAACAACAACAAAAATGGAAAGGGACCTGGGGGTAGTCATATCAGATGACTTAAAGGTGGGCAAGCAATGTGAAAGGGCAGTAAGGAGGGCTGGGGGGATACTGGGATGCATAGGGAGAGGCATCACCACTAGAAAACAGGAAGTTGTTATCCCTCTGTACAGACAGCTGGTGAGACCCCATCTGGAGTACTGTGTGCAGTTCTGGAGACCCAATCTCCGCAAGGACATAGACAAGATGGAAGCTGTCCAGAGGAGGGCAACTAAAATGGTGCAGGGTCTGCACCGGAAGACATATGAAGAGAGACTAAAGGTGCTTAATATGTATAGCCTCGAGGAAAGGAGGGAGAGGGGACATGATAGAAGCGTTCAAGTACCTCAAGGGAATCAACAAAGTCCAAGAGGTAGCATCTTTCAAAAAGAGGTGTGCAAGAACAAGGGGCACAATTTGAAGATAGAAGAAGCGGCTCAGAGGTAATGTAAGGAAGTATTTTTCTCAGAGGGTTGTGGATGCATGGAGCAGCCTTCGGAGGAAGAGTTGTGGAGTCAAAAGAGTGGTTGAATTCAAGCATGCAGGACAACCATAAGGCAATTCTAGGGGTGGGGGTAGAAAGAAGTAGGCTGCTGGTTAACTAGGATCTGCAGCTTATCCATTAGGTAGGGAAATGGGCAGACTGGGTGGGCCAAGCGGTCCTTATCTGCCATCAAATTCTATGTTTCTATGAGAGCGCAGCTCAAGAGGTAATCAGTCGTCATAGTACCAACGAGGTGAAAGAACAGCCCTGCCGTTAAATGATACGCATGCACTGTTCTGTATAGTTTATAGTGTAACGTCGTTGCCTCAAAAAAAAAAATACTACATCTTTCTTTTTAAAATAAGACTGTCAGATTGCTGCTCGAGGACACCATGTGTGACGTCCGCACTGCAGCAGAATGAAAAGTCATTCTGCTGTCCTGAGGATGTCACTTTTTGGTTCTGCTGTACTATGGACGTCACTGGTGCAGCAGAACAACATTTTGAGAGCGCTAGATTTCAGTGAACAACGACGTTCCACTATACACTATAAGGCTATTATTTCACTTCGTAGATACAATGCCCACTTGGAGACCTCTCGAGTCATCAGTCGACATTGTATCCACTCGGTGGAAGAATAGCCTTGTAGTATATGGGTAACCATACACTATCCTATATGTTTTGCTGACATAAGGGGTAGAGGTCATACAGAGCTGTAGCCACTACTTGACCGCCCCTTCCCAACTTTCTCACACACACTTCTATTTTCACAGAACTAGTTCTCTATCATACCTCTCAACCTTTTGTTCCCCAGATGTGGAACACACTGCCTGTCAAAATGTGGAACACATAGGCAAAATGAGGAACACTTAATCAAATCTTTACCCAAGAAGCTAAAAACACTGTTAAAATGTTGCATTTATGTTCAGAAAGTCTGTTATTAATTGAATAATATATTTTTGCATCATTTACTATGGATTTTTTGCTTTAAAATGTTGGCTTTGAATGTGGAACATGGAGGTTTTGTGAAGGAAAATGAGGAACGTTCCTCATGTGGTGTAGTTGAGAAGTATGTTCTCTATTTTTTTTCTTTATTGCTACAAGTACTTGGTGCTGTGAACAGCAACGTGTGCCTTCTCCCACGCCCACCCTTTTAACACTAAAAATTATGGCGACTGCGACATATTTTAGTGTCCACTGGTAACTTTTTTCCATTGACCTCTACACTCTGCTACAACGTATAATTAGTAATCCTAGCAGCATTCCCACAACACCACCCCGCCTCCGCAGGTCGCTCTCGTTTCTCAATGAACTAAACTGTGGATCTTCTGACGCGCCGGTGTGGTACAGCGACAGATGAATCAACTTACGGCAGAGTGACGTGGACGTCAACAAGTATGGCGGACACAGAGGAGCTGAAGCAGAGCTCTTGGTAAGTAAGCGAACGCTGTTGTCCTACTGTCCAGCTTAGCTTTTGAAGTTGTACCGAAAGAGAGTAACAGTACTGCTGAATACAGGGCAGGGGCTGCTTTGAAGCTGGAGAGTGGCCATTTGACCGTGTTAGAGCCTGGGAGGGGTCATCAGTGGGATGTGGAATTAGTGACAAAGTGATGAACTGAATTGATTATGGGGGAGGCAGATATCAGCTGTTGATCTTCAAGAATTCAGCAGCTGATTTTCCCCAAATAGTCATTGTCGGGTGTATCGTGGAATGTCGATTACATGGTGAAGGTGTTCAAAGTTACTTATCCTGATTCATTCTTGTGTTGGATTTTTGTGAATATTAAAATATCGTTTTGACTTTTTGTATCAAAAAGATGTTCCTTGTATTTTCTTTCTTCAGACATTATAAATGGATATGGTACAGCCAGCTGCTTCAGTAGTTCAAGTGTTCCTGACAAGTGCCTTTACTGTGGCAGATGTCATTTGTCAATCCCTTTTGTGCAACCTATCAAAACAGTACTAGTATATATGGTTACCCCTTATGTATCGGGGCTTTCGCTAACCTTCTGCTGAAATCCCCAAATGGAATAGATGAAGATTTTGAAGCACAAAAATAAAACTTGTGCTTCAGTGATGACCCTATAGTTTGAAAGGTTTGCACCTGTACCATAAGCAGTAAAGATGTCAGGTAATGTAATTCAGAGATATTCAACAGATTCCTGACTCCCAGATTTTCCAGTCGGAACTGAAAATCTAGGAGCACAAAGTCAAATTGAGCCTCACGGTGATCATGCTAACACAAGCCCTGATGCATGGTTAGCTTCTGTCCTATGTGAAAATGAGTACACTCAAAAATTCTGTTGTACCATGACTGTGA
Source organism: Neoceratodus forsteri (assembly GCA_016271365.2). Taxonomy (NCBI): domain Eukaryota; kingdom Metazoa; phylum Chordata; order Ceratodontiformes; family Ceratodontidae; genus Neoceratodus; species Neoceratodus forsteri. Next base: position 433,330,874 of record CM057459.1, on the reverse strand, counting down.
CATCAGAATTACAGCACAAGGATGTTGCGCCATAGTTCTACTGTCACTACTATTTTAAAATAACTTTTTCTATTAGAAAAATTCTCATGTTTTCTCTGCTCTTAAGGGGGTGGAGATACAGCTACTGTATGTTGAACAACTTCTGCCCCCTTAGGTTTGAAAATAGCAGTTTTAATTTAATCTGTGCTTTAAAGGGGAACATTTCACATTTGTCAGGGAAGGTGCTACTCCCATTACAAAAAACTACTACCCCACTTTGAAAAGCTCTAGATCTAACCCTGAGCTGCCCTACATGCTGCTGTATGCCAGGTGCCGGTTGTCCTGTCCCAACATTGCGTGAGGTGCTGTTTCAGTTAAATTCCAGTTTCTTTTATCTGTTACAATGCCCCTACATACTAGACAAATTATATACTATAAAAAACAATATATGGACAACCATACACAACTTGGTAGTGTTCCCATCATGGGTCTATTATTACATCATAGAACTTCTCAAGCAGTGCTATTGAGGTCACTGTACTCTCATAACAGGCCCTCCATGAAAACACAGCATTGTTGTGTGTGGTTGCCCATGCATTATTTTCTTTATAATATACGCTGGACATCTTTTTCTGGTGCTTCTAAAAAGTTGTCCTCAGCATTAGAACATTGAGAACAACTTCAAACATTAATTAGCAGTACCTGCGAGCAGAAGCTGTTCTCCCTAGTAGCTTTTAAAAACAAAAGTGAAAACAGACTAATATTTCATCTAGATGACTATCCGTATTTCGTCTAGATGAAATATTAGTAGAGAAATACGAACTTCAAATGCTGCTTTGCTTTAAAAAAAAGAAATAAAGATGCTTAGGTTCTATTATGGTGTGTGTGTGTGTGTGTGTGTGTGTGTGTATATATATATATATATATGGATACATGATGGGCGACTGTGGAATATGGAAAATACGGCACTCGTGATATTATCCCAGTTCACTCTGCACTCGTGCAAATGTTTGCCATATTCCACAAGTCGCACATCATGTGTGCAATGTATACAGTAGGGCTACTATCCTTTGGGAAATTTTTTTTCTGTGTTTTCTCTCTGTTTACTCTTTTTTTTTTTTTTTTGGTAACTGGGTAAGTTTTAAGGGGGGACCTGGGAGCACTGGGCAGTTAAGTGATTTGTTCAGTGTGACACAGTATTGAAATGGAAGTTGTGAGAATGAAACACTGGCCTGGGCTGCTGGATGTAGGAAGTTTGTTCATTGCTTGTTACTCTAAACTCTCGGCTATACTGACAGCACTGTTTGTGTGTGGTCTGAGTGTGTGTGTAAGTGTTTCTGAATGGGCTGAGACTGTTAGACACTAAGAAAAACAGGTGCATGTGATTTGCAATGATAATTGTGTTACCTGCAGTTAGGAGTGAGAAACAGACTGTTTATTCAATAAGTTGCAGGCTTCACTGCGACAGAGAAACTGTTGCAGTCAGCACTCAGAAAGAGAAACTGGTTTATGAAGGAGGCTGGTTTGAAGATTAGAGCAATACAGTAATGGGCTAGGATTGTCAGAATAACTATGGGACACAGGTGATTGTCTTTTACAATTTTAATTGAGTTAGTTGCAGGATTTAGTGAGAAAGAGAAACTGTGAAGCTATTAAATGCAGGCTGCAGTGTAGATGGTCTCACTCTGGTGACATCACCATTGTTGTAAATTTGCTGGTGATATAGACACTGTGGGTTTATCAGGAAATAAATCCACAGTGATGATGTCATCACAATGGTTATACAATGGCTGTGAAAATAACACCATTTACTTCATAGCATATCACCTCACCCCTAGTGTGTGTGTGTGTGTGTGTGTGTGTATATATATATATATATATATATATATATATATATATAGATATAGATATGTATAAAATTAGAGTAAACAGAGTGCAAAGAACAAGCTTGGTTCTCACACTGAGCAGGTACAGTGCCATAACACAGCGCACACATGCTTCGTTTTCACGCTTTATGACATCACTGTATCTGCTCTGTGTGAGAACCATCTGTTTTTCTCACTGGGGAGGAGAAGTTATTCTCTGTGCTATGGGTAAGTTCCCTGATTTAGCTGCATACTTTTTTTCTGCGTTCAAGAAAGGAAATTATTTAAAACTGGATAATATGAAAAGTGAAGAAACAAAACATAAAGGATGTGAGTATTGCTTTACTGATCCTTCTCTCAGTTGAAAATGCTTTATTTATTTAGTTGAAAATTGGTGACCGGGAAAGGCACACTGACATGAGGCTCATTTTCAGGAGCGACCTTGGGGAAGGAAATAGAGATACAAATAGTTGCACAGATACAATTTGCATTTACAATAAAAAGCAATTAAAGAACACAGATTACTGGAGTAAGTGCAAAATGAGCAGTCAAGTTAGAAGCAATAAAACAAGGCATTTTAGTCAATCCTTTACTGTGGTAGGAGCCAAATGCAAGAGGAAAAGTCAAGTAGAGGGAAAACAGGAGTGGGGAGAGAAGTATTTAGCTGATACCTGAGAAAGCTGGGAAGGCAGTAAAGTGGAGGGAAGAGGGTAGTTGGTTCCAAAGTGATGGGAGATGATAGCAAAAGGTTGATTACCCAGCAGAGGTGCGAGGATGAGGAATTGTGAAGGTGCGAGGATCCCTAGAGTGGAGGGAACAGGAGGTAGAGAGGATGGGGGAGAGGGGTGATGAGAGGTAAGAGAGAGAAGAGACCAAAACCAGTATTTGGATAAGGATGAGGCACAGGGGATGTGGCGATGTGAGGGTAGATGGTGAATGGCTAAAAGAATAAAGCAAGCAGTAATGAGTACAAGAGGGGGAGTTGTTCACAAAATGGCAGAAGGAGTTGCAACCGGGGCGTCCAGTCTGGCTAGGGAGGTTGATGGAGTGGTGCCATAGACCATGAACGCAAAGTCAGATACTGGGAGCACTGTTTGGGTGACAAGCTCACAGTGGACCTGTGGAGACAGACGGTCTTTAATGCAGTACAAGGCACCAAGTTTAGAGCGGAGCTTGGTATAGATGGCGTCAAAGTGGGCAGAGAAGTTAAGCTTGCTGTCTGGGGGGGCGCTGTGGAGCCTGAGCAAGATGGCAGCAAGCAGATGGTGCTCTGCACATTATTGGGACTTTGGAGCTGATAAAATAGATTTTTTCAAAGCATATTTGAGTTAAAAGCAGAAATGGTTGTGTAGGATAATCAACCCGACAAGATGGGAAATCCAGGTAAAGAAAGGCAGCAGACTGATGGAACTAAGGGAAAAAAACGAGTGCTCCTGCCACACGGTCCACACAGCACAGCCAGGCTGACGCAACAGAGAGCCCTGCAGAGGAAACACTCCATTCACTTGGCTTAGAAATCAGTAGACCGATTTCCTCCGCAGCAGCACTATCCAATTAGTTTGATGGACTGGTGTGGAATCTGCGATGGAGTCCGTGTCAGTGTTGACAGTGGAGGCTACAAAACGGGCTGATGCAGCTATGGGTGCAGTTACAAATGTGATAAAAGAAAACGGGCACCTGAGAACATGATTGGAAGCCCTAGAAAACCAAGCTAGGGCTGTGAATATTCGAGTGCTGGGACTTCTGGAGGGCTGCGAGGGCAACCACTTAATGTTGTTCCTTCAGGAGTGGTTAACACAACAATTAGGCCAGGAGACAGCTACACGAGTGCAGCTTATCCAGAAGGCATATAGGATTACGCCACAAGGCAGGCCCGATAATCCAGAGGCCTTGTGTACGGTGGTGGCTGTAACCGATGGAGTGGGCACCAGGGACTATTCAGCTTTGCAACTAGACAGAGAAGAAGTCGTCTGATGGCACCAGAGCTCTGTTGAGGGAAGCTGGAATACCTCATGGGATGATCTTCCTGGCACATCTTGGAATTGCCTACCAAGGAAAGATTTTTATTTTCTCAGACCTGATGTACACAATGAAATGGGCCTAGAAGCAGGTCCCACCGAGAGCAAGAGCAGTGGACAGAGAGGAAGCATCCTCTGATGACAAGTTGTGAAGACTTTCCGATTATTATCACCTTGGCGGTAACGGGTGGGTGAAAACAGCCCTTTGGTAAAAACATATACTTTTCGTCTGACATTGTGAAGATCAGGACAGTAATACCCACTCAAATCCTAGGTTGACTCCTTGTTTATTTTAGAGGTCGGGTTGACCCAGTTGTTTGAGTTGAGACTTTAAAACAAGAAGTGCTAAAATGTAATACTGTATTGTAATGTGTATTGAAACAGTTGTTAAAATATTAATGTTATAAGTAGCTTTCAGCTGTTAAGTTTGTTTACACTTTGTTACTAGCTTCATAACAGTTGCAGTGGTTACTGTTCTTAATGAAGCATTGTCTTAAAGGGGACTGCAGTATTAGTGCACACATTGAAGAGTAGTGCATGGCGACTTTCTCTATTTCCTCCTTCGAGGAAGAGAATACGGGGAGCCAGAATGATAGACTTTGCAGGACAAGACCATGCCGCTCATGGGGTTATATATTACAGCTATTCAGTAATGATACTATTGGCATTTAAATGTAAACGGAATACCCCTCACTGATGTATCTTAAAGCAGTAGATGGATTAATTGATGTGGCAACCTCATTGTGTCCTGTATATTTACATTTGTCATATCTATGCTTGTAATATGACTTAAATTGTTTATTTGAAATAGTAAACATAAAGTTTAAAAAAACAAAAAAAAAACTTGCTGTCTGTCCACACACAGAAGTACTTGAAGGATTGAGTCACTTCCAGAGCCCCTCCTTATTCACCATTAGCAGTGGGTTTTTGGGTGCCTGAGCTATGCTAGTTACGAAGAGACTGGTGTGGTAATGTATTTGACCATGTACAGTATGAGTTTAACATTTTGTTTGTTTATACTTATGTTTGGGTAAAAAATGTGTATATTCATTTTAAATTCACCTCTTACAGGTGGTGGGATGGCCCCAAAAAAGAGATCCAATCTTCGGTTATCATGGTGGTCCATAAGTAAGCAGTAAGCCATGACAGTGTGTGCATTAAATGATTTTAATGCACGCATCAGAGGAGTGAGGCACGAGGCTGAAGGCAGAGTGTCCTTATGCCCCTGGGATGTGCATTCAGATCCTTTAACGCACACCCTGGAGTGGCTTATTGCACTTATGAAGTGACTTGCTATTCTTGTGCATTATACGTGAAGTGAAACATTTTGAATTTTTTTTTTTTTTTACAAAAATCATTTGTTTAACTACATGTTTTTTTTTTTTTGTAAACTTTATTTACATAGCAGAGCATTTTAAAACAGTATAACATATTACAGCACAGTTGAGACATGCATTTTCAGGTCACCTTTACAGTATACATCCTTTATCCACTGTTACGCCTTCAGTCATTATCTTGAGCAAGATCATAACAGGAATACCGAGGATTGAGTTCAGACTAATTTATAACAACGGGAACCAGGCCTGTTGTATCTCTGTCTCTAGAGGAGCCCACATTCGCTGGTATTTATCTATTTGCCCTCTAACAAGGTATTGAGTTCTCTCGAGTTTCATACACTCCATAAGAGATTTAATCCATTCTGCAATTGTAGAGATTTCGGATATTCTCCAATAGATGGCTAAAGTTCTAAGGGCCAAAACATTACCCAACCTCCACAAATCCTTTGTGGGGCTGGACATCTTCTCTCCCAAAGGGGAGTCCTAACAAAATCTCAGATGGGTCTAGTCTAAGGGGGATCTGTAAGGTAGAGGTTAAAGTCTGCTGAACTCCTCTCTAAAACCTTTGCACCTGTGGGCAGGCCCAAATTAGATGAAAAAAATAACCCTCATGGATCTTACATTTGGAGCATAAAGGTGAGGCAGTAGAGTCCATCCTGTGAGCCAAAACAGGGGTGAAGTAAGTTCTGAAAAGGACTTTGTATTGTATTGTGCATAATCTGTTATTAACTGAGCATTTAATAGAGTTTTTCAAGATGTTTAACCAATCACCTTCTGTTAGGCCATCAGGTAGGATGTCCCTCTCCCATTGGGCTTTAATTTTTTCTAGGGGGTCAGGAAGAGCACCTAAGAGCAATGCATAGCACCTCCTGAGTGGTCTAAAAGATTTATCAGTTGATTGGCCCACAAAGAGTTCCTCCAGAGGCGAGTGCTGACCAATATGACTGTCTGCTCTCAGACTTCTCAGCCTTGACACAACCTCCTTAATACGGAGGTATAAAAAGAAGTGTGAAGCATTAATATTATTGTATTTGACCAGGGACCCGAAAGGGGGAGTCTCCCCTTCTCTCAAAAAGTGGCCCAGCAAGTATATTCACTTATTATGCCAGATTTTTTAATAACTTTTTGTCTCCCCGTATCAGTCTCCCCCTTTTTTCAAGAAGTGTCAGTAATGGGATGTCCGGGGAGATCATGTCAGTGCACCCAATCACATTGTGGGCCAGCTCCCAAATACTCCACGTTGTTCTTGTGCATGGGTTTTCTATCTTCGGGGGAGAAGGAAGTCCCATTCGACCCACCAATGTATAGTAATACATGGGGATGAAAGAAAGGGATTCTAGGTCCACCCAGGCCGGTCTGTCCTCCCCTCCCTCAACATGTCCTGTACATGAGTGAGTTGTGCAGATACATAATAGTGCTTCACACTCGGTAGACTCAAGCCCCCTTTCCTAAGTGGCAGCCACAAAATTTCTCTTTTGATTCTGGGCTTCTTACTTTGCCAAAGAAGTTGGATTATAGCTCCCACCAGAGCTTTAATATATTTATTTGATATCCAAAGAGGAACTGTTTGAAAGTATAGAAATTGAGGGACCACAGACATTTTGACCAAGTTAACTCTTCCATTTAGGGTCAAAGGCAAAGCCCTCCAAGAGAGACAATCTTCCTTAACCCTATTCACTATAACATTCATGTTAATCTTAACTAGGTTTGACAACTTGGCAGGGATGATAATACCTAAATATTTAATCTGACTGGAGGGGACTATTGTGGTGCCAGCAACAAAAATGGACTCCTTTACATTCCCCATAGGTAACCATTCGCTCTTTTCCGCAATTAATTTTATGTACCGATAGGGGGCCATAAAGTTAAAATATTTTGGACAAATGAGAGAGAGAGAGAGAGAATTTTCAGAGGAGTAGAGATCTAATAACATGTCGTCAGCAAACAGGGAAATCCGGTGTTCTTTTCCTCTCCACGTAAACCCCTGCTGTCCTGGTGTGACCTAATTCCCTGGGCCAGGGCCTCTATGGTTGAGGCATATAATAAAGGAGAAAGGGGGCAACCCTGTCTGGCACCCCTGGTAAGGGGGAAAGGTGAGGAGATGTAATCATTTGTTAAAATTTGAGCTTTAGGGGAATGATATAAAGTTCGAATCCAATTCAGCATCTGGGGGCCCAGCCCAAATTTCTTTAAAACTGCCAGCATAAAAGGCCATTCGACCCGGTCGAATGCTTTTTCAGCATCAAGGACAATAGGCCCCCTTCCTTTGCCTTTGACCATTTATGCACGATATCAGTGGTTCTTCTGATGTTATATTTAGCTTGCCTCTCCTTCACAAAACCACACTGATCTGGGTGCACCAATAAGGGAAGGAGTCTGTCTAATCTAGAGGCCATGAATTTAGCTGTAACTTTATAATCTGAATTTAGTAGTGATATAGGGTGATAAGAGGAGCACTTAAGGGGATCTTTTCCTGGTTTTGTGAGGACTGTTATGGTGGCCGGGTATTGGGAGGGGGGGCAGTACACCAAGCTCCAAGGCTTCAGTCACAACGTGAAACATCAGTGGACCCAAGACATCCCAGAGCTTTTCAGAGTTTTATTTAACTCTAAAAATTGATTAGCGTTTTGCTCATTAAAGTGCTAGAACTTTGTGAAAATGCATAGCTCTTGCCTCACTGTGTTTAACAAACACAGCACTTTTAGAAAATCTATATAAATACTTTCTGTACAGTTAGTATCATTCCAAGAAAAAACTGCTAATCAATTATTTAAAACCCTGCTCTTTATATAGTTCTGCTGGGATCCCATCTGGTCCTGGGGCCTTTCCCTTCCTGGCACCCCAAACCACCTCTCTTAACTCCTCCAGTGTCACCGGGCTATCTAGTCTAATTCTATCCTGTGGTGACACAAAGGGTAATTCAGTGGTGTTCAAAAATGTCTGAGGGTCAGCTCCTGTAGGGTATTCTGAGGTATATAAATTTGAATAGTGTGATTTAAAGGAATCATTGATTAATTTGATCGTAGACAATCCCACCCGTCGAGTCCTCTGTACCAGTAATGGTGCGCTTGGATTTTTCCTTTTTAACCATCCCAGCCAGCCATTTACCAGATTTGCCCCCCTCAAAGAACATATTAAACTTGGTTATAATTAAATCACGTTCTAGCTTCCTAACTGAGAGTTGGTTAAGTTTACCTTTCAGAGTTTTAAGCTCGGTTACTTTCCCTGGTGACATGGAACACACATTGACCCCCTTTAGTCTTTAAATTTTTTGTTCATGCTGAGTTTCCTGATTAGAACACGATTTTTTTCAAAAAGTAAGAATAGGAAATTGCCTTCCCTCTAATAAAAGCTTTTAGGGTATCCCATACTATGCCTGTATTTGTGGTCCCCGGAGCGTTAAACTCAAACTCTTGAAGGTGCTGTTTGAGTTGTCGAATAAACTTTGGGTCTAGAATCAGTGAGGGGTCCATTCACCACCACGGCTGAACTGGAGTCCTCATGTCTAAAGATACAACTACCTTGAGAGGGGCATGGTCTGAAATAATTAAAGGTCTGAATTCAGCCCCCTGAAGATTACCTATCATGGGGGAGGGCAAGAAGATGTAGTCAAGTCTCGTGTATAGATTATGTGTATGTGAGAAAAAAGAGTATTTATTCTCTTGTGGTTGGCAAAATCTCCAAGCATCCGTCAGAGCCCTTCCCTCACCTAGACAGCGGAGCGCTACAGCACTATGCAGTGGAGGGCCTCATTTCGCCCCAGTGTGGTCCAATCTGTGGTGCCAATAAGTATTCATATCCCCCCCACAATTCAATTATCAGGGAATAGGGTAGTTGCTAAATGGGTAAAAAAATCGGGGGAATCATAATTAGGACCATAAGTGGACACCAAAGTTAAGTTTCGGCCCCCAAACAGCCACCACTGCTATAACATAATGTCCTTGTGGATCCGCTACAGAGGATAAAACCTTATGCGGGAGGTTAGGCCGGATCCAGATGAGTACTCCTCGGGCTTTAGAAGTAAATAGGACAACTATAAATGACCCCCCAAGATTGACCCAATCTGTCTGCCTCTTCTCTTGTGGAGTGAATTTCTTGTAAAAGAATGATGTCACCCTGCATTTTTTTTAATTTGAGACCAGATATGCTTATGTTTAACCACAGTACGAAGGCCATTGTTATACCAGGAAATAATTGTAAGGTTATCCATTACTGTAAGAAAGTTTAAATGACCTTGGCTTGACCAACTGTATGCGTCTTCTAAAGGTATAACCAGCCCTGCAAAAGTTTTTTAAACCCCAACTAGAAACTCACCAACACCCCCACCCCCTTTTAAATGGAAAAGAACAAGAAAATAGCTTAACATAGCTAGCTCTACATGAGCTCCCCCTTCACAACCCATTTCGTACCCGCTCTCTGTAATAAAATTAGTAGAAACAAATACAACTGGTTAACAAATTCTCCCTCCCTCCCATTCCCCAACAAAAAGATCTCCACATTCTCTGCTAATCGTGTAGTTAGCGTTCATCCTCCGCAACAATGGAATGATTCAATTTACAAAAAATCAAAAATAAAGTTATTCTCCCCCCCATCACCTCAATCATTGTGTGGGGGGGAAGAGGGCCCTCCAGGTCAACTTGGGGATCACCAGAGCCACCCGTCTAGCCGGGCTGAGCGGAGCACCCCCATTAGAACTCCCCTAGGGGTAGCTAGATCTCTCTGAGGTGGTGAGAAAAAGCAGTCCCCCAATCATATGGAGAGAACAGATTTGTTGTGCATAGCTCTTATAATTCCCAACAAATAACAAAAGGGAGCAAGTCCGTGAGATACTCCACCCACCCAGCCAAGCGCCCCCAAAGACCCCCCAAGATTCGCAAGTTCAGATTACCATTCTAAATAGCCCTAAACAAGACAGGCTAACTCAAGTAATTGAGTTGACTTGGACAGACATCGTATAAAATATGACAGGTTTGATACAGTAAATTATAAAAATGACAACCATCAAATCCACTTTGTCTGGTTAAATGTCTGACTAAAATCTAAATGAAGTAACCAAAAGTTCCAGACGGAAGTCTTATTTAAGTATATGTAGCAACGCCGAAGTCAGAGATCTTATTATAGCAAAAGTCCCGAGCCCTGGAGTGAACAACACAATCGGATTGTGTAGGCACGTAGTTAGGCCCCAGTCGGCTAAAGAGCAAAGAATACTGGTGGAAGTGGGGGAGTCCGCCCCAGCCATGATAGGCCTCCAGTGGAGTTATGGGGCAGGATGGTATGTTTCCTCTCGCCTTGCAATCACAAAAAACTATACAGTACCTTCTATTTATGGAATGCATCAGCCGATTTGATGATCAGCGTGTCCTTCATGCCTCCTCCACTCCATATCTCGCACAAACCCCAGGGCAGCGGTTGGGCAAGTAAAGGCCTTCTGGTTAGATCCCAACAGTCGAATGATCAGATGAGCCGGGTATGCCAGAGTAAAAGCACAATTGAGGGAATGAAGAAGCTTTTTTACTTCCGCGAAAGACTGCCTTTGGATCTGGAGCTGTCGGGAGTAATCTGGAAAGATACTGACTCGGGCTTGCTGAACCATAATTACACCCTTCTTGAGAGCCGCTTTTAAAATTAGCTGGCGATCCTGGTAACACAGAAATTTTATTATGATATGTCTTGGCTTCTGGTCTTGGAAGGGTTTGGGGCTGGGGGACCGATGTGCCCTTTGAATCTCCAGTGTAGCAGACGTGGGCAGATCAAGGGTTAATTTCAGCCAGGAACGAATATATTCTGGGCAGTCCCTTCCCTCAAGGCCCTCCGGTAAGCCAGTGATCCGTAGGTTGCAGTGGCACTCACGATTTTCGTGATCGTCAATACTCTGCTTGAGGGTCTTGATCTCTCGAAGGGCTCTGGAGAGGTCATCGCTACACTGTCTCTGCCTGTCTTTTTGGTCTCCCACCCTGGTTTCCACCTCTTTCAGCCTCGTCTCATGTCTTTCCACATTTTCCGACAGTGTTCACTGCTTGCTGGAGATGTTGAATCTGAGCAGTAATGTTGTCAAAACCTGCCTCCATACACGTTCCAAGATCGTATTTTAAGTCTTTAATTAGACATTCCAGGTTAAGGTAAGACTCTGCCATAATTGAGTTGTCGCTGGTTAATGGAGCAGGTTGCGAGGAGGAAGGGGTCTGCGGTCTCTCTGCGTCTGGGTTGTGTGGTTGAGTACTAGGAAGAGAACCCGCCTTCAGTAGGCCTGTAACCTCGTCGCCACTTCTAGCGGATTTGTAAGGAAGTTTACCCTGCTTTTTGCCTGATTTCGTAGTCGCAGACATTGATATGTTCAGAGCTGTCCAAAAATACAGAATAAATCAATATTATTAAGGCAATGGAAGGGGATTTCAGGGTATGAAAAGTGGAGCTCTTCTTCTAGACATCCATTCCGCTCCACCGCTAGGCCACCATTTAAATACATGTTAACTTGCAAAATGATATACCTAAAATAGTCCCTGATTTTTTTTTTTTTTTAATTAACCTTTGTAATGAGATCTGGTGCCTGACTATGCATTGCTAGCTTTTTAATTCACTGTCAGGTGAAGTGTTTCAGCCAGTGAGGTTTCAGGATTTTTCCTTGCCATTTTATAAAAATAAAACTTCATGAAATATGCAATATTCCATAAAATCAACCTTCCATTCTTTCTCACCGATGGTGTTTGCATAACATAAGGAACTTTGTTCTTTTCAGTGCCAGTGGCCTACAAGATTCCAGACTGCATGGATTTCCCAGTGGGAGGTAATGTCAGACAAACCTGATTGAATTCTTTGACTGGGTGACAGAAACCGTGGATAGGGGTTAGGCAGTTGATGTCCAGAACCTAAACTTCAGAAATGCCTTTGACTGAGTTCCACATAGGAGAGCGATGAAGAAATTGGGCAACCAAGGGGTGGAGGACATCATTTTAGGGTGGGTGAAAAACTAGTTGAGTGTGAGGACCCAAAGGGTAGTCCTAAATGGAGAACCCTGAGTGGAAAGGGAAGTTACGAGGAGGGTGTTCCAGGGATGCGATCTGTGACCGGTTCTCTGTAACATATTTATTTGTGATATAGTGGAAGGGGGTTCAGTGAAAGAGTTGCCTCTTCGCAGATGACACAAAGATCTCTGGACGAGTGGATACCGAGGAGGGGGTAGTGGCCATAAGAAAGATCTGGAAAATCTGGAAAGGCGGTCAGGGGTGTGGCAGCTGAACTTTAATGCAAAAAAAGTGCAAGGAAATGCACATGGGGCCAGGAACGGAGTATAGAAGGAATGAGGTGGTAGTGGAGAGCACATTAGAGGAAAGGGTTTTGGGGATGTTAATGATGTAGAACATGATGGTATCTGCACAGTGTAGTAGGGCTGTGGACAAGGCAGCTGGAATGCTGGGGTGCCTAGGGAGATGTAGCACTAGCAGAAGGAGAGAGGTTAATACAGCCCCTGTATAGATTAGAGGTGGACAAAGCCAGGAAAATTCGCTCCAAGAATTAATTTGTAGATTTAGCGCAATTTGCTAAGTGCAGAATTTTGCCCTCGAATTGTGGAATTTTGCCATTTGTAGGCGAAATTCTGCTGTTCGCGTGCAAAATTCCACAGTTCACGGTTAGGTGAATTTTTAAACTAATAGGACAAATTTGCGAATTGCTCCTCAGAGGCAAATTTGGTGACTTTGTTGGAACTTCGCTGGTGAATTAAAACTTCGCAACATCTCTAGTATAATTTCTTGATTTGTCCTCACTTAGAATATTGTGTGCAGTTTTGGAGCCCACACTTCAGGAAGGACTGGGATAGGTTGGAGGCGGTGCAGAGATGAGCCACCAAAATGATACAGGGGCAACAGGGTAGGTACTCTGAGAAGCACTTGGAGGATCTAAATATGTACACACTGTAGGGGTGACATAGATTGAGACATTCAAGTCCTTTGTAGAATAATCAAGGTGGGTAACAGTGAGCTGTACACAGTGACTGGTAACATATGTACCAGGGGGAAATTCCCTGAAAATTGGGGGCAAGGAGTTCAAGAGGGATGCCAGGAAGCACTCTTTTTCAGAAGGAGTGGTGATGGACTGGACCAAGCTTCCAGAGGTCATTGGGGCTGAAACAGTGGGGGGGGGGGGTCAAAAGGGGATGAGACAGGCACATGGGAATAGTGTGTAAGGGGGCAGACTGGTGGGAGTAGGGAGGAGTAATAAGGGCCCCGTCCCAAAATAAGACAGGCTTGGGCAGACTGGATGGGTTGCTAGGCCTTTATCTGCTGTCCTATTCTGTGTTTCTAGCTGCTCCTGGTGCTAGCTGAGCGCAAGGTCATAATCCTCAACTGGTGACAGCATCAGCTTTTCCACATTGCCCAAAGAATTCAGTCCAGCTGCTCTAAGATTATTTGTACAAGGTTTATCTCATAGATTTTTTATTTTTATTCAGAAAGCACACATGCAGAAAAAAAGTACTCCTCTAAGTAGTACTGGTTTGTCTCACATTCAGATTTTCATTATAAAAACATAGAATTTGTCAGTAGAAAAAGACTGCTTGGCCCACCCAGTCTGCCCAAACGGTCACTGTCTAGTCTGTCTCTGCAGACCTTAACTGGTCTCTGGTAGCCCTCCTCCCTGCTAGTTTATTAATATTCCTCTCTACGTATCCCACACATGCTTAAAGCCCACTACTGTTTTCACCTCCACCACTTCCGCTGGCAGTCTGTTCCAAGCATCCACCACTCTTTCAGTGAAGTAGTACAGTGCTTCCTTACATCCCCCTTAAACTTCTCCCCTTCCAACTCCATTGCATGCCGTCTGGTCCTGGTGCTCTTTCTCATTTGAAAGAGACTCCCCTTCTGCATCCTGTTCGCCCCCATGAGGTACATGTGGGTTTCTAACATGACTTCTCTGTTCTCTTCTCTTTCATGGTATACATGTTGAGATCCCTCAGCCTCGCATCCTAGGACTTTTGATGCAACCCCCTGCATGTTTAATTGGCCTTTTTGTGCTGCCTCCATCCTGTCTTTGTCCTTTCTGAGGTGTGGCCTTCAGAACCGGACACAGTACTAGCATCACCCCCCCCTTTTTTTTCTTTTACTTCAAACAAGTCACTGCACCAGAAACCAAAAAGTACTTAAAACGTACCCTGGGCAAAACTAGGGTTGGCAGTGACGGGCTAGACATGAAGATGATTGCTCTCACACTTAACAAAGTCACTCTGCCCCTCACTAAGACCTATAACTTAGCCCTGAGGCAGGCTAAATTCCCCACTCAGTGGAAAGCAGTCCTGGTAACACCAGTCCATAAAAGCGGAGATTGTGCCATCTACTCCAACTACAAACCAATCTCTGTCCTGCCCCCCATTGAAGGCCCTCAAACGAATGGTATCGGATTAACTTGTGGACCATCTTAACAAGTACAATAACCAGTGCCCCCAACAGCATGGATTTAGAAAAGCCCACAGTACTACTACTGCATTGGCAGAGTACGCTAACTACATTCATGAGGCACTGGATGAAAGCCAGCTCATTGGGTCTATTTATAGAGACCTATTGAAAGCATTTGATACAGTTAATCGCCAATTATTGATCACAAAACTTCATGCACTTGGGCTATCCTCTGAGACAGTGAGCTGGTTCAGAAGCTACCTTACCCATAAAACCCAGTGAGTAAAGATAAATTGCGTGCTGTCAGATAGCAAACAGGTCATACTCTGTGTCCCTCAAGGGTCCATACTTGGACCATTGCTCTTCAGCCTTTTCGTAAACACCTTCCCAGATGCATGCCCATCTAATACTCTGTGCGGATGATGCCACCATCTTCACTCGTAGCCCTCAGGCAAGCTCACTGAATCAGGAGCTCCAACTTAGCTTCCAACAACTGGAAGAGTGGTTTAGGAAGAATAAACTACTGCTAAACTACAAAAAAACAAAGATTGTGGTATTCTGCAATTCCCAGAACAAGGGCAAAATGAGCCAAATGGTTATTTTGAACAGTAGTGGTGAACCACTTGATCAAGTGTGCACCTTCAAATACCTTGGGGTCACACTAGATAACTCACTTTCCTTTATCCCACACACTGACCAAGTGGTTAAAATAATAAATGCCAGACCAGGCGCCCTTTAGAGGCATAGGAACTGTCTGACACAAGAGGCCATAAGACTCGCTGTTAATAGTTCAGTACTGTCCATTATAGACTATGGACTAAGAGTGTACAGCGTAGCCTCCGAAACAGTTTTAAAAAGAGTTAAGGTGGTACTAAATAAAGCATGCAGACTAGTTCAGGGTGCTAGGAAACTCACACCTACGACCCTTATGCTCAATCCTGTTGGCTCACACTCCAGAGGAGGATCATGTACCAAGTATGCCTCCTTGGTAAAAAAGCGTGCCTAGGACTTGCACCCCCCCATATACAAAAGCTCCCCCAGCATTCACTTTGCTTGCATCTCACTATAGTACCTCCAGAAACGCCCTCCAGGTGCCTTTCAGAAATACCTCATTAGCCCAGCGCTCCTTCACCTACAGGGCCCCTCTGTGGCTCAATGGACTCCCTACTACTCTCACAACTGTCCAGGACATTGGGCAGTTCAAAAGGGAGTTCTGTTTGTATCTGATTCTGTGGGTAAATGTGAGTGCACCAATTAGCCTGCTTTACTTCTGTTCTGCCTACAACAAAGCCCACTCCTGTGTGTCCTCCTCTGCCCAATAATACCTATACCCTTTACTCTCTCATCCTTGCACCCCCCAAAAAAAAATATTCCCTCTTTTCCTATCTCTGCTTGGTGCACCAGGACCAAAGCAATCTGGTAAGGCCGCTTTCTCCCCTATGCCCTATCACCCTGCTCTTCCACATTTGACAAGGCTATATTTGGCTGCCATTTCCTCCCTTCTACTGACAGAGCCAAACAGGCTGCCACTTGTATTGATCTTGCATTGGCCTACATTGTCCTGTTCCTCACATTGTGTTACTCTGGAACTGATTGTGCATAATTTTAAATACCTTTGTATATCTCATTGTCTGTACTTGACGTGGAACCTTTGTAAATGAGCTACTAGCTCAAAGGGGCGCGACTCGGATCCTCCACGGACATTTAGCCCCAGCTGTCTTCACCCAGTCGGTCCTGCTTGCAGGAGACCGCCCACTGTTAACAGAAAAACACAAGGTAACTGTTAGGGGCACAGACCTTGCTGCCAGCCAGCAAGTAGAAAGCGAAGGATTTTGAATTTGACCTTTGGCGCCAGTTCTCAGCTGACTAAGCTGTGGGACCGCAGTGCTCGGGACAACATTTGTGGACACTCCTAAAATCTCAAATTATCTTTTGCTGCAGAAGCTGCGTGTTTTAAAATTGCTAAAAGTGGCACGGTCAATTTTGTCTGCATTCTTAGTTAGAACGTACTGTAAAACTAGGCTAGTAAATTGATTTCTAAATCCAGCAAAATTTACAAGTATAAGTTGGGGGCTGAGTCTGCAAATGAAATCTAACTCTTTTCTGCTGCTGTAACACTAATCCCGCCCCACTCTCTTTGTTAGCCTGCTGAGTACTGCCTTTTCTCCCTACTTAAATCCCTTCCTTTCTCCTCTTTCACCAGGTTACCCCAACCCGCAGGGGCACGACTCTGATCCTCCACGGACATTTAGCCCCAGCTCTCTTCACCCAGGTGGTCCTGCTTGCGGGAGACCGCCCGCTGTTAACAGAAAAACACAAGGTTACCCCCACCCGCAGGGGTGCGACTCGGATCCTCCACAGACATTTAGCCCTAGCTCTCTTCACCCAGGTGGTCCTGCTTGCAGGAGACCGCCTGCTGTTAACAGAAACACACAAGGTAACTGTTAGGGGCACATACCTTGCTGCCAGCCAGCAAGTAGAAAGCGAAGGATTTTGAATTTGACCTTTGGCACCATTTCTCAGCTGACTAAGCTGTAGGACCACAGTGCCCATGACAACATTTGTGGACACTCCTAAAATCTCAAATTATCTTTTGCTGCAGAAGCTGCGTGTTTTAAAATTGCTAAAAGTGGCACGGTCAATTTTGTCTGCATTCTTAGAACGTAGCTGAACCCCACCGGCGCTGGCTCCCCCCCACCCTATCTCGGCATTTATTTATATAAACAGGCTTTGTCAGTTTCAGCTGACATTTAACAGGCCACTTTTCTATTAGCTCCTTATCTCTTACTACCACTAGGGGCATTGGTCTGTCTTCTAGTGCTCTTGATGTATCTGTAAATTGACATTTCTAGCAGAAAGAGTGCTGTTTCCTCTTCTTCCTGCCTTTTGGCAACTGTGGTATTGCTGCACACCATGATTCTCAAAGCTTTTCTCCCTCTCGTGACCAGCCTGCTCCTCTGCTCTCTCGCTAGACTCTCCATACCCCCATTTTCATGCAATAGTACCTTGCAACAGAACTCGATTAGAAACTTCAATTTCTCCAATATGCTGGTTAGACCTACTGAATGCCTTGATCTCACTCCACTGTTAGTCCCAAGGCTCATCTACTACCTTGTGGCAGCATACCTAGATTATACTCTCTGCTCCAAAACTACCATGCTTACTCCTTTTATCCATCGCAAACTCTGGTATCTGATGCTGCTTGCTATCCCATTGGCAGGCGATGTGGAACAGAACCCTGGTCCCTTAAACCCTCAACTGTGCAAAAATGCCTCCTGGGCTACTGCTTCTGGGTTCTGCATAGCCCATCTAAACATTAGGAGTCTCACACGTGATTTCACGGAGCTGGAGGCCTAGGTTGCCACCCACAATCCAGATATATTGTGCCTTTCTGAGACGTGGCTCAAGCCCTCTACCCCCGATTAAGTCTGCTCATTACCTAATTATTGCCTTATCAGGAATGACAGGTCATCTTGTAAGTGGGGCGGGGGTGTCGCACTGTTCTACAAAGTGCATCTAAATGTCTCTTTGACAACAAAACCCCAATCCTCCATCTGTGAATCCCTTCATACTATCCTCCGCCTAGGTGCAAAAAATCTACACATAGCTGTTGCCTATAACCCGCCCCAGGGAGGATTGACTGCCTTCACTAATCTGCTGGAGGATACAGTCAAACTTGCTGGCCATAACGAGCTGATTATCCTAGGGGATATGAACTTAAATTGGCTTGGACATACCCAGGAGTTACTTCTATCTGTAACCCAGAGCTATAACCTACATCAAGTGATAACTGAGCCCACAAGGATCTCCCCTAAGGAAATGTCTAGCACGCTACTGGACTGGGTGTTAACAAATAGAGTTGACAGAATTGTGGATGCCGGTCCTCTGCCAGATAGCATATCTGATCACTCCCCTATATTCTGTGTGTGGCAACACTCTAGCTCTCAGGCACAGCCCCCGTGCTACATCAACTTCAGGAATTACGCAAACCAGAATCAGGCGAAATTCCTGTATGAAGTTTCAGCTATTAACTGGTCTTGTCTTTCTCAGTCCCTGGATGCACAAACGGCACTAGACTACTTTCTAGATCAGTTTTGTGCAGTTCAGGACAGACATACACCCCTTGTGACCCGACGAGTTTACGTGGTACCTACTAAATGGTTACACAAAGATCTCCTGGCTGCTTTGCACATCAGGGATAAAAGCTGGAGGTACTTCAGACAAACTGGCCTTACTGCTGACTACCATACCTACAGGACCCAGAGAAGTGCTTGTAAAAAGCTAATTAGAATAGCAAAAAGCACATATTGTAAGGGGCTTCTACTGGAAGCGTCGGGTGACTCCAGGAAATTCTGGGCACACATCAAATCATTCCTAGGTTCTGAGAATACTCACTTGGCTGATGAAATGATCATAAGTGGGGTCCATTGTAACAACCCTAGGACCATTGCAGAAGCATTTAATACACAATTCTCTGACTTATCCAGCCTTACCTCTGGCTTCCTCCAAAGCCAGCTTTTACCTCCACCCACCCCTACTGCTCTTCACCCTCCATTCTATTTCGAGGTTGTTTCAAAATCTGATGTCCTAGGCCTACTAAATGCAATTTCTGACAACACTAGCGTAGGTTCTGATGGCTTAGAACCCAAACCTCTGAAACTGGCTGCACCATTTATTGGTCAGCTGTTATCACGAATTTTTACCCTCTCTCTCTGCAACGGAGTTGTCCCTGATGTATGGAAAATGGCCAGAATCACTCCGGTCTTCAAGAAAGGCGATAGAAGAGATATGGCTAACTACCGGCCAATAGCTATACTATCAGTGCTAAGTAAAATATTAGAAAAGCTAGTATCAGCTCAAGTTACTGAATTCATGACTAAATATAACCTTCTCTTGCCAATTCAGTATGGCTTTTGTAAAGGTCATAGCACCTCCACGGCCTTGCTCCACCATACAAATGATACGTTAACCGCCATGGACAGTGGTCACCTCATGGGTACAGTTTTTATTGACTTGACAAAGGCATTTGACCTCGTTGACCATCCCCTTCTACTAGATAGTCGGCTATCTCTTGGCTTCTCACCTAAATCGGTTGACTGGTTTAATAGCTATCTAACAAATAGAACACAATGTGTTAGATTCAGTTCTGCTGTGTCCAGCCCCATGGCAAACAACCTAGGAGTTCCCCCAAGGATCGATATTAGGACCCCTCCTCTTCTCCATTTTTATTAATAGTATTGCGTCAAATAGCCCCGACTGCTCGGCTATCCTTTATGCAGATGACCTGGTCCTGTACTGTAATGGGAAGAATATACACCATATAAACCAGACCCTTACAACTGCTTTTAAATCTCTTCAATCCTGGCTTTCCCTTCATAAACTAATCCTTTAATGTTGATAAAACGCATACTATGTTGTTTGGTTCAACAGTCAAATTAAACAATAACGGTGATCTATTTAAAGTATCTGGTCAGGATGGTACAGTCCTCAAACCGGTATGCTGTTTCAAGTATCTTGGAGTACTCCTTGATGAAAACCTCAACTTTGATAAGCAAATAACATCTACTTGTAAATCAGTCAATGCTAAAATTGGAGCCGCCTACAAAACTAGCTATGTCCTCACGCAGTTGGCTAGATTAGCCATGGCCCAGGGCATCCTGCTCCCGTCATTATCCTATGGAGTAGTCACCTATCTCGGGTTCATCCTCCACTCTCCTTAGAAAGTGGGATACCACTTATAACAGCATCTGTAGGTATGCCTCAGCCTCACCCCGGTCAAAGCACCATTGTCAGCTCTGTGCTGACTTAAATTTATTTAGTACCCCCTGCTTCGACTTGAACTCTTGCCCTTGGCTGCCTGACTGACAATGTTATAAGAACAGGGATCCCTGTATCACTGGCCTCCCTACTAACTCCACTTTCCCCTTCCCATGGCCTCAGATCTTCTGACAAATTGCTGCCGAAAATACCTAGATGTAAGTCAATCAAAGGAACCCTTGCTTTCTCTTACTCGGCAGCTAAGCTCTGGAACTCCCTGCCTCTTAATGTTCGTCTAGCCCCCTGCCATGCCCAGTTTAAAACCAACTGTCACTATTTCCTCTTCAGCCAGGTATCCTGTGCCTGCTTCAAACCTCCTTGAATTTTTGCTCCCTGGCCTAGTTCTCACTTCATCACTGCTTCAAACTGTTCCCGACTCAGCCTACCCACCTGGTTATTGTTCTTAGGCACTTATGACTTTATGTGGTTTTGTCTTCAGATGCTTTTAACCCATTTGTTGCTCAGCCATACGTGTTTGTAATCGTTGCATTTTGCTACTGTTAGTGAACTATTGACCTACTCTTGTTACCCACTTATTGTAATTTGTATAATCTTGCTCCTACTTAAGATTAGTTCCTACTTATGATTTGTCTATCTTGTTTGCTCTGTACTTTGTTTCTCTCTGACATCAGAAATTTTCACTGCCTACCTATTGTAATCTCCCGGGTCGTGCCTGAAAATAGTCATGTTTTGGCTATGGCATTTACCCGGTAAACAAAAACTAAATAAAAAAAAAAAATTAATAATCAATTGTTTCACCGGTGCTGTTCATAAGTGCAGGTTTATTCTGAACATCTGTGTTAGAATTAACAATATGTTTTGAGCTGGCGAGTGCAAACAGAACCAAAGGACATACACTCAGATGAGGGGAGTGGGTTGGGGTGTGTAGAGGCAGGATGAGGGGTAACATTAGAAAGCATTAATTCACACACAGGGTGGCTAACATGGAATAACCTAACCTATCTCATGAGCTTGTGGAACCTTGCATTATTCAGGATTTCTGAGGGAGAATGACACTGAGGATCACACAACAGGTGTGTTTGTGTTCTGAGTGATAAGCTTAGAGATTTGTCCATACTCAAATTGGGAATAGTCACTGCTGTGCAGACGAAGGAGTGTACAAGATGTACTCTAAATCCCTTCCTTTGTTATAATTTACATTATGTGCTAGGATATTGTCCTCAGTGCTGTTGGGGGGGGAGGGGGTACATGTGCAACATTTACATTGGGCAGGAACTCTGTTCCTGCTATACTTGAAAATTACATGTGAGATCTTCTTCAAGGATATCTCTTTCATCAGGACATACCTTTGGAACTATACTCATGTCAGCACTAGGACCATATCTAAACTTTTGCAAGCAGTCAGCCAGGAGTCATCTATCAGCATCTACATAAATGTGGGCGGCCTCTCCTCTCCTCTCCTCAGTTCTTTTCCTGCCATCTATCAGACTCTTCAGACCCGCCATTGGAAACGTTGCTGTACAAAGCCACCATTTTAGTTTTTTCATCTAAAGTAGGTAATCACTTTTATCGTGATTTTCGGCAACCTGTGTGCCGCTGAAAGAACCATCTAAACTTTTCTGGTGCTGCGAGTGCGGAGAGAGAAAATCTACAAGGAAGAAACCCACAACGTGTGTGTCTGCTGCCTGGGCCTTTCTCACAGCATGAAAGCCTATGAGATCTGCCAGGGCTTCAGCTGTGCTACCAGGTGACACAGGAAGGGGGGCTTTGGAGAAATTGCTCCTTCAGAAAACCGTACAAGCCATGGAGAAGCAGCTACAGGCTAAATCTGCATCGCCGGCCCCGTCGACCGAATCAAGGTAGTCGAAGCCCCGGGAAAAATCCTCATCAGAGAACCACAAACATAAGCCAAGGACAAGGCCTCCCAGGGGAGATCCAGGTCACCCCTGTGGAAAAAAGCTGCAACCTCTATTATGGCACCGTCTGCTTTGGCATAGGCGCCGATAGCGCTCCCCCAACCATTGACCAGACACCAAGGTTGGGGCTTCGAGGAGGCACTACTGGGCCTATTACGGACGGTATATCACTGTCGAAGGAGACTCAACCTCCTCTGTCAACTCCTGCAGTCGTGCCCACTACCAAAAGCAGTGCCAATGCACAGGCAGTACTCTTATCATTTTCAGACATTATACTGCGATTACTACGAGGCCTTCCTGTTCCAGAGGGCCCATCGACGGGGTCTCATACCACCACCCTGTCAACATCGCAAGTTAATATGTTGCAAATAGACCTCTTCAGGCGTTGCCAATGTAATTGGTGTTGTCTTTTATTCCCATTGAATAGAGAATCGATGACGAATACAAATATAATCCTGACCTCATAATGGCTGAGGAGGAAGACTATGCTGAGGAGAGCCAGTATGGACATGGCATCAGTGCCATAGTTTCCTCTTTGTAGTGAGGACTCTGCAGTGAATACACCAAGATCACTTTCAGAAGATCCTTTATTTTTTATCATGATGCAGCAAATGCAGGCTGCCCTAGTCCTTAACATAGGTGGCTCGATGATCTCTGACCCTGCCACCGTAGCCGAGACTTTCAACAAATTTTTCACCACCTGTGCCCTTCCTGACAACCCCACTGCCTCCCCTATGGGCCTCCCTTCCCCTCCACCTGGTTCAGGCTTTCTACTCACTCCCATTTCACCCACTGAGGTTTACAAAGCACTTGCGTCCCTAAATCCTTCAAAACCTAGTCCAGATGGTCTTCAACCAAAGCTTCTACGCATCTGTACCCCAGCCATAGCCTACCCGCTAGCTCACCTTCTAAATCTCTCCCTCTCCACTGGTATCGTCCCCCAGGCCTGAAAGCTGGCCAGAGTGATTCCACTCCATAAAGGGGGGATCTGACCTCCCCCACCAACTACAGGCCCATCTCACTGCTGCCCTCCCTCCCTTGCCAAAGTGCTGGAGTCTCTGGTTCACTACAAGGTCCTGGACCATCTTACAGTGTCTGGCACTCTTTCCCCTTTTCAGTCGGGTTTCAGGAAACAGCATTCCACAGTCACCTCCCTGCTTCGGGTCGCCGACTCAATACAGTCCACGATGGAAAAAGGCCAAATTACTGCTGCCATTTTTATAGAACTAGTGAAGGCGTTTGATTCGGTTTCCCACCAACTAGTGCTCCACAAACTTCAATCTCTCGGCATGTCCCAAGCAACAGTTAACTGGTTCAGCTACTACCAGAACGCTAGACAACAATCAGTCCAAGTCGGTAATGCCCTATCCTCTCCCCTCCCTATCCTCACAGGTGTTCCCGAGGCTCCATACTTGATCCCATCCTTTTTTCAATCTTTGTATAAATGACTTCCCCTCCGTCTGTTCTGTGTCCCTTATACATGTGTACATGGCTGACACAGTGATCTTCTTCTCTGGCTCTGTCCTGGACGATGTTGTTACCTCTAACAAGACTTTAATAAAGTTCAGGACTGGTTCCACTTCCAGGCAAACCAACTGAAATCAAACTCCAAGAAAACAGTTTCTATCTTCTTCAGTTCCCGACAGAGGCTGTCCAGACTTCAGCCTACCCCCATGTTCCTCACTCTGGCAGGCTCCCACCTGGAAGTGGTCCACAAGTTCAAATACTCAGGAGTCTGGCTGGACAGTAAATTAGACTTTTCCTCTCATATTGACGCCATCTGCAGCAAACTCAGTCCAAAACTAGTCAACCTTTACTGGCATAAAGATTGCTTTCCTTTACCTACACATCATGACCGTGTTACCAAAACAATCGTACCCATTTTCGATTATGCTGACGTTGTCTATGCATCTGCCCCTGTGACTTCCCTCTCAAAACTTGACACTCTCCTAAATTCTTTCTGTTGCTTCGCAACCTCCTCCTCTCACTCGCCACTCTCTACTCTACTCCACTCTTTCCATTGCACCTCTTTCCCACAGCTGCCTAGTCCACAGCGTCTCCCTGATTGTCAACTACTGGTTTGGGACACTCTCTCCTATCTCTCCTTCTACTTATCACCAGCTCACATCTCTACCTACTCCCTCCACTCCAGGGATACTCGCTCTTTCTCCCTCCCACATCTCCACTCGGGGGCAACGATGTCTGCTTTCTCCAGTCGATTCTCTTCCATTTGGAATCAGCTTCCTAGCAAAGCCCACCACTCCCCCACACTCCTTTCCCCTAAAGTCCTCTCTACGTCTGCTCCCTTGCTCTGACTGCTCGTGTCTCTCTCCTACCCTGCCTCCCTCATCCTAGCTTTCATAACCCCTTGCTCATACTCCTTCTGTCTTCTTCCCCCACTTTGACCTCCAAAAGCACTTTCTCTCACTACTTTTCTAACCCTAGTCTCAAGCCACCAACAGTTATTTACTGTAATTCACATAATTTACTATTATTTTTGCCGCACTTATTCTCTGCCAGTTTGACATCATTGTAACCCTCTTGCATAGCCAATGTATTTTCAAATTGTGTTTTGATGTATGCACATTGTAATCACTGACCTGCCTGTTTTTTCATTGTGCCTGAAACTTTTCTGTAACAATGTTTGTATTGTGCCTGAAATTTACTGTAAAATGTTTGTTATTCCTCCTCCCTATTCAGTCTCCCGGGTCGCACCAGGAAATGAGCTTCAGCTCAGTGTCTTTCCCAGTTATCAAATTTTAAATAAATAAATGGGTTTCATCGTAGAGGAGCAGGATTCTACCAAGAAGAACCTTCTGGAGTTTCTGGAAATGCCAGAATCTCCCTCTGTTGTTGTTCCTCTCCTGTTTCCAGCTTTGGAGGATGCTACTTATGCAGCTTAGTATAGGCCTAGCAACATATCAGCTGTTCCCAGAAAGGCAGACAAAATGTATTCTGCCCTTTCTGGAAAACCATACTATGTTACCAGGCCTGAAACTGACTCGATGGTAATTACAGATGCCCAGGTGCAGGGTACCTAGACACCTGAACTGTCTTCTTCCTGGTACAGAATCCAGGAGGCTGGATGTCCAAGGCAAATGTACTTATGCCTCTGCTTCGCTGGGTCTGCGTATTGTCAATTACCAGGTCCATATAATAAAATATCAAGACACCCTCTGGAGGAAGGCTAAGGTTGCTGTGCAGACCTTGCCTGAGGGTTCTACTAAACAGGAGTTGATCAAAACTCCTGACACTGGTACTGATGTGAGGAAACATTTGATCCACACAGCATATGATATTTCTGATGCCTCTGCCAGGGCTGCAGCCACTGGCATTTGTCTCGGGTGCTACTCATGGCTCGGTTTTGTTACTGATATGCAATAAATGGTTCTCAGTGCCCCATTTAGAGGGCAGAAACCAGGCCAGGTTGTAGAAGAAGGCTTGAGAGATTTTCAAATATCTGGCAAGACTCTAAAGTCAGTGAGATCCCTGTACCTACCAAGAACAGGAGTAGGAGCAAGGGCAACTTTCATCGATCCGCTGTCAGAGGACAGCGTCAGGCCTACTGACAGCAGGGTAGAGGCAGAGGTGCAGGGGCCTTGCCAATCTCCCTCCCAACTCCAGGTGTCCATACAAAAGAACCTAAGAGAATTGGAGCCGAAGGGTCTGCCCTCCCCCCCCCAATGGCTTAGCATGACTCCTTGTACACCCCTAACCATCATTACTTCCAAGGGTGGTTGTACGGGGTCGCCTGACCCTCCACTTGGAGCAGTGGAGGGTGGTGACTACAGATGAATGGGTTCTGGAGATTATAGAGAAGGATCATGCTGTGGAACTTCTGGACAACCAACCCTTCAGATCATCCACTGGTTGTGAAAATATAGCCACCAGGACACATGTCCCTGTTGCTAGAGGAAGTACAACCCCTGCTTCAAAAATAGGCCATACAATTTGTACCTCCAACACAGAGTCACAAAAACTAAACTTCTTCATAGAATATAAGAGGTTTCAGATGGTTTCTCTGCAGGGTCTCCTTCCCCTGCTGCAAAACGGGGACTGGATTTGCTCCCTAGATATGAAGGATGCCTACCTCTTTATCAAAATCTGAATCTCACAGGAAATATCTGAGATTCCTGTTTCAGAAAGAGCATTACCAGTTCAGAATGTTGCCCTTTGTCTTATCTTGGTGGTGACAGCAGCATCCCTTCACAAGAAAGGCCTGTATGTCTTTCCTTACCTGGACGACTGGCTAGTAAAGGCCCACTCCAGGGACCAACTGCTGCAGACCTTAGCTTGAACCAGACAGATGTTTGGTGCTCTGGGGGTGACAGTTAACATATGAAAGTTTCTACTGACACCCTGCCAGTGATGCTGTACATAGGGGCACTTCTAGATATGGCCCAGGGTTCTGTATTTCTACCGCTGGATGGGGCAGACTGCCTGATTGCCTAAGCAAAATTGGTACAGGATAGCCATTATGTCTCAACAAGGACATTTCTATACCTTCTGGGACTCCTGGCAGCAGCCATTTTCACAGTAGCACTGGCCAGGCTGCACATGAGGATCCCACAGTGGACCCTGAGAGTCCAGTGGGACCAGCTGACAGACAATCTAGAACAGATGGTTTTAGTAACGTCTCCCTTGTGCAAAGCACCCAAGTGGTGGATGGAACGCAGCAACCTGCTGAAGGGTGTCACAGTCTTGATTGCTACTGCACATCAGATGCTTTGGGATTGGGAGCCCACCTGGGACCTTTTGAGACACAAGGTACATGGAACCAGGTGGAGTACACTTTGCATATAGGAGTGCATTTTGCATATAAATGTTCTGAAAATGAGAGCAGTCCTATACAGACTCCAGGCTTTCCAGAACCACTTGTCCCTATGTCCTCTTTGATACATTAGATCAACAAATGGAGGGGGGGTGCTCATTCCTAACTGTGCAGGGAAGCAATGAGAGTTTGGTCTTGGCCTCTGGAACACAGTCTAGAACTATCAACAGTGCATGCCCCAGAAGCCTAAAATGTCTTGGCAGACAAACTAAGCAGGTCACAGTCCAGCATGCATGAGTGGGAACTGCTGATCTTGGTGGTCAGTGACCTATTCGCAAGATGGGGTCGTCCAGAGTTGGACCCTTTTGCATCCTCATACAATGCAAAACTACCACATTTCTGCTTGTTTGCTCCAGGGCCTGGAGTTTTCTGGTGTGACATTGTCCCTCTCCTGGAAAGAGAGGTTTCATTATGCCTTCCCTCCCTTTCTGCTAATTCAGGGAGTACTACTCAAGCTGAAGAGGAAGGGGGCAACTAATACTCATTCTTCCCCTATGGCCTCGGCAGGTATGGTATCCCCTGCTGCAACAGCTGACAATGAAACCCCCAGTACCTCTGCCCCTGTGCAAGAGTCTACTGTCACAGGAACAGGGAACCCTAGTCCATCCGGACTTGATGTCCCTAGATCTGCACACATGACTCCTGAAGACATAGCCATAGCTTGCTTTGGGGTCTCATATAATGTGTCTGATGTTCTGGTGACTGGTAGAAAACTGTCCACTAGATACACTTACTCCATGAAATGGAAGCAGTTTGCTTTATGGGCCGCTTCACATAACCTGGATCCATTTAACTGCCCAGTTAATCAGGTTCTATAGTACCTGCTGCACTTATCGGATTCGGGCTTGCAGTATTCCTCAATCAAAGTGCACTTGGCTGCTGTATCAGCTTTCTACTTACCTGTGGATGGCTGTAAGATTGCTCAGCTGGAGGTAGCCTATACATTCTTGAGAGGCATGTGACAGGGTAGAATAGGACGCTGTCCCAGTTGTTATGGAGAATATGTTTAAATGCTAGGATCTGTCCGTTCTGTCTCTTCTCTGTCTGGTTGCGCAACCAAATTTTCCTGTGAGACCTCAGACTTGATCAACCCAACAATCTTGCAATTATTTGCCCCTCACTGTCTCTGTTTCCTCTTGGTGTCTGTTTTTTTCCCATGTATATCTAGATCTGCTGGTATAAAAATATGTGCAAACCATTGTATGGAAATGTAACTGATATTGGGATTCCTTGTGTTTGGAAAATACATAGCATTACTGTTGAAATGTATATAATTATAATTTGAGATGACTGCAAAAAGCTCTTGGAAGCTAGAGGTTACCCGAGTTCAGTTTTTAAGCCTTTTACGAAAGCTGTGCAAAAGGGGCCTCAGCAAGCACACTGTGTTCTAGCAGCTGCTGCCTGATATTTACAAAAACAGGATGCTTGCTAAGAATGGGGGTAGAAAGGACTTATAAAGGAGCTAAGCTGCAACTACTGGATTAAAAAAAGGGCCACAGAGACTCAAGGAAAACTACAGTTTTTTTTTCTTCTTTGTACATAGTTATACTAAACAGGTTTTTTTGTTTTTTTTTAAATGTTACTGCAAATAAGTATTTTGGAGAATTTTACAACTGCGCCTGGTTTTCCCTATGCTTCCTGACCTGTGCCTCGACGACAGATGGTGTCAGCCAAAGTGGGATTTAAGCTGTGCATACCCTAAGACAGGAGTTTTGTGCGTGGGTACTGGACCTAGTACCAGAAAAGCACAGAGGAAGGTATGGATTCTGCAGCAGCAAATCCAGGAGTGGTTACCAGGAGAATGGCAGCCAAACTAGCAGAGACAGAAGTCCAGTCTGAGACTGTACAGCCATCAGAAGTTATGGAAAAAGAACATGCAGTGACAGAACCTGAAAGCCTGATGGACTTTTTCAAATGATGAGCTATACAGCAAAAAGAAACGGAGTATCAGAGAGAAAAAGAGATTCAACGTTTAGAAGCGCAGAGGAGAGAAGAGATGCAGCAACAGGAGCAGCAGAGGAGAGAAGAGATGCAGCGACAGGAGCAGCGATGGCTGGATGCCTTGCAAGCCATCGAAGGCAGAGGATCCGGCACAGATCCAGACGAGCAACACAATGCAAGCAACTT
The DNA here is from genome assembly GCA_016271365.2 of Neoceratodus forsteri. Taxonomy (NCBI): domain Eukaryota; kingdom Metazoa; phylum Chordata; order Ceratodontiformes; family Ceratodontidae; genus Neoceratodus; species Neoceratodus forsteri. The sequence continues at coordinate 433,301,637 of CM057459.1, read as the reverse complement.
AAAAGTCATTAAACTTACAAAGTTGTGTCCCTCAGAAGGTATTGAGACATACCTGATAACCTTTGAAAGAGTTGCTACAGCCTGCCAGTGGCCAAAGTAGCAATGGACAATCAGACTGGTACCCTACCTGACAGGGAAAGCCTGACTGCCTGCAGCAATATGGACACTGCACAGTCAGAAAACTATGATCTGGTGAAAAGCAAAATCCTGGAAAGGTATGTCGTCTCCAGAGAGACATACAGGCAGAGATTTCGATGTCTGAGGTACAACTCTGTCGACAATCCTCGAGAAGCCTTCACCCGACTCAGAGAACTCCTGATAAAAGGGATCCGACCAGAGAGCAAAACAGTCCCACAGATTGACACACTTGCCATGGATCAATTCATCAGCATCTTGCCTACAGATGTGCAGCTGTGGGTAAAGGAACACTGGCCAGAGAATAGGGAAAAAGGCTGTTTCCTTGGCCGAGGACTACCAAATGGCCAGACAAATGCCACAGCAGCGAGGTAACAGCCAAGCACCGGCAAGACACTCTTTTTCCCATGTAAACTCCAAGCCTGATAAGAACTCTGGTGGGGGTAACAAATAAGTGCCCAAAGACGTTATCTGCTATAACTGTAATAAGCCAGGCCATTTTGCAAGAAACTGCCATAGTAAGGAGAGTGGCACTGGAGCAGATTTGTCCTTAGCAAATTGGGGCAAGTACTTAACAGATGTGAAGGTGGGGGATAAGATTGTGAAGGGACTTATTGATTCGGGAAGCAGACAGACCCTAATATATGTTGAAGTGCTGGGAAAACACTGTGCAAAGGGACCAGGTACTGGTGTCATCTGCATCCACGGGGACACTCAATACCAGCTCACCACCCAAGTGACTCTGACCATTAAGGATGTGTCGCACCAAATGAAAGTGGGGGTAGTACCAAAGTTATCTGTACCTGTGATTATTGGAAATGATGTTCCAGGATTTACTGAGTTGATCAAAGAGGGAGTAAATCCTGATGTTTCAGCAGCAGTGGTGACAAGAGCTCAGGCAAAGAAAATTTCACACGGTGGGGACACTTTTTTCCTTTCAAAGATTTTGATTCGGACTTGTTTGAGCACAGCTCCAAGATCCGGAAATCCAAGAAAGAAAGACGAAGCCTGAAGAAACTGTGGCAACAAATGACTGATGGACATAAAGGGTTAAAATGTGAAAATTCTGAAACTAAATTGATGACCAGTTGTGATTTTCTTTCAGAACACGCTAACAATGTTTCTCTCCAGGGTTATTTTAAGCAGCTGGAGGTGAAACCAAAACAGGGTGGGCCAATGTTTAAAAAATGTAATGGGTTACTGTACAGAGTTTGGGTTAAACCTCAGACACAGGAACAGACAGAACAATTGGTTATACCACATAAGTATAGAACAGAATTGTTACAGATAGCACATGATAGTCCTATGGCTGGTCACTCAGGGAGGGATCGCACCCTCGCCAGATTGCTGTATAAATTTTACTGGCCTGGAATTCATGAAGATGTTGCTACCTATTGTAATTCCTGTGCTGAGTGTCAGAAAGTAGCCCCAGTCACTAGAAAAGACAAGGTGCCCCTACCCTTGGTAGATGTTCCCTTTGAGAGAATTGCAATGGGTGTGGTTGGTCCTTTAGACAAAAGTAAAAAGGGTAATAGATTTATCCTGGTAGTATGCGACTGTGCTATTCGATACCCAGAAGCAGTTCTAATGCGTACTGTTACAGCCCCAAAAGTTGCAGCAGAGCTTGCCAAAATTTTCAGCAGAATGGGCATACCGAAAGAAATTATTACTGATTTGAGTAGTAATTTTGGTGCTGCATTGCTTGAGGAGCTGTACAGACTGCTAGGTATCATTGCCATAAGAACCTCCCCCTATCACCCTCAGACAGATGGTCTTGTTGAGAGTTTTAACCAAACTCTAAAATGCACGTTAAAAAGGTTTGTAAACGGGAAGGAAAGATTGGGACCAATACTTGCCGTACCTTCTTTTTGCTTACAGAGAAGCCACAGTCATCAACAGGGTTTTCACCATTTGAAATGCTGTATGGTAGGCAGCCAAGAGGGCCACTGGATGTGATAAAAGAAACGTGGGAAGATAACCCCACCCAGAAACACTCTATAACTTCTTATATGTGTGCCCTAAGAAAGAAGCTGGCAAAATATGTTGAAATTGCCAATAGTAATCAGGAAGAGGCCCAAAACCAGCAGAAGGTATATTATGACCATGGGGTAAAAGAAAAAGTTTTCAAGCCAGGAGAAAAGGTTTTGCTACTGTTACCCACAACAGAAAATAGGCTGTTGATGAAGTGACAAGGGCCTTATAAGGTTCTGAGATGTACTGGCACTGTTGACTATGAGATTGAGACCCCTGACAGGAATAATCCTACTAAGATATACCATGCTAACCTCCTCAAGAAATGGGTTGAAAAATGCCAAAAGCTGCTTTGCTGGTTTTACCAGAAACTGATAAGGAAGATATTGATGTAGCATATGCTAGATTGGAACAAACTGTAAATGCTGACACTCATGCTGTAAAGATGAATGTTTCCTTAATCTCAGAACAAACTGCAGACATTCGTAATGTGCTAAAGACATTTAACAGTACTTTTACTACGGTACCATGCCGAGCAAAAAAGGTTGAGCATGTTATAGTGATAAGGAATGCTCGTCCTAGTAGGCAAAAGACATATAGGTTACCAGAGCGGTTAAGAGATGATGTGGTTAAGGATACAAAAAAATGAAAGAATTGGGTATCAGAGAGGAGTCAAAGAGTGCTTGGTCATCTCCCAGGGCAATTGTAAACAAAAAAGAAGGGTGTGTTAGAATCTGCCTTGATTTTAGGAAACTCAATCAAGTGTCAGAATTTGACGGTTATCCTATGCCGAGAGTAGATGATTTGGTGGACAGATTGGGGAGTGCAAAGTATATCAGTACCCTCGATCTCACCAAGGGTTACTGGCAAATACCTTTAGCTAAAGAATCCAGCGACAGAACTGCATTTGCCACCACATAGGGTTCTATCAGTTCACCACTATGCCATTTGATTTACATGGTGTGCCAGCTACATTCCAATGGTACCTGGATGTAATTTTATCCCCTCACACTGGTTATTGTGCTGCATACCTGGATGATGACATTGTGTACAGTCCAGACTGGAAAAGCCACCTGGAACACCTATGAGCAGTTATGCAAGCTATCAAAAATGCAGGTCTGACTATTAATCCTGCCAAATGTGCATTGGGCATGCAGGAAACCAGATATTTGGGCTATATGTTGGGGAATGGAGAAGTTAAGCCAGAGGTTTCTAAAATAGAAGCTGTAGCTAACAGCCCTGTCCCTAAAACAAACATGTCAGGTCATTTTAAGGGCTCGCTGGTTCTTATCGGAGATTTGTTCCCAACTTTGCTGAATTAGCTACTCCTCACACTGAACTCAACGAAAAAATAGTACCCAAATAATGTGAAATGGACCCCAGTGTGTGATGAAGCTTTTCAAGCCATAAAGGCTGCATTATGTTCTGCCCCTTTTTTAAGAAGCCCAGACTTTGAGAAACCAGTTTTGCTTCAAACAGATGCATCCGAGGTAGGCCTAGGTGCAGTCCTAAGTCAAAATATAGATGGGGCGAGCCGGCCTGGTGGCGCTGAGGGTTGAGGCGCTGGACGCCACACCTCGCTCCACGCCGGCGACCTGGGTTCGGGAACGAGCCTGGGCTGTTGGGAGTCGGAAGGGGAGGGAAAGGATTGAGCATCCGAGGGACAGCTCTCCTTTCCCGGGAGGGAGGGGGACACACACTCGGCACCTGTCTGGCCTCTGGTGGAAGCCAGAGGCATAGCAAGCGCACAAGCGTATAGAGGGGATTGGGAGTGGGTGACGGCGGTGACGCCTTGATGTTGGGGCACGCACCATGCCCACAGAAAAAAATGGGAAATACCCTGCAGTGCTCCTGGTAGATGGAGCACCAGGCCTCAATCTCCAGTGCCCCTACCTGACCCGGTACCAGCATCCCGACGACAACAAGAAGGACTTTGGGGGTGGCCCGGCCCCGTGTCTGCCTGGGGGATGTAGCCACGGCTACATGGGGGATGGACTGCACCAGGGCTCCAGGTAAGAGGGCGGAGACTAGAAGGCCATAGGTGTCTCCCAAGAGTGGGAGCACTCAGGGTAGGGGAGAATAAAGAACAAGTTAAAAAAAAAAAATATATATATAATGTACATGTATATAGATGGGACGAAACATCCTATTCTGTACATAAGTAGGAAATTGCATGACAGAGAGAAAAGGTACTTTACCATCGAGAAGGAATGTTTAGCAGCAAAGTGGGCCATGGAGTCTCTGAAGTTTTATTTGCTGGGGACTGACTTTGTACTTATAACAGATCACAATCCTCCCTTTTGGCTTAATCAGAAGAAATATAGAAATTCCAGAATCACAAGGTGGTACCTGGCACTGCAGCCATTTAAATTCACGGTGATACACAAATCTGGTAAAGAGAATAGCAATACTGATTTTCTGTCAAGATATGGATTATAAACTAAGGATTCTGAAGGTTGAAAAACAAATGTATGGGTTTGAACTTTACTGTTTGCTGTACTGTTGTATAAAAACTGATAATGTACATGTGCTTAATTTCTGAAAGCAGCAATTGTTAATAGAGAATTAATAAGTTTTGGAAACCTGTGTAATAAAACAGGTTCCCTCTTAAGGAGGGAGGTGTATGTGACAGGATAGAATAGGACCCTGTCCCAGTTGTTATGGGGAAGGTGTTCAAATGCAAGGATCTGTCCTTTTCTGTTTCTTCTCTGTCTGGTTGCGCAACCATATTTTCCTGTGAGACCTCGGACTTGATCAACCCGACAATCTTGCAATTCTTTGCCCCTCACTGTCCCCGTTTCCTCTTGGTGTCTGTTTTATCTCCCTTACATATCTAGATCTGCTGATATAAAAATATGTGCAAATCATTGTATGGAAATGTAACTGATATTGGGATCCCTTGTGTTTGGAAAATGTATAGCATTACTGTTGAAATGTATATAATTATAATTTGAAACGATTGCAAAAAGCTGTTACCTAGAGGTTACCAGAGTTCAATTGTTAAGCCTTTTGCAAAAGCGGTACAAAAGGGGCCTCAGCAAGCACACTGTTTTCTAGCAGCTCCTGCCTGATATTGACAAAAACAGGATGCTTGCTAAGAATGGGGGTTGAAAGGACTTATAAAGGAGCTAAGCTGCAACTACTGAAGAAGAAAAAAAGGGGACACAGAGACTCAAGGAAAACTACTGTTTTTTTCTCCTTTGTACATAGTTATACTGAACAAGTTTTTTTTTTTTTAGATTACTGCTACTGTAAATAAATATTTTGATGAATTCTACAACTTCTCCTGGTTTTTTCCTAAGCTTCCTAACCTGTGCCTCGACGACAAGGCATTTTACACATAAAGCCTCCCATTCAAAATTCAGTGCTGGCTTGGGATCTGATTTTCATTTTGGAAAAGCTGACTGTGACTCCTTTTGAGCCAGCAGCGAGTTGTAGCTTATGCTTTTTTGGTGTGGAAAACTTTATTTTTTTTTATTTAAATTGAAATATTTTTATTATTATAATATTGCATTGTTCAGCCATAAGTCGTGATACAAGGCCGCACCTTGAGTACTGCGTGCAGTTTTGGAGGCCACACTTAAAGCGGGACATTAACCTCCTGGAGAGGGTCCAGAGGAGAGCAACCAAAATGATTTGGGGCTTGGGGGACAGGACCTATGAGGAGAGGCTCAAGAGCTAAATATGTACACGTTGGAAGAGAGAAGGGACCGGGGGACATGATAGAGGTCTTTAGGTACATGAAGAGGGTAAATAGGGAGGAACAGTCAGGGTGCTTCAAGGAAGGAGGAAGGGCCACTAGAGGGCATGGGTGGAAGCTGGAGGGGGAAGATTCAGGGGAGAAAGGAGGAGGTGCTACTTCACTGAGAGGGTGGTGGAGCCATGGAATGCACTGCCTAGGGGGCTGGTGGAGGCAGAGACGGTGGAGGGGTTCAAGAGGGGGTGGGACAGGTACAGGGGAAGGGTTCTGGAAGCAAAATCCAATGCAGCAAGAATATCCGGAACTGGGAAGGGAGAAGCCAGGAAGGCGAGGGGATAAGCAAGGTTGCACCCAGGTTGGGGACTGACTAACGAGTAGACACGAAAGACCGTTAGGCCTATTCTGCTGGCATTTTAGTATGTTAGTATGTTAGTAAGTCACAGTCTACAGATATGATTGAAAACTTTTATTTTTAGTTGCAATCACTTCTGCTCGAAGGATTTCAGAGTTGCAGGCCCTAATGTGTGAGCTTCCTTATTTGATTTTGTATAGAGTGTCTTTCAAACAACATGAAGTCTTGCTGTATTCTGACAAATGCAGTTAGCCCCAGTCTTTAAACTGCCCCGGAGAACAAAGGGTTAAACTTTCTATGCAGAGCATAGAATGCTGAGCTCGAGCTCGGTTGTGTCTCTGTCTGGAGCCCTTTGAAATCTAACCGTCAGATTCTTTATTCTGCTTCACTGAACAGTCACTCCAGAGATTTCTCCTTCAGCTCGTTTCGAAAGTCAGTTAAAGTGTCGGTTTTTAACCAAAATTTATTTCCGCATAGTCGGTTCAGTCTCTGTCTGTGGTACCGTGAGTACTAGATAGGTTTTGTACTGTTTTTCTTTGTGGAACTTGTAAAAGTGTGGATCGGTTCGGCCGAACCGATCATTTGTTAAATCTTGTATATTTCTTTAGTGTGTGGTTACCGGTCCTTATCAGTTCTAAAAAAAAAAACGTGTTTGGTACGGTTTTTTCCAAGACCCGTGACACGGTTAGGAACCGATAAGGGAGTCTTGCCTGACGGTTGCAATAAAAAAAGGTGAGTTGGTTAGTTGGCCATGTTCGAGACCCCCCAAAAAAAAAAAAAAACGCCCACTGGGTTTCAACACTGCAGTGAGTGTGGGGAGGTCTTTGCTAAGGCCAATCCCCACACCACCTAGGTTTATTGTCTGAGGTTTGAACACCTCGATTCAGACTGCCAAATTTGTAAAAATTTTCCCAAATCTACCCTTGAAAAGAGATTAGGTAGACTGAGGGAAAAGGAGGCTGAGAAGTCCGCTGACCCGGATGGCCAGCCTGGCTCGGTTTCTGACTGAACCAGAAGGAGTGTCCTCTGACCAGGCGATACTTCTTCGGGCAAAAGGAGAGCCGATCCCGAGGGGTCGGTTCCGACAAAAAGAAAACGCAAAGAGAAATCGTCCAGTTCGGATCCAGAAGCCCATGTTCCGACCGCCGAGGAAATAGCCAGAGCGATTCGGATTGTGGAATCGCTTCGCCTGGTTCCAACCGATCCGGCACCTTTTGGCAGGGGCTCGGTTCAGTTGGTTCCCCCGGTTCACGATTATACCCCTGAAGAATTTTATGAACCGGAGTTTGAGGAGGAGGGGGAGTTTGAAGATGATGATGGTGATGGTGAAAGTCTGGATGTGCCTTTGGAACCGGACATCTCCCCAGACAGACCTTCAGGTGTATCACCTCCTAGGCTTTCTGAGCCCCCTTCCCACTTTATGTTCTACAGAAAGCTGGCTGAAACCTTCCAGCTTCCTATGGAGGAGGCAATGGAGGATCAGGAGGAGCCTGATTGGGATGTCCATCATTTCCACACAGAGTCCAGGAGACTGTCTGTTCCCCTTCACAAATCTTTTGGGAAGCAGACACAAAAAATCCTAAAGTCTCCCAATTCTATATCTCCTGTTGATAGAAGAATGGACAAGAGGTATACACTATCAGGCTCAGATACAGAGTTTTTATATCAGCAATGCAGCCATGTTGGGGTTGTGCAGGCTGCTGCCTGTGGTAAGGCAAACATTCCCTTGGCTTCACACCCCCAGACAAAGACTCCAGGAAGATTGATGCCATGGCAAAAAAGCAGTACATGGCATCTTCCTTCGGACTCAGGCAGGCGAATTATATGGCCTATACAGCCAGGTACCAGAAGTCCAGGTGGGACACTGTACTGGCGCTGGCTAAACAGGCCTCCCCTAGCTAGCCAAGGAGCTGACGAGGTGGCTGCAGATGGGATTGAGGCATCTAAAGTTCAGTTTCATGCTGCTGTGGACTCCAGTGATGTGTCATCAAGAGTCATGGCTACATCTGTGGCTCTTCGGAGAATGGCTTGGCTCAGATGTACTAGCCTCTCTCGAGGATACCCAGGCTAAGGCTATGGATTTTCTTAGTGGGTAATTCTCTGTTTGGGGAGCAGACAGAGAATTACATGAAGAAAATGGATGAGTACAGGACCACTTACAGGAGTGCTCAGGCCAAGGAGAGGCAGGCAACCCTCAAAGGCAGCAGTCCAGGGCAGTGGCAGGCCTTTTCATAGGCCTTTTACCAAGCACAGGCCTCTTCTCCTTTCACAGAGGGGTTCTTCAGAGGAGAGACAGAAGGGGGATGAGCAGGGCTGCATCCACTCCTCGGCCTAAGGCCCCTGCCAAGCAGACACCCTGATGGGCCTGCCCGGGTCGACTCTCCTATTCCATTAGGGGGCAGGCTGGCTTACTTCATCCAGGACTGGAGGTCTATTACATCAGACAAGTGGGTCCTGGAATTAGTAAGCCAGGGACTGGTTCTCAGCTTCAAAAAATTTCTGAAGATGAGACCCAGATCTTTTCCACCTTCAGGTCTCTTAGAAACCCTTGCCCTAGAGGCAGAGGTTTCATCTCTGCTGGCTTTAAGAGCCACAGAGAGAGAGTACCTACCCTGCACTGGGGCAAAGTTCTGTACTCAAGGTACTTCCACCCCCCAAAAAAGACAGGGGAATGGCGACCCATCCTAGACCTAAGATACCTAAACAAATATCTTTTAAAACCAAAGTTCAAGATGGTAACTCTGGGAATAATTATTCTCTCTGTCTAAGGCCAGGGGACTGACTAGCCTCCCTGGACCTCAAAAATGCCTACTTTTACATTAGGTGCTCCCACAGAAAGTACCTCAGGTTCGAGTTGCCCTCAGGCCACTATTAGTTCAGAGCAATGCCCTTTGGCCTAACATCAGCCCCAAGGGTCTTCACAAAGTGCCTGGCAGTAGTAGTTGTCTTTCTAAGGAGGCAAAAGATTTCCATTTTTCCATGTCTGGACGATTCGCTAATAGTGGGCCAGTCTCCAGACCAAGTCAAGTCAGACCTGCAAGTGACCCAGGAAGTGCTCACTTCTCTAGGATTTCTTCTCAACCTTCCCAAGTCAGTTCTCGAGCCAGTCCAGCTTCTTACCTTTATAGGGGCAGAGCTGGATACGGTCAAAGCAAGAGCCTTTCTTCCCCTGGAAAGGGCAAGGGTTCTTATAGAACTAGCCTCTTCCTTCAGCCTTCAGGTATCTCGACCAGCAAGGGATTTCCTCCAACTCTTAGGCCACATGGCAGCTTCCACAGCAGTGGTCCAAGGGGCAAGATTCCAGATGAGGGACATTCAGTTCCATCTGAGGGCTTGTTGGACCCAGAGGAAGGATTCCCTTACCAAACTGATCCCAGTGACTCGGACCTTGATCCAAGCCCTTCAATGGTGGCAGGATCAGGACAATTTAAGGCAAGGGGTCCCATTTGCCACTCAGTCTCAATCAGTGGTTCTTACCACATATGCTTCCCTTCTGGGCTGGGGAGTCCATCTGGGGTCCCTTACTGCTCAGGGACTGTGGTCCCCTCAGGAGTCCCGTCTCCATATCAGTCTCCTAGAGCTCAGGGCAGTTTTTCTAGCCCTGCAAGCTTTCTCTGAGTCAGTGCAGAACAAGGTGGTTCAAGTCAGAACAGACAACACCACCACCATGTGGTACATCAACAAGCAGGGGGGGGCACATGGTCTACGGCCTTGTGCACAGAAGCCATGAAATTGTGGTCCCTGGCTTATTCCCTGCAAACCTCTCTGATAGCAGTTCACCTTCCAGGGAAGGACAATGTGCTAGCAGATGCATTGAGCAGGATCTCACAGGGCCATCACGAATGGTCACTGGACCCTCTGGTATTGAAGGTAATTTTTTCAAGGTGGGGCACTCCAGAGATAGATCTTTTTGCAGCCCCAGACAATCACCAACTTCCTCTCTTTTGTTGCAGACCCCCAGTCTTGGACTCAGTCCCCCTGGATGCTCTGATTCTGAACTGGGAAGGGAAATTTCTGTATGCCTTCCCTCCCTTTCCTCTTCTGTTCAAAGTGTTAGTCAAGATAAGGTCACAACTTTGCAAGGTGATTCTGATTGCTCCAGATTGGGCCAGACAGCCTTGGTACCCCCTGTTGCTGTCCCTAGCAGTCCATCTTCCCCTGTCTCCTCCCAGGAATTACAACCTGTTAACCTCCTCTCAGGGGAGGATTTGGTACCCCAGTCTTCAGTCTCTCAATCTCAAGGCATGGCTCTTGAGGAGTTAGAGTTTACAGATTTGCATCTGTCTCAGGGGGTTCTGGATATTCTCAAAGCTTCTCGAAAGCCCTCCTCCAGAAAGACTTATAACTCCAAATGGAAGAGATTCAGCATTCGGTGTCCCAAGAAGCATATTTCTCCAGATACTGCTGGATTGCCTACAGTTCTGGATTATATGGTCCATCTTAATGGCCTAGGCCTCAGACCAGCTACTGTCAAGGTGCACTTGTCAGCTGTTTCTGCTTTTCTGTCAGTGGGGAAGTCTTCTTCACTATCATCTCATCCTGTGTTCTGTAAATTTTTTAAAGGATTGCTTCATACCAATCCTCCCTTTAGAGACCCTGCCCCTGCCTGGTATTTAAATGTTTACATTGCTCAACTTATGCAACCTCCCTTTGAACCTATGTCCTCAGCAGAGCTTAAGTACTTGACTTGGAAAACTGTTTTTATAGTAGCCATTACCTCTGCCAGACATATCAGTGAATTGCAAGCCCTGTCAGTGGAACCTGATTTTACATCCTTTCACAGGTATAAAGTAGTCCTTAGAACCAATAGAAGGTTCTTGCCCAAGGTGGTTTCAGATTTCCACTTGAATCAATCTATGTCTCTTCCTGTTTTCTTCACTGATCATTCTTCCTCAGGAGAGAGGAGGCTACACAGTTTAGATGTGAAAAGAGCCCTTAGCTACTACATAGAGCGTACCAAGGGTCACAGGTTTGATTCCCTCCAGCTGTTCCTCACTTATGGAGAGGTGGGAAAGGGAAAACCTGCCACCAAGAGAACTATTGCCAGGTGGATTGTGTCTTGTATACAATTCTGCTATGAGAAACTGGGAAAGATTCCACCTCAGGCCTGAGGGCTCACTCTACAAGAGGTACAGCTGCTTCCCTGGCTGCTGCCAGGGATATCCCTCTCTTAGAAATTTGTCGAGCAGCCACCTGGAAAACAGTCCATACCTTTACCAAGCATTACTCTCTGGATATCCAGGCTAGGAGTGATGCCCGGGTTGGCACAGCAGTACTTCAGAGCCTATTCTCAAAGTAGGTTCTGTCCCTCCTCCATGGAGGTACTGCTTGGTAGTCTGCATTTGTCAGAATACAGCAAGACTTCATGTTGTTTGAAGAAAAAAATTACTCATCTTAGTAATTATGTTTCTTCTATTGGAGTCTTGCTGTATTCTGACCTCCCCCCCCACCTCCCCTCTCAGAACCTGGTTTTGGGAAGTGGTTGGGCAGGCGCAGTGCTGCAGCTCAGGGGTGCTCCTTTACACCCTCTTCTTTTTCGTTTGGGTGTTTATTTTATTGTTATTATTATTATTTGAATTGGTTTTGTGTTTTGTGTTTCCTGACTTGTCTTCCTTTGGGAATCCAAAACCTTTTTGTTGCCAGTTGGCTAGTAAAAATTTTACAATTTCCACATAGGATAGCTAGTGAGTTTTTTGCTTGTAAGAATCTGATGGTTAGATTTCAAAGGGCTCCAGACAGAGACATCAACTGAGCTCGAGCTCAGCATTCTATGCTCTGCATAGAAAGTTTAACCCTTTGTTCTCCGGGGCAGTTTAAAGGCTGGGGCTAACTGCATTTGTCAATACAGCAAGACTCCAATAGAAGAAACATAAATACTAAGGTGAGTCATTTTTTCTTGCGTACTAATCCTAAGTTTCTGTTGTATAATGTTCTGTTGTTACAGGAAGTATGGAAAGGAACTTTCTGGTGTGGTTCGTGGTCATTCCACCATAGATATGGCCACTCCTGTGACTCATTTTCAGAATGTTTCCACTGCAGAAATCTGTGCAGCTGCCACACAGACACTACAGTGTGGATGTTGTCTCTCGTAGATGAACTGGATTTGGCATAGCTCTACTGCAATGCCTATAATTGTAAGCCTGCAGGCTCCAGCCACCCAGACTGTTAGCTTTTGGTACTGCTTGGGACTCGTTTCAAAGTTGTGGTCTGATGAAAGAGATCAGGGCCCTCGGTAGGATTTTTTGTTTGGGGGTCCTGGACTTTCTTTAGAAAAAAAAAAAATAGGGGGTCTGCAGCCCAAATGTTTGAGTCCTTGGTAAATTTCTGGGGGGTCCCTATTGAAATGAATGTGAGCCATGCCTCTGCATCCCATGTCTCATAACGTAAGAATCTGTAGAGCACGGGGGCGTGCTATATTGATTTCTATGCGGCTGTGTTTTTAACTTGAATATTTAATGTTTTAGAGGGCACATTCAAACAAATTACAGGCGCCGCTCAACTAACAAGGCCCTTGTTAGCTGAGCAGTGGCCGTAATTTGTTTTAATTCGCTCACTAAAACATTAAAAATTCTAGTTAAAAACATGGCCCCATAGAAACTAGTGGAGCGCCCCCCCACGCTCAGATTCTTACATTACGAGACATGTGAGCGCGGGGGCGTGGCTCAATGTGTGGACTCCAGGGGCCTCATAAATTAGTGTCTCGGGGACTTCCGGGAAAAAATTAGTGTCCCAAAGCACAAAATGTGCATAAATGACACGGGTACCCGAGAGCCGTGGTGATAGCCTTGAAGAAGATAGAACAGTTACGTAAAACTGTAACAGTAAATCTTCCAGAGAATCTCTTTTATTAGGCCCTGCCATCCTATCTTTCTTCCCCCTTGGGGGTTGTGACAAAAGATCCTTGTATTGCTGTCTCCATTGCTATCTTTTCCAGCACTCTGTCTCACCTCGTATGTGGCATGCAGGGGCTTCTCCTGGTTCCCTAGAGGGAGGTCCTCTGAGCATGATCTCTGGCGGACTGCTGAGGAAAAGAGGGGCCACCCATGGTTATGTAGATGCTGATGCCTGATGTCGTCATGGGTGACCCCTGGCTGACTGCTTGCAAAAGTTTCCGTGTGATGCGAGTGCTGACGGCCGGTATAGTTCCAAAGGTGTGGCCTGATGAAAGAGATTCTCTCAAAGATCTACTGTTACAGTAAGTGCTTACGTAACTGTTCTTTCATCCTCTTTCATCACCTTTCCCCATTGAATAGTAACTATATAAGAGTTCCACCTCTGAGAGATGACAGCCCCCAATATGGAGATGAGAGTACCCCCTCCATAAACATTTTCAGTTTATCCTCTGTGTAGGGGGATGTAATTGGTACTCTGTTGCGTGTACCATTGGTTTTGGTTTCCTTGCAGCGGCTTGCAAAGTTCCAGTCCAAATTCACTCTGATCCTCAAGACCTTGGGTGGTTCCCCTTTTAAGGTAGTCTTCTCCTTTTAATATTTGGGGTCTGGCTGGATCATCACCTTGACTTCTTCTGCCACATAGACAGTGGTACCATCCACAAAAACTTCTCCCTAAACTTTGTGCACTACGTCAGAGAACAGATCTCGCCCCCCCCCTTCACCCGCCGCTGTATGATTTGTGAGAAATTTGTTCTTTCTGTGTTGGACTTATGGAGGTGTGATTTATAGTACAGCCCTAAAACCCTCCTATCCAGATTGGACCCCTTTTTATGTTGGCTAGCATGCAAACATTTGTCAGTGGCTCAGCAGGTTGCACACTCGCCTCTGAAGCCGGAAGATCGACACGGTGTGGGTTCAAACCCCACAGTAGGCACTTGGCTAAAATCCCAATACTGTCACTGTAATGCATAATGAGGGGCATGCTGCACTCCTGAGGTGCCGTCTTTTGGATGAGACATTAAACCGAGGTCCCATCTGCCTGTTCTGGTGGTGGTGGTTCAGGTGGACGTTAAAAATCCCATGGCACTTCTCAAAAAGAGTAGGGGAATTTTTATTCATGTCAGCAAAGAACATATAAACAAATCAATATGACGTCATACAGAGTCATAGAAAATAAACAGAACACAACACAAAAGAGTATTACTTCATGCAGTAAAACCAAAACTTAAATAAGCAAATCATACAGGAAAAAAATCCATAAAAACAAAGGAATAGTTTAGTTATACGTAAACCCTAAAAATAATACAGTACTGAGTGTGTACCCCTTCCCCCTCCCTACCAAAAGAGTAGGGGAATTTTTGATTATCAAAACATCAAAAACAAAAGAATGACGAACAGTATCAAGTCACACGAAATAATCATACATAAACAAGAAAGGGAAAAGAAGAAATGTAATCATTACAAAGTAGAACATCAGACTAGAAACCCATACAGGAATGGAATAGTGTAAACAAACCCCTCTCTCCTGTCCACAAAAGGAGCAGTGGAAAGCATAATGAAACTGGAAAAACAAAAAAGTGTTACTAATTGTGACACTTGGACAGCTGGTTCTGATCACTGTATCATTTTTTTGTAATATAAAAATGTTATGGACTATCTCTCATGAGAAATGCTGAAACAGCATGTATCTCACACACACACACACACACACACACACACACAGGTTTTAGATACAAGGTGTTACCTGGGAGGCCAGAAGCTAATTACAGAGTAGAACAGGCCTTGATCAAGGATCTCCTATTTATCTAAGTTAATTATAGCTGTAGTTGTTAAGAGGGAAATCATAAACTTTTATAACGCTTAGAGAAAGAAGAGCAGGTTATGACGTTTTAGTGCGAAGTCATAAAAGATGCTTTGATGTTCTGGAAAGGGGAAGCTGATCATAAGATCAAAGAAAGTCATTTGAAGAAAATGAGTTATGCTGAGGTTACAGAATTTAATACTTGGAAAAGACATCCTGTTTTTATATAGTTGTATTTATTTTTATATTCCAACAGAGGAGGAGCTAGGTGACCTTATGCAAAGAGGTGGGCAAAGCCAGCTTTTAAAAAGAATTCTGTTTTCCTTCAGAGACTTTTATCTAAACTCTGACAAAGAAACATCTTTGAGCACTTTAAGCAAGTATACAGGTAGAGAGAGACAAAATCTAAGTACTGTAGTAAGAATTGCACTGTTAAAACCTTGTTCTTTTAAAAGATTTGTATGTTTTTGTGATATATAGTTCTGTATTTTATGTTTTACATATTTTTTATCTATTTTAGTAAAACTCTATTTTTAGAGCCTACTTGGTCTGTCTTTGATTTCTTTTACAAGTGGAGTATATATGGTTAAAGCAGACACTGTACATAAGCTTGAATGGTGATACCAAACTGGAAAAAGGTAAGCGTTTTAATCTGAGGTCTTTTATTACAGTTTTTAAGGGTTCATTTCTGTACACCTGGTTAGGTGCCCCTAGGCAAAGATATCTGGCCCCCTGAAGACAGAATTATCTGAGCCTGTACTTTGGGTACACTAACAAGAGGTTCACAGTTTGAATCCCTCCAAGACTTGAGACCAAAGGTTGATTCGAACCCACAAAACAGACAGGAGGGTTACCCTGTTTCTGTAAACTGTTCACAAGACTGCACTCAGAGGTTGGCACTTTGGGAGTAGAGGGCTGACCTGCTGAGTAGGTGTGTGACACTACACACGAGAAGAAAAGTGCAATCAACGAGAAATAAAAGTATATAAAAAAAACATAATCTGTTCAATACAAGAAGTCACGTGTAGAAGCCCCAAGCTAAAAAAGAATACTAAACCCTTCCCTCCCCCACCAGAAGAGAAGGGTAATTTATAGTAGGTCCACAAACGCATAGGAACACAGACCATTGGCAAGCAAACTATCTGTCACAGACTCAAACTGCTAATATGCAGTTCTCCGAAAACTAAAATCCCGGAAGGTACTGCCCATTACACAACCAGTCTACTGATTCCCATCATGAATGAAATAGAGCTGGTGAAACCCTATCACTATCCTGGAATCTCAATTTAGTAATGGAGTTATGAATCATATGGAACAACTCAGAAAAATAACGTTGCTGAATAGTAAACCTACAACGGACATACCAAATATAAAACTTGAAACACACCAGAAACAACCACATAGTTACCTTATCATGTTTAGTCCATAAATGCGCCAAACTACCTAAACATAATATTTCCAAGGTCATATTATAAAAAGGGGATGTAGGCTACTTTCATCTGATAAGATGCCAAAATTCTACAATGAAAAGACATTCCAAAAACAAATGTACCATTGTTTCAACTGTAACTAGACGTATCCCTTGGGCAATAACGTTCGGTAATCTGCTTGTGCTTTAAATTCCCCCTGACATTCAATTTACCATGAAAGGACAACCATAAAACATCCCACATATAATGTGGAATACATGAAGAGGTCAACATAGAACCCATCAGATGCTTATGTTGGGAAGAATACAAGTCAAAAGGGTCTGAATCCTGAAAGTATTTACATATGAGAAAATCGTAGAACTTCTTCCTACTAAAAGTAGTAATGTGTTCTTTCGTAGCACCCCATAATTTGATTTTCCCAAAACAATCCTTCAATGTCAGTGGAAAATGAGCAATAGATCTTTGTCTGTGTGTAGGGGTATGTACCGGCCAAGAAACTAAAACATCACCTAACGAATCTAAAAGCCACGGTGTCCACAATGTAATCCTGCGTGAAAGAGTGAGGCATTCCCTACTGCTTGAGTAGAGAGGCTTCAGAGCAGCCTAGCAGGGGAATGCTAACCTGCTGCTCTGGTATAGTGCCTTCGCATAGTACATTTGCTGCTCAGAGTGAGCAACCTGGCAGGGTTTTTGCTCTGAGAAGAGCGTTATGGCAGTGGAGCACCAGTTGAATGCAGCCACAGGCACAGTAAGTTATATTATTTTCTTATTCTGGCTCAGCGTTTCCAGAGTGTTTTTTTTGTTGTTGTTGTTTTTAGCTGCCTCTGGCCACTCTGTCCAAGATCCAGCTGCTCGACTACGAGTGAAGTATGCAGTGTTAGATCCACTTTCTTAAGCTTGGGAACAAAGGGGGTCTGTAATGGCCTTATCTATCCTCCCCAGCCGAAGTCAACTGCAGTGATGTGTAAGCCATGGGGCTCACTTTGGAGCTGGGGGGGGGGTGAACCCTGGCAAGCCCCCACCCCAGTAATTCTGCACTGGCAATCTGTGACAGCTTAGCTGCATAGCTGTTTAGTTTTGCCAGTCTGTCATGCTGGAACTAGCATTATTTGTTGGAGTTTATGCGTGTGATTGAATAGGGATTTGAAGAAGTTTATGCATGTGATTACATATTGATTTATTGACACATTATTTGATGGAGCTTGGTAATTTAATCTGAAGGCCATTAAGGGATCAGTGTCCTCCTTGGAAAACTTGAAGGATTTTGAAAAGAATGTGTCGACCAATTAAAGAGAACAGTGTGCCCCTGTGTTCTGAGTGTGTGTCTCTGTGTTCTATGATCAGCTGAATGGAGGTTCAGGGCCCTCCCAGTGTGCAAGACTGCATAGTACAGTCAATGATGTTTTTCTCCATTCCCCTTTCCAAGTATGGGATTGAGACGGCATACTTTGGAGACTCTGGCATAAGCTACGAAAATGTATTCCTGTTCAGGTATTCATAGTGGCATCATGGCTTATAGCAGACCAATAACAACAGATGTAAGACCTGCAGTAGGAATAGGAGCCCCTTTATTCAAGGGTTCCCAGACTGTGTGGCACTCGTAACCAGATACAGCAAGTAATCCAGAAGAGGCTATAGATACATTTCAAAAACTTTATTGCTCAGAGCTCAAACTGTGGCTCCTTGCCCCGTTATGAGTGCCACACAGTCTGGGAACTTTTGTACTGTTTGGGGCTAGCCGCCTGCATAGTGGAAGCCCTACCCTGCACCGGTCTGTTGCAGCCAATACTTGTTTGTACCTTTATTCAAGGGTCATGTTGTCTGCACTGTGTAATCTTAATTATTATGTCTGTTTCTGTCCCTCTAAGCTGGACCATCGAGCTAGGGTGAGGGGTACACCTGTGGTACTGTTGGCAGTGGTAAAGCTGAGTTACACAATGTCTGGTCTGTTTATTCTTGTGCTGAATATACTGGATTATCTAGCAGTGATCCACAGGTTGATCTTGCGAAGACGCCCAAGTCTATATGGATCCCTCTGGTCAGGTAGGAGTCCCTAGAGACACGTCTAGGTGTGCCATAGCAGAGCGAATCAGCTCGCCTAATTTTCAGGCAATCCTGACCATGACAGCAGGTCATGAAGAGGATATAAGGAGGTATAACTATAATCCTGACTGAATGGAGCTGGAGCCATCACGAGGCAGATGACTCTCCAAGGAGGAGAGGGATGACCAGCAACAAAAGGTGGCAGCTTTTTGTTCCCACCCCTTATTATGTGGCTTGAAGGAGGGGGAGTGATCTAAACCCTTATTTTGTTTGGTACTAGGTTCCTGTGCTTTGTTACAGTATGTTGCCCTAGGCTCTGGAAGGTGTTATTTACAGCCTGCTGTCACTGTGTATATGATGGGGCATTTGTGTAGAATGTCAGACAGGCGTAAGTGGGTTTGCATAAACACTTTGTGAATACTGCACTTCTTTGCGCTCGCGCTTCCTGCTATGCTTTTTCCTACTCTGCCATGCTGTCGGTCAACAATCGATCTGTGATATATGATTGGGGAGGGCTCTGCTCCCCACCCCTCTTCACTTCCTAACATGTAACACAGTACATCATTAATTTTGGGGGTGCAGAGCCCCCCCACACACCTTCACTTTTCACCATGAGTCGAAATCTAAACCGTCACATGAAAACCCTATCAGTATAAATGCAGAACAACTAAACCAACTACTAAACAACTGTGTAGTCTTGTCCGTGCTGTATGTGTCGTGACGTGACCTTGATGCAAGGAGCGCTACGATTTTACTGTAGCTGATCAGGGTGTCCGATATTCTACACAGTCCCGTCAGATAGATCTGAAATGGGCTAGGGTGGCCAAGTCACAGCTTCCTTGGACTAAACAGCCAGGGGGAGTGGTGAACTGTTATTATTTGGTTTGGTGTGAGGCTCCTGTGCTGTGCTATAACATGTTGCCCTAGATTCGGAAAGTGTTATTTACAGTGTCTCAACACTGTATATATGATAGATCTGAAATGGGCCAGGGTGGTCAAGTCACAGCTTCCCTGGACTAAATTGTGCTGTTTTATTGCCTATAGAATTCTTTTTATTTGTGACGTGGTAAGTGTACTCTGGTATCAGATAAGGTATATGCAGAACCGTGGGCTGCTCCCCTTTATCTTATAGTGCCATGCTGCCTGTCAGATGCACAAGACAAAGGCAGGAGGGCATATAGCCAGACTTGCACCTCAGTTGCAGCATCTGCGAATGAGATACCCACACTGAGTTTTCCATGGGGCCTCTTGGGCATGTCCTTCATCCTTAGGCTGTTGCTTCTGTGTATGTTGGCATGGTCGGTCTGCTCTGTTGTGACACCCAGGCAAGGGGTGGCTGCACCATAGGACCATAGGCTTTGTTCCTTTTAACAAAAAAAACAAACAACAAAAAAAAGCCAGTACCATATGCCTATTGTTGAGGAATTCATCCAGAACAGTCCAGAATGAAGCATGACCATTACCAGTCCCCAGTTAGAAGTGGAAAGTAGTCTTAGTGTGGGGGACTTCAGTTATTGCAGGCTGTAGGTGTAGGAGGAAGTGGCAGCTACCCACAATGTACAAAGTTCATGTTTCTCTTTCCTTGGCAGCAACTCCGTCACATGCAACCATTCCTTGCTAGTTGTTAGGAGGACGTGAGGGTTTTCAGCCTGTTCTGGCTTTGTTCCTTTAAAGTGGTCTGTCCAGCACATAACGGTCAAGAGATGATCTGGGCAGCCCTGCAAGACATCCAGAGATTCTTGATCCAGGGGCGCCATGTTCATCTAATTGTTCCCCATGTAATGAGCAGTTGTTCTGAATGTCTTTCTCGAAAATCCTGTTACTGTTTAACATACCACTAAAACAGGAGGGGCATCACGTATCGAGATGATTACTCATTAGGGGGTTAAGGCATTGATGGAGGAGCGATTGATGACAGAACACTAGGAGCCAGAGAGAGATGCTGAAATGGACAAGCAGTAGAGAGAAGTGCCCCTACATCAATCACAGAGGTTGAAATGCTTGTGTTTTTCCATTGGACAGGCTAGAAATTTTTTTCCAGTCCTCAGCCAGGAAGGAGAACTAGTCCAGCGAAGAGGGAGGGGCTTTGGGGAGTTTGGGGGAAGATAACAAAGGGCACTGTGAATGTTTTTCTTTATTGGTACATTAGCAGGCTGTTTGTGTTCAATCAAAACAAATGGTTAAGAAAGGTACATAGTAGTACTAAAATGGTTCCTTTCTCCAGTTGCCATACATATATAGGAAATCATCATGGGTCTAGCCATTAAAGGTTTTACCTGGAACATCAGTGGGATAAATTATCCTATTAAAAGATATATACTGAGTTCTAAAATATTGAAAAACACTAGATTAAGGCTTTGCATTATTACAAGAAACATACTTAGCAAAACTGGAAGTTGAAAAATGTAACAAAGATGGATCAAACAGGTTGTCTTCTCTTACATACTAACATACTAAAAGCCAGCAGAATAGGCCAAATGGTCTGTCTTGTCTGCTCGAAAGCCAGCAACCTAATGGCTGCCCGCCTCACCACCTCCCCAGCCTCCAAGAGTGTCTTCTCTAGATTCAGTTTCCCCTTGAACCTGTCCTACCCCTTGTTGATGCCCTCCTCCACCAGCCTCCTAGGAAGTGCATTCCACGGCTCCACCACCCTCTCAGTGAAAAAATGCCTCCTACGTTCTCCCCTGTAATCCCCCCAACTTCCACCCATGGCCCCATGTCACTTCCCCCTTCTTCAGCCTAAACAACTCCCTGGTTCCACTCCTAATTATTCCTTTTACATACTTGAAAACCTGTATCATGTCTCCCCTATCCCTCCTCTCCTCCAGTGAGTAAAGCCCAAGCTCTTCCACACTCTCCTCATAAGGCTTCCCCTCCATGCCCAGAATCATCCTGGTCGCTCTCCTCTAGACCCTCTCCAGCAGCACTATGTCCTTCTTCAGATGAGGTCTCCAGAACTGTACACAGTACTCGAGCTGCGGCCTGACCAAGGCATTATATAGAGGGAGGATCACTTCCCTGCTTCTGGACGTAATTCCCCTGGCTGTGCAACCCAATATCCAGTTTGCCTTGGCTGCAATTTTTCTACAATTTTCAGAGTTATTCATTTTAACATCTACCACCACCCCTAAATCCCTTTCTCCCAATGTTGCTTGCAGTGTCCTCCCCCCCGCCCCCGGTGTATACATGGCCTGTGTTTTTGACCCCCAAATGAAGTACTTCACATTTCCCGGCATTGAATTTCAGTCCCCACCTCCTTGACCACCCCTCCAGGGTATCCAGATCCCCCTGGACTGTCTCCCTCGCTTCCTCACTATCCACCAGTGCTCCCAATTTTGAATCATCCGCAAAGAGACTCAACCTATTCCTAACCCCCTCCCTATATCCGAGATGTAGGCATTGAACAAGAGTGGCCCCAATACTGAACCTTGAGGGACTCCACTGATTACCCTTCTGGGGGAGGATATTATCTCACCCACTATTACCCTCTGTAAATGCCCGGAAAGCCAATTTTCAACCCAGTTTAGCTCCTGTCTGCCCACCCCCATCTCCCCCATTTTTGCTATCAGCCCATTATGAGGTACTGAATCAAACGCCTTGCTGAAATCTAGGTATAGGACATCCACCGGCCTGTGTCTATCCAAGGCGCCCATCACCCAATCATAAAACTCTACAAGGTTGGTCTGACACAGTCTCCCCGGGACAAAGCCATACTGTTCATCATCCTGGTGTCCTAACCTTTCCAACTGCTTCCCAAGCCTCTCCTTGATAAAGCCCTCCATTACTTTGCCCACTACAGATGTTAGACTGACCGGCCTATAGTTCCCATCTCCTCCCTAGACCCCCCCCTTATGTATAGGCACTACATAAGCCACCCTCCAGTCCTGTGGCACTACATCCTGTACATCCTGTCTACAGAGA
Organism: Neoceratodus forsteri; assembly: GCA_016271365.2. NCBI lineage: Eukaryota > Metazoa > Chordata > Ceratodontiformes > Ceratodontidae > Neoceratodus > Neoceratodus forsteri. The sequence goes on along the minus strand of CM057459.1, from coordinate 433,279,391 downwards.
GTTAAAGAGTGCAGCCAGTGGGGCTGCCAGCACATCCGCCAATTCCTTCATAACCCTCGGATGTATTCCATCCGGCCCCGGCACCTTATCAGTTTTCAGATTCCGAAGGGCCTCCCTCACCCTATCCACTGTGATTTCTTCCCCTCCCAATCTACTCCCTCATGCAACCTTCCTACTCCTTCTTGGTCTGGTCTAGCCTGTGCCCTAGTCTCATGCCATCCTGTGGTATCAGACTGAGACTGACCTCTCGCTTTTACTGACTCATCATCTCTCCCATCAGGCTGTAGGGATCCCTTGTCACCCACTGCAAATATTGAGGCAAAGTACTCGTTTAGCACCTCTGCCTGTTCCCCTGCTTCCTGAGCCCGTTCCCCCACAATCTTAATCCTGCATTTTGGGATGAAGAACCCAAGGAGGAGTTACCAGCTAGGGGGAGTGCAGCTAGCCCAGACAGAGGAGGAGGAGAAGGATCTGGGTGTGCTCATTACAGGGTCAATGAACAACTCGGCACAATGTAGGAAGGCAGCTGCAAAGGCCAACAAAATGCTGGGTTGTATTGCAAGGGGTTTATCCTCGAGGAGGGAGGAGGTGATTCTGCCACTATATAGGTCATTAATTAGACCACACCTGGAGTATTGCGCAGTACTGGCATCCGTGATCTGAAGAGGGACATTAAGTTACTGAGGGGGTGAAGGAGCGAGTCAAAGATGATCAAGGGGCTGGGGACTTATCGACGAGAGGAGGTTGAAGGAGTTGAACATGTACTCACTGGAGGAGAGGAGAACGGTGACATGATTGAAACCTTTAAATACATGAAAGGAATAAACAAGACGGGTACAGAGGGGCTGTTCAGCAGTGAGGGAGGGCCACCAGGGCCAGTGATATGAGACTGGAGCGAGGAAGGTTCCGGAGGGAGATGAGGAGACACTTTTTTACAGAGAGGGTGGTAGCTGGGTGGAATGCGTTACCTTCTGAAGTGGTATGCAGTAGAACAGTGGACTGCTTCAAACGAGGATGGGACAGGACAAGGGGGAGGGTTAATGAAGGGGAAGGGTGGAAGGGAGGGGCAGCTGCAGAATAAGGGGTGCTAGCTGCACATTTGAGCAGACTTGATAGACCTCTAGGCCTTTATCTGCTGGCAAATTTTGTATGTTCGTATGATCTGTGTCCTCTCTTTTCTTTTCTCTCTTATGTGTCTATAAATTCCCCCCCGCCTCCGGATATCCCTAGCCAGGTTTTTTTCCATCCCTGCCTTAGTGCCCCTCACCACTGTGGTGACCTTCCTGGCCAATAGTTCATACTCCCCTCGCTCCTTATCTCCCCTAGAATGTTTGAAACGTACGTAGGTAGCCTTTTTTTCCCTCACCGCCTCCTGCACCTCCCTGGTCCACCAACATGGCTTGTTGGTTCTATCATGCTTACGCCGTATTTTAGTACAGGACCTAGTAGCCTCCTGTACCCCTTCTTTAATGGTCTCCCACAATCTTCCAGCATCCATATCCGGTCCAACCATGTCCAGCCTCTCCCTTAGAATCCTACCCATACCCACAAAGTCTGCTCCCCTGAAATCAACCACTACTGTATGAGTACAGTCCCCCCCCCACCCCAAATACAGCAGGAACCAAACTGTGGCATGGTCTCCACCCGTCAGTGGACTGCACACCTCCAGTCCTCTAATTTGTTCACTGTCCGCTAGGACAACGTCCAATATCCGCCCCTCTCTAGTAGGTTCCCCCACCTGCTGCATCGGGAAAGCATCCTGAAAGACATCCATCAGTCTCTGTTCCCTGGTTACAGAGGTTGTCATGATGTGCCAGTCCACCCCCGGCATATTAAGATACCCATGACAACCATCCTTCCCTTTCCAAGGTCACATTGAGCCTTGATGTTCTCAACCAGCTTATCCTCCAGAGCCTCCTCTATTGCAGGGGGCCTGTATACCACCCCTATCTTCAATTTCTTCCCTCCTCTCGTTTGCAGTGTTACCCAAATCGCCTCCACATCCCCTCCAGCCTCCTCCACTCCACTAACCATTGTGTCATTTCTGACTATCAGCGCAACCCCTCCCCCATCTTTCCTGAATATCTTGTAGCCCTCTAAATTTAGGTCCCACTCATTTCTCTGAGTGGCCCATGTCTCTGTAATTGCTGCCACATCTGCTGTTCCTTCAGCCAACATAGCTTGGAGTTCAGGCATTTTATTGCTCATACTCCTGCCATTGATCAGGACTGTCCTCCACCCCCAAATTCTCCCCTCTCTCCAGTCCCCTCAACACTGTGCAATCCCTTTTCTGCCCAGTGTTCCTAGAATTCTTAGCATAGTCTCCCCACTCCTCACGTGCCCTAGACCTGAACCCTCAAACAGCCCCCCTGGGGTCTATTTATTAATATTGGACCCCTCATTTACAAGTTTAAACCCCACCTCTCGGCTATAAAACCAGCAAGTTTTAATTTCAAGATTTCTCTCCCCTCCATATTGAGGTGTAACCTATCCTTGACATATAGCCCCTTATCCTCCCAAGTATCCCCCCAGTCCCCTACCAGCCCATACCCCTCTGCCCTGCACCAGCCCCTGAGCCACTTATTCGCCTCTCTAAGTTTTAGCTTAGTCTCACCAAATGCTCTAGGTACTGGCAGAATCTCGGAGAAAGAAATTTTACTTCCTATACAGTGACAAACCCTTGCCAGCTCCCTGAATCTAGCCTGTATTTCTAGCTAACTATTCCCTTCCAAATCATTTGTCCCCAAATGTACTAGGAAGTCTGGGGATCCCCCACAATCCAGTGCCAATGAGTATAGGTGGAATTTGGCCTTGTGTACGGATAGACCTGGCATACATTTAGCCTTGACAGGTTTGCTATTATTCTCCCCCTCCCCCTCCCATTGAATACCCCTGATCATGGAATCCCCCAGCAATATCACATTCACTTCACCACCACTTTATTAGTCCTCCCAGACTCCTCCTTCTAACATCAAACCCTTGCTTGCTCCTACCTCTCCCATCAACCTGAGGGTCTTTATTAGCCCATTTAGTACCATCCAGGCTCCTCCTCCTGTCAACAACCCCCTGCTTGTTCCTCCCCTCCCCATCATCCTGGGGGCCACCCTCATTTGCTCTTACTAGCAATAAAAAGAGTAATGGGGTATTAATAATTATTACAAAGAAATCTCCCATAAAACACATTTTTGATGTACAAATGGATGATGAAAGGAGAATTGTAATGATTAAAACACTGATAAACAATACAGCACTAGTTTTTGGATCTCTGGATGCACAATTTCAAGGATTTGGTTCTTATCTGGCAACAGTGAACACTTTTCTCAGTGATTGGGGGGAGGAGAATATCGTCCTGGGGCAGACTTTAATTGTTTAGTCAATCCAGAGCTAGACAGATCATCCCCATCAAATGGGTCGGAAAAATATAAATCACACATCTTCAAAAATGTTATTTCCGGTAACTAATTTGTAGACTACTAGAGAGAACAACATTCATAGGAAAACGATTTCACACTTTTTTCTTCAAGATTTAGAACCCTTGCAATACTAGACTATTTTTTCTTGTTTCTAAAAATAGTATTAACAGTGATCATTGTCGATGTAATATGTATCCTGCTGGTGTTTCAGATCATAACCTGGTTTCTCAACATCTTTTCCTTGAGCTTTCAAATAATGAACAGATGGTAGAGGCTGTTAGGAAAGCAGTTCCCAATTTTTGGGTTGACAAATTACAAGAAGGTAATATTATAGATATGTGGAGTGCTTTTAAAACAGCTATGGGGGGGGGGGGGTTATAATACCAAAGACATCTTGTTTAAATTTTTTTAAAAAAGCTATTGAAACAAAATTAAAATCTGTAGAATTACTGGTTAGAAATGGTGCTACATCAAAAATATTAGAACATGATCATCTTAAAAATTGGATGTTAGAGGCAGAAATTTTACAAAAAAAGCCAAACTGGAAAAAAATCAAAAGAAATTGGTGGTTATATAGTGAACAAGCAGGTAAATATTTTGCTAAAAGATTCAAAAAAGAATAGATTGAGAATTGCTTCCTTAATTTTTTTTTCAGTGACTTGTATAAATCAGACTGTTCGCCAACATCACAAGACAAACATTGTTATAACCAGTTTATTTCCAAGCCATTTAATAATTTACAAGAGCAAGAATGATTTCTTACTCCTATTTTGGAGGAAGAAATAAGGAATAGAGTAAGGTTCATGACAAGGGGAAACTATCCAGGGTTGGACTGCTTCACAACTGAATTTTATTCTGATTTTTTATTAGATCGCATTAAAAAAAACTGCCTATTTTCAGGCATAACTCGGGAGAGTACAATTTGAAAATACAGCAATGACAACAGTTAGGTACATAGTGAAGATACCAGTCAGGTACATAGTGAAGATACCAGTCAGGACAAAATAAATCAGCAGTCGTAGTCACAGAAATTAAAGGAAAACTACACCCAAAACTTAAAAAAAAATATATGTTGTGCAGAGTGTTTTAATTTATATGTGAAGTTTTAGTGTTTCCTTCCCTCTGACTGGTATAAGGAGTTTTCCCAAATTAGCCTGCTAGCTTTATCATCCCTGATAGCGTAATTGTATTTCTTGTTCCCACAGTGCATCTTGTCTCATGTGACTGTGATGTAAGAGAGACCCAACATTCAGCACACACATGCCAAACAAACTAAATATCTTGGAAGCTTTACAAGCTGCACAAAAATTACCAGCAGCAAAGTTTTTCAGGACAGTAAAACCTTTAGGATGAGGGTGGTCACCAAGCTGAATTCTACAGATTTTAAAATATAGCCATCTCTATTGTTGTGAACTGATTGTAATGCAGTGCTTGCTGGATTTATGGGCTCTGCTACATCACCTTCACACGAAACAAGGTGCATTGTAGGACAAGGAAATGCAATAAAAGCTATTTGATATGGAGATTCCAGGGTCGTGAAACTACCCTAAAGCTAGCAGGCTAATTTAGGAAAAACTCCTAATACCAGTCAGAGGGAAGGAAACACTAGAACTTCACATACAAATTAAAACACTCTGCACAACATACATTTTTTCAAGTTTTGGGTGTAGTTTTCCTTTAATGGAAGAGAAGGATAACAGCAAAAAAAAAAACAAGTTGGAGTAGAATACAAATCATTGCATGATGTGCTGTTAGACAAGTCAAATGTGGCCTAACTGGGGAGAAACAGACAGGTAGACAATACTCACAAATTAGGCTTACATAAATGGGCATGTACAGAGCTGGTGGACAAAAAACAAAGAACATACATATGACAACGCCAAAAATAAGTGCAGTCACAGTTACCAACAGCACTGAGGTGAGAAAACAGAATGCTTAAATGTAAGGTGAGATGAGGAGTTCTTAACATGGAGAGGGAGTGAATTCCAAAACCTAGGTGCAAAATAGGAAAATGCTTGCTCACCCATTTTGGATGAGCAAGGGGGACAAGGAGGACCTAAGGAAGCAGGAGTGAGAGACCGGGGTAAGCATGTCACCCAGAGTGGTGGGATGAGGGGTTCTGGTAAGGGAGTCAACAAAGCACCCTAGAGGATATGAACGGAGGGCATTGAGAGACAGCCAGTTTAAAGCAGCATAGAGTAGGCAGTGATGGGTTAGGCGAGGAGCTGACAAGGCGAATCTGCAGATATTGTTATAAGAAGTGTCCCACTTGTGAAGAACCCCAACATTGGCATGATAGAGTACAGGGAGGGCATGTAGGAGTTGTGGGAGTAACACACCTCTCGCTAGTGAGATCTTAGTAGCCGGGGTGAGTGAGTTGTTGCACTTTATAGGCTGCACCAAACTTGGAGTTAACTGAGCAACATACCTCATTGACATGCGCAGCAAAATCCAGTACCAGGTCAAGCGTAACCCCTAGGTATTTGAAGGATAAAGTGTTAGAGACAGCAGACCCATCGCAGCAGTGGATCAGAAGCTTTGGGGACTCAATGGGCACCTTTCTAGTGGACCCGAAGAGCATAGCCTGGGTCTTGACTATGTTTAGAATCTGATAGTTAGAAGAAAACCAGGTTTGGAGGGTCTGAAAGTCACGTGAAAGATGTTGGTTTATGTCTACAATAGACTTAGAGGCAGAGTAAAGCACCAGGTCGTCTGCATACATGATAATTCTACTGTGTGGAGAAGGAACAGGGATGTCAATAAGGAAGAGAGAGAAAAAAGTAGGAGACCAAGAATAGAACCTTGTGGAACTCCACAGGTGATAGAGGCAGGGAAGGAGAGAACCTTATAGAAAGAGACAGCCTGAGAACGATTTGCTAGGTGGCTTCCGAGCCAAGATAGGGTAGAGTCGGAGGCACCTAGAGATTGTAGTTTAGCCTGAAGTAGGGGGTGATATACCATGTCAGACGCTTTGGAGAGGTCGACGAACGTGGCTCCAATAAGTAACCCCTTGTCCATGTTGCATTTAACATCACTTATAAACTGGGTAAGAGCAGTAGTTGTGCTGTGCCCAGCCCTAATCCATGTTGAGAAGGTGCGCAGATACCTGTTGATGAACTAGATTCTCAAGCAGCTTACTGAGTGTGGGAAGGAGTGAGATGGGTCAGTAGTTAGACAGGATTTTGGCATCTCATTTCTTAAACACAGGTATAGTTCTGGCTGCTTTCCAGACCAAGAGGACTGATGCAGAACAGATAAAGAGGTTGAAAAGCCTGGTTACAGGTGCCGCCAGACAAGAGGCAAACTGCCTAAGAATCCCTGGATGAATACCATCAGGGCCTGCACTACCATTAGCAGGAATAGACTTTAGTAACTTAAGGATCTCTTGATGCGTGACCGATGCCAGCTCAAGAGAAAGGGGAGCAGTGGTAAGCGGGGATGTGGTTGCCCAAGAAAAGGAGGATGCAGAGGGGGTGGGGGTGGGAAGAGTGGAAAAGAGGGAGTTGAAGGCCTTAGCTACGGTGAGAGGGTTATTACAGTGGGTATCGTTTATATACATGTCATTTGGAGTCAGAGGCTTATTGTTCCTGAGAATTTCCTTAATTTGAGACCAGTAACATTTAGGGTTTGAGGTGGAGGAACTGAGCAAGTTCCTGTAGTATATGCTCTTGGCCGAGGGAATCTCCTTTTAACCGGTGTTGTGTAAGGACCTGTAGGCATCGGAGTCCTCTTGAAGTGAGGAGGACTTCCATGCTGACCAGAGTTTATCCCTACGTTTCAACAGCTGGAGTAGGGGGCGCTTGAGCCATTTGGTGACTTTCCCTTTTACCCTACGCTTGGTGACAGGAATGTGTTGGTTCTGAAGAGAGAGTAGCTTAGCAATGAGGTATTCAGCCGCTGTGTCAATATCATTGGTAGTGTAGAGGGGAGACCAGTCAACCAGGTTTAAGTCATGCAGGAATGCAGCAGGATTAAGCTTAGAGAGGTTAGAAAAATATGAGACTTTAGAGGGGTAGGAGGGGAGGTGTCCCAAACGCAATAAACTGGGCAGTGATCACTTATGGAGTCAGGTAGGACTCCAGCAGAGGGAAAGTACGCCTTCATATTTGTCAGAATCCAGTCTATGAGGGTATTGCAGGAACTCCGATGGGAGATCCTAGTGGGGACCTGGATGAGTTGAGAGAGATTGGCCTTGCTAGTCATGGAAGGTAGAAGAGAGGAACTAGGCCCGCCCAAGTCCAGATTAAAGTCTTCCAAGCAGATTATATCATTTTTCCCAGACACAGACGGCACCTGGAGTTTCTAGGAGGTATATAAATGCAAAAGATGTGGAGTTTTTTGACACCCCCAAGTAATAGAAGGGAATGTAGAACCTCACAATTTGCCAGAGGTGGACCATGTATGATAGACACGTTGAGATGTGACTTGTAGTATAGCGCCAAGCCCCCAACTCTTTTGGCATTAGTATGATCATCCCAGAGCAAATTATAGCCCTGGAGTGAGCAGAGGGAGTCTGCAATGGAGTGTTTCAGCCATGTTTCAGATAAGGCCAGGATATTAGGGTTGTTAGCGCACACCTAGACCTCAAGTTCAGGGAGGTTAGCTGTAAGGCTCCTAATTTTAAGGTGTGCAAAGGTGAAACATGATGTTTGGGGCAAGCAAGTCAAAGGGTGAGACTGGGGGGTATTAGTAGCAGTAGGACCAGGATTGGTCTCGATGTCCTGTGCAAGGGTAAGGGCTATGGTAATTATCCATACTGATGCAGTCTAAAATGACTGAGAGGCACACCCAGGAGAGATGGAGAACTTCCACAGGATATATCTAAGTAATACAGCTGCGTGCTTACAGTTAAGCCCTGAATGATGTGATGGATTAGGTGTGGTGTCAGACAGTAGGTTGGAGTAGCAGAAGTTGTCTAGTGAGTAGATAGAGCGAGAAGGGTGAAACTCAGTTGGACCAATAAAAACTGCCAGAAAAAACTGTGTACCTAATAATGGTAGGAGGGGGGTATAAAGCCCCAGTATACATGGTGAGAGAGGAGTATGAGTAAGGGGGAGTTTAGGAGGATTGAATGGAACTGAGAAAGGAGAGGAAGAGAGAAGATTGAGGGAAGATGTGTAGGAGGAGTGGACAGCTGGAAACAATGAGAACAGAGGAAAAGGCTGGGAGACAGGGCAGAATAATGATTTCACAGGGCAAAAATAAGGCTAAAGAATGGAGAGTCTCAGATTTGCCAACCAGGGAGAGAACAAGTAAGAGTAAAAATCCAAACAAGAGAGTATAGCTAGGATAATCACTGAGGCAGAGACAGAATATGATGAATCCCCGAAAAGATCAGGCGACCTCTAGTGGAGAACTAATATAACGAGTAAACGAGAAACCTGGGAGATGGAAAAAGAACAGACCACATCTCACGAGAGGATACTCTATATATTTAACACCAGCTAAGGGTGGGAGGATATTGGGGGCAGTTTTTTTGTCTATTATAAATGCTCGGTTCCCTTTGTGTGGAACGGAGCCATTTTTCCCTGTCAGTTTCATTTATGAGGTAAAAATAGTTGGCAGGTCTGCTTTTAATGGAACAGAACCACATTTCTAAATTTATAAGCCTTTTTTAACATACCTTGGACTTATTTTTACACATTTGTCTTCAATTTGGGAACCAGTAGTTATCTATAGTGTATGGCCGAACGTTATTGTGTATGGAAATCCATACATTAAAAAAGTGGTTCTGCTGCAGTAGTACTGTAGCTGCTAAAGCAGAATGACTTTTCGTTCTGCTTTAGTAGCTATGTCACAATGCAACCGCCCCCAACAGTGACGCTCATAGGACAGGGGGCAGTTGAGGAGCTGTGTGTGCGAGCAGGCCAGCAAACGGACGAGGAGTGCGGGTCCCTGGTGACTACAGCAGCAAGAAAAAGTAAGGGACATGTGTTTTGGGAAGCCATACACTATACAGAAAAGTGTATGGGAGCCCCAATACACAACCCGCTATTCTAATACCTTGTGATTTCCTTGACAACAGGGACCTCTTAAGCTTTGCTCTCGAAGTCCTCGTCGTCATGGAAACCACTCGGTATTAGAGTATCATGGTTGTGTATGGGCTCCCATACACTATCCTATATGTTTTAGTCTTCAGTGTTTGGCATGACTGACAGACTTAAAAGAAAAGAACAGGACCAACAGGTTTTAAAACTTGTACAAATAGTTTTCAGCTCCTGGCAAGAGCAGAATGTCATGAGTTTTGTCTAAGATATCTGGATCCTGACTGTGATTTTAGAAATTGTGATCTCTCTAAAAAGTCTTGCCGTAAAGCGCAAAATAAAAGGGCTGAGAAAAGAGAAGATTTATGGCTTCTCAGTCTGCGTTCACATCACCCAAAGACTCAGATGAAGGTCCTGTCGCTCCAAAATAAGCAAGAGCCCCTGTCAGAGGGGGCAGAAAAGAAAGTTGAAGCTGCAAAAGATGGTATAAAACCCAGGGTGTCCGAAAGGGGGGCCCTGAGTCCAGTGAGGGCAAAAAGGCCGGCGTACACACTGGAAATGGTGTCTGCAAAGCAAAAAAGAAAAAATATATCTGTTACTCCACCTGGAGAAGGAAAGGAGCAGACAACTGAATAAAGACAAATGCCCTCAGCAGAGGTCATGAAAAGGACATGGCAGTTTTTCCAGGCCTTCCCTTCCAGGCTGTGTAAACATTTATGAATATGCATGCCTTCCCCAGGCTGTGGTTCTGTACCAAATGCCTGTGGAGGAGAAAGGAATGTATTATGAAGATGAGGAGACGGGGGAAACCTCTGAAACCAGATGGTTTCCCTGAACAAGAATTCGACCCTCCTCCTAGGCCTTCTGAGGATTGCACATCCTATTATTCCTTTGTAAGGCAAATGGTGAGCACCTTCAATATCCTTTCCCATGAGGCTGAGGAGGATGAAGAAGAGGTTGAGTTCATGTATATGATGGCACTGCCTCCTTAAGAAACAAAGAAATTGTCGGCAGATAAAGACCCTTTGCCCCATCTAGTCTGCCCATTTTCCCTGCCTACTGTGCCACCACAGACCCTTCATGATCTCCAGTTGTCCCTGCCCCTTGTGTTGCTTCCAAGGTCCCCGTGTATCCATGTCATGCATACTTGAATCCTGTGACTGTTCTGGCACCTACCACCTCCACTGGGAGGCTGTTCCAAGCTTCCACCACCCTCTTTATGAAGAATTGTTTCCTCAGATCCCCTCTGAGCCTCCCCCTCTAGCTTCATATTGTGACCCCTTGTCCTTGAGTCTGTCTTTCTGTGGCAAATGCTACCTTCCTGTACCTTATTAATACCATTTATGTACTTGAATGTTTCTATCATAACCTCCCTGAAGGTTGCTGTTTCCCATCCACAAGTCCTTCAAGAAAGCCACTGACAAGGTCATGTCAGCATCTACGTCAGCTGCTGGCATTGACAAGAAAATAAAAAAAAAGTATCAGGTGAACAGACAGGGTGTTGAGTACCTGTATTCATACAGTGCTTGTGAAAGAGTGGTTTAAGCTGCTGCATGCAAGAAGGCTAAAGTGCCCTTCTCTGCTCAGCCTTCTGAGGAAGATTCCAGAAAGGTGGATACCATGGCCAAAAAAAGTGTATACATTAGATTCCTTGCTCCTCAGGCATGTGGCTTACCTGGCATACACAGGTCAGTACCAGAAGGCACTCTAGAACTCCATATTGGCATTGAGCGAGAAAGCAAGTGGTGACTTGGCACAGGACTTGGATGACACGCGTCATCACTGCCACACGTAAAGGAAACGGATGAGGCATCATCATTGCCACCCATCGAGGCAAGTGATGAGGCATCATCTTTGCCACCGGCTGAGGCAAGGAATGAAGCATGTAAAAACCCGCCAAAGGTCCAAAGTCAGCCATTAATTAAACCAAATTACAAACAAATGCACTAAAAAGCATATCTTTATTATAGGGGACTCAATGATACAAGGAGTTGAGTCCCACATTCAGCAAAATAGACACTCAAGAGTAACAATTAGATGCCTCCCAGGAGCATCCGCATGGAGAGACACAGAATGTATTGTAAAACTAGCACGAGACACGGATGGAATCTCACGCATCTTCATCCATCTGGGTACAAATGACATAGCAAATTGTTTGATGGAGGAAACAAAACAAAATCTGTCCACACTAGGAAACATTTTATCATCTATTTTGTCCATCATATCATTCTCAGAGATTCTGCCTGTGTAGGGGAAGGCTGACAACATGCCGTATAGCCTAGAGGTTAGAGGAACGAGGTGTGAACGAGCTTGATACATCCAGCAGACCAGACCAGAGTTTGATTCTCACAACCTCCACTTGCATAGTGTGTGACTCTGAGCAAGTTACTTAACCACCCAGTGCTCCCAGGTCATCCCTGAAAACAGGCACTTGTGCCTTGTGGGCCTTACTTGGTTACCAAAGACTAAGAAAAAAAACCCAAAAAAAATCCCCCACTAAGCTCAACACATGGCTCAGAGACTGGTGCAGAGAAAAAGGGCATCAGTTCGTTGGTAACTGGGAAGATTTCTGAGAAAGGAAGTTCTTTATTGTTTGATGTCCTGCACCTCACAAAGGAGGGGGCCCAAGTGCTAGGCCAGAAACTTGACGCTTTCCTGGACTATTTAAACTTCTAAAAGGGTAGTGGTCAGCAGTGCCCAGTTCATCAAAACACAAAACTGTTGACCCTCCCCAGTCACCGTCTAAAAGGTCAGCCTCTACAAAACAAAAAACAACTTCGGTTCCATTCAGAGAAGCTAAACACAAAATAGGCAGAAACATCACAGAAGTCAGAGATCAGCAGGGATGGCGAGCATTGTGCATCAGTGCCCGCAGTCTTGCAAACAAAATCCCGTATCTCACAGCCATGATGGTTGATTCGCAACTGGATTTAGTGGTGGTAACTGAAACATGGTTCACTGAGAACCACACCTGGGATGTTATTATCCCAGACTACACCCTCTTCAGGAAGGACCGCAAGGGGAGCTCTGTATGTCAGAAACAACATCAAAGCCATAGAAATTCAAACTACACCCAGGGAGGCTGAAGCCCTTTGGATCACCCTTGGATCTGAGGGAAAAGCCCCAAACCGAGTTGGCATAGTCTATAGACCCCCAACACAAAACAATGACACAGATAAAGAACTACTAGAGACCGTCTCGACTAAGGTCGACAAAGGAGATCTAGTACTACTTAGGGACGTCAATCTACCTGACATAGATTGGCCATCCAACTTGGTTTCATCTGAGAGATGCCGAGAATTCATGCTAGCACTGAAGGGAGTGGGACTGGTGCAACTAGTGGCATCTCCCACCAGAGAAGCAGGGATACTAGACCTTTTGCTTTCAAACAACAATAAAATCTTGGGCATTCACATAGGAACACATCTAGGATCCAGCGACCACAGATCAGTCTGGATCACCATCAGAAAATATGAGGAAACCAGTCATACGTGACGGAAGATCCTCGACTTTAGAAAGGCCGACTTTACCAAAATGAAGGAAATTGTCAAACCATTGCTTGCACGAAACACAAGAGGAAACGTAGAAGTAAAATGGAGGATGATAAAAGACACACTAGCTACAGTAACATCACAGTGCACAAAACTGGTCAGTAAAACAAAAAGGAAGAAAAAGTCACTGTGGTTCATGAGGGAAGCAGCGTCAAAAATCAAAGACAAAGAGCATTTCAGAAATTCAACGAAAAAAAGAAGGACAGAGATTTATTATTTATTTAGTTTTTGTTGACCGGGTAAGTACACTAGACAAGTATTATGCCTATTTTCAGGAACGACCCGGAGAATACAACATAGGGATACAGACATTTTTACAGAAAGAATATAAGTACATCATGACAATATAACAACATATAGGAGTAGTAACATTATCCAGGGATGTGGAAGGTCATAATATAACTTATAATTTTATGGCTAATGCACCCCCAGGGTGAGTAGGTCACCTACAAATTCTAATAAGCCATAAACACAATAGAGACATTTAAGTAAGGCATGACCAGGGAACCTAGGCGTAGACAATTTGCCCTTGGTCTAGTACCCGGATAATTGGTAGAATCGGGGAAAACAGCAGGAAGTTTCAGGCAACATCTATGGGAGGCAACTTTGGACTGGAGTGATAACAGTTGATAATTACTCTAGGGAGGTTTAGGGCAGTCACACACGCTGAGGCTAGTTTCAGGAACCCACAAAGGGAATTGCGAAAGCACCAATGGGAGGGGGCCGAACGAATATACTCAGGAAGGGAGTTCCAGAGTCTGGGCGTACATACGGCAAAGTCACGATCACCCATGAGGGTACGGGTGGAGGGGACTTTGAGCATCCCTGGGGCCTGGGACCTAAGGTGGTAGGTAGTAGTGTCAATTTGTGGCAGAAGCAGGGCCAGCCCCGGGGGGATGCCGGTACTGATCACTTTGCCCGTGAGACATCCCACCCCGAAGTCCAAGTACCTGGCTGGGGAGAGCCAGCAAAGTTTATCGTATAGCTCACAGCGATGGATGAGATGGGGGAGCAGCCAGGGCAAAACGACAGATGTTATTATATGTCGTGTACCACCGAGTGAGATGAGTCTTGGGAGAGCGAGCAAATTGGTGCAGCCCATAGCTGAGAGAGGGAAGAAGTACACCTCTCGCAAGGGCAAGTCTTGCCGCTGGTGTAAGGTTGTACTTGGCCCTGTAGGCCAGGCCCAGCTTGCAGTTCACTACCTTGCAGATGTTTTGGATGTGGCTACCCATGTCAAGTTGGGGGTCAAGTGTGACCTCTAGATATTTGGCAGAGTTCATTACAGGGAGGGGAGATCCGTCAGGACTGGTAATATTTAGCAATGCTGACGAGGCTTTGATTTTGGCTGTTGAGCCGAAAAGCATAGCCTGAGTTTTTTTCAGGTTCAGGACCAGTTTGTTTTTTGTAACCCAGGTCAGGACATTGTTAAAGTCCTCGGACATGTGCTGGTTTAGAGTAGTGACATCCCGGGTGTGAGCCAGAATCACCAGGTCGTCTGCATAACGGGTGGCTCTGCAGTTGGTTGTCACCATTGGTAATTGGTTGATAAAGAGGGAGAAGGGAAGGGGGCCCAGAACTGAACCCTGAGGGACACCAGAGGTCACTGAAAGGGACTTGGAGAGGACTTTATTGAAGCAGATCCACTGCTTTCTACCATGCAGGTAGCCCATAAGCCATTTCATAGCAAGTGGAGAGAGGCCAAGGACCACAGCAGTGAGCCGAGCAACGTGTGATCAACAAGATCAAAGGCTTTGGACAGGTCAATAAATATGGCTCCAGAGAGTTTGCCCTGGTCCATGGCTGATCTAATGCTTGATGTGACCGAGATCAAGGCTGTAGTGGTGCTGTGTCCCTTGCGAAAACCATGCTGGGCCGGGGACAGCAACTCATGTGACTGGATGTGCTCCGAAAGCTGTTCCGCCACTACCTTTTCAAGGAGCTTGCTAAGGGATGAGCGAATAGCAATCGGGCGATAGTTATCCGGTAGTTTAGGATTGCCCTGCTTCAGTACTGGGACTATCCTCGCCTCTTTCCAGATATCAGGGATGGTACCACATCAGAGAGATAGGTTAAAGATGTGGGCTACTGGGGAGGCAATGGGTACAGCACCAAGCTTAAGGAGCTTGGATTCCAGGTTATCTGGGCCAGGGCTGGAGTACTGGGAGAGGCCAGCTAAGCACCTCTGGGTGGTCCAAAATAGACACAGCCCTGAGGTTAAACATTTGCCGAGGGGGGGTGAACCTCCCACCGAGTCGAGGGGGGAAGGGAGGACGAACTTTCACTGGACGGGAAGAGTGCAGTGAAGGCCGAGAGATCTGAGAAGTGTGTATTTAGGGAGTTGGCGATGGTGTGGCGATTAGTGCAGGAGACCTCTTTGATAATCATGTCTGATACCCCTGGTTGGGGGGATCCATTGACAAGAGTTTTTATATTTCTCCAGAATCTCCTGGGGTCGCTGGCAGTGCTAAGTAGGGCGGACTTGCAGAAGTCACTTTTCACAACCCTAATGGCCTTTTTACACTTGTTTCTAAGGTGTCTGTATTTTTGGAAAATTGTGGGATCACTGGAACTTTTGAAGTGGGCCCAACACTTGTCTCTCTCCCGCATTTGGGCTAAGAGATTCCCATGCAACCAATGGGTAGAAGACCCCCTCACCCTACGGGTGACCTTGGGGCATGCTTGTCTTGCAGAGTCCCAAAGATGGTGAGGAAGTTTGAGGCTGCCACTGAGGGGTCAGTGGCTCCTAGCACCCCGGACCAGTCGGTAAGCCTTAGGTCCTCCAGGAACTCCCCAGGGTCAAACCTGGAGTAGTTTCTGACATGCAAGATTTTGTGAGGAATTTTAGGGGAGGGAATTTTCCATACACAGTAGACCGGGGAGTGGTCAGAGATAGTCTGGTAGTGTACCCACTGAGGAGATCCTGTCCTGGCGGTTGGACATGATCCAGTCCAGTAGGGTGCTGGAGGATCCGTTCACTGACCGCCTGGTTGGTTCCTGGATAAGTTGAGTCAGGGTAAGGTTAGCAAGCAGGGACCTCAACTGCTTCACATTACCTCCAGCCCAGTTGAGGTTGATGTCCCCATGATTATGAGTTCATTGTCCCCAACACTGGGACCAACTGGAGTCCAGGAGGTGGGTCAATCCAGAAGAGCCACCCTTGGGTGGGTTAAGTGCACACCAGGTGCAGTTTCTTTGTGTCCCCAAGTAGGAGTAGCACATGCTGTACCTCGCACGGGGACACGTGGGATTGCTGGTGGGCAACTTGGGAGACTTTGAGATGGCTCCTGTGGTAGATCAGTATGCCTCTCCCCACCCCCTTGCTCCCAGCTTTGTCCAGTCTTGTGAACTCATACCCAGGGAGGATACAGGCTGAATCAGGGATCGAGGGTTTGAGCCAGGTTTCAGTCACTCTGAGGATATCGGGTTTATAGAGCGCCATCCACGCAACTAGCTCATCACGGTTTGGTAGCAGGGTCCTGATGTTGAGATGTGCTACTTTTAGGCCCTTGCCCACGCCCCATACAGAGGGATTTTCTGGGCTGGATTATTTGGACTCAAGGTTTCTATATCTCCTGCCAGTAGTAGTGTTAAGAGGAGGAGCTATAAGATGCCACTTCATGGGGAATTGGCCAGTTGAGAGATTGTGAGCACGGATAATGCTTAGTCTTGGCAGAGTACATTAGGCAATCAAGGTCTAAGCAGCAGGTAAGACAGCAGTGAGACTTGGTGGTCACAAGGATATTGGAGAAGGAGAAGTCAGGTACTCACAGGAGGGAGACTCTAGTTTCCAGTGATACTGGGGGAAGTGACCATTTAGAGCAGGGTAGCCCAGAACAAGACCAGCTAGGACCAGCGTCCTGTAAGTGGCAGGCAGCACACCCTTATCCTCTGTCATGGAGGTATCCCCACCCACCTTGGGCGGGAGGTGAGTGTGCCTAGACCACATTTGGGCTGGAGACATTGGACCAGCTGGTGAGTTTGTACCCAGTCAGCTGGAGAGGCACTGAGGGGAGAGAAAGGGGGCTTGAAGCTTAGTAGGAAATAGGCACAGTTAGTGCAGGCTTGGTAGATAACAATATGCGAAGGACTGAAGGCACTAGGAACTAGGCACAGTTAGTGCAGGCTTGGTAGATGATAATATGTGAAGGACTGAAGGCTAGGGGTCAGAGAGAGACCAGACTAAGCTTCATGAGGGGCGGAACCTACCCAGGCACTGTGTGAGCTCACACAAGACTGTAGTGAGTGCTATACAATTCGCTCTAGGCAGTCATTGCAGGCTTCACTAGCCACTGTAGATAGGTGTGAGCTTAGGACCTAGGACAATTTAAACAACACTGGCCTCTTAAGTCACAATAGGCAGTCAGAGGCTCTAGTGAGTTAGTAACCTACTCAAAATATAGCGAGACTTACCCTAGACAGGAGCTGATCTGTAGGGACCAACAAGTATGATGGCAGACTAGACACATAAAATAGTCAAAACACAGGCAGTGAAGAACTATCCATAATCAGTAAATTATACCAACACAGACTGATGGGTGAAAGTGGGGAGAGCTTCACTGTGGGTACTAGCAAACTAAGCTCCTTGAAAGTGAGCAGGACCTCCCCCCAAGGGCTGATCAGTAGGGATCAGCAGGTGTGATAGCAGGCTAAACTCAAGATAAACAGAGCACAGGCAGTAGAGAACTAAACTTAGACAATAAATTATACCAGCGCAGCCTGAGAGTTGAGAGTGGGAAGAGCTTCACAGTGGTAATGACAAGCTATGCCCCTAGAATGCGAGTAGGACCTCCCCCACTAGCTGATAGGGTGAGACTCCTCACAGGAGGCGGAGCATTCTGGCATTTAATGGGAGAAGGGAACGGAGTGGGCGGGAGGGCCGAAAATTCAAACTCTTTCTTGCACCGGGGCAGGGGTCGGGAAACTTTCTTTGGAGGTTCAGCCGCCGAGGAGGCCCGCCGGAGCTGCACAAGCCCATGACACCTCTCAACTCGGCTTCAGGAGGATTTTTGGTGCACAAGGGGGGGGGACCTTCCAGGAGCAGGTCACCCTCGCCTCCCCTCCAGCGCGAACGTCTGGCAAGGCTTAGGGATGGTGGAGCAAGCTCTCCCTATGTAGAGGGCAGTGAGAGCATCACCACCATCTGGGGCCAGTGAGGGTGGGCGCTTTCGGCGCCAAGTTCGAAAAAATTGAAGTGTCCTTAGTGTTCAGTTTTCAGCGATGGGGTCCCGGATTCTCTCCGACAAACGAAACTCCCACAGCCACCCTCCTTTCACTGAGTCCCTGGTCAGCTGTACCCTGGTGCGATGTCGAGCCGATTCTCGGTAAAGGTTTGATTGAAGGTAGGGCAAAGCAGATTCACAGTTGTAGACTCTCTCCTGCACCGGGGCAGGGGTCAGGAAACTTTCTTTGGAGGTTCAGCCACCGAGGAGGCCCGCCGGAGCTGTGCACAAGCCCACAGCACTCAACTCGGCTTGGGGATTTTGGTGCGCGAGGGGACCTTCCAGAACAGGTCACCCTCGCCTCCTCTCCATCACGAACGTCTGGCAAGATTGATAGTATCAAACTGGGAGAAGCAGGAAAAGAATAAAATATGATTGATAGCATCAAACTCAGAGAAGCTGGAAAAGAAATCAGAAGAGCAAAAGCCCAAGTGGAGGAGAGATTGGAACAGGGGGTAAAAAATGGTGATAGAGCATTTTACAGCTATATCGGAGAAAGAAGAAAATGTAAGGGAAGGATCATTCATCTGACTACCAAGGAAGGACTACACACAGAAAGTGACAAGGAAAAAGCAGAGATCCTATATAACTTCTTCTGCTCGGTCTTCACGAGAGAAGATCACAGAAGTGATCCATGGAAGACAAGAGAGACAGAGAGAGAGATATGATTGGGACCTTCAAGTACTTGAAAGGGATAAATAAGGTTGATAAGGAAAGTCTCTTTAAGCTGAGTGGCAACCATAACACTAGGGGGCATAGTCTTAAGCTGGAGGGTGGGAGGTTTAGGAGGGAGGTCAGGAAGCACTTCTTCACAGAGAGGGTGGTGGACACTTGGAATGCACTGCCGGAAGATGTTATCTCATTGAAAACAGTGGGCAGCTTTAAGAGAGGCTGGGATAGGCATAGAGGGAAAGTAAGGATCATGGGTAGGGAGGAGTGGAGAGGAAGGGCAGGGACATTAGCTCAAGTTATGAATCCCGTAATATGAGCAGACTTGACAGACCAAATGGCCTTTTTTTGCTGGTTTCTTCGTATGTTCGTATTTACTACAGAAAGAGTCCTGGAAGAACTGAAGAAGCTAAAAACAGATAAAGCAATGGGTCCAGATGGGATATACCCGAGGATACTTAAAGAGCTAGTGGAGGAACTCACTGCACCCTTGGCATCATTGTTGACTCACTAATAAGTGGAGAAATACCACATGACTTGAAGGAGGCCATAGTGGTTCCCCTTCACAAAAGTGGGAGCAAGGAGGAGGCAGGGAACTACCATCCAGTCAGTCTAACCTCAGTGGTGGGAAAACTGATGGAAGCACTTCTTAAAGAATAGATCATGGGATACCTAAAGATCAGCGGGAAACTGGGCCCAAAGCAGCACGGATTCACGGCAGGACGGTCATGCCAGACCAGTATGATTGATTTCTTTGATTGAGTGACCAAAACAGTGGACCAAGGTGGGGCAGTGGATGTTGTATATTTAGATTTTAGTAAGACCTTCAACTCTGCCCCTCACAGAAGGCTGGTTAACAAACTAGAGCACACAGGTGCATGGCCTGAAATTGTCAGATGGGTAAAAAATTGGCTCAGAGATAGGACACAGAGAGTTCTGGTCAACAGAACAATGGCTAAGGATGGCAGGGTGATCAGTGGGGTGCCACAGGGATCAGTCTGGGGGCCGATTTTCTTCAGCATATTTATCAGTGACCTTGCTGAAGGTCTGGAGGGGAAGGTATGCCTGTTTGTAGATGATATAAAGATCTGCAACAGGGTGGACATACAGGAGTGCACCATGAAAATGGAGTCTGACCTATAAAATAGGAAGAATGTTCCAGCAACTGGCAGTTGAAATTCAGCACCAGGAAGTGTAAAGTAATGCACCTTGGAAAACACAACACGAAGGTGGTATACACTGTTGGTGGGGAACAGATTACTAAGACCAAGATAGAATGGGACCTTGGGGTTACAATTTCAGATGATTTGAGAGTAGGAAGGCAGTGCAGAAAAACAGCTCATAAAGCCAACAGCATCCTGGGATGCATAGGCAGGGGCATCACAAGTAGAAAACGTGAAGTAATCATCCCACTGTACAGGTCCCTGGTGAGGCCACAACTGGAGTACTGTGTACTGTTTTGGAGACCTCACTTAAAAATGGACATTAATCACCTAGAGACAGTACAAAGGAGGGCTACAAAGATGATGCAGGATCTGCATCATGAGCCGTACGAAAACAGACTAAAACAACTGCAGTTGTACTCATTGAAACAAAGGTGGGACAGAAGAGATATGATAGAAACGTTTAAATACTTAAAGGGGATAAACTCAGTACAGAGGGAAGACCTGTTCCTCCTAAATGATACTGCATGCAGCAGAGGGCATGGCATGTGGCTCAAGGGAGGTAGGTTCAAAAGCAACACAAGGAAGTTCTTCACGAAACGGGTGGTGGACCCCTGGAATAGTCTGCCACAGGAAGTAGTAGAGTCTAAGACAGTTAGGAAGTTCAGATAATCATGGGACAGATGCTGTGGAGGCCTGACAAGAAAATAATTAGCGGGAGGGGGTAGCAAAAAAGGGCAGACTAGATGGATCAATAGGTCCCCTTCTGCTGTCACCTTTCTTATGTTCTGATGACACAGCTAGATCAGCAGTGGATGCCACCAAGTACCAGTTCCATATGGCAGTGGACACTAATAATACTGCTTCAAGCGTTGTGGCGCATGCAGTGTCCTTAAGAAGATTTACCTGGCTTAAGGCTACTGTCCTGTCCCAGGACACACAAACCAAAGCTATGGACTTCTGTTTTGAGGGAAACTTCCTGTTTGGTGACAAAACTGAAGCATATATGAAAAAGGTGGATGAACACAAAATCACCTACAGGAACAAAACAGAGAAAAAAAAAAAGGCCTCCACTTCCTGCAGGCCTTATGGAAGGGGAGGCAGGGGTAGGGGTTACTACCCAACGGCATATGCTCCTTATGAATATCCAGCCCAGAGAGGTTACTGTAGTGGTAGGGGCAGAAGGCATGCATCTGCAACACCAGCCCCTAAGCCCCAACAGAAGCAAAACCCCTGACAGTTCTGCCCAGGTTTCCCAGCTATTGCTGGGGTGGGTGGGTGGGGTGGTTCACTACTCAGGAATGGTGATCAGAAATTACTGCTTGACAAGTGGGAACTGGAAGTAGTGGGCCAAGCTTTTTTCCCTGCAGTTCAGAAAATTCCTGAAATTGTAGAAGCCAAGCCCAAAACTATTCGCACCCCACACCCTAACAGAAAAATGTCTGTTGGAGTTTGAGATAAAGAAACTGCTGCAAGCAAGAGCAGTGGAGAAAGTACCTGTTACACAGTGGGGCAGGGGTCTCTTCTCCAGATATTTACTGACCCACAAGAAAAATGGGGAGTGACGACCCATTTTCAACCTCAGATATCTGAATAAACACATCAAAAAGGAAAAATTCTAAATGCTTATACTAGGCCCAGTGATACCATTCCTTGCTGTTGGGAGTCTGCCTGGGGTCACTGGATCTGAAATGTGCCTACTTTCACATCCCTGTCAGACCCACTCACAGAAAGTACCTTAGGTTCAGGCTAGGGAACTGCCAGTACTAGTTCACAGTTCTCCCTTTCGGCCTCACCTTAGCACCAAGGGTTTTCACAAAGTGCCTTGCTGTGGTGGCTGCACTCCTAAGAAGGCAAGGTGTGTTGGTTTTTCCCTACCTGGATGACTGGTTAGTCTCAGGAAAAACACAGCAGGAGGCAAGGTGCTGTATTCAGGTAGTGAAAAGCACCCTGGAAAATATGGACTTCTTGATAAACCTGCAGAAGTCACAAATAGAGCTAGCAGTATTGGACTTCATAAGCACAGGGCTAAATACCCTGTAAAGGGAAAGCTTTTCTTTCACAAGCAAGGGTAGCTATTCTGATATGCACAGCAGAATCCTTCAGAATTAGCGAGCCGTGGTCTGCAAGGGATTTTTTTGCAGCTGTTGGGACACATGACCTCGCCCACTGCAGTGGTACCTGGGGCCAGGTTCTAGATGACCGACATCCAGTACCACTTAAGGGACCACTGGTCCCAAAGATCAGGTCTGCTGTCCAAACTAGTGCCAGTCATAGAAACTTTGCTAAGGGCACTGGAATGGTGGAAGGAAGAAGACAGCATCATAGAGGCATACCTCTCAAGTGTCCCTGATTTTCAGGGATGTCCCTGATTTCACCTCAAAATTTTACTCTGTCCCTCCTAAAATCTGTGTTCCCCTGACTAAACAGTGATGATTGTAAGAATACAATTATGTCAAACAATACAGTTGCAGACTTCTTATTCTTCAGAAAATGTATTATACACTGAGTCTCTTATTCTGCCAGCTTCCTAAGTGGATAGCACCAATTTTAAAAATGTGTCCCTGATTTTGGGCCTTTGTCCCTGATTTTTTTTAAGCCTTGTCCCTGATTTATGAGGCAGGAGGTTGAGAGGTATGCATAGAGGGCATTCCCTTCCTCCAGCAATCCCCTACAAGTATCCTCACAAGAGATGCAACACTCCTAGGTTGGGGTGCCCACCTAGAGTATCTCATTGTGAGTGGCTCCTGGAACACCCAGGAGACTTGTGAGCATATCAGCCTCCTGGACCTCAGGACAGTGTTCCAAGCAATCCAAGCTTTTCCTCCCAGGTCCAGGGCTAGTCTGTCCACATCCGAACAGACAACATCACAACAATGTTCCACATAAACGGGTGGGGAGGAACAAGATCCTAAAGACTGTGCACAGAAGCTATGAAGATCTGGAATCTAGTCTATTTCCTGGGTATAGAGCTATCTGCAGTACACCTGCCAGGGAAAGACGATGTACTGGCAGACTCCCTAAGAGGAATCAGCAAGGGGAACCGTGAATTG
This sequence comes from Neoceratodus forsteri, assembly GCA_016271365.2. Taxonomy (NCBI): domain Eukaryota; kingdom Metazoa; phylum Chordata; order Ceratodontiformes; family Ceratodontidae; genus Neoceratodus; species Neoceratodus forsteri. The sequence continues at coordinate 433,256,336 of CM057459.1, read as the reverse complement.
ACTCTGAACCAGCAGTTGCTAGCATCAGTATTCAGATGATGAGGTACACCAGAAATAGACCTGCATGCTTCCTGGGATAACAGCCAGCTCCCACTTTTTTGTTGCAGACCCCCAGTAATGGGGTCCGTTCCAGAGGATGCTCTTTTCCTGGATTGGACAGGGAGTTCCTATCCTTTGTGCCTTCCCTCCATTCCCACTCCAGCTGAGGGTGCTGATAAAGCTCAAGAGGGAGCCAGCAACATGATCTCATAACACCAGAATGGGCCCGGCAGACCTGGTACTTCAGTGCTCTGGGGCCTGTCCAGGAGGTCTCCAGTCAGCCTGCCCCAGAGGTACTACCTGCTGACCCTGTCTCAGGGCAGGATAACATTACTAGACCTCAGAACCCTACACCTCAGGGCGTGGTTCTGGTAGAGTTCTCTAGTCTACATTTATCAGAGGAAGTAAAGAGAGTGTTGAGGGTTTCTAGAAAACCAGCAACAAGGGAAACATATTTATTTATTTAGTTTTTGTTAACCAGGTAAAGTGCGCTAGGCATACATATACCTATTTTCAGGCACGGCCCGGGAGAGTACATAAGTAGACCTCTACAATGCACAAATTAAAACAATAACAAAAGAATCAGAGTTGTACAATATACAAACTGGATAATACCAAGCATTAACATAAAGACCAGAGAATCATGTACACTACATAAGTTGAAGTTTCAGTGGAGTACAAAACATTATATCTCCAAACAGTGAGCTGTAAATTTTGCTAAACAAAGAGTGATGAGAGAGGAAACCTAGGACGGCACTTGCCTGATGAGGCAGGGAGGCATTGAGTGGTAGGTAGAAGTATGCAGAGAAGCACAGACAAAGGAGTAACTAAGTGCTGCGAGTGGACACTTGTGAGCAGGAGGGATAGCACTGAGGTTAGTGGTTAGGAACAAGCACATACTGAGCGCTGGAGCAGGTAAGATCGGAATTGACGTCAGAAGGTGTAGGCGACTAGGCATTGACATATGGGAGGTGGGATGCTGTTCCATAATTTAGGAACTGTAGTAGCAATGGCCATTTCGCCATACTTGGTACTTGTCCTAGGGATGGATAGCTGGTCAAGGTCAGAGGATCTGAGGGAGTATGAATTTTTGCAAGGCATAAGGAGAGAGGTTAAGGAGTAGGGCACTAGGTTCAGCAGTGTACTAAGGATACTTCTTTCAAGAGAGAGAGGTCCCGTAGAGCAGAAGGTGATGGACAGCCTTATTTGGAATAGAGTGTACAATGGTGCGTGAGTCAACTGCACGTGAGGGCAAAATGACAAATGTTGTATGCCACTTCCCACTTAAGCAGCATGGAGCAGGAGGCATGGGCAAAGATGGACAGGCCATAGGTTAACTTGGGGAGTAGTAAGCCACGTGCGACTGTTTATACGAGCTGATGGGGAGAGATTTGGACTGGTATGATAGGCTAGTCCAAGACTGATGTTAACAGCCTTACTGATGGAAGATATATGTAAGGAGATGTTGAGGGAGGGATCAAGAGTCACATCAAGGTATTTAAAGTAGTTAACAGTGTCCAGGGGGGAGCTGTTGTTGCAGACCACTGTTAGTGGAGTGCAAGTGTTTTTTTAGACGGTGGAGGTTCCAAAGAGCATGGCTTGAGATTTAGAGTGATTCATTAGTAGCTTATTATCCTTGAACCAAGATTGGACGGCCTTCAGATCTGAGATGAGGGCACTGTTAATGTCGGCTACATCTTTTGCACTGGTAAAGAAAACCAGATCATCAGCATATAGAAGGGGGGTTACTGTTTGCAAAGCGGTGGTGAATTGAGTTAATTGTAAGGAGAAGAGTAGAGGCCAGAGTATTGACCCTTGTGGGACACTGATAGAGGACAGAAATCTGTCAGAGAATGAGGAGCTGACCTTGACATGCTGCTGTCTGTTAGTGAGGTAGTTACTGAACAAAGGTAGGGCGTGCTCAGATATCCCCGTGGCACTCGGTTTATTGCAAAGGTCAGAGTATGCTTCAAAATGGAAGAGATTTTCATTCTGGTGTGCTCCCAGAAAAATAATCCCTATGCAGGCAGGTTTGCCTATAGTCTTGGACTGTCTGGTTCACATGCTGCTTCTGGGCCTGAGTTCTTCAACCCTGAAAGTGCATTTGGCAGCAGCTTCAGCTTATACATCAGCTGGCAAAGAAAGTCCATGGCCTTACAACCTATTTTCAAAAGGTGTCTTAAAGGCTTCAGTCACTGCAGCCTCCTGTGAGGGATCATGTCCCTCCCTGAGACTTAAAGGGAAACTCTTATAAAGCAGGTAAGTGAAGCAGCTGCTACAAAAATGCCCAGTTAGGGCTTTTAGCATCAAACTAATTATTTTATTTAGCTGCTGCCTGGCGATTTTAATTCAAAAGACCTGCTCCGTCCATAATGGCTGCAGAGCCATGGGCAGACATCTCCCGCACCCTGGGTGGCTTCCACCACAAAGGTTATGCTAATGAGGGCTACCAGCTTTGCCATTTGTTGGTAGCCCTTATTAGCATAACCTTTGCGTCGGAAGCTGCCTGGGGTGCGTAAGATATCTGCCCACGGCTCTGCAGCCATTATGGACAGAGGAGGTCTTTCAAATTAAAATCGCCAGGCAGCAGATAAAAAAAATAATTTGATGCTAAACGCCCTAATCGGGCATTTCTGTAGCAGCTGCTGCACTTACCGGCTTTATAGGAGTTTCACTTTAAATGCATACACTGTTCAACTGATGGAAGCTCCCTTTGAGCCTCCGACTACTGCTGCCCTAAGATATGTCACTTTAAAAAACAATTTTCTTGGTGGCTATGACAGTAGGGTGAGCATGCTCCAAGCCCTCTGCACAGATCCAGACTACATATTTCATTAGGACAAGGTAGTCCTTAGGATGAACAGGGAATTCCTCCCAAAGGTGGTGTCAGAATTCCACCTGAACCAGTCAGTTGCTCTTCCTATCTTTTTTTATACGAACATACGTACATACGAACATACGAAGAAGCCAGCAGAAGAAGGCCATTTGGTCTATCTAGTCTGCTTGTATTGCAGGGTACACAGCTTAAGCTACTGTCCCTTTTACTGAGCCGTCTGGCACAGGGGAACAAAAACTGCACTGCACAGACATGGAGAGGGCACTAGGTCACTATTTGGATCATGCAAAAGATGTCAGGTCCAGTAGTACTCAGCTTTTTGCAACCTGTTATGAAGTGGCGAAAGGCAAACCAGCATCCAGGAGGACCACCTCTCGATGGAGTGTCTCCTGTATACAATTCTGTTATGGGAAAGCTGGCAAATTGCCCCCTGAGGCATACTCTACAAGGGGCACCAGTGCCTCTGTGGCAGCAATAAGGGGTGCCCCCCTGCAAGAGATTTTCAAAGCAGCTACCTGGAAAGCATTACACACCTTTACAAAGCATTACTGTCTGCACACAGTCCAGGAGAGATGCCAGCTTTGGCGCTGCTAACTTGCAGAACCTTTTCCCTAAATAAATTCTAGACCCAGCCTCCTAGATACTGCTATTGAGTCTGCAGTTTGTGAATACATGCTGATGGATTCCTGGGGTTAGAAGAAAAAATTACTCTAGTAATGTTGTTTCCTCTTAAGGGATCCATCAGTGTTATTCACAGTCCTGTACCTTGCCTTCCCTTCCAGAACCTGGAAAGGATCACACAATAATCAGTGCTTTCTCTTTTGGCTTGAGCATTACTTGTTGCAGTGCCTTTACAGTTGTTGTTTTGTGCTAGCTTAAATTGGTTTCAATTTTAATTTTTTTTTTAATTTTTCTTAGAAAATTTAAAAATTCTATTGATAATCATTTAGTTGGTTTAATGGTCACAGCTGCCTCTAGCTTTAGAAACAAATCTGACGTTAGGATGTTGGGGAAAGTGGGACCACAGAGTAGAGTTTGAACTTCATTCTAATTCCAGAGTTCCATAATTAGGATAAGTTGTATGTCTGGGGCATCTCTATCCTGTAGAATGAATGCACTTTGTGAATAATACCGATGGATCCCTTAAGAAGAAACAACATTACTGTGGTGAGTAATTTTTCTTCATGTACCTCCATAAAATATGTAGTAAGACATTACAGGGTGTGCATGGAACAGATTTTATCGTATGCCAAGGGGCATAGTGAAGCAGGAGGCCACCTTCAGCCCTTGTGTCTTATTGCACTTAAAAAATGGCCTTCTGTATATTACATGCATCTAAAATCAAAGTTTTTATGTTTAACTAGTACAAAATTAAACTCTTTAATGTTTTTTGCTGTAAAATAGTTCTTCTTCCTATAATTTTTTCCCCCCCCTTGGACCTTTGTCCCTATAATTCTGTAGTTAGAGGAATTATTATGGCTACCGTTGCCCCCCAAAAAAAAAATAGGCACATCGTTGTCCCCAGATACACACGAGTATGTCTGTGTATTGTTGTAATTTTATTTATGTATTTTTACTTTTTTAACATTTGACCGGAGCCGGTAAGCAGTGAGCGAGCAAGCTTGCCGGTGGTCGGTCTGGTAAAGTTGAAAACGTGAGATAGCACAGCATTTTGGAGAGGTGAATGGTAAGTTATTTTAAATGAGCCCAAAAAATGACCAATGCTTATTAAAAGAAGTGTGCCAGCCAGAACCCACGCTACTGTTAAACTCTGTTATGGACCTTTTGTCTGTGATCACGGGTCTACGGAATTTTTTTTTTTGCCAGTACTGAGGAGAGCTACTGTATGACAGCTGGCACTGCTTTTAAATCTTGTTATTTTATGTTATCAGCTCATTGCAGACATGACTTGGGAGTCATTTAAAATCAGCATCTGCTTCCTAACAGACTGACATGGAAGAGATGATGACTTCTGCGGGGAACAGTATCGGGAGACAGAGTGTCGGAGCCACGTTAGCAAGGAAAAAAAATGTCGACAGTTCAAATACGGGTGTTCTAACTGGGAACTGATTCTTTTTTTTCAATGCAGCCCTGCTTTTAGGAACTTGTTATTACCTGTGCATAGAACAGATTTCATGCACTGGTAATAACCAATCAGAAAGTAGGATTTTCCCTCCCAATTTTATAAGTTTATTTCTACGAATGTATTTTCTGTACTCAGCAGTATGTACTCCTTGCACTGTATGTCATCAACCATTTAGCCAGTTGAGAGTAGCTGTTTTTTTATATAAGCAACATGTCTTTATGTTGCTTAAACCAATTATTATGGTTGCTCTGATTGTTTAATCAGGTTAGTTTTAACTCATACCTCCTACCCTAATTTCAAACTCGTGACTACGTCATTTGTGAGTAAAGAGGCTTGGAGGTATTCATGAGAATGAATCTTGACTTATACACTCTGTGCAAATGCATTAATCACTGTATGTAAATAAACTGTGTTTTTGCTTTCTAAAGAATATAACTAACTACATATGTATTCTGTAAAAATAGGATTGGATAAAGATTGTTGCCAGTGTATTTTATGGTAGCCTTAACAGTAGAAATATTAAGAACGTTAAAATTAGGACAGAGTTTTACATGTATCTAAAAATTATTTTTCTTTAGGGAGAAGGACCTCACAGAAGCACTAGAAGCAGGGGGATGTGACCTTGAAACTGTTAGAAATATAATCCAAGGTAGAGCTTTAACATCTGACCTGAGAGCTAAAGTATGGAAGGTAAGAGTGATGACCATTATGTTTAACAGTATAGTCATTGTAATGTTTTATGGATGCCTTTGTTGAACGTAAATGGGCTCCACATGAATTACTTTTTGCATCGACCACTTATTTTATTTGAAAACTGGTGACTGGGAGAGGCGCGCTTGAGTCAAGGCTTGTTTCTAGGTGCAACCCAGTGGGAAGGGTTACAGAAAAAGCGAGGAAAAAGAGACCGCTATGGTTCTCGAAAGAGGTGGCGGAAAAGGGTAGCATTCAGAAGGTGGGAGGGGGATAGGGAGGTGAATTGGGGGAAATGGAGGGGAGCAGGGAGAGCAGTAAAGAGCACAGAGGCACAAACTGAAGAGAGAGAATAGCCCAGGCAGTGATAAAAGGGGGACAAAACATCTTTAGGTGTGTAAGGAAAAGAGGAAGACCAGAGACCAGAGACCAGAGGTGAGATCATAAAATTAAAAAGGGAAGGGGGACTACGACTGTGCAGAGGGGACCAGGAAAAGGTAGGCATCCTGAACAAATACTCTTATTCAGTGCTCAGAGAAGAAGGAACAGGGGAGGGGCCACAAAGAAGGAACATGAGAATTGGAGGGAGGGAGGTGGATACTACTATGTTTTCAGATGAGTGTCCTGAAGGGACTTGTAAATCTGAAGTGTACAAAGCACAATGGGGCCAGATGGGGTGCATCCAGGAGTATTGAGGGAGCTTGGGGAGGTACTGGCTGCACCACTGACAGTCGTGTTTAACAGCTCGTTGGAAACGGGAGTGGTTCTGGAAGACTGGAGGAGGGTAGATGTGGTCCAGTTTCACAAAAGTGGTAGCAGGGAAGAAGCTGGCAATTACAGGCCAGTCAGCCTGACATTGGTGATGGGAAAGTTAATGGAGTCACTGCTGAAGGAAGGGATTGTGGAATAATTTGAATCCAGTGGGGTACATGACCCAAGGCAGCATGGATTCATGGTAGGGGGGAGGTCATAGCAAATGAATCTGATAGATTTCTTTGACTGGGTGACTATGGAATTAGAATTAGATCATGGTGGAGCAGTTGATGTTGCCTACCTAGATTTCAGTAAGGCTTTCAACGCTGTTCCACGTAGGAGGCTACTAAGCAAGCTGGGTAGCTTAGGAGCGAGTCCAAAGGTAGTAAACTGGGTAAGAAATTAGTTAGGGGCTAGGCAGCAGAGGGTAGAGGTAAATGGAGTTCACTCAGAGGAAGGGAGGGTGACCAGCGGGTGCCTTAGGGGTCAGTGCTGGGACTGGTCCTCTTGAATGTTTTATAGGTGACATTGCAGAGGAGCTGGAAGGGAGGTCTGCCTCTTTGTGGATGACACCAAAATCTGCATTAGGATGGACATGCCGGGGGGGGGGTGGGAATGGATGGGCAGAGACCTGAGAGAACCTGAGGAGTGGTCAAGAGTATGGTAGCTGGGTTTCAGTGCCAGAATGTGCAAAGTAATGCACTTGAAACCCAGGGGCAGAGTACAAAAAGAATGGGAGTGGTACTGGCGGCCACCAAGCAGGAAAAAGGATCTGGGGTAATCCTATCGGATGACCTAAAGGTGGCCAGGCAATGTGGCAAGGCAGTTGGGAGGGCTAGTGGGATACTGGGGTGCATAGGGAGGGGCATCACTAGTGGAAAGAGGGAGATATTGCCTATTTATAAATTATTAGTAAGACCTTACCTAGAGTACACTGTAGATTGGGAAAGGGAAGGGTAGTGGTAATGGGGGACCTCAACATGCCGGGAACAGACTGGGGGACTAAGACGTCACCAGTGGCCAGGGAGCAGAGGCTGCTGGATGTCTTCCGGGACACGTTCCTGACCCAGCAGGTGGGTGAGCCAACTAGGGAGGCCCGGACACTGGATGTGGTCCTGGTGGACAGTGATCAGATTAGGGGCCTAGAGGTGAGGGACCTGTTGGCGGGGAGTGATCACGCCACACTCTGATTCTTCCTGGACCTGGGGGGAGGAAAGCTGAACAAGGACGGTAGTAACCGACTTTAGGGGTGCAGGCTTAAGGGAAATGGGAAGGATCCTTAAAGATTGTTTGGACAGGATAAGGCTGGATATGGATGCTGATAGCAGGTGGGAGATCATTAGATGGGGAATATAGGAGGTTACCAGATCCTTCGCAAGGGAAAGGCGTAAGTTCAGTAAGGCCAGAAAACCCTGCTGGTGGACCTGGGAGGTTCAGAAAGTGGTGAGGGACAAGAAGGCAGCCTATAGGCTCTTCAAGCGCTCAAGGAGTGAAAGGGATCAGGAGGAATATGAGCTGACAGCCAAGAGAGTCACCAAGGTGGTGAGAGCAGCTAAGGCAAAAAAGGAGCAGTCCTTGGCCAGTGGGATCGGGGGCAAGGGGTTCTTTAGTTACATAGGGAAAAAGGAAGTAAGGGGCAGGTCAGCAGGATAAGGATAGGGATGGTTGGGCACAGGAGGCGGGGAACAGGCAGAAGTCCAAATGAGTACTTTGCTGGGGTATGGAGGGCTATGTCTCATGGGGGAGCGAGGACAAACCGGAGGAAGGGTGGGACCGTAGATCAGGGCCTGATGGGTCTGGGGAAAGGAGGGCCACCAGACAGGTGGGGTGCCAGTGGTACAGGGTGAAAAGGGGGAGGACATGGAGGCTGAAATCCCGGTAGAGAGAGTAAGGCAAGCCTCAAGTCCCTTCGGACGGAGAAAGCACCTGGGCCAGATGAGATACATCCCAGGGTGCTGAGGGAACTGGCGGATGTCCTAGCAGTCCCCCTAGCAGAGCTTTTCAACATCTCTCTGAGGACTGGGTGGGTGCCCCAAGACTGGAGGGTAGCCCATGTTTATTTATTTATTTAGCTTTTGTTAACCAGGTGAGTACACTAGACAAAACATATGCCTATTTTCAGGTACGACCCGGGAGAGTACAGGAGAATAAAGGAGCATACAGAGTACAAATTGATGCAAATAAGGCACATATATACACTGAAGTCAGAGAGACATGACATACATAGTGGGATAGCTCACATTACAGCAGTGGACACTGTCAAATGTAAACATGTAACAGCACAGAGTTTCTAAAGCAATATGCCTAGCAAAAATATACAGAGTATACACACTTTACACAGGGCCACACCCAGGCGAGCAGGCAACAACAGCAGGGCCGGAGCCAAGTACAAGAGATGATACCGAATATACACAGTTTATACAGGGCCACACCCAGGCGGGAAGGCAACAACAGCAGGGCCAGAGCCATGTACAGGAGATAATGTGCTCAAGTACAGTGTAGGGACCAGGGTACTCAGGGAGGTCTGAGACAGTTGCATACTGAGAAGAGCTTCAAGTGCTTCCACAGGGAGGTTCATAGACACGTCTGGGAAGGGGCAGACCTGACCTGGACAGGAAAGGAGTTCCATAATTTCGGGGCACAGGATGCAAAATCCCTGTCCCCCATTTGGGTACATGTCACAGGAACCTTGAGGATAGTGGGGCCCAGGGACCTTAGGGAGTAGGGAGTGGAGACAGCAGGCAGAAGAAGCTCTGCCAATCCAGGGGGGGTGCCAGAGCCCAGAACCTTGCCTGTGAAGCAGCCCAGGACAGAGTTCATGTAGTTGGATGGGGAGAGCCAGTTTAGCTTGCTATTCAGATCACAGTGGTGAGTAAGACGAGGGGCTGCAAGAGCAAAATGGCAGATATTATTGTAGGCTATGGTCCACCTAGTGAGGTGGACCTTGGTAGTACGGGCAAACAGAAGGAGCCCGTAGCATAGAGATGGGAGAAGCACTCCTCTGGCTAGTGCAAGCCGAGCAGCCGAGGTAAGATTATTCTTCGCCCTGTAGGCCAGACCCAATTTCCAGTTAACAGCTCGACACATGTTGTGGATATGGTGACCAAGGTCGAGCTGAGGGTCAAGTGTCACCCCAAGATATTTGACAGAGTTGGTGGATGTTGTGCCAATCCACAAGGGAGGATCAAGAGAGGAGGTGGGAAATTACAGGCCTGTTAGCCTGACGTTGGTGGTCGGCAAGGTGATGGAGGGTATTGTCAAGGAAAGGCTAGGGGGTTACTGGAGCAAACTGGGTATTTGGACAATAGACAGCATGGCTTTGTCCCAGGAAGATCGTGCCAGACAAACCTTGTTGAGTTCTATGGGTGACGAGGGCCCTGGACCAGGGTAGGCCGGTGGACGTCCTCTTTCTGGACTTCAGCAAGGCGTTTGATTCGGTACCCCACAGTGGCCTGCTGGCTTAGCTGAAGGAAATGGGGGTAGGAAGACATTTGTTAAGATGGATAGGAAATTGGCTCTCTGAGTGTACTCAGAAGGTGATGGTTGGAGGGCTAGCCTCATCCCCAAGATGGGTTACTTGTGGGGTGCCCAAGGGGTCAGTGCTGGGGCCACTTCTGTTCAATGCCTATGTCTCAGACATAAGGAAGGGGATCAGGAGTGAAATGAGTCTCTTTGCAGATGACTCAAAGCTGGGTGCAGTGGTGGATGAGGAGGAGGGGAGGGTGGTCTTGCAGGAGGACTTGGAGGCTCTGGAAAGGTGGTCAGGAAAATGGAAACTAAAATTCAATGCCGGGAAGTGCAAGGTTCTGCACCTGGGAGTCAGAAATCCAGGCCAGGGGTATACCCTGGGAGGAGACACAAATTAAGTCACGGAGGGTGAGAGGGACCTGGGAGTAGTGGTAGATGTCAAAATGAACAACTCAGAGACCTGTAGGAGGGCAGTGGCAAGGGCAAATAGGATGCTGAGATGCATCGCAAGGGGGATTACCTCCAGAAAGACGGAAGTGATCCTTCCCCTGTACAACTGCTTGGTTAGGCCACACCTCGAGTATTGTGTGCAGTTTTGGAGACCACATTTGAAGGAGGACATTCCACTCCTAGGGAGGGTCCAAAGGAGGACAACCAAAATGATCTGGGGCTTGGGGGAGAGGACCTATGAGGAGAGGCTCGAGGAGCTCGACATGTACACCCTGGAGGAGAGGAGGGACGGGGGGACATGATAGAGGTCTTTAAGTACATGAAAGGGATCAATAAGGGAGGCCCAGTCATGGTGCTTCAAAGGAAGGGGAGGGCAACGAGAGGTCACGGATGTAAGCTGTAAGGGGGCAGGCTCATAGAGGAAAGGAGGAGGTGTTATTTCACTGAAAGGGTGGTGGAGCCATGGAATGTGCTGCCCAGGGAGCTGGTAGTAACGGAGACTGTAGACGGGTTTAAGAGGGGATGGAACAGGTACAGGGGAGGGTAAATCTGACCAAACCCAATACAGGTGGAACATCTGGGACTGGGGACAGTATAACCCCCCAAGGGGGAGGAGGGGACACCAAAATTGGCCCTCAGTCCGGGTGCTAAAAATTGAGCAGACTCAAAGGACTGTTAGGCCTATTCTGCTTGCATTTTAGTATGTTGGTACTGTGTGCAGTTTGGAGACCACATCTCCGGAAGGACATAGACAGAGTGGAGGTGATCCAGAGAAGGGCAACTAAAATGGTGCAGAGTCTGCACCAGAAGCTGTACAAGAAGAGACTTAAAGGACACCTTTCCTCGCTATTCTCGCCCTTAAGGTTTAACAAATAGGAGGCTCCCTTACCTGAATGGAGTTTTATTTTATTTATTTATTTAGATTTCGGATTTACAACCTTTGAGTCAGAGACTGATTTCCAAAGGCACCACATCATATACATATATACAGACAAGGGGGAACATAAATGAGATTGCAGTGGATAACAGGTTGAGTACGTACATTGGTTACATATATTATGAATAAAGTAGATAGACAATTGGTTGCGTACATAGTATGATTACAGTAAATCTGCAGTTGGTAATGCACATACATTTCCAATAAGAGATAAACATTTGTAGTGAAAAACAGTCTTAGCCAGACAGGAGACCTGACAGTGTCATGTTTTTATTTATTTTATTTATTTGAATATAATCGGATTTACAACCTTTGAGCCAGGGGCTCATTTACAAAGGTACCTCATCACAGAGAGGACATACAGAGGACACAGTTACAGAAAATACTGTACATTGAGTGACATAGATTTACACAGTAGAAAATCATACAATAAATAGTTACATATTTCGTGGTGCAAAATATTAGCACATGCTGATACATCAGAGGCAAGGTACCAGGGGAGATTATTGGGGGGTGTGATGTGGTGGTTCTGCCCAGCAGGCTTTGTCAGGTGTGAGAGATGGTAGCAGAGTGCTGATTAGTTACAGGTGCAACTGCGGACATTAAATAATTGGTTGCAAAGGGCTGCTTTGAAGGCACTGATTTTTGGAGCACTGGTGATGGATGCAGGAAGGGAGTTAAACCAGGATGGAGCGCTGTAGCAGAAGGACCTCTGAGCCCTGGTGGTCCTGGTTCTGGGAACCAAAAGAGTGGTTTTGTTGGCGGTACAGGTTAAGATAGTGGGCTGGGTATGAAGGATGGAGGCAGTCACCCCGGGCAGGGAGAGCCCAAGCAGAATTTTCTTGGGTACAAGGGTACAGAGATAGCAGGGAACACTTCTGCTGGATACGAAATAGAGTTAGGTCAAGGGGGAGGGGTGCAGGAGGAGAGTCCTTTGTCAAGGGCAGTAAAGGAGTTGGGGACAGTCACACCCATTGCTGGACTGTAGGTGTTCCTTTCATAGGGTTTTAAAAGGGCCGAGCTTTGGTTCCTCCATACCAGTCTTAAAACGATATGATCTGCACCCTAAGGACGGGAAGGGACCGTGTTTTGTCCCAAGGGGGCTAGCCACTCGATCCCTTCCACTTCCTGACTTGCCGATCTGTCCCTGCACTCCAATGTTTTGTGATATCACTACAGGCCCAGTGCGGGGACGTGCTCCATACAAGTCTATAGAGTGTTATTTTAAAAGCTATGTTCACTATTTTGATTGGACTTTTGGTACAAATCAAAGTCAGTGTTTAAGTAACAAGAGCCTGTCTTGCCCTGTTGCTTCACTTAAACCTCCCAGAATAATCTCTGTTGCCCTGCTGTGTTGGTTTCTCTCAGGTGCTCCCCGAGAGCCTGTCCCCGGTCTGTATCCTTGATCCCAGCAATTACTTTCCATCTGCGGGTGGGGGAACCACAGCTTTACACTGGCGATGGCTGTCCTTCCATACCTTTTCCATACCCTGGCGCATGGCTTTCCTGTGAACCTCTCCATCTTCCTGGCCACCCCTGGACTTGGTGCTGCTGGGGAGATGGCTGTGCTTGGCTGACTTCACAGCTTTGCACCTCATGGTCTGTTGCAGATACTGTGGCCAGTTTTCACCCCGTTCCCAGGCAGGATTTTAATTACAACCTTCACATTACGTTTTTGGCAAAGGGAGGGGTACTGAAGGCACTTATGATTGAACAGGAGTTGGGCCCAGGAGAGGGTAGTGCGGCACATGGATTTGGTTTCAAAGTGGCATTGCCATCTCCTTTCCTGTGCAGTGGAGGCTTCTTCTTCCCCCTGCTGTGTTGCACTCGCTCCCTCCAATGGTGATGTCGTGACACGCCCTCTGTCATGGCATGCATAAGATAGAGTGGGACAGGATGAGGAGGCTCAGATCCTTCACAAGTACAGTGTGTTTAAATGTTTCCCACAGCGTTACTGTTTGGTGGTTGGGGGGGATGTGACAGCTTCTAACACACCTAAGGCTTTGGTTGCTGAGCCCCACTTGTTGTGCCTTAAAGCACTTGGGCTCACTCAGATTGACAGTTTTTTAATGGAACATTTGAGATTGCACTTGCTTGTATTTCATGTTATTTTTCTTGGTTATGTTGCTACTGTATGTTCAAACTGTTCTGACTGTTAATGTTTTACCAGATGTTAAATGGTATGACAAGTTTTCTCTAATGCACATCACTACCAGTCTAGCATTGCTTGTAAAGCGCTTTGGGATACACTGTGTATGAAAAGCACTATATAAATGCTGATTCTTCTTCACATTGGTAAAAGCTATGGACTTCCTTTTGGTGCTTTTTTTCTCTGTTCACAACAGGGGGGCAGCAGTGCTCTCCCTGGGGGTGGTGGACTTCCTGGACATTTTGTGGTGTCAGAGTCTGAGCTGGGGGGCTACGACCCTCATCTGACCTTGTTACATCTGGATGTCTGTTGACAAAATTTGCATTGTTTCATGGAATGTCCGGGGATTCTCCACACCTGTGAAGAGGAAAAAGATATTGACCTCACTCAAGAGAAGATCCACACAAGTGGCACTGTTACAAAAGACCCACCTCAGCCAAGCAGAACATGGCAGATTGGAAACTGATTGGGTAGCGAAGTGCTGTGCTGCATCCTATAGTTCCCACAAAAGATGTGTGGCAGTGCTTATACATAAATCTGCCTTGTGTATATGATAGGGTGTTAGTCGATGCCTCCAAGGGCAGGTTTGTGTTTGTACCTGGATGGCTGGACACCCAGAAAGTTACATTTGCCTCTGTGTATGCCCTGGCGGTATTTGACCTTCAGTTTTTCTTGACCTGCCAGTCCTTATCTATTGGGAGGGGTTTGAGGGCTTAATCTTTGGAGGCAACCTTAATTTTGCCATGAAACCACACCTGGATAGGGACTCTGGAGTGGGTAGAAATGGGCACAGGGTGGAACAATGGATGCATGGCCTCTTCGACCTGGATTTGGTCGATACATGGCAGATAGCACATCCTGATACCAACTCACACACATCCTGATGACTATATTTGTGTCCCCAGAGCCTGGTATCGGATGGTGTGGGGGGCAGACATTAGCAAGATTACCATCTCGGACCATGCCCAGATAACAGTTCTACTGTGCTGGGATGAAGAGAATAGACCCACGGCAGCTTGGAGATTCTCTACTCACTTGCTCACCTCGGAGGAGTTCAGAAACTTTGTGTCCTCCCAATAGGAACTATATTCCTCGACTAACAGGGCATACACTCCTTCGCAAGGCTCACATGCAAGGCATTTTAATTTTCTATGTAGCTGCTAAACGTAACGCTCACAGGGTAAAACAGCAGGAACTGGAGGCTCAACTAAAGATTTTAGAAATGTGGCGCTACAAGGACAAGTCTCCAGACTGAGGAAGCTGGCTTCGGCCAGGGCAGCAGTAAATCTGCTCATTATGGTAGGGGCAGAAGTTGCTTTATTTTGTATGAAGCAAAAGTTTTTTGAATGGCGCAGTAAACCCAGTACCATACTAGCATGGCTGGCCAGACAGAGAAGGTATGCTAATGTTATCCCCGTGAAAAGAAACATGCATGGGGATCTGATTAATGAAGTACAGGAGATTAGGGAGACCTTCATAGAGTTTTACATGACGCTGCAGGGTTTTAAATAATTGATTATCAGTTTTTTTCTTGGGACAATACTAACTGTACAGAAAGCATTTATATAGGTTTTCTAGAAGTGTCATGTTTGTTAAACACAGTGAGGCAAGTGATATGCGTTTTCACAATGTTTTAGAACTTTTATGAGCAAAACGCTAATCAATTTTTAGAGTTATTTAAAACCCTGCGCTGTACTCTGTGGAGTGTTAGGGTATGCAGGAGAGGGCCAGGCAGTTCTTGGATAGGCTGGCCATTCCACAAATCACACAGGAGCAGGCGGAGGCTTCGGGGAGGGAGATCACCCCAACAGAGGAGAGTAGGGCTAGCCAGACCTTAAAAAAGGGCAAGGTGTCTGGGCTGGATGGGTATTATGGGGAGTTTCTTAAACTACTCAGTGGGCCACTGGGTGAATGCCTGGCCCGGGTATACACAGAAGCAAAAATGGAGGGGACCCTGCTCCCCAACCCCCAGCAAGTATGGAGGCCATGAAATCCGTGCTCCCGAAGCCCGGGAGGGACCCCCAAGAATGTGGTTTATACTGCCTCATCTTCCTGTTGAACTATGACAAAATCTATGTGAAGGTACTAGCCTCTAGGTTTGACCAGATTCTAGGTTCTGTGATCCACCCTGACCAGACTGGGTTTGTCTGGAACTGCCTTTCCTACCGTAACATGAGAAGGTTATTAACTGCAGTACAGGTGGGTGCTTGGCATTCGGGGGGGGCATTCATGCTTTCCCTGGACACCGACAAGGCATTCAGTGGAGTTGAATGGAAGTACCTGTTTGAGGTGCTGGGGAGGTTCGGTCTTGGATAACCCTTCATTGACATGACCAAACTGCTGTATCAAGGCCCTGCTGCACCATGACAGTAAATGGAGGTCGATCATAGCCATTCCCACTTCACTGTGGAACTGGGCAGGGGTGCCCCCTCTCCCTACTCTTTATTTTTTTTAACTTTATGTTTATTATTTTCATATACAAACATGTAGTTTCACAGCAAGCATTGAAATACATTGTTAATCCCATGAGGACTCCACTCCTCAATACATACATACATACATACAGTTCTTTCAAATGCTTTAAGATACAACTTATTGGGGGGAAGAGAAACTAAGAAAACAGAAGTCAAATATTCGCTGCGTGGATCTGTAACTAATATTTAGTGAGAATAAATATTGCCACGCATTATCAAAGCAATTGAGCACATAATGTGACCTATCCCAAAAAAAAATACAAACACTCCCCTTTAGTATCCCCATCCTAACATATCAAATATTTCTAGATGCTACTGCTTTAAGGCAAACTTTAAAAATTAAGGAAAGACAACTAGGATATACTAACATGGAACTTATATCCTATCTATTATAACAGATCTGGTCTTGAGAGGGTAATTATATAAATGGAGAAGGCTCCTATCACCACAAGTGAACTTTAAGAAAGTGCAGTCTCTAATCCTTCAGATGTGTGTTATTTCAAATGAGACAACATATCCAACATAAGAGAAAAAAATAAATCCCTCACTTTGTCCAGATTTTCCATCCAATTATTCAGGAGGCTTCATCATCTTCAGAGGATGCTGTTTCATGTTCTTGTTCTCGTCGCCTGGAAGGAACATGACCCTGTGCCCATTTCAAAGCTTCTTTTGGGTCGTTGAACAAGAATACTCTGCTTTGATAAATGATTCTTAAATGAGCTGGGAAAATTAGCCCATGAGGAATGCCTGCTTCTCACAACATGGCCCTCACTCTGTCGTATTTCTCTCATTTTTGATGCGTGGCATATCTGATATCAGGAAATATCCTGACTTGTTCCCCATCGTACAGTAGCGTTTTCTTATGTCAGGCTATTGCCAGAATTGAGTCTCTGGAGCCTATACCGTCCGTGACCACCGCTATTGCTCTGGGTGCTTCCGGATTGTCCGGTCTGCCTCGAGAGGTCACACGGTATGCCTTCTGAAAGTGTGTGGCCCGTTCCTTAACCTCTTCCCCAAGTTGTTGTCTCAGCCAATCTTGAATAAAGAAGAGGAGATGGTTTCCCTTACATTCCTCTGGTAGGCCCAGAATTCTTAAATTCGCCACTTTCGCCTGATTCTCCAGCACCTCGAGACGAGACTGCAGGCGGGAATTCTCTTTAATTATCATTGCTATGGAACCCATCGCCAAATCAGCCCATCTGGAAGCCTCGGCAGATGCTCCCTGCACTGCCTCCACGATCGTCTCAATTCCGCCACTCTGTAAGGGCATCAAACTTGTCTGAGAGCCCTGTTACTGAGGCCATTATTCTGTTTAGTTTAACTCTGATCGTCTGTAAAGATTCCTCAGACGAGCATTCACCTTGATCAGCTGCGGTGCCTTGATTAGACCTCATGGCGGGTGGTCACGATGAATTCTTGTTTTTTTGCGCCATCACTCGCTGTCTTTTCTCTATGGGGATTGCTCATTTCGGTTCAGTAGAGCCTCCTAAGCAATAAACTCAAGTTTCTGTGTATGCTTCTTGCCCCAAAACAGCACTTTAAAGTAAATTAGTGGCGGAGGATGAAGGAGTTCCAAAGGAGAGCCACCATTTTGCTCGGGCTCCACAGCGCCCCCCCTCCCCACTCTTTATATTGGCAGTTGAGCCCCTTACTCTCAGGATTAGGGAGCAGCAGGACATGCGTGGCCTTATAACCCAGTTGTGCAGGTCTCATAAAATAACACTATATGCCGTTGACGTACCTTACGGAGCCCAGGGTCACTGTTCCAGCTCTCCTGTACGTGCTGACAGATTTTTCTTCTTTCTCATGGTATAAAATAAATATACAGAAATCATGTGTGATGGGGTTGGGAACAACCATAGGGCAAATGGGGTTGCTCCAGACACCTTTTTGCAGTGGCAGATCAGTGTATTACCTGCTTGGGTTCTAAGATGGGGTGGGTCCAGCACTCAAGGGTTGTACTCTAAATTAAAAACCATTGCTAACAGTTTTGCTAGTCGACTTGGAAAGATGGCACAGCCTACCCCTGTCTTGAGTGGGCTGCCTTAACCTGATTAAAAGGAACATACTCCCCAAAATCCTATACCCCGTGCAGATAGATGCTCCCTGTGGGTCTCATCTGGGCTGACAGGCACAGACTTGAGGCGGCCTGTGTCACAGGCTCACCCCTAGGCATGGCCGGATCTCCTCTTCCCAGGAGTTCCCCGCCCCGATGAACCCTGTGACTTTAACTGTCAAGAAGGAGAGCTTCCTCTCCTGTCCAAGGAGCCTTTTTCTAATATTCGGTATACTAGTGAGCAGTCTTCTTATGTGAGGCACCAGTCTGACAAAACCTTTTCCTTTAAAATATTATGCCACTCAATCAGACCCAGGCAGATTTGATAAAGAAATCAGAAAAGTTTTACTTAAAGAAAAGAAAACATGTTTAAAATATTCTGCACCATTTTGGATATTGGGTTGCAGACAACAATGTTAAAAATAAATGTGGAATTAAACATAAAAACCTACACTGCTATAAATTCTAAAATCTACTACCCTGGGGGTGGGGGGATGCTACAAGTCTCGATGGCTGAGAGGGACCTGGGGGTGGTGGTGGATGTCAAGATGAACAACTCGGAGACTTGTAGGAGGGCAGCAGCCAAGGCCAACAGGATGCTGGGATGCATCGCTAGGGGGATCACCTCCAGAAGGAGGGAAGTGATACTCCCTCTGTATAACTGCTTGGTGAGGCCACACCTCGAGTACTCCGTGCAGTTTTGGAGGCCACACCTAAAGAGGGACATTAAACTCCTGGAGAGGGTCCAGAGGAGGGCAACCAAAATGATTTGGGGCTTAGGGGACAGGACCTATGAGGAGAGGCTCGAAGAGCTAAATATGTACACATTGGAAGAGAGAAGGGACCGGGGGGACATGATAGAGGTCTTCAGGTGCATGAACGGGGTAAATAGGGGAGGAGCATTCAGGGTGCTTCGAAGGAAGGAGGAGGGGGCCACTAGAGGGCATGGCTGGAAGCTGGAGGGGGGAAGATTCAGGGGAGAAAGGAGGAGGTGCTACTTCACTGAGAGGGTGGTGGAGCCATGGAATGCGCTGCATAGGGGGCTGGTGGAGGCAGAGACAGTGGAGGGTGCAAGTGGGGGTGGGACAGGTACAGGGGAAGGGTTCTGGAAGCAAAATCCAATGCAGCGAGAATATCCGGAACTGGGAAGGGAGAAGCCAGAGAAGCCGAGGGGGGCAGCAAGGTCATCTCCCAGGATGGGGGCTGACCAAACGAGCAGACGTGAAAGACCATTAGGCCTATTCTGCTGGCATTTTAGTATGTTAGTATGTTATTGATGATTTGAGTCCAAGATAAGAAAAGTCCATCTGTGAAGGAATTAGAAGGGGGACAGGATCAGATCTACAGTACAGTAGCTTCTTGTTGTTTTTACATTGTTTCTTGTGGATTCTACTTGGTAGAAGGTTATTTCTTTTCTTTCTTACTACTGAGGGGCTTGCAGGGTATTGTTTGGGGCTGTTGGAATTTTGAAACCTGTTTTGGTAGCTATAAGTGGGCTCATTTGTTTGATTCACTGTGTGGCAGGCTGCATTTGTAGAGGCCTGTTTCTTCTGTTTTAAAACATAATTGGTGTGATTTAACTGGGTCTGTTTCTTTGAATTGGAGACCTATATCTTCTAATTCCAAGCCTATTTTGATGTGTTGTTGGTGAAGCTGTTTGAATTGGAGTCCTGTTTCTTTGGGTAGCAAACCTATTTTGGGGGCTTTGAGTAGAATTGTGATTCATTGTTGCTGGCTTCACTAGCTGCAAAGTTTGAGTGCAGAGTGGGGGAAGGGTACTAATGGTCTGGCCAGGTCTCACTCAGTTAGGGAGGCAGAGCTGAATCAGGTGTGGAGTCAGTGCTTTGGCTTCTCAGAAGGAACTAGAAGGGGGACAGGATCAGATCTACAGTACAGTAGCTTCTTGTTGTTTTACATTGTTTCTTGTGGATTCTACTTGGTAGAAGGTTATTTCTTTTCTTTCTTACTACTAAGGGGCTTGCAGGATATTGTTTGGGGCTGTTGGAATTTTGAAACATGTTTTGGTAGCTATAAGTGGGCTCATTTGTTTGATTCACTGTGTGGCAGGCTGCATTTGTAGAGGCCTATTTCTTCTGTTTTAAAACATAATTGGTGTTATTTAACTGGGTCTGTTTCTTTGAATTGGAGACCTATATCTTCTAATTCCAAGCCTATTTTGATGTGTTATTGGTGAAGCTGTTTGAATTGGAGTCCTGTTTCTTTGGGTGGCAAACCTATTTTGGGGGCGTTGAATAGAATTGTGATTCATTGTTGCTGGCTTCACTAGCTGCAAAGTTTGAGTGCAGAGTGGGGAAGGGTGCTAATGGTCTGACCAGAGGCCCTCAGCTACCTGATTGTTTCTGGAAGACTTGGCTGGTCCCACCCTGGTCCATTATTTCCTTTATACCAGGGGTTCTGACATCACTTCCTCAAATAGGCAAAGGAGGTGTACCTGTCATAGCAGAAGCAGACAGACATCCAGGAAAGGAACAGCAGCAAGTGAAGAGGTGACTGCTGTCTCAGTGGAAGGGAAGTAAATGCAAATCTAGGAGCTTTCATTATTACTTATTCGCATTGATATTGCATTGGGGAAAGGAGGAGTAGGAGTTTGAAGAAGGTTGTGCAATGGCTACTTAAAGTCTGTTTTTGAGTGTGGATAGGAAGGATAGGAATATAAAAAGCAGTTACTCGATATATCTAAACGTGTGCAATAAAGAGGTGAGGAAATAAAGAAAATGGTTTGCACTGATAGAGAGAGAGGAGACTTGGGGGAGTGTTTGGTATCCTGCATCTGGAAGGGTGAAAGTCGCTGGTGGGCAACGACAGCAATGGGTAGGGTATGAAGCTGCAACAACTGCGGTGCACCAATCTTTCTAAATTGCCTGGAGTGTGGGAGGATGTTTAGTGTGCAACCACATAGAAAACTTAGAAAGGAGATTGAGGGTCTGCAGAAGGAACTAAGACAGGCAAGGCAGATTGGGGTGGGTTTAGCCCAATACTGGAGGGAGGAAGAAGGAGATGAGGGAGGCGATTTAAGCCAACAGTGGTGAGGAGAGGTCAGAGGAAGGAAGCAGAGACAAGGGCCCAGGCCAGGAAGAGCGATTGCCGGAAACCAGGTCAGGAGACAAAGACAAATGGATGGAGGAGATGGGGACTTGTGAGGGAGGCGAAGAAGTGGCAAAAGTCATGGAGTGGAAAGGAGAGAACAGGTTACTATGAAGAGAGAGGCGGGCATTTGTGAAGGGTCTTGGAAAGTAGTTGTGCACTGCTGAGAGGAAGAAGGTGGAGGAGGAAATGATGAAATAAGGAGTAATTGATAAATGCCTGGACCAAACTGGACCAGGGGAAGTTCTGTTGGGAGAGTGCAACAGGGGTAAAAAGGGGAAATAATGTGCAGGAGGAAGAAGAGGAGCTGGAAATGAGAGAGGGAGATGAATGGAAGCAAGCAGGGAGTAAGTTGGGTGGAATCTTAGTGCTGGGGGACTCAATACTAAGAGGAGTCAGGTGGGGTAGCAAGGGGGAGAGGCATTGCCGCATTTGGGTGGAGGCCATGCCAGGAATGACAGCGGAAAGGGTGGGACAGTCTGTTCTGAAATATGCTAGAATGGGTAGGGACAAGCCTCATTTAATTATACATCTTAGGACAAACGACCTGGCTGACAAGACAGTAGATATAGTCCAGAGGAGGTTTGAAGAACTAGCACAATAATGTGAGAGGGCAGGAAGATCAGTAACTTTTTCAGAGATACTTTCAGTGCCAAAGGCAAGCACAACAAAAGCTGAGAATAGAGAATTTAATGGATGGCTAAGAACCTGGTGTTGTGCTAAAGGGTATGGGCTGTTGGGGGTGGGGAGGACCTGGGAGGACAGTAGTCTCTATGCCAAGGACAGACTACACTTGAGTGAGAAGGAAAGAAAGTGTTGAAACAGAGGATGGAGGAGTACATAGAGGAAGTTGGGAATTTAAACTAGGAGTGGGGGTGGCAGTTGGGAAGAGATATGCAGAGACCACAGGTTGGGAAACCATATGAGCTACCCCCATAACAGTGACAAAGGACAAATGGCAAGTACTATTGGTGATGCTAGGAAAGGAGGGTGGCACTATATGTGAAGGAAGGACTGAAGTGTGTAAGGGAGGAAGGGAGGAGGGTAGTGCTGAGTCACTTTGGATGCAAATCCAGGATTCCAAGAATAGGATTCTTAGAATGGGAGTGGTGTACAGGCCACCATCTCAGACGGAGGAGTTAGACAGGAACTAGCGGGACAGATCAGGAGGACCTGTGAGAAGGGTAGTGTGGTGATTGTGGGGACTTCAACATGCCAGGAGTGGACTGGAGCACCCCAACAACCAGGAACAGAAGGGAGCAGGTACTGCTGGATGCCTTCCAGGACAGCTTCCTGCTGCAAATGGTCAGCGAACCAACCAGATTAGGGAATACCCTTGACCTTGTGCTGGCAAATGGGGACTTTGTGAACAGAGAACTTACAGTGGAGGAACCGCTGTCAGGGAGTGACCACCACTCAGTATGGCTCACATTGGATATGGGCAAGGAAGGAGTGGAATCTGGCACAAGAGTGCTGGACTTCAGGAGGGCCGACTTTGGGAGGATGGGGGAAGTGGTAAAAGGGTACCTGGCCAGAATTCAATGTAGTATGGACACTAACCAGAGGTGGGAGCTCATAAAGCTGGGGATAGTGGAGGCCACCAAAACCTGCTGCAAAGCCCAGAGCAAGAAGGCTAGGGCTAAGAAACCGAGCTGGTTGAGCAAGGAGGTCATGGAAAAGGTAAGGAGGAAAGAGCTGCCTTTAGGAAGTACAAGAAAACAGGGAGGGGAGGACAGGGAGGAGTACTTAACAGAATGAAGGAGATGACAAGGGCAGTGGAGGAGCCAAAGCATCTATGGAACTCAGGCTGGCACAAGGTATTAAGAGGGGAGAAGGACTTCTTTATGTACATCAGGAAAAGAAGCTGTAAGGACCACATAGTAAGGATTAGGAAGGGGTGGGGGGTTGGGTGGAAGCAGGGTGCGATAAGGTGGAAGCACTAAATATGAGTACTTCTGCTCAGTATTTACTAAAGAGAAGGGGTGACACCAAGGTGGAGAACTGGCAGAAGCAGGGAAGTGGTGACAGATGGGAAATCATGGAGGGCAGAGTTCGAGAGGGTTTGAAGGCACTGAGGGTGGATAGGCAGCCAGCCCAGATGGCATCCACCCAGGGTACTGAAGGAGCTGGCAGAGGTCCTTGCAGGACCTTTGGCAGACCTATTTAATGCCTACACTTCGGGTGTGTACCTCAGGACTGGAGGATGGCTCATGTGGTGCCCCTCCACAAGAGTGGCCCCAAGGATGAACCGGGAAACTACAGACCAGTGAGCCTCACATCCATCGTTGGTAAGCTAATGGAGACTATCCTGAAGGAGAGGCTGGTGGCCCTCCTAGAGGCCAAAGGACTACAGGACAGCAGACAGCATGGCTTCATACATGGCAGATCCTGCCAAACCAACCTGGTCGAGTTCTATGACTGGGTAACTAGGCAGACTGGACAGGGGCCATGCAGTGGATGTCCTGTATCTGGACTTCAGTAAGGCATTGACTCGATTGCCACATGGAAGGCTGGGAAGGAAGTTAGTAGGCACAGGGTGGGTGCAAAGATGGTGAGATGGGTAGGAAACTGGCTGCAGGAAGGCAACAGAGGGTGGTGGTGGGTGGGAGCTCTCACACCCAAGGGTAGTATGACCCGGTGTTCCACAGGGCTCAGTGTTGGGACCAGTGCTGTTTGGGATATTCATTGCAGACATATCATGGGACATCAAGAGCAAGATCAGTCTGTTTGCTGATGATACCAAGGTAGGCGTGGTGGTGGATGACCTAGGGGATGGCAGGGGTTGCAGGATGATCTGGCAAGCTTGAAACCTGGTCAGACACCTGGCAACTGGCGTTTAATGCAAAAAGTGCAAGGTGCTGCATTTTGGGATGAAGAACCAAGGAGGAGTTACCAGCTAGGGGAGTGCAGCTAGCCCAGACAGAGGAGGAGAAGGATCTGGGTGTGCTCATTACAGGGTCAATGAACAACTCGGCACCATGTAGGAAGGCAGCTGCAAGGCCAACAAAATGCTGGGTTGTATTGCAGGGGTATATCCTTGAGGAGGGAGGAGGTATTCTGCCACTGTATAGGTCATTAATTGGAGCCACACCTAGGTACTGCGTGCAGTACCAAATCCGTATCTGAAGAGGGACATTAAGTTACTGGAGGGGTGCAGCGCAGGGCAACAAAAGATGATCAAGGGCCGGGACTTACCACACGAGAGGAGGTTGAAGGAGTTGAACATGTCCTCACTGGAGGAGAGGAGAGACAGGGTGACATGATTGAAACCTTTAAATACATGAAAGGAATAAACAAGACAGGTACAGAGGGCTGTTCAAAGTAAGGAGGGAGGCCACCAGGGCCATGATATGAGACTGGAGCGAGGAAGGTTCAGGAGGAGACAAGGAGACACTTTTTATAGAGAGGGTGGTGGCTGGGTGGAATGCGTTACCTGCAGAAGTGGTATGCAGTAGAACAGTGGACTGCTTCAAACGAGGATGGGACAGGACAAGGGGGAGGGTTAATGAAGGGGAAGGGTGGAAGGAAGGGGCAGCTGCAGAATAAGGGGTGCTAGCTGCACATTCGAGCAGATTTGATAGACCTCTAGGCCTTTATCTGCTGGCAAATTTCGTATGTTCATATGAGAAAATGTCCTTAAGTTTTCCGATGAAAGTTCTCAAAAGATGCAAGCAAGGTGATGGTTCAGTCTCTGAATCTACCTTCTCATTTGATACAGGGTTTTCAGTGAAAAGTTCGTAAAAGTCCTTTCCCAAGAGTTCTGACTTCTGATTTTAGTTAGTCTATATCTCTTCTTCAGAGTGGAAGGCTGTTCCTCACTACCAGCAGTTCCTTTTCACAAGCAAAACTGCTCAAAGCTCTTACACATGGTAAAAAGTATACCAAAGGCACTGCTCCTATCTGTACCCCCGGTTTTATATAACTTGTGATGCCAGTCTAGCCTACCCTTTTGATTGGTGGACCCTTTTCAGGTTGTAAGGTTCAGCAGTTCACCCTTTTTTTCTGGACGTGTCTTTCTCGTTCCACCCTAGGCTCTCCAGATAAAAAAATAACATTAAATTCCTCAATATTTTGTGTCTATCCACTAACCTAGCCCCCCCATGGCTGTGGCCTATCGAGCCTAGTTTAGCAGACTGACCCCCGGCTAAGAATTTACTGGTACGAGACATATCTGCCCTTTGATCTAAGGGAATCCTCGGCATAGAATACAATAGACCCTACGCTACACGTCTCCACTCTCCTGGGTTTGAGGTGTGAGCCATTCAGACCCAAATTAACCTTTTAAATGAATTCAATTAAATTAGTTTCTGAATTCTAGTCTTTTGTTATGCAACCACGTCTGTGAGACAGACTCAGCAACTAAGTGTTTTCAATCTTTCACCAGGTTTTTCCTGAGAGAATTCTTAAAGGACCAGTTGCTTAATCCTGAAACACAGCCCACATGTACATAATATATGAACAGTAAAAATATGTATGGGCCTAGCTCGTCACAGCCTGCACCAGGTATCTGTGGGCAGGGCACAGGCCGAGGGCTAGTCTCCTCAGGTTGAAAAAGAGATGATCAGCAGTGTGGCGTTATATTCCCAGACGTACATCACTATTACCTGGCAGCCCAAACAAGATATGTACAAGACTGGGTGACTCGGTCAGACAAGGCCTAATGGTTCAGTCTGCAATGCGATGGAGCCCCTTAATACCCTCACACATACTTGGTAGCTGGTGGGCTAAGGGCGTATAGAGGTCTCAGGTATAAGAACCCGGTTGTGCAGCGGACATTCATAGCCTGGCAGACTCTCTGTAGGGTGCCAAGGGGGAGGAGAGAACACACTCTTAGTGTCCATGGCAGACAATCCGGGCTTTATACCTGGTCTGGAGGGAGAATGAGTAGGGATTGGCAGAACAGGGGGGATAACATGCTTAGGGGATGTGATGTCAGAATCAGGGATACGTTCCTTTGATGACATCAAGCAGGCTTAGAGTCTCTAGCAGTCACCTGTACTTTTATTTGCACCTGTGGCATTACATTGGGAGTTTAACAGCAAAGAAGAAGCCTGGCAGTATGCCGGGAGAAACATCAGTTTTATTATCTTTGTAACCAGCCACTTTGCCAGTTATTGCACTTCCAGCATTTTATAAATGTAACCTTACTGGACTTCTGCCTGGTCTGTGTGGTTTGTTTGGTGTTATGGGTGCTTTGGACTTAGATCCTAGTTAACCAACAGCCTACTTCCTCCTGCCCCCTCTAGAATTGCCTTCTGTCTGTCCCATGCATTCCTGAATTCTCCCACTGTTTTTGACTCCACGACCTCCTCAGGAAGGCTGTTCCATGCATTTGCAACCCTCTCCGTGGAAAAAATACTTCCTCACATTACCTCTGAGCCATGCCCCTCTATCTTCAAATTGTTTCCCCTTGTTCTTGCACATCTCTTTTTCTGAAAGAAGCTACCCTCTTTGACTTTGTTGAGTCCCTTGAGGTACTTGAAAGTTTCTGTCATGTCCCACCTCTCCTCGAGGCTATACATATTAAGCTCCTTTAGTCTTTCTTCATATGTTTTCTGGTGCAGATCCTGCACCATTTTAGTTGCCCTCCTCTGGATAGCCTGCACCCTGTCTGTGTCTTTGCGGAGATGGGGTCTCCAGAACTGCACGCAGTACTCCAGATGTGGTCTCACCAACTGTCTGTGCAGAGGGATAACAACTTCCTGTTTTCTACTGGTGATGCCTCTCCCTATGTATCCCAGTATCCCCCCAACCCTCCTTACTGCCTTCTCACATTACTTGCTCACCTTTAGGTCATCTGATATAACTATCCCCAGGTCCCTTTCCATTTTGTTGTCAGTATCTCACCCCCCATTGTGTACTCTTCCCTTGGGTTTTTGTTTCCCAGGTGCATTACTTTGCACTTCTTTGCGTTGAATCTAAGCTGCCATACATTTGACCATTCCTCCAACCTTGCCAAGTGCCTTCTCATCTTTCCACCCACCTTGTGTATCAGCCCTGTTGCAGGTCTTTTGTCATCTGCAAAGAGACATACGTTTCCTTCCAGTTCCTCTGCAATGTCACTTATAAAAACATTTAAAAAGGACCGGACCCAGTACTGAACCCTGCGGTAACCCACTAGTAACCCCACTTTCTTCACTGTGGACTCCGTTTACTATTACCCTCTCTGTCCTGTTGTCCAGCCAATGTTTTTCCCAGGCTACCATCCTGGGACCCACTCCCAGGCTGGCTAATTTGTTTATTAATCTTTTGTGCTGAACTGTGTCAAATGCCTTGCTTAAGTCTAGGTAGGCCATGTCCACAGCAACCTCCCTGCTCTACTACTTTGGTCACCCAGTCAAAGAACTCAATTAGATTCGTCTGACATGACCTTCCTACTGTGAATCCATGCTGGCTTGGGTCCTGTGCTCCGCTGGCCTCTAGTTATTCAATAATTCTTTCCTTCAGAAGTGATTTCATCATTTTCCCTACCACTGAAGTCAAACTGACAAGTCTGTAGTTTCCTACTTCTGTCTTGCTCCCACTTTTGTGAAGTGGAATCACATCCGCCCTCCTACAGTCATCAGGTACCACACCATCCTCCCATGATTTGTTAAAAAGGGTAGTCAGTGGTGTTACTAGTTCTCCCCTTAGTTCTTTTAGAATTCTGGGGTGAATCCCATCAGGCCCCATTGTTTTATCCACCTTCAGTTTTAGGAGTTCTTTCAGAACCCTTTCTTCTGTGAAAGGACTAATATCAACCCCCCCATCCGCAAGATCTTACCACTTGAGAGGTTGACTTATCTCAGAGACAGAGGTGATATTTTTGAAAGGGTATGGGGCCTATACCTGGACTCTATTCCACCTCTGTGCAGCCGTGATCCACACAGGCACTGGTTAAACAGAGTCTCTCGATTTTCCCTCCTTAGGAACTGTTATTTTTCATAATACCTGCTACAAAGTCAGTATATTATAGATGATGTTCTTTTTGACGCCTAGTAACAAAGCAATTCATTCTATGTGATATTGGTGTAACATATTTGGATCAGTGTGCTAATGCTACCTCGGGTGGGGTTTAGTCCGAGTTTCCTGTTGTTCATGTTAAACAACAGTTCTGCATTTTTTCTTAGTGTGTCACATGAACTCATGCAAAATCAGATGGTCATGTGTTGGCAGACATGTATTTTTTTTTTTTTTACTTTATTTATTATCACTACCTGTGAAACTCTTTCCAGCATCCTCGGGACTCCCAGCCGCTACCTCCCTCCGTGACTGCTTTCCTCCCCTTCCCATGCAGCCCAGCACCACCTCCGGGTCTATACCCTCCGAAGGTAGGGTTACCCTATCTGCCCAGGATGCTCTGTTTCTAGGGTAAAGCGCTGGGCACATGAGAAGTCGGGTAGAGAGGAGGCAGTCCGGAGATGGGAGTGTGGGCTTAGGAGGTCAAGGTGCCTTCATCTATCCCCCAGGAGTGAGGTTTTTCTTCTTTAATGTCCTTTTCCCCTTGAAGTGTGGCAATTCAAGGTAATGCTATGCCACAACTCCGCCCATGCGTCTGCTACGTTGCCACGCTGGGCACCTCAATAGCCAACCAGAGGCCACTCCAGGGCGCTGCATCTCCCAGACTCCCTGGGAAGAGAGCAGTCCTATGGACGCGATCTCTTCCTGCCCTGCCGACCCCCAGCGACCCGGCAGCGTTTCCGAACCCGGGTCGCCAGCGTGACGCGAGGTGTGGCGTCCAGCTCCTCAACCCTCAGCGCCACCGGTCTGGCGCCAGACATGTATTTGAGTCTTGAAACTCTGCATTCCTGTGTTGTATGGTGTCTGTGTATGTTTTTTTAATGCTGAAAAACACAGTAAACGTAAAAACATACAAATGGGTGGCTTCTTATATTGATATACTCATTTTATTTATTTATTTATTTATTTTATCTTATTTAGTTTTTGTTGACCGGGTAAGTGCGCTAGACAAATTCTGCCTATTTTCAGGCACGACCAAGGGGAGGTGTTTATATTGATGTACAAGGAGTACAGTATCGGCACACTTAAAATTCCCTGGGCCGCCTGCTGACCCAGTTGCACTGCTGTGCGGCTTGGGTTCGGAAACAGATTAGCATGGTCAGGCAGCTGGCTGGGGCTAGGAGATTGTGCTGCAGATCATGGCAGTGTTTTCTCAGCCTGATGACACAATACCTAGCATTGCGTCTTACCCCCGTTGTAGCCGAGCAAGGCGTGTGTGACATCTGAGCCTAATAGTAGGCAGGTGGTAGGATCAAGTAGGTGGAGGTGATGTGAAAAAAAAAGAGGAAGCCAGGATGACAGGTTGGGGTCTCATAGACCTTGCTCCATAGGGATATCCACCGGGGATGTAGTGACTGACAGGGCTGGGAGGTTGTCAAGTACCGGTGGGTGCAGCCCTGTGGATGGGGAGGGTGGAATATGGAGAATAAAGGCTAAATAAGGAAAAAGGATTCCCTCTGAATTTTGATTCTGTTGCACTCTAATTGTGTTTCTTAAATCATGTTTATTTTTTTTTTTTTATTTAGTTATTTAACCAGGTATAGCACACTAAGCTGAAAGCTTTTTTACAGGAGCGACCTGGGAGCACAAGGAGGTTAAGTGACTTGCTCAGGGTCACACAGTATGCAAGTGGAAGCTGTGGGATTCAAACCTAGGTCTGGTCTGCTGGATGTCACCAGATTTGCAGCTCAGTTTACATCATCTTGTACCTTTAGTTTGCTTTCACACATTGTAAATGTTGTTTTTTCAGATAGTGGTTGCCCCGCCTGGCTTCCACGGGGTGCCCACCCATCCTCACTTACAATTTTATCCAACCCCAACCACTCTGAGGCTGCCTCCCAATTTTTAGACTGGTTTTCTTGGCATGGGACCCGAGAGTACTGGGTGGGGGGCACTCATCAACGTGAGCACCAAGATTTTTATCTCTAGTTTTCCTTCCCTACTTCTTGCTTCCTCGGACATTACACTGCTGCCCTAGTCAACCTTTAATGTTCCCTGTTGACAGAGACAGACTCAGTCGTCCACCAGAGGGGTGACTAGTGCTGTGCATGACAGTGCTGATCCTCCCTGGTCAGGGATGTACTGTCTCCAGTAGAACATCCTGACCTCTGCCACCTGGGTGCAGACTTCCTCTGTTCACTCCTACACCCGGGTCTTCCACATGATAGTAGGCTATGCTACCATTTTGTCACTGGGTGTCCCCATTTAATAAACCCCAAAAAAAATTCTATGTCTTTCTTGCTGTATACAGTAAATGTACATACGAATTTGCCAGCAGAAACAGGCCATGTGGTCTGTCAAGTCTGCTCAAATGCACAGCTAGCTCCCTTACCTTGCAGCTGCCCCTCCCACCTTCACAAAAACCCCCCTTACCCTGTCCCATCCCCTTTTGATTCCCCCCACTGTCTTACAGGATATCACCTCCTGTGGCAGAGTGTTCCATTCTGCCACAACCCTCTCCGTGAAAAAGTGTCTTATTTCAGTGTCTTCCCTTGAAGCTTCCCCCTTTTCTTTCGGAACAAACTACATAAGGGTATCCAGCAATTTATTTGGCAGCATAAGAAACTGAGGTTTGCCAGACACCTGCTGCATCTTCCTAAGGAGGAAAGGGGTTTGGCTCCACCCAACTTTCACCTGTATTATCTCGCGGCACAGATGATCCCAGTCCTTTCTTGGGCCAAACAGAGGGTATCATCTCAGTGGTATGCCCTGGAGGATGTGACTGCAGGAGGTAACCCCTTATTCACACTGGCCCTAACAGTCATTACCCCTGAATGCATAAAAACGATACAGAATAGATGGGTAAGACATGGTTTATATATCCTTTCCAAAGTACGAAAATTGACAGCCACCCTGTAGGGGTTCATCCTCTATCCCTTATAAGATACGAACCTGAGTTTTTTCCCTGTCACATTAGACCTCGATTATGCTAGATGGGAAGCACAGGGGGTTACTAGATTTACATAACTAACAGCGCAAGGCAGGTGCATCACATTCCAGAGGGCAAAGGGAAAATTCAGTTGGAATAATTCAGAATTTCTAAGGTATATGTTGGTCAGGCATTTTATTCACTCTGCAGATCACACTGAGCGCCTGACCAGGCCCTATACCGGATGGGAGAACTACCTCCATGGAATGGTAGTGGTGGCAGCCCCAGGCAGACATATTGTGGGAATTTATAAACTTTTATTGGGATCAACGGGTGGCTCCTTTTATGCCCACAGGTTGGCCTGGGAGCGGGAAGCCAGTGCCATTATTAATGAGTCGGATTGGAGTCACAGCTTAAAATGTGGCTGGAAAGTTACATCTGCCCAAGTGTGGCGTGAGTTTTTTTGGAAACTTTTAATCAGATTCTTTCATACTCCAACAATCACGCAGCACTACAGCTCCAACAAATCTGCAGCCTGTTGGAGGCGTTGTGGACAGAAGGGGAGTCACTGGCACATCTTCTGGGGTTGTCCACTGCTGGCCCCGTATTGGAAGGTTGTACGGGTAGCCATACATAGGATTACAGGTGTCCTCATTCTGTTTACTTTCGAAGAATGGGTTTTGGGAATTCCCTCAACGACACACCAGAAGGGTGACACTCGGAAAGTGTTACTAATTCTACTGGTGGTAGCTTTGAAATGTATCACAGGTAGGTGGCTCCAACCAGAACCGCCCACATTAAATGACTAGGTGCAGAGGGTAAAGGAGGTGCTTTCTATGGAGGCCTTGACTACCAAACTCCGGCTCCAGTTTGACAAACACATAGTGCGCTGGCAAGGTTGGGAGTCCTGGTTGCTGGAGGTTGGTTGAAGAGGAGGGGAGTGGTATTGCTGGGGTCCAATCTAGCACCATGTGTCAGTAGGCAGAAACTTATATGTTACTGAATTCTGTGGCTGGAACCCTACTTCGGTTTAGTGCTACTTGCCTGTATAACATCCACACTGTGGTAACGTAAGAAATACAAAGACAGGAACAGCTGTTTTACTTTATAGAGTTGGCAGGAGTGGGGGAGGGGAGTTATGGACGCGCAACCTTCAGTTGGGTGCCCCTGTTTTGGGCCCCTTTGTTATGTTATCTTTCTGTTTTTTTTTTTCCTCTTTTTCTCTTGTCTAATTGAGAGGCTTATATAGATAAAATCTTATCAGTACTCCCTCCTTAAGGAGGATGTAATTCAGATTTATTGTAATTGCTGTATGGCAGCCCTTCAAACTGAAGTTATCTCACCGCTCAGAATAGACAACCCCTTTTATGTTTCTAAACATTGATTTTAGTAACAATTGATTGTTCTGTGGCTCGTCGTATGATACAATGCCGTGTCATTTTACTCAGTAAAGCTGAGTTTAAAAAAAAAAGAGTGTTGTCTCAATTCCCTCCTATATCTTAGCCCCCTTCCAGTCTAAGCCCATGACCTCTCACGTCCCTCACCCTCCTTAATTTAAATATCCCTTCTGTACCTGTCTTGTTGATCCCTTTTAAGTAATCAAAGGTCTCAATCTATGCCCCCCTGTTCCTCCTCTCCTCCAGGGAATACATATTCAACTCTCTCAGCCTTTCCTCGTATGGCCTGTCCCCAGTTCCTGGATCATCTTAGTTGCTCTGTGCTGTACCCCCTCCAGTAATCTGATATCCTTCTTTAGATATGGGTGACACTACTGCATGCAGTACTCCAAGTTCGGCCTCACCAGTGACTTGTAGAGAGGCAGGATCACCTTCCTGTTCCTGGAGGATTTTCCTCTCGCAGTACACCCCAGGATCCTGTTGGCCTTAGCTGCTGCCTTCCTGCACTGCTCCAGGTTGTTCATTTTCCCAGTTACAATCACCCCAAGATCCTTTTCCTCCTCGGTGGTAACTAGTTGTACTCCACCCAGCTAGTAACTCCTCCCTGGGTTCTTTGCTCCAAAGTTGCATTACCTTGCACATTTTAGCATTGAACCCAAGCTGCCACACTTCCGATCACGCCTCCAGTTTAGTCAGGTCATTCTGCAGCCCCAGCCATCCTTCTGTGTCGCTCACCACCACCCCCAATTTGGCGTCATCAGCGAAGAGGCTGATCTTATTCCTGATGCCATGCGAGATGTCCGCTATGAATATCTCAAACAACACCAGCCCTAGTACCAATCCCTTTGGGACCCTGCTCGTCACCGCCCTTGGAGACAACAGCTCCCCCCCCCCCACTACTACCCTCTGTTGTCTTCCCTGCAACCAGTTCTCGATCCTGTTAACCATCTTGGTCCCCGCCCCCACATATCTTAATTTTCCCCCCAACCTCCCATGCGACACTGAATCAAAGGCCTTGCTGAAGTCCAGAAATATGACATCCACTGCATGACCCTTGTCCAATTCCCTTGTTACCCAGTCATAATGCTCAACTAGGTTAGTCTGACAGGACCTTCCTGATACAAACCCATGTTGATGACTGTCCTGGAGTCCATTGTCCTCCAGAAATGTCACCAGCCTTTCCTTCAGGATTGTCTCCATCAACTTCCCCACCATGGATGTTAGGCTTACAGGTCTGTAATGGCCCGGTTCATCCTTAGGGCCACTTTTATGGAGGGGCACCACGTGGGCCATCCTCCAGTCTTGTGACACGCACCCTGTGTCCAGGGAGGTATTGAATAGGTCTGCCAGTGGCCCAGCCAGTACCTCCGCCAGTTCACTCAGCACCCTGGGGTGTATGCCGTCTGTCCTGGTGCCTTATTCACCCTCAGAGCCTCAGCCTCCCAATACCCTGCCCTCAGTGATTATCCCATCTGTCACCCGTCCCTCCCCACCCACCCTCCCATCCCATGTGGTAGCTGCCCACCCTTTCCCTCGTGAATACAGAACAGAAGTACTCATTTAGTGCTTCTGCCTGTTCTGCTTCTTTCTCTGCCCACTCCCCCATCCCTCCTGATCCTCCCTTATCTGGTCCTTGCAGCTCCTTCTCTCCCTGATATATCGGAAGAAGCCCTTCTCCCCATTCTTGATGCCCTGGGCCAACCTTAGTTCTATGGAGCCTTCGGTTGCCCTAACACCCCGGTAACTTCTTTGGTCATCTTCACATACTCCTCCCTCCTCCCAGATTTCTTGTATCTTCTGAATGCAGCTTTTTTTGTCCTCACTTTATCCAAAACTTTCCTACTCATCCAGCTTGGCTTCCTAGCCCTTCCCTTCTTGCTCTGTAATTTGGTACATGTCCCAGTAGCCTCCACAAGCCCCAGTTTGATTTTTTCACATTTCTGTTTTGTATCCCAGTGTGGTTGAATTCCCGCCAGGTACACCCTTATGATTTCACCCATCCTTCTGAAGTCAACCTGTCTAAAGTCAGCCACCCTGGTCCCTGTACCCTCCGCCTCCCTGCCCATGTTGAGTATGAACCACACAGTTTGGTGATCACTCCCCTGCCAGTGGGTCCTCTACCCTCACCTCCCTTACAGCCTAGCCTCTCCATTGGACAGAACTAGATCCAGCGTATTGCCCAGTCTATTCGGCTCGGTAACCAACTATGCTAGGAAGCTATCCTGGAATGCTTCCAGGAGTTTCTGTTCCCTAGCACGCGATGTGAGCCAGATCATTTAGTTTTATGGCTCCGACCCTGTGGAATTCTCTACCTCATCGGGTACGAGATTGCCTGACCATCCAAAGTTTTAAATCAGCATTAAAAACATACCTATTTAGCCTGGCGTATTCTGATTTTTAAGTATATTTTAGTGACTGATTTTATTATACTGTTTTATTATATGCATTTGATTTATTTATTTATTGTAAAAGTGCTTTGGTTTTGGGAAGGCGCTTTTCAAAAATAAAGAATTGATTGATTGATTGATTGATGGATGTGACTGGGCTACCCCAATCCAATCCTGGCAGACTGAAGTCCCCTACAATCACTGTATTACCCTTCCTACACACCTTCCTAATTTGCTCCTCTAGCTCCCTATCCAAGTCCTCCTCCTGAGCAGGTGGCCTGTATACCACCCCCAACGTAGATGCCCTATGCTCGTCTCCTGGAACTGCACCCGCAGGACCCTGCTCACCCTACCTCTTCCCTTACACATTTTATCCCTTCCCTCACGTAAATCATCACCCCTCCCTCTTTCCCCTATCCTTCCTGTAGATCCTGTACCCTGGGATTATAAATTCCTAGTCTTGATATTTGTTGGCCCACATTTCGGTGATGGCTGCTATGTCCATGTCCCCACCCTGCCAATACAGCCTGAAGTTCGGCAGTTTTGTTCCCTAGGCTTCTAGCATTCAAGGAGACAACCTTCCAAGATGCTTCCTTCCCTCCCTCCTTCCTTCCTACCTATCCTAACCTTCTTAACCCCCTCCATCTAACCCACCCTGGATCCATCCCTGCTCGTACAGGGGGTAGGCTCCTTTGGCTCCACTCTTTGGAGACCCTGCTTTCTAGCTGCCCACTCGCCACCCCCTTCCTAGTTTAAATTAACCTTTGTTGCTATGTACTCCTCTAGCTCCTGTTTTAACGCCCCCTTCCCCTCCCTGCTCAAGTGTAGTGTGTCCCCTGTGAACAGATCACTATTGTCCCAGACTCTGCTCAGCCTCCCACTAACCCATATCCCTTGGATTGACACCATTCCCCCAGCCAGGTGCTGAGCTCCTCTATCCTACCCTTCCTTGCCATACTTGCGCAGGGCACCGGTAGTATCTTAGAGAAGGCTACTAGTCCTCCTCCTCACACAACCTCCCCAGTTCCTCGATCCTCTTCCTTACCACCTCCACTGTTTAACCCGCCAAGTCATTCGTCCCCAAGTGTACCACAACATGCAGTTTCAGCCTTCCCCTTCAAACAACATGAAGTCTTGCTGTATTCTAACATTATGCAGTTAGCCCCAGCACTTGAACTGCCCCGGAGAGGAAAGAGTTAACTCTATGCACGAGCATAGAATGTTGAGCTCAAGCTCGGTTTTCAAACCACTATCTCTGGTACTTACCAGTGTAACCATAAGATTCTTTACTTCGCCTAACAGTGAAGTCGCTCCGGAGATTCCTCTGCTGTCGGTTCAGTAAAGTTTTTTAAAAAAAGCGTCGATTTAAACTGATTTGCTTGTTATTTTTCTGATTTTCAGCCTCTGTCTACGGTACAGGTAGTGTGGTAGATAGGTGGTGACTTGTTATTCTTGTTTTTTGTGGAAGTTGTGTTTTCGTCTCGGTTTCTCATCAGTCAGTCCAGTTAGGAACCGACTTGTTTGTTTATTTTCTAATTTTCTGGGATTAGTGTGGTGTTCCGGTGCCGATCGGTTTCAAAAGAACCGGACTTTTTCTTGTTCTTTTACAGAACCTGTGACACGGTTCATAACTGATTGGTTCTTTATTACCTGGCTTGAAAGCTCTAAGGGTAATTTTGTTAGTTTGGCCATGTCAGAGAAACCCAAGAAAAAAACCGATCCACTGGGTTTCAACACTGTACTGAGTGTGGGGAGGCCTTTGCCAAGGCCGACCCCCACCTCATCTGTGTTTATTGTCTAGGGTTTGACCACCTCAAAACAGACTGCCAGATTTGCAAAAACTTCCCTAAAGCCACTCTTGAAAAAAGGTTGAGTAGGCTGAAGGAAAGGGAGGCTGAGAAGTCTGTAGATCCGACTGGACAGCCCAGTTCGATTACGGCCGAACCTGAGGAGGTGCCTACTGATCTAGATGATACCTCCTCGGGCAAAAGGAGATCCAACTCCGAGGAGTCGGTTCTGTCGAAAAAGAAGCGTAAGTCTGCTGGTTTGGATCCAACACCACGATCTCCAACCACTGACGAGATAGCCAAAATGATTAGTATAGTCCAATCGCTTCGTCCGGTTCCGTCCGAACCAGTACCACCGGTTAGGCAGTTGGTTCAGTCGGATCCGACTCCTTCGAATTACGATACGGATGCTTTCTATGAGGAGTGGGAGGGAGAAGAAGAATATCCCGATGATGAGGATGAAGGCATTGAATATGAAGGTCTGGAGGTGCCCATTGAACTGGACATCTCCCCAGACAGGCCTTCCAATGTCTCTCCTTCCAGGCTCTCTGAGTCCCCTTCACACTTCTTGTTTTACAAGAAGGTGACTGAAACCCTCCAGCTCCCTACGGTTGAAGCTGCTGAGGAGGAGGAGGAGGAGGAGGAGGAGGAGGAAGAGCCTGATTTTGTAGAAACGATGGACACCCCAGAGTCCAAAAGATTGTCTGTCCCTCTCCACAAGTCTTTGGGGAAACAGACACAAAAAAAATGTTACAGACTCCTAACTCACTACCTCCTGTGAATAAAAGAATGGACAGGAGGTATATGTTGTCTGGCTCAGGCATGGAGTTCTTATACGCTCATTGCAGCCATGTTGGGGTTGTGCAGGCTGCAGCCTGTGACAGGGCTAACATACTTTTGGCTTCACACCCCCAGTATAAGGACTCCAGGAAAGTTGATGCCATGGCTAAGAAACAATACTTGGCATCCTCTTTGGGACTCAGGCAGGCAAATTATATGGCCCACACAGTCAGGTACCAGAAATCCAGGTGGGATACTGTTCTGAAACTGGCTAAACAGGCCTCCCCCCAGCTAGCCAAAGAGCTGGAGGAGGTGGCTGCTGATGGAATTGAGGCATCCAAAGTGCAATTTCATGCTGCTGTGGACTCCAATGATGTAGCATCAAGAGTCATGGCTACATCTGTGTCTCTCAGGAGACATGCTTGGCTCAGATGTACTAGCCTTTCACAGGATACCCAGGCCAAGGCTATGGATTTCCCTGTAGTAGGTAACTCTGTTTGGGGAGCAGACAGGCTTACGTGAAAAAAATGGATGAATACAGGACCACCTACAGGAGTGCACAGGCCAAAGAAAGGCAAGCCACTCCTCAGAAGCAACAGTCTAGGGGCAGGGGCAGGCCTTTTCACAGACCTTTTTACCAAGCCCAGGCTTCCTCTTCCTTCCCTCAGAGGGGGTTCTTTCGAGGGAGAGGCAGGGCTGCATCCTCTTCCCAGTCCAAGGCTCCTGCCAAGCAGACACTCTGATGTGTCAGCCCGGGTCGACTCCCCCATTCCAGTAGGAGGCAGACTAGCTTACTACTTCCAGGCCTGGAAGTCTGTTACCTCAGACAGGTGGGTCCTGGAGATAGTAAACCAGGGACTGGCCCTCAGCTTCAAAAGATTTCCAAAGCTGAGGGCCAGGTCTTTTCCAGCTGCATCCATCCCAGAGACCCTCGCCTTAGAGGCAGAGGTCTCCTCTCCTCTCTTCTGGCTCTCAGAGCTGTAGTGAAGGTTCCTACTCAGTACAGGGGCAAAGGTCTGTACTCCAGGTACTTCCTTACCCCAAAGAAAACAGGGGAGTGGCGACCCATCCTAGACCTAAGTTATTAGAACAAACACATCTCCAAACCAAAATTCAAGATGGTGACTCTGGGAATGATTCTTCCCTCTCTAAGGCCAGGGGATTGGCTAGCATCCCAGGACCTCAAGGATGCCTACTTCTATATTCCTATCAGGTGCTCCCACAGAAAGTACCTCGGGTTCGAGTTGCCTTCAGGCCACTATCAGTTCAGAGCCATTCCATTCGGCCTATCAGCAGCTCCAAGGATGTTTACAAAGTGCCTTGCAGTAGTAGTTGCCTGCCTCAGAAGGCAGGGCATTTCCATCTTCCCATATCTGGACGACTGGCTGATTGTGGATCAGTCATCACACCAGGTCAAGTCAGCTCTGCAAACCACGCAGGACTTGCTCAGTTCTCTGGGTTTTCTCCACAATCTTCCAAAGTCTGTTCTTGAACCAGTATAACTCCTTACTTTCATAGGGGTAGAGTTGGATACTATCCAAGCAAAGGCCTTTCTTCCTCTCACGAGGGTAAAGGCCCTTACAGATCTTGCTTCCTCTTTTCGTCCTCTGGTCTCTTGTCCAGCAAGGCAGTTTCTGCAACTACTGGGTCACATGGCAGCTTCCACCGCAGTGGTACTAGGAGCCAGATTTCAGATGAGGGACATTCAGTTCCACCTAAGGTCATTTTGGTCTCAGAAAAGAGACTCTCTCACCAAACTGATTAGAGTGACTCAGACTGTGGTCCAAACTCTCCAGTGGTGGTTGGACCAGGACAACTTCAGACAAGGAGTTCCATTTCTCTCTCAAGTTCCTTCAGTAGTCCTAACTTCAGATGCTTCTCTCCTAGGTTGGGGAGCCCATCTGGGAGCCCTCACAGCTCAAGGGGTCTGGTCTCCACAAGAGTCTCTCCTTCACATCAGTCTCCTGGAACTCAGGGCAGTTTTTCTAGCCCTTCAGGTCTTCTCGGAGTCAGTCAGGGGCAAGGTGGTCCAAGTCAGGACAGACAACACTACCACAATGTAGTATATCAACAAGCAGGGAGGCACTCGGTCCATGGCCTTGTGCACAGAGGCCATGAAGCTGTGGTCTCTAGCTTATTCTCGTCAGGCTTCTCTGATAGTGGTTCATCTTCCAGGGAAGGACAATGTATTAGCA
This sequence comes from Neoceratodus forsteri, assembly GCA_016271365.2. Taxonomy (NCBI): domain Eukaryota; kingdom Metazoa; phylum Chordata; order Ceratodontiformes; family Ceratodontidae; genus Neoceratodus; species Neoceratodus forsteri. The sequence continues at coordinate 433,216,879 of CM057459.1, read as the reverse complement.
GATGCCCTGAGCGGAATTTCTCAGAGGCATCACGAATAGTCCCTGGACCCTCTAATACTTCAGGTCATCTTCTCCAGAAGGGGCACTCCAGAGATAGATCTCGTTGCAGCCCCGGACAATCACCAACTTCCTCCGTTTTGCTGCAGACCTCCAGTCCTAGGGACTGTTCCTCTGGATGCTCTCATTCTGGATTGGAAGGGCAAGTTTCTCTATGCCTTCCCTCCCCTCCCTTCCCTCTGTTGTTCAGAGTCCTGATCAAAATCAGATCTCAACCCTGCACAATGATACTGGTAGCTGCAGATTGGGCCAGACAGCCTTGGTATCCTCTGCTGCAGTCTCTGGCAGTATCTCGTCCCCTCCGTCTTCCCAAGAGACACAATCTCCTAACCTCCTCCCAGGGCAGGATCTGGTACCCCAATCTCTAGTCTCTCAACCTCAAGGTCTGGCTCTTGTAAAGTTAGAACATGCAAGCCTGCATCTTTCTCAGGGAGTTTTGGATATTTTGAAGGTTTCCATGAAACCTTCCACTAGGAAAACTTACAATTCCAAATGGAAAAGATTTAGCATTTGGTGTTCTCAGAAGGGCATTGTGCCTGACTCTGCAGGCATTGCTACAGCCTCAGATTTTCTGGTTCATCTTAATGGTCTAGGCCTTAGGCCTACAACTCTGAAGGTTCACCTAGCAGCTGTCTCTGCATTCCTTTCAGCAGGGAAGGGCTCTTTTCTGGCATCCCATCCTGTTTTTAGTAAGTTTTTCAAAGGTTTGGTTCACATTAATCCTCCCTTTCGAGAGGCTACTCCGGCATGGGATCTTAATGTCTGCATTGCCTAGATTATGCAGCCACCCTTTGAACCTCTGGCTTTGGCTGAGCTGAAGTACTTGACCTGGAAAACTGTGTTTCTGGTAGGTATTACTTCTGCCAGACAGATTAGTGAATTACAGGCCCTGTCAGTCGAACCTGACTTCATCTCCTTCCATAGGGATAAGGTGGTCCTAAGAACCAATAAGAGGTTCTTACCCAAAATGGTATCAGATTTTCATCTGAACCAGTCTATGTCTCTTCCTGTGTTTTTCACTGACCATTCTTCTTCAGGGTAAAGAAAATTACACAGTTTGGATGTTAAAAGGGCTCTTAACTACTACATATAGCATACTAAGGCACACAGAAACAACTGTCTCCAATTGTTTCTCAGTTATGGTGAAGTGGGGAAAGGTAAGCCTGCTACTTAAAGGACTATTGCCAGGTGGATTGTCTCTTGTATACAATTTTGCTATGACAGATTGGGCAAAACACCCCCTCCAGGCCTGAGGGGTCACTCGACTAGGGGTACAGCTGCTACTCTGGCTGCTGCCAGAGATATACCATTGTTAGAAATCTGTAAAGCAGCCACCTGGAAAACAGTCCATACTTTCACCAAGCATTACTGTCTGGATATCCAGGCTAGGAGTGATGCTAGGTTTGGCACAGCAGTACTGCAGAGTTTGTTCCCAAAGTAGGTTCTGCATTCCCTCCTCCTGGGGAGAACTGCTTGGTAGTCTGCATAATGTCAGAATACAGCAAGACTTCATGTTGTTTGAAGAAAAAAATAATCACCATAGTAATATTGTTTCTTCTAATGGAGTCTTGCTGTATTCTGACCTCCCTCCCTCCCTGCCTCCCCTCTCAGAACCTAGTTTTGGGAAGTGGGCTGGCAGGTTCAGTGTTGCACTTCAGGGGTGTACCTTGTACCCTCCCTCTTCAGGGTGTGGTATTTGGTTTTGTTAATATTGTTATATTGTTGTCTAAATATGTTATTGACACTACCTCTTTTTTTTTTTCTTGGGTTCTCGACTTGAGTCTGTTGGGACCCAAATTGTGGCCTTTTGGCCATATACCACACAATTTCCATATGTAGTACTTACTTAGTTTTGCTCGTAAGAATCTGACGGTTACACTGGTAAGTACCAGAGACAGAGGTCTGAAAACCGAGTTCGAGCTCAACGTTCTATGCTTATGCATAGAGTTAACTCTTTCCTCTCCGGGGCAGTTCAAGTGCTGGGGCTAACTGCATAATGTCAGAATACAGCAAGACTCCATTAGAAGAAACGACATTACTATGGTGAGTAATATTTTCTTCTTGTGCATCTGAGAATAGACAGACTTGCCCTACCTGCAGTCATCCAAGGTACGGACTCTACCCATATGCGACTATGCCTCTCCCCTTTATTTCCCCACCTGACCCCTTTTAGTATGGAGTCTTCCAGCAGTAGTACGCTCCCTTCTTCATTTCTTCTCCCACCCTTTTTCTTTGTAACTGCTTTGAGATTTCACCCCGGCCTGTTCATCTGCATCCCCCCTACCCTGCACTTCTGTGTCACAATCATTACCCATTGTGGTGCCTCCAGCCCCCGGCCTTGTGTCTCCCCTACCCCTAGTGCCCACCATGTCTGACTTGCCCCCCCCCAAAGCTTTGCCTCTAATGCTATCTTCCCTCCTCTTCGCACCAGGCTCCCTCCACCCTTCCCTCACCTCTGCCATGTTACCCTCATGCACCCTTTCTGCCGGACTCCTCTTCCCCTTAACCTTACCCTCCTCCTCTGGCTGAATGCTGTCCCCTAGACATTTGCTCCCCCTTCCTACTCCTGGCCCCTCACAGAGATACCCTCCACCCTGCACCACAAACCTATTTCCTGTCATCACTGTACTGCCATGCATTGGTTCCTTCCCGGTACCCCGAGACTGCCCCCCCCCCCCCCACACTGCTGGCCGTTCTGTAATCTTTGGCCCTGTACCCCGATCTTTCCCTTTTCTTGGCTCAGGTCTCATGCTACTCCTTGGAACTGAACTCTTGCTCTTCCCTGGAGAAGGCATCCTGTTCCTGTTTTCTCGCCCCCTCCCCCACCCTCTCTAGCTCCCTACCAAGCCTCTGTACTTCTGCCTCCAGTCTTGTCAGTCTTGGACAAACTAGGCATCCTCCTAACCTCCATAGCTTGTTCATCCAAACAGCTGCCCCACATCCACTGCAGCCCACTATTCTACCCATCTTTGCCCCCTACCATCCTGCTGCCCCCTGTACCCTTCTCCCCTCCTCTGCCACCAACCTCCCTATGCTTGCCACTCATCCCTCTATAGTAACCTTCACTAGCATGCCCCATGCTCATACTTCTAGTCCTCCCCCCCCCGTTTCTCTACCCCGCTGCCTTTTCGTTCCAGAGACTACTACAGAGCATTTGCTTTTGTAGCTCTGACCCTGTAGAATTCTCTACCTCGTCGGGTTTGTGAGTGCCTGACCATGGAGAGCTTCAGATCAGCCCTAAAGACATATTTAGTTATCTTAGCATTTTCTATTAATTGACTTGATTTGATGTTGCTGGCCTGTGACTGTATTTTTAAATATTTATGGTTTTAATATTTTATAGATATATTTACTGTTAAAGCGCTTTAGTATTTGAATTGCGCTCTATAAATAAAGTTTATTATTATTACTGCCTAACATTAGCACTCAATACGTTAAAGTACAGCTAACCTCTAAGACCCTGCAAAATTTTTTTTTTAAACTATACCTTTGTACCTCCTTGACCACCAGGCCCTGCTCCCCTGTCACCGTCTGCCATAGCCGCCCAGGCACACCGCTCCTGTGGTTTTACCCCCCCGTAGCGGGGCTGCAGGTAGTCCCCCACTCCCCACAGAACTCTGATCCAGATGGGTGCCATGCCACTGGAATGAAACTCTCGGAATGGCCATCAAGCCGCTGGGACCAGGCGTCTTCCCCTTTTTCAGTTACCCCCAGAGCCGAGGACATGCAGGTGCCTACGGAAGGAAACTGGCACGTATCTGCCGTGCTTCTTCAGGCGATCTACCCCAGCTCCTCCCATATACAGCGGGCGTACTGTTTCCCCAGCCTCCGCCGGGAACTGAGTCCTACTCCGACAGTCCTGGACCCCCAGAAAGGAGAGCAGTCCACGGACGCTCAATCCTTCTTCCCTGCCAACCCCCAGTGACCCGTGCTCATTCCCGAACACTGTTCGCCGATGTGGTGTGAGGTATGGCGACCAGGGCTTCAGCCCTCAGCACCACTGGGCCAGCTAAGACCCTGCAATTTGCTAAACATGCACTGGAAGATCTCAAAGCATAGAGCAGTCAGTTAAATATCCTTACTAGCACACTGTTGAATTTTTTTGTTATTTGCACATAAACATCCTCCCACCAAAGGTGCAGATCTTGCCTAAACTACTCAATCTATGATGCCTTATCTCCTTTAACTGTATCTGTGCCACCTCTTCCCCAACTGGCCAATCACAAGGGACCTACAGTGAGCTGAGGTAGGGGAGGGTGGGTGGAAAATGTCTTTCCCACACACAAAGTTTCACAGTCCTGGGTAAGAGTGGTGGGCTGTAGCTTTATAGGCTGGCCGCTCCTTTCAAAAGTCCCGCTCCTCCTCCTGATTGGCTTCTCAGGAGCCACGCACTCACGTGGCAATGGCTGTGGACCTCTCAGGTACAGCAATGCCACAGGAATCCCCCAGCTCAGTGCTTGCGGCAACGGCTACCAGGAATCCCCCTCCTCAGCTGAAGGGCATCGGCCTCTGGAATCCCCCTCCTCAGCATTAGCGACAGTGGCTGCCAGTAATCCCCCTCCTCAGCTGCAAAGTCTCACAGTCCATGTGTCTTTACATGTAAGCATCGAATGGAAATAAAGTAACCTAGAATTCAGCCAATCTAGGAAGATGTTTATTTATAGGATAGGGCTAATTGCTGTTATCAATGAACAAAAACTCCTTGATGCAATGCACCATCTTTGTTCCCCCCGCCTCGCCAAATGTCAGACTACCTCGTCCTTGGCTGCATCCCCCCACTGCTCCCCCTGCCCTGACCTCCCTTCCCCACCTTCCAACCCCCCTTCTCGCCTGGACTACTGCTCCCAGCACTCTCCCTTCCCTGATTTTGCCAGCCTCACACCTGAGGGTACCATCCTTCTCCTCTGCTAATGACCCCAGAACCCTATACCTGTTATAGTCCTATCCATCTACTACTGTCTTTGGCCCTAATGCCACCCTGATGCAGACCCGCAGTGCGGCCTGGGTTCTGCTCCCCCCTCCCTCCTTAGTCACCACAAACTCAGATTCTCTGTACGCCCGAGGGGGTGCCCAAACCACTCCCACTCTGTCCTTCTCCTCACTTAACCTTGTTATCTCCCCCGCCAGCCAACTGACCTCTGCTTCCAGATCTCTCAGCCTACGGCAAATGGGACATTCCCACAGCCTCCACAATGTTCCCATCCATACGGCTGCCCCACAGCCACTGTATCTCACTAGTCTGTCACCCCTGGATAGCCCTCTGCCCTCCTGCCACCTGCACCAGACCCCATTCCCCTGGGTCCAACCACACTTCTCATGCCACCCATCCTAGTCCTGCCATCTCGAATACCGTAGACCCTCCAAGAGTTCCACTTTCCCCACTCCAGCCCCCATCTGATCCTTAAAACTCCCGCCATACCCAGTGTATTTCTCAGCCTACTCCTGGTACCCAGGAATGAGGGTATTCCCTCTACCCCAGGATGCACCTAAAAACAAGACTTGCTGCTCAGTGTGCCTTCCTAGTGAAACTTTTTAAATAAATTTAAAAAATCTATTGTAACATGCTGATGTACTGTTGCCTGGCATCAGCAACATCAGCTAGCTTTTGTACCATTGTTCTGACAACAGATCGATGGTGCAGTAACATCCCAACATTAGAATATTGTGTCATGTTCACATTTATCAAGTTTTCACCCCCCAAAACATTATACATTCCTTTACACAAGTTACGTAAACTTCAAAGAAACTGAACTTCCAGCTGCTACACGTCAGTCACCACTGCCCAAAATACAACTTTTGTTCAGTTCTTTTTTTTCACTTGATGTTTCAGTCCAACACCGAGAGAAACATCATCATCTTTTCCAGTTTCTGCCTGCCAGTGCAGTGCCGATTTTATGCTGTGGCAACGCTCAGTTAGACAGAAACAGTGAAAGGATTAATTGTCGCCTGACATTGGACTGAAACATCAAGTAGAAAAAAACTCAGCTAGAGTATTTTGGGCAACAAAGGGGTGGCTTATGCAGCAGCTGGGAGCATGATTTTTTTTTTTTATATGAATGGTGTAGAATTATAAGTAACATTTCCATTCAGGGAGAGGGACATTCATTTGTACTTAGAACTGGGGTAGCAAATGAGAGATGTATTTCGGTTGGGGTGGGAGCACTTGTTTTGAAAACAAAATTCTAAATAAATTAGTAAATGATAGGAAACGAAGCACAACGAAGCATGAGGTTTAGTCTTGGGCTTCTGGTAACATCATAGACCATGCAAACTTTGCCCTTACGGTTTATGATGTCCTCGAAATCCCCCTCACCTACAGTATATCATAGCCTTGTTGACCATGGTTTCCTAATTATTATTCTGCGTGTCAGTGAGCATCAGGAACTAGTTTAGATTTCATGGGAATAAGAGTGAACCGGCATAACACAGAAATATGGAATTTATTGGCAGGAAAAGGCCCTGTGACCTATCTAGTCTGCCTAACCCTGTCTCTTTCTGGGTTGATTATGACAGCCCTAATGCAGTTTGTAGTTCCTTAAAGAGCTAGTAGCACCAAAAATAGTAGCCAGAAAATAAAACTAGTCAGTAATTACTTTTTCTCTTAATTAATTATTTTTTCTCTTTCCTATAATTAGGAGTTTTCCCTGATGTAGTTACATGTGATACATAGAACAGCATTTTACCTGTAAGCTGAAATAACTAGTTTCATTCCCCTTTATATCTCGTCAGCACTGTGACATCACTAGTGACCATTCTGCAAGAAAGTGAGTGGCTCTTCCTGGTTGGTTGTGATTTCATAATTAGGTCTGATGCTGATGAGGTATGGAAGGGAATAGAACTAGATATGTCTGCCTCCAGGCAGAGCACTGTTCTACACATCACACCTAGCACTGTTGGATACAAAAGCTTTTCATTGGCAAAAGGGAATAGAAAATGTACTTTGGATACAAAAAGTAAGAATCAACTGCTTTTAAAAGGTAATAATCATTTCCGGTTGTGTACTAGCCCTTTAATTCTTAGAGCCAGTTCTGTGGCTGTGGAAATAGGTCATTCTGGTTGTGCTACAATCAGTGGTGCCTTCATAAAAGACAAAAGCAAGGGCATGCTGAAAAGTGATTGTCCCTCTCCTGCAGCCTTTTATGGCGCCATCTACTGTCCATTTCCCTCTTGTTGGAGACATGATTTGCTGTTAAAAAAAAAAAAAAAATTTTTGTGAACTCTATTTTTACTCCTTCACTGGCCCCTTAGACCTCTCTCCAGTGAGGTATCTCGGTGTGGCCGTGTCCCGTCCGGCCTGAGATCCTCCCCAGTCTGGACACCGCTCTTGGGAGTGCCTCCTTCCACTGCCACTGACTACCGTGCCCCACCAGTTCTGAGCCCCCGGGGGTGGGACAACCCTAACTCCTCTGGTGCTCTATCTAGAATCTAGAAGAGCAGCCGGGGAGCGGAGGAGACACATGGCGACCAGCTGGGGAAGGATCTGGCTGAGGACGTGAGGGCCGACCACCGGACCCACCTTAGTCTGTCTGGGTGCCAGGGTCCATTTTCCTTGTTTTTTCCAGGGGCGCACACGTGCAGTGACGTCCAGAGCGCGCCCGCAGGACATCTGTCGCTGCCTCCAATCCCTTAGGCGAGACTCCTGCTTAATGCGCTGCTCCCAGCCTCCAATGGGAACCAAAAGTGCAGCGGGAATTGCAACCCACTCTCCCCCAAGATAGACGAGCAGTCCTCCGGATGCTCAGTCCTCTTCTGCCCCTGCCTACCCCCGATGATCTGAGTCCGTTCCTGAACCCAGGTCGCCGGCATGGCACGAGGTGTGGCATCCAGCGCCTCAACCCTCCACACCACCAGGCCAGCCAGTGTGCCGTAAATTGAGTTTAAACTGCTACTGCTGAATATGCACAGCTTATAAATGGTACAGCAAATGGATTGACTGTTTCATCTGCCTACTTATGTGCCCTTCCTCTGAGTAGCATGCTGTTTTCTTCTCACCTAAGAGATGGATGTATGTGCTTACTGTTTCATCCTCAGATGCCCTGTTCACCTGCCCCCTGCCATGTCATTCCTTGTGTCCGTTTTGTTTGCACTTACTCATTGTATCTGAACTTTTACAGTATCTGCCATTTTTTCTTTCACTTACCTCAGTTGTTCGCCTGTATTCTGTCTGCCTTCCTTGCATTTTTACAGCCAGATCCACACTGCATGTAATGTATTAAGGAGGCAGTATGGTGCAGTGGGTTAAGGCTCTGAGGTGCAGATCTGGAGACTTGGGTTTGAATCCCACAGTCGCCTAGGTGCATACTGTGTGATCCTCAGCAAGTCATTTAACTTTCTTGTGCTCCCAGGTCGCATCTGGAAACAAGCTTCAGCTTTCAGCTTAGTGTGCTACTCCTGGTTAAACAATGTTCCCTTTCCTTATTGTTTACTGCTGAGAAATGTTATTCTATGGCTTTGTTTCTACTATCTATTGTTAATTGTGTATCTAATGTCTCAATATCCTGTTATTGTATTTACGTACTTTGTAACCTCCTGGGTTGCGCCTGAAAATAGTCATTCTTATGGCTAATGTGCCTAACCGGTTAACAAAAATTAAATAAACAATAAAATCTCAGGTAGTCAAAATGTATTGGTCTGTATTGCTGCAGTTTCAGTCTCCAAATTGCTGAGATTTTTCCTTTTTTTTTTTAGTTTGGAAAATGGACTTCATGTGTAGAAATTGTAGGAAAGGTTGTTCAGCTGTGATAAGCCCATTGTTCGCTCAGCCCTTGAGCAAGGGACCCCTACAGTGTTTCCCAATACCAGATCTTCCATCTGGCAGCACAGTGGATGGCTATCAAGCGACTACACCTGCTAGCCACAAACGGAGTGTGTGAAAACAAACTAGGCTATATCTTGCCCAGGATAGGGGGATACAGGTGTAAACCAACTGAAACTGAGCCAGATTAAGCTATTGGTATTATTTTTTTACTAAATGGGAGAAATTTGTCAAGGACACGGGGGTATATTCCCCTACTCTTTTTTGAGAAGTGCCATGGGTCTTTAGCATCCAACTGAGCAACCACCAAAAGAGGCAGACAGGGCCTCGGTTTAAAGAGGAGGTTCCTAGTTCCTTCTCCCCCAAACAAAATGTATAGCTCACCTCCCAGAATTGGTGGCTATACATAACTCCCTCTTTTTCTGCATGTCTTAAAAGTTGCTTCACTCGTAAAATCCGCCTCCGGGCACCACAGCCAGAAACGAAGGCACTTTCTGAAGGTGCCGACTCGCCCCCTCGTAGGTACACGCAGCCCTGTTTTGTGATGTCACAAAATGAACGCCACGTGTGCGTGCCCTATTGATTTCAATGGGGGTGATTTTTTTTTTTTTATTCATTTTAATAACATTTAGAGTTGCAGTTTTAATAAATCAAAGCGATGGCTCAACTAACAAGGTCCATGTTAGTTGAGCGGTTGCTATGATTTACAGTAAAACCTCAGTTATCCAAAACTGTGGTGTTCGCCCAGCTTAATAGACTTAATTGTAAAGTTCCCTCAGTTATCCAAAACCCCATTTATCCAAACAATTGTATTGTCCCCAGCACATTCGGATAAATGAGGTTATACTGTATTAAAATCTTGACTCTAAACGTTATTAAAATATATAAAAAAAATCATCCCCATTGAAATCAATGAGGTGCGCACACGTGGCATTCATTTTGTGACATCACAAAATCGGTTTGCGTGGTGCCTATTTTAAGTGTGTGTGTCAGCAACTCCAGGAAGTGCCTTCGTTTTTGGCTGTGGTGCCGGGAGGGGGGGGATTTTATGAGTGAAATAACTTTTAAGACCTGCAGAAAAAGAGGGAATTATGTATAGCCACCAACCTGGGACAGGTGAGCTATATATTTTGTTTGGGGGACCAGGAATTATTAAATTAAGAACCTGCTCTTAATTGTCGCATCTGAAGAATGGCACACCCAGACAGTACAGAATCCCCTTAGTACTGCACTTGGGAGCCAGGTTTTAAGGCACAAGCCTCAATTCTGGTGTGGGAGTAGAAGCTAGTTACTACCTTCTAGCTCAGAGGCAGATGAACTACCAACTGAGGCACACGGACACCTTAATATTTATTTATTTATTAGCTTTTGGTATCCAGGTAAGTGCACTAGGCAAAGAAAACCTGCCTATTTTCAGGCACGACACGGGAAAGTACAATTGGATATACAGCATTGACAACAGTAAGGTACACCGACGACAACAGAAGGAACATATTGAAGATAACTGTAGGTACAATAAGACAGCAGCAGAGATCACAACAAATTAATACAAGCAGTGATAATAGTAAGAGCTAATACAAGTTAGAGTCATAACCAACTAAGCCATAATAAGCTAATAACAGTTGAGTAGCAAGCTAGGGGAGAAAAATACATAACAGCAATGCACAGGAATACAATAGGGATTTGTTGGACTTTGCATCCAGAGGCCTAAGCGCAGCTAGAGACCATGCAGTAGATTATGAGCAGTCACAGATACCAAGCGTGTAGAGATGAGAAAACAGTGAATGCTTAAGTGCTAGGTGAGAAGAGGAGTTCTTAACATGAGGGGGGAGTGCGTTCTAAAACCTAGGTGCAAAATATGAAAAAGCTTGCTCACTCATTTTAGATGAGCAGGACCGAACAGTGAGCAGTGGGAAGGAGGAGGACCTGAGCGATCGGGAGTGAGAGACTTTGGTAAACATGTCCACCTGGGTGGCTGGACGAGGAGCTCTGGTAAGGGAGTCAATAAAACACCCTAGAGCACAGGATTGGCGGGCACTGGGAGACAACCAATTTAAGGCCGCATAGAGTAGGCAGTGATGGGTTAAGGAAGGGGCAGATAAGACGAATCTACAGATATTATAAGAAATGTCCCACTTGCGAAGAACACAGTATTGGCATGAGAGAGTACAGGGAGGGCATATAGGAGTTGTGGGAGTAAAACACCTCTTGCTACAGATACCCTGGCTGCCGGGGTGAGTGAGTGACTCACTCTATAGGCCACACCTATCTTGGCATTAACTGAACTACATACCTCATTGACATGTGTAGAAAAATCAAAAACCGGGTCAAGCGTAACCCCAAGGTATTTGAAAGATAAGGCGTTAGAGATGGCAGTACCATCACAGCAGTGGACTTGGAGTTTTTGGGCCTCGGTGGACACTTTCTTGCAGACCCAAAAAGCATGGTCTGGGTCTTCACTAAGTTTAGGATTTGATGGTTGGATGAGAGCCAGGATTGTAGGGACTGAAAGTCGAGAGAAAGACGTTGATTTATGTTCTCAATAGACTTGGAGGCAGAGTAAAGCACAATATCATCAGCGTACATGAGTATGCTGCTGTGAGCGGAAGGAATAGGGATGTCATTGAGGAAGAGAGAAAAGAGTAGGGGCCCAAGGACAGAACCCTGTGGAACACCGCAGGAAATAGGGGCGGGGTGGAGAGAACCTTGCAGAAAGAGACAGCTTGAGAGCGATTTTCCAAGTAGCTACCAAACCAGGAAAGGGCAGAGTTGGAGGCACCTTGTGCTTGCAACTTAGCCAGCAGGAGAGGTTGATACACCATGTCAAATGCCTTAGATAGGTCAATAAACATAGCTCCAGTGAGTAAGCCCTTGTCCATATTATATTTGACATCGCTAGTAAACTGGGTCAGAGCAGATGTAGTACTGTGCCCGGCCCTAAAGCCATGTTGTATAGGGGATTGGAGGTTAAAAGTGAGAAGGTATGCAGAGACCTGACGATGGACGAGTTTCTCAAGTAGCTTGCTGAGCGCAGGAAGAAGTGAGATGGGGCGACAGTTAGTCAGGATTTTAAGGTCTCCTTTCTTGAACACAGGTATAGTTCTGGCTATTTTCCAGACAGAGGGGACTGAACCAGAGCAGATAGAGAGATTAAACAGCCTAGATATAGGCGCCACAAGACATGCAGAAAACTGTCTAAGAATCCTAGGATGAATCCCATCAGGGCCAGTGCTACCGCTAGGAGGAATGGAAAGCAATAACTTAAGAACATCCTGACGTGTGACCAGTAACAGATCAAGAGCAGGGGGAGCAGTGGCATGAGTAGATGCTGGAGTCTGGACATGGAGGGAAGAGTGGAAAAAAGGGAGTTGAAGGCATTAGCAATGGTGAGAGGGTGGTTACAGTGGGTAACATTTATATACATATCTTTCGGGATCAGAAGCATCTTGTTCCCAAGAATTTCTTTAATTTGAGACCAGTAACATTTAGGATTAGTGGCGGAGCAACAGAGGAGGTTCTGATAGTAAGTACTGTTTGCCAGGCATATCTCCTTTTTACAGGAGTTCCGTAGTGCCCTGTAAGCTTCAAAGTCAGACTGGCGGGAGAAGGACTTCCATATGGCGCTATCATAAAGTGCTATCAAAGTGCTATCAAATCCATGGATTACTGCCAAACTACTTGCCGAGCTCAAGGTTCGGGACCACCTCTGGGCAGTTGCCAGAGACACAGGCTCACCTCATGATACCCTAAAATACAAGCAGGCACGAAATAGATGTACCTCACAAATTAGGCAAATGAAGAGGCCTATTTCAAAATGCCCTTGAATCCACCTGGGGTGATGGAAGAGCTTTTGGGACAACATCGAAACATAATGGGTAAACAATCAAAATCGCACCTACCATCATGAAAGTTGATGGATCCACCACTCTTGACCCAAAGTCTATTGCAGATGTGCTTAATAAGACATTCACAGACCTTAGTGGGGTCCTCCCCAGATTTCTTCTCGGACTTACCTGTGCCTAGCCTAGTATCACAAAACACCCTTCATGACAAACCACAATTTTACTTCAAGAAAATCAAAGTGCACGAAGCACACAAGTACATAAGAAAGGCCTGCTCCAAATCCAGAACAAGTAGTGACACACTAGATCTAAAAATCCTGTCTCTCACCCTGGATGAAATAATTCACCCCTTGCAAAAATTCTCAATCTGTCACTTTGCCAAAGTCAATTTCCAACAATGGAAATCTGCCATAGTTACGCCAGTGCACAAAGGGGGGACAAAACCTCAACAGAAACTATCGACCAATATCAATACTCCCTCCCTCTCCAAAGCACTTGAGCGAATAGTGGCAGACCAACTCTCTGATTACCTGGACAAATACAGTCTACTCTGTAATCAACAGCACGGCTTTAGGAAAGGACATAGTACAACAACAGCCTTACTTGATTTCTCTGGAGAAGTCCACTCAGCCCTGACAAAGGGTGCCAAACAGGTGCAGTCTTTATCGATCTTACAAAAGCTTTTGACATAGTCCATCATGGCCTACTTACCTCCCTACTTTCTAGCCTAGGGCTGGAAGGTCCTTGTGCTTGGGTAAAAGTTACCTGTCCAATCGGTCACAGGCTGTAAAAATCTCTAATGAACTCTCCGACTTCAAACCAGTTCTCTCGGGTGTACCACAGGGATCAATTCTTGGACCGCTCCTCTTTAGCCTGTTCCTTAACTCCCTCCCAGATATCTGCCAGGAGAAAATAATCTTATACGCTGATGATGCTGTAATTCTCTCTTCCCACAAGGATCCAAACTCCCTACGAAAAAGCCTGCAACTTGCTTTCTCTAGTGTTGAAAGGTGGTTCCTGGATAGTAAACTTGTGCTAAACCACAATAAAACAAAAGCCATGCTCTTCTCCAATCACCAAAACAAAAATAGGCATACTCCACTCACCATACAAACCTCTGCGAATTACACTGGACCAAGTAAATACTTTCAAATACCTTGGCATCACTTTTGACCAAGGACTCACCTTGCAACCCACATTGACAACACTTAAAACAGTGAACTAACGCTTGGGAATACTATTCCATAACAGCAATTTCTAAATCAAGCGGCATTGAGAATAGCTATACAGAGTTCCATAATCTCAATCATTGACTATGGCCTTATTATTTATGGCTCAGCTACCTCCACTGCTCTAAGGCGTATCTCAATCTAAATAAGGCCTGCCGGCTCCTCACGGGGCTCAAAGACTGACTCACATGTGTGATCTGTACTATGAATCAGGCTGGTTGAACCTATCAAATCATCTTATTTATCTCACCTGCACAATGGCAAAAAATCTATCTTGGGACTGACTCCATTATGTATTCAAACCTACTCCGACTGAATCCTGGCTCACGACCCTCCACCAGATCTGAACGCCAACCTTTCCTGGTTCGGATGCCGACTGCACAGGGCAAAGATCTTCGACAATAGGGTCCCTACATGGTTCAATGCGCTAGTCCACCTACTCTATCCTCAACCTCGCTTGAAGCTTTCAACCATGCTCTATGCCCACCTCACCACCACTAGCAACTGTGATTGCGCTAGATAAAGACTACTACCTCATGTCCATCCTCACATCTGAGGCCTCTTCCTCCTGACTAATGAACCATCTGGTACCTCTACTACTTCCTGTCTCCCACCCAAACTCACTTCCCTTTTTCCTGTCCCCTCACTTACTCTCCTGCTCACCACCTTTCCCTCCTCTCTAGCCTCCTTTTGGCACCTAATGATCACCCTCTCCCTGGAAGTTTCCTTAACCTCAAAATTGTCTACTCGCTTGAACCTGTTACAGCTTGTTTTTCTATGAAACTTAAAAACGTTACTGCCTTAAACTGTTAATAGCAAATTTATGATGTAACTTTCCTGTCTGGTTTTACCTGTAATGTGTATCGTGCTTTGTTAAATGTTCTTTGTGACGTGGAACCTTTGTAAAAGAGCCCTGGCTCAAAGGTATTAATTCCTAGACTAATAAACTAAACTAAACTAAATATGGACCAGATTTTATCCCTACATTTAAGGAGCTGTAGCAGGGGATGCGTAAGCCATCTGGTGACTTTCCCTCTAATCCTACGTATGGTGACTGGAATGTGTTTGTTTTGCAGTGAGAGTAGGGCAGTGTTTAAATAGTCAATATACATTGAAACCAAATGTATTAAATATAGGATGTCATTTTAGAAACAGTGCAACTTGTAATCATTGATCCTGGTAAACAAGGTGACTAGAACAACTGCTGCATGTGCAACTTTTATAAGCGTGCACATCTGAAAGCTGGATATCCCAAAGGGTTAGCATTTATTGAATTACTGAGTGTGGCATTTGAAAGCCTGCTGCTTGCATAGGACATTATTCTGGCGCAGTTGCTGGATTTCCCATTTGAAATGATTTTCAAACACCAGAAAAAAATCACTGGACCCCCAGATATTGAGTATTGCAAGTGCCATCTAGTGCAGTGGTTCTTAAGTCAAAACATTTGGTGACTGCAAATTGTGGCCAACAGGATATACTAGTAGCTGCATACCATTTCCCCCTCCAAACACAGTGAAAGCAGGGCATTCCCCTTCTAAATCTGTTTGTTTAGGTACTCATTTTTATGAGAAATAATTAAGTACAGGGACCCCCAACATATGTAGAAATTATATAGCTACATTGGGAAATCAACTGTTACTTGGGTTTAAACCAAAACTACGTTAAGTAATGCAAATGTGCTTATAGAGATGCAGATTTTAAAAGTTTTAACACTGCAGCAAGTCTGTAACATGCACAGAAAACACTTGCCATGAATTATCCTCCATGCTCGTTGTAGCATCAGTGAAATTTAGTTGCGACATACTTATTGAAGGGTGCAAGGCAAGCAAAGAAAGGGCAAGGCACGTTTATTTATATGGCGCCAATCCCAGAGGCTCTGGGCACCTTACATAAAAACAGGTTAGGGTTAATATCAAATGAATACAAAGAAAAACACATATAGCATATAATACAACATTAAATTAATAAATATAGAAATATAATATCTAAAGTTAAACTAGCTTTGGTAAGTCAAATTCATCAGAGAAGGCCCGGCCAAATAAGAAAGTCTTCAGACCCTTCTTAAACATCTCGACTGTCGGGGCCTCCCTAACCTAGATTGGAAAGGAGTTCCAAAGGGCCAGTCCAGCGAAGTCAAAGGCTTGGTTGCCAGAGGTTTTTAATCTGGCCCTTCAAACTACAAGGAGGCCCCTGGTCAAGGAGCAGAGTGAGTGGACTGAGGTGTCAGGAGATCAGCCAGGTAGCCAGGGCCCAGTCCATATAGGGCCTTGTAGGTGAGCAGGCCCACTTTGAAGATGATCCTCCATCTGACTGGCAGCCAGTGCAGAGTGCACAGGACTGGGGTCACATGACTAGACCTGGACAGGCCCGTCAGCAACCTGGCCGCTGTGTTCTGTACCAGCTGCAGTCAGCGGAGGGTCCCTCCAGTGACCCTGAAGTATAGAGCATTGCAGTAATCAGGCCTGGAAGTAACAAAGGCATGTACCACTGACAGCAGGTCCTCGTGTGGAACTAAGTGTTTAATCTGGGCGATATTCCTTAAGTGGTAGAAACCACTTTAGACCACAGATGACACCTGAGCTTCAAGTGTCAATCTGTCATCCAGGATAACGCCAAGATCCCGCACCCTAGGGGAGGTCATCAACAGAGCGGATCCCAGGAACAATCCTGTAACCGCTCCAGAAGCACTCCCATCATGTCTGTGATCTGACTCAATCACCAGGACCTCTGTCTTGTTGGGGTTCAGTTGCAGCCAATCAGAGGACATCCAATCATTGATCTCAGCCAGGCAGTTGTTTAGCACTTCCACTGTGTCCTGTGTTCCAGGGTTAAAGGACATATACAGTTGGGTATCATCTGCATAGCAGTGAAAACCCAAACTGTAACACCTAATGAGGTCACCCAGGGGCAACAAGTGCACCGTGAATAACACTGGTGACAAGATCGAACCCGGAGGCACTCTACATGGCAGGAGCTTTGGGGAGGAGGAGAAATTCCCCATCACCACCACCCGTTGCTTCTTGCCAGAGAGATAGGACTCAAACCAGTTGATGACAGTACCGGTTAGTCCACAATATTCTCTAAGGCGATCTAACAGCACAACATGCTCAACGGTGTCAGTTTCTGATGAGAGATCAAGGAGCACAAGAATTGACCTGTCTCCTCTATCTCTTGCCCTGAGGAGGTCATTTTGCACCCTAACCAACGTCGTTTCGGTGCTATGTCTAGCTCTAAACCCCGACTAGAATGGCTGACAGATGCCAAAGGTCATGAGGTGCTCCTTGAGCTGCTGTGCCACTATTTTCTCAACAGCCTTTCCTAAGAACTGAAGGTTGGAAATCATACTGTAATTCGCCAAGACATCAGGGTTGAGAGATGGTTTCTTCAAAAGGGGCCTCACCAGAGCCTCTTTCAAGGCCTCCGGAAAGACTCCCTCTGACAAAGAACACTGGACAATCCCAGCGAACACCAGGCCAATGGTCCTGACACATCAAGAAACAAGTCTGGGCCAGGTCCAGTTTACAGTAAGAGTGCCTGAGCTTCGAGATCACCTCAGTAATCTCGGCCACCTCCAAAGATTTAAACTCCTACCAGACAATTAGAGCACCTCTGTTCCCACCAGGCTGGTCACTACGAGGCAAAACTGTCTCACTGATGAGATCCCTGACTGGATTAAGGACACCCTGTCAGAGAAGAACTGAACAAACTCATCACATAATGAAGTTAAAAAAGCTTTTTTCAGCTGCAGACAGACTGGATGAAGAAGTCTGTCCACAGTCCAAAAGAACTGAGATGGTCTGTTCCTCCCTGCAGCAATCTCCCTGGAGAGGAACTCTGCCTTCTTATGGTAACAGTGAGCACACAAGGCCAGTTTGCCCTGCTCCAGTCGGGTCTTCCACCAGCAACGCTCCAGCTTCTGACCCCTGATCTTCATCACCTTGACATCCCCATCAAACCAAGGGGATCTCAAGTGAGAAGATCTGGGTTGTATATGGACCAGTGCGATAGCATCAAGTGCCTCAGATACCACCTTCTTATAGGTGGCCACTGCTTTGCACATGCCAACTGCACATGCAGCATTTACACTAGATAAATCGGCTACCGCCAGCAGTCCCTCTGGGGTCAGTCTCCTTAAAGGGCAATAGATAATCATCTCAACAGGGGAGTAACTTTCAGGGTGGCCCCCAAACAGGAAATTCACCATGCAATAATCAGACCAAACAACCTGATTAGTCTTGAGATTCATAACCTCAAGTCCCAGTGAGAAAACCAGGTCCAACGTGTGGCTGTGGTGATGGGTCGCAGAAGTCACTACTTGTGTCAGGCCCAGTGATGTCATCAACTGGAGGAGGTCATGACCAAACTACGAGGATTTGTCGTCGATCCAGGTGTTGGAAGTCCCCCAAAATCAACCATCTGGGGGACTCCAACACCTAGTCGATGACAAAGTA
Organism: Neoceratodus forsteri; assembly: GCA_016271365.2. Classification (NCBI taxonomy): domain Eukaryota; kingdom Metazoa; phylum Chordata; order Ceratodontiformes; family Ceratodontidae; genus Neoceratodus; species Neoceratodus forsteri. The sequence continues at coordinate 433,198,545 of CM057459.1, read as the reverse complement.
CGCAACCTCCTGCAGGAACTCTCCTCTCGACCCTTGAGGGTGGTAAATGAAAATCCTGCTGCTCGCACCTGGACCCCCACGCACTGCCACACACTCAAAGGACCTGGCCGACCCCACTGGGTGTACAGTGAAGCCCAAGCTGGATCTACAACAAATGGCCACACCCCCGCCCCTGCATTCCCCCCTCCGGCAGTGCACCATGGAGTACCCAGAGGGAACGTCCGCCTTCAAAACAGGCTCGGCATCGTCGCCCAACCAGGTCTCAGTAATACAAGCCAGATCGACCAATGAAACCAAGTTTGCCATAATTGCAGTCTTATTTCTCATCGATCTGGCATTGCACAACACAGTCCGAAGGGAACTAGTGGATGCTGCTGGCCCCCCCCCCACTACCTGTCCACTTGGTCCTGCGTGAATCCTAGGGATGGAGACCAAACACCAGGAAAATAGGCATCAAGCTGTCATTGCCTTTGAATCTTTCGCAAATAGGAAAAGTAGTCACCTTTGTGGCTACTGCTGTAGTGCACTTAACTCTCCAGAGTTTGGGTCATTCTGCTTGTGGGAAGTGCGTTATCACGAAAGGCTCATAGAAAGCATTGGGCTCAGCAATGGTTTGTGTCAGGGAGCTCTCTCCATCTCCCCCTTCTGGCTGCTTGCAGTGGTGTTCCCTCTGGAAAGTCAAGTCGTGGCTGCTGGATGGGCCCTGTCAATAGTGCGGGCTCAGCTCAGTCCTGCCTTCTGTCAGCACCCCCTTAATAATCCTGTGCTGTCTGACTCACTTGCAGACCTCACTCAATATGAATTCAGTTATCTGCAAGATAGCACGGCACTCCCCTGGACTCTGATTAAACAAAAGGTAAAACCCAATTTCATTCCCCCCTCCATATGAAACACAAACACAGTAGCACAGTAGCAGGGAGCTGCTTTTAGCATTTCAGCATGAGCTGCAGCCTGTTATTAGTATTTCAGCAAACACGCCGAGAATACAGCAAACTGCACCAGTGCTCCATGGCCACGCGGAAACCTCCGGTGGCTGCATTCGATAAACATTGATCTAACATTGCAGAGCCCAGCATGGCCCCATGAAAATGGGTAATCTTTTTAGTGATTCATTAAACTGTCTGCTGTGGTAGGCATGCCTCTTTTGTCAAAATGGTTTTAAGGCTTGATACTCTTGGGTAAGTAGGTGTGTTTGAACCTATGACATAATTGTCATTTTGCAGTTCGTACTGATAACAATCCATCCATCCAAGGTCCATGGTAGTATGAGAGTGAGTTGTTCAAAGGTTGTACATGATGGTTGCTTTATTATGATTAGCAATAAATGACCTGGCTATACATTCACTAAAAATACCACCAACAGCTTAATCTGGTTCAAGGTCACTTGGCATTTATCTGTATCCCCCTCCCCCGGGTCGTACCTGAAAATAGGCAGGATTTGTCTAGTGTACTTACCCGGTCAACAAAAACTAAATCAGAAATAAATAAATAATATTGTTTTGTTGGAAGGTTGCCTCACAGTGATTTTGAAAAAGATTAAATGAATGCCATTAGTTTAGTTTCAAAATCTGTGCAAAAAGCTAAATGTTTTTTCATGTCCATATTTGAAGATTGAGCTGGGACTAAAGCCATAGTGTTCCTGTCAGAATAAAGGAGTTTTATATATAGTTCATTGTGGCCCCTCACAGTGGTGACCCCAAAAGCTAGCACCCACATAGTACCAACTTTACTCACTTTTGCTGTATCCCTCCATGATTTGCCCCTTGTGAGTGGGCCTTCAGTGCAGGGTGTCCCCCATCCCTTTGAGAAGTCACATCTGGTGTGGAGGCTGGATGTTGAAAACAGGGCCCAAGTGTGCCTCTCTGCCATTTAGATGGCACATGGTGATATTTTTTCCAAATATATCTTTCTTTTTTTTTCGTTCAAGCTTTTTGTATGCTGGAGCCGTCTGCCCAGTTCTCAGGCCGGGATGAATCTGGCAGTCACCCAGCTCGGTCAGTAGTGGAGTTCACAGGGGAGCAGGATCCAAGAGTGCTGCAGATCATCCGCTTTAACAGGTCTGGGTTTTTTCATATTCTTCCTGTTTTTGTAGAGTACCACCCACCTCCATTCATGGCGCTGTGCCATGCCCCGGGAGATACTCACATGCACACAGTAAGCCCCATGTGGAGCATTAAGCTCTCCAACCCACCGCAGGGGTCAGTGTGATGGCAGAACTTGCCACCACCTTTCCCAACTGGGAGCTTTGCATTGTGACAACGCCTCTCTAGCTTCCTCAGTTGCACAACTCAGCTGCTGGGCCCTCTCCTGTACCTGGTTAGGGGGTGCGACAGCGCATTGCACAGCTATTGGGCCATCTTGCGGCTCTTTAACTCCTCATTCTTGACGTTGACGCACACATTCTAAGCTGACTGGTTCATTTTCCGATGCCACACATTACGCTCTTGATAGGCCTTGCCTGCTGCGTTGACTGATGCAGTGCACCCCCAAGAGGGAGTAGGCTCCCTGGCCCACTGTGAAGGGTCATTTTGGCAGTGGGCAGCAGTGCCCTTCCGCCCCAAGGAGGGAAACACTGTGCTGTGTTACACTTCTCCCAGCCCTAGATGCCTGAGCACAGTCTCCCAGGTCCGCTCCCAAACCTGAGCCTCCCACACAGAAGTGGGCCGCACTACTGCTGGGTCACTGGGAAGTACCGGAATAAACAAGTCTGAGCAAAAAACTGAACACCTTGTGCTGAAATGGATGTCTGGAACAGTGGGTATAATAAAGCACTAAAAAGAAGGTGGGAATGAGTAAATAAAGAAAGAACCTTTTCCTGGGGTGAGGCAGGGCTGTACAAAATCAGGGTGCTGAACACAGCGATTGAGGAGCCTGGGTTTGTCTGGTGCTGTATGACGTCAGAATGTCAGATTTCATAGAAACATAGATTTGTGAACAGAAATGGACCTTTAGGTCCATCCAGTCTGCTCTTTGTCCCTGCCTGTTCCATCACCACTGATCCTAATTGGTCGCAGGCATCACTTTTTCTTCCCATTCCTCAATATGTCCCTGTGCATGTCCCACATTTGCTTGAAGCTCCGTATAGTCTTTGCCCCCCACTACCTCCTCTGGCAAGCTGTTCCAGTCATCTGCCACCTTTCCATGAAGAAGTATTTCTGCACATCTCTCCTAAACTTCCCCCTTCCTAGCTTTGTTACATGCTTTCTTGTTGTAGTGCCTTCCTTTCTCTGAAATAAACCCTCCACTTGCACCTTGTTCACGTCTGTGAGGTATGTGTAATTTTCAGTCATGTCCCCTCTTAATCTCCTCTCTGCTAGTGAGTACATGTTGAGTTCCTGCAGCCTTTCCTCATATGGCTTCCCATGCAACCCTCTCAAAATTTTGCTTGCTGTCCTTTGTTCAGCCTCCACTCTTTCAGTGTCCTTGCAGAGGTGCAGCCTCCAGAATTGGACACAGTACTCCAGGTGGGGTCTCACCAGTGAGCGTTGTAGTGGCAGCACCACCTCCCTCCTCCTGCTAGAAATCCCTCTCCCAATGCATCCCAGCATCCTGCTAGCCTTTCCCACTGCTTTGTCACGCTGCCCAGCTACCCTGGGGTGATCGGATATGATGATTCCTAGGTTTCTTTCTTACTTGGTGACTGTAAGCTCTGCTCCCTACATCTTATGCACAGCCCCTGGGTTCCGCAGCCCTAAGTGCATAACCTTGCATTTTCTGGCAGTGAAACCCAGGTGCCACCCCCTAGACCATTCCCCTAGTTTTCTCAGATCCCTTTGCATTCTCTTCACCCCTTCCTGTCGACCCCTGTTGCAGATTTTTGTATTGCCTGCAAAGAGATGCACCTTAACCTCAAGCTCCTTTGCAGTGTCGCTTATGAAGACATTGAAGAGGACTGGTCCCAGCACCGAACCATGTCACCCCACTAGTCACTCTTCTGTCAATCAATCAGTCAATCTTTACTTTACCAGGCAAAGCTTGAGTGGCTACCGTTTACCACCACCCTTTGCCTCCTATCGTTTAACCAGTTTGATACCCAGCTTGTCACTTCTCCCCTACCCTTAGGCTGCTTAGTTACTTAACTAGCCTGCTGTGTGGCACAGTGTTGAAAGCCTTACTGAAGTCCAGATGTGCCACGTCCACTGCCCTCCCTTGTTGCACCTCCCTGGTAAACCAGTCAAAGAATCTATGAGATTAGTTTGACTTGACTTTGCCCCCATGAAACTGAAACTGCTGGTGATTCTGCAGCCCTATTGCCTCCAAGTGCCCCTCGAGCCTCTCCTTCAGTAGTGTCTCCAGTAAATTCCCCACCACTGATGTGCGACTGACCAGCCTGTAGTTGCTAGCATCCTCCCCTGCCACTTTTGTACAGAGGGACCACATTGGCCCTTCTCCAGTCCTCTGGAACTTTCTCCCATCTCCACTGAGGTGCTAAAAAGCGCTGCCAGAGGGGCTGCCAGGACTGTGCTCAGTTCCTTTAGGACCCTTGGATGAATCCCATCTGGTCCCATTGCCTTATTCTCCTTTAAGGTTTCCAATCCCTTCCAGACTCTCTCCACCGAGAGCTGACTCGTGTCCACTCCCCCCTCTCCATGTTGCTTACTGTAGCATGCTGGTCCTCCACCTCCCGCTACTGTGAAGACTGAGCAGAAGTAATCGGTTAGTGTTTCTGCTTTCTCTGTGTAATACCCCTGCCCTCCTAATTCTCACAATCCCTTCCCTTGTCTTCCTCTTTTCCTTCACGTACCTGAAGAAGGTCTTGTCCCCTTTCTTGACCTCCTTCGTTATCCTCTCTATTAGCACTTTAGCTTCATTCACCCTCCTTCCTGCCTCCTTTTGTTTTGCCAGATATATCTTCCTGTCTTCATCCTTCTGGGTCTTCCTTTACTTTCTAAATGCTGTTTTCCTGCTCCTTCACTGCCTTTGCCACCTCATTTGAGAACTGTAGTGGCCTCTTCCTTCTCTTTCCCTTGCTCACTTCCTTCAAACAGCATGCCATTGCCTGGGCGTATACACTCCTTAATCTTTCTCCATTGAGCCTCTCCCTCTCATGCTTCGAGGCATTCTCTGAGGCAGTTTCCCATTTCCATAAAACCTTCTAATTCATGAACCAAGATACTGGATTTTTAAAAGTTCCAATACCAGTGCCATGCCCGCCATGTTAAAATTAAATATCTTGGTACAGTGCTGTGCCGTTTACCATCAGAAACATGTGGTAGCATCAGCCTAACACATCCACACTATAATACAGCATGTTAATTCAACAAGAAACCTCAATGGAAGAGATTTTTAAAGGGAATGTCCTCTTAGCCTTTTATTCTGTTTACCTGTGTAGTTTTTGGTATGCACAATGATTGCCTCTATTGCATCCCCCTAATTTCATCCGAATTTAAATGTAAATGAAAGTACTTAAGTCTGGTTTGAAAACCTACTTATCTCCATTGCAAAGGTCATGACCTGACTTCTGTAAGGCATCCTAGAATTTAATGATGTTTTGGCTCTAAAGCCTGCAGTAGTTATGTAAGCAATAACCCACAACAGGGTATGGGGTTATTAGGGATTAATCAGCACCCCTCATGTGTTGTGAGGCATGAAGCCGTGGCGCAAGTGACAGCTCTATGATATCTGAGCAGCGGTCTGTCAGAGTTCCTGAGTGAAACTGTATTTGAATAATAAAATATATATTCTTGTAATATTCAACCTCTTTCTTTCATTCAGACTAGTGTTATCGGAACTCCTGTGCCGTCTACATAGCGGCAAAGTTGTATACGAACATACGAAGAAGCCAGCAGAAAAAGGCCATTTGGTCTATTAAGTCTGCTCATATTGCAGGGTACACAGCTTGAGCTAATGTCCCTGCCTTCCTTCCCCATTCCTCCCATCCTCCCTACCCATGATACTTACGTTCCCCCTATGCCTATCCCAGCCTCTCTTAAAGCTGCCCACTGTCTTCAACGAGATGACCTCTTCCGGCAGTGCATTTCAAGTGTCCTCCACCCTCACTGTGAAGAAGTGCTTCTTGACCTTCCTCCTAAACCTCCCACCCTCCAGCTTAAGACTGTGCCCCTTAGTGTTATGGTTGCCACTCAACTTAAAGAGGCTTGTATGAAGTTAGTGCTTTTGATCTACATAAGTAAATTTGTTTTTTTAAAGGACAGTTGCATAAATAAAACTGCATCAGATTAGTCATCAGTTTCGACAAGGAGAAACACTCTTAACACTGCAACCCCCACCCAAAAAAAAACAAACAAAAAACCACAACCTTGGCAGCCATGTGTAAGTATGCCACTGTTAGTACCACCATTCATTCACCTCAGAACCTTCAAATAAACATTTTGGACAATACACAATTAATTCCCCTTGTACAGATGGCAGAGGAGTTCCAATAACACTAGTCTGAATGAAAAAAAATTGCATGTAAAAAAATATATATATATAAATAAAATTAATTATGAAATCACACATGCCCCATAATGCAGAGCACCACGGGCTGTATATGCAAATCTCCACAGTATGTTATGCTGGTTCAACTTTAAGCAGGAATGCATGGTACCAAAAGGTCTCACACAGTCTGCAAAGGGTGCTAACAGAAGACACTTACACGTGTTTCGTCCTATCAGGACTCATCAGTGTGCCTCATCTGTTTGATACCCCAGTGGAATGAACCAGCTACCCTAAGTTGGTCTGTCTGGGTTATGTTGTGGTGAACCCAATAAAAACAAAAAATAGGCTAATTATTATATAAATACAGTGTCACTCAGAAACTGACAGACCACTGCTGTATCGTAGTGCTGTCACTTGCACCGTGGCTAATGAGGAACAAGGTAGCTGTCACTTATCAGACGTGAAGGAGCCAGTCTGTGTGGACAGTCCTGTGATGAGCACGGCTGCACTGATGACATCTAGTGAAGCCCGAGTCTGTTTTTTTTCTTTAACTGAGGTCATATAGACTCGGGCTTCGGTACACTGAAACCACAATTGTTTGGGACCTTGAACCTCGGGCAGCATAATTGGGTAGGAGACAACGTGAAACCGCTTCGTTTGAAAGGTCAGACAAGTCATCTTTCTGCTTGTACAACAAAACGGACACTAAAACAAAGCAAGTCATTCAAAACAAAAAAAAAAGTTTAAAGTGAGAACTTACGCTTTAAATGCCAGTTGTGGACAACTGGCAGACTAACTAGTGCTTGCCCCTGTCAAAAAAGTGATAGCCCAGGATGTCAGGCTATGGGATTTGTTGGCCCCTGCTCAAGGTCAGACCTCGGAGATGGAAGTGTGATGGGGCTGGGGCATGTTGAGCAGATGGGGGCCAATGAACAGGGGGAAAAACCAGATAACTCTCAAAAAAGAAAAAATCTGCTGAAGCAGTTTTGACCCATGGGTAATACAGCACTATATCCCTATGGGTCTCAGCCATTTCCCAGTACACATGGGTCATTTTATAATCGCAGCACTACCCTTCAGCGTTCAATTTTGGGGGAAATTATTAAAAGGGCACTTCAAATAGAGAAATGTGATTGATTGATGGCATTCTGTCAGCCCTACATTAATCTTTAATTAATATGCTTGTAGAGCCTGATTACTGGAGTAGTGCTTAGTTAGTCTTACATTTTACAAGATTTCTACTAGCAGGAGCTGTCATTGAAACTGCCAGTACGAACATACGAAATTTGCCAGCAGATAAAGGCCTAGAGGTCTATCAAGTCTGCTCGAATGTGCAGCTAGCACCCCTTATTCTGCAGCTGCCCCTCCCTTCCACCCTCCCCATGTCCTGTCCCATCCCCTTTTGAAGTAGTCCACTGTTCTACTGGATACCACTTCTGCAGGTAATGCATTCCACCCAGCCACCACCCTCTCTGTAAAACAGTGTCTCCTCATCTCCCTCCTGAACCTTCCTCCCTCCAGTCTCATATCATGGCCCCTGGTGTCCCTCCCCTCCCTTACTTTGAACAGCCCCTCTGTACCTGTCTTGTTTATTCCTGTCATGTATTTAAAGGTTTCAATCATGTCACCCCTGTCCCTCCTCTACTCCAGTGAGTACATGTTCAACTCCCTCAACCTCCTCTCGTATGATAAGTCCCCCAGCCCCTTGATCATCTTTGTAGCCCTGCGCTGCACCCCCTCCAGTAACTTAATGTCCCTCTTCAGATACGGGCGCCAGTACTGCACACAGTACTCCAGGTGCGGTCTAACTAATGACCTATATAGTGGCAGAATCACCTCCTCTCTCCTCGAGGATATACCCCTTGCAATACAACCCAGCATTTTGTTGGCCTTTGCAGCTGCCTTCCTACATTGTGCCGAGTTGTTCATTGACCCTGTAATGAGCACCCCCAGATCCTTCTCCTCCTCTGTCTGGGCTAGCGGCACTCCTCCCAGCTGGTAACTCCTCCTTAGGTTCTTCATCCCAAAATGCAGCACCTTGCACTTTTTGGCATTAAACCCCAGTTGCCAGGTGTCTGACCAGGTTTCAAGCTTTGCCAGATCATCCTGCAACCCCTGCCATCCCCCTAGGTCAGGGGTTTTCAAATGGTGAGGCCAGCATCCCTGGGGAGGCTCCAACCTGTTCCAGGGGAGGCTCAAGCAAGTCTGAAAAAGTACCGTATTTAAATTTCGAGTTTTATATATTTTGTGTGAAGAGATGAAACAAACTGAAAGAGGATAATAATAGTAGGTGAATGTTATGTATTTATTTACTAATAGGTGACAAGGGAAGGTGAATGAGCCAAGGCTCATTTCAGGTGTACCTGGGGAAGGGTAGGGAGTGAATACATTTCAAAAGGTAACTGCAAAACAGTCAAGAAATACACAGTGAACAATAGTGCAAAAATATGAACAATAAACTAATAATGAGTGGTGGCAATTGATCAGTTTGTAGACTGAGGGTAGAACAGCCTAAACACAAGGGTTGAGCATAGAAGTACTAAGATCAATAGCAGAAAGGAGCAAAGTATTCCCAGAGAAGTTGCTTAGGAGCAGGGAAGGAGGTGGAGAGGCAAAGTATGTAGGAAAGTTATTTCATATAGAGAGGAAACAGAGAAAGTAGTCTGACCCATGAAGGTACTGCAACAAGAGGTAACAATGGTTCAAGAATGAAAATAGTGGAGCAAGTAGGCTGGCCTGTGGGTGGGGTGGGGGGCGGGGTTACAATAAGCAGAATAATAATATTTATTTATTTTATTTATTTGTTATTCAGATAACACCTTTGAGCATAGGAGCTCTTTTTCAAAGGTTCCACGTTAGTATAAGACAAAGAACTGAATGTGAGCCAAGTACTCAAAGGGGTTTTAGTTTATTCATGGTGTACTGCTCAAAGTATAGTATGTTATTTTTCTTTGGGGAGGCCCAAAATCATGTCAGTTTTTGGGGGAGGCTCAAAATCTTTTCCATGGATTTGGCGAGGCTCACTGTGACAAAGTCTAAGAACTATTGCCCTAGGTCATCCACCACCGCTCCTACCTTGGTGTCATCAGCAAACAGACTGATCTTGCTCTTGATGTCCCATGATATGTCTGCAGTGAATATCCCAAACACTGGTGTCAACACCGAGCCCTGTGGAATACTGCTCGTCACTACCCTTGGGTGTGAGGCTCCCCACCCACCACCACCACGCTCTGTTGCCTTCCCTGAAGTCAGTTTCCTACCCATCTCACCAGCTTTGCATCCGCCCCTGTGCCTACTAACTTACTTCCCAGCCTTCCATGTGGCACCGAGTCGAATGCTTTACTGAAGTCCAGATACAGGACATCCACTGCATGGCCCCTGTCCAGTTGCCTAGTTATCCAGTCATAGAACTCCACCAGGTTGGTTTGGCAGGATCTGCCACGTATGAAGCCATGCTGTCTGCTGTCCTGTAGTTCTTTGGCCTCTAGGAGGGCCACAGCCTCTCCTTCAGGATAGTCTCCATTAGCTTACCCACGATGGATGTGAGGCTCACTGGTCTGTAGTTTCCCGGTTCATCCTTGGGGCCACTCTTGTGGAGGGGCACCACATGAGCCATCCTCCAGTCCTGAGGTACACAACCCGAATGTAGTGAGGCATTAAATAGGTCTGCCAAAGGTCCTGCAAGGACCTCTGCCAGCTCCTTCAGTACCCTGGGGTGGATGCCATCTGGGCCTGGCGCCTTGTCCACCCTCAGTGCCTTCAAACCCTCCCGAACTCTGCCTCCATGATTTACTCTGTCACCCCTTCCCCTGTTTCTGCCATTTCTTCCCCTTGGGTGTCACCCCTCTTCTCTTTAGTAAATACTGAGCAGAAGTACTCATTTAGTGCTTCTGCCTTATCACACTCTGCTTCCACTTAACCCCCCTCCTTCCTAATCCTTACTATGTGGTCCTTACAACTCCTTTTCTCCCTGATGTACCTAAAGAAGTCCTTCTCCCCCTTCTTAATGCCTGATGCCAGCCTGAGTTCCATAGATGCTTTGGCTCCCTTTACTGCCCTTGTCACCTCCTTCGATTCTGTCAAGTACTCCTCCCTGTCCTCCCCACTCCGTTTTCTTGTACTTCCTAAAGGCAGCTCTTTTCCTCCTTACCTTTTCCATGACCTCTTTGCTCAACCAGCTCAGTTTCTTAGCCCTAGCCTTCTTGCTCTGGGCCTTGCAGCAGGTTTTGGTTGCCTCCACTATCCCCGCTTTATGAGCTCCACCTCTGGTTAGTGTCCATACTAGATTGAATTCTGGCCAGGTACACTTTTACCACTTCCCCATCCTCCCAAAGTCGGCCCTCCTGAGTCCAGCACGCTTGCCAAATTCCACTCCTTCCTTGCCCATATTCAATGTAGCCATACTGAGTGGTGGTCACTCCTGACAGTGGTTCCTCACTGTAAGTTCTCTCCAAGTCCCCATTTGACAGCACAAGGTCAAGGGTATTCCCTAACCTGGTTGATTCACTGACCATTTGCAGCAGGAAACTGTCCTGGAGGCATCCAGCAGTACCTGCTCCCTTCTGTTCCTGGTTGTTGGGGTACTCCAGTCCACTCCTGGCATGTTGAAGTCCCCACAATCACCACACTACCCTTTCTGGTCCTCCTGATCTATCCCGCTAATTCCTGTCTAACTCCTCCGTCTGAGATGGTGGCCTGTACACCACTCCCATTCTAAGAATCCTATTCTTGGAATCCTGTTTGCATCCAAAGTGACCCGTACTACCCTCCTCCCTTCCTTCCTGACACACTTCAGTCCTTCCTTCACATATAGTGCCACACCCTCCTTTCCCAATCACCCTGTCCCTCTGAAATAACCTGTGCCCTGGTACAGACAGGTCCCAGTCATTGTATTGGGTGGCCCATGTTTCTGTGATGGCTGCAATGTCACCTCTCCCTCTGCCATGAGCACCTGTAACTCTGCAGTTTTCCTCCCAAGGCTCCTAGCATTAAGGGTAACCACCTTCCACCCCTCCCATCCTGCCCTCCTTTCCTAGCATCACCAATAGTACTTGCCATTTGTCCTTTGTCACTGTTATGGGGGGTAAGCTCATATGGTTTCCCAACCTGTGGTCTCTGCATATCTCTTGCCCAATTGCCACCCCCACTCCTAGTTTAAATTCCCAAGTTCCTCTATGTACTCCTCCATCCTCTGTTTCAACACTTTCTTTCCCTCCTCACTCAAGTGTAGTCTGTCCTTGGTATAGAGACTACTGTCCTCCCAGGTCCCTCCCCAACCCCCCAACAACCCATACCCTTTAGCACAACACCAGGTTCTTAGCCATCCATTAAATTCCTCTATTCTCAGCTTTCTTGTTGTGCTTGCCTTGGGCACTGGAAGTATCTCTGAAAAAGTTACTGATCTTCCTGCCCCCTCCCATAACTGTGCTAGTTCCTCAAACCTCCTTTGGACTCTATTTACTGTCTTGTCAGCCAGGTCGTTTGTCCCAAGATGTATAATTAAATGAGGCTTGTCCCTACCCCTTCTAGCATATTTCAGAACAGAATGTCCCACCCTTTCTGCTGTCATTCCTGGCATGGCCTCCACCCAAATGCAACTATGGCTCTCCCCCTTGCTACCCCACCTGACTCCTCTTAGTATTGAGTCCCCCAGCACTAAGATTCCACCACTCTTATTCCCTGCTTGCTTCCATTCATCTCCCTCTCTCATTTCCAGCTCCTCTTCTTCCTCCTGCACATTATTTCCCCCTTTTGCCCCTGTTGCAATTCTCCCAGCAGAACTTCCCCCTGCTCCAGTTTGGTCCAGGCATTTATCAATTACTCCTCTAATTTCATCATTTCCCTCCTCCACCTTCTTCCGCTCTAGCAGTGCAAAACTATTTTCTGAAGACCCTTCACAAATGCCTGCTCCCTCTCTCTGCATAGTAACCTGTTCTCTCCTTTCCACTCCATGACTTTTGCCACTTCTTCGCCTCCCCTCACAAGTCCCTATCTCCTCTTTCTATTTGTCTTTTGTCTCCTGACCTGGTTTCCCCGGCAATCGTTCTTCCTGGCCTGGGTCCCTTTGTCTCTGCTTCCCTTCTTCTGACCCTCTCCTCACCACTGTTGGCTTAAATCGCCCTCCCTCATCTCCCCTTCTTCCTCCCTCCAGTATTGGGCTAAACCCACCCCCAATCTGCCTTGCCTGTCTTAGTTCCTCCTGCAGACCCTCGATGTCTTTTCTAAGTTTTTCTATGTGGTTGCACACTAAACATCCTCCCACACTCCAGGCAATTTTTAGAAAGATTGGTGCACACGATTGTTGCAGCCTACCACCCTACCCATTGCTGTCGTTGCCTGGCGACCCCCACCTTCCAGATGCAGGATCCAAACACTCCCCTCTCCCCCTCTATCAAGTGCAAAACATTCTTTTCTTTATTTCCCTTACCCCCTTTGTTGTACACGTTTAGATAGATTGAGCAACTGCTTTTTATATTCCTATCCACACTCAAAAAGAGACTTTAAGTAGCTATTGCACAACCTTCTTCAAACTCCTACTCCTCCTTTCCCCAATGCAATAGCAATGCGAAGAAGTAACAATGAAAGCTCCTAGATTTGCATTTACTTCCCTTCCACTGAGATAGCAGTCACCTCTTCACTTGCTGCTGTTCCTTTCCTGGATGTCTGCTTCTGCTATGACGGTGCATATCCTTTGCTTGTTTGAGGAAGTGATGTCAGAACCCCTGGTATAAAGGAAATAATGGACCCTGGGTGGGGGGTGGAACCAGCCCAAGTCTTCCAGAAACAATCAGGTAGCTGAGGCCCCTGGTCAGACCATTAGCACCCTTCCCCCACTCTGCACTAAACTTTGCAGCTAGTGAAGCCAGCAACAATGAATCACAATTCTACTCAAAGCCCCCAAAATAGGTTTGCCACCCAAAGAAACAGGACTCCAATTCAAACAGCTTCACCAACAACACATCAAAATAGGCTTGTAATTAGAAGATATAGGTCTCCAATTCAAAGAAACAGACCCAGTTAAATCACACCAATTATGTTTTAAATCAGAAGAAATAGGCCTCTACAAGTGCAGCCTACCACACAGTGAAACATCAAACAAATAAGCCCACTTATAGCTACTAAAACAGGTTTCAAAATTCCAACAGCCCCAAACAATACCCTGCTAGCCCCTTAGAAGTAGTATGAAAGAAAAGAAATAACATTCTACCAAGTAGAATCCACAAGAAACAATGAAAAAACAGCAAGAAGAAGCTACTGTACTGTACAGATCTGATCCTGTCCCCCTTCTAGTTCCTTCTGAGAAGCCTACATCCAAATGTAAACCTGAACAAAAAAAAAAAAAATTCCAAATTACCAGCAGTGGTCTGTCACCCTTATCCCACTGAAGCCTTAAATCCCTTGCCTGTCTCATGTACTTAAGAACTCAACTATTAAGGGGAAAAATCTAAAATCTTTCTGGGCTGTATGCTTCCTTCCAAGTCTCGACAGCACGGGCATAGCAACTGTAGCCAGGAAATTGCATACACAACAGTGCTGGCACTGTTTAAGTTACGTGTGTTCACACATTTAAAAATACTGTCATGTACTGCCCGGTGGCGCTGAGGGTTGAGGCGCTGGATGCCACACCTCGCACGATGCTGGTGACCCAGGTTCAGAAACGCGCCCGGGTCGTTAAGGGTCAGCAGGGGAGGGATAGGATTGAGTGTCTGGAGGACTGCTCTCCTATCCGGGGGAGGGCTGAGGGCATCCACCGCTCTGCAATGGCCCCTGGTGATGACTGGGGGGCACTACAGGACTGGTGCAGCAAGGGGTGGAGTGTGCCAGACGTCAGCACGTCCATACTCCAGGGGATCTACAGGAGCAAAATGGCTGGGCGCGACCGTGCAGCTTGATGGCCGCACTCTGCTCTGCCTGGAGGACTGTCGTGGAATCGCACTGGGGGGTCTGGGGCCAACCCAGCTGGGAGTGGCGTGGGGGCTCTCCGGCGGGTCGGCAGACAGCTGCACCGGATCCCCCATCATGTGAGTGAGCCTGCTGCTCTCCAGGCAGGCAGAGCCGGCGGCTGGATGCCCCCGCTGATAACATGCCGCAGCAGGCGATAAATAGAAATACGATAAAAAAAAAAAATACCATCATGTAGCTGGCCTGGTGGTGCTGAGGGTTGAGGTGCTGGACGCCACACCTCGCACCACGCCAGTGACCTGGGGTCGGGAGCGGCCTCTGGTTGCTAGGGGTCGGCAAGGGAGGGAGAGGATTGAGCGTCCGACGGATTGCTCTCCTCTCCCAGAGTGGGAAGGGTTGTCGTGTTGCTCCTTGGCTGCCCCCCGTGGATGCCGGAGGGCAGCGCCGACGTGAGGGAGGCACAGGAGCACGGATACGTGACTCATGACTCTACATGCATGCTGCGAGGGGAGAGGGGCAGAGAGAGAAAATGGAAAAGCGTGGATCTGGCAGGCTCTGTGAGATCCCTGTTTGTCCTCGATCTTGACTCCGCTTGGCATCTGGATTATGTCCTGGGGGGGGCGCAGGCGCTCCTCCCTCAGGCCCTGCCACAGGGGGAAGGGGGTAATCTGTGGGGGGACTGCTGGGGACGAGCAGGAACAGGGGAGACTGGGACCAGAAAGACGAGCCCTCTGAGAGGGGGCCAGAGCCACCGCCTGCCAGATCCGATTAAGGTGGAAAAAGTATTAATAATAATTAACAAAAAAAAAAAAAAAAAGGTACCATCATGAAAAGAAAAAGAAGGGACTTAACATGTGCAAAAAAAAAATGAAGTTTTTCTGTACCCGTGGCTGCAGTCTTCAGCTGAGCAACATATGTTCAGAGGGCAGAAGAATGCTTATGTAGTACATGCTGCCAAGAACTGCTGTTTTGTTTGTTTGTGGAAGAACCACTTAGTACTGTAGATTGAATGGGTGGTGATTGGCACAGTCGCATTTTTTTTTTTTTTGTAAAGACACATTGATGTGCATCAACTGCAGTAAACTTTTACTCGCTCCTGCACCCCAAAAATATTGCGCCACTGACACTGGTTTTACTTTGTGATGGGAAGGCTGGGTGTGTAAAACAAAGGAGTCTAAAAAAACCATCATGCTTAAATGCATGATTATATCATTCAAAAGTTCTTATATAATGTTTATAATACTGTTTTAGTAGTGCACAGCTGTGATGGGACACAAAATCGGGACATGTACTTTTTTGTGCCTCAGTCATGGAGAGTGGGCTAAAAAAATGAGAAACTTTGTCAACAGAAATATTTTTTTCTGCGAGTATACGGCACACTCAAGCAGCATGCCATGTAACGGTCGAGACTGTATCCATGGCAACGGGGGTATAACTGCGCTTGAGCTCACAAAGAATTATGGATGAACTGTTTTACTAAAATGTAAGTAATAACTAACAGAAGCATTTATAAAACAGAAATGGACAGATTTTTTTGTTTTGTTTTTGTTTTGTTACTAGACCCAATTTTAATAATAGCAATAAGGTATTCCCAGGAGTCATGTTAATGTTCCAGTTAATTACACCCTGGGGGTATGTGGCACTTGGCTGTGCCTCGTGTCACATTACACCCCAAGGGGTTGATTAACTAGAACATTAACATAACCCCTGGTCATATGTTATTGCTTAAGTCTCGTCTCTCTGGTGTTAGAAGGTACTCAGTGTGCATTATGCCTCACAGTAAGTCACAGTGCACAAGAGGTGCTGGGATGATATCTCCTAATATACCACACACCCAATGTCGGTGGCTCACATAAGTTTGCGTGCTGACGTCTGGTGCTGGAAAATTTGAAGGTCATTGACTCTAGTCCCAATACAGGAACTTGGATTGATACCCAGTACTGACTCTGCAATGCTGCGCTGGGGGGAACTTCACTGCTGAGGTTTTACCCTTTAGATGAAATACTAAACTGAGGCCCCCATCTGCACATCCTCTGGTGGCTGTCTAGGTGTTGGCTAAAGATCTCATGCCACTTATCATAGGGGTAGTGTGATTTTCCTCTGTGCCTTGGCCAACAGTCCCTTTAATTAAACAAGTGCCATGTAACCGCCTCCGTGGAAGGCATTCCTGGAAATGAACTGCCGCAGCGCAGTGGGCGTTTTCTGGTCAAACACTACAAACAAGCCTTGTACCCTGTGCTCAAGCACAGTGAGAAAGGAGAGGATTAGGGATTTGAACACATGGTTGGTAGCATGGTGTCAAACTAAGGGATATGGGGTTGTGGGTGGCTGTGGCAGTACCTGGGATAATAATTGTGTGCAAGTGATAGGCTGCACCTGAGTGGGGAGTGGAAGGAGGTATTAAAGCAAAGACTGGGGAGATATATTGTGACAAAGGTGGATTTAAACTAGATGGGGGGGGTGGCAAGTGGATAGCAGGTAGGCAGGGATCTGATAGAGTGGAGTAACAGCCTACCCCCCAGACTAGCAGGGAAGGACTTGGGGTGGCCATAAAAGGAGGGAGTAGAAGGAAGGAAATGGAGGCCAATGAAGGGAAGGGAGCAGGATGGAGGGTGGTCTCGCTGAATGCAAGAAGCTTAGGCAACAAATCTGCTGAGCTGCAGGCATTCTTAGCAGTGTTGAGGGTGGATATTGTAGCTGTCACAGAAACGTGGGCAATTGAGCACCAGGACTGGGATCTGGCAATCCCAGGATACAAAGTATACAGGAAGGACCATAAGGAAGGGAGGGGCGGTGGGGTGGCAGTCTGTGTGAGGGACGGGATCAAATGCACAAGGTACGAGGGGAAGAAAGGAGAATAGAGGCAATCTGGCTGCAGCTCCTTGACTCAAGGGGTAGGAAACTGAGGTTTGGGGTGGTATACAGGTCACTGTCCCAGTCTGAGGAGCTTGACAGGGAATTAGCAGGACAAATCAGAAAGGTATGTAGAAAAGGGAAGGTGGTCATCGTGGGGGATTTCAACTTGCCGGGAGTTGACTAGAGCATTCCGGTCACCTCCAGTGCTAGGGAGCAAGCACTCCTGGATGCGATCCAGGAGGGTCTTCTGACACAGTTGGTTAGTGTACCTACTAGGCCAAAGAACACTTTAGATCTGGTGTTGTTGAATGGGAAGGCAGTAAGGGAAATAAAGGTGGAGGACCAACTAGCCGACAGTAATCACCAAACGGTGTGGTTTAATATCACAATGTGTGGGGAGCCAGAGAAATCAGTTACTTAGGTAGTAAACTTCAGGGGGCAGACTTTGGGAGGATGCAGGGAGTACTGAAAGGGAAACTAGAGGGCATAAGGCAGGAGATGGATGTAGAACAGAAATGGGATATTATTAAAAGGGGGATTACAGAGGCAACAGAAGCCTGCACCAAGACACAGTAAGAGGAGCAGAGCAAGAAAACCATGCTGGTTGAACAGCGAGGTAGTGGAGGTGGTGAGAGCAAAACAAGAGGCACATCAGAGTATAGCAGGATGGGAAGGAAGTGGACAGGGAGGAGTATGCAAGACGGTCCAGGGAGGTGACCAGAAAGTGAGAGAAACCAAGGCCCAGAGGGAGGTGAGATTAGTGCAGGAAATAACTGGGAGAAAAGACTTTTTCAGATACATCAGGGAGAAAAGGAAGTGCAAGGAGACAATAGTGAGGATTAAAGGGGTGGGAGTGGACGGAAAAGGGTGAGGAGCAGGCAGAAGCACTGAATGAATACTTTTGCTCAGTGTTCACGGAGGAAAGGGGACTGCTACCACCATGGCTGGGAGGGTGGGGACAGGGGGAGAGGAGGCAACAGATGGAAGAACTGAGGCAAATAGAGTACTAGAGGGACTGGGGGCACTGAAGGTAGACAAGGCACCAGGGCCAGATGCTATCCACCCCAGGGTGCTGAAGGAGATGGCAGAAGTGTTGGCGGAGCCGCTGGCGGATCTGTACAGTACCTCACTGGAGTCAGGATGTATGCCACTGGACTGGAGGATGGCACATGTAGTACCATTACACAAGAGCGGACCAAGGGATGAACTGGGTAATTATCGCTTGGTAAGTCTCACCTCCATAGTGTGCAAACTTGTGGAGACAATACTAAAGGAAAGACTAGTGTTGTACCTGGAGGACAATGGCCTCCAGGATGTGAGGCAGCATGGGTTTGTTTCAGGGAAGTCTTGTCAAACCAACCTGATACAATATTATGACTGGGTGAGAGGTGAGCTGGATAAGGGTCATGTGGTGGATGTTCTTTACTTGGACTCCAGCAAGGCCTTTGATTCTGTGCCTCATGGGTGGCTTTGGGGGGGAAGCTAACTGGTGTAGAGGTAGGGGCAAAAATGATGAACTGGATTACAAGCTGACTGAGTGGGAGGCTGCAACGGGTGGTGGTGAGAGGGGAGCTCTCAACTCCAAGGCCAGTGACGAGTGAGGTGCCACAGGGCTCTGTGTTGGGGCCAGTATTGTTTGGGCTCTTTATGTCAGACATTGCACATGGGGTGGTGAGCAAGATAAGTCTGTTCGCTGACGACACCAAAATCGGAGCAGTGGTGAATGGGGAGGAGGGATGGAAGCAGCTGCAGGGGGACCTAAACAAGCTAGAGGAGTGGTCAGAGAGGTGGCAGCTGGGGTTCAGTGCAAAGAAGTGTAAGGTTATGCACTTCGGGGCGAAGAACCCAAGGAGAGAATACTGGCTGGGAGGGGTTAAGCTGGGGATCACTGAGGAGGAGAAGGACCTGGGGTAATGATAACAGGTACCATGGACAACAATGCCCAGTGCAGGAGAGTGGCTGCAAAAGTGAACAAAATGCTGGGGTGCAAGATTATTTCGGAGGACGACCTTTTCATTCCATCCCATAATGACCTAACTTTTTCCCGCTGGCGTAGATTAGGATTGAAGCAGGTGTTCCAATTCTTAGGTCCAAATGGGATCCTACCATTTGAAGAACTGAAACTTAAATTTAACCTACCAAATGTTGATCATTTTAGATGCCTTCAAATCAGAACCCACCTACTACACAACAGAATCATCCAGGTCAAATTGATCCCCCATTAAAACTATTTTTTGACCACCTCAGGGACAACATTGGAATCATTTAATTGGAAATCTATATAAAATGATGCGAGATCAAACTAAAGAATCAACAAACTTAATACTAACAAGTTGGAACAAAGATTTAGACCTTGTTGTATCTAAAGAAGAGTGGTCCTCTTCATCTCTACGAGCGGTCAAAATCACCCAATCGCATATTTGGAGAGAAAACTCATGGAAATGTAGATCAAGGTTTTCAGGTCACCGGCAAGTCTGACTAAATACCTTCCGATTGAATTTGGGGCTTGTTGGAGGGAGTGTGGAGCCGAGATGGCAGACCTGGCACACATAATGTGGCAATGTCCACACTTGATGCCCTTCTGGATATGTATACAAAAAGAAATTAGTGAAAGTCTTGGGGAGAGCTTTGCGCTCACAGCCGAGGTGGTGCTTATGGCTGTCTACCCGGATCGTTCCCCCTCATAGACAAAAACCCTGCTTCTCATTATGTTGTTGGCTGCAAAAAAAATCCTTAACAAGGAAATGGATGACAAAGAAATCCTGACCATACAAGATTAGAGGCGAATAATGAAATCCATATATCAGATGGAAAATATCACT
Source organism: Neoceratodus forsteri (assembly GCA_016271365.2). NCBI lineage: Eukaryota > Metazoa > Chordata > Ceratodontiformes > Ceratodontidae > Neoceratodus > Neoceratodus forsteri. The sequence continues at coordinate 433,178,584 of CM057459.1, read as the reverse complement.
GCAAAACTTAATAACCAAATGGATAAGTTCGCCACTCTCTGGCAGAGATGGTCAATTTGTCATACAAGGGTCGATCCTGATTTTTGCCCATGACCACTGGGAATTGGGGGGGGGGGGGGAGAAGAAATAAGACTAGAATGATGTCCCAGAATTATTCGATTTTAGCAAAGAATATGAATAATTTATTTTAATGCTAAACTGTATCAAATGTAAAAGATCTCATGCATAATTGTATAGTGTAAAACTGTATAATAACAAATCTGAAGTAAGAATAGAAAAAATTCTGATTGTAAAATGTCTCCTAACCTATAAGAAAAAATTCAATAAAAATATATTAAAAAAAACAAAAAACAAATGCTGGGGTGCATAGCGAGGGTTTTTTCGTCCAGGCGAAGAGAGGTGATCTTGCCCCTCTGAAGGTCACTGGTAAGGCCGCACTTAAGTATTGTGTGCAGTTTTGGAGGCCATACCTAAAGCAGGGGTGCAGAGGAGGACAACAAAGTTGATATGTGGAATGGAAGGGACAGACTATGACAGCAGGCTGAGAGACCTGAATATGTACACCCTGGAGGATAGACTGGACATGATAGAGACATTCAAGTATCTGAGGGGAATCAATAAGGATGGGGTAGATAGGGTCTTTAAGTTAAGGAGGGGGTGGGTCACCAGGGGGCATGCGCTAAGAATAGAGGAGGGGAAGATTTAGGAAGGAAATGAGGAGACACTATTTCACAGAGAGGGTGGTAGCAAAACAGAACGCTCTACAATAATGCATAATGGTTGGGATCATGTAAATCTGTGAACAGTTTCAAAATGGCATGGGACAGAGAACAGGGGAGAGAGGGTGGGGGAGGTGGGGGCTGGCAGTGGGATGACAAATGGGAGAGGCAGCTGCAAACTAGGGGTGCTAGCTGCACACTCGAGCAGACTTAGATATACTGGGTGGTCTGTTTCTGCTGGCACATTTGTATGTTCGTACATTATTGCTGAAGTACATCATGTCATGTTTCTGATTTCTTGGTTGTTGGGAAGATTCATCCTTTAAAATGTGTCATCTGGAGATACAGCTGTAAACCCTCAGATGTTTGTGTTACCTTTTTAGATTGCACTCAATGTAGCAGGGAAAGGAGACAGCCTGGCATCATGGGACGGTTCCTTAGATTTGCTGGAGCAAGCCAAGATTCACGAAGACTGCCAAAAATTAATCGGTGAGCTATTTTTTTTTGTGTGTTCCTTAATTCTAAATTTTTTTTTTGCATGTGTTTTTTTGTTGAGGGTACTCTCTATTCTTCTACTTCACAGGCCTACCCTCATCAGCCTCCAGCCACCTCCCAAGTCCCAAGCCTTACATCACCTTCCCTGTACTGGTGTGAGCTACCCTCATTGCTTACCCTCCATGGCAGGACCATTAAGGCACCCCACACCCCTCCAGAGTACAATATTCAGTGCCTGACAGGATACCAGGACCGAGCGGGACCAAGAGTACTTGGCATCATACATAACGGCTTGAACTTTTGCCACTTCACCACCCTCTCAGGATGCGGAAGTTAGGGCTCTGAGGCACACACATGCAGGGCTGCTGACACATGAAACCAGTCGGAGTTCCCCCTCCCTTGCTGCTTTGCCTGCACTGTGCCTGTTGTCACCCAGGTAGCAGTTGTGCAGTGGAGGGAGTAGAGCATTTTATTCCTACCAGATCTCTGTCACTCTGGGCTTATAGCTTGAACCTGGATTGTTAACATTCCAAGCAACAGCAGTGCCTCTGCCTCCACAGACTTTTTTGTTTCTGTGTGAGTTCGGATTTACTGTAGTGCAGGGAGGTGAGAATATGTGTAGAGTTATTTTTAACTTTAACTGATGACCTCAGAGTGGTAGGGCAGTGTGACAAAGCAGTGGGCAGGGCTAGTGGGATGTTGGGGTGCAAAAGAAAGGGTATCTTCAGCAGGGGAAGAGAGGTGGTTTTACCACTGTATTCCACTCTGGTGAGGGCCCACCTGGTGTGCTGTGTCCAGTTTTGGAGGCTACCCCTCAGAAAGGACTTTAAGGGTGGAGGCAGTCCAAAGGAAAGGAAACAAAAATTGTGCAGGGATTGCACAAGAAGCCCTGTGATGAAAGACTGAGGGAGCTCAGCATGTACACCCTGGAAGAGAGGGAGAGCAAGAGGGGAAATGATAGAGACCTACAAGTACCTCACAGGGGTGAATATGGTGCAGGAGGGGAGTCTCTTTCTTTCAAAGGAGAATGAGCACCAGGACCACGGGCATGCAATGAAGTTGGAGGGGAAGTTTAAGAGGAATCTGAGGAAGTACTGCTTCACTGAAAGGGTGGTGGACACCTGGAGTAGACTGCCAGCAGAAGTGGTGGAGGCAAAGACAGTTGGGGGCATAAAGCACATAGGGTCATATTAGTAAATAGGTAGGGAGTAGGGAGGGTCACTGGAGACCAGTTAGGATCTGCGGAGACACATTAGGCAGGAAACATGTGGGCAGACTGGGTGGGCCATGCAGTCCGTTTCTGCAGACAGATTTAGTGTTTCTATGTTTCTGATGATTAGTGCACACGATTGTGATCCAGGAGGTCTGAGTTTGACTCTTGATTCCCCTAAATTTCTTTTAACCCTGAATTTCTCTGGAGTGGTGATCCATGGCAGTTTGATGTTAAAGTATTAAATCTACACTAAGGTGTGTAGAGTGCAAGAAAAAAACTAAGAAGGAATAACTTTGGAACAGTTTGAAGTAGGAACTTAATATTTAAAAATAAAAGCTTGGAGTCCACGTTATATGCCTAAGGCATGTCAATACGCTTTCCATGCATCTCCATGTCTGGTCCAGATGTAGCACTGTCCAAGAACCAACTCCGCTGTGAATGCTGTCATCTCTCTCAACTGAGGGAAAATACCCATATTATAATCCTCTCTTGGCATCTGGCAGGGCCAGGCATAGCTCAGGGATACCTTCCTTGTCTAGGGGTAAGGCAGTATCTGCTTGCCAGAGGGTTCCCCACAACATTGAAACTCCTCGTACAGTTACATATTTACACACCACTCTATTTTTCACTCCCAGATGAACTTTACTCTAGTTTCCCTTTCTATCAGAGCAGAAATAAATCACACTGCCATCTTATTAGTTGTTGTCATATTTACTAACCTATTCATAGTTACATACACAAGGGGGCACATTCCCAGAATCGCACTCCTTGTCAGCATTGTAAAACAGATTTGGTCCTAATCCCGAACATAAGTTAGAACATTAGGATCCCTTGGTTGTACCCTCTACACATTGACAGCAGTGGCATAGCAGGTTGCACACATTCCTCTGAGGCTGCAAGATTGGAAGGTTGTGGGTTCTAGCCCTGTACTAGGAGCTTGGGGTAACATCCCAATACTGACACTGTAGTGCAGCATGGGGGTGCTGCACTCCTCAGGTGCCATCTTTCAAGTGAGACATTAAATTGAGGTCCCATCTGCCTGATCTAGTGGTTGTTCAGCTGGATGTTAAAGATCCTATGTCACTTCTCGAAAAGAATAGAGGAAGTTTATTAAAACAAAGAACACACACTACAGAACGAACAAATATTACAGTACATTATATGTACAGTGAAGAAAACTCACAGTAAGTAACATAAGGAAAAGTAGAAATAAAACGCAAATGCGTTTGCAAAAATAAATACAATCAACCCCTACATAGTGTATATAAAAAAAATCAGATAACCAAGAAAACAGTCACAGATCTGCTGTCAGAAGCAAAAGAGGACAGAGATGCTGCATACCATGACATGTTCTGTAACCTTTATGACTAGATAGCACATCATTCCCTAACTTGGAACCCTACAACAAACTTTTTTCTTTCATGCTCCTAAACTTCCTGCAGAGAGAAAGTAGTATGTCTTGATATGAGGATGTCTTCTGCTGCAGTACCCACACACAACGGGCCTGCCATTTGTAATACTTAGGGACTGCAAATATGTCTTGCAGGGTGCCTCTATTATACTTTACCTAAGGATTTGAAAACAATCCCAAAACCTAGTCCTGCATGCAAGAATTGTATGTAAAGGTTCATCCCATTCCGTAGCCACCAGCTCCCAAAAACTGGAGACATAAGGACTTTCAGAAAAAAACATGTTCGTGAGTCTCCAGAACATCAGAGCATGTAGGTGTCATAATACTCTTTGTCTTCCAATTGTTTGAGTGTTTTTAACACCCAGTCTTCCGTGACTGCTCAGCCACAACACAGCCCATGCGAATTTAGGTATGCCTCTGTTAATGAGGTGTAATAAAACCATAGAACTTTTGCATAACGAGCACCGCTCTGGATGAACATCACTCCTTACCCCATTACGTCCGAGCCTAAACTAGGCCTTTTTAAAACCCTCGTCAAGGATCACCTTCAGACCAACAATGGCTGCGACTATCCTTAACCCCCCCTGTATCCTTTAAAATGGACTCTTCCCCCTACTCCCCCAGCCCCAACTCTATTTCCCAATTCAGGAGTCGACCTTAACATTTATTTACTAGCCCGGGTACTAGTGCAGAATCTGTTACTTGCCTGGCTGGGCTAGTGCAGTTCCTCCTGTGGAAAGCTGCAGTTCCATTCTCAACCCGGGTATCAAATAAATAAATACATAAATATAGCTTATTTAATTTAAAGCCAGGTCCTTTTCATGGAGGTTTAACTATGTGCTGCCTTAGCATTAGTGAAATGAAAAAATAGATGTCTGTGTGTAGTGCATTTACAGACTGTTTCATTTTATACTAACTACTGCTTTTATTTTTTGCTGGTTAAGATCATTTCTCCTGTCCTTTCCTTGTTTAGCTCAGTACTCATGGCAGGCAGATTTGTGACTGTGTCCAGGAGCAGCACAGTTCTAGGGTTGCCACCTGTGCAGTTGTAGACCGGATAATCCGGTTTTCAGGGTCCTTATCTGGTCATTCGGTTTTGATTAAATGTAGTCCAGTTTTTGGGCCATTCTGAGTGCTCAAATAGTATTAAAACCGATTCTAGCAAATCATTCACTGTTACATGCATGTCCAGGTTACAAAAAAAGTTCTGATGTCACTAGTCACAGGCCTTTGTTTGTAAAACCAGTCTGTCTAGGAGGTGCAAAGTATGGCCATTAAGACCATTAGCAGTAAATCAACCTAATCTTTTCAACTTTGAATTTTAAGTATGGTCAGTCACTGCCACGATAGGAAACTGTTTTTACATCTTTATATGCTGTAATGGGTTCCTTTATGTTTTTCCTATATTCTCATATGTTTTAGACCCACTTTTTCAAATTAGTTTTCACATTTGTATTGCCTTTGTCACTGTGTTGATTATTTCTCTCCTAAGTCCTCAGCAGCTGCTGCTCTCATTTTTTGTAGTACCAGCCTGAACATTCCATGATCTTAGCTACACCTTTACAGGCCATTGGAATAAATAGCATGGAATGGTATATCTGAAATTGAAACATAGAAAGTGATGGCAGAAGGAGACAGCATGGTCCATCTGGTCTACCCATAAGCCTAGCCACCTCCCTTAACTGCGGTTCAGTGTTATAATACCTTTGTGCCTCTCCCATGCCTTCTTGAACGATCCAACTGACCTAGTCTCCACAACCTCTGGTGGAAGGCCATTCCAAGTATCCACCCCCCTCTCTGTAAAGAGGAACTTTCTTGTGTTACTCTTGAACTTGCCTCCTTCCAGCTTCGTGCCATGCCCCCTCATTCTTGCATGATTCTTGATCTGAAATAGATCCTGAACCTGGACCATGTTTATTCCCTTCAAGAACTTGAAAGTTTCGATCCTGCCCCCACTTTCTCTGTATTGTTCCAGGGAGTACATGTTTAGGCCATGCAGATGTTCCTCATATGTCTTGTTGTGGAGTCCAAGTATCATTTTTGTAGCTCTCCTTTGCACTGTCTCCACTCTGTGTCCTTTCTGAGGTGAGGTCTCCAGAACTGCACACTGTACTCCATGTGATGTCTTAGACATTTCAAAAGAAACGGCAGTAGCTGATGAGGTAAAGGGAACGCAATGTAGTACTGAGGATACCACAAGTACTGATAGTTCAATTATCAAAAAGGTGGTCAAAGCCTATCAGAATACATGGCTGTCATGGAAAGGAAAACTGGAGAGTGTTTAACAGAGACAGCAACAGGTTGTGAATGGGTTTTGTACATCCAAATCTGGGTTTAAATTCCCACAGCCTCCACTTGCATACTGTGTGACCCTAAGCAAGTCACTTAACCTCCCTGTGTTCCGGGGCCACCCCTGTAAATGGGTCTTGTGCCCAATGGGAGTTACCTGGTTGCCAAAGAAAAAAAATAAATAACAAACATTGTGGGTTGATGCTGTTGAATTTATCTTTGCTGTTTTTGGGGTGAACATTTTTTAATAGAACTGGAACAATCAAGCATTTCTGGGATCTGTGGCCAGGGTGGAAAAAGGAAGAAAGAGACACGCACGCTTTTCACGACACAACTTTATTAACTACAACTCTGAAAATGTGGAAATATATTAAAGAAGCCAGTAACCCAGCTGACGTTCATAGAAAGCATGCTGACGAAGACAAACAAATAAAAGATTGTGAGTACGAAAAGACAAAGTGAAGCCGTCAGTTCCAGCAATGTTGGCTAGAAAAATATGACTGGTTGGGGTGTGATGGTGCAAAAGATCTGATGTTCTGCCATTTGTGTATCAAACATGACATACAGTTGGGTAAGGCGAGCAATAACAACAATTTTTGTTTCGGTACAGATAACTTCCGGGTTGACTCTGTGTTGTCCCATTATATCAGTGAAGCTCATGCTAGGGCAGAGGAAAAGTTGGATGCCAGCACTGCTACTCCAGGGACAAGTAATGCGGAGGGAATGCTGAAGAACATGAATGAAACAATGCTTAACCATTTGGATAAACTGTTTCGCACATGCCATGCAATTGCTAAGAAAGGACGTCCTTTCACAGACTTTGTGTGGATGTGCAGCCTTGATGATATGAAAGGGCTAGATATCAGTTCAGCACATCAGAATGGCAAATATGCCTGCAACTTTATCCACTATGTAGCCAAGGTTGAACACATGGCGCTACAAGAAAAAATTATGGGAACAAAGTTCAATTTAGTCATCAGTGGCAGAACCACTGACTCTTCAGTCACAGAAGCTGAGATAATGTATGTGCAGTTTGCAGTTAAAGGCACAGTACAAAATCAGGTGGTCGGTGTTCAGGCTGTTGGCAGGACAAATGCGATTTTATTTGCCTTTCGTTTAACAAATCACTGTTAACCATACTGACTGCGGGCTATTGCAAACTTCTGCGGGTTAGTGCAATCTCTGGTTCACTAGCCTGGCCGGCCGCTAGCGCAAAATAAAGTTAAGGTTGACCCCTGTCCCAATTTGAGCAATCCCCTGTTCTCTCAGTTCCTGTTGTACTTGACACTGTCAGGCCTGTGTCCAGGCTACAACTGACCCTTGTTCTAATGCTTATCTACTGACTGTAAATCTTTATGTACCCTAATTGTGTATGTTGCCTAACTGTTGTACTTGTCACTGTCAAACGTGTGTCCTGGCTGTGACTGTCTTTTGTTCCAATGCTTATCTACTGCAAAACATTGTGTACCTAAAATTGTGTATGTTAACCTGTTGTATACTTGTCTATTGATGTGGTGCCTTTGGAAATGAGTCTCTGACTCAAAGGTTGTAAACCTGAAATGTCCAATAAATAAAAAATAAAAAGATGTGCTATCTGCTGGAAGCAGCCAGAAACACAGCTTACCTAGGAAAACACTGTTAATGATAAACTGATAGATAGCTCTCCTTGATAACGTTAAGTTCTGGCTATAAGGAAGTCCCCACATAACTAGTCTCTGAAAAGTCACCGTAGCATAGTCCAGTAAATGCAGGATGTTGTCCAGCAATCTACGGTTGGATTTTCTCCAGGCAATTATACCGGGTGCCATCTGTGCTTATATTACCTCTTCCACACCTGTCCCCCTGGTTTTAAGCTCATGCATACATTATAAAGATATTACAGTAGAATACCAAGGGATTAATCACGTGCACCCCATCCTGTTCTTTAAACCTATAGGTTATTTCCCTATCCGTGGGCTTAAGCTGATTGCCCCAAAAGTATTGAAAGAAAATACTATATAGTCTGGCCTGTAGTCTTTGTGGTGGAGGAAAAATTATAGCTCGGATATAAACAGGCTGGGAACCAAGCATTAACTAGCATCGCCCTCTTTTTTTGGATAATGTTTTTTCCTCCCTTTCCACCTCTGCATTTTTGCTGCTGAAAGTTTTAAACCCGCTTCCCATTTCTGGTATGCAAAGTCCTCTTTCTCAAATTCTAAACCCAGAATTTTAATATTGTCCCTAGTAACTGGGATGTTGGCCAGCTTCCTCCCTTCTGGAGGTACAACAGTAGCCAAAGTAGTACATATGCTCTTAGCATAATTAATCCAGGAGCCTCACATCTGTGAAAATCTGTGTAAATTTTCTGAGATGATGGCTGGCTCTTATGTGGCGTCAGACACCATCAAGACCACATCATCTGTATAAGCAAGAACTTTAATTTGCAGGAGTCCAGGAGAACATGTTAGACCCAGGATCTACAGTATATATGGATCTTGTGTTATATGTTTTAAAAAGGGGTCCAGGCTAAAAACATACGGCAAAGGACTCGAGGGACAAACTTGATACACACCTTTACATACAGGAATATAGGTGCCTATCCTGCCATTGATGTTTGGTGTAACTACAGCAGCAGCATAACAGGCTTTCACCTGTCCCACAAGAACATCTGGAATCATATGACAGTCAATCAAAGGCCTTCTCCTGATCCAAACTCAGAACATACCCACTCAGATTCCCAAATTCCCCTTGTCAAAAAACTCTCTAAGCAAGATGATGTTATCCTAGATCTCCCGATGAGGTACAGAACATATCTGGAATGGGCTAATCAAATGTCCAGCAGCCTTTGATAGTGTGTTTGCTAATATTTTCCCCAGGATTTTAAAATGTGAATTCAGCAGGCTTAATGGTCTCCGGTTACTCAGATCTGTTCTGTCCTCCTTTTTACAGATCATGACTAGTATCGCTCTGGATATAGTTGCAGGCAGTGTATCGTGTTGCAGAATGTGGTTTAAAAATTCCACCAAGGCATGTTCCCACTGTGAACTTACAGTTTTATAAAATTCAGCCACTAGGCCATCTGAGCCTGGCACTGTATAATTTTTTAAGGATTTACTGGCCTTCTGGATCTCCTCTATAATGACAGGGTCAGTTAAGGCCATCTGTTCCTGCGCTGATGCTTGCGGTACATTTAACGAGGGTCAGGGATGATATGTGCACCCCACCCTGTTCTTTAAACCTGTAAGTTATTTCCTTTCCAAATGAGTGCAAGGCAAAGTTTTCCACCCATTTCTTGCAACATTCCTTAAATGGATCAAAGGTGTGCTATGTGTTTTGGGTGTCAAACCACATTTTCTGGTACAAGGATTGAGCCCTTTTGTACTGTAATTTGTAACATAGAATTTGTCGGCAGATAAGGACCACTTGGCCCACCCAATCTGCCAATTTTTCCCTACCTACAGCATCACCGCAGACCCTACTTGATCTCCAGCTCTTTCTCCCTCCCCATTCCTTCCCACTAAGATTCCTTTATGTCTGTCCCATGCTTTCTTGAACCACACCACTGTTTTGGCCCCCACCACCTTGAAGCTATAGTAAGTGTTTCCCACTTCAGTTCTGGATACCAGCCTCTGCAACTATGCTCATAGACTTAAGTATTTTTAAATAACCCGTAGTAACTGCTTTCCCAGACAAATCATGGAAAAATTTAGCAAAAGCTTTCTTAGAATCTTCCCATCAAGTAGTAATACTACAGAGACATAAAACTAACACTTGGGCAGTTCACACCTTGTTCCATTGTTTCTGGACTACAGCATTCGATACCAGTGAACTATTCAACCTCCAACCATTCTTTTTACTAATTGGAGAATTATCCTGGGTAATGGACATCTGGACTGCTCTGTGGTCAGAACTCCATACGCGACTGTATTCGCAAAACAAATGGAGACAGTCCGAGAAACAATAACATAGTCTCTGTGTGTGGAATAAGCCCCTCTAGAATAGGTGTTACTTGCTATCTCATGTTTGTATCTGTACGTATCCTGTAATTTTGCATTCGTAGTTATATATTTTTTAGAGTTCAAATTACAGAACATCTTATCTGTTCTTAACCCATGGTCTACTTGTGCCATTCCACAATTAAAAAATCACGTCCCCAGACCAGTATACGGGAAGTGTGCAGACAAGGCTGAACTTCCAGAAACAAGGCTGTATGCAGAGCCTTATTGGAGTATAGGTTTTAATTACCCGCATTGTGGTGGCATGGTATAAAACGTCCAGAATCAGGGCCCTATCAGGAGATATATCAGCCAGCCTAAAGACCTGAACGACAAGATCATTCAGAAGAACACCCAGGCCATCACACTGATCAAAACTTGACAACTAGAACATAACATCTTTACTCCATTGTTTTGTTATCAAGCTGGTGTCTTGCAGTGATATGCTTTTACTCCTGCAGGACTGCAGTGCAGAAGATACAACTGTTCCTTTTCATAACTCTTGATACTGTTTGTATTGATGGTGGTAATCTCCAGGGCAGAAGGCATAATTAGTATAAAGAGAGCAAGACACCCGAGTGTACCCATCATAGTAAGATTATTTGTCCTGGGAGCGTGCTTTCCATTTCATTCATTTAGAGGCTGATGTTTCTGATAAGGAGTAAACTCAGTCAGAGGAGAAGCCCTTAAATGAGGATGAAATGGAAGATGCCTCAGACTCCTCCTCGTCCCCTCAGTATTCCCCCCACAGCTTATCTGGCGCAGTAACACTAAATCTAATTTTTAGTGGTAACAGGTGCAGGGGGTCACACTTAAAGCCCCTTTTGAAGTTTTTGGCCCTTTTCTCTTTGGCTGCCTATTCCTTGGCCTTTTCTTTTTGCTAGTTGGTAACTTCAGATCACCCTTGGGGGGCGTATTACTGGTTTAATAGAAGGTGCATCACCCCCTCTCCTGAGGCTCCCTAAATGTCCATAGAAACAGTATTGTCTGGTATATCGCATGTCATGTGCTTCGAGGGGGTGAGGGGCAGCAGCCGCTGAAGCCGATGCCATATTGCAGGTGCATCCAACACCTCTGTCCATGGGGGACCATTCTCTGAGGCCATGGCACTAGGGCCAGCCTGTTTTTCTTGTAGAGCAGCAGGATTTCCTGCGACAGGCCATCATCCCTGTTGTGTGAGGCTCAGGGGCAACACACATAAGAGTGGCCCATCCCCTCATAAAGGCTGCATTGTAACATATTTTTAATTTATTTATTTATTTGAAAAATGTTTCACCAGGAAAGACAACATGAGCTGTAAACAGCTTGTTTCCAGAAACGTCCGAGTGGATGGGGGTAGGGTTACAAGAGCTGGAAGAACAAGCAAACACATAGCAATAACAGAGCAATACAAGTACAACACTAAAAACAAGCAGTGCAGTACAGTTACAAAGGAAAAATAACCCAGACCAACTGGCCAGGGTAAACAAAACTATATTCAGGTATAACATACATTGCAACAACCCAAGAGCAGGTGATCCGGTAGAGTAAAGGTTAGAGGATGGATAACACATTTGAAGTGCTAGAGGTAGCAGGCTGAGCACAAGATTTGAAGTGCTATTGTATACTCTAGGAAGGGCAGTTATAAGACAAGTGGGGAAGTGGATGGGCAAGGGGTACAGGGTGGGGGGATGGAAGAGGGGGAGAGAGAGAGAGGAAGGGATAGCCAAGATCTGTACCTCTTCAGGATGCTGAAAACCCTGCAGGGAGGACAGGACCAGGCTGAAAGAGAGGGCAGGAGAACAGGAGGGGAGGAAGGGATAAGGAAGAAGGGAGGTGGGCGGGCGATGGATTTGAAAGTGGGGAGGAGGGGGAAGAGAGAGAGACAATTTGTACCTTCAGGATGCAGAGTACCCTGCAATGGAGTCAGGATTAGAAAGTGGGGAGAAAGAGGGGTAGAAGAGAGAGAAAGCCAAGATCAGTGCCTCTTCAGGATGACAGAGAACCCTGCAAGGGGGACAGGACCAGGCAGAGAAGAAGGGAAGAGAAAGGGGGGAAGGGAGGAGGAGTGGAGTGTGGCAGGTGACCGGAGGGGAGGAGAGGGATAAGTAACAGGGAGGCTGGAGAAAATAGGGGTAAACAAGGAATGGAAAAAAAGGGAGGGCATCAATGGGGGGAGTAGGGGGAGGACAGCAGTAGAGTGTCGAAATAGCACAGTAGGTTTTGGATGGTAGTAGAGTGTCAAAATGGCACAGTAGTTTGTGGTAGGGGGTGGGAGGTGGGGGTATTATAGGTGGTAGCATGTGAGGTAGTAATCAGAGGAAGGGTTCAGTTAGGAGACAGGAGGTAAGTCAGGGATAGAGGAGTAGGGGATAGTGCACAAGGGTGGGGAGGGTTGTGAAGGGGGGCTAGGAACAATACAGTTAGGAGAATAGAAATAAAGTAGGGCTAAAGGACAATGCACCAGGGTGAGGAGGGTTGAAGGGGGGCTAAAAACAAGTGCAGTAGGGGAATAGAAATTGTGAAGGACTAAGGAGATTGAAGATGGGGAAGAAGAAAGTCTGATAGGAGGTGGCAGCGAGTTCTAAAGCTGTGAGAAGCGGTAGGAGAAAGCTTCCTGGCCTGTGGAGGTAGAGCGATGAGGAATAGCTAGAGTACGTGTGTCAGTGGATCTGAGAGGGCGGGAGGAGGAAGATGGAGCAAAGACTGAGGAAGAGGAGAGCTAAGAGGGGAGGGTCCCAAACCAGAATTTAGAAGTGAACTTGGTGCAGTGAGAGAGACGCCTGCAGTCAAGGGAGGGGAAAGCTAGAAAGTGGTACAAGGTGATACAAGTGATGGGTGTGGGGAGGAGTCAAGAGCATAGTGACAGAAAGCATTGAAGAGAGTATCCAGACTGGTAAGGGAAGACTTAGGAGCAGCACTGTAGACTATAACACAATAGGGAGTATCATTTTCTGAATAAGTTCACGCCTAACCGGTGGTGGTAAGGAACTACGGTTCCTATAAAGGATGCTGAGCTTGGGGTGCAGTTTTTCAGAATGGTGTCAATATGTGCAGAAAAGTTAAGGTGTTGGTCAAGCCAGACACCCAGGTATTTAAAAGAGGTGGTGTCCTGTTGTGTTGTCCCGTCAAGGGTGTGGAAGTTGGGAAGGGAGGGCAGCCTAGAAAGTCTCTGCCTAGTGCCAAAGATCATGGAGACTGCTTCTTGGCGTTGAGGAAGAGTTGATGCAAGCTCAGCCAGCATTGACTATTATTAAAGTCAAGCTATAGTCCGGAAGTCACATCTGAGGGAGATTGGCTGGAGGTGAACAAGACCGTGTCGTCAGCATACTTTTGGATAGAGGATGAGGAGCATACTTGATGGTAGGTTGTTCAGAAAAAATGAGAATAAGAGTGGGTCGGGTACGGAACCTTGAGGCATGCCAGTAGAGGTGGGTAGTGGAGGGGACGTAGAGTTAGCTATTTTAGCAGATTGAGTTCTATCTACCGGGTAGGCTCTGAACCAGTTGCAGGCAGACAGAGACAAGCCAGCTGATGAGAGAGTTTCGAGGAGGAGGAAGTGGGGGACTGTGTAAAAAGCCTTGGCAAGGTCGACAAAGATATCAGAAGTGATGTGACTTCTATCCATCGCTGAATGGATAGGGTAAGTGAGTCTAAGTAGGGAAGTGGTTGTGGAGTGATTCTTCCGAAAATCAGATTGGAAGGGAGTAAAGAAGGAGTCGTCGTCAAGAGAAGAGGAGAGGAGAGTTGAGAGAGAACAAGGTGTTCCTGAAGTTTAGCCAGGGTGGGTAGAAGTGAGATGGGGTGGTAATTCCCAGGAGATGAGAGATCACCTCTCTTTGGTAGGGGGAGAACTGTAACATGTTTCCAGGCTTCAGGGACAGTCACAGTGTGGAAAGACAGGTTGAGGAGATCAGTGAGAGGGAGGGAAATGGTAGGAGCAGAGCGGTACAGCAGCTTAGGGTCAAGGCCATCGGGGGAGCGGCCCTTAGTTGGGTTGATAGAGAGTAGTGCCTTTAAGATGTCATTGGGAGAGATGGGTGAAAAGGCAAAACTCTCCAGTAATTGGTGGTGTTGGGAGGAATCGGGAAGCAGGGAGGAGGTAGTAGGGTGGGGGAGGGAGGCTAACAGGGTGGAGGTGCAGGAAGTAAAGTAGGAATTGAATTCCAGTGCTACTGTAGGATGGTCGGCAGTGAGTTGGTGGTTTATTTTGAGCAGCGGGGATGGGGGTTTAGTCTGGGGAGAGAAAAGTGAGTGAACTACTTTTCAAAACTTTGACTGGTTGTTTATGTTAGTATTAAAAGTGGACCGAAATATTCCACTTTGGCCATGTGGATGGCTTTGGTACAGGCATTTTGGAGTGTCCAGTAGATAGCGTGGTCATGAGGGAGTTTGGAGGTTTGTGGGTTTTCATTCTTTATGCTTTGTTGACAGGCCAGAGTTCAGGAGTTACCCAGGGGAGATGACTACCACGGGCTCTAACTTGCTTCAGGGAAGCATGTTTGTTCCAGATGTTGATGAAATTATCTTTGAAATATGCCAGGGCATGATTGATAGTTTTGACTGAGGATATAGGGGCCCAGTCAACATGAGTTAAGTCATGATGTAGAGGGTCAAGATCTTATGTTTTGTAAGAGCAGATCGCTATTAGTTTGTGAGGTGCCTTAGGTCTGTGTACTTTCCTAACTAGGTAGATCATATGATGATCACTAAGAACGTTTGGCAGTAGGTCTGACTGGATTACCCTGTGAGGATGGGAGGTAAGAGCCCAGTCTGTGAGAGTGTGGTTATGGGATTTGTAGTTTATGCAAGTAGGTTCCATGAGTAATTGGGACAGGTTAAGGACAGCTATGTCAGTACGAGTCTTATCAAGGGCGGGTGACAACCAGTTCAGGTTTCGATCCCCTAATAGGTAGAGCTCACCCGAGGAGGTAAGGGACCCAATAGTGGTGATTAGATCATTGGCTACAGAGTGGTGTAGACCAGGACGTCAATAAGCTCCTGCGATAAATATTGGTATGGAAAAGAGTAGAGATAGTCTAATGATGCGGACGTCATAGGCATTGGGGTCAGTGGCTGATAGAACAGTAGTGGTTTGGAGAGAGGAGGAGGAGGAGGAGTAGATAGCTACGTCCCCACCCCTGCCAGTGCAGTCCTGGTGGGTACCGGCATATCCAGGAATTGTGATAGAAGCATCAGGGATTTTGTTTGTTAGCCAGGTCTCTGATACAATGAGGATGTCTGGATTGAGGAAACCTACAAGTGGGAGTAGCAGGTCAAGTTTAGGGAGGAGACTGCGAATGTTAAGGTGGAGGATTTTTAGGCCATGGGGGAGTGAAACTGGGGTTGCAGCGGAGGTTGGGGAGGGGGGAGTGGATGGGATAGGGATTTCACTGAGTGCTGGACCTGTGTTGGAATTTATGTCTCCTGCAGCGAGGCGTAAGAGAGACATAATGATGAAATGCAGCGTGGTACTCTTGAACCAATGTTTGTTAGATGGTTTAGGGGAATGAGGTGAATAACTGAAAGTGGAGAGCTGAAATTTAAGGATGCACAGTAGAGTGTAGAAGTAAAAGGTAAAGACGTGAGTGGGGCAGAAGGCCGTGTAGAGAAGTGGGTCCAGGTATGATAAAAGCGCGTTGGAGCTGCCACTTGGTTGAAGCAGGGGGTTAGCTGTGTAGTAGGGTTTGCAAGGGAAGTGTGGTGGGGAGTGGCAGTATTTAGCAATTGAAGGGATGGAAGAGAGAGAGCAGGGTGAAAAGTATGAGGAAGAGGTGCAGGGGAGAGATACAGAAAGAGATCATGTTTCTTGGTTTAGAGTAAATGTGCAGCTATGCTGGGAGTGCAGACCCTGCAGATGTGATCTTTAATGCTTAGTAGCATGAGGAGAGCTAAGGGGAGTGGAGTGAGAGAGGGTTAAACAGCTATGAGACTGATTGAGATCTAGTAGTGGCCAATGGGGGGAGGTGGTACAGGTGGAGCTTAGGCATTTTAAATAGAGGACTGGGGAGGGTGGGTGGGAGAAAATTAGAAAAATATAAAATAAGACGTCAAGAAGCGAGAAACCAACAGAGTCCAGGGCTTGTGTGTCAGGGAGCTCCTGGCTGAGAAATCGGTCAGTCAGAGAGCTGTGGCTGGAGAGTGCTGAAAGATGAAAAAATACTAGCTCTTCACTGGGTCCGTAACTGGCTGAGCGAAGTCTTGAGGTGGCAGTAAGATGCGTCGGGTGGCAGTGGAGTTCACCCATGCCGTGGGCAAGTGAGCGCCCGATCAAGGGCATGAGAGCTGTGGGGAGAAGAAGAGAGCAGAAATTAATTAAATAGTACAGATTGTGGGCAGGGGGAAGCCAAGACAGCAATGTAGTTTGAAGGGGGGGAGCAGGAGCTGTACAAAACAGGTGACAGTAGAGCTGCAGGGGGCTAGAGATAGGGAAAGCCTAGAGAAGGGCTTAAATGGGGGGCTGGGTCACAGAGGTGCAGAGCTGAGGGAAAACAAGGAGAACAATAGATGGGCTTAATCGGGGGGCTGGGTCACAGGCATAGAGAGGAAGAAGAAAGCTGGGGGCAGGGCGGGTCAGCGCCGACCTCCAAAGGAAGGTATGTAATCTGCACTAAGTAAGCAGACTACAATGGACAGTGAGGCTTATGTTCCCCCTAGTGACCTAATGCTATAATGAGCAAATGGGAAAATCAGTTCTTTTACAAATTCAGTACAAGAAAAGCAGGGAGGCAATGGAGTCTTGGCAAAGAAAGGGCACCCAATTTCAAAAAAGAAGCAGGGTTTCACTGAGCAGCACTTGTACCTATTCCGTGGGAGGGCAGGCAACAGCGGCTATAGAAGGAAGCCGCACTTGGAGTTGGGCGCCCGTTGAAGGCTGGAAAGCATGGAGAGGTGAGGGAAAGGGAGAGTAATTATTTATACACTATTAAAGTCGGGGAGGTTTGTGGGGGGGGAGTGCAGACAGGGAGAGGAGCAGAGGGGCAAGGCACTTAAAAGGGGGTCTCCAGGGGCTTAGCAAAGCCCAATTCGGAGGTGAAAGCAGTATCAAAGTAGAAGAGGGGAATGCATACAGCCTCAAGGGCCAAAACAGACTAAAAAGATAGTTTGGAGCAGAAGAGAGTGTTCAAAGAGTTGCTCAAGAAAAAATTTAAATCCAGAGAAACAGGTTTAACAGCTTGAATTAATGTAGCCTTTTACAATTCAAATAAACAATCTGCCTACAATTCAGATCAATTTAACCTGCTTTGTGACTGTCTTTCTTAACCAGGAGTAGCCTGCAATCAAGGCAGCCTTTTACAAATTCAGTACAAGAAAAGCAAGGAGCAATGGAGTCTGTCAAAGAAAAAGCACCAGATTTCAAAAAAGAAGCAGGCTTCACTGAGCAGCACTCGTACCTATTTCGTGGGAGGGTGAGCAGCAGCGGCTGTAGAAGGAAGCCGTGCTTGGAACTGGGCACCCATTCAAGGTTGGAAAGCCTATTCCATGGGAGGACAGGCAGCAGTGGCTATATAAGGAAGCCACACTTGGAGCTGGGCACCCTTTCCGGGCTGGAAAGCCTATTCCGTGGGAGGGCGGGCAGCAGCGGCTGTAAAAGGAAGCGGCGCTTGGAGCTGGGCGCTCATTCAGGTCTGGAAAGCCTATTCCGTAGGAGGGTGGGCAGCAGCGGCTGTAGAAGGATGCCACGCTTGGAGCTTGGCGCCCGTTCAGGGCTGGAAAGTCTGGAGGGGGCCTAGAGCAGGTTTGTGTGGAGTGCCCATACTCAAGACAGTGACTGCACATAGAGGTATCACATGAAGACCAAGGGTTGGAAGTTGGAGCGTTGCTGACGGAGGACCAGGTCTGAGGAGGATAAACTGGTTTTGAGGGTTCACTACTGTGAAGCTAAAGGGCAATCAACTGTGAGAAGGCAGAGTTTTTGTCCAGGGAGATTGCTGCAGGGAGGAACAGACCGGCTCTGCTCTTCCGGACTGTGGACAGATAGATAGATAGATAGATATGTGGACAGGCTACTTCATCCTGCCTGAAAGAGCATTTTCATTCGCTTTGTGTGAGGAGTTTGCTTGGTTCTTCTCTGACAGGATATCCTCCATTCGGTCTGGGATCCCCCCAGTGGGGCGGTATCAGCCCTGCAGTGGTAGCCCTTGTGTAGGCAGAGGCACTCTTATTGTTTGGGATGAGTTTCGGCCAGTGGGGGTAGCTGAGATCATTGAGGTAATCTCGAAGTTGCGGCCCACCTTTTGTGAACTGGACCCAGGCCTGACTCGTTTCCTAGTGGGATGTACCAAGTCCGTAGGTCCAGTGTTCGCCAAGATAATCTGGTTCTCGCTCTCGGAGGGGTTCTTCCCTGACAACTTGAAGGAGGAGTTGATGAAGTCCCTTCTGAAGAAGCCATCACTCGACCATGACATCTTGGCGAATTATTGACCTGTCTCCAACCTCCTGTTCTTGGGAAAGGTTGTTGAGAAATTGGTGGCTCTGCAGCTCAAGGCACACCTCGTGGCCTTTGACATCTACGAGCCATTTCAGTCTGGGTTTAGGGTAAGGCATAGCATCGAAACAATGTTGGTCAGGGTGCAAAATTACTTCCTCAGGGCGAGAGATAGAGGGGATCAGTCAGTTCTTGTTTTCCTTAATCTCTCCCCAGCATTTGACACCGTGGACCACATTGTGTTTCTGAATCACTTTAGAGAGTATTGTGGAGTCACTGGTACTGTCATCAACCAGTCCTTTCTTATGGGCAGGACGCAATGGGTAGTGATGGGGAATTTCTCCTCCTGTTCGAAGCTTCTGCCCTGTGGAGTTCCCCATGGCTCAATCTTGTCGCCAGTGCTGTTCACGGTGTACATGCTACCCCTAGATGAGCTCATTAGACATTACAGTTCGGGTTTTCACTGTTATGCAGATGATACTCATCTGTACATGTCATTTACTCCTATGGCAAGTAATGCCATGGAAGTGCTAAATAAATGCCTTGCCGAGATTCAAGATTGGATGTCCTCTAACTGGCTGCGAACCTGCGAGTGAACCCTGACAAGACAGAGATACTGGTGATCGAGCCTGGTTGCCGGTGTGATGTGGCTGCTGCCGGGTCAGGAACAGGGTTGTTCCTTGGCCCTACTCTGTTGGTGGCAGCCACTAGGGTGAGAAATCTGGGCATCATCCTTGACGACTGTTTGAATCTTGAAGCTCAGGTGTCATCCGTTGTCCAGAGTGGATTTTACCACATAAGGAATGTCACCTGGATTAAACCCCTTTTTCCTCCTGGTGACCTGCCCTTGCTGATACATGCCTTTGTATTGTCAAGGTTAGAGTACTGTAATGCTCTTTACTTCGGGGTCAGTGGAGGGAACCTCCATTGACTGCAGCTGGTGCAGAATGCAGTGGCTAGGTTGCTCATGGACCTTCCCAGATCCTATCACATGACCCCGGTTCTGCGGGACCTGCACTGGCTGCCTGTTAGATGGAGGATCGTCTTCAAGGTGGGCTTGCTTACCTTAAGGCCCTATATGACTCAGGCCCCGGCTACCTGAGTGACATCCTGACCCCTGCCCTCCTGGTACGCTCGCTCCGCTCCTCCACTGATGGCCTCCTGGTGGTTCCAAGGGCCAAGCTGTAAACTTCGGGAGACCGTGCATTTGAGGTGGCCAGTCTGGACCTCTGGAACTCTTCCCAAATCTCTGAGGGAGGCCCCGTCGGTGGAGGTTTTTAAGAGGTGTCTGAAAGCACACTTTTGTAAAGAATTCTTTTTTAGTTAGCTACAGCATTGAACTTGTTATTTCTTATTTATTATTGAATTTAGTTGTTTGTATTTATTTTATTGATCCTGTATTTCGTTTATAATTGTTGTATGTCTCTTACACCGCTCTGTAAAGCACCCTGAGCCTCTGGGATTGAGTGCTGGAGAAATACAGATTTACTTACTTATGTGCATTGCTTGAATGCATTCAGGACCCACATTTATGGCAGGATTTAGTCTGTCCCTGATAAGACAGGGTGCATTTGTCACAGCCCAGAAATAAGCTGTTGGGCAGACTGTCACCCCAGCATTAGACAAGTACAGCTTTACTTTAATCCTCCGTCCCCTGTCCAGATTTATTCAGTGTCTATTAAAAGTGTTGGTTTATCAAGCACATCACATTGTTGCTTTAGCCGAAACAGTATATTGGAGATGTTAACACCTTTGTTTGTAAACAGCAAAGTTATGGTTCTTATAGTGGGTCTGGTGAGGGTTATGGCCACGAAAGGTGTCCACAGAGGAGTATTTTTAGCAAGTTATACTGTGCCCAAAAATGGTCTAACCCTGCAATATTCTAAAAACTGATATCAGAGCTGGAGTCAGTGGTGTGGATGAGTGCATACATCTCAGATGCACAAAATTTGAGAGAGTTCTTAATCGAAGTTTTGGCTACATACATTCTGCCTGGTGAAGTGTCAAGGAACACCTTTGTACAGTAGTCTGACTGCATTCTTTCTCTGTGCTGGTTCCCCTTTGCTTTGAAATGAATCAGACGACTTAAACAAAGGCTTGGGGAGGCTATATGATTCAGCATTCTGCAAGTCCGATAGTGTTGGGCCCATCCTAAGCAGGCTGTGTGCTTCTCCATGTTGCAAAACAGCAGAAGGCCTAGCTTTAGGAGACTTGGGGTGGGGGTTGGGGGGGCAGAAGTGGGGCATCATTCATTTCTGTATAAACAGTGTCTCCCACTGTCTGGGGATTAGAAACGGCAAGCGTCCCAAAGGCAGCAACAGCTACAGGTTTAGTCTCTGTGCTTTTTCGCGGTGTCACCCACTGTCTGGGGAGTAGAAACAGCAAGAGTCCCAGAGGCAGCAACAGCTGCGGGTGTAGTCTCTGTGCTTTGTCGCCCACTGTCTGGGGAGTAGAAATAGCAAGAGTCTCAGAGGCAGCAACAGCTGCAGGTGTAGTCTCTGTGCTTTAACAGTTAGCTCTAGGCCCTCAGAAAACTCCTTGTTTCAGGACCCTTGTGCTCAGTGTCTTGAATGCAGACTGCTTCGCCTCGTCTCCCAGCAGTGCCCCAGTATGCATAGGACAGGCACAGCAGTCCCATTTTCCAGTAGCTCAGCAGTCTCTGCAGTCACAGCCACAGTCTTGGCTGTGGAGAATTCCCTCTGATACTGTTTTATTTTAGGGTCCAACTCTTCCAAGAGCCACTTTCTGTCATCAAGCTGCCTTTGGCCTGCATTGTTCCGGAGACCACAAAGATGAAATCAACATTGCAGCTGGAGTTTGTTTCACCACTGGTGGCTGGGTTTTCCTGACACCTAGCATCTTTGTTCTGTGTGAGGTGTCAGTTTGCACAGCTGGCGATGACATAGCCACCATGTTTGTCAGCGACTCAGCTGACATGGCGGAGGCCTTTGAAGTTTACTGTCTGCTGAAGATATGATCCCTCTTGTGGAGGTATTGGACCTCCTCCTCAGCCATCATGTCTGTGAACCATTTTATTTGCTTCTCCATGGCATCCTTAAACACTTGCTGCGCAGCGCTGATGGCAGCATCCACCAGGTCAGATTCTGTAACTTTCTCAGATTGCTCCATATGGTTGTCATCAGGAAGCCCAGATCATCTTTGGATGTATCTGTCATCAGGTCACACTGTAGGAACTTCACCATCGGTGAAACAGGATCCACGTGGAAGATTTTCAGCAGTACAACTGGGGCTGCCCATATAGTAAAGTACCAGAATACTAACTGTAAGAAGGGCAAGGCTGCTGCCCAGGCCCTCCGAGAAGGTACGCAGAAGCAAGATGTTCTCAAATGCTTGCAGGCCACTGAAGATGTTAGCAAGCACCTCCTGTGGGCCCTCTGTGATATCTTGGACGCTGTTGCCAGGCCTGCTGCCATGGGGTCTCTGGCTTTGCTGCTGATGTTCAGCAGAAGGTGCTTAATGCCCCTTTCAGTGGCTCCAGGCTTTTTGAGCCAGATGTCCAGGACATCATTAACGACCTGCAGGCATCTGGCAGGGCTATCAAATCTGTCCACTTGCTCTATCACATGCAACTTTAGAGCAGACGGTGCCCTCCATTTTACAAGGCATCCAATAGGCCAGAAGCAGCCTCTTGGCCCCAATTCAAATGCAGAGCCTCCACCGCTTTGCCTGCCCCCTCTAATGCTGGAGCCGCGGCCATGCATCCCAGAGGAGATTGACCAGCCTCAGCAGCTGGATCCGCCTCTGCATGACTCCTTGCCAGATTCCCCTCTTCCGGTCCCTGGCCAAGAGGTGGTGGTCAAAGGCTGGCTCTCCCTCCATGTCAATCAGTGGAGAACCATAACACTGAATGCCTGGATTCTTCAAATCATAGAAAGGGGTCACATTCTGGAGCTCAGAGAGCCACCGCCAGAGACTTCTCCTCTGCCCTCCAACTACCCCCAGCCCACCTGGCTGTTCTCTGGGAGGTGGTACGGTC
The DNA here is from genome assembly GCA_016271365.2 of Neoceratodus forsteri. Taxonomy (NCBI): domain Eukaryota; kingdom Metazoa; phylum Chordata; order Ceratodontiformes; family Ceratodontidae; genus Neoceratodus; species Neoceratodus forsteri. The sequence continues at coordinate 433,156,079 of CM057459.1, read as the reverse complement.
TCTTTTGCGCAAACAGGCCATCAAACCTGTGCCCAGGCACCAGAGTAACAAGGGGATTTATTCCAGGCTCTTCCTGGTCCTCAAAAACACTGGAGGTCTGAGACCCATCTGAGACCTAAAGAAAATCTGTATGTCCAGTACAAAAAGTTCCGAATGGTAACTTTGCCAGGTCTCATGCCCCTTCTCAAGAAAGGCAACTGTCTGTGTTCTCTGGACATGCAGGATGCTTACCTGTACATCTCGGTGTTTCCTCCTCACAGGAGGTTCCTCCAGTTGCTTTTCCAGGGCGAGCATTACGAGTTCAAAGTGTTGCCCTTTGGCTTGTTCTCTGCACCTCAAGTATTTACCAAATGCTTAGCAGCAGTAGCTGTGGCTGTCAGAAGGGAGGGAATGTACGTTTTCCCTTACCTGGACGATTGACTCCTAAAGTCCTGTTCAGGCAACCGCTCCTGGGGACTCTAGAGAGAACTCTTCAGTTGTTCCTCTCCCTGGGCATCAAAGTTAACCTGCCCAAGTCAGTTCTGATTCCTTCCCAAAGGCTGTAATACATAGGGGTGGTTCTAGACTCGGTACGGGGAAGACTTTCCTGCCTCAAAGCAGGGCAGAGGGCCTTATTGCCCAGGCTCAGGAGGTGGCACAGAGCCGTTATATTCCTGCCAGGGTGTACTTGAAGCTGTTAGGACTGATAGTGGCAGCTGTTCCCACTGTTCCACTGATCAGGCTCCACATGCGCATTCTACATGGACTGTTGAGTTCAGTGGGACCAGCGAATGGATGAATTATGTCAGTTAGTGCTGGTCTCTTCCCCAGTCCACAGAGTGCTCCAGTGGTGGACAGACCCCCTGAACCTTTTGCAAGAGGTCCCATTCCAGATCTTCTCTCCACAGCAAATCCTCACCACAGATGCTTCTGGGTTGGGCTGGGGGGCTCATCTGGGTCCCTTTCAAACTCTGGGCCCTTGGTACCAGATTGAAACCTCCATGCATATCAGTGTCCTGGAGATGCGGGTGGTTCTGTATGCCATGCAGGCTTTTCAGAACTATCTTCTTCTGGGTCAGCTGCTGATTCAATTCAGTCAGACAATCTCAGTGTAGTGTACTACATCAACAAGCAGGGAGGGAATGCACTCGTACCCTCTATGCAGGGAGGCTATGAGAGTGTGGGATTGAGTGCTAAACCACGGCCTTACCCCCTCAGCGGTCCATGTCCCAGGAGTGCTAAACACTCTGGTGGACAGTCTCAGCCAGACTCAGTCCAGCATGCATGAATTGGAGCTCCTCTCATCCGTTGCAGAAGATCTATTTGGCAGATGGTGTTGTCCAGAGTTGGACCTTTTTGCATGCCCACTCAATGCAAAAATACCCAATTTTTGTTTACTCGATCCAGGGCCTGGAGTTTTCTGGCGAGACGCATTGTCCCTCTCCTGACGTGGGAGGTTCCTTTATACCTTCCTTCCATTTCCTCCGATTCAGAGGGTGCTCATCAGGTTGCAGGTGGAGGGGGCCAGCATGATCGTGGTGGCTCCATTCTGGCCTTGCCAGATATGGTTTCCTCTACTACAGTAGCTGGTGGAGGACCTCTGGTCCCTTTCCCCTGTGCAGGAATCTACTGACCCAGCATCAGGGGATCCTTTTCCATTCCAGAAGAAGGGTGATACAGGTACCTTAAAAAGGATGGGTGGTCCACTGACTCTCTGGTCCCCTCCAAGAAAACCAAAAAGACAAAGCACATCAAACCCCAGGCAGATAAACCTAGAGGGGTTTCTTCTGTGCCTCACAGCCTGCCATCTGCGGAGGAGATTGCCCAGGCCATTCAGGCTTTGCAGGGCCTTGTACCTTCCCCTACTCTCCCTCCTCCATGGGTTCAAGAACCAGCTCTTCCCTCTCTTCCCCCTGAACTCCCCTCCCAGGAGGTGGAGTATGGGGATTATGATGAGCCAGAAGCTGATGAAGGTGAGCCCGTTGAACCGGAGAGCTCACCAGAACAGGAATTTGGCTCTCCTCCCAGGCCAGAAGATTTTTCTTCCCATTTTTCCTTTGTAAAGAAAATAGTTGATGCTCTTGACCTAACTACTACAGAGGTCATAGAGGATGAGGAGGAGGCTGAATATCTGGAGATGATGGGGTTAACACCCACAAAGAAAATTCTCCTTCCAATTAATAAATTCTTAAAAAAAGATTAATTTCAAATTTTGCAGAATCCAAAGTCTTTTCCACCTCTGGATAAGAAGGTGGATAAAAAATATCAGCTGGACAGACAAGGGGCTGAATTTCTCTATTCTCACCCTGATCATCAGGACATAGTCCAGCAGGCAGCCTGTGAGAAGGTGAGGGTTCCTTTATCCTGTCATCCACCTAAGAAGGATTCAAGGAAGATAGACAGCATGTCTAAGAAAGGGTATTTAGCCGCCTCCCTGGGGTAAGACGGGCTAATTACCAGGCCTATGCTGCACAGTGTCAGAAAACACTGTGGCAGTCAGTATTGGCAATGTCAGAGAAGGCCCCTTCCCCTCTTCTCTCTGAAGACCTAGCAGAAAAAGCAAGGTTTGAACTGGAAGCAACTAAGTACCAGTTCCAAATGGCAGCAGATGCCAGTGACAGTGCTGCTAGGTGGATGGCTCTGACCGTAGCCCTGAGAAGGCTGGCATGGCTGAGGGCTACTTATTTGACACAGGATACCCAGGCTAAGGCCATGGATTTTCCTGTGGAGGATCACTTTCTGTTTGGTAAGCATACTTAGGATTATATGAAGAAGGTGGACAAGTACAGGGCCACCTATAAAAGTAACTCCTCCAAAGAAAGGCCTTCTCCTTCCTGTAGGCCTTATTGGAGGGGAGGAAGAGGAAGGGCACCCTATGGTAGGTCCTTCTGTCAAGCACAGGCTGTTCCACAGCTGCAGCCTTACCCACAGAAGACTGGGTACTTTAGGACAAGGGGTAGAAAGGGCTTCAGAAGAGGCTCCCACTCTACCCAGGCTCAGTCACAGCCAAAAAAAAATCTCTGACTCGATTGTCAAGGCCGCCTCCCTAGCACCAATAGGGGGCAGACTGACTTAATTTTTTCCAGACCCGGCAGGCCATTGCCACAGAAAAGTGGGTTCTGGAGTTAGTGAGTCAGGGTCCGTCCCTGAGTTTCAAGTCTCCTCCTCCCCTGAAATCAAAGCTGTTCAAACCAGTTCCTCTTATAGAAAGAAAATTCTTGGAAAAAGTGGTTCAAATCTTGCTCCACATAAAAACAGTGGAGCCTGTACCAAGGCTTCGGAGAGGAAGAGGTTTTTACTCACGGTGCCTCCTCACCAAAAAGAAAAATGGGTAGTGGCGGCCTGTACTAGATCTCAGACTTCTGAACAGGTATCTAGTAAGACCAAGGTTCAAAATGGTCCCTTTGTCCCTGATTTTGCAAGTCATTCAACAAGGAGACTGGCTGGCATCTCTGGATCTGAAGGATGCCCATTTCCACATCCCAGTAAGAGTCACACAGGAAGTATCTCAGGTTTAGACTTCCTTCAGGTCACTACCAATTCTCAGCCCTTCCCTTTGGTCTCACCTCAGCACGCAGGGTATTCACAAAGTGTTTGGCAGTGGTAAAAACTAGGAGTATTAAAAAGAACTTCAGGATTTTTGAAACTGCCCGATAGAAAGAGGTTTGCAGAACAAATTGTCCTACCAACTTTAAATTATGGCCAGTTGATTTACAGAATAGCAAATAAATCATTATTGGTATGTCTTGACAAAACACACTACAGGATTGCCAGATACGTATTAAAATGTAGATTTTTTTTTTAGTCATTGCCTATTACTGAGTAAGCTGGATTGGCAGCCTCTCGAAATAAGTTATAACAGAACTTGGTTGTTATTGCTGTATAAGCTAAGGTCTTCTGACCATCCAATCTCTCAGCATCTTTTCTTCAAAGGGGAGACATCCAAGACAGTATTGTATAGATCTGTTCATTTGAATAACATTTTACTGGGTAAATGCTTTAATAGGTTTGGAGATAGGACCCTTTCCACTAGGGCCGCTGCAGTCTGGAACTCGCTCTATCTAGCTGTTCGCTAGATTCCTGAATATTTAAGATTTCTTCAGGCTGCCAGGAAAACAGTGGTATATACATGTAATTGTTTCACTTAATTACCTCTTACTTCAGTGATTTTGGTCCAGGGGTTATTCTGTGTATTGTATTGTTGTATATATTTTTATATTATATTGAACGATGTAATCTCAGGTTCGCATACAGGCCTGTCTTGTAAACAGGAATCTTATGTCCTAATGACTTGTTTCCTGTTTAAAAATAACATTTTTACATGGTAGTGGCATATCTAAGGAGACCGAGAATTTCAGTTTTCCCCTATCTTGACGACTGGCTAGTCGTGGGAAAGTCATCACAACAGGTGAAAGATCACCTGGTAACAGTACAAAATATGTTACAGTCTTTAGGATTCCTGATAAATCAGGAAAAATCCATTCTCAATCCAGTACAGGTCCTGCACTTCATAGGAGCAGAACTGGTCACTTTGCAAGGAAGAGCTTTCTTTCCCAAGGACAGGGTCCAAAGCATCCTGCAACTGGTTACCTCATTCAGGTTGGGCAGGCCATGTCCAGCATGGCAATACTTGCAAATCTTGGGACATATGGCTGCAGCAACAAGAGTTGTCTTGGGAGCAAGATACTGAATGAGGGACATTCAGTTCCATCTCATAGCACACTGGTGCCAAAGAAAAGACAAAATGTCAAAACCAATTTCAGTAACAGAAACTGTGCTTCAGTCCCTACAGTGGTGGATGGAAGCACACAATCTAAGGGAAGGGGTTCCTTTTCAGAGGGAAAACCCATCGGTTATCCTTACAACAAACACCTCTGTATTAGGATGGGGTGCTCACTTGGGAGAGCACACTACCCATGGCACCTGGTCAGGTGCAGAATCACTCCTCCACATAAACTTGTTGGAGCTCCAAGCAGTATTTCTGGCTTTAAAAGTTTTCTGTCATCTGGTACAGGGAAAAATGGTGCAAAGTCAGAACAGACAACACCACAACAATGTACTACATAAGCAAGGGGGAACAAGGTCAGACCCTCTGTGCACAGAGACCATGAAAATATGGGACCTGGCCTACTCTCTAAAAGCCTCCCTGCAGGCCACTCATGTACCAGGCAAAGACAATACCCTAGCAGATGCTCTAAGCAGAATCAATCAGGCACACCACGAACGGTCTATAAACAGACAGGTACTAGACTCAGTGTTCAGAAGGTGGGGCACTCAAGAAATGGATCTCTTCGCCTCCCAGGAGAACCACCTCCTGCCCCTATTCTGTTGCAGACCACCAGCCAAGGGCACAATTCCACTGGATGCTCTGGCCCTAGATTGGTCAGGAAGACGCCTGTATGCCTTCCTTCCTTTTCCTCTCATCTTCAGGGTCCTGATCAAGCTCAGGTCACAACCTGCATCTATGATCCTAATAGCACCAGATTGGGCCAGACAGCCATGGTACCCCTTACTGCTGTCCATGTCAGTGTTCAAACTGATGCATCTCCCCAAGAGGCACAATCTGTTGACCTCCCACCAAGGGAAAATCTTGTATCCAAACCTCAAGTCTCTCAGACTCAAGGCTTGGGTCTTGAGGACATAGAATATTCAAATCTAAATCTTTCTCAAGCTGTTCTAGATATCCTGAAAGGATACAGAAAGCCTTCCACTAAGAAAACCTATTTAGCAAAATGGAAAAGGTTCTCTATTTGGTGTGGTGCCAAGGAGATTTCACCTGCCCTAGCAGAAATCCCAGTAATACTGGAATACCTCACATATTTGCATTCTCAAGGGTTAAAATACACATCCCTGAAAGTTCATCTGGCATCAGTTTCAGCTTGCATTTCTGCTGGGAAAAATGTTTCCATAGCAGCTAATCCCATTTTCAAAAAGTTCTTCAAAGGTTTGTACCATATGCACCCTCCTATTAAGGAACCAGTCCCAGTGTGGGACCTGAACATATGCATTGCTCGGCTCATGAAACCTCCTTTTGAGCCTACGACTTCTGCTCATATACAATATGTCACATGGAAAACTGTGTTTCTGATTGCTGTCACTTCTGCTAGGATAAATGAACTACAAGCACTATGTGTGGAGAAGGACTACCTCTCCTCTCATAATGAAATAGTAGTGCTTCGAACAAACAGGATGTTTCTTAATAAGGTGGTTTCTGATTTCCACTTAAATTAATCCATAACACTGCCAGTTTTCTTTACTGAACATGCCAACTCAGGTGAATGTAGACTCCATAGTCTGGATGTAAAAAGGGCAGTAAGTTACTATGTGACCCACACCAAGGATCACAGAGGTGATATGCAATAGCTTTTTCTCACTTATGGGGATGTGGGGAAAGGTACCCCAGCTTCCAAGAGATCAGTATCTCGCTGGATAGTCCAGTGCATTCAGTTTTGCTATTCAAAAGTTGGAAAACGGGCCCCAGCAGGCCGGAGAGCCCATTCAGCTAGGGGCACAGCGCTTCTATAGCAGCCTTAAGAGATATTCCCTTAGTGGAGATCTGTAAAGCAGCTACTTGGAGAACAGTACGCACTTTTGTTAAACATTACAGTTTGGACATATAGTCCAGAAGTGATGCCAGGTTTGGCACAGCAGTCCTGCAGAACCTGTTTCCTAAATAGGTTCTCTGCCTACCTCCAAAGGTCCTGCTTTGAAGTCTGCAGAGAGTTAGGAATATAGAAGAATACATGGGGTTAGAAGAAAATATTACTCACCTTAGTAATCTTGTTTCTTTCAATGTATCCTTCTATATTCATAACTCTCCCTCTCTGCCTCCCCTTCCAGAACCAGAGCCTCGGCATTCCTATCTGTCTTTTTGGTTTAATATTCCCAAATACAGGCATGCATGTTTTTAATCCTGGTGGGACTTGATTCTCCCTTTCTGTTTTTTTGGTTTTGCTACTTAAATTTTTATTGGTGCACAGAAAATACATCAAATTGGCATAACAACAGTTAAACTGTTACCACAATCAAATGGGAAAACGATTAGTATTACAAGTCAGTCATAGCCAGAGGAGTTCATATAGCATCCATTTACTATGTTCTGTGGATAGAGTCCCAAGTGACAGTCTCAAATGTCTATATCGATGTAGTCTAAAAGTGCTTCACAGTTCATTCTTCTCTGTTCTCGCATAGTTGATTCTTCTTATTATTATTTATTTCGCACCTTTCTTAATTTGAGCTCCTCTATCTGTTACAAGGCATTTTCCAGTTTTTAAGAAACTATATATACATTTAATAGATCGTGGCCTTAAACCATATAAAGCCCAACACTGTTACAAAACTAAAAAGGAAACTAGTAGTTAACTATTTAACTAACTGATCAATTAATTAATTGGTGGTGTGTGCGTAATGAACTCATCTGTTATATGCTGTGTCAGGATGGGTCCCCTCCTTACCACTCTCCCACGCCTCTAATGTTGGACTTTTAATGTTATATTATTATATATTGTGCACTTCCGTATACATTTCTGCCCTATCCTCCAGCTCCTCGTTTCCCTCTTCCCTCTCTACCCATAGAAAAAAAACAAAACTCCAAGGTGGATACTGGGTTGATGAATCTTCCAGCCTATATGGCAGATGAGGGATGGCTCTGCCATGGGCTTCCGCCATCCATTCCCACCTCTCTTGTGTCTGTTCAGACCTAGAAAGTCAGTGGGGCGGGGTCTGGGTTCACATCTACATCGATACTTATCGCTCTATTAAGGGCCCTCTCCCTCTGATTGTTTGGTGGGGAACCTTTCTCATACCATTCCCTCCACACCAGTTCAAATCTCTCCATAGTAAGCTTCAGAGCTGCTGTGATTCTTTCTGTTTGTTCTAGTTCATTTACCTTGTCTCTCCAGATCTGAACAGTGGGCGGTCTCATGGAGCGTCAACAAATTGTAATGCTTTTTAAAGCCGCCAGTCTAAAGGTGTGATATAGTTTCTTCTGAGGCCTAGAAAGTTTTAATTGTTCCCTACTTTGAAATCCCAAACATAGAGTTTCAAAGGTTCTTGGTAAGGAGACCCCCAAAATTCTCTGGATCTGTTCACGTACCTGCCACCAGAAGCTGTCAAGCTCTGGGCATCCCAGAAAATATGAAAATGAGACCCAGTGGCCCCCACATCCCTCTAACACACCTGTTCATGTAGTCAGGATTGAAGTGTTGAGTAGTTGTGGGGTTCTAAAAAAGCGCATCAAAACCTTCCAGTGGTATTCACCCCAAGCAGGTGAAGCCGTAATGCACCAACTTTGGGAAAGTGCCTTCTGCCATTCTGAGCTCTCCATTTGCAGGTTTGATTCCCTTTCCCATCTGATCTTGACCACCTCGACTTGTCCCGAGTGTTGATCTGTCAACAGCCTGTAGGTTTGAGAAGCGGGTTTCATCTTAACTCTTAGGGTGATCCAACTATAGAAGAGCTGTTCTAGATCTGTCAGGGATCTTAATAGCTGTTGGAGGTGGGAGGATTGCTGAATAAAATGCCTTACTTGTAAGAATCTAAAATGGTCTTCTTTTCTGAGTCCATATTTTAACCTTAGTTGTTGGAATGTGGTGCAGATATCCCCTTCCAGAAAATGAGTAAACCTGGTGAGGCCCTGGCGCTCCCAAAACCGGTACCCCGCGTCCAAACTAGGGGGGCCAAATGGTTCATGATGGCGTATGAGGGACAAAGGACCCAACCCTCCAGGCACCTTCAGTCATTTGCACAGAGTAAGCAACACCTGCAGGGTGTGTCTAGTCCATGGGTTTCTCACCTTGCACACCATGCCCGGGGAGACAAAGGCAGTAGGAAGAGTCCAAAGTGTTAACTTTTGGGCTTGTTCTAACTCCATGGAGAACCATCTATTGTCCACCCTCTGCTTCATCCAGGCATAAAGCCAGGGAGCCTACGCTGCCAAGTAGTAGTCTTTAATATCTGGCAGTCCTAACCCTCCCCACTCCCGCCTGGTACAAAGAAGTGCCCTTCTTAACCTGGGCTTTTTACCATTCCATATAAAATTTGTTATTAGATGGTCCATTTCCTTTAGAAACAACTTGGGAGGGGCAATCGGCATCGTCTGAAATAAGAAAAGTAAACGCGGTATCACGTTCATTTTGATGGAATGTACCCTTCCCAAAAGGGTTAGAGGAAGCAGTCTCCACCTGCCTAGGTCTTGTCTAATGGAGTCCAGGAGTCTAAGGTAGTTGGCAGAAAAGAGTTGGGATGTGTCTGCAGAAACCCTTATTCCCAGGTTTCTGATTGTGTTATTTGGGGCCCACGCAAAATGAAAGCTGGATTGTAATTCAGGCTGTGGATGCCCACTTAACCGTAGTGCCTCGGACTTTCAAGGGTTAATTTTGTATCCTGCTAATACCTGGAATTGATTCAAAATTTGCATGAGATAGGGAAGCGAGCCAACCGGATCTCCCAAGTAAATAAGTGCGTCGTCAGCATACAACGAGAGTTTGAGTCTGGGAGCCTACTGTAATTCCCACCACCTGGGGATGTTGTCTGATTTGCTCAGCTAGGGGCTCTAGGGAGAAGGCAAACAGCAGTGGGGAAAGTGGGCACCTTGGACGGGTTCCTCGCGATAGAGGGAATCTGGCAGAGACACATCCGTTCACGCTAATCACCGCTTCTGGCTGGGAATATAGCGCCACGACTGCTCCTATGAAATTGTCCCCTAAATTAAATTTTTTAAGGATGTCTTGGAGAAAAACCCAATCCACCCTATCGAATGCCTTTTCGGCATCGATACTTACTGCTAATTTAAGAGAAGTGGCTGTTTTTTGAGAGGAGATTTTGTTCAAGAGACGCCTTACACATTGTCCTGCAGGAATCTGCCGGAAATAAATCTGGTTTGATCCAGGTGTACAAGAACACTGATGACTAGTTGAAGTCTCTGAGCCAGTATGCCAGTGAATATTTTTAAATCTGTGTTTAATAGGGAAATGGGTCTGTATGATCCGCATTCCTCCTGTGGTTTACCTGGTTTCAAAAACACAGATATCCTGGCATAGTTCCATGACGGGGGGATCAGTAGGGCTTTTCTCAGGATTGCACTGAATGCTTCCAAAAGGGAGGGAAGGAGATCTGCCTGGAAAGTTTTTTGTAAAACTCCGCAGGGTACCCATCTAATCCTGGGGTTTTAGTGTTTTTAAGCGAGGAGATCTGATTTTTAAGCTCTTGCATTGTAATAGGGGCTCCCAACCTCTCTCCGCTGGATGGGTCTAGGACTGGAAGGCGAATCCCCCCCAAATATTGGGCAATTTTAGCCTCGTGATCTGGGTTCCGTTCTGCTGCATATAGTTTTTGGTAAAAGTCGGCAAAGCATTTCGTTATGTCTGATTGGGATATGACTAGACGCTCGTCCAGTCCCTTCCTAAGTTTTAGTACCACCCTTGATGCTGCCGCTTTGCACAGCTGGGCTGCTAACAATTTGCCTGCCCTGTTGCCCTTCTCGTAGAAGAGCTGCCTGGCAAACTGGCAACTGGCTTCTATTTGTCGATTTACCAACCGGGATAACTTTTCCCTGGCTACATCTAGCTCCATTTTTATTTCTGCCCAATTGTGTTGCTTATGCTGCACTTCCAACTCAAAAACTACCCTTTCTAGCTTTCTCTGTTCCTCTTTTCTATCTTTATTAACCCTAGATGCGTACGCAATAATTTTACCGCTTAGATAGGCTTTCAGCGTGTCCCAATATATCTTGGGGGGTGTCCACCTGATTATTTAAAGTTTGGAATTGCTTGATCTCTGCTTTGATCATAGATTTAAATTCTTCTTTATTAATTAGGCTCAAGTTTAATTTCCATGTCGGATGGTGGTTTGGGGTCCCCAATAGCAGTTTTAGCAGGACCAGGGCATGATCGGACAGGGTGAAGCTACCTATTCGGGCTGAGTCTAATGCCCAGGCCCAATTTGTGGGAACCAACAGGAGATCGATCCTACTATACCCTGAGTATCTGGGAGAATATAGAGAGTAATCCCTCATGGTAGGGTGTAAAAATCTCCAGGCATCCATCATGCCATGTTCATGGATGAGTCTATGAAGTGTTGTTGAGACTTTAGATCTTTTGCCTGGTTGCATCCCAGATTTGTCCAAACAGGGGCAGAGGATTGTATTAAAGTCTCCACTTACTATCCTGAGGTCAGAATCAAACCTAGGGAAGGCTGACAGCATCTTTGTTAAGAAGGCAGATCTAAGGTTTTCCTCATTGGGTGCATATATATTTAGAATGCTACACTTGTGAGCCCCCAGATCTGCCTCCACATATATGTATCTACCCTCGGGATCGGACCTTACCTCTGTCTCCTTAAAAGGAAGGTTTCTCCTTATTAATATAGCTACTTCCTGTTTGTGTGGTTGGGTTTGACAGGAGGAAGAAAAGACCTGTCCCACCCAGGACCTTTTCAGTTTGGAATGCTCCAATTGTGTCAAGTGGGTCTCTTGAAGCAGGGCAATGTCCGTCCCGAGCTCTCTCAGCACCCTGGCCCTTTTTATAGGGCTCCCCAGGTCCCTTACATTGTAAGTGGCTATATGGATTTCAGCCATATTCTTTTGGCCACGGTTCTGGTTTGGTCTGACCCCTGAGGGCTTTTCTCGCTAAGATTATGTTCGGCGCACACACCACCATTTCAAAAACAAGAAGAAAACTACTAATTTTCATAGCCAACACTATAACTATATACTAATTGACAGATTTTATCCCTCTGTCGTACTGTGCAGTTTTATATTGCATCCTTCTATGTACTTCAAGATGATACTTCAGATGGAACATTAAAAGAAAAATATGTAACCCTAATTAGGTCTCACCTGTACTACAGTGGCAATTGGGGAGACCCTGGGGAGACTATTCTGAGTGCTTCCCGGCTGACCATTCCTCCAGTCGGTGGTCAGTAGGGTGATTAGCTGAACTACTAAGTGTGGGGTATCTGCATTCACCCCTCACGAGGTCCAAACTGGTTAAACCGTCTGGGCCTTGATATTCTGTTCACCCAACTCAACAAAATCATTATCTCCTTCTATTTTAAAGAGGAACCTGAATCTCTCGGGGAGGGAGGGGAAGGAAGGAGAGAGGAGGCGGGCTAGCAGAATTCTCGATGTGAGCATACTTGAACTTTGACCCATAAGCGGGTCATTTATACTATCTGCACTATAGTGCACCATCAGGTTTATTCATGCTATTCGCAACATCCCCCCGTCTCTTGTTAAAGCATGGAGTGCCACAACCTTAAATTCAGGAATATAGCTGCCCATAGTTAGTTAATGAGCTGCTACCATAGGGCTAAACTGATAGTTGTGATCATGTTGTGGTTATCAACATATGGCCCAAAAAAGTCCCCAACTTTATCCCAGGCATAGATAAATTTCCCAAAGTTCTTAATCATTAAGAGCCTGATGAATTCACTTTTGCTCACAAGTTTCTGCATTTTAACTGTTACCCAGTCTTATGTGATCGAGCTTCAGCTTGCTGCGTTGGTAATTTGGGGCTGCGCATGAGATTCTGCAGCAAAAGGTGTCTTCTCGATTAAAACTGTAAGCAGTCTGACTGCCTCGCGGACACTCTGCCAGACACCCGTGTTCTGGGCCTCCGACCTTTTCCTAGGAGTCAACTGCCAGGCCAGGGCCTCCAGCTCCTGTCTTGGGAAACGAGCCTGCAGCTCTTCCATCTTAATCCCTTGGTCTGCCAGGAACTTCCTCGCTTCCACAGTGTCCGCAAAATGCTTGGTTGCTCCCTCACTGGTCTTCACACGAAACCGGGCTGGGTAGTCAAGGTATACCTTAAGCCCCTTCTGTTTCAAGGTTTTCATTGCTGCTAGGATCAGTCGCCTTTGTAATGTCGTCGATGCAGCAAAGTCATGGTCAAAATGTAGTCGCTGGTCCCCAAAAATAACCTCCTTTCGGCCCCACGCCATTTTAAGAATTTTTTCCTTGACTCTGTAGTCCAAAAACGGCAGGATTATCGATCTCGGCCTGTCATTCGCGTTTGCTGGTGGGGCTATAAGTGCTCTGTGTGCACGGATTATACCGAGTGGTTCCTTCTTAGGCCAGCTTAGTAGTTCTTGTAGTAGGCTTTCCATAAACTGCACCATGTCACCCGATTCTGTTTTCTCTGGGAGCCTGTAGATTCTTATATTGTTTTGTCGATGTCGATTCTCTAATTCTTCCACCCTTTTGCTCAGTTGTATCTCTCTGTGGTGCAAATTTAGGAGCGCTGAATTGTGTACGTCTTTCTCCTTACAATATTCAGTCAGTCAGGCCTCTACCACTCCTATGCGCTTCTCGATTACACGGAGATCACGCTTAGTGTCGGCCATTGCCGTTTCAGTACGTTGCAGGGTTTCTGCGATTATGCTGAACTGAGCGCAGAGTTGTTTGGAGGTAATTGTAAATTCAGGCTCATCTTCAATGTCTTTGGTTTGTTCGGGATCTGCCATCACACTCTGCGGGCGCTGCTTAGTTGCTGGTGGTGGCTGCCAGTTTAAGGTTCATTGGAGAGTCTCTCTAGACGTGTTTGGCGCTTCAAATTCTCTCAATTTTTGTCTCATAGCCATATGTAGGCTAGCTTGTGCAGGTTTTTTGGCTTTTGGTTTTTTTCTGGATGCCAGGATGGTTTAGGATTTTGAGTTAGGCAGAGCTTCAGCTTCAAGCGGCCATATGCAACGCTTGCGTCACCGGAAGTCCATTCTCCCTTTCTTTTTCCAGGTGATTCTGGCACCTCAGAAAGCGGTTTTGTTAACATTATTATTATTATTGTGATATAGAATTCATTCTTTCTTAAACAGATTTAATAGTTTGTACTATATAGGTGTGGTTAGATAGTATAATATGGGTTGCCTTGTAGGCTCCTTAGAAATCTGAGACGTTGATGGAACATTGCAGCAGATAAGGGCAGCAGTTTGAATATGTGTCACGAGCCAATGATAGTTCTGTAATTTGCATAAAGTTCCATTTGCTCTGGGCAGCTCTACTTAGGAGGCAGACTGCAGAGAGTTATGAATATAGAAGAATACATTGGAAGAAACAAGATTACTAAGGTGAATAATTTTTTCTACAATGCCGTTGTCACCAGACCTGCACCCGCTGTCGACAGTCATAGTCACGACCATTACTATGGGCACCGTCAATGTATAAACAGTGCTGGTATCATTCTCAGAAATATGTCGGCTGCTGCCAGGCTTTCCTGACCAGCCTGTGCTAACATCGATGGGACCCTCCTCCTCCCAGAACTCGTCAACACAGTCATGCAACACTATACACAAGGGTTCAAGGAACAGAGCCGCTCAGGTGAGGCGGAGTGCTCTAGTGACACACTCAAGCTAGTAGAAATAATAGTTACGGCATTCACCCTCTTTGATCCTTGTCCAGACTTATGGATGCCTAGGGCCTATGGTAGCATTGTCCAACTTAATGAAAGTGAACCAGAGGGACACTTAGGAAAGGACATATTGAGGTAGCAAGATAACCGCTCTACAGTTGTACCTCTTCCTTGTACATATACACCCCATCTCCAACGGCTCTTTCTCTTTCTTGTCTCCCCCCCCCCTTTGCACAAGCACCTATGTATTTCAGTTCAGGACACAAGGTCCAACATAATGTAACTTTACTTGGTGCAATATCTGTGTTTGTTTCTACACCCAAGCTTAGTATACAGTTTATTTACAAATAAGGCGATTCTGTCCATACATCAAGCAAGCACATGTTTAATTATGAATACGGTATAATTAAAGCTGGAAATAGTGCAATAGTCTGCGTAGTATGAAGAACTGATTGTAATGTATGTGTCCTCAATGTTTTTTATCAAGGTTTAATCCTTTTTAGTACTTTGACACTTGTTTAAGTTAATTGAAACTTTTTGCACATTAAAGTGTTAAGTCATGTAGTATTTAAAAAATGCTATAAAAGACCCCTGTCTATAGAGGGCACCACCTTTGAAAAAGCCAGCATTTGGTGAAACGTCAGATGATTTTCTGCTGCTCCCCACAGCGGTGGCTGTTTGTTTTATTGCACTTTAAACAAATAAATGTTATATGAACTTTGAAAGCAAGTTCCCGTGTGGAGACTGTCCTTTCATGTAAGGATTCAGGAGGGTGAGTGCTGTGACTATTCATTTCTACTGTACACACGGGATCTCCTCAGCTGCCACAAATGTTGCTGGTGCTGTCTTCTCCCCATCATCAAGAGGGACGACGACAAGTTGGAATATAACCCAGTCCTCATAATGGAAGAACATTATCAGGAGGATGGTTATGCTGAGGACCAGTATTTTACCTGGTACTAACTCCACTTTATCCTTCTGCAGTGAGGAATCAGTAGTGAATAATCCAAAGTCACCACCAGAGGATCCTTCTTTTCAAGTAATAATGTAGAAAATGCAGACTGTCATGGGGTTCACTCTGGACGACATCACAAAGAAAACTTTGTTGGAGTTTTTGAAGGTGCCAGCAACACCATCTGTAGTTATTCCTCCACTGTGCCCAGCTCTGGAAGATGCCACCTCTGCTGCTTGGTAGAGACCAAATACCATACCAGCTGTTCCCAGAAAGGCAGACAAGATATACCCTGCATCATCTAACAAGCCTTATTATGCAACCAGCCTGTAACAGATTCAGTGCTGATCACAGCTGCCCATGACAGATCCAGGATGCCTAAACACATGAGCTCCCTTCCTCCCTCCTGATAAAAAATTCAGGATGATAGACATCATGGTGAAACGTATTTATGCTGCTTCCTCATTAGGCCTGCGTATTGCAAATTACCAGGCCCACATGATGAAACATCAGAATACCCTCTGGAGAAGTGCCAAGGCTGCAGCTCAGGCCTTACCCCAAGGTAATGCCAACATTGAGTTAATGAAAACCCTAACTGCAGGGGCTGAGGTGGGTAAGCATTTAATCTGCTCAGCCTGTGATGTTTCGGATGCCTCTACCAGGGCAGCTGCCTCTGGGATTTGCACGAGGAGATACTCCTAGCTTAGAGTAGCTGGGTTCACCATTGATGTTCAACAAGCAGTTTTTAAATGTAATCCGGTGGGTATCAAGGAAATACAAGTCAAATTGCAAAGTGCAGTTTATGCAGGGAGAGAGGCAGAGAATACTATCCAGTGGGTTTCAAGGACATATAGTTCAAAGTGCAGAGGTAAGGGGGGTTAACAGTAGGAGCTAGGGCTTGTTGGTATGGGGGAGAGAAAAGGGGGAAGTCGAGTGTAGATCAGGAGGAATGGGAGAGTGGGGGGTAGAAGGTAGTGAGTAGTAGAACAGGGACAGGTATTAGGTGGAATTGTGGGAGTGAGAAGTGAAATTGTGGAGAAGAGAGAGAGTGAACATTGGGAAGAGGCAGAGCGGATAGTTGGGGGAGAGAATCCCATAGTTTGGGAAAATGGTAGGAGAAAGCAGCCGGGCCAACTAACAGTTTCCTTGAAGGGAGTGCAAGGGAATGATAGTCAGAGTTGTGAAGGGTGTAAGAGGAAGGTGGGGGGGGAGGAGAGAGGTAAGGTAAGGGGGGAAGAGAGCCTAGCCAGTATTTAGAGATAAAGGAGATGCAATGAGCAAAGTGTCTGGCTTCGAGGAAGGGGAGGGAGGGAGAGGGAGGAAAAAGGGAGCCATGGTGGGTGTGAAGCAAACAGTCAAAAGCAACAGAAGGAGTGAAAGCGGGAATCAAGTCTGGTTAGGGTGGTCTTACGAGCAGCACTGTAGACAGTGTCACCATAGTTGAAGATGGGAAGAATCATTTTCAGGACAGTAGCTCAGAGAGCAGGAAGAGGAATGCAACCTCTATAGCTGTATAACGCATCGAGCTTAGGGTGAAGTTTATTGGAGATGGCGTCCACATGCCCTTAAAAATCAAGGTGCCGGTCAAGCCAGATCCCGAGGTACTTAATTGAGGGAGTATCAGTGACTGTGGCCATATCTAAGATGTGGAAGAAGGGGAGTGCGGTAAGCCTAGTGAGCTTCCGCCTAATGCCAAAGGTCAGGGAAACCATTTTCTTGGTATTGAGGGATAACTGATCTGACCGGAACCAGTGCTGAATGTTGTTGAAATCCAGCTGAAGCCTGGCCATCAGATCAGAGGGGGAGAAAAAGTGACAAATAGTACAGTATCATATGCGTACATGTGGGTGTAGACAGAGGAGCAGGCAGCGGGGAGGTCATTCAGGAAGACTGAAGAGAGTATTGGGCCAAGGACAGACCCTTGTGGGACACCAGTACTTATAAGAAGTTGAGGGGTAGCCGGCCCGGTGGCACTGAGGCTTGAGATGCTGGACGCCACACCTTGCGCTGCGCCGGTGACCCGGGTTCGGGAACGGACTTGGGCGCCGGGGGTTGGCAGGGGAGGGTTGAGGAATGAGCGCCCTTGTGGTGCTCTCTTCCCCGGACTAAGGGGATTTGTTGGCCCGGCGAGCCAGGGACCCCCGGTGGAGACTGGGGGGCACTGCAGCAAGCCAGGCAGCACGTATCAGCGTGGCCAATGCAGGCAGGGTTGCCATGTGCCAAGAGTGTTGGGGCATGCCAACACACGGGGGAGGGAACAATAGAACATTGAAAACCCCGGTCTTGGGGTTAGGCGATGGCACCAGCCACCATGCCCACTGCCGGGTCCATCCTGGATGGCCTTCAGGGTTCTTCCGCCAGGGCCCACGCCCGCAGCTGGAGTCTATGTGTGTGAGAGTGCCCAATGTAGGAGGGGCAGCCCCACCCCAGAGGGGTCAAGCCAGGGGTGCCAGCTGCAGGGCGGAGGAGAGAGAAGGGCTCAGTCAGGGGGACTTCAGGCTGGGCAGGACCTGGGTGGATGCCAGAGAGGCTCCTAGGACCATGATCAGGAGGAAAAAGAATCGGGGCGGGGAGAGAAGTGGAGGGGATAAGGAATCTCCTGTTCTAACAAACTGAGATGTACCCTTAAGGTAAAAGTGGAACCAATTGGTTGAGGAGTTGGAGAGCCCCGCTGCCTTAAGCGTGTTGAGGAGGAGGGGGTCAGCTACAGTGCTGTAGGCTTTGGCCAAGTCGACAGAGATGGCGGAGATGATAAGGCCCTGATCCATACCTGAGAGAATGGAGTCAGTAAGCCAGAGGAGGAGGTGGAGTGGAATGTATGGAAGCCAAACTGGAAAGGAGTAAAGAAAGAGGAAGAGTCAAGGAAGGGGAAGAGCTGAAACCTCAGACATCGCGAGGTGCTCTTGCAGTTCAGCTAAAGTGGGAAACAGAGAAATAGGGTAGTAGTTGCCAGGACAGGAGGAGTCCCCTCCTTTGGGAAGGGGTATGACAGTGGCCTGTTTCCAGGAGTTAGGGACAGAGGCAAGGGAGGAAGAGAGGTTGAGAAGGGAGGTGATTGGTAGAGGAAAGACAGGAACAGAGAGATGGAGAAGTTTGGGGTTGAGCCCATCAGGGGTTCTGCCCTTGAGAGGGTTAAGAGCCAAGAGAGCCTTGAGGGAGGCAACAGGAGTGATAGGAGAGAAGGAGAAGAAGAGAGATGGGGTGGTAGGAGGAGGGAGGGGGAAGGTAGAGGGAAGAGACAAGGGAGGAGGCACAGGAGGTGAAGAATGAGTTGAACTCTGAAGCAACAGAGAGGGGGTCAGAAATGGGGATGTCACCCACCTTGAGGACTGGGGAGGAGGACTGGGTTGGGGGGGGGAGAAGGTGTGGATGATCTTCTGGAACTTGGAGTGGTGATTAAGGTTGTTCTGGAAGGTGGAGGCAAAGTATTCAGCCTTGGCTATGATGTGGAAGAGGCATTAAGAGGTCTTCAGTCATCTGGGATGACATTAAGGCCAGTCAGATCCCTATACTCCACACCAGGAAGGGGTAAGGGCAGGGGGCTGTTTTGTCCATCAGCTGCCAGAGATAGTAGACAGACCTATAGGTAACAAGGCAGAGGTAAGGGCGCAGGAGCCTTACCAGCCACCTTCCCCCTGGTGCCCATTCCAAAGCACCTAGAGGAGGTGGAGTCAGTGGCATTGATCCCACTGGTTCAGCATGACTCACAGCAGTACACTCCCCCACTACCATTGCCCCCGGGGTGGTTGTAGGGGGTTGTCTCTCCCTTCATGTGAGCCAATGGAGGGAGAGTACTACAAGTGAATGGATACTGGACTTTATTGCAAAAGACCATGATCTGAAGCTTTTGGATACCCATCCAGGTCATCTGCCGTCAACCTCAACTTATCCCCTGGGATGCATGTCCTTAGTGAGAGTAAAGGTGCAGACCTTACTCCAGAAATGTGCCGTAGAACCAGTCCCTGTCAGGCAGAGGAAAAGAGGCTTCTATTCAATATACTTCCTTGTCCCCAAGTGGACATGAGATCTGAGACCTGTTCTAGACCTGAAAGATCTCCGCTTCTTCATAGAACACAAGAAGTTCCATATGGTCTCTCTACAGACTCTTGATTCCTCTGTTGCAAACAGGGGACTGGATATGTTCTGTAGATATGAAGGATGCTTACCTTCATATAAAAATCAGGATGTATCAGAACATATCTGAGATTCAGGCTGAAAGGGGAAATTACCAGTTCAGAGTCCTGCCCTTGGGCTTATCTTTTGTGCCACGGATCTTTACCAAATGCTTGGCAGTAGTAGCAGCAGCCCTCTGCAGGGAAGGCCTGTATGTGTTTCCTTACCTGGAAGATTGGCTATTAAAGGCTCACTCCAGGAAACAACTGCTTCACACCCTAGGTCGTACCAGGAAGCTGATCAGCAACCTGGTGGTAACAGTCAATCTGTCACAGTCATTACTGACCCGCTGCAAGAGACTGCAGTACATAGTGGCAGTACTGGACACAGCTTAGGGCCGTGCGTTCTTGCCTCTGAACAGAACAGAATGCCTTGTAGCTCAGGCACAACTGGTGTACCACAGCCAGTATGTGCCAGCCAAGACTCTGCTATGCCTTCTAGGCCTTATGGCAGCAGCTGCTGTAACAGTGCCACTGGCTCGCTTGCATAATGCGGATCCCACAGTGGTCCCTAAGAATCCAGTGGGATCAAACAACAGACAATCTAGACAAACAAATGCTAGTCATGTTTTCTTTGAGGAAAGTTCTGATGTGGTGGATGGATTGTACCGACTTGCTCAAGGGCATTCCATTTTTGATTCCAGCTCCAGTACAAATTCTCACCTTGAATGCCTCAGGCTCTGGGTGGCGAGCGCACCTGAGCCCTTACTAAACACAGGGTATTTGGACCCAGGTGTATAAGAAATTGCACATAAACGTCCTGGAAATGAACGCTGTCCTGTACAGCCACCAGGCCTTTCAGAAGCATCTGACAACAGGTCCACTGTTAATACTGACAAACAACGTCAGTGTGATGCATTACATCAACAAACAAAGGAGGGGGCTCATTCCTATCCGCTATGCAAGGAAGCAATGAGAGTGTGGCCTTGGGCTCTGTAACATGGCTTAGAACTTTTAGCCGCACATCTTCCAGGTGCCCAAAATGCTTTAGCAGACAAAGTTAAGCAGGTCACAGTCCAGGGTACACAAATGAGAGCCATACCTCTCAACCTCCCAACTTGCCAGTGTGTGACAAATGGCAAAAGTGTGGTACGCCTGATATTTCACAGCGTGTGGAGTTGCGCACTGTGGTGTTTTCACGTAAAATGAATAAAACTGATTTTACCACAGTAAAATTATTGTTCGTATGCTTGGCTTGTGGTTTGTGTTTCAAATTAAAGAGAACATGAAAATGTGTTGTGTCTGTGTGTCCTTAATTAAAATAAAGAGTGATACGAATCCTAAATGTGTGTTAACATTTTATTGATTTAATCTGTAAATACACCTCTAGAGAATGAAAAACAACCACTTATTCATTATTTGAAGACATCATGAAACAGACTATTGAAATATATGACATAATTATTAAATTAGCATCACCATCAACAGAACAAAAAAGGGGGTGGACAAGCCATCCTTTCTTCCCAATACTGTGCCACCTGAATAAATAGTCAGGCCAGCCGAAACCATGTAACCCCAAACTACAGTATTTAAAAAATGTCATGCGTAGATATTTCTTTACATTGTCTATCAACTAGCATTTTTTTGTTATTTCAACCATGGTGGAGGCTCTAGCCTAAGGTACAAACCATACAATTATGGTACAGCAAACATTTTCAGTGCCCTACCACCGCTTCTGCTGAGCAATAACCCAAAAACATCCCCCACCCCCCGCACCAGCAACTGTTAAGACGGGCACCATTTCTCACAGCACTCGGGGCTATAACAGTTCGAGTACAGTACCTGAGTGATTATTACATGGATTTATAAAGCTTGGACGTACTACAGCTAACTGCATACACACCGCCGTGACCCCTCCCAATTGACACTAGCAGTAGCGACTCACCCAGCTCACATCAGTTACCATCCACACCACACAACTCTGTCATTAACACAGCAGCTGCAGCACAAAATACATTTCTGATAAATCAATGACATTAAGTTATCATGCATAATCATATTAACTGTGCCAGGCCAGCCATTACAGGAGTATCAACATAGTGTGCACCAGGGCTTGAACAAGTCCTATACCACAGTAATGAAATGCACAGGAAGCACAACTGACTGGAAAGGGAAATATGAACTTATACCTCTGTGCTTTTACATTATATTCATTTCTCATAGCTGGGGGGCAAAGCATTTCAAGGCTGCAGTGCCATGAGATTGTGTTACATTTCAAACCAAGACACCCATATTTTAGAATGGCTAGCATCTCTCATGTGCTTTTACAGTGCTCAGACCAAAAGAAAAAAGTTTAGGAACACACAGTTTAATTTGGGGAAAACAGTTTAATTCGACAGGCTAAAATATAACTGTTGCTGTAAACATTTGTGACTTGGTTGTTATTTAGATTTGTGGTTAACCTTTAAGTCAGACAGAGCCTTGCGACACACAATTTGAATCTCAGACTCATACAGTACTCCTTGTGTCTGTCTTGTGTGATCTGACTTGGAGCAGTCTGTAGTGCTTAACCTCCTGTCCCTTTCATTTTTTTCATCCCCCCCCCCACCGAGATTCAAAGGAAGCAGTAAAGCATGGCCACAATTTTTTCATTTTGTTTTCCCCTGAGATTCAAAGGAAGCAGTGAAGCATGGCCACAGATTTCAACAAAAATCACTGACTTACCTGTCCTCAGCAGCAATCAGGCTCAAGCAAGCAGCACCACCCGATGTTCCCCTTCTCTCTTCTGCCTGCCTTTTTGTTTCTTCTTCTGGTGGACTTCAGGAATCAGGGCACACAGCAACCAAGCCAGCAGGACCGTGAACTGCGAGATAGATCGACAGATGGAACAGGTGGTCGGCCGTCAGTTCCCCTGACTAATAGCCCGGCAGCAGCAAACTGGGAGTTGGGTGGACAAGAGGAGCCGGGAGAGAGGACAGTCAGATGGGCCAGGCAGCACTAGTCAGCACAGCAGTAGTTCGTTTTGCAAAGCTACACCACTCGCCACGCCACCAAACAATGTCAGCTCAGTGACACACAGCTTTTTTTTTTTACTTGTTTCCACTACCCACTGTGCTGGCTGGCTCTCTAGCCCCCGAATGAATCCCCTTTCGATTTCAAATCTGTTCCCCTGTCCAGGGCAGGCTCCAGCAGCGGGCAGCGGCTTGAATCTTCCGGCAGCGATGTGGACAGGAAGACCGGGTCTCTAGTCTCGTTGTCTCATTTCTCCACTCGACTCGACTCCACTCTGTGAAGTGTGCCCCATGTTATATGGGGCAAAGACGGACCTGATTGAGGGCTGCGCTGGGGCCAGCATGGCATTGTATTTACAGTAGCCTTGCCTTACCCTTTGAACTGCGCAGTGTAGGGATGATGACGTTGTGGTTCGGGGAAGGGGAGTCTCTGAGCGATTCTCAGTGGATGATTGGGTGTGGCAGGGTGACTCGCTGAGGAGGATGAGATGCTTATGCTACAGTGTGCCAGTGGTGCGAAATTCAAAGTCGAGACAAAGGAAAGACGCAGACATGCTGTGCTTAGCGTGGAAAACGGCGTCTTTCTGTGAAATCCCAGCCCAAAGCGTGTTAGCGGTACAGGGGCTTTGGGAGCTCCCAAATCCGGCACATCACGGAAAATCCATGACAGTTGAGAGGTATGACGGAGCTGCTGACCTCAGTGGTGGAAGACCTGTTCAAGAGGTGTGGTCACCCAGAGTTGGACCTTTTTTACGTCCCCACACAATGCAAAACTGCCATGTTTTTGCTCACTCGCTTCAGGGCCTGGAGTTTTTTGGCGAGATGCATTGTCCTTCTCTTGAAAAGGGAGTTTTCTGTACACCTTCCTTCCCTTTCCTCTCATACAGAGTGTACTACTAAAACTGAAGATTGAGGGGCAACCCTCATCCTCCTTGTTCCGCTATGGCCTCGGCTGATACGGTATCCACTGCTACAACAGTTAGCAGTGTAATCTCCAGTACCTCTGCCGCAGTGCAGGGGCCTCTTGTCACAGGACAAGGGGTCTCTGGTCCATCCAGACCTGCAGTCCCTACATCTGCATGCAGCTCCTGAAGAGATAGCCATGGAATGATTTGTAGTATCCTCTAAAGTGACTGATGTTCTGGTGGCTGCCAGAAAACCCTCCACCAGACATACCTATTTTTTGAAATGGAAGCGGTTTATACTGTGGGCTGCTTCCAATCATTTGGATCCATTTACTTGTCAGGTCAGTGCAATGTTGGAATACTTGCTGTCCCTGTCAGTCTTCAGTATTCCTCACTTAAGGTACATTTGGCTGCTATTTCAGCTTTTCAAGCACCTGTAGGTGGATACGCGGTTGCCCAACTATAGGTAGCTTGTGCATTTTTGAGAGGTATATTACATTTGAAACTTACCATTAGGAATCCAGTCCTGGCTTGGGACCTGAATTTTGTGTTAGAAAAGCGGGGAATGATTTGAAAATGGAGGAAGCCATGCTGGGCTGACCTCGAGATAGTAGAGTTTTTAGTTGTTTTTAACCCTTAGAAGACTGTGGATGTATATATACGTCCAGAATCTATATACATTCACACATATTCAGTTCTCAAAGGGTTAATTTATGTCACTCACTTTGTTTATTTGTTTTATTTGTTAGGGTAGAGTGAGTGTTAGTGAGATAGGGTTTTTAGTGAGGTAGCTATTGTTAGAGCGTTTCTTCGGGAATTAGGTGGTAGGGAAACAAGCCGGCCTGGAGCCTTGGATTCATTATACGATATATTTGATATAGCATTTTACAGCACTTTAATTGATTTTGTGCAAGGTGGCCCGAATATTGATTTTAGAGTCTCCTACCTCCCAGGACCAGAGCTGTGTGATTGTTTTGTCCAGAGGATTGAGGGATTTCGTGGATGGTGAAAGAATAGTGGACCTGTACCTGACTGTGCCTTAAGGTGGAACTGTTGTTCGGGGGAACAGGGTTGGATGTGCACTGGCTGAATTGTTTGGGCGCCAGACTACTTCGACCTTGGTGGGACTGTCTATTGGACGAACATTTGGCGGTCCTTAGAACCAGGAACTTTGTGGCTGGATTTGGGATTGTTGAGCCGGGAGACTTTGTTGGTTCGGTTGAAGATTGCAAGGGGTTTTCTGGGCTTTGGGGTGACCTCTAGGGTTCTGCGTACCACGCAGGGGTCGGGAACTGGGCCTACTGGAGGATAGGCCCATTGTTTCTAGTGCTCCCAGGTTCCCTAGAGGGTCAGCCAGTGGGCTGAAGAGAACGGGAGTCAAAGCAGTGGGCCTCGGGTAAATCGGAAAGCAGTTTTCCGTGGAGCACTGGTGAGACCCTGCGACCTGCTAACTTTTTTGCTCCTGGTTCCCGGTTGGAGGTCTGGAAGTCTGCTAACTCAACCTGCTAATTTCTTGTTCCCAGTTCCTTGCTTGGAGGTCTGGAAGTTGGAGACTTATCAAATCATATGGATTGCTGTGGATTAGTATCTTATGTTGGATATGGTTTGAATCTTTTTTTTTTTTTTTTACTGTCTTCATTTTGGACTTGATTGTGCTGTAAGTATAATGAAAATGTCCTGTGACTGTTAAAGCTTTTGAAAAATTCTGTCACTGTTCTAGGGAGATATGTGAGAGATCTCTCCGGTTTAACCGTTTTGGTAGTGAGAGTACCTAAACTGAATAAACTTTATATAAACCTGCTATTCTCTCAGAGGGATATGTGAGTGGTATCCTCTGGGGGACAGTTTATTGCAGTATATCTGAGGAGGTGGGAGCTCCTCAGGTTCAGGTTCAGGTTCATTTTATAACATCTACCTGAGATTCTAAAAGACTGCAACCACTTGCTCACTATCTGACTGCCCTGACAAATATTTGCTTGTTTTATTAAGGTTATGTGGGGATGGGGGAGTGGGTTTAAAGATATTTAATTTGTTTTATTAAGATTGTGTGGGTTATTTTCTTTAGTTTTATTTTATTTGTGTGTCTTTTCTGGATATTAGTTTTGTGATATATAATTGGGCTGCCACATTGTGTTGGAGATCTATTCCTGTGGTCGTGCGCTATTCATCCTCTGCTCTTCACGCGCTCTGCCCTTTTTTGCCTCCCTCCCTCCCTTCAGTTTATAATGTACCAGCGCTGTAGGTCGCTGGGTATCGTGCATGGGGGTGGGAGGAGGGCGTGGGGTTGTGAACAATGGAGGATGAATGAGGGGAGCCACTGCATTGGGGTAGTGAGATCCAGAAGATGCCCTGGGGTGAAATGGAATCCGGAACATGGTCCGTCATGTCTGGTTTCCATACCAAGGGCACTACTAGTTGTGGAAGGCTGATAGTCCAGGAGGCCCGAGAGGTTTGTTCAACTCGGGCGGTGTTATGCAATGCTAGGTCCATTAAAAACAAAGCTGCAGTTATTGCAGATCTTGTTAAATCGGTGGACCTGGCCTGCATCACCAAGACCTGGCTGGATGAGAACTCTGGCCCCATTTTGGAGGTGGCAATTCCGGCTGGGTACTTGGTGATACACCGCCCGAGATTGGATCTGTGTGTGTGTGTGTGTGTGTGTGTGGGGGGGAAGGTCTATTTCAAGACTGAACGCAACCTCACGAATGTACCAGTGGGGGAGACTGAGTCATTTGAGTGTACCATAGTAGCAGGTGTGGGATGTCGGATTGTTCTCATTTACCGTCCACCAGGAGATGAGAAGCGATTCCTTCAGGAAGTTGCGGACTTCATCATCGACATGGCATTTGAGTCGCCCAGGCTGATGGTCCTGGGTGACTTCAACGCCTGGATCGACGATGAACTCTCGCAATTTGGCCAGCACTTCCTCCAGTTGATGACATCACTGGGCCTTACACAGATAGTTACCACTGCTACTCATAATCACGGTCACTCTCTTGACTTAATCTTCCTCCTGGGGATTGAGGCCTCCAACTTGTGGGTGCAACCAGTTGGTTGGTCTGATCACTACACTGTGGGGTTCAGTTTCAGTGCCCCCCTACGTAGGCCTACCCCTGTGGAGATGACTAGGTACTGTCCTTTGTGAGATATAAGTTCTCAAGGCCTAGCGGCGGTGCTAGATCTTTCACCCCTCTCAGAGGTAAACGATGATCCAGAGGCCCTCATGACGGCTTATAATTTGGCCATTGCAGTGGCCTTGGGTATCATTGCTCCTGTCTGTGTTCGTCCTCTCTCTCTTCACCCTTGTTCCTCTTGGTTTGAGGGGACTTTGAGGGAGATGCGGCGATTAGGACGAAGGTTAGAGCGTTACTGGTGGAAATCCGCCCTTGATGCTGACCGCCTTAGATTGATGGACCATTATCGAGTCTATCAATCTGTAGTCACCCGTAAGAAGGCAGAGTTCCTGTCCGGGGAGATTGCGGTTACTCAAAATCGACCAGCTCAGCTGTTTCGAACTGTGGACAGACTCTGCAACCCAGCCTGTCTGCAAGTCCGGAAAGCATTTTCGCAAGAAGAGTGCGATGAGCTTGCTCGATTTTGTGTGACTAAGGTGGCCGACATCAGGGCGGTGCTCCAGCCAGCACACTTTTTGGGTGTTGCTGTAGGTCACCGGGGGGTCATGACGACTCGGTTTTCTTGGAGTACCTTTGACCGTCCAGCTTTCATGGATGTCATGCGGATTATCCAGAGTGTGCGCCCTACATGCTGTAGTTTGGATCTGGGACCTACGTCCCTGATATTGGGTTGTATTGATCCTATCGGTCCGGTCCTTGCTCAGATAGTCTGGTGTTCCTTGGAGACAGGTGAGTTTCCAAGCTCACTGAAAGAGGTGGTGGTGACACCACTCTTGAAGAAAGCTTCTCTGGACCCAGACTGCCTTGCAAACTACAGACCAATCTCTAACCTCCCCTTTTTAGGGAAGGTTATTGAGAAAGTAGTGCCCACTCAGCTGGAGGACCATTTGACCATCCATGACATCTATGAACCTCTCCAGTCCAGATTTCGAAAGAGGCATAGTACTGAGACAGCGCTGGTTTGGGTGCTCAATGATCTCCTGATGACTAGAGATCGGAGGAACCATTCTGTTCTGGTCCTCCTCGATCTCTCATCAGCGTTTGACACTGTGGACCATGAGGTGCTGCTTGATCATCTGAGGTTCATCTGTGGACTGTCAGGTACAGTCCTTTGGTGGTTTACATCATTCCTCACGGGAAGAGAGTGGTGTCCGGGATTCATTCCTCGAATCCAGTTTCTATATCATGTGGGGTTCCTCGGGGTTCAGTGCTGTCCCCCATGTTGTTTGCAGTATATGTGCTGCCTCTCGGAGACATTGTAATAAGATATGGGCTGAGGTTTCACTGTTATGCTGATGATACCCAGCTGTACCTTTCTTTTGCACCTGACCAGGATGGGGCTGTCTAAGTCTTTAATAGCTGTCTCACGGAAATCCAGGAGTGGATGGATACCAGTTGGTTGAAGCTGAACTCTGACAAAACTGAGGTAATGGTTGTGGATCTGGGATGCCGGATAGGGGGGTCAGGTACGGGTTCACCCTCTGGACTTTTTCTTGGGGACGTGCCACTTCTGACCTCTGAACAGGTGCGGAACCTGGGGGTAATTTTTGATGAAGGGCTGACCCTGCATGCGCAGGTGTCTGCAGTCGTCAAATCCTCCTTTTACCATCTGAGGAATATCTCCAGGATTAAGCACCTTGTTCCATATGGCGATCTTCCTACTCTGATCCATGCCTTTGTGACCTCACAGTTAGATTACTACAACTCCCTGTACCTAGGGCAACCAGGGTTTAAAATCCGCCGCTTGCAGCTAGTGCAGAACGCGGCAGCTCGGCTTTTGACGGGGTCATCTCTGTCCTGTCATATTTCGTCGGTGCTTCGTGGACTGCACTGGCTGCCAGTTCAGCGGCAGATCACCTTTAAAGTCGGTCTTCTGACTTTTAAAGCCCTACACAGACTTGGCCCGGACTATCCAAAAGAGCTTCTGGTCCTTCACTGTCCTGGGTGATTGCTCTGCTCAGCCAGCGAGGGGTTGCTAGAGATTCCGAGGGTATCTTTGAAATCTTCTGGGGCTACAGCATTTGTGTATGCTGCCCCTACCCTCTGCAATTCTCTGTCCTGTCGATTATGGGAGTGCACGACTGTGGAAGGATTTAAGCAGTTATTAAAGACCTTTCTATGGTGCCAAGCATTTGGTAACTAATTACTGGATGTTTTAGTCTGATTTTGTTATTGAGTTGTTTGTTTTATTTATTGAGTGGTTTTAATATTGTTAAGGCGCCTTGGTTTTTGAAAGGCGCCATATAAATAAAGCTTATTATTATTATATTAAAAGCTTACTTTGGCTCCTGTTGAGCCAGCTGTGCATTGTGGTTTATGCTTTCTTTCATGGAAAGTGTTATTTATTTTTTATTTTTTACTTCATTTCTTTTTTAACTTCTCGGCTAGGGGGTGGTCCTATGGTTACCCTCATTCTTCCGGCGACTTCCTGGCTGCTGCCCCAAACCCAGTCAGAGCTCATACCCTTTTTGCCCTGCCATCCCAGGTCGCATCATAGCGGGGATCCATCCCGCACACTGCAGAGACCTGGAGGCCGGGGGCTGAAGGGGAGCTGGCTTAAGTGGGTCCGCTCTGGTGCCGTTAGCCAACCATCACTTGCACTGGAGGATTAGTACTTTTTCCCTCAGTCCCTCAAATGGGCGCATGCATGCAATGGTGTCAAGAATGCTGCCTTGCGCTCCACGCGTAGCTGCGTCTAGCACTAGCACGCCAGCCCCCACACACACACACAGGAGCCAGTGCCTCAGTGATACTCCCACCCTCCCTCCCTGGAGAGAGCAGTCAGGGACACTCGATCCTCCTCCCTGGCCTGACCCTCCGATACCCGAGGTAGCTCCCGATCCCGGGTCGTCGGCATGGGAGGAGGTAAGGCCCAAGCGCTTCAGTCCTCTGTGCCACTGGGCTGGCCGAAAGCATTATTTTTAGTTGCAATTGCGTCTGCTTGAAGGATTTCAGAGCTACAGGCTCTAATTTGTGATCTTCCCTATTTCATTTTCCATAAAGACATTGCCTTTATGTACATATCCTAAGTTTTTACCAAAGGTGGTGTCTGAATTTACTTTGAATCAAACCATCAACCTTCCAGTGTACTACCAGGAGAATGTTAATCCAGGGGAAGCATTACGCCATACTTTGGATGTACATAGAATCCTTAGATAATATGTGAATCGCACCAAGGACTGCAGAAAGTCCTCTCAGCTTTTTTTTTTCTTAATTTCTTTATTACCTCCTTGGCTGGGGGTGGTCCTGTGGTTCCCCTGCTTCTGGCGACTTTCTCAGCTGCTGCCCTGGACCCAGTCAGAGCTCAACCCTTTCGCCCTGCCATCCCAGGGTCGCGCCACAGTGGGTATCCATCCCACACACTGCAGAAGACCTGGAGGCCAGAGGTGGAAGGAGAACTAGCTTAAGTGGGTCTGCTGTGGCGCCGGGAAGCCAGCCATCACTTGCGCTAGAGGATTGGTGCTTTTCCCCTGTATCCCCCCACGACTTGTGCGTGCAATGGCTTCCAAGACGCTGTCATGCGTGCTGTAGCACGCAGCCCGTCAGACGCCTGTCCACGCCAACCCACGCTTTGTTCGCCGAGCCTACACCATCCCTGGCCACCGCCACGAGCCAGTGCCTCAGCGATTCACCCCACCCTTCCTCCACAGAGGAGGAGAGCAGTCCAGGGAACACTCGATTCCCCCCCCCCGGTGACCTTCCGAGATCCAAAGGCCGCTTCCGATCCCGGATCGTCTGATTGGGAAGAGGTAAGGCACCAGCGTCTCAGCCCTCTGCGCCACCGAGCCGGCTGCCCTCTCAGCTTTTTGTTTTGTTCGCCTTTGGGAAAGAAGGCACCCCGTATCTAAACAATGCCTGTCCGAATGGTTTGCACATTGTATTACTTTCTGTTATAGGAAGTACAGTAAGGAGCTTCCTGGAGTGGTTCCTGGTCATTCTACAAGAGACATTGCCACTACCGCTGCTTGTTTCTGAAATATTTCAGCTACTGAAATTTGTGAAGCTGCTGCATGGAGTACTAGCCACACCTTCACTAAACATTACAGTCTGGACACTGTGTCTCACAGACATGCAGGGTTTGGCCTAGCTGTCTTACAGGGCTTGCTTTCATCAGCTTGTATGTTTCCATCCCCCCAGACTGTACATTTTTGGTACTGCTTGGGACGCGTTCCAAAGGTGTGGCCTGATGAAAGAGTTATCCTCAAAGAAGATAGAACAGTTACGTACTTGCTGTAACAGCAGATCTTAAAGAGAATCTCTTTCATCAGGCCATGCCTACCCACCCTCCTTCCCCTTCAGGGGTATGGTACCTGACTTACTGCATTGTCATTCCATCATTGCCTTTTCCAGCACCCATTATTACCTGGTATGTTGGGTGCTACCTGTATCTCCTGGTTCCCCATAGAGAGTTACTCCAAGCATAATCTCTGGTGGGAAACTGAGGAGAGATGGGGCTGCCCATGTTTTATGTAGATGCTGATGCATGTCATCTTCCTGGGCAGCCACTTGCTTGCAAAAGTTTTGCGTGGTCCTAGCAGTGGTGTGGGTATCGTTCCAAAGGTGTGGTCTGATGAAAGAGATTCTCTCGAAGACCTGCTGTTATGGTAAGTACGTAACTGTGCATATTACTTTGAGGGGGCTCTTGCAGTAGGCAACACTGTTAGGACTAAGCTGCCAGGTGCCAGAACCCCACGGAAAAATTCTTGGCTAGCAGTACCAAACATGGAACTGCCCCCCTGACGTTGGCATGTCAACGTCCGTTCCAGTATAAAGGGGGCCGGTCCCCCACACCCTCCTCAGTTCTTTTCACGCCATTGACCTACGCTTGTCGGAATCAGCGCCGTTACACTTGACCCACATTTGTTCCTGCCCCCTTTGGGGTTTTGTTATTAGTGTTTACAGTTATCTTTCAACATTTTGTTGTCGCCACACTCTTCTGCTGAGACCCGTAAGTCCAAGTGTGCCTGCGGGAAGCAACTTCCTGAAAAGGACAGCCACTCAATGTGTGTCATCTGCTTAGGCCCGGACCATGACATCGAAGCCTGCCAGACCTGCCAAAAGTTTAATGTGGTCACGTGAAAAGGAGGCAGAAAGTCTTGGAATCACACCTCCTGCAGCAGAAGCTGACCACCCTAAAAAGAGAGCTGCAGTTCTGTTCCATGGCCAGGACTTTTAAGAATCCTCTGTTGTTGTCGAAAAAAAAGCACAAGAAACATTGGGACCGGGATCGGTCCACCCTGGAGTCGCAGTCTTCTCTTGGGACTGTGACAGCTGCAGAGTCTTCCTCTAGTGGGGGGTTGACTTCTTCATCCTCGCCAGCCCTCCTTCCTTCGGGGCTACATACGGACCCACCTTCCACAATTCTTGCTGTGATGGAAGGCACTCCTATGGGCGTGGAGGTTCCTTCCTCTGCT
Source organism: Neoceratodus forsteri (assembly GCA_016271365.2). Lineage (NCBI taxonomy): Eukaryota > Metazoa > Chordata > Ceratodontiformes > Ceratodontidae > Neoceratodus > Neoceratodus forsteri. The sequence goes on along the minus strand of CM057459.1, from coordinate 433,124,230 downwards.
TCTCAACCCCTGCTACTCAGGCCAGTCCTCGGGCTACGGCTGATTCCACCCTTCCGGCCTCGGCATCTTCGCCGGACCCTAGGCCAGAGTCTGGCGACGGTCTAGCGGACTGACGCCCGCTGTCACCCTCTTGGCCACAGCCTTCCTCTGTGGAGCAGCCACCTTTGGGGCTCTTATGATTCCGGGCATTCACTGGGTGCGGCCTCCCCCCTTCAGTCCCCAATAAGGCCCTTATCTTCCATGCCTCCTGCCTGGGATCTAACGCCCGATGGTTCTAAGCCACAGCGTCTGCTGTTCCCGGACTGGTCAGGTTTAACTCAGTCTGCTTTGGAGCCTGCAGTGCTTCCTAAGGTTTCAACCTCTGGGCTCAGCCCATCAGGCGCATTTATAGAGGCTGAACAGCCGGCTTCAACCTCTGACATGGATTCAGGTGCCATTGCAGACTTGGCCCTTAGCATGGTGTCTTCTGGATGGGCTCAGAGTACAACCGGTATGTCAGGTCAGACATTGGATCTTCTGGTGCACTATCCAGCGTTTACCTGCGACTTTCAGCCACAGCTTCTCTGCCGAATGGCGATAGACTATGAGGCCTTAATGAATGCTTGGTGGGCGTTGACTCCAAGGCCTACTTTGGGCTCTCAATCCATGGTACCTTTGTCTTCCCCAGGAAGGGATGCCCAGCCTTCGGGCATAGACGACTCACTCCTGGATCAGGGTTCACATTGGGTAGCGGATCAGGATGTAACCCCTGGGGTCTCCCCTAAGCCAGGTTTGGCAGTGGATTCGGAGCAATCCCTACACGTAGTCTCTGATTTCCCGTGCTCCCCTTCTCTGCTTTCGTCCCCTCAGGAAGTTTGGATTCGGGATATGCCCAAATCACCCCCGGAAAATCATTCCTTTCTGGAAATGAGGGTGATACAAGCCCTTCAGTGGTGGTGCACAGAGGATCAAGACCCCCAGTGGTTGCACCTTGCACAGCATCTGCGCCTTCCTGAAGTAGGTGTGGCTGTGATCCCACCTCTGTTACATCCCCATGCCAACATATCCTCCATGGTGTGGCTGCAACCAGCATTGGTTCTGGCCACCCCACACAAGACTGATCACCTCTGTCATTGCCCAGGATGGTCAGGAACACTTTGCCTCCCAGCCCAAGGCTGACCTCTCTGTACTTGAGGGACTTCCATCCATGGGAGATGGCCTGGGTTTTCGGGACTACCCATTGGACCGGGAGTCCAAGATTCTGGACACCTTAGGTTGTAGGACTTGTGCCTCCTCGACCTTAGCCTTGAGAGCTCAGAATTATTTGGCTCACATGCTGGTACACCAGCAGTCCTTTTTGTGTCAAATTGGAGATTTGCTACGTTCCACAGGGGATTCTTCTACCCAGTCTCAACTGGATCATCTCCTTACCTCTGCTTCTGATGTGGGGTTCTTTGCCTTATGGGCCTCGTACGATACAGTATACATGGCAGCCTGGAGTGCTGCTTCTGCTGTTTGCCTCAGACGCCGTGATTGCTTCGTCTGACATATCTTTATGCTGTGACCCAGGCCTCCATTTTGCATGCCCCTTTCTGAGGTCGTACTTCGTTTGGGGAAGATGTTCAGGCTCTCGTAACTTCCCTCCAGGACTCGGGAGCCCCTCTTCAACTCGTATCTAAGGGGCATGGCGTGGTTCACACGCATAGCCCGACAGCCTCCCCAGACATCACACCCGATGTCCGGATCTGCTGGGCAAGTGTAAGACTCTGTTGTCGGCTACAGCCTCAGGGGATGCATCAGCCACAAAGACCCACTGGGTAGCGGGTGCACCAGCATCGACGCCAGACCCGTTGCCCTAATCTCAGCGACTTTTACCTTCCTCTCCATCTTTGGTCTTCTAAGAAGCTTTTGGGAGAGGAGAGTGTCCTTTGATAGGGTGAGGGTCCCCCCCCCCAACACACACACACCCTCAGACTTTTCTGTCCTTTTCATCAGTTTTCTTCTTCAGGGTTCCTCCCTTTCTGGAGCTCCCCTGGGGTGGTGCCAGGGTTGGACTGGCTTTCTCCGGTTCCACCTGCTTGACAGACTTCTAGGCTGTCTCCTGGGCCTCCTGACTTGTTGTTTGCCTTTGGCCCTCTCCTTGAACCTGGGGCCTTGTTTCTTCGTTTAAGGGGCTCATTGTCAGAGTCTCTTACCCCTGACCACCATTGTTGGGTTGGTGGGTCAAGGACCGGAGATCCTTTATCCCCGGGCTTATGGGACGGAGAATGTCTCTCCTCCTCTAGCAACCAGGGCGGTGTTGGTTACCTTGGGTTCGACTGGGAATATCCAAATGCCGCTTCTCGGGTCCCCGGGACACATCGAGAATTTTCCCTTTTTAAGGGGAGCAGAGTCCCCTCCCCCTCTGTTTTACACAGCTCCAGCTTATCTGTTTTTTTTCTGGTGTCCTGTCTGGGTTTACAGGCATTTGTTGGTCCAGGGTAGTGGAGATGATCCTGGCCACTTGCGGGTCCATTACTCATACGACTTTGTGGATTTTCGGGAGGTTGTCTGGCTGTCTCAGTTCTTCCTTCTGGTCCGAACAAGCCCCTTTACTGAAGTGGCCCCTCTGTGGGGATCGCGCTACCTGGCAGAGCTTGCCACTTGTAAGACAGTTGGCCATCCTCTCACCGCTTCTGGCGGTGTCGATCCTACGTTACCCTATCACTGGAAGACCCTTGCGGTCGCTGGGTACTTCGGATGTCCCCTGTTCTCTGACGTTGGATCAGACCTCGGTATTCCAAGGGTCTCCTGTGGCAACCTTCAGGGCCATTCCAGCCACGGGGCCTTCCGCTCTCCGGAATTCCCCCCTCTCCTTCTGGTTTCCCCAGTGGGACAGGGTCCCATACCTTACTTGCCCCCTGCATTTTCACGCAGATGCTGGTTTTAGGATGGATACCAATTTTTCCTCTATCCCTATTCGCATGGGCCCTATTCTTTGCCCCATGACATCTGTGGGCCTTGGCGGGTGACCTGTCCGATGCAGACAATCATTTCATCTGGGTATTTGCGATCTCGCCACCTTTCAGGGGATGCTGTTTCCCCACAGTAAAAAAACCTAAAAAAAAAAAAAATGTGTGTGTGTGTATATATATATATATATATATATACACACCCATACATACATACTGGAATCCTCTTTCCCCGGACAGACAGCTGGTCTTTTGCCCCCTCGCTCTTTGGGGTTTTGCCTTCTCACTGGACATTTAGTAGTCAGGTAGTGGGTTAGATTCCTTCATCCCACTTCTCACAGGATGGAGAGATAGGGTTCTCCCTCTTGGGAGATATTTTTCCCCTTTTTCTTTCTAGAATTCTATTCCCTCTCTTGGGAATGGGCCTCCCCTTGGTATTATTGGGCCTTTTTAGGTCGGATGCCTTTGGTCCTGTCCGACTTCTAGCCTTTCCTGCTCCTGTCTTAGCCAGATTGCAGCAAGCCTCATCTTTGATGGACTCCCTTGGAGGACAGTCTGGCATCTCTCCGGATTACCTCCCCTTCCCTCTTCCTCTCCTAAGTGTCACTTGTTTGAGTTTTTTCTTCTTTCAGGCAGATTGGTGGCTTTCTAAGAAGGTCACTGAGACTATGGAATTTGGCCTTGCGGATTGTAGGGCCCCTTCTTTTCCCTGTGCTGGGTTCGGGTACTTGGGCCAAATCTAGATCCGGGAGGGATTTCCCATTGATACCCTTCTCTAGTCATAAGGGGGGTTCAGTTATGGCCTCTCCCTTTTCTTTTGATCTTTTGAAGGAGACTGATGACAGCTGTTGTCGCTGGCCTTCTCTCTTCCCCGACCTCTGGTCAGAGCTGACTGGAGAATGTCTTATCTGACTCGATTCAATCAGGTGTAGCCACCTGTTCTTTTCTTTAGTCTGCCTTGTTGGAGGCACTCTTTCTTTTTAGAGTGCTCTTCAGACTCTCAGTCTGTGTCTCTCTGATGTCGACCTCCTGCTGGATGTCAGCTCTCTGGTGGAGGTTGCCTTCCTACCTTTCCTTCTCCAGAATATTTCCCTTTGGTTACAGCTTGGGACTCTGTCCTAATGGTGTTGCCTACTGCAAGAACCCCCTCGAAGTAAGATAGTACAGTTACGTAAGAACTTACTGTAACAGTAGATCTTTGAGAGGAGCTCTTGCAATGGGCACTTTTTTCCCTCCCTCCCTCCCCTGCTCTCTCTCTATCTCAGCCAGTTCAAGCCTCAGAGTCATCCTTTTCTCCTGTCGGACCTTGCTGCAGGGTCTCCGGTGGAGAGGAACTGAGGAGGGTGGGGGGGACTACCACTTTTATACTGGAACGGACGTCGATGTGCCGACATCGGTGGGGGCCTGTTTGGTACTGCTAGCTAGAATTTTTCCATGGGGTCCTGGTGGCTTAGTCCTAATGGTGTTGTCTACTGCAAGAGCTCCTCTCGAAGATCTACTGTTACGGAAAGTTCTTGCGTAACTGTACTTTTTATATTGGTGCCATACGTCGGTGTTGTCACCCTCAAGACATTTGATTCCCATGTGGTCCTAGAGCATCTGGTCCTAAGTCCAAAACATGTGGATCTACAGAGAAGATTCTCTTGAAGATCACAGCATATTGGTAAGTGGAATTCCTTTACAATGTGTAGTGGTAAAGCTATACTTAGAAATACCAGGAGCCTGGCTTAGTTGTGCCGGCAGAGGATGTTGCATTCCCATGTGGGCTACCCTACAAACGCATCACGAGGCAGGGAAGCCTCGGGAGTGCTACACTGGCAGTACTTGTAGGCTCCAGCTGAAGAGCAGCACCGCCTGCTGGCTGTGGGAGAGACCTTAATGCCGTAGGTGATCACATGACTTCCACAAGTCAGCCGTAGCAAGAAGACATTGTCAATATTGCATCATGGGAGGTGGGAGGGCTGGGAGAAGAAATAAGGTAAATCTGTGTTCAGAAGCACTGGTCACAATTGACCCACCACCACATATTGCCTGTCGTGTCTCCATCTGCATACCTTCCTCAGTGCTTGACGCATTAATGGACTTTATTCCCAGTTGGAGTGGTCTCCAAGCTCCAGGGCTTTTCCGGGTCACCAGGGATCTGGAATGGTGGATTTCAGACTGGAGCAGTCCCATGACAGGAAGAAGCGGGAGTGGGAGGATTTGTTTCCCCACATGCATGACCTTGCACTTTTTGGCATTGAAGCTCAGCTGCCATATCTTTGATCACCCCTCTAGCCTCTGCAGGTTCTCCCTCAGCTTGTGTATTCCTTCATGAGAGTCAGCTCTGCCACAGAGCTTGGTGTCATCCAGAATTAGGCAGATTTTCCTACTGATGCCCTCACCTATGTTGCTAATGTAAAGGTCACATAGAGTAAGCCCCAGCACTGACCCCTGTGGAACCCTGCTGGTGATTTCCCTCATTCCCAAAAAATCCACGTTAAATGATTACCTTCTGCATCAACCCCCCCCCCCCAACTATTTCTCCACCCACTTTGTTTGTCACCCACCCCAAGGTCTCCCAGTTTCTTGATTAGCCTCCTGTGCAGGACAGAGATGAACGCTTTACTAAAATCAACATACAATATGCCAGCTGCCTGACTTTTATCAGTTGCCTTCGCTACCCAGTCAGAAAGTCTGTCAGATTTGTTTAATAAGACTTTCTTGCCACTAAACCGTGTTGTCTATCATCTAGCAGCCTGTTAACCTTCAGGAACCCCACCAGTCTTTGATTTTGATTTCCAGTAGTTTGCTGATGATTGATGTAGAACTGTCTGGGCTGTAGCTTCCTGACTCATTCTTTCCATCTCTTTTGTGCAGGATTACCATGTTCACTGTTCTCAAGGCCTTCTACATCCCTCCAGTTGCTACGGTGTTTTGTCTCCCACCCTTCAGTGCCGCTGTTGTCATCCTCTGTGCTGCTGCTCTTCATTTTGCCCTTCTTTGCTGCTGCTCGTCTTTCTCCCCTCTCTGCTACTGCTTTTGTTTTTCCAGCCCTCTGCTGCTCCTCTTGTCTTCCTTCCCTCTGTGATGTTGCAGCTCTTGTAGTCGTCCCTTCTGTGCTGCTGCTGTTCCTCCTTTCTGAGTGTGAAAGGATTCTGTGATACCCTGTCCCATTTGTTATGCAGACAGACTTAAAAGCAAGGGATCTATTTTGTCCTCTCCTTTTCTGCCACTTATCTGTCTCTTTGCTTGTTTGATTTTGCAATCGTATTGTTCTTGTGGCACCTAGAAATTGGACACGCTCATGGTTCCACCTTTTCCCCGTTATCTCACTTCCTTCACTTGCTGTTCCTATTCTTTCTTTCTTTCTCACATTGCTTCTCTGTGGTTAAAAATATATGTATGTGAATCTTTATGTGAAACTAGGATCCCTTGGTTTGCAAATTTATATAACTATAGTATTGAAATGATTGCAGAAAACTATTTGGGTTTCTTAAAATGGTGACAGTCTATAATACAGGGTGTTGACCCTGAGATGTGTCTTGACTCCCACAAGCTTGATCCGAATTGCTTGTATACGATGCTGTACTACCTCCCTGCACTTCCACAACCTCTCATATGCTAACCTTACCTTATGTTCTACTCTGATTATGTCCTAAACGGTAGCAGCTGCATAGATAGTTGCTTTGCTTGCTTATAATGCCTGTTTCGCCTATTGTACTATGTGTACTATATGTCTATACCTCTCAATCTATTGGAATAAGCCTAGCAGGACTCACTGCTGGTATACCCCATGTCATCATCTTCTGTTATGAAATATGAATACTGTCAATGAACTTCCTGTATGCTATGTCCTACCTCTGCATTATCTGTTTGTATCTGCTCAACTCTATGTAACTAACTCCGGGTCGCCCCTGAAAAAGGGACCTCCGGGGCCCAGTGGGCCTACCCGGTTACCAAAATGTAATAAATAAATAACAGAATTGTTGGTGAACAGGAAACCATCTCTGGGACAGTGTTCTATTTTGTTGCATCTGTAGAGACTGGATGTACTCTTCAGGCTGGTCACAGGGAAAACATGACAATGCCTCGGTGCATTTTGTGAAATCAAGAGATGAAACTTACAAGAACAGGATGCAAAGCTGAACTGTCAGGAAAAGACATGCTATAAAAAGAGGTCAATGTTTTGTTTTAGAGAGAGAGAGAGAGAGAGAGAGAGAGAGAGAGAGAGAGAGAGATATGCTAAAGAGAGAGTCTCGGAGAACTGATTTTTTTTTACTGCCTATATGAAGAGCTGTCCTGTAAAACTTTAATTTTTCTTTTTGTTTTTGTTTTTACTACCTGTATGAAGAACTACCTTCTACAACTTAAATTTTTCTATTTTATTGTTATTGATAATAAAATGCTGCTTGCGAATTGTGTAACTGCCTATGCTTCCTGACCTATGCCTCGACCACAGGTGGTGTCAGACGAAGTGGGATTTATGCTGTGCATACTCTACGCCAGATGTTTTGTGTGTGGATACTATACCTGCTACCAGGGAAGCGTAGAAGAAAGGCATGGATCCGACAACAGCAAGCCCAGGAGTGATTACCAGAAGAATGGCAGCCAAACTAGAAGCAGAAACAAAAGTCCAAACTGAGACTGTACAGCTGGCATCAGTGACGAAAGAAGAACAGACAGGGACAGAACAAAAAAGCTGCCTTCTTCAAATGCTGGACTGTCCAACAAAGAGAGACTGAGAGGTTATGGCTGGATGATGCCTTGCAGGCTATCAAAGCTGGAGGATCTGGTACAGCTCAAGCAGAACAACAAAATACAGACAGCATAAAAGACATTAAACATATGAAGTTGTGCTCCTTTGATTGATGATATGAAAGCATACCTGACAACTTTTGAAAGGGTCGCTGGAGCCTGCCAGTGGCCAAAACAGCAATGGGCAATCAGGCTTGTACCTTATCTAACAGGTAAGGCCAAACTTGCCTACAGCAGTATGGACACTGCACAGTCAGAAAACTATGAACTTGTGAAAAGAGAAATCCTTAGAAGATATGACATCTCAGGAGAGACCCCTGAAGTACCACTCAGTCAACAGTCCTTCAGAAACCTTCACCCGACTCAGAGAACTCTTCATTAAGTGGTTCTAACCAGAGGGCAAAACAGTCCCACGGATTATCGACATATTTGCGGTTGAGCAATTCATCAACTTCTTCCTACAGACGTGCAGCTTTGGGTAGAAGAACACTGGCCAGAAAGTGGGGAAAAGGCAGTTTTTTGTTTTTTTTGTTAGTAGTTTAAGCGGTTTTTCCTGTTTTTGCTCCCCAGACCCCGGCAGACACGTGTGTGTGTGTGTGTGTGTGTGCGCGCATATAGGCGCACATGCATGCCAGGTACCGACTTGGCCCTTTCCGCCCCACCCCGGCAATCACCACTGCCCCCTCCCGCCTACACTTCCCATTGGGCCTCCACCCAATGGGAATGGAACCTCGGGGGGAGGGAGCAGACAACGACCCCGGGAGGGGAGAGCTGCCTTTCGGCTGCTCAGTCCCACTCCATTCCTCTCCCCCTTGCCAGCCCCCTGATGACCCGAGGTCGTTCCCAAACCTGGGTCACTGGCACGGCACAAGGTAAGGTGTCCAGCACCTCAGCACCACCAGGCTGGCTGAAAGGGCCGTTTCTTTGGCTGAGGATTATCAAATGACCAGACAGATGCCGCAGCAGCGAAGTTACAGCCAAGGAACTGTAAGACGCTCTTTTTCCTGATTTAACTCCAGATCACATAAGAACTCTGATGGGGTAGCAAATCTGTACCCAAAGACTTTATTTGCTGTAACTGTAATGAGCCAGGCCATATTGCAAGAAACTGCCATAAAAATAAGGAGGCAACAATGGAGCAAATTTGGCAATTGCAAATTGTGTCAGGTATTTAACTGATGTCAAGGTGGGAGGTAAGACTTTGAAGGGACTTATAGATGTGGGAAACAGACAGACCCTGGTGCATGTTGAAGTTCTGGGAAAAGACTGCAAAAGGACCACGTACTGGGGTTGTCTGCATCTACAGGGACACTTGATACTATTCCACCACTCAAGTGACTCTGAATATTAACGGGGTATCGCACCAAATGAAAGTAGGGGTAGTACCAAAGTTACTTATACCTGTGATTATTGGAAATGACTTTCCAAGATTTGCTAAGTTAATCACAGAGGGAGCAAACACTGCTGTTTTGGCAGTTGTGTTAACAAGAACACAGGCAAAGAGAATCTCAGACATTGGGGACTCTGTTCCTTTTGATGACTTTGATTCAGGCTTGTTTGAGCCCAGCTCCAAGATCTGGAAGTCCAGGAAAGAAAGAGGACACCTGAAAAAACAGTGGTAACAAAAGAATGATGGACATAAGGAGCTGATATATGAAAATGCTGAAACTAAACTGATAACTGTGGTTTTGTTTCAATGCAAACTAACAATGTTTCTCTCCAGGATTATTTTAAGCAGCTGTGGGTGAAACAAAAACAGGGTGAACCAATGTTTAAAAAGTGTAATGGTCTACTACTGTACATTGTTTGGGATAATTCTCAGATGCAGGAACTGGTCACTCAGGGAGGGACCGAACCCTTGCCAGATTGTTGTACCAATTTTACTGACCTGGGATTCATGAGGATGTTGCTACCTATTTCAGTTCTTATGCTGAATGTCAGAAAGTAGCCCCGGTGACTGAAAAAGACAACATGCCCCTGGTTCCCCCTACCCTTTATAGATATAGAAACATAGACTTTGATGGCAGATAAGGACCGCTTGGCCCACCCAGTCTGCCCATTCCCCTACCTACTGGTTAAGCTGCAGATCCTAGTTAACCAACAGCCTACTTCTTCCTACCCACCCCACCAGAACTGCCTTATGTCTGTCCCATGCATTCTTGAATTCCCCCACTGTTTTTGATCCCATGACCTCCTCAGGAAGGTTGTTCCATGCGTCCACCACCCTCTCCATGAAAAAATGCTTCCTCACGTTGCTCCTGAGCCATCCCCCCTCTATCTTCAACTTTTGCCCCCCTTGTTCTTGCACATCTCTTTTTCTGAAAGGTGCTACCTTCTTGGACTTTGTTGATTCCCTTGAGGTACTTGAAAGTTTCTAACATGCCCCCCCCCTTTCCTCAAGGGTATACATATTAAGATCCTTTAGTCTCTCTTCATATGACTTCTGGTGCAGACCCTGCACCATTTTACTCCAGAAATAACAGCGCTCTTAGCAAATAGGCAGAACAAACTGAGATCAGTTAAATAACTCATTAATTTCACCACTGTGCTCAGCCCCTAGCACCTTGGCAAAGTGCCTTCCAGGGGGCGTTAGCTGACTAACGGGAAGTCTTTACGTACTTAAATACAAGTTCAAATTGTGACATCATTACCCGCAATTTGAATTGGTATTTAAATAAGGAAAAGACTTCCTGTTAATCGCTAATACCTAGGTTGCTACTGAAAGGCGCTAGGGCTGAGAATCAGAATAATAAATAATTTATTTAACTGATCTCAGTTTCATCTGCCTCTATAAACACTATTACTCTGGAATTTGTTGTTTTGGGTGAGCCACCCACTATCAGCGCATCACCCTTGTTCCTGAGTGCAAAGTACTTTTGGAACTCCTGCACCATTTTACTTGCCCTCCTCTGGACTGCCTCCATCCTGTCTATGTCCTTGCGGAGATGAGGTTTCCAGAACTGCACACAGTACTCCAGATGGGATCTCAACAACTGTCTGTACAGAGGGATAACAACTTCCTGTTTTCTACTGGTGATGCCTCTCCCAATGCATCCCAATCTCCTCACACCTTCCTTACTGCCTTCTCCACATTGCTTGCTTACCTTTAGGTCATCTAGTATGACTACCCCAGGTCCCTTTCCATTTTGTTGTTGTTAGTAACCCCCAAATGTGTACTGTTCCCTGGGTTTTGTTTCCCAGGTGCATTACTTTGCATTTCTTTGCATTGAATCTAAGCTGCAATACTTTTGACCATTCCTCCAACTTTTGCCAACTCCTTCTCATCCTTTCATCCCCCCTTGTGTATCAACCCTGTTGCAGATCTTTGTGTTGTTTGCAAGAGGCATACTTTTCCTCAGTCCTCCACAATGTCACTTATAAAGACATTAAAAGGACCAGTCCCAGTACTGAACCCTATGGTACCTGCTAGTAACCCCCTTCTTGGAATAGACTCAGTTTGCTATTACTCTCTGTGTCCTGTTGTCCGGCCAGTTTTTTACCCAGGCTACCACCCTTGGACCCACTCCCAGGCTGGCTAATTTGTTTATTAATCTTTTGTGTGGGACTGTCTCGAATGCCTTGCTAAAGTCTAGGTAGGCCATGTCCACAGCCCCTCCCTGGTCTACTACTTTGGTCACCCAGTCAAAGAAATCTATTAGATTCATCTGACATGACCTTCCTGTTGTGAATCCATGCTGCCTTGGGTCCCGTGCCCCTAGCTCTAGGTACTCAACAATTCTTTCTTTCAGAAGTGATTCCATCATTTTCCCTACCACTGAGGTCAAGCTAACAGGTCTGTAGTTTTCTGCCTCTGCTTTGCTCCCACTTTTGTGAAGGGGAATCACATCCGCCCTCCTCCAGTCCTCGGGTATCACACCATCCTCCCATGATTTGTTAAAAAGGGTAGTAAGTGGTGTCATTAGTTCTCCCCTTAGTTCTTTTAGAATTCTGGGGTGAATCCTGTCAGGCCCTATTGCTTTGTCCACCTTCAGTTTTAGGAGTTCTTTCAGAAAACTTTCTTCTGTGAATGGACTGGTATCGACCCCTTCTATCTAGACTGCTTCTATTGATTGGATTTGGTACCTCCCCCTCATCTTCTTTTGTGATTACTGAGCAGAAGTATTTGTTCAGTATCCCTTCTTTTTCACTGTCACCCTCTACCAACCCATCCTCCCCTATTTTAAGCCTCACTATCCCTCCCTTGGTCTTTCTTTGCTCCCTAATGTACCTATAAAATATTTTATCCCCCTTCTTAACGGAGTTGGCTATCTTTTCCTCGGTTTGGGCCTTTGCTGTTCTGACTGCCTTCCCCGCTTCCTTCTGTTTTAACTAGTACAGTTCTCTGTCCTGCTCCTTCTGTGTTTCCTTATACTTCCTGAATGCTATCTCTTTCTCCCTAGCCTTCCCCACCACTTCTTTTGAGAACCATAGTGGTTTTTTCCTTTGTTTTGATTTGTTTATTTGCTTCACACAAAGGTTTGTTACCTATGTGATGGCAGTTTTGATGTTTCCCCGTTGTTCCTCCACAACTCCTTCTTGCCCATTTGCTAGTGCTTTTCTGAGGCACTCTCCCATTTTGCCAGAGTCAGCTCTCCTGAAGTCCAGTACCCTCATTTTGTGTGGCTTGACTCTATGGCTGTGTTTATCGTGAACCGCACTGTTTGGTGGTCACTTGTTCCCAGATGGCTACCCACTTCGAAATCTGAGATCCTCTCTCCGTTCCCATTTGAGAGTAACAGATCTAAGATTGCTCCCTCCCGAGTGGGTTCCAACACTAGCTGTCTGAGGCATGCCCCCTGTGGGACATCAAGAATTACCCTGCTCTTGGATGTGGCTGCAGCAAAGGTACCTCAGTTAACATCTGGCATTTTCAGGTCCCCCATCAATGATATCTCCCCTTTTTCTGCCATCCTAAGGATGCCCTCTATCATTTTCTTGTCCATTTTCTCCCCAAGACAGGGGTCTGTATACAACCCCCGTGCGTATTGTGGTGCCATTTCCTGTTTCCAGGGTGACCCACAGTGCCTCCTCTCCTCCCTGTTTACCCTTTAGTTCCATTGCTTTGATCCCTTCCCTTACATAGAGAGCTACTTTTCCTCTTCTTTTACCCTCCTTGTCCCTCCTGTAGATTGTGTACCCTGGTATGTTGACATCCCAGTCATGGTTCTCTGTGTACCACATTTCTGTGACTGCCACGATATCCAGGCGTCCCTCTTCCATCAAGGCCACTAGTTCTGGGAGCTTGTTACCCAGACTATGGGCATTGGTACTCATTGCCGTCCATTTTATTTATTTATTTTCTCTTTATGCCCTTCTCTCGATGCAGTACTTCCTTTCTTTGGGAGTCTCCTGTATTGGCCTTGTACGTCCCTGCTCCTCATGCCAGGCGTCGGTGCAGTCCATCCCCCCCCCATGGAGCCTTGGTTTTACCCCCCCCCCAGGCGGGTACAGGATGGGGTCCCATCCCGATGTGTCTGTATTTCGTCGGGGGGATGCTGTCATCAGGCGCCGGCTGAGGCACTGGGATCGGGGCATCGGAGCTCCGTCTACAGAGGAAACACTGCGGGGTTTTCCGCTTTCTGTCCCCTCACGCAGGACATTGTACGCTAGGGGCAAGGCGGCGCCGCGTTGAGGCGTGCGAGTGCTCCAGCTCCCAGCCGGCGTCCCCTCCCTTCTTTCTACAGTCCCGCTGCGCCTCCACCCGTGGTCACACAGGTGGCGGTGAAGCGGCGGGACATCTCCACCCACCTGGAGGAAGAGGCCGCCTCTGGGAGCTCAATCTTCCTCCCCCGGCCGACCCTCCAGCAGCCAGGTCTGTTCCCGAGACCGGGTCGCTGGCGCCTGGCGGTAACCCTACACGCTGCGCAGTGGCTCCGGACCTCTCCATTTTTTTGATGGCCTTACCCTTTTAGACCCATCCCTGTCTTTACTGCCTTGGTGTTTTCTCCATTTACCCTGCTCTTCTCCCTATTGATTTCTCTATCTTGGTGTTTACCTCACTAACTACCCTGTTTTTTTTCTGGGGAGGCTGGGATTTCCTGCTCCTTTTCAGTGCCTCCCCTTGGCTAGTTAAATGCTTACCAGTGAAGCATTTAAACCTATCGTCTAGGATCCCGGTTCCCCTCCTGGACAGATGCAGACCATCGCACCAGTAGAGGCCTGTATCCCTCCAGGTGGACCCCTAGTCCCCAATTAAGCCAAAACCCTGAGCTCTGCACCAGTTTTTCAACCATTGATTGAATCCCATGGTGCGGAGCACCCTAGCCTCACCCATGCCATAGACAGGTAGCACCTCCGAGAAGGTTACCCTGCGTGCTACTTGTCTTAAGGCTCCTCCCCAACTCCACAAACTCCTCCTGCACTGCTCTGTTCCCATTCCCAGCCAGGTCATTTGTCCCTAGGTGGACCGTGACGTCCGTCTCCCTCCCATGTGCAGCTGCTCCCGTGATCCTGAGGATTCGCTCCCTGTCCCTGTCTTTTGATTTAATACAGTGGGTGTGGTTGGCCTCCTAGACAAAAGTAAAAAGGATAAATTTTGGTAGTATGTGACTATGCTACTTGATACCCAGAAGCAGTTCCAATGTGTACTGTCACAGCCTCGAAAGTGTCTGCAGAGCTTGTCAAAATTTCCAGTGGGGTGGGCATGCCTAAAGAGATTATTATTGATGAGGGTAGTACTTTTGGCGCTGCATTTCTGAAGGAGCTGTACCGACTACTAGGTATCACTGCCATGAGAACCTCCCCTTATTACCCTCAGATAAATAATCTTGTTGATTGTTTTAAACAAACCCTAAAACACATGTTAGAAAGGTTTGTGAAAGGTGAAGGGAAAGATTGGACCCAATGCATACCTTACCTGTGTTTTGCTTATAGAGAAGTGCCATAAGTATCAACAGGTTTTTCACCTTTGAAATGTTACATGATAGACAACCTAGAGGGCCACTAGATATAATAAAAAAAAAAAACACTTGTGAAGATAACCCCACTCGGAAAGAATCTATTACATCTTCTATGTGTACACTGAGAAAGAAACTGGCAAGATATGTTGAAATTGCCCACAGTAATCAGAAAGAAGCCCCAAAGCAGCAGAAGGTGTATTATGATTGTGGGGGTAGAGGAAAAAGATCTAGAGCCAGGTGAAATGGTCATGTTACTGTTACCCACTACAAAAAAAGAACTGTAAATGAAGTGGCAAGGGCCTTATAAAGTGGTTAGACGTACTGGTACAGTTAACTGTGATATTGAGGCCCCTAGTAGGAAAAATCCTATCATGGTATACTATGTTAACCTCTTGAAGAAATGGATTGAAAAAACACCAAAAGGTTGCTTTGTTAGTATTACTAGAAACTTCTGAAGAAGTTATTGATATAGTTTATAACAGACTGGAACTTCTGATGCTGTAAAAGTGAATGTTCCTTATTCACAGAATAAACTGCACAAATGGTAAAGATATTTCAGAGTACTTTTACCACAGTGCCAGGTCAAGTAAAAGGGTTCGAGAATGCAATAGTGACAGGGCATGCTCACCTTATCAGACAAAAGAGATACAGATTACCAGAGCGGATAGGAGCAGATGTGGTTAAAGAAATACCCAACTTTTTCATTTTTTGTATCATTGAAGAATCGTGAAACGTTTGGTTATCACCAATGGTGACTGTAAATAAAAAAGTAGGGGGTGCAAGAATCTGCTTTGATTTTAGGAAACTTAATCAAGTGTCTGAAATTGACAGCTATCCTATGTCCAGGATAGATAACATGGTGAACATTTTTGGGACATGTCTGGTACATTAACATCCTCATTCTCACCAAGGGTTACTCACAAATTCCCCTAGCTAAAGAATCCAGTGACAAAACTGCATTTTTTACTTCAGTTGGATTCTGTCAGTTCACCAGCATGCTGTTTGGTTTACATGGTGCACCTGCTACATTCTAGTTGTACATGAATGTAATTGTAGCCTCTCAGACTGGTGATTGTGCTGCTTACTTGGATGATATTGTGGTGTACAGTCTAGACTGGAAAAGTCACCTGGAACACCTACAAGCAGTTATCCAGTCTTATCAAAAATGCAGGTCTATTAATCCTACCAAGTGTCTTATTATGCATGGTGAAAACCATATTTCTAGGGACATGGATATGTTGTTCATCCACAAAGTCTGGCAGGTTCCTTGCCGCTTTAAATCTTGCCGGAAGGTCTTCAAGCTGGCTCCTCCCACCCACCCGGGTGGTAAAACTCTCGGCTCCGCCCCATGAAGCCAGATCTTCCTTACTGCATGGAAGCTCAGGTTCCCTCCTTAACACTCTGCGTGTTAGACTGGATCCTAATTCTTCGGTTCGTCCGAAACTCGTTTTAAAAATTTCAAGACTTCGGTCTTCCTTTTCCCTCACGGCTGCGATGGACAAATCGACTCCCGGTTTGCGGCGGTGCCCGTGCAGGCAGAAGATGTCCAGGACGGATCCGCACTCCACGTGCGTCTACTGCCTCGGCCTAGAACACGATCCGCAGGCCTGCGAATCTTGCTGTTTGTTCTCGGCCAACGTCTTGGAGGACAGCGCTGCCCGGTTGAAGCTTGGGCACCCGGAGAAGCGCTACCCGCCGGTTAAGTGGAAAGAGGCCCGTTGGGCGGTTACTGCGGCGGCTGGCTCGGCTGAGCAGCTCGAGCAGATGATCGCCCTCGAGGAGGAGGCGGCCCAGGCCGCATCTTCCTTCTCCTCGGTCACGGCATTTATTCTGCTCTCCTTGGGTACCTCGTATTCTGCTTCGTTCAAGGAGCTTTGCCATTCCCTTTCCACGAAGGGAGAGGGGTCCATCGGGACTTTCCTCTCAGTCCAAGAAGAAGGATCCCAAGGGTAAGTCCCATCGTTGGCGTTTGTGGGAGCGGGAGAGGTCCCCTTCCCTGGACAGCTGACCGTCGACTTCGGTTGAGGTTGCGGCTAAGGCTGCTGGCTTCACGGCGTCCCCATCAGGTCAGCCGGCCGAGACAGCCGTCGATGCGGTCGAGATATTTCTTGACCCGTCGGACGGTTTATCGACTGGTGAGGCCGACAACCCGTCTTCGCCGGTTTCCCCGGTGGAAACCGGGGATTTACCTGTGCCATCGGTGCAGCAGTCCCCGGTTAAGCCGTCCGAGCCAAGGGAGGAGCGGGTGTCCCCTGCTCCCTCCCAGACCCGCCCTCGGACACACCGAGGTTCTCGGTCTCGGACCTCTTCTCGGTCCAGCCGATCCCACCAACATCGACGGTCTTGGTCTCGGCACCGAGGTAAGTGGCGACGCCGCTCCTCCTTGGATGAGGAGAGGCTTCGGGGCAAATTGCGTTGACACTACGAGGAGTTGATGTGGTAGCAGTTACTTTTGTCCGGCGCTAAGTCGACTCCGATGCCTTCCCCGGCCATCAAGTGGCTGTCACCCGATCGGACGAAACAACCTCTCGCTGCAGTCGAGATGCCCATGTCTGGGCCGGTTGTTCGGCCTAAACTTGCTGCCCCACCGATTGTGGTGGAACCTCCGCCTCCACAACCGAAATCGGGGGCACCGACCAAGGACTCTCGGTCGGCTCAAGGTCTGCCCCACAGGTTGTCGGTCACCCTCTCTCCCGACCGTCCTTGGCAGGTGGAGGGTGGCTCAGGCCCTAGGCAGCTCTTTGCGGACTATTCGGAGTCCGACGCCGACTCCTCCCTATTCTCCAGGCAGGTTGACCTGGAGTCCTCCGGGGGCCAGTCACTGGATGAAAGCCCGTCGTCCTTCATGGGTCTGCTTCGGCTCATCTCGGAGTCCACCGGGGTGCAGCTTGAGCCCGTGTCCAAGTGGGCCAAGTATCCCCTGACAGAGATACTGAACCGAGGGGATTCACCCACGGAGGCCTTTCCTGTGGCTGAGGCCATTGTCGGCCCAGCCTTGGAGCTCTGGCAGCGGCCTGCTTCCTGTCCTGCGCCCTCGGCCAGGATGGCCAGGAAGTATGCGGTCTCTACCGGCTCTCTGCCTGGGTTTTCGGAGCACCCCTCTGCCGAGGGGTTGGTCACCGACAGCGTTTTCCGGTGTTCCGGGAATGCCAGGGATGTGGACAAGCCCGCCGACAAGGAGTCCAAAGAGCTGGACTACACTGGGCGCAAGGTGTACACTGCGTCCTCCCTTATCCTCCGCCAGGCCAGCTCGGCCGTGCTGATGGCACACTTCTCCCATGCCCTCATGGGCTCCCTGGATGAGGTGATCCCTCATCTCCCGGCCGACCTCCAGACCACGGTCCGGCAGGTCCGGGACCAGGGTAGGGCAGTGGCGAAGCAGCAGCTCCAGACAGCTCTGGACATAGGAGATTCCTGTGCCAGATCAGTGGCGGCCGCAGTGGCCATGTGCTGCAGGGCATGGCTGAGATATCCACCTTTATGGCGGATACCCAGCACAAGTTGGCAGATGTCTCCTTGGGGACCGACCTCTTCGGCCCTGGAGTGGAAGGTCACCTCCAGTGGATTGAAAAGTCCAATACCACCCTGGACTCGGTCACCTCTGCCCAGAAGGACAAAGGCCGCCGTCAGCAGCAGCACAAGTCCTTTAGTCCTTCTGCGCCCGCGGCACATCCGGCCCAACAGCACCAGCATCAGGGCCAGCAGGCTCGCGCTTGTCATCCCAAACCCAAGCCCGCGGCTTCCTACAACAGGAAGCAGGGAGGTAAAGGCCCAGGAGGTCCCTCGGCCGGTCCCTCCTCCAAGCCTGCCCAGTGACGGGTTGAGGGGTGTCGCCCCCAGCCTCTTCACTCACCCCTGGGTGCCCTCCGTGGGGGGATGGCTCCGCCACTTCCTTTCCGCCTGGTCCGCTATCACCACGGACCGCTGGATGTTGGAGGTGGTAGGAAAGGGCCTGCCTCTGGAGTTCGAGCAGACCCCACCCTTTCAAGCCATCGCCTCTCAGGCGGCTACGGGGTCCGCAGCCTCGCTGTCAGCCCGCCGAGCCGATATTGCCGTGCACCTCGAAAAAGAGGTGATCAGGAAGGTGGCAGACCCTCCTCCAGACCCGGGGTTTGTGTCCAGGTATTTCCTGGTCCCAAAACGGACGGGGGGCTGGCGCCCCATTCTCGACCTGCACGACCTGAACAGGTTCCTAAGGTCTCGGACCTTCAGGATGGTCACTCTGGCTCAGATAATCCCATCCTTGGAACGAGGCATGTGGTTCTGTTCCCTGGACCTCCAGGACGCGTTCTTTCACGTCCCAATCCATCTGTCTCATCAGAGATTCCTCCACTTCAGAGCGGAGGGATCCCTTTACGAGTTCCGGGCCATGCCCTTCGGCCTCTCCCTAGCTCCCAGGGTCTTCACCAAATGCATGGCAGTGGTGACAGCATTCCTGCGGTGCCGAAGGGTCCGGGTGTACCCCTACCAGGACGACTGGCTGATTGCAGCCCCCTCCAGAGCGGAGGCGGAGTGGTCCAGAGATCTGGCCCTCCAGGTTTGCTCTCAGATTGGCCTCCTCATCAACGAGGCCAAGTCGGAACTCATGCCAAAGCAGGTGATACTTTTCATCGGGGCAGAGCTCGACTCTCTTCGAGCCAGAGCATGGCTCCCGGTGGACAGGGCTGAGGTTTTTTGCTCCTTTGTCCGATTATTTCTGGTTGGGCAGTCGCGCCCTGCCCGGCACTTCCTGTGCCTCCTGGGCCTCATGGTGGCCTGCACCAGCGTGGTCCGTTGGGCTCGCTGGTACAGGCGTCCCCTTCAATGGGGACTGGCCTGCCAGTGGTCACAGAGCTTCAATCCGTTGGATCAGCTAGTGACAGTGACCCAGGGGATGTGGAATGCTCTCCAGTGGTGGACCGTTCCGGCACATCTGCAGGAGGGCATCCCGTTTGTCCGCCCCGAGCCTGCGGTCTCTCTATTGACCGATGCCTCTCTGATGGGTTGGGGTGCCCATCTGGGGGAGCACAGAGCGCACGGCCTCTGGTCCCCTCGGGAGTCCCGATGCCACATCAACCTGCTGGAGCTTCGAGCGGTTTGTCTAGCCCTCACCGCCTTCGCTCTGTTTCTACGGGGTCAAGCGGTTCAGGTCCAGACGGACAATACCACGACCATGTACTATCTAAACCGCTAGGGCGGGACGCGCTCCATGCCTCTGTGCAGGGAAGCTCTCCGCATTTGGTCACTCGTGCGCAACCTGGAGGCGGATCTCCTTGCCATTCATGTGGCAGGAGCCTCCAACACCCTGGACGATGCCCTAAGCCAGATAGGGGCTGCGTCTCACGAGTGGTCTCTCCTGCCGGAGGTAGTACAAGATCTCTTCTCCCACTGGGGCACGCCTCAGGTGGACCTGTTTGCCTCCAGGGAGAATGCGGAGCTGAGACTGTTTCATGCCCGCCCCCCTCAGCAGGGCTCGCTGCAGGGGGATGCCTTCTCGAGGCCGTGGACCCCAGGCCTTTTCTACGCCTTTCCTCATTTTCCTTGATCCACAAGGTGCTTCTCAAGGCGAGGAGGGACAAGGCGCAGGTGATTCTGGTAGCCCCAGACTGGCCCCCGTCAGTTCTGGTATCCAGATCTCCTCAGTCTCAGCTCCAGGCTCCCGAGGTGGCTTCCAGCCCACTCGGACCTGATCTCAGTCAATCAGGAGAAGGTATTCTATCCGGACCTTCAATCCCTGCACCTGACGGCCTGGTTCCTGAGCGGCTAGAGTTCCAGGCCTTGGGTCTTTCCAACGAGGTCCTCTACGTCGTTGAGGCGTCCCCTAAAGAGTCGACCAGAAAATGCTACGCCTTCAAATGGAAGAGATTTTCCATTTGGTGTCAGGGCAAGGGCCTGGATCCTTCCTCCTGTTCCTTGGCAAGCATTCTGGGCTACCTTTGGTCCCTTTCTCAGCAAGGGCTTCGGTTGACGACCCTTAAGGTGCACCTGGCAGCCATCTCTGCTTACTGGGCGCAGGCCGGCAAGCAGTCGGTGGCGCAGGAGAAGGTGGTCGGGACACTTTTTCAAAGGCCTTGATCACATATCCCCTCCGGTGCGAGAACCTCCACCTCCGTGGGATTTACTGCTGGTATTGGCTAAGCTCATGGGCAGGCCATTCGAACCGATGCACAGGTGCGATATCTCCCACCTGTCATGGAAGACCGCCTTCTTGGTGGCTATCACATCAGCCAGAAGGATGGGAGAGCTCCGGGCATTTTCCATTGAGTCTCCTTATCTGGTCTTCCACAGGGACAAGGTTGTCCTGCGCCCCCACCCGAAATTCCTTCCGAAGGTGGTGTCGGAGTTTCACCTTAACCAGGTGTTGAATTTGCCGGTGTTCTACCCCAATCACCTCGGAGGCGAATATAGGCTCCATACTTTGGACCCTAGGCAGCTCGCTTATTATAGAAACAGACGGCTGAAGTTCAGGAGAGGTTCGCCAGCTGTTTGTCACCTACGCTGAAGCCGCACCTGGCAGACCTGCAGCCAAGCGGACAATAGGCAGGTGGGTCACCTCCTGCATATATCTCTGCTATAGGTTGGCGGGCATGGAGCCTCCCAGAAGGATAAGAGCTCATTCCACCCGCAATACCGCTGCATCGGTAGCTGCTTCCAGGGACGTCCCTATCCAGGAAATCTGCAGGGCTGCTACTTGGAAGTTAGCACATACTTTCATCACCCACTACCACATCGACCTAGAGTCACGCCGGGGTGCTGGTTTTGGGGCCTCGGTTCTCCAGTCTTTATTCCCTAAGTAGGGGGTGTGCACCTTGCCTCCCTCCTCTCAGAGAACTGCTAGGAGTCTGCCAGACAGTGTGGATGAACAACATATCCATGTCCCTAGAAATACAGGTTACTCACCTATAACAGGAGTTCTAGGAATGGTATATGTTGTTCATCCACCATTCCTGACCTCACGGCTTGACCTTTAACCTAGCTTCCAGCGGAGCTAGATCTGGCGTCATGGGGCGGAGCCAAGAGTTTTACCATCCGGGTGGGTGGGAGGAGCCAGCTTGAAGACCTTCCGGCAACATTTAAAGCGGCAAGGAACCTGCCAGACAGTGTAGATGAACAACATATACCATTCCTAGAACTCCTGTTACAGGTGAGTAACCTGTATGTTTGGGTTATATTTTGGGAAATGGAGAAGTAATGCCAGAGATTTCCAAGATAGAAGGTGCAGCTAACAGTTCTGTTCCTAAAACAGAGAAACATATTGGGTCATTTTTAGGTCTGTCTGGTTACTAGCGGAGATGTGTTCCCTAACTTTGCCCAGTTAGCTACTCCCCTCACTGAACTCACAAAAACGGTACCCGAATAATGTGAAATGATCCCCAGAGACTGATGAAGATTTTCAGGCTATTAAGGCTGTATTATGTTCAGCTCCTGTTTTAAGAAGTCCAGACTTTGAGAAACAATTTCTGTTACAGAGCGATATGTCAGAGGTAGGTCTAGGTGCAGTCCTGAGTCAGAATATAGATGGGAAGAAACATCCCATTCTGTATATCTGTATCCCATTTTGTTTATCAGTATAAAATTGCATGACAGAGAGAAAAAGTTCTCTATTGTTGAAAAAGAATGCCGTGCTGCAAAATGGGCAATGGAGTCCCTTAAGTTTTATCTGCTAGGAGCTGGCTTTGTACTTACAACAAATCACAGTCCCCTCTGTTGGCTTAATCAGATGAAGGATAAAATTCCCAGAATCACAAGGTTGTACCTGGCACTACAGCCATTGAAATTAAAAATCATGCACAAATCTAGAAGAGAGAATGTCGATGCTGATTTTCTGACAGGATATGGAACAGGAATTGAGAATTCCGAAGGCTTAAAAATGTGTGTACTTAACTGAAACGTTTGCTATAAAAAGTGTTACAGAAAAGGGGAATCTGCTTATCCAAAAACAGTGTATGTTATAAGGTAATGTTAAAAGTGAAATAAAAGAAGACCTTCCCTGTTAAAGGTGACTGGCAAACTTATGCTGCAGTCCATCATCCCACATACCTTGTTAGTAGGAAGCGGAGTCCAGGGCTGCTTGAACATTTTCTAAATATTTCTCAAATTTTAAAATCTTGCTGAAACTTTCAGTGAATATATAGGGACAGAACCCGATCGAGGCCGGTGCTTGCTTAGCCCACCTTGTGGATAGCTCAATCATTATAGTTGGAGTTGTTAGGATGAAGAATGTTTATTTTATTATTTTTCGCGGGGTCTTCGTTGTTTAAAATTAGCATCTACAGTTACCACCTGTTACGGTGTTACCGTAGAGATATTAATTCTAAGCATCAAGACCCCGCAAAGTAATAAAATAAGCATTTTAAGCCTCCTGCTGCTCCATAGAGCCCTATGGTGTTTGAAACGTCACAAAACTGGGTGGAATACCCAGGTAGACTTGCACCTGCCTCGATCAGGACACATGAGCCAACACTGCATTCTAAGAAATTCTCGCAAGATGTTAAACAAGAAAGATTTAAAATGTTTCCAAAAGCTGCCCTGACCCCGCCACTGCTAACAAAAAGTATGTGGGACGGGAGTGGCTTGCAGGCATAAGTTTGCAGGTCACCTTTAAAGAGGGGTGTTTGTGACAGAGTTGAGTAAGACCCCGTCCCATTTGTTATGCAGAGAGTTAAAAGCAGTGATCTATTTTGTCCTCTCCTTTTCTGTCAGTTGCCTCTCTTTTTGCCTGTCTGATTGCTCAATCAAATTTTTCTTGTGGCACCTAGGAATTAGCTACTTAGATTGTCCCACAATTGCCCCTCGTTACCTCCCTTCCTTCAGTTGCTGTTCGTATTCATTCTTTCTCCCCTTGCTTCTCTGCGGTTAAAAGACATGTGAATCTTTATGTGAAACTGGGATCCCTTGGTTTGTAAATGTGTATTATTATGTTGTTAAAATGATTGCAGAAAACTATTTGGGTTTTGCATTTTGACCTCCACAAACTTGTTAACAAAATTGTCAGCAGGAAACTATCTCTGGGATGGAGTGTTCTGTTTTGTTGCAGCAAAAAGAGAGCAGTGTTTTGTTTAGAGATAGATAGAGAATGAGAGACAGAGAGATGTTAAAGACAGAGTCTCAGAGGAAGGATTTTTTGTTTGCATTGCCTGTATGAAGAGCTATCCTGTACAACTTCAGTTTTTCTCTTTTATTGTTATTGATGATAATAATAAAATACTACTTGTGAATTGTATAACTGCCCATGCTTCCTGACCTATATCTTGACCACACTGTACTGGTGCTGCTTTTGTCTTCATTCCTTCTGTGATGCTGCTGCTTTTGTCTGCCCAGCTCTGTGCTGTTGCTTTTGTCTTCCTCTTCTTTATGCTGCTGCTCTTATCTTCCTCCTTTCTGTGCAGGCACTGATCATGTCTTCTTCCGCTCCATGCTACAGCTCGTCTTCCTTCTGTGCTGTTGCTGTTCTTGTCTTCCTTCCAGCTGTACTGCTGCTGCTGTCGTCTCCCTTCCATCTATGCTACTGCTGTGCTCATCTTCTTTCCCTGCATGCTGTTGATGCTCTAGTCTTCTACCCCTCTGTGCTGTTGCTGTGCTTTAGGCTGGTAGCAAAAGTAGGGTCTTCCTTCCCCTCTGTACTACTGCTGTTGTATTCCTCCCCTTTGTGCTGTTGCTTCTCTTGTCTTCCTTCCCTCTGTGC